>CM061042.1:24403705-25683648 GCA_030762985.1 Adelphocoris suturalis
GCCAATGTCCTCTTTGTCTCCCGCTTTGTATAGAGGAGTTATCACTGAAATCTTTAAATTATCTGGGAATATCCCCTTTTGAAAACTAAGGTTTATTAAATGCCTCAACGGTTTAGCAATGTGATTTTTTATTTTTTTGAGAAGGTCACTGCTAATTCCGTCGTAACCCGGACTTGATCCACCTCGAAGCGATTCGATTCCCTTGATGACATCATTTTCTGTTACATTATCAAGGTGGAATTCACCACTGCCCCCATTGCTTTACATGAGCATGTATAATTAACACAAATTTTAGAAAAAACAATTATTTACATCACAAACTATTTTTTATATTTCGTCTTATTCGCCTTTTTAAAAATATGAAGAACTACAATTTTTTTTTTTTTTTTTTTTTTTTTTTTTTTTTTTTTTTTTTTTTTTTTTTTTTTTTTTGTGGGGAATTTCGACGTTGATATTATGCAGAGAGTCGTTTGCCATGGAGAAGTTGGTTACCTGGCTAACGCCTGATGTTTAATCCTGGAGGATCGTACGCGCCCAAAACATTAGAATGTGCCTTTTCATATTGATGAAGCATTCTTTTATTTTCTCCTGGCTTCATCTTTTTTTAAACTTTTATGCCAAAACAATCGTCGAATGTTGCATCATGCGTGGGCGTATGGCGGCTCACAGGCAAATTTTTTCTAAAATTTGTGTTAATTATATATATATAATTTGGCACAGATGTGCGGAGAAAAAGAGCACATATAGGGACAGAGAGAGAAAAAATTACATGGAAAAACTCACAGAGTGTGATATTTCGGCTTTCGCCTTTGTCAAATAGTATGGAGTAGAAGCATGAAGTTGTGAATAGAGTTGTGAGTAGAAGCATGAATATAAATATGAAAAACCACAAACTTCGGGAATCGTTTCAGAATGCCTCAATACGGATTTCAATGAAGACAATTTTCAAAAATTTGGATTTTAAATTTTTTCGATCCGTTGCAATAGTTTCATTTTTTACGGAAATTCGCTAATGGAGACGTGGAACGAAGTAGGCATTATAGGAGTATATTAATCGATATGAATGTGACAGAATCGATGTGAACATTAACCGTACTTATGAGGTACGTACCAAAGGACAGTAAATAAGGGTTATTGTATTAAATTTTTTCATGGTTTTAACAAGTATCGATCTGTTTGAAGAAAAAAAATAGCCTAGGATATTTATTTGACCATAGTATTTATCATATATTTCCAATATAGTTTACCGAGGAGGGAAAAATCAAAACCCAAATTTTATCCCAAAGTAAAAGACTCTCCCCAAATATTAGAATATAAAAATATTTTATTTACACTCAAAGCCCTTGGCACATGCAACTCTCTATACAGCCAATAGAGCCAATGTTCAGGATCGCGTGGCCCACGCATCTTCTTCAAACGCCAGTCTTCTGACCAGAATTAAGGAAAGTAGTGTGAAGCCTCTCATCAGAGTTTATTTGCCTTTCTGCTTTCCAGTCAAAGGAGTTGGCGACTGCTCTGGCGTCTGAATTGGTGGGGACAACAACTCCATGTACATCACGGCCACCGACTGATCATAACTTTTTGGGTCTGTCGGCTCAAATTTCTGATAATGTTTGTACAGGATCTGAAATAGTAATTCAATTAATATTGAAGGTGGGATTTATTATAATTAAAATCATGGGTAAAATAGGGTTGTGGGCACTTATATCAACAAAATAGATTATAATCCTATTTTAAAATAAAACAATTTCATTCGGGTCGGAATTGAAAATTTCTAATTAGGGTGTGGTTTTTTCGTGGTTCCAAACATATTTAATCACTCAGGTCCTCAGTTTTTCAGTGATGTCCAAGTATTTCATTTCACACCCCCCCCCCCCACCCCCTCACTCCTCTTAGAAAACACCTCATTTGAGTCAGATTTGAAAAATTAAAAGAAGCCTGTGATTTGAGTTAGTGTAATTCAAACATATTTTAGCAATCAGGTACCCAGTTTATTCCGTGATGTACATGATACCCCACCTCCCCCCCCCCCTCCCCCAAAACACCCCCTATGGGTTAGACTGAAAAACTTGATGTAGTCTGCGATTCAAGTAAGATTATTTCAAACATTTCTTACCAATCATCCCAGTTTATTTAATGATGTCCATGATTACCCCATTTCGCCCCCTCCTCACCAACAAAAAAACCCTAATGGTTGGGTTTGAAAATTTCAAGTATCTAGTCTGCGAGTCAAGTTGGAGTAACCCAAACATATTTCAACAATCACGTCTCCGGTTTATTTACTGATGTCCATGATACCCCATTTTACCACCCTCCTCTCCCAAAACACCCCCTACGGGTCAGATTTGGAAAATTTTAAGTAGCTCTTAGTTTAAGTTAGAGTAATCGAAACATATTCCCCCACTCAGACCCCCGGTTTGTTCAGTGATGACAAAGCTACCCTTTCCCCTCCTCCCCTAAAACACCCCTATGGGACAGATTTGAAAATTTTCAAGTAGCCTATGATTTAAGTCAGAATAATCCAAACATATTCACCCAATCAGATCCCCAGTTCGTTCAATGGTGTCCAAGATATACCCCATTTCACCCCCTCCCCCTCCCCTAAAATAATAGCTCCTCTGGCACAAATTTTAAAAATTTCAAATAGCCTATAATTTAAATTAGACTGATACAGACATTTCCTGCCACTCATATCAGTTGTCCAATGACCCTGTAACCGTGAAAAGCGGACAAACATACGGACAGACTGACAGAAAAATTGAGAAAATGGTACCAATCTTCAACAAATAGCATGAAACGGAAAAGAAACGCAAAATTTCATGACTTTAATCAATGTACAGACAGACATAATTACGATTTTATTTATATAGATGAACTCACCTCGTAAACAATGAGACCTCCAACATCGTAAAACGCGTTCTGAGCAGAGTATTTGGTCAAGATTCCGGCGATCGCGTGAAGGTTGAAGGCGGTGCACATCTGCTTCAAGCTCACGAATAAAGCCCTCTCAATGTCTAAATATGAATTTGGCGGTCACAAATCAATTCAATGCTTATTGGTTGAAGCTTGAAATTATATACATTTTTATTCGTACAAGCCACAATGGCATAACATGAAGTTCACAATATTACATCCTACCTGTCTGAATAAATGGCTGCAAATTATTTCACCAAAGTTTAACCTATTGTCAGTTCTGTATTAGATATCCCTTTCCAGTAAACCATCCACAACGATCTCTGGTCCATACAGGGTGTCTCAACTTAAGTTCCCGTAACTTCAGGGATCGATTTTACAGCTCGAGAGCTACAAAAAGTGTCTCCTAGAAAATATTTTTTAGAGGCTTCTTTTCCGAGTTAATCACATTATTCATATAATTCATATAATTTAACACTTTAACTCACACATTTGAGTTCATTCGGTATGATAAATTTTATGTGTTTTTAGAGGCCTAAAGTTTAAAATTCGGTTTTAACGGGGTTTGGGAGGTATGAAAGTTCAACCATTCGATTCAGCGTAAAAAAATATATAGAAACCGACCCGAACTCGCATTTTCATAAAAGGTCATTTTTCAAGAAAACCCTCGATTTCGTTGAAAAAACAACGTTTTTCAACATTGAAACACAGTTTTCTTCACTAATTAGCAAATAAAAGTAAAATCGACTACACACTTGGAAAGCTGTGGTCTCGGCGCAGTTTTTGCCGTCTTTGGGGGTAAAATCCGATTTCAGACTTTCGAGCTATAGCGATCCGAATTTTGACCGATTTATTAAGATTAGTCAAATTTCAATTTTCAGCCGGATTTCTCTTCCATTAAACCTGCTTAGAAAATTTTGAGTTGGTATCAGGATAGTAGATAATTTAACGTTTTTGTAAAGGTGTGCTCATAGAAGAATGAGATGCTGTAGAATCGATCCCTGAAGTTATGCGAACTTGAGTTGAGGGTACCTTGGTACCCCGAACTTAAGTTGGGAGTACCCTGTGTACATGCAGGGTGTCCCAAGGAAAAGTGACACCCCCTTTCATTTCCCCTAATTCAGCGTAAAAAATAGGGATATATCACACTAGAGATACGAAATCTATTTTAAAAAAATGATAAATGGTGTAGGGAACTTTCGATAACAAATTCACCGATTCCGAACCGATTTCGATGGGTTGAGCCAAGAAGTATTTATTCGTAAAGATAGATCTCAAAAAATTGATATTCAAAACGGGTTATGGTCGGGAACAGTTTTAACGTACCTAACTAAGGTTACCCATATTGAGTCAGTTTTATCTCTGGTCTACATTAGTCAGTTATCTGGGTTATAAATTGTAACCCGAAAAAGGTGGAGCAAAATTGCACCGTTCTCGCACAGTTCGTGCATCTTGAAGCGTAAACCATTATTTTTGGTTAAATTTGTGTGAGGGGAGGTAATTGTTTGTTTTTTCTTGGTCGATTACAAAGGTTTGTTATTGAAGATAACGAAAATCCCGTCTATCGCCGCACATCGGCGTCGCACGTCATTGTCTAAAGCTTTTTTTCGAAACTACTGGACCAAAGTTTACTAAATTTGGTTCAAAACATACACGTCAACGGGGATGGGCATGAAACCTCCGTATCACTTTAACCACCCACACCAGGGGTTAACATTTTCTAAAATCTTATTTATAAACATTAGAATAAAAGTATAAAACCAAGCAATTTCTTCGTTGATTTAGTTAGGGTTCTCTTCAATAAATTTAATGAGACCCAATAAAAAATTTGTGCTCTATTAGGGAAAAAAGTCTACTTACACTATTATGAATTGCCATGCGGCTTAGACCCTCAAGCTGAACTTCAACTGATTCGGTTCGATCCTATTGTGTGATGCCTGACAATTTTAAAGAAATAACGAAATATATTTACATATTTATAAGTGTATACATTTATTATAGATCTAGCGGTGATATGCACAGAAGGGCTATCAAATACAGTAATAATAAACTACCACATTAATTTGCAGCGATTTCTCTACCTATAAGATAAATTATGTTTCTCACCGAATCTTTCATATTTGGGCGAGACTACAACAAGGTACACTCTGTAATACATTTTGTGCTTCAGTATCTTCCAAATCCGGAATCTGTCGGCCAATTTCTTCTTGAACGTTTGCAAATACTGAAGATCTTGATTTGGGAACGTCTGTCAAACGAAAACGGAATAGATCGTGAATACATCATGACTAGAGTATTTCGGAATTGAGTTCACTTATGGTTTGTTTCTAATTAAGACCTGAATCGATCTACCATTGTAACTCTTCATTTTGTGCAAATACGAGAAAAAAATTATATTCAATATTTTCCATTTCCTACATTTTTGGTTTATTATTTATGAATTTAACTTATAGTAAATTTAAACAGATGTAGCTGCGATTTTATTATTATTCGTAAAATTTAGTTCATATTATAACTAGCCTAGTTTTCTCGCTCGCTTCGGTCTTTACTGCTGAGTGGGATATTTAGAATGATTGGGAACGGTGGATCACTAATGGTGATTTGAATTTCGTTCGCTCTCTGTGGAATTAATAGATGCGATGGGATATAAGAAGTCCATCCCGAGTTCGTAGGAAAAACCCCGTTGGAATCCGACAAGCGTAGGGGATGTTGCTCGCTCCGCTCGCTAGGGGTGGGTTTTCTTGCTCGCTCGGTGAGGGATGTATAGAAGCGACTGGATGTAGACCCCATACCATCGAGACCCACAGCCCATGATTCGGGAGGGGGTGGCCAATTTGAAAATAGCTTACTATCTCTTTCTATAGACAATCCCAAGGGAA
Organism: Adelphocoris suturalis; assembly: GCA_030762985.1. Classification (NCBI taxonomy): domain Eukaryota; kingdom Metazoa; phylum Arthropoda; class Insecta; order Hemiptera; family Miridae; genus Adelphocoris; species Adelphocoris suturalis. Next base: position 24,409,498 of record CM061042.1, read on the forward strand.
TGACAAAAAACAAAAAAATAAATAAATAAATAAATCTCATAAAAAGAGGAAAACAAAAATTATAAATTGCTGTGTAATAATTTGCTTCGTTTTCTATGTGAGGAAGTTATACTGCCCACTCATCTTGGCAGACGTCTTTTCTGTTTGGAAATGACTACCAAACGCGGCACCTTATATGGAACCACGAAAAGTTTAGTTTTAAGAAAATGTCAGTACTTACATGCTAAATGTTTGTGTGTATTTGTTTTCTCCGTCTATTTTTCTAAAGGTAGGCCATTATTTTATCTGCGTAGAAGAGCTATCATTTTTCCTTTCTATTCGGCCATTTATCTGCGTAGAATGGCAATCCAATTAAGATTATGTGGAGCCACGAAAAGAAAAAAAATCTTATAAGCGGGGCAAAACGAAAACAAAAAATTGCTGAGTAATGTTTTCCCCGTCTATTATTCTGTTGAAGTGTCTTTCAAACGAGAGAAGTTCCTTCCTCCAAGAGGTTCGAAGGCAAAGTTCAGACCTACATAAGATTCGACGCAATAGGAAGAAGGGTAGCTCGAAAACCAACGTTTTTGTCTACATTCTACGAGTACAACGTTCACTACAATTAGAAAATACAATTTCATGTCTCGAAACTCGCATGGGACCCAATTGGAACTCTAACGAACATTTCAAGACCAACCCGAGCAAAAACCGTGGACTGGGTCTAAAGCAAAAAAAAAGCATAACGGGGAACGATTTTTTTCGTCATTTCCCACATATTCTTGCTGATTTCTCCAGGAAGACAGCATCTTTCGGAAATTTTGACGGCACCATCGTGTTGTACGGGCCCAGTAATGTAACTTAGTCGCTGACATACGATATGCTCTTGATCAAATTAGATTGTGGCAACGGATAGAAGATTGGAACGTTTGGCAAAAAATGGTGCATTATTAAAAGGGCCTCTCACCCCCCTCCCGCCATCCAGCCCATGGTTCTGGTGGGAGTAAAAATTTTTAAAATCACCTATGCCCTCTTTCGGAAAAATCCAAGAAGATCCCGCCACTCGTAGACTCCCCCCACTCAGCCGTTTGCCCGTGCAAAGATGTCCAAACAGACAAACAAAATGTTTCATTCTTATAAAATAATATAGATAAAGATAGAGATTTTGAGACGTTTCGCTTGATGGTTGCTATTTCTAGGTAGTTATTTTCGGTAGCTATTTTCATGAAAGATTCCTACTTGTTATGTTAACTCACTACGCCATCGTCATCGAAGACCACAGCTTGAACCACTGGAATAACTTCTTCTGGAATGATGTCCACAGGCCTGGGAACTTTGGACTCTCTCTACAAAAATTACAGGACCTTTTAAGGTTAAACCTATCTCAAAATAGCCTGAATGCGTTTATATAATGTGCACGATTGTGTAAACAACTGTGATGAAAATTTATTATGATCTAACCTATGGTCTAAATATTTTATTCTGCATAGAAAAGAAATTTTATTATAATGGTAAAACTAACAAATGAAAATCGCAATTTTTTCATAAAATTGTATTCATCCGCAGAATGAATCATTTATACCATGAATTTTGACATCATTTGTTTACAAAATTTTGCACATTTTTTGCATAATTTATACATTTTTGCAACAAATTATAATTATCCAATTTAAGGTCTGATATTGTATAGTGCGGTAAATTCTGGTTTCATGAAGAATTCTGCAATTTTCAATTTTAAATATTTTTTCTATTTGTTATCTTATCTCCAAAAAGAGTATCTCTATTTGGTATCTTATCTCTGAGATCTCTATAAGTATATCTATTTTCTCTATTTTCACGTTGCTAGTTAAATAGCATAGACATAACTAAAACGCTACATTTTATACGTTTTATTAACATTTTTGCTCAATATAATAAATTCAATTAATTATTTCAATGGTCAATTTTTCAATTACATTTATCTCATTTCGTAACGATATTTTATATTTTTCCCCCAAACCCGATCCCCCACTTCAAAGCTGGCTCGATCTCTATTGAAGCAAGTGTTTCTCAAATTAATGTTCATTAATAGGATAAGGCATAATAACAGTAATAATGAAAATAATTATGGTAATCCTCCAGGCATTAGGTGTTTTTAAACTATTTATGTCAAATTCGAACGAACTCGCCTACAGACCCCATTTAGCTGAACAACGGCAATTCTGCCATGCCATATATATATATTTTCGCTTTGCAAGTTCAGTACAGAAATTAGCTGAAGCTAAAGTGCTACATTTTTAACTTTTCAATTATCCATCTATGGTCTGACCAGACCTGAATTTCCGGGATATATCACCATCGTAGCTTTTTTCAGAATTCGAAATTTGTTATAGGTACCTATTTCTTAACAGCGATAAAGAAGCCATTTATCGCATTTCGAAACGATAATTTACACCCCCGCCTTATCGAAGCTGGCTTAATCTCTCTTGAAGCAAGTGTTCCTTCAATTTTGATTATACAGTACGACATAATAATAATGGTATTCAATAAGAAGAAAGTAAGTTCTTACCATCTTACGTTCAACAGGGCGGCCCTTTCCACCTTTTTGCTTGCCTTTTCCACCCAAGCTTTTCCCACCCATACTCTTCCTAGAACCACCACCCATGCTCTTCCTTGATCCCCCTTTGGAACCCATGCTTTTCCTCTGGCCGCCCATACTTTTCCTCTGTGCTCCCATGCTTTTGCGTTGACCACCTTTTGCACCCATGCTTTTACGTTGACCACCTTTTGCACCCATACTTTTCCTCTGTGCTCCCATACTCTTACGTTGGCTCCCTTTTGCGCCCATGCTCTTCCGCTGGCCGCCGCCTTTAGAGCCCATACTCTTCCTGGAGCCTCCTTTGGCCCCCATGCTTTTTCTGCTTCCACCAGCTGAAAAACCATTGGACATTAGAAATTAAATTTGTATTTAGGCACATATATTTCTAATAATTGGGTGACCCAATTACCTATTGATTAGGTAGGCACTAGCATGATTGGCACTTAAGCCTTGATAGTCTTGAGGTTGATTTTCACCTCCCACAGCAATCAACCATCCTTAGCCATTAGTCTCATACTCAAATCAGAAAAAATGTTAATTTACATGTAAGGGGGCAAGTGCTGTTTTGATTCTATATCGACAATGCAAACATGTCATCTTACAGGAAGTTTCCTCAACTTACCACTGTTATATTTTCTTCAGCACCGATTCTCATGGAGCTAATGCAATATTTATCAACAAAAAAGTATGAAGAATCTTGAGTACTACTTGCTTCAATGAATGGATGAAACTACTTCCTTCAAAATATGGAATTTTAAAACATTTTCTATGAAGCATCTTATAGCAAAGTAAACATATATAAAAAATATACCCTCTTTTTGTTCTATATTAGCTGGATAGTGTTCTATGTCATTTTCCATCATTAGGTATTCGTTAAACTTAACAGAAAACAAAAATGTATAAAGTCTCTTGGCGACTCACCTTTACTTTGACGTTTGGCGACTTTACTTGCTCGCTTTTTTGTGCCGTGATCACCTTTTGCAGATTTCCCCGTATCACCAGAAGGGCCAACTTGTTTCAAGTAAGCGTATTTCTAAAAATAATATACCGTTATTACTTTCCCAACAAAATTACGTGCTTTAGCATGATAAAATTGAGTGGAATCTCTTAAACGAAGGTGGCGCACTTTGAAATCTTAATAACGGCAGGTTTATTGCCAGTGCTTATACATCTTCAAATTTAGCAATCTATAGTATTGCATGAAGTATTTGAAATTCCAATAAAATTTGGAAAATTACTAGGTTACTGTCTCGTATTACAACTCAAAGAGATTAGCAACCTGCAGAGTTCACATTCTAGCCAATTTGAAAAATACCAGCCCGTAATCGCTGACTACGCTCCTACTCCATGAGGTATTTGGAATTCGAATCAAACATAGAAAACTGCAAGCTTACTGTCAGTGTTTTGATCTTAGTATTTAGCAACCTGCAGTGTTACCATCCTAACCAGTACCGTACCAACCAGTACACACTCCCTTTGCTCCCACACTCCCTTGTATTTGGAATTTTAATCACACTAAAAAAAAAAAAAAAAAAAAAAAAAAAACTTTAAGTGGACTGCCGGTGCTTACATCTTTCTTTTCGACGAACGGGATTTCAGAGAGCAAGTCGAACCAGTTGTCTTCCATGACGAGTCTTCCAATCAGAACGCCAATGACTTCTCTTGATCCTTCTTTTAAAACGACCAAACTCTGGGTTTTCGGATACCATGACATCAGAGATGACAAGTACAAATCAACTGCTTCTGGTTCTTTGATGGTTTTGAGAAGTGGGTCGGACGGCATGTATTTCTGCAGCCAATGAAATACTATAAGCTACAATCATTTTTATATTTGATGCAATTGAAGTTAGATGCTGAGAAGGGGTTCTGGGCACGGATGGGTATCGAATGAAGAACTTCCGATATGATTAGCTTCAACTATCGATAGCCTGATTTATTGACAAGAAAATATTGATATTGGTTTATCGATACAGAGAAAAATTTGACAAATTATGAAAATTGAAAGGAAATCATAAGGGTGATCAAACCGTTTGAAAGCTTACTGCTTGAGAGTTTCTTTAGATTCGACAATCTTCTGGATATATTTAAAAAGATATTAACAATTCTCAGTTTTTTTTTTTTTTTTTTTCTTAGTTTCAACTACTGGTATGGTCTTGACAATATTTTTTCGTGAATCAATTGGCATTATTCTTTTAAGAAATTTAGTGCTAATTTTGAAGGTGTACTCAACAGTTGAAATTGATTATTTAAAGTAGAAAAATATGGGTTTTCTTAAAATAAAAGTTTAAAAAAAGTGTTTTAATGTATATCTTGAATACGGTTGACGGCATTTTACTCGGTTTTCGATCAACTTTCACACAAACACACACAAACTGTCGAAGCTAATTTAATTTAACACAGACATAATTTGGTGTGATTTATCTAAAACCAGTTGTCACCATGAATTCGCACCGCCAACTACCAGGTGACTTGTTTGTTTCTATTTAGAAAATATATTAACTTCTCAATTTGACAGGCCAATAGCTGATCGTATCAATTCACTAAATCCTATAGGTTATGGGCCCAGAACGCTTCTACTAGCTTATAATTATGAGCTGGTGCTTGCGTCGGCAGTGAAAGGACCACGAAAAAATTCAGAAACACAAGATACATCTGATGAAAGCGTTCAAGATGAAGTATCTGGGTAAGATCCATTATGGATTGGGTTTTGAATTTTCACATAACAGAGAGAGATATTAATTTTTATCACAACAAAAGTACACAAATTAACTCTTGAAACGTTTTGGCTTGGAAAACTCAAAACCCGCCAATAGATAATCCACTTGAAGTAGGAACCGAATTGAATCATGTATCTAAGTATCAAATCAAGGATGAGAAGTACTCATATCTATAATAAAATCGTTTATGTATCTGCGTTTGTAAATCTTGCTGACATTACATTTGCAGTAAACTGGTAGAGTCAGTTCAACAACTTTTTCACCAGTGAGCATTGGCTTGCTGCCATAGAGGTGTTACAGTATACCTGTTCTCGTAGATTGATGATTCAAAAAACGGGCAAACCTCTGCATGAGTTCACTAATGCAGATTGTGGCCATTGCACCGATACTACCGAATATTTACAGGATATTTTTTCACATTGGAAGGATCTGTGATCACTTGCCAAGCTCGAAAGAAAGGAACAATTACTGCTCTTTCAAGTATGGATGCCGAATACATGATTTTAATCGAAGCATCGGAAGAAGGTATATATTATATTTTGACAGCTTCTAGCTGAGCTGAACCTACTGGACATTTCATGTGGCAGAGTGGAGTGTAATGATAATCAAGGATCACAATCACTGGTCAAGAATGCTATCTGTTATGGAAGGACAAAACATATAAATGTCCGACATCATTAGGTTAAAATGCACGGAACTGGTTGCACCAAAATGGCCACAGACCTGTTGTCAAAGTTTCGATAGGCAATAAAGCATTGGGCGTTCATGGAGCACCTCGGTGTCCAACTCAATGAGAACCGCCTCGATGGGAAGTTTTGAAGACGAGACGCTTCTCCATCTGAAACCAGTTGTCACCATAAATTCTGAATGGCGACTACCAGGTGTCTTTTTTAACCAAATACCCGGTCCAAGCAAAATACCAAAATGCTGGTAGCATAAATTCACTAAATCTTAAGGTATTCAAGTTAGGCAAGGACAAAGCATTTAATATATTATGTCAAATATAAATCCTCCGCGGACCTAAATGTAGATATGATACAGTATCGATAAGCATATGTGATCTTATTATAAGTATTTACCATAATGAGGTTATTAACGTCGCCGAAGTGCCTATTGGTCATATCTTGAATCCTGAAGCCCTGTTGGTGTCTGCCCCATACGATGGGAGGCACGTGAGCTTCCAGCAGGTACCTATATGGAAATTGCAAATCACAAAAATAGTAGAATGACCATAGGTTATGATTCCCAGACATCTATATATTTTTGATGATTGAATGAAATGAAAGAGATAAAATTTGAATTGATTATCAGCAGATTCTCTGTAATTTGTTCATTACTAAGTTAAGATGCTGAATTTTAATGTGGTGAGTATAACAAGTAAAATTTAAGAAACAGAAGAATCGCTCTAATAAGCTGAGTGGGCTCTGAACAAGATTTTTTTTCCAATCCGACTTCAGAGGCTGAAATTTGGAACTGTGCTTCTTGGAGTATGGTAGAGACGTAAAACCTAACCTATTCCAACTTGAGAAAAGAACCAACCTTGTCCTTCCTATTCTTGGAATATTCTAACTTGATAATTGATTGGTTTATCACGTTGTGATATACTCTACCACACCCAGAAAAAGCGCCATTCCGAATTTCAGCATCTCAAATTAGGAAAACACAGCTCACTAATTAGTAGAGTGAGCTTTGAACCTAATTTTGCTCCAATACAACTTTAGATGCTGAATTTTGGAACGGGACCTCTCTGAGTGTGGTAGGGTTTAATTAGAACTGATAAAACATTACCCTTAAGTACTTAATTTTGCTCCAATCCTAATTGAGATGCTGATCTTTGGAACGGAGCCTCTCTGGGTTGGCCGATATAACTGTATATCATAGTATTTCATTGGTATTACTGACAGGATCGATTAGAAATTTATGTGATGGAACACGGTGATATTCATGTCTTGGACGAGCGATCAAAGCGAGCGGGCACAGACAGCTATTATAACTTCCTTTGAAAGGGGTTAATATTATCAAAGTTTTATAATTTTCTGCATTAAAAATATTTTAAAATTCTAAGCATGTTCCATGTGTTTTTCAATTTGAGTCGTAGGCTCTAAGCAGAAAGATCTTGGTGCGTTCAGGGTGCTTTTTATCTGGGTTTTCTGGAGTTTCTGATTGTGAACTATTTTCATCTCATGCCTGCCTGATTACAGCACCATTTGGATCACTTATTTTGGGTTAACAACCGTGGGGCCCTCTATACCCCGCAAATTTAATAGTGAATTAGGGGCATTAGGGGGAATTAAAATTGGGAAGTAGTTGAAGGATGGCCGAGCGTGTTTTAGTTTCCCAGTAAGGTCTCCATGAATTCATATGTGCTTAGACAATTTTAGCGCCATCTTTTCTAAAAGTACCAGTTTAGAAAAAAATCGCACTTCTTCTTGGTTCATCAGCTTCAATCCGCGAACAGAATAAGATATTGCAAATCTGGTTTCACCATCAAATTCAGCACTAAAAAATCTTTTTAAAAAAAAGGTGTCATTCGAAAAAAAATAGATTTTTTTTTCTTGAGTTAGGTACCTACCCTGTACTTCACTCTCTCCTTTAGGTAATCCAATAAATTTTGGATTTATTTATTTTTCCTGATTTTATATGCTTAAAACAGTGTTATTCACCTCGAAAACGCTCTCCAAGTTTCACTTCGATATCTCAAAAATTGTGGGGAAAAGTTTAGGGGGGGGGGTCTCTCCATTTGGGACAACGTGCTTGGACTACAAAACTATATTCAATTTCCGATTTCGATTTTGAGTAAAACCACAACACTTCAAATTCATTGAGCTCACTTGTTTTTGGCGTCTATCAATATTTGAGCGTTCGTTTCTTCAGGGGTCAGAGGAAGATGAGGTAAGGAGACCTCTGGGTACGGAGGCTCTTCAAAAGATCGCAAACTGGGCGATCTCCCATCCTTAACTCCAGTGGCCGACATCTCTTTTTAGTAGGTATCCAATGGTTCTAAAACAATTTTCAGTTGATTTCTAAACGTTATGCCACGTAGAGTGCAACCTTATATATAGGTACAGGAATTTGGCTACTCTGGATTTGGGAATTTTGGAATTTGTTAATACTAAGAAATTGCACCATTATGTTTGCCCATACCGAGCAAACGAGTGTTTTTAAAGTATAACTTTTAATTTAAATAATCAACATAGAATTAAGTAGTATTTAGAAGTAGCTCAGGGAAACCAGTATTGGATTGGAAACTAAGGACGACTGGAGGTCCACAGCATTTTGTTCCCAAGTTTTAAAAACAGTTCTGGTCGTAAATCACAATTTAAAAAATGAATATTGTTTTATAAAAATTTAATTAAACTGCGATTACATGTATTGGCTGAAACTCTGGGAGATTGCTGGGGAAGACCACAAGGGCTGATACGTCGATGGCTACGAGCCAGAGTCACTTTTGCGATAATGCGAGCCCCTGAAACGTGTATTCGCGGTGCACGAAGGAAGTGGAGAGGAGCTGAGGTGCTAACGTTGGAGGATGGGGCTGCCATCCCTTATTTCAGAAGATGATCTGAAGGTTGAAAAAAAAAGACGAATTCTCCAACAACGATGTAAGTACCACATCAAATCTACATCTATAGCCTGAATAAGTAGGTACCTACTAAGTCGTAGGTACAATTTATACATATGGTTTGAAAACGATAAAACTTATTTATCGGGGTTCTAGAGTTCATAATTGCAGTTTTGGAATGTAGGCACCTTGCATCGTAAAGTGTCGAAGTTTGAGGGAAAATAAGTTTTTTTCTTATACGATTACAAAGGCTTATTATTGGAAATAAAAAACCAAAAAAACTGCACTTCATATTTTTTCACAGCTATTTCCTCAAGATTTTACCTCACAGCTATTTTTTTCAACTTACGCAACGAGCGAAGGTGAATCAAGAGAATGGAAGACAAGAATACAGCTGAATTGAATTTTCGTTCGCTCTGCGAAAAGTTCACCTAGTTTCAAAGACACCCAAATGAGACTCGTGGCCTCGTTTGGAGGTGCCGAACGGGCGTATTTTATTTTAATATAATTTTCCCTCAACTGGTTTCTTGTTGTGGATAGTAAAAATATGTATGTACCTTGTTACTGGGTGAGGACTCAATTGAAAAATGATTTTTCTCTAAAATTATATATCGAAAGCTCAATATCAATTTGACTGATCAATCAATCAATTCGTAGCCATCTGCATTAGACTAATCAATATCGAACTCATAAAATAACCCAAAACGCCTATTTTTGGGGATAATTTTTTATCATTTCTGTATTTTATGGCATGATTTTGGTTTATGGTTTTCAATAATGAAGCTTTGTAATCGATCAAGAAAAAATCTATACCCCTCAAATTTTTCGGTCCCCCAAAAAAGTCCGCCGTATGCCTTCGCCGTATTTTCAAATCAATTTTTCTCCAAAATCACGTTTTAGAATATTCCGAACAACCATTTAAAAATATTTAGGTAATGATTTCTTAACTATTCCCGTGGTTATAATCCCATTGCATTAATTATCATATACCTACTTGACTATCCGATTATTCTGAGTCTGAGCATTGAATGGGGCTACGAACATAAAAAGCGTGAGGTAGAGCGCAGCACGTAAACAAAGGCCTTATCGAAAGGCCTCCGTTTTGTTGACTATGAGGGCGGTCGTGACGGACGCAAGTTGTTTTTTGCCGTATTTTTGTTTGTTTGTGTGTTTCTTTATTATAATAATTCATTTATTCACAAAATAATTCTCATTTTTTGAGCAGTATTGATGAGATTAATAGGGCGGGGAACGAATTGTAGAAAGAAAAGGGGTGACGCAAGGTATCAACGAGGGAAAGTCATATAAACCACCATGTTCCTTAGGTCCTTCGCCCCCTAGCGCTCCAAGCGGCGGACCTTGTTAGTTCGGAACCCCATTGGATAGAGGTGGTAGAAGGTCCTGAGATCTAGCGGATTATAGGGAAAGCTTGAAGGCAGACAGCGCCACCATGTAGTTCGTAGGGGTGCCGCAGACGCAGACGTCCGTGAAGCTGGCTGCCATATCGACGTATTTTCCAATTTCCTATTTATTTTTAAAGGGGTTTTCAAATCTACGGAAAAGAAAAATGTGAAAAAAATGACTTTTCCACATTTTTTGAAAATACCGACTTAAGTAGGCACCTCCCGCTTAATTTGCTGGTATTTAATGTTTGGAAGTTAGGAGGTGGACTCAATTAGGTAGGTACCTAATCTAAAATGCCTGGGTACCTACCTAAATGAAAAGATCTTCAAGCTTAATAACGATCATAAATCTTCAAAATTAATACCTACTCTCAGTAGTGGATACATTATAGCTAAATAAATTTTATTGGTTGGGTACCTGCATGATTACTTGTAACCAAAATGTAACCTGATGGTAAAGATATCCAATCAAGAAATGTCAACCTAAAACTTCCTAAAACAATGAAAAACTTCTAAATATACCTAACTTTCGATCACTTTCAGCTCATTAGAAATTACGATTGAAGAGCGTTTTTCCTCTTGTTTTGTATGTACTTTTTACGGCCAAAATATTGTATAGGTGCGCTTTTTCAAGAACCTACGGAAATTTAAGAACCTCAATACGCCTGGCATGGTTCCAAAAATTGAGATCCAGATGACCAAACTAACATCTTTTGTAAACGAATGTATAAACGCGCGATTTTAATAAAATTCTTAGCAGAATTGTAGAATTATTGTAGAAACAGTTGTTTTTATTAATTTCATTTTATATATAGATTAGTGCTAAGTTCAAATCGTCTTCAAGAATTACAAAATCAAGGTTCATCGTGTTTCTGGAAAATTTACACAATTAATCAATTCATTATGAAATTTTCAGTTCAACAATCACCTTACCAGGCAATTACAACAAACGTTGTATGATCCAGTAACGCTAATATGCTTGGAGTATCGTTAAATACATTCCATTTGGTTGGAAAAGTATTTTAAAAAACGCAGCAAATTATTACACAACGGCATATTAGTTCTGTGTTGTAGTTAATAGTGATAGAACTTCATAAGGGGGACGTCCTAAATAATCCTAAATAGATGAACAAACATAACAACGGAGTCGTTGTACGTGAAAATGATCAGAAAGCTACCCACCACCTCGAAAGAAAATCCGAAATTTCCAAGGTTTTTTGCAAAACTAGACTGAAATTGGAATCGAAAAAAAAATCACAAAGAACCGTTGTAGACTGGGTGGCGTCGAAAAAATTTGTTGGAAAAAAATCACTTTTTTCCAGCTTTACCCCCTCCACTCCTATTTTTCCATCTTGAAGTTCAAAATTTCCGAGGGTTTTGCGTTACTAGACCAAAATTGAGATTGAACAAAGAAAAAATCTCGAAAATCAGTTGAGAATTGTGGCCTGGGCAGTGTCGACTAAATTTGGCTCACACACACACACACGTGTACGTGTACATACGTGTACGTGTACACACCTATGGTTTTTTCACGGATTCGGTGTGGAACAGATTTGTATGCGGTTATTTTTTTCACATGCTTGTGTTGTGCCCCACCTCCCTTGATTACCTACCAATAGGTAATCCCTCTATGGACGAAGCCTTGCTTCAGAGGGATGTCCTAAAAACTCGATCGCAGTGTAAGTGATTAGGATCGATAGAGATTCCGAATACGTACCAGTCAAGTATTATAATTATTGCTTGCATCGCATGTAATTATACTCCAATTATAATTTAGTTAATTGTGCTCTCAATTTTCCTGATATTCTCATTGCAGATACTTACGCACATGAATCATCGCTTATCAGGAGTTACCTTAACATTGCGGATTCCTAATTAAACATTTGCATATCTGCCTACCTCATTCAAGAACCAATTAAACCTGCGTTCAGGCCAGGTCGTTTTGAATTATTCCAAGGTGGAGATCAACTTTTTTGGACGCGATGCTCTAACCTTGAGTTATTGAAGACAGTGCAGGAATAAACCGTGATAAAAATCTCCGAGTTTCACATGCTTCGATGGATTCGGGTTTCGCCGTCCTTCACACGGTTCTCAGCTTTAGGGGGAAGTTCATGGCTAGAGGAATAGTAAAAATATGAGGACAAGCACGCGATAGCAACTAAATAAATGAAAAAAATTAAATTAATTGAGTAGGAACGAAAATCACTGGAACAATGCATTGTTAAGAATATGTGGCTTCTTGGCATTGTTTGAGTACGGTAAAACCAATCATGACTCCAGGATTTCCACATTTCTGTACAAATAAAACAATTTTTAGTCGTGCACCCTGACCATATGAGCGATTTTTTGTTATTTTTCGCTTTACCTATACTCATGTCAATTTTAGAGAATTTTCATGGAAAAGGAAGCTATTGCAATGAGTCCATAAGTTTTAAAATCAAAATTTGCCAAAATTTACTTAATTGAAATCCGTTTTATATTTATGCATATATATGTCAAGCAGACGATAACTTCCCTTAGGATTGAGATAAAATTCTGTTCTTTCGCCAAAAAATCAATCTTTTCAAATGTGAGGATGAGTTCGTTGGCCAACACATTTGAGCACATTAGATTGGTCAAATTTCAAATATTGCATCAAAAAAATTTTAAAAAAGCTAAAACTTCTAAAAGTTGTCAGATTTATATTTTTTAGCAGACCTCTAGGCAAATAAAGTTCATCAACAACGAACAAGAACATAACAAAATGTATGCACAAAATCATGCTGAAATATATACATACCTAAATTTCATTAATTAATATTGGCTGAAAAATCTATTACAACTACCAAAAAGGCTAAAAATCCCAAATCTTTTTGAATTGCAGATCATTAGGTAGAACAAGGTTTTTGCTATAAAATTGGTAGTTAACTAGTTTATTACACTCACAGTGCTCAAATTTCAAAACAATGAAACATAATACAATTTTATAGTTTGTGAAAATTCGCTCAAACGATCATGCTGTATCACAGGAATGTTTATCTTTATTTCATTTTTAATATGAACACTCAGTGTGCTCAGAAAAATTTGTGAATATCACATTTATGGCAAACAACAAGTTATTCTGCTATTTAAACCAATTTTAGGATTATAAACAACATTTTGCAGTTTTTGTCGATTAACCACATGTTAAGGAAATTTATTATTTTTAGACACAATTAAATTTACAATTTTCTAAATATTCTGGTTTTTACAATTTTGTCTCACTTTTGGGTGCACCACAGGCTGAAGTTCGGTTCTACAAATAATTTCCAACGAAAAGACTTGACTTTTTCTCGGAGTTACAGCAATTATAAACTTTTGTTCATATTTTCGATCTTAGTCACCTGAATGACCATAACTCCCTTATTTTATAATGTTAAAACAAAAGTGTATTTATTGCATTTACTAAAATTTTAAAACACCGTTTGAAAGAGTGTTAAATTTCCCTAATGCAAATTAAATTATTTCAGAATTTTATTCTTAACTGCAAATCATGATCTGAAAGGGAAATGTTGAAAGAATTATACAATTTTCTTTCAAAAACTTGTAACTTTGAATGATGCTAACTGGTGCTGAAATTTTGGAAGTTGATTTTGAAACTTAGCTTTCAAAGGAATACTTAGTCAATTGGGCTCTTAAATTGCTAATTAGGGGATAAAATAACGTTTTAGTGTTGAAAACGTAGTTTTTTCAATGAAATTTAGAGTGTTTTTTAATGATCTCACGGCTCATGGTGAGTAAAGTTTGGAGTAGGTCTGTGTGTAATTTTTTCGTCAAATCGAAACGTAACACTTCATGATCTCCACGAGTCGCTTGTAATCGAGTTTTACCCCCAAAAACCCAATATCCACGAACACTACATAAGTATACCCTGGGTGGTTATACATAGGTCCAATGAAATTCTTCTTGTCAAATTTAGCATATAGTCCCAAAATTTGCGCCAGAATCTCAGCTTTCCAACGGTCTAGTCAATTTTACTTTAACTTTGTTAATTACTTTGTTAATTCCCCCCTGAAAATTTTTTGGTTTACGTTTCAAGATACGTAAAATCCAAAAATCGAATTAAAAAAAAAAAAAAAAAAAAAAAAAACCGTCCTTCCGCCGTCCGCAGCTTTTCCCCGAAATTAATAGACCAAACTTCATGAAACTTGTGTGAAAAATCGCATTTGGGGTCTAGATGGTCCTAGAAGCTCAGCATCAATTTTCGTCAACCCTAAAGGATAGCATTAAAGGGCTAAACATTCAACAATCTAGAGTTCAAAAACTTTCAAGGTAACAATAATGATTTTTTGCTTGTCAATGATAAATATAATCCCAAGGAATCGATTAAAACGACCCACAACGCTGTACGTTGATCGGTTCGTTGTCCCCTAGGGCTCGAACATCGAAAAATACCTTCGAATTCCTAAGTTCGATTTCTAATACGTTGCTAGCGGATCTGTTGATTAGACGATGAAGCTCTAAATTCCATAATTGCTAGATAGTGATACTAGGATACATAAAAATTGCCTTGTAAATATCAGCTGATATAATGCCAATATTGGAATTATCAGGTGATATTGTTCTAATGAATTTATTCTAACGTTACGAAATCGAGTTTATTACCTATTGTCCGTGCGGATTGGTACCTAAATGCTATATTTCATCTCTTAAATTGCTCCCAAGTCTACATATAGGTAGCGGAAGCATTGTTTTCACTTTCGAGGGATTGGAATTGTAGTCTCCACTAAAATCAAACGGTTGTTGTTTTTTTACAGTGGTAAAATTTCCACTCGCATTTTACGTTTTGGACCATTCTGAACAACTCTCGTTCCTTGTCATTCTGTGTGTGTGTGTGTCTGTGTGTATCCGCTAATCCTTGTAACAAGCTTATATTCCACAATATTCAATGGATTTTTATGAAATGTTCATGGAAAGTGCGGGATAGGATGAAGATGGTCCCCTAAGAGTTTCGATCCCAAATTAATACTTCACTCAGCGCATGCGCAAACATAAAATCGATCAAGCATCATTTTCTCACGCCCCCGTCGTCCTATCTCACTCAAATTCGGAGGATAGGTGGCAGAGGTTAATTTGAGCATTCCCTAGCGATTTCAACATAATCCTATCATTAACAGCTACTACGCATGCGCGAATGTGTATTCCTTTTTAAACGAGCCTAATTTCAACAGTTTTCATCCGATTTTGATGAAATTTTCAGGGAATGAGCTGGTTAGGCTGTAAATGGTCCATAATTAGCTCCATACTTCTCAAATCTTTACTTCGTTTTGCGCATGCGCAATCGTAAATTCCTTTAAGGATCATTTTTTTACGTCCTAGCCGTTCTGTCCCGCTCAAATTTAGTGCATAGTCAAATGACCGATATCGAAGTTTCTCGTTATCTACATCTTGATTGACTATATTCCGCTATGGAGTTGAATGATTATTAAAACCATTTCAATGGTCTATACATTTATGTTATTTTCAATTGGTAGGTACCTACTTAAATATCGTTATACCTACAATCAGGGGGACGAGTGATATGTAGACGTTTTAATTAATTGCATTAATTTTTCCTCTGCAGGAGCCTATATCTACGCAGGCATATCGATGTCAACCGTCAGATCTGCGATTTGAAATAGACCTCCTTTGTAATACTAAGAATAAATTCAATAGCAGTGCACACTGATCAGCTGTCAGGCTCCTGAGCTTAATTTGTTTTTGTAATTTACTTATGATGCTGAAACCAGAAATGTAGCTCCTTTTTGGAGATCTGGAATACAATTAGAAAGTATGGAGGGACTCAGATCAGCTGGAGCTCCTCTAAGACTCCTCGGTAACAATTACGAGGTACGGAGACGCACTGATCTGCTGAGGGGCCTCAACCTATATTCTTTCCTTGCCTATCAACCTTTTTTTTAAACATTTTTACTGCAAAGCGAAAAATTGCGGGGTCTTGGAACTGTAAAAGTGAGAAACCTTCTCGGAGTCACGATGCACCATGTTCTGATCATATTACATATGGGGTTTAATAATAAATTTTAGGCCAATGACCTGCGTAGAAAGGCTATCTAACACAGAAACAATAAACTATTTTGTAACAATATGCAGCGTTTTGATTCACCAACCCAACAAGTAGGTATTTTAGTAACTTGGAAACATCAGTACAATGAGTATGACAAATTACAGCGACATGTGTGTTGGTCTTAACTGAAAGTATATCTAAAAATTGGCCGTTGTACTTGGGGAAGCCGAGAAAAACACAGGAAGGTTATATTATCATTTATTAATCATTAACAGGACGTTTCCTTTTTTTCCGACCGTCACGTCATGGCGGAAATATATTTTCTATTGATTTCCACGTACAACCAATGTGTTACTAGGGAAGTGTAACTTCCTTAGTTTTCATATCAGGAAAATCTCCACTTTTCGGAATGCTTTCATTTTATCACATCTCATGATCCCTCAGCCTCTGTAGTGTCAAAGAAAGCTGATTTATTACGCTAAGTTATAAACTAATATTGCCAAGTAACCATAATGAACTAATAATGTGTAGAATCAATCATTATTAAATAATGATCTGTGATCTGACAGTAGAACCGTAGTTCTACAATCCGTTTTTTTTTTTTTTTTTTTTAATTTTCTCCCCTAGATTGTTACAGAATGACGTAAAATAAATAATTTCCGCAAATTTTCCTCCAGACCGATGAGCACCACGAAAAATGATGTGACGGACGTGCCTATTTTTTAATACAGAACTTGGACAATCTGCTCCAAATTCCTACCTCTGAATACTGAAGACTTTCTGTACTTTTTTGGGCCAAAATGTACCTATAAACTTTGATTTTTATAAAAAGTTGCAGCGGAAATGCGGTGAAATATAAACGAAATCTTGTTAATAAGTTGACTATACCTCTCGAATACTTGAGGTCTTTACATAATATTCCTAATTAATACTATATCCCGTGACAGCGAACTAATAAATCTTTTTCAGACGTAGAGAACATCATTCTGAATGTGTCACAAAATTTGTTTGAAGTTAACACCATTTTTGAGGAAAGCGGGGGCTATTAACAAAAAACTTTAATTTAATTTTAAACTTAAATCAATTTTTTTATTTTTTGTAACTAAATAAATAAATTAAATTAATTAATTAAATTATAAAAATTAAATTTTAATTGATTAAAATTAAAATTTCAACACTTTAATTATTATTTCGTGTGTGTGATATCACCACATCACCTAATGTAAAACCAAGGGTCCAAAGAACCATCTGTTGCTTCATTGCTTCCCTCGCATATCTTCTTATTCCTTTGTGTTATGTCGATCAAAAAATTATGATTTAGAAATGTTGATACTATTGACAAATTAGGTGGTTATTAAAATTATTTTTTAATGTAAACTTTTAGTCAATAAAGTTTAACTTTTATCAAATCATTTCAACTTTTGAATAATTAACTTAAAATTAAAAGGCAAGTAAATCCATATTTAGCCATAAAAAATACTTTTGTTAAGTTTACCTACCTGCAGATATTGCAAAATTTGTTACAGAACATTGATTTTGAAAGTCTCAACTTACAATAATTTCCATTCTCATGCGTTCCATTCTATTAATCTCAAATGTACCTAAACGTTGAACACGCCTAAAGCGATAAAATTAATGTATTCGATTAAATAGTTGGGTGATTCTCTGTGGACATCAGCCACCATTGGACCTAAGAAGCACAGTGCCGCACAAGGACAGCCAGGCATTTATTTGTAATTATTTAATAATAATACACATTTTTGGATTCTAATCCACCAATAAACTATAATAGGCAAGTACCTATACAATTTCCCACCTTTTTCCGTTGTAAAACCTCAATTTTTCGGTCCTGTCAGCCTCAAATATTCAAATCATTTATGGAGAAAATTTTCAGGCGATATTTGCCTCAAATATTATTTATGGGAAAATAAAAATCCCTTATCTTTAAAATATATCCATCTTTATTACAGTTCAAAATAATAAAAATAATTTTGCATCAATATTACCGCGGTTTTCACATTTTTATCAATTCCATTATCCATTCCAGTTGGTTACATCGTTTGAATCGATTTGTCAATATTAAATAATAGCAAGGTATTGATTAATATTCGACGGGTTTTCCTTCTTCCACGAGTTTCCTCTGAGCTTCGTACTTCTTCCTGTAGACGCCCTCGGGGTCGAATTTGTCTTCGAGGATTTTGAAGTCTTCAGGTTTCTTAGTTATGAGATATCTCATCACCTTCTCGACTCCAGCCTTCTGTTTTTCGTTGCACTTCGCGCATTCGGTTTTCAAGGCTTCGGGAATTTTCTCTGAAATGAAGGAAAATGCGAAATACGTTACTTCATTGCATTAGTTGGAATACGAAACGGGAGGTAACAGGTACTGGCTTCGTAAACATGAAAATATGATAGTACGAGTATAACGATATTTGTGATGTTAAAGTTCCAATCATGCAGCATGATCGTATGATCGAATTTTCGTAAATTATCGTATTATAAAACGTTAAATTGTTTAGAAAATTTAGGACTCTAAATAAAAAGGAATTGTTAACTACCAATTTTATGGCAAAGAACTCGATCTAAATAAATTTTCTGAGATTCAAAAAAGATTTTGGATTTTTAGCTTTTCTCCTGCAGTTTTTATGGATTTTTCGGCAGGTATTAATGAAATTTAAGTAAATTTTTCTGGACAAATTCCTGCATAAATTTTTTATTGTTCTAATTCATGGTTAATAAACTTCTTTTGACTGAAATTCTGCTAAAAGTACAAATTTAACGATTTTGTAGCCGTTTTTTGCCATTTTTAGTAATTTTTTTAGCACATTTTTTGAAAATGTACCAATTTAATGTGCTAAAAAAATACTTAAAACCCGAACAACTCGTGAACCCGAACAACCAGTACCCAAACTCGTTATTTCGTTTGGAAAGCTTGATTTTTTTGCACACGAAGGGATTCTATCTCTATTCTAAGGAAATTAGTCGACCGGAACACACATTGAAAAAGCGTTAAACTCTAGGATTCGTCTTAGAATGTCTCAAAACGGATTTGAATAAAGAAAGTTTCGGAAATTTTTATTTACAAATTTTTGGATCCATTAAAATAGCTTCATTTTCTACAAAAATTCGCTAAAAGCTTACTGGTAACAATCATATCATCATATCTTTGGGCAACTGATAAAAGTAGCATAAATCGAAATCAAACATCATTACAATTTAAGTGAATTATGTTCTTATTTTTGTTATTACATTTTCATGTCAAATTTTATTGAAATTTGACCACTTCATGGGCTGCATGGGAGAAATTTTTTACCTTCAACTTATGGCATTTCCTGGATAACATTCAGCCATACAAGCAAATTTTAGGATTTGACATTTTTCACAGTTTTTATAGATTTTTCTAGTTCTTATAGTTTTTTGGTACATTATAATTAAATTTGAGTTTATTTTCAGCACGATTAAATTATTCAAATGATATTCTGCTGAAAAACAAAATTTATGATTTTATGCTGTTATTGATAATAGTTTGTATTGTTTCAGAATGCTTAAAAACGAATTTCCATAGGAAAACTGTAGGAAAAAATTATTTTGAAAATTATAATTTCCAAATTTGACTGGTGTGGTGTTCCTGGTATTGGTTGTCATTCCTCACTTGCCTGCCTTCTGGATTTATAACCTTTTTTCGTCCTTCCGAATATAGAAATAGATATTACTTATTATTAATGAAATGATTCATTATTTCATTGAGCACATTTAGAAAGATTATATCTGTTTTAATTCAGTATTAAAATTATGCTGATGGTTAAGCTGAAACAAACGAAGAAGTTTACACTCTCAATATTCTAAAGTGTTCCAAGCAAATGACAGGAGTATTGATTTGATTTCAAATTATGTTAAGGGGCATCTTTTAGAATCTTATTCAACTCATGAGCACCCCCAACAATATGTCATTTTATAAATCGTGGTGATTTTGCTAGGACAAATTATGTGTGGTGAGTTTAACCGAAGGTTTGCTTGAGTTGCTTTAGAAGATTTTCCCAAATCTAGAAATGTCAAGATATCAGAAACTTTGAGATTAGTATGAAGATTCTTGAATACTCTGTAATAATTTACAAGCGAAATCAAATAAAAATCAAGAATTGTTTTAGAATTTTTCTTTTTGAAAATTACGGAAATCATCTTTACCTTTCAGCTCAATGCCGTCCGGCGTACACTTCCCGATGCCTTGGATGCAGTCGAAGTACTTCTTGTACAACCGTTCGTTGGTCAGGATCTCATCTATGTCGATATTGTCATATTTGTCCGTGTACTTATCAGCAGCCCAAACGCCAGCTAGGATCCCCATGAGGACAACCGCGAATAACTTACAAACCATTTTCGCTAACCAAACTTAAACCACCGTTCACAAAATCAAGAAATGTTTATTCGAATCCGATTTTCTACGACACGGCAATAAACTTGGAGAAGGCGGTTTGACACTGTCATGCATTTTCGTGGGCACAGGTGATTTTATACTCCTCGTCAACAAGAGTTGGCGTGTGGAGGTCCCCACTCGAGTCTTTCCCAGGTCCTTCTTACCCTTGTCAGCTGACTGAGCCACATCCTGCGATGTGTATCTTGGTCGTAATAATTCTTATTTTCTAACTTTTCTTTTAGTTTTTTTCTCATCGTCTATTATGGGTTTTTCGCGTTTCGTTTCGCTCAATGCATTCCTACGAGTTATAGTTCGAATTAGTGAGGGAATCTCGTGACTGTTGATCGATGATAGCAGAATCGTGTCCGAGTTACCTGTTAACCTAGATCATATGACGTTTGTGCAAATTTATGAATAAGAACTTAATTCACCACTATGCCGAACCCATTGGCACTGGAATCATTGGTCATTTTCGAAAGCCATTCCAATTGTACGTTTATACAGTGTAGGAACAATGCCGGAATCAGATCATATTAAAAAACTGGAAATTATTAAGGAGGACGTGATGGTATATTAGATAGCGATTCTGCGTAGATGACTGTTCTACAGATAAATAATTAAACGGAGCCTATGGTACATTACCTAAGCTTACATAACTATATAGACTTAAACGTAGGCACCCACCACTACCTGACTAGAATTCCTATAGAAAATACAAATTAATATCTACTTAGGTGGCTAGGATCTAGGGGATGACCTGGAAAATCCCGGAAAATTTCATCAAAATATGACTAAAACTTGGAATAATTTTAGGCGTGACAAGGATTTACCACCAATAGATTGACACGTAACAAAAATTGTTCAGCAAGCTCTAAAATGCAAAAAGCAATTTAGGAAGACAAAACAAGACATTCACAATGTCATCTCGCAAAACTATACGCAGTGCTATTATTGATAAAAATAATTTTGTTTTCTATTCGCTAAGAGTTGAAATCTGTTGAAAATTATTGATTACCATGGATATTTGGACCAATTAGCGAATTCGAAGTTCTCTTAGTTGCAGACATGGGTGATGTTGTTAAACGACCAATCGAAATGATTCAGCTTATCGAAAGGCACACTTCAGTGTATATTATGCAGCAAGTGAAGAATGTTTTTCTGGAGGGTGAACTTGATACTGAGAAAACTCTTGCTGTTGGTTTAGACAATTCAGCAAACAATACGTAGCCAGTGGACATAATGTATGGTAAAAGAAAATAGAGGGATGGTTTCATAAGATCAGTTTATAAATCTTCTGTAAACTTGTGACCCTAGATTTGATGACTATTTTTCGAAGAACCAGCATTCTGTTGTCTCGACTTTTCAAGGGAAACGTCCAAATCTTGCTCCTAACCTCCAGATGCGTTACATCTGAACATATGAATCATCTCAGGGTAACTAGAGGAAGATCATTCCAAACCTGCATGGCTGTTCACAGTTTAGCAAGAAACAAGAACGTCTACTTGCACCTGAATGAAAACATGTGAGAATACAGTAAATGTCCCCTTATAGGTACATAATTATCTATAGACCAGTGATCAGTGCAGAAGACTCTATGTGTAATAATCCCCGTCTTAATAATCTGTCCCTAGACAGAATGATTGATGTTCAAGCATCTGTTTTATTTATGATCAGCACAAAATTTCCCGGAATGTGCTGTAGACTCTATCGATTTCATTGTTCTCCAATCAATTTATTACACTGCACATGCGGAAACGTAAATTCCATTAAGCATCATTTTCTCATGCCCTAGACGTCCTACCTCGCTCACATTTGGTGGATAGTTAGGAGAAGACGATTTGGTCATTCGATATATATTTAAACATGATTGTACCAATAGCAGTTGTTGCGCATGCGTAAATATGAAAATCTTTTAACAAGCTCCATAGTTTTTATCCGTTTTATTAAATTTTCAGTGAGTGTGCAGGTTAGGCTGTAGATGGTCTCTCATTTCATTATTCTCCAATAAACACTACACTCGGCGATTACACAAACGTAAATTACACCAAGCATCATTTTCTTACATCCGAATTGCCCGATGTCTTAATCATCAATGTCATTAACGTTGTTTACTATTTCATTTTGAGATAATTTAAAACATTTAGATGATCAACAATCATGTTACGAATCCAAATGATAAAAATATGTACCACACAAAATTCGGCAGAATTTTTTTTACACCGTACTCTGCAATCCTTAAAACGTGGAGAAAATACTTCCTGAATTGTGGCCTGCTTTTTTTTTCAATAATTGCGTGCTGTGCATCTTAGCGAAATTATGAATCAGCCAGATGATTTCTTTTCGGTAAATAGTAACGACTTGAGCAGCTATATTCGTGAATTGTATCATCTCGAACAACGCAAAATTGGAACAGCTGGGTTTGCATAATTACGGTTCATTATTTATCGTAAGTGTCGTAATGCAATAAGCAAGTTACCATTTTGATTTGGTATAAGTCGGAAGTACAGAGTGCAGAGAGGATGAAGATCGCAGGATAATGCTCAGTCAGCTGTCAACGGCAAGGAAGGATCTGGCAAAGAGTAGAGCGGCAGAGTGGGGACGCTAACTCTGAGGACTATAAAACCTGCTGTACTCTGAAGTCCATCACAGTATCCAACTGCCTTCTCAAAAATTAACAGTCGTCAAGAAGTAGTTGAAAAATAATTTGTTTTTTCGGTCAGTTGTAAGTTTCCCTGAGAAAATGGACTACAAGTTATCTGTGATTTTGCTGATAGGGGTCCTCGCTAGCGTTTGGGCTGCTAGTACGTACACGGACAAATATGATAATATCGACTTGGACGAGATCCTGACCAACGAGCGGTTGTACAAGAAGTACTTCGACTGCATCCAAGGGAAGGGGAAGTGTACACCAGACGGAACCGAGCTAAAAGGTAACACAGAAACACCTTGGAGTGTTAATTAATAATCAAGAAAATATTGTTAATCATTCTCATTAAATGTGTAACTTTGGAAACCCAGACCATTCATTTGAAGGTCCCAATGTCAAAAACTTTCGGTCGTGTTGCTGCTATAAATTTGATCGATCCATTCATGTTACGGATACGAGGAAGCTATGTGCCACACCCAACTTCACAATGTTTGTTCATTTGGACAGTTGAAATTATTATAAAACTTTACTTAATAAAAAGGCCTGTCTGTCCTTAATTTAGTTTTTTATATTCCTCCAACGCTTCTCCCCCGGAACTGGGTTTCTTCAGAGTGATGCTAAAAAATCATATTTAAGAGAACGAATTTAAATTTGTAAAATCTCTAACTCTTCATAAATACTTAACATTCTCTATACCTACTCCAACTCTATTTCTAAACTCTAATTCTTTATATTCTTGATGAAAAACAAATTTAAAATTTTCTTTTTATAGAAATTTTGATTTGAAAAGTTTGGGGAACGTAAATAATAGGTGTCCCTCTTATTCACGAAGCCTTGCCAGTAAGTCATAGCTTCAGCTGAAACCAAATTAAGGACAGTCTGGCCTTTCTATTAAAGTTTTCCACACCAAAATAGGCAGTCGTTGTTTTAATTTTAGCAATTTGTGTGCACAGCAACTGAATTGATAGTGCGTTTTTAAACATGTAATAAATTCTACGTAACACAGGCATAGAAACGTAGTTTTTGACATTTTATGTCTTTGCTTTGGCACATAAACAAAAAAATCGTTACGTAAACTGTTGACGAAAATTGTCCTAGTTGTTTTCTGATAATTTCCGCTTACAACCGAGTCGTTGCTAGTGAAATAGTACTTCGTCATTTCTCATCCCACAAAATTCGTTGACCATTCGTTCGAAAGCTCTCGATTTATCCAAACATATTATGTTAACTACTGCGAAGTGCGTGGCCAACAAGCTGAGTTATGAGCATGGTTATATGAATAATTGTTTACACACAGGTGATCATTCTCAATAATTGATATTGTGAACATGATTGCAACCGCTTGTTAATTTCTGATGATTTCATTGAGTTGGTGTTTCGATGATTTGATTCATAGCAGGTGATCCGAATATTGCGAGAACGGTTTGATTTGTGAAGCGGTGGTTAAATCATTTTAACAGATAATTTCTATACTTTACACTCTAGGAAGCTGTAATTTCGTATGTAGCCTCTTTAGGACATTTACTTTACGATGCCCAGGGTCCGGATCAGATGAGTCGCTCTTAGAGCTTGCATACGAGTCTGCAACACATACGAGTCTGCAACTAAAGACATAAAATGTCTCAATCTGTTGCAGACTCGTATGCAAGCGTTTCTGATGATTTATGAGTGGTTTGTACCTATATGGTTTTTTACTAGTGGGTTTAGTAACCAGATCACTAGCCGACAATCATATGGTATTTTTGCAACTTTCATTCCGAATTTTGACATGGATATGTCTTTTGGCTGGGGGTCATTCTAAAATTTGCGTAACGATTTACTAAGAGATTGACTACTTGATGTAATGATTCTTTACCTTACCATCAAACATTATTAGGTTGTAATACTGACTGTTTTTCTTTGACAGAGACCATTCCCGACGCCCTAAAAACCGAATGCGCCAAGTGCAACGAAAAGCAGAAGGCAGGAGTCGAGAAGGTCTTAAGACATCTCTTAACTAAGAAAGCCGAGGACTACAAAATCCTCGAAGACAAGTTCGACCCCGAGGGCGTCTACAGGAAGAAGTACGAAGCTCAGAAGAAACTGGCAGAAGAAGGAAAACCTATTGCACTCTAATCGAATCAATACAAAATGATGATTTGACAAAATTGGCTGAGAAACCTGTATTTGACTTCGGAACTGATGAAAATGTAAATAATGTTGATGAACGCTATTTTTTTGGGCAGTTCAAATTATTAGAAAATTTTGATAAAAAGGCTCGTTAGAGATTTTGTAATTTGAAATTTGTTATTTCAAATCTAATTTTTAGCTTCCCATTAAAAACAGACTGGCCTTTTTATTAATATGTTCTAATTCCTTCTTATAACTTTTTACTAAAATAAATCGTGTGCTTATTGTAATAATACTTCTATTTCAACCCATAACAACCCATCGTTGGACATATAAGTACTTTTCTACTTCTACTTACTAGTACCTACCTAAGTAACTTACATAGAGACGTGCTCTTTAGAGTGTAACGTAAAAATTGGCAACCAGCTACAATAGTAAGGAAAGGACCTCAGCCAAGATCTTTCTTAATAGAGGGCCGAAATGGCAGGCAATACAGGAGAAATACATGGTTCTTGAGAAAAACGATACCAGATCCACAGTCAATTTCTCCGCTCCCAACAAACATCCATCCTGCATTAAGAAGATCAACCAGGACGGTGAATCCTCCAAACAGGCTGGATTTATGATCAGTTATCTAATGAAAGGGAGATAACACACTATGCTGTTGACTTCATATTGAGCTGCGGTTACCTACTAAAAAAATACTTCACTGCAGTTGTCCACCTATATTATCATACGTTGTCATTTTGTTTTAACAGTTATCAATTCTAGAAAAACCTAATAATTCATTCTTATAAAACTATAATAATTACAAAATAATTACAATATTCAAGTTAATCTACTAATGGTAGTTATCATTTAGTACTATTAATTATCATAAATTGTGAGACATAGTAAGATAGTAACTTACTTTACTTTGTAATGTAGTCTACATTACAAATTACAAATTGTCTACAGGAAGAAGTACGAAGCTCAGTAAAAACTGGCGGAAGAAGAGAAATCTATTAAATACTAAATGACAATAGTCAACAAAATGACAATTTGGTATGGCTGTTTGAGAAGGAAAGAAAAGTAGGGATAAAAAGAATACAAATCTACACTGATTCAAGAATGTGTGAAATTGAATTAAGGTACCTACGAACATCCCTTTGTACCGATAAGCTATTTCACCAAAGAATACCAATTAGGACGAACCATATCCAGCAAATACCTTTACCGCCTCATCACAAGAGGGCATGTGCTTCTCAAAAGAAATTATTGAAAATTCAGTTAAAATTTGGCATTAGCATAAAAAATGGTGTGTGTCCACTCGGCCTCATTGACGTGCATTCCACAGACAGCAGGTATGTTACTCCGAGACGTATGTCTATGTAGGTATATCTTACAATAACACCTTCAGTAATGCATATTTGTTCCGTCCTACAACCCGTTCTGTTGTTCATGTTCCGCAATCAAGGTTAAAAGGTACTTAATACCACATGTTTTACAGTTTACCTCTTTTGATGAGAATAGTACGATAGTATCGTACCTGATAGCCTAAAAAAACCCATCTATTCATTCTAGAGCAGTGTATAAAAAAACTGTTTTTAGCTGGCTAATATCACAAGGATATCAAGCATGTGAAAATTTGTTCAGTAGTGTATATATATAGTGAAGGTTCCAGTATCGATGTTCTGTAAATATTAGATAATAAGTATTTGAAATTCACAATAGCAACCAGTTTGAAATTCGTTTGATTCTCGTATTGATGTAAAATTTGAAGGAATTTAATTTTATAATTTAAATCGACTGAAATCGGTCCGCACAGTCGCATAATCATATTCGAAACTCGAGACTCTGCTACCCCACCCAGCACAGAACTGCGTTCTTTGGTGTGGCGTAGTTCCTGGTTCTAATGATTGTAATTTATATTATGTGACAGAGTATGGTAATTTATTTTGTAATCATGTATTCTTTATGATGGAATAAATTTCATTTCATTTTCATATCATGTTAGGACTCCCCGTTGAGATGCAGCATTTATCCACCAAGTCTCACCAATTCTCAAGAAAAATTTTATGTATTCCGGTTGTACACGGTTTAACTGGTTTAAATTTAGTGATTGACTCGCTAATTCTAAGATGTCACCTCCAGCTCCTTGTTCTCGACGTTCCCGCGTCAAATGTCCATTTTTTCTCCTCTCTCTTTCGAGTTCTAGCCTTCACGGAGATCGAACGAATTAACCTTCCGACGGGCGCAATTAATTTGTGAGATGAAATAACATGTTTTTTTGAGCCATTGGTGGTGGATCGAGGGGTAGTTGGTTGGGGTCCCTAGTAGCTTCCACTCGACGGTAGCCGTACACCGGCCCGTGGTTCGAAGATTGTATTTATAGTTCATCTACTCATGAAATTTCTTTGATAATGCACAATGGTTAAAGTGTGTGCGGCATTTAACTGCATAAATCGCAAAACTGAAGACTGCACACTCTCATTTCACAAGTAAGTATAGATTTTCACAATCTCCTAAAGATTATTTTGGTCTGTTGTAGGCCTCTTGATGTGGCAATTCAGTGCCTATTGTAGTTGATAATAATTTTCTTTTTACTAACCTATCAATATGCATGAGCTACAAAGTTTCAAATTAATCTAAATTTTGTTTTGTTTTTTTCCACAGATTTCCTTTAAACAAGAAATTGAGAGAATTAGTATATGAAATTGTTTTTTGTACCTATTGACATTGTATTGTGCTACCGTATATTGTATTGTATTGTATTGACAGAATTGTATGAAATTGTATGTAAAATGAAAATAATATAATAACATAGAAAGTGCCATGAAGTAGTTATTCATTTATTCAAATAAATTCAGCTCCTCTGATCATACTCCTTGCCCCATCCAGTTGAACCCATGGTGTTTGTAAAACTGTGTCTTATGTACAAGATATTGTCTCAATATTGAAATGCAGAGCGATTCTTCAGTTAGGTACTTTGGAAGAATGGTTCTGAGATAATTGCTTTCACTTTAAAATACCTAACTAACTTATGCCCTAACTGATATAAGTACGGTATGAAAAGTACAATATCGCCACTACGCAAAACTACATGAAAACGTATTGGTAAGTAATGCATGACGGACGTCCCTATGAATGGATTTTATATATATTTGGTGAGAGTTAAAATAAGAGAAAAAACAAATATATCATGACTTCTCGAACCCCCCCCCCCCCCCCCCCCCCCCAATTAACTCCCTCCACCGACAGCAAATTCAAATAATAAAACTTCCAGTATGAAATTTGAAGCTCCTGACATATTTTTATAACCTAGACCGAATTTATAATCGAATTTAAAAAATGATCTCGAAAATCTGACTTGAATAGTTAAAACATCATGATTTATTACTATTACCTCCTCCAATCTTCCTCGTCTATAATGAAATTTGAAACTCCTAATATACCTTCCAAAACTAGACAAAATTCTTAGTTGAACAAAAAAGAATCACAAAAATCTGACGATATTAGTTAAAACATCATGATATTTTACTGTTACCCCCTCCATTCACCCTTTTTCATAATCAAATTTGAAATTCCTAATATAAGATCCAAAACTAGACCAAATTCATAGTTGAACAAAAAAAGAATCACGAAAATCAGACTAGAATTGTGGCCTAAATAAGTTTGTAAGTCGTCATATTTGGTTAGATATTCCAAAGACAAGCAGCTCCCACAGTTTGTCTCTGTTGAAAATATTGCATAAGATTCATTTACAAACTGTGTTGTCATCATAATAATTGACGTTTTTAATGATTTTCGACTAGTTTTCATCAAGATAATACAAAATATGCTTTCTACGAACACTTTTATACACAAACTAGCTAGCCTTACAACTCAAAAAGGGCGCGTGAAGTTGACCCCAATATGTCCGCCAATGCTCTTTTCAATTTGCATTAGGCGGCGTCTGAGATCCACGTACAGTTGTAGCTCATAGGATAGGATAACGGTCTCGTGAGATGTGAAGGTCGTGAGTTCAAATCCTTTTAATTGGTCTTTTATTATTTTGCTCGTTAAACTCCCAAATATACTTCAAAAACGTCATTCTGACCTGCGTGTCCAACTAATTTGAATTTTCACTGAGGGATTGACTACTTGATGTTATGTATTTTTGAAATGCGAGCATCCAGATCACCAAACTATACACTTTATTCTGACCTAAATGTCCACTAATCTGCATTTTTACTAAGGGATTGACTTCTTGATGTCATGTATTTTTGAGATGCGAGCTTGCGAGCATCCAGACTACCAAACTATGACACATCATTCTGATCTACATGCCCAACTAATCTTCATTTTTTGTAAGTGATTGACTGTTCAATTTTCGGGAGCAATTTGCATAATTTGAAACAGTTTTTATTTAAAAATGGCCGTGAAACTTGAAAGCCGACTAACATACCGTCATTTATACCTTCCTAGTTTCTAAATGTAATATAAAATTTAATATTACTTGGGTTTTGATAAAATTAATGCAAAATTACCATCTATTAGACCAAAACCACATTATTATTTTTTTCTAACTTCATCAATGAAACGATTAGGCCTCAAAATGATTTTTTTCTTGTCCATTTATCTTATTTCTAGCAGCTTCCGCTATTAGTTAGGGTCATAGAACCGCAATATTCATTACTATCGATTTTCGTGGTTTCGGAATTTTTTCAACCAAAACTCCCAGGATTGAAAACTGCGCCATACCGTATGTACGAACTAAATCACTCGCGAAGAAGTTGTGGAAACCCATTTCAAAACGGAAGTTAGTGAAAAACGTTGTCTATTCCCACGAAAAATAAAGAGTTACAATGTTAAATCGATTTCGACGGTTAGGCCATCATCAGTAACAAACAATAACTCCTTATTGTTATTGTTTGTTACTGATGTTTTGTTCTTCAGCCTCTCGGGGGGGGGGGGGGGGGGGGGGGGGGGGGGGACCGCCCCCCTCCCCTTTAATCCGTCCCTGGCCCGATCATGCGACTATTTTTTACTTCATGAAGTTCAAGATGTTTTTCGATACCTATTTCCTTTTATCTGTCATAAAATATTAATATAACTCTTTATCTCGCATATATTATAATACCTAACTTCCAACCCTAGTTAAATGGTATTGACCCTTATCACAGTACATAATCTGTGAGATGAATTGCGTCTGATCGTGTACCGGAGCGAACAACCTGTCAGCCTTTTCTGAAAAATTTGATGTAATTTATAATTTTTATTGTTGAAAAACTATGGAAGATGTATCTAAAACCACAAATACACACACGCTTTGTAGAAAGTTGGATTTTATGCATTTTTCAATATGCTCAAATAAAAATTACAATATTAATCTGTCAGATGAATTGCGCCTGATCGTGCTAGGAATTGTAGTGTGCCTGCCAAAAGGTTGACTTGCAGCGTTCTGATTGGTTTCAATAGATTCCTTGGAATTATAAAATCAACGACTAC
Source organism: Adelphocoris suturalis (assembly GCA_030762985.1). Lineage (NCBI taxonomy): Eukaryota > Metazoa > Arthropoda > Insecta > Hemiptera > Miridae > Adelphocoris > Adelphocoris suturalis. The sequence goes on from CM061042.1 coordinate 24,440,392, forward strand.
CAAAAAATCATTTTTGTTACCATGAATAATCTTGAGATCTCGGGTTTTGAATGCTTCAGGCCTTTATTGCTATATTTAAGGTTTGATTAAAAAAAAAAAAAAAAAAAAAAAAAAAGTATGCTGATGTTACTGGCACATCCTCTGCCGTTGTATGATATTTGAGCGAAATTTCACCAATTTTGGACCAGCAGTTTTGGAGAAAAGCTTCGGACGGCGTATAGTGTATGGGAGACGGCCGGATTTTTTAAAAATTCCCTTCAAAATTTGTTGGTTTACGTTTCAAGATACGTATATTCCAAAAATGTCACTAAATGAGACCATCTGGGTAGCTTCGTACCCCATAATAAATGGAATAAATCGAGCCCAGACCTATGTGCATCAGATTATGCTAACATCTCAATCAAGACTTGGTAGTCCAGTGGAAGAGTACGGTGTGCCTGCTGCACGAGCAGCAGGGGTTCCAATCTTGTCAGCGTCCAAATTGTCTTTGAATCTTACAAGATAATTTTTGGTATTAATTATTAATTTATTTTCTTTTGGTCGGTACCATCTTCCATTTATATTTCAATAATACACCATGAACTATATAAACTATAGTATAATCTTGCTTATTTAAAACGACAGTTGTTACCTTTATCTGCTTAAAGGGCAACAATATTTTTCTTGGCAGCTCTTCATTTTTCGTGGAAATAGACAACGTTTTTTCACTAACTTCCGTTTTCAAATGGGTTTCCACAACTTTGTCGCGAGTGTTTTAGCTCTCATTGATCACTATCACTAAGGTAGTCCTTTTGCGTATACGGTGCCGCACCCCGTGGGGGTAGCAACATATGGAGCCTCAAGTTTGCGGTCCGCCTTCATTTGTTTTCGGAAAGTGAGCCGACTCGTGTTAGTTCGTTAATTTTCGGTTATCATCGGATCAGCTGAGAACGCCTTACGGCCACGTATGGTTAGCTTCGTAAAATGCAAAAACTCATGCCTTCCTGCGATGTGGCGGTAAAATTACTGGATGGAGATTAGACTGACAACGAAAAAAACGAAAGTTCGAATTTTTGAGGTGCTCAAAGCTCAGATGATTGCATCAGATGCGAGGAACAACTCCTGAAAATTTCAGTCCGAACCGATAACCCCTTGAGGTCTCCTAAACCCGTTTTGGAACACGATGCCGCCATTATTGCAAGCGCAGAAGCTGTATTTCTTTTGATATTCAAGAAATCAGTCCAAATAAGTGATGGAAAAAAGGCATTTTTTGCCGTTTTTACCTAGTTTTGACTGGGAAAAAAATTGTTTGCGGGTCTTTTCTACTTCGGTCCTTGTTTCCTGGCTTGTTCCGAATGTAACAAGACCAATTTCGTCCTATAATATATTATCCTTCTGAAAATATCTGCTCAAGAGCCGAGTTAGCTTATTTTATAGTAACCGTTCTATACTTACCAGTGGCTAAAAAATTAAAATTTCATGTGGCGGAACCCTTTGTCTTCTATTGTCTCGTGGTTTCGGGATTGCTGATCATATTGCTTCTAATATCCTAGCCGTATAACCCGTATTTGACTTGATATTCCCGCGATGAGTGTCTAAAATCGATAAATACAGTGGATTTTTCTGATTCTTTGCCTGATGTTTCTCGAGAATCACCCACTTAACACTTTTTACGGGGAGTAAAGATGGCGTCAGATTTCTCCAATGTCATTACATACCAAGAAGATCAGTACCAATTTTTGTTAAATGGAGTGAACGTCCATAGGAAGACTTTTCCATCGTTTAGTAAGAAGGACACTATAGAAAGCTTGGACAAAACGCAAAATTCTGAGTGAAAGTGTTGCTGTATAATAGTTTTATAATTTGATCTTCCAATCGTTGTCAAATAGACTCAACACTGCATATTATACTTTGTTTCTATTAACACTGGTTTTCTGGAATTTATTTTGCACACCCGTATTTCACTTATTTAAAATATTCTCACTGAACTTTTGATCTATGACCGACGTCAGTGAAAGGCAGTAGTATTCTATACTTAAATTGGTTATGTTTCATTAGAGTGAATTAAGAAACTAATCTGCGCCGGGGGAAACAAATTTGAGAAATCAATTTCACCTTGGGGAAAAAAACCGACGAAAAATGAGAAAAATCCACTCTATTCACCGATTTTTGACACCTAGCTCTTGATTATTAACCAAAATACGAGCCCTACGCCTCCACTACTAGCACGTAATGTTCAACGAGCCCAAAAACATGAAATAATGGGATAAAAAGGGCTTCAGGGCGTTAAATTTTTATTTCGTAGCTACTGGTAGGTAAGTATTACCTTATTGGAGCGGTTACCATTAAAAGAGCTAACTCGGCTCTTGAGCAGATATTTTCAGAAGGATAATATATTATAGGACGAAATTGGTCTTGTTACATTCGGAACAAGCCAGGAAACAAGGACCGAAGCAGAAAAGACCCGCAAACAATTTTTTTCCCAGTCAAAACTAGGTAAAAACGGCAAAAAATGCCTTTTTTCCATCACTTATTTGGACTGATTTCTTGAATATCAAAAGAAATACAGCTTCTGCGCTTGCAATAATGGCGGCATCGTGTTCCGCGACACCGAAAACATAGGAATAGAGTATAAAAAGTGTCCAGACGCTTGGATCTTTCATGTCCTAACCGTCTTTTTGTCCTAAGCGTCTAGTGTTCTAAAATCGATAATTAAATTATCAAAAAACGGGTTTAGGAGACCTCAAGGGGTTATCGGTTCGGACTGAAATTTTCAGGAGTTGTTCCTCGCATCTGATGCAATCATCTGAGCTTTGAGCACCTCAAAAATTCGAACTTTCGTTTTTTTCGTTGTCAGTCTAATGGAGATGGATTGTCCTAATTGGTATGCTTTAGTAAATTAGCTTAGCACTACAAAGGGATGTTATTACTTTGAATCAATTTTTGTGTGACATTCATGAATCACTGTAGATTTCTATTCTTTTTATCCCAGCTCTTATTTTTCTTTATGCTTAACTCTTCGTTATTAATCTCAATTTGATCAAGTAGGTGACCCCATGCCGTTACTTTTCATAGACGGTTCAAATCAACCTTGTCGAATTTTTTATCACTCCAGTCCGTGAACGACACCTGTTCTGTGGACGTCGCTCAGAAAAATGGCAGGAAAAAGGATTTAAGTACAATCTGATGGACTCCTAAATGTTCCTTAGTTACGTTAAGGTTATATTAATATTCAATATTATTATTCTGTGATAAGATAATTACAATAAGATTAAGTGTGAAAATATTAAGATAATTTTAAGTTATGTTATCACAGAAGTCTCTAAAAAGTTTCCTGGCAGTAGGAAGGTTTCATACAAAACAGAAAAAGGTTATTTCAGTACATCTCCAGTCAAGGGCCAAACATAGGAGGCAAGTTTAAGGACTCTTTTACTTAGAAATTATATTGATCTTACTTGGTGTTATTTTGGGTTTCTCACTTGACTTCTCACCACAAAAACGCTTCAGAACCGGAAAAATTCTATATTATATTGAACTTACTATGTCATATTGATGTACCTACCAATATTACAGTTCATTTTTGAGGATTGCATATTAAATCTTGAATATGTACTAATCACTTTCCTTCCAAATATACCTAACCCTGATTCCTACATATTTCTACATACCTACTACTTAGACACTACTATTGCCTGAGAGCTCTCCCACCATCCTAAACTTTTAGGGCACAGAAATTTCTCGAATTGATTGGATTATCAGCCTGTTTGGTTAAAAATTTGCCTTAAAACCCAGTAAAAATGGATGAAATATGATTTAAAAAATTATTTGATTAAATAGCGGATAGTTTTCACAGACTGGGAACTGTTTCACGACCAATTTTCCTTCCACACAATGGCGAACGGCTCTTTTTCAACATTTGTCTTTTGTATTAATTATGTAGGTACGCAATGAATCTTAATTTTCATATATAAATATAATTTCGATTCCGGAATAGATTTTGAAGCACTTCAGGCCGGAAAAACGGGAAAAGATTGAATAGGGGAATGGTACTGTATTTATGAAGTTGAAACGTGTACTTCTTAACTCACTGGAGAGGGTTACATTATGTTAATATATTAAACATTCATTTAAGTACACATTTTTCTTATTATTATTATTATTATTATTCTACTTCTAATGCATAAGAAAAAGAAGAAATACGTTTATTGCCACGGATTGTCATTTTGTATTTACTATATAAGTATTCAATAGGTTTTCCTTCTTCCGCCGTTTCTTCTGTGCTTCGTACTTCTTCCTGTAATCAGTACTACATTACAAAGTGATTTCAGTTACTATCTTACTATGTAAGTTACTTAGGTAGGTACTAGTAAGTAGAAGTAGGAAAGTACTTGTTCCCGCTTCACAAGTGTTCTTTACGTTTGTTTATATCTCTGACCCATCCTCCCCGTCCATAGTGCGTCTTGATATCAAGCTCCCAGCACGCTTCCCCACCAAGACCTTCCGCCACTTTGAGTCTGCTGCGTTCTCTCGTTGGGGTTGCCGTCCATCACCCTCGATCTATTTTTTCCTTTTAAACGAGTCGATTGGCTTTCACAAACCACAGTTTTTCTAGAGGAGCGACCTTTCCCTCTTTGTTTGGTTTGAAGACAATCGTTTCTGGTGCCGGCAGGATCTTCGCCGAAGAACTGGAAATCCTATAAGGACTCTTCATTCTATATACTTCGAACATCGATATAAGTGCCTTTACCAACCCATCGAAGTTGGGGTCTTGTGCTCCGCCATTATACACGTGATGTCAGCATCTAACAATTTAGATTTACTTGTAGCTACTCGCTTCTGGGAACCCCTCTGTCATTCGTCTAATACAGGTGTCACTTCATCGGGACCGTATCCACATTTCCCGGACGTGCAAATCCGATATTGGACATCCCATTTACCATCCCTTTTCCACATCAAATCGGGTCAGAGATATCAGTTGTATAGACATACATTACCTATATAGATATCAAAAGAAATTTTAGTTAGTACAGCGCAACCCCAGACTTCTGGCACAAAGCAAATTAAATCATAAATTTGACGGCACATATATAACTAGCATTAAATTAGATACAAATAGGTATTCTTGGTAGGAGCTCCTAGTTTCTTTCTATTCATAACGTTTGAGATGTAGGTATGAATTATACAGTCCATTTAATTTTAATTTCCTAAATACATGTCTAATATTTACGGTTGAAATCGATCGTTTATTTGAGAACACCCTCTCTATGTAACAGTACTTATACGTCCAACGATGGGTTGTTATGGGTTAAAATAGAAGTATTATTGCAATAAGCACAAGATTTATTTTAGTAAAAAGTTGCAAGGAGGAATTAGAAAATATTAATAAAAAGGCCTGTCTGTTCTTAATTCTGTTTTTTATTTTTCTCCAAAATTTCTTCCGAAGAACTGGGGCTTCTTCAGAGGGATGCTAAAAATTAGATTTGAAATAACAAATTCCAAATTACAAAATCTCTAACGAGCCTTTTTATCAAAATTTTCTAATAATTTGAACTGTCCAAAAAAATCAACGTCGCAAGGAGGAATTTTTTTGGTACAATTTATCGCGTTCATCAACATTATTTACATTTTCATCAGTTCCGAAGTCAAATACAGGTTTCTCATTCAATTTTATCAAATCATCATTTTGTTTTGATTCGATTAGAGTACGATAGGTTTTCCTTCTTCCGCCAGTTTCTTCTGAGCTTCGTACTTCTTCCTGTAGACGCCCTCGGGGTCGAATTTGTCTTCGAGGATTTTGTAGTCCTCGGCTTTCTTAGTTAAGAGATGTCTTAAGACCTTCTCGACTCCTGCCTTCTGCTTAGCGTTGCACTTGGCGCATTCGGTTTTCAGGGCATCGGGAATGGTCTCTGTCAAAGAAAAAACAGTCAGTATTACAACCTGATACTGTTTGATGGTAAAGTAAAGAAAAAACGGACGGTAGACCTACGGTTCTACAGTCAGATCATTTAATAATGATTAATTTTACACATTATTTTATTAGTTCATTATGGTTACTTAGCAATATTAGTTTATAACTGAGCGTAATAAATCAGCTTTCCTTGACAATACAGAGGCTTAGGGATTATGAGATGCTGTGATAAAATGAGAGCATTTCTTGTAACGCATTGGTTGTACGTGAAAATCAATACAAAACCCCACCGTGACGTGACGAAAACAAATGGAAACGTCTTGTTAATCATTATTAAATGATAAAAACTACGTTTCTATACCTGCGTTCCTTAGAATTTATCACGTGTTTAAAAACGCACTATCAATTCAAAGAAACAAACACAGAATAAATTATAGGTAAACACCTGCTTTATTTGAGAAACGTTCAGAAAGTAATCAAAGTTTTTGAAGTAATAAACATGGTTGGATTCATTGAATCAAGGAAACAGTAAGTAAAACGTATCAAGAAGTAAAGTAGCGTGATGTAATATTTATATATTTGTTTCTCCTTCTCTACGGATATACAAAGAGTTATTTTTACATTTCTAAACAAAAACTTTTTAAAAATCGATTTATTTTGATATTTATTTAGTTTTTGTGGAAATACGTAAGTGTCATGATATTGCTAAAAGTCCACTCACGCAGTATGATCGTACGACCGAACCGTTGCCAATTTTAGTATTACATTTATTTAGTTTTGAAATTTGAGCACTTTTAGTGCAAATAAAATTAGAACTACCTGCCAATTTTATAGTAACAAGAAAATCTAAATAAAATTCTGTGATTCAAAAAATTATTTTAATTTTTTCTCAGATTATAGCCATTTTCAGCAAAAGTAACGAAATGTAAGTGTATTTTTTCAACATAATTTTGTGCATACATGTTTTTGACGTTACAGTTCATTGTTGAAAAAATTAAATCTGACCTAAATTCTGCTCAAAGATATTAATATAACGACTAAGGGCTTAGTGGATTTTGAGTTTGCGCACGCGCAGTGAAAACTATTAATTTTTGAGTGATGAAATTTATAGGGGACAATCCTCAGTCTAACTCACACGTTCCCTGTCAAATGCCGTAGGAAAGCTGTAGGGGTAATACCTACTTGTTACAAGGAATTTACATTGGTGTACGCCCAACAGCCAATAATGATACGATCATCTGGAAATCCATATGCGTATGAACCTGAAGATCGCATCAAGTTCAGTGAATCTCGTTGTTAAGTCGCGTCGTTTGTTCAAAGTATGCATGTTTACAGGTGTATGTCAGTTTGTAAGCCCCGCTTCTGTCATAAGTAGGTATATCTGTTGTGTTTGTCAATGTTGGTATTTAATGGTTCCTTAGATTACCTATTGTCAGTTTTGAATGCAGTCGAGATTCCTTCCCCCTGGAATGGTTGGTAATTTGTATGTATCTGTTATAGTATATTGTATGCATGCAGATGCATCATTTTGACATGGTCTGTTCATTGAGTTGTGTCTTGTCTATGGGCAATACAAAATTACGCTTAATGGATTTTGAGTTTCCACATGCGCAATGAAAACTATTAATTTTTGAGTAATGAAATCGGCAGTCTAACTTGCACATTCGCTGTAAATTTCAGCAAACTCGAATGAAAAATGTAGGGGTACCTAGTGCTTGTTACAAGGATTTCACATTCGCGTACGCCCAACAGCTAATAATGACACGATCATCTTGAAATTCATATGCGTATGAACCTGAAGATCGCATCATATGTTCAGTGAACCTAGTTGTTAAGTTGCGTCGTTTGTCCAAAGTATGCGTGTTTATACATGCAGGTGCAGATCAGTTTATAAACCCAGTTTTTGTCATAAGTATGTTTGTTGCATTTATCAATGTTGGTATTTAAATGGTTCCTAGGGTAACTATTGTCAGTTTTGAATGCAGTAAATTCCTTCCTGTTGGAAAAGGTTGTTAAGTTTGAATGCGTCTGGTCCAGTAGGTATATGTGAAGATGCATCGTTTTAGTATTGTGAGTTCATCGGGTTGTGTGGTTTTGGGTTGTCGTAATTTTGGCGTAATCTGTCAATAGTTTTGTTGGTGTAACCGTTGCTATGTGGAATTATTATGGTGTTGAGTTCCTTGGTGAAATTTGGTTCTGTGAGTGGAATGGTCTTGAGTCTATGAATCATGTGTCTGAATGATGGTAGTTTGTGTTGTTGATGTAATGTGGTGTCAGTTGCAGTCGGTTTACTGTATATTCTGTATCGTCGTTTGTTGTGAGTACGTGAAATGGTGATGTCGAGGTAGTTTAAACAGTTCTGTTTCTCAGTCTCTACAGTATAAGTTATGTATGGGAGGATATTGTTGAGGTCAGTCAGCATGTTTTCTTTGTTGTCGGGTTCAACAAAAATAAAATGTTGTCTACGGAGCTAGAGTAATATACAATGCTATGTTTTGTCATTAGTGTTTTTATATGTATGTTTTCGAAATACTGTAAGAACGTCTCAGTTAATGATGATGAATTGGGCATACCCGGAAGTGAAAACAATGCGTCCGTTAGTTAGAGTCGGATGCAAATGTATTAATATCTTTAAATAAATATATAAAAATTCATAAGTGCAGAAATTTGTTGAAATCGAGGCCTTCAAATGGATAATTTTGGTCTCCAAACCTACACGTTCAATAGGAAAGATTAACAATAATTCCTTGATCACAAAATAATAGACCGAGGCCAGTGTGTTAGCGTGGTACCTTTTAGCTCGGTTCCGTCTGGCGTACACTTCCCCTTCCCTTGGATGCAGTCGAAGTACTTCTTGTAAAGCCGCTCGTTGGTCAGGATCTCGTCTAAGTCGATATTATCATATTTGTCCGTGTACGTACTAGCAGCCCAAGCGCCAGCGAGGACCCCCACCAGCAAAATCACAGACAACTTGTAGTCCATTTTCTTAGGGGAACTTATAACTGACCGAAAAAACAAATTATTTTTCAACTACTTCTTGGCGACTATTAACTTTTGAGAAGGCAGTTGGATACTGTGACGGACTTCAGAGTACCGCAGGTTTTATAGTCTTCAGAGTTAGCGTCCCCACTCTGCCGCTCTACTCTTTGTCAGGTCCTTCCTTACCCTTGACAGCTGACTGAGCATTATCCTGCGATCTTCATCCTCGCTGCACTCTGGACTTCCGAATTTTTCTTAATCAAAATGGCAACTTGCTTATTGCATTACGACGCTTATGATACATAATGAAGCGTAATTATGCAAACCCAGTTGTTTCAATTTTGCTTTATTTGAGATGTTACAATTCACGAATATAGCTGTAGAAATCGTAACTAGGTAACGAAAAGAAATTATTCGGCTGACTCATAATTTCGGTAAGATGGGCAGTGAACAGTGGGCAATTATATTTTTTTTTTAACCCTGGCCACAATTTAGGAAGTATTTTCCCTACGTTTTAAGGAGTGCTGAATACGGGGAAAACAAATTCGACCAGGTTGGGTGTGGTACATAGATTCTTCGAATCCGTAACATTATTGATGATAATTGCAATGTTTTAAATGATCTCAAAAATATCCCATAGCGGGGAATAGTAAACGACGTTCACGACATTGACTGTAAAGTAAAAACATCAGCCAATTAGGAAACAAGAAAATGAAGCATGATGTAATTTACGTTTGGGTATGCGCAGAGTATAGAGTTGATGGGAGAAAAATGAAACAGAGACCATTTACAGCCTAACCTGCACATTAACTGAAAATGTCATCAAAATATGATGAAATCTGTGGATACTATGCTTGTTGAAAGATTTTTACATTTACGTTCGCACAACGACTACAAATAGTACAATTATGTAGAAATTAATATTGATTAACCAAATCGTCTTCTTCTAACTATCCACCAAATGTAAGCGAGATAGGACGACTAGGGCATGAGAAAATGATGCTTAATGGAATTTACTTTCGCGCATTTGCAGTGTGATGAATTAATTGGAGAACAATCAAATCGATAAAGGACCATTTACAGCACAAACCCTAAAAATTTCATCAAAATCGGAAGAAAACTGTGAAAATTAAGCTGGTTACAAGATTTTGTGGGCACACGTCAGCTACCATAAATACAGACAGTTGGACCGACACGGAACTAAAATGTAAAATACGAGTGAAAATCGATTTTGGAGACAAATAATTTCATCTCCCGAAAGTGAAAGCACATGTAATAATGGAAAAATTCCAATTACCTACTTTACCTTACCGTTTTTATTATTATTATCAAGATTATGACCCTTAAAAACTCAAGATTTTAACTGTTCGCTAGAAAATATGGTAGAAAACATTAATTTCTAACAAGTTTTTTTTTGAGCTGTTCACAAAAAAAAACCAGATTCTTAAAAAACAATCATTTAGTCTAGGAGAAAAAAAGCTACAAATTATTACACAAATACTACTATTCTACACTGATCGCTGGTCTATAGATGATTAGGAATGTACGAGTATCAGGGGATTTTTACGGTATTCACATGTTTTCATACAGACTCAAGTTCTCGTTGCCTTGCAGGTTGGAATGATCTATATCTAGTTGCCTTGAGATGATTCATACTTTCATATGTGCATCTGTCAGGTTTGGAGCAAGATTTGGTTGTTTCCCTTGAAAATTCGAGGCAACCGAACGGTGTTTCCTTGAAAAATTATCATTCAATCTAGGGGGAAAACGCTCCAAATTATTACACAAAGATTTAAATATTTTAGATACTGTGGTGAATTAAACAAATCGCTAACTTTAAGAACTCTTTTATTCAAATATCATAATCTCGAATAAGGTGAGTACATTAGTGAATACACATAATCTGCGGAGTAATTTAAAGCGTCCTTTACCAAAGTTCTCGCCGAAAAATTGGCTGAAAAATGGTTCAGACCACAAGGACAAATAAGAGGATGGCTGAGGGTAAGAATTGGATTCGCGAGAGCAGCGTCCATGTGCATCAGAGGATCGCGAAAGAAATGGATCTCCGCCGAAGATTTGATAGGGTTTGGCGATAGGGCCGTCCTGTGTTTGGGTATGAATTAGGGAACACTACATCACATTTGACGTTAGCTAAAGAAAAAAATAAATAAATAAAAGAAAAAATCCTGGAAAACTCCACACTCAGCTAAATGAACAGTTCCCCCTTAAATCAAATAGCCTAATATATATATGGTGAAAAAACAAAATTTAAGCGTCCTTGGTTTTTCCGTTGCTAACGAAAAAACACACTGCGGTGATCACAATAATTGTGATTGCTATATAATTGAGATATAAGAAGATATAAGAAGATATAGAAGATTACTAAACGGATCATATGAAACGATCTCACTATTACTTTAACTTTTTTAAACATTTCTACTAATTCCCGTTGCACTGATGGCTTTCGTGGCGAGAGGATTATGGTTATGGGCATTAGAAGGGATAAGTTTTCTTATAGCATAAATTATCTCCACTGCCTATGTAATGTTTGCTGCTGTTTTGAATATATATATATATATATATATATATATATATATAATTGTGAATGTCTTGTGCGTTTTGTCTTCTAAAATCACAATTTTAACTTTTTTTATTTTAGAGCTTGCTGATCAATTTCGGTTCCGTGTTTGATATCTGTTTGCAGTAAATCCTTGTCACACTTAAAACTACACCAAGTTTCAGTCCTATTTTGATTAAATTTCCGTTTTCTTAAAAATATACCAAGTTTTAGTCCTATTTTGAAGAAATTTCCGGGGAATTTCCTGGTCAGCACCTAAATCCCAGCCACTTTGGAATTAATTTGTGGTGTGTAGGAGTTTTAATCGTGTAGTGGTGGGACCTATATGCTTCAGATGATGCTTACATCTCAATCAAGGGAAAAAACGTACACTCGTGAGCTAATATGTAAAGCCACAGGAATGAAGATCGCAGGATCAGTCAGCTGTCAAGGGTAAGGAAGGATTCGGGCAAGAGTAGCGCGGCAAGGTGGGGACGGGAACTCTGAGGACTATAAAACCTGCTGGTTCTCCAGAAGGTCCATCACAGTATCCAACTCCCTTCTCCAAAGTTAATAGTAGGGTAGAACCAGTTGAAAAAATTAGGTAGTTTTTTCGGTTGGCAAGTTCCGTTGAGAAAATGGATTACAAGTTGTCTGTGATGTTACTGATGGGGGTCCTTGCTGGCGCTTGGGCTGCTAGTACGTACACGGACAAATATGATAATATCGACTTAGACGAAATCCTGACCAACGAGCGGTTGTACAAGAAGTACTTCGACTGCATCCAAGGGAAGGGGAAGTGTACGCCAGACGGAACCGAGCTAAAAGGTACCACGCTAACACACTGGCCTTGGTCTATTATTTTGTGATCAAGGAATTATTGTTAACTTTCCCCACCAAACTCGACAGCTGGTTTATAACATTTGAGGATTCCGAATCAAAACTCGGCGCTTCGCCACTCCATTTCTGCATACTCCGTATGAAGTTACATTTTAGCGTTTTTAACTTTAATTTTACGTAATTTTACAATAAGAATTCTAAAATAAGAATGCCCCATCCTTAATATTAACTGTAAGAGTGAAACAGATGATTCGGGCCCTAAGCATTGGCAAGTAGGTGAACTCCATTAGGAATTAAAGCACTCCGTGAGAAATACCTTCAAATATAACATTTACTAAAAATCGGATCAAATGATGATTGTCACTAAGATAAAATGTAATAATACTCAAATTTCTACATATCCACAACATTGCTGAAAAATGGATAGTAGTTGTCCCCACCCGTAAAAATTCGTGAATCGAATGCCAAAAAACCTCGAACGAACGAAGAAGCTCGTATCTACAAACTAACTTGGAGTCTAGTAATCCTACGCATAGGAACTGTTGTTAATTGTAAGCGTAGGTTTAACTAGGTATTTTAACTAGGGATTTAACTAGGTATCTAATTCATTACAATCAGAAACTGTTATTAAATAAAATTCTGTAAAACATCCCCAATTTCAGTATAGTTATGCAACAAACTGCGGAAATTGAATTCCATGATGGTAGAATAGGAATGGAGGGAGTAAATCCGTAAATTTGTATTTTTAGAAATCTAGTCGATGCCACCCAGGTTTTTTTGTCGAACGCCACTCAACCGATTTTCGTGATTCTTATTTGGTTTGATTCTAATTTTTGTCTAGTTGTTCAACAAACCTTGGGAATTTCGGATGAGAGGGGGGTGGAGGGGATTATTACCGATTCTCTCAAGCACTTTCAAAGCGACAAATCTCGACCAATTTTCGTTAGTATTGTTTTGTTTCATTAAAAATTTGACATAGTTTTGGAAAATATGTCAGGAGTTTCCAATTTCATGCAGGAAGTTTATGGTGGAAATTTACTGCCAGTGGAGAGGGTTAATGGTGAGGAGGGAGGATGGTTATTCCGCGGAGTCATGATATTCTTGTTTTTTCTCTTATTTTAAATCTCACTTCAATTATATAAAATCCAATCATGGGAGCGTCCCTGTGATGCATGCATTACTTAACAACATGTTCCTTCACCTTACCACCAAACGGTATCAAGTTGTAATACCTATTGTCTGTTTTTTCTTTGACAGAGACCATTCCTGACGCCCTGAAAACCGAATGCGCCAAGTGTAACGACAAGCAGAAGGCAGGAGTCGAGAAGGTCTTAAGACATCTCTTAACTAAGAAAGCCGAGGACTACAAAATCCTGGAAGACAAGTTCGACCCCGAGGGCGTCTACAGGAAGAAGTACGAAGCTCAGAAGAAACTGGCGGAAGAAGGAAAACCTATCGTACTCTAATCGAATCAATACAAAATGGTGATTCGATCAATTTGAATGATAAACCTACATTTGACTTCGGAACTGATGAAAATGTAAATAATGTAGATGAACGCTGTAAATTGTACCTAAGCTAACTAAATAAATCGCGCGCTTATTGTAATACGTGTTTTCATCGTTAACCCATCACAATCCAATATTACTTACTTACATACCTCTACTTGGTAGTAACTACCAAAGTAACTTTCTTAGTGAAGTAGTAACTTATCCTATTTTGTTAGAACTGACGACAGGACGAAGTACGAAAATCAGAAAACACTGGCGGAAGAAGGAAAACTTTGTGAGGTTCGTAGTGTGCATCAAAAGAAGAAGAACAACAACAAAAAGTTGATAATTGAAGTTTATAAAATGATAGGTACCTAGTCATAAATATGTGACTTGGTTTTGCTTCTGGCACTACCTGTAGTCTACCTATGGTACCTATGGTTTTCACTTGCAAGGGATAAACAATTTTTTTTTAACACAGAATGTGTTTTAGCCATGGACTAACTAGCCGAAAATGGAACGCGGGATGGTAACGAAATGTGTGACGGATGATTTTCACGTACAACCGAGTCGTTGCTAGGGATATGGTACTTCGTCGTTTTTCATCCCACAAAATTCGTTGACCATTCGTTCGAAAGCTCTCGATTTATCCAACAATATTATGTTAACTACTGCGAAGTGCGTGTCCAACAAACTGAGTTATGAGCATGGTTATATAAATAATTGTTTTCACACAGGTGATCATTCTCAATAATTGATATTGTGAACATGATTGCAACCGCTTGTTAATTTCTGATGATTTCATTGAGCTTGTGTTTCGATGATTTGATTCATAGCAGGTGATCTGAGTATTACGAAAACGGTTTGATTTGTGAAGCGGAGGTTAAATAATTTGAATAGGCAATTTCTATACTTTACACTCTAGGAAGCTGTAATTTCGTTTGTAGCCTCTTTAGGACATTTACTTGACGATGCTCAGGGTCCGGATCAGATGTGTGGCTCTTAAAGCTAATTTCTATGCTTTACACTCTAGGAAGCTGTAATTTCGTATGTAGCCTCTTTAGGACATTTACTTGACGATGCTCAGGGTCCGGATCAGATGTGTGGCTCTTAAAGCTAATTTCTATGCTTTACACTCTAGGAAGCTGTAATTTCGTATGTAGCCTCTTTAGGACATTTACTTGACGATGTCCAGGGTCCGGATCAGATGAGTGGCTTTTAAAGCTAATTTCTATACTTTACACTCTAGGAAGCTGTAATTTCGTATGTAGCCTCTTTAGGACATTTACTTGATAAATCGCTCTTGATTTATCACGAATTTATTTCGTTTTTTTTCTTCGTAGTTTCATACTATAACTATATAAATTGATGTTATAAATGAATAGTAAACAATGACGCTTGTTTGGTTGTCACTTGGTTGCGCGACAACGCAAACACATTCTGTGTTTCAATAATTTCGTCCGAAGTATGTAAATAGAGGTAACCGGGGGTCCAGGGGGCTTGCCCCCTGGCAAGGCGCGGAGCGCCGAGTTTTTTTTTTTTTTTTTTCATCAAAATTAAAATTTCCACTCGAATTTTACATTTTAGAACATACTGAACAACTTTCAGTCCGTTTGTCAATTAGTCTCTCTGTCTATGTCCGCGAATCCATATAGCGATCCCAATTTCCACAGTTATCATCCGATTTTGATAAGATTCTTGGGAAATACGTGCGGGTTCGGGTGTACGTGTTCTATCAATTTCATTTTTCCGACATCAATCTTCGCGGCACATGCGCAAACTTAACATGCATTAAGCATCATATTCTCACATCCTAGTCGTCCCATCTTGCTCGAATTCGGAGGGTAGTTGGGAAACGTTGATCCCATATCACTTAGAACACAACTGCATTATTAGTAGGTACTGCGCACGCACAATTGTTACACTCTTATAACAAGCCTACTTTCTACATTTTTCATCCGATTTTGATGCAATTTTTAGGGAATGTACAAGTTGGGAGGTAGGGTGCCTCTAACCAGTTTCATTGTTCTTAAGCCATTGTAAAACCATAATTAACTCTGGGAGGGCACAAACGTAATATCTATCAAGCGTCTTTTTCTAGTTGCCAAACCGACTAACCATACGAACCCGCAATGGATTATCTTAGAATTATTCAAAATATTTCAATGACCTATACATTCAAGCTATGTACCACACTAAACTTGGCAGACTTTTTCTAAATTTTAAACTGTTTGTGAGAAGTTATGGCATAATCAATCAGTTCTCATATCTATCTTTCAACGAGCTTTGATGAAAACTTACATTAATGAATGAGGTGAACCAGTATACAATTGAAACAAATATTCATTTCAATATAAAAGTTTATGAAAATGTGAATTCTCGTATGTAATTTCGTTCTGTAATACCGCAGTTACACATTCGCCTCAGTTCAACGAAGGTCTTAGCGTGAAATGGACGACCAGCAGGTCCTCAAGATCATGACGGCATCCCTCCTGCATTTGAGCAGTGTCGACAACTTTATACGAGTGTGAGGTGTGATTTTTTGTGGTGGGGGAGAAGTATGGGGGAGGCACATCTTTGCTTTTGCTCCAATTCAATTCAAAAGGATTTATTCCATATGATACATCCATTAATTGGTAATGGTGGTAAAAATAACGAATACAAATAAAATTTTTCATGTAAAATTCTGCCTGTAGTCGCAAAATTTGCGCCAGAATCTCAGCACTCCAACGGCGTAGTCGGTTTTAATTTTTACTTTGCTAACTAGAAGAGATTTATTAGAGAGAGATTATTAGAGAAATCGAGGTTTTTCTTGAAAAATGAACTTCTATGAAAATACGAGTTAGGGGTCGGTATCTACGTATTGCTGAATCGAATGGTAACTTTTGAATATTTTTCCAACATCATTATAACCGAATTTTCTTACACTTTAACTCAAACATTTGAGTTCATATGGTATGACAAATTTTATGTGATTTTAGGGGTGAAACTAGTTAGCTAAAGGGTAAAATTCGGTTTTAAGGGGGTTGGGGAAATATGCAATAGTTACCATTCGATTTGGCGTGAAAAAATACGAAAAAACCGACCCGAAACTCATATTTTTATAGAAGGTCATTTTTCAAGAAAACCCTCGATTTCATTGAAAAAAAAAGAAGTTTTTCAACATTAAAACATAGTTTTCTCCCCTGATTAGCAAAGTAAAAGTTAATTGACTACACCGTTGGAAAGCTGAGATTATGGCGCAAAATTTAGGACCAGAGGCTGAATTTTAAGTGTTGAATTTTATTGGACCTACAAAGTATGAAAAAAGTGATTTTCCGAAGATTTGACAATATTCACTTTAAGATTGATTTTTCACCATTTGAACCTATGGTACATTAGGGGGATGGGAAATTTAACAATCTTTCCAGCGGCATAATAAAATTTCAATTCCATCAGGTAATAAGGGAATTATGGCCGTTTTAGTGCGTTAAGATAGATATCACGAAAAATACTTAAAAATAGAATAACTCGAAAACAAAGCGTTTAAAAATATCTCTATGAGGATTTATCGATCGGAAATTAGTTGCAGAATATTTGGGTGACGTTTTCCGGATATAACTTGAGACACCCTGTATATGAAATTTTAGACTACAACGTTTCAAGGTGACGGTTACGCTTGCATGTTTTTGATAACTTTATCGATTTATCTATGTGGTGTAACACTCCTTGTTGCAGCTGCAGTTCTTAGGTTTATCTGCTCCGTGCTCGAGGACAGATGGAAATTGTGGCGAACATAGGTTAGTAGTAGAGAACGGAAGAAAAGTTTCAGCGCCATTGCTCAAATTTTGTTACGACAAAGCTATTTTTCACCAAAACCCTCTGGTTTTTTGAAAATTCAGTTATCCTTAGAGTTTCTCTCTTGTGACTTGTGACAATGAGAGTGATGGAAACGCGAAAAATGGAAATATTTTAAATAATAGTGAAATAAGCCATTGCGGGTTCGTATGGTTAGTAGATTTGGCAACCAGAAAAAAAGGCTTGTTAGACATTACGTTTGTGCACTCACAGAGTTAATTATGGTTTTACAATGGCTTAAGAACAATGAAACTGATTAGAAGCACACTACCTCCCTACTCGTACATTCCCTAAAAATTTCATCAAAATCGGATGAAACTCTTCCACGGACCCCCGCTCCCCTTTCGCTCGACCACCACGAAATTGCATTACGCAAATCGTTTACAAAGGTGTTTTACGCTAAAGGGCCCATAAATCTAATTCTTTCTTAATCAATCTACGGATACGGAAATATAATTTCAGTTCACGTAGATGCACTGATCAGCTGAGGAACATCTGAGCCTTATTCATTTCTTAATCGACTCATGGTGCTGAAACCTGAAATGAAGCTCCTTTGGGACACATAGTATACATTTACATATTATGGAGGGCCTTCTGACCAGCTGTGGGACCTCTGAGGCTAATTCATTTCCTAATCGACTTATTGTGCTAAAATCTGGATGGAAAGCAATTACGAGGTACGGAGACGCGGTGATCAGCTGAGAGGCCTCTGAGGCTAATTTCTTTCCTTTTCGATCTACCACTTTTTTTCCGACATTTTTCTAAATGTTTGACATTTACTAATAATTTCAATTTAACACACGCTAAACGCTTCAGATATCCTCTTAACGAAAGTGTAAAATGATATACACGATAAAATCACAAATACTCTGAACTTGGTATTAGAACCTCTTGAAACTCATACGGTGGATACAGCTTTCGTTCAAGTACGCAACCACGAGAGACATTTTATGTCTGCGCCCCCTTTCCCCTTCCTATAAAACCCCGTATTGTATTCTAGAGCCACTCAGCTGATCTGGGATCGGTCAGTTGTGTTCAGAAGTCCCTCAAGGGCCCACATACCAAATCTCAGAATCGTGGGATCATTAGGGAAAAAACTGGATTCTAGGTCCACTCTGCTGATCTGGGATCGGTCAGTTGTGTTCAGAAGTCCCTCAAGGGCCCCACATACCAAATCTCAGAATCGTGGGTTCATTAAAGAAAAAACTGGATTATAGAGCCACTCAGCTGATCTGGGATCGGTCAGTTGTGTTCAGAAGTCCCTCAAGGGCCCACATACCAAATCTCAGAATCGTGGGATCATTAGGGAAAAAACTGGATTCTAGATCCACTCTGCTGATCTGGGATCGGTCAGTTGTGTTCAGAAGTCCCTCAAGGGCCCACATACCAAATCTCAGAATCGTGGGATCATTAAAGAAAAAACTGGATTCTAGAGCCACTCAGCTGATCTGGGATCGGTCAGTTGTGTTCAGAAGTCCCTCAAGGGCCCACATAAAAAATCTCAGAATCGTGGGATCATTAGGGAAAAAAATGGATTCTAGAGCCATTCAGCTGATATGGGATCGGTCAGTTGTGTTCAGAAGTCCCTCAAGGGCCCACATACCAAATCTCAGAATCGTGGGATCATTAGGGAAAAAACTGGATTCTATAGCCACTCAGCTGATCTGGGATCGGTCAGTTGTGTTCAGAAGTCCCTCAAGGGCCCACATACCAAATCTCAGAATCGTGAGATCATTAGGGAAAAAACTGGATTCTAGAGCCACTCAGCTGATCTGGGATCGGTCAGTTGTGTTCAGAAGTCCCTCAAGGGGCTACATACCAAATCTCAGAATCGTGGGATCTTTAGGGAATCTCCGCGTAACGCTCTCCGCGTGAAGCTCCCCCGCGTGACGCTTTTTCATTTATGTGCCATAGTAAAGACATAAAATGTCAAAATGTAGAAAGTAGGCTTGTAATAAGACTGTAACGATTGTGCGTGTGCAGTACCTACTAATATTATGCAATTGTGTTGAAAATGATATGGGATCGATTTTTTCCAACCACCGTCCTAATTTGAGCAAGATCGGACGACTAGGATGTGAGAACATGATGCTTAATGCATGTTAAGTTTGTGCATCCGCCGCGAAGATTGAAGTAGGAAAAATGAAATTGATAAAACACATACAGCCGAACCCGCACGTATTTCCCAAGAATCTTATCAAAATCGGATGAAAACTGTGGAAATTGGGGTCGTTACAAGGATTCGCGGACATGGACGAAGACACAAAAAGACAAACGGAACGAAAGTTGTTCAGTATGGTAAAAAATGTAAAATGCGAGTGGAAATTTTGATTTTGATGAGAAAAAAATTGTTTATCCCTCGAAAGTGAAGACAATACCATAGGTAGACTACAGGTAGTGCCGGAAGCCAAACCAATTCCCTTATTTATGACTACCTATCATTTTATGAACTTCAATTATCAACTTTTTGTTGTTGTTCTTCTTCTTTTGATGCACAGTACGAACCTCACTAAGTTTTCCTTCTTCCGCCAGTTTCTTATGATTTTCGTGCTTCTTCCTGTCGTCAGTTCTAACAAAATAAGGTAAGTTACTACTTCACTAAGAAAGTTACTTTGGTAGTTACTAGCAAGTAGAGGTAAGTAAGTAAGTACGTAATATTGGATTGTTATGGGTTAATGATGAAAACACGTATTACAATAAGCACGCGATTTATTTAGTTAGCTTAGGTACAATTTACAGCGTTCATCTACATTATTTACATTTTCAACAATTCAGAAGTCAAATATAGGTTTCTCATTCAATTTTATCAAATCATCATTTTGTATTGATTCGATTAGAGTACGATAGGTTTCCCTTCTTCCGCCAGTTTCTTCTGAGCTTCGTACTTCTTCCTGTAGACGCCCTCGGGGTCGAACTTGGCTTCAAGGATTTTGTAGTCCTCGGCTTTCTTAGTTAAGAGATGTCTTAAGACTTTCTCGACTCCTGCCTTCTGCTTATCGTTACACTTGGCGCACGCAGTTTTCAGGGCGTCAGGAATGGTCTCTGTCAGAGAAAAAAAAGACAATATGTATTACAACTTGATACTGTTTGATGGTAAGGTGAAGAAACATACTGTAAAGTAATGCATGCATTACAGGGAATGGATTTTATGTAATTGTGGTGAGGTTTAAAATAAGAGAAAAAACAAAAATATCATGACTTCTCGGAATTATCATCACCCCCTTCCCCACCATTAACCCCCTCCACCGGCAGTAAATTTTCACCATAAAACATCCTGCATGAAACTCCTGACATATTTCCCAAAACTAGACCGTATTTTCGGTCCAACAAAAATCTGATGAGAATTGTTAAAATACTATAATTTATGAATAGTACCCTCTCCATTCACCTCCTCCTAAGATAAAATTTGGAACTCCTGATATATTTTCCAAAAATATGTCAAATTTCTAGTGAAACAAAACAATAATTACGAAAATCGGTCGAGATTTGTAGTTCGGAACGCGCTTGAGAGAATCGGTCGTAATCCCCTACACCCCCCCCCCCCCCCCCCCCCCCCACCTCGACAGCGAATCCGAAATTCCCAAGGTTTTTTGAGCAACTAGACTAAAATTAGAATTTTAGAAGACAACATTAAAATTAGAATAGACAAAATTTTTCGAAAAAAAAAAACAGATTTTTACGGATTTACTCCCTCTATTTGCTCTCTTCCATCATAAAATTCAACATTTCCGCGGTTTGCTGCAAAACTGGACTGAAATTTGGGATTATTTAACAGAATTTTATTTAATAAAAGTTTCTGATTGTAATGAATTAGATGGTATGGTACCTCGTTAAATCCCGTCTGATGAACGAATCTTGAGCCGTAATATAAGTTATTAAATTTTCATTTAACTTAGGTCCTATAGTTTTGGGAGTAAGTTTCGTCGGTGGACGGGCGGATTTTTTAAATTAGGTTTGGAGTTTTTAATTTTATTTCTCGAATTTACGGGAATTTGATTTTATTTCTCGATATATAATACTTAAACCAACTAATTAGCGAATTTTCTTAGAAAATAAAGCTATTGCAATGGCTCCAAAAATTTTAAAATAAAAATGTTCAAAAATTGTCTTCATCGAAATCTGTTTTGAGGCATTCTGAAATGATTCCTGGATTTTAACGCTTTTATATATATATATATATATATATATGTATGTATGTGTCATTCCAGACGATAACTCTCGATAGAATTGCGATAAAAACTTCGTTCTTTCGCCAAAAAATCAAGCATTTCAAAAGAAAGGATGAGTTCGTTGGACAACAATTTTTGAGCACATTAAATTGGTCAAATTTCGAAAAATGTACCCAAAAAATCACTCAAAATGGCTAAAAACGACCAAAAATCGGTAAATTTCTATTTTTTGCAGAATTTTAGTCAAAACTAAATTTTTAACGATTAACTAGGACATTAAAATTTTTTGCTCAAAATTATGATGAAAAACGTACTTGAATGTCATTAAAATTTGCTAAAATATCTATAAAAACTGCAAAAAATTTAAAAATCAAAAATCCCATTTGAATCAGTGGAATTTTATTTAGAATAAGTTTTTTGCCATAAAATTAGTTTTTAACCATTTCTGTCAACTAAAATTGCTCCAATTTCAATGCAATTTAACATACTATAGTACGATAGATAGTTTATGAAAATTCGCTCATCCGATCATGCTGCATGACTGGAACTTTTTTTTTTTAGTATAGGTTGATTTTTTCCCCTTGATTGATTGCAAAGGTTGTGATTGCCGTGGTCACAAATTCAACCTAGGAATAAATTTTAACAGAATGTGTTTTTGTGGTCACCAACCGGTTAAAAACCGAAACGAAATGATGTAACAAAAATTAAATTATTGAAAATATGTACATGCTTTAGCCATAATATAATTACTTATTGTATCACTAGGCTACTATCAGGCACCTATAATGATTATTTTAGGGAGAAAAAAGACATAAATTGCCATTATATGTTAACGAAGCTTTATTAGTTAGTAACTAGGCGCTACAAATGAGCTCCCTTTGACACTACAACGGCTTATGAATGAATCATGTCATTTTGTGATAAACTGCGAGGTTTCAAACAAGTGGCGAACTATTATCGTGGAACGATAACTAAGGGGGTTACACTTCCCTCGCAACGGAATGGGTGTACGTGGAAATCAATAGAAAACTTCGCGCTACTATCGTGTCATATTTTCATAATGCTTTTTCTTGTCGATTTGCGGAGCGGGGACCCATGTCTAAAGCGTGTGCATGCTGAAATGACATGCGATAACGATTTTGAACTTTGTTGCAAACCTTCGCCTACAATTAACCACAGTTGCTGTGCGTACGATTACTAGACTCCAAGTTAGTTTGTGGATATGGGCATTCAATTCACGAATTTTCAAGGGTGGGGACTACTATTATCCATTTTTCAGCAATATTGCGGATATGTACCAATTTGAGTAGGTATTTTAACATTTTATCTTAGTGACTATCATCATAATATGACCCGATTTTTAGTAAATATTATAATTGAAGGTAATTTCCACGGAGTACTTCAATTCCTAATAGAGTTCACCTACTTGCCAATGCTTAGGGCCCAAGTCACCTGATTGGGATTTTGATTCGGAATCCTCAAATGTTAAAAACTAGATGTACAAAATTTTTGGGGAAAGTTATCAATATTTCTTGGGTTATTAAATAATAGGCAGGCGTTTGCGTGTTACCTTTGAGCTCGGTTCCGTCCGGCGTGCACTTCCCATTTCCCATGATGCAGTCGAAGTACTTCTTGTAAAGCCGCTCGTTGGTCAGGATCTCTTCTATGTCAATATTGTCATATTGGTCCGTGTACTTATCAGCAGCCCAAGCGCAAGCGAGGACCCCCATCAGCAACATCACAGACAACTTGTAATCCATTTTCTCAACAGAACTTTCCGACCGAAAAAACTACCTAATTTTTTCAACTGGTTCTACCCTACTATTAACTGTGGAGAAGGGCGTTGGATACTGTGATGAACTCTCTGGAGAACCAGCAGGTTTTATAGTCTTCTTCAGAGTTCCCGTCCCCACTAAAGCCGCTCATTCCCAAATCCTTCTTTACCCTTGACAGCTGACTGAGCATTATCCTGCGATCTTCATTCCCACCGCAGTCAGGATTTCCGCATTATTCCACACCGGAATAGTTACTGCATTACGAAGCTTAAACTAATGCGTAATTGTGTGAAACCAGCGGAATGAATCAGTGAAACATTTACTAACAATTGGTACCGTAATATAGTAACTCTGTGCCTTTATGCGAAAGTTCGAAAAGCTGTTTACTTATCATATTCCCCAACATTGTTACTTTCTTATGTATTGTCTGGAGAGACGAAACGACTCGCCCGAATTTGGCCTGAATTTTATTGTGTCCTACTATTTTATTTTAGGAGACAATTCATTGTTATTGAGGTCGAGTCACTTCATTCTGTAAAGATCAACTAGCCTTATGAAATTTGCTGCATAGATCTTATGAATTTTCCTCATTAATTTTAGGAAAAGTTGAAAAAGTGTTTACTAATTGTTTATCCAACTATGAGCCCTTGAAACCCCGTTACTGAGAAGAGGAGAGATTTCACCTATTCATTCATGAACACGTTTTGGACATGTAAAATCTCATGGATCATTTTGGAGTATAGGTACTAAAACCATCTTTTTTTTTTTTTTTTTTTTTTTTTTTTTTTTTTTTTTTTTTTTTTTTTTTTTTTTTGTTAACCGTACTCGATTTAAATGTTATTTTAACTAAAATCCACTCCATTATAACAAAATACATTAAATTAGTCATTCTATAGGTGAAATAGTGGTTTTCAATCTATGGTCTGCGGACCATCAGTGGTCAGTGAGACATTTTCGAAATGTTGATACTACGTAAAATTTAAGTAGGTTAGGGGGAGAAAACGAGTAAATTCGAACCCACCTATTAGCGTTTTGTTTCTTGACAGCTGCAGTATCATACAATCGAAAAAGAAAGATTACATAACAGCATATTTCGATTCGTTGACTAAATCTATCCGAAAAATGGTACGTAATACATTTTGATACTTCTGATAGAGGCTGTGATGGATAATGAGTAGTTCCTCCTTCTCTATTCTTGCTAATGCTACTCCTTGGCTTATTCTGGAGTGTTATTCAACCTCCAGAATATCCTCTGGGTGTAGCAGGTTAATCGCCTCTCCCCTTTGAAGGAGTAACTACTCTGCGTTTCCATCACTCCCATTGTCACAAGTCACAAGACAGAAACTCCAAGGATAACTACACCGTTTCAAAAAACCGGAGAGTTCTTGTGCAAAAGGGCTTTGTCGTATTAGAAAGAGACTCCAGTCCTTGAGATATTTTGCTGAAACTTTTCGGTCTTTTCTCTACAGCTAATCCATGTTCAGCAACAATTTTCATCTATTCTCGAGCACGGAGCAGGTAAACCTAAGAATGGCAGCTGCAACAAGTAGTGCTACACAACATCAATAAAGTTGCATTTTTTCGTGATTTCAACCTTAACTCACTAAAAGGGCCATAACTCCCTTAATCAGAATTATGTGTATATTTTGGTGATTTGGATGCCTGCAAGCTCGCATCTTACCTTACAAACTATGTGACCTTACAACCGTCACGCTTATCGCACTGGACCTCCCTCCGGAGTTCGTGCAAAGTGAACTATAATTAACTTTTGTTTCTTACCGGCTTCAACGGTTAATAATGAGATAAACTATATTAACAGATAAATAATTTATTCTGGTTCAGCCTTATTACAATTTACAATAATTTACATCAATTTTATCCTCGCTTTTCATGTTTTTATCAATTATTTAGTTTAGTCAAATCCAGTCCGTTTCTTGGCATTTATCACATCGTTTCGAATCGTTTAAAATGAAAATTTGAGAATTTATTAGTGAATAGGTTTTCCCTCTTCCACAAGTTTCCTCTGAGCTTCGTACTTCTTCCTGTAGACGCCCTCGGGGTCGAATTTGTCCTCAAGAATTTTGAAGTCGTCGGGTTTCTTAGTTATGAGGAATATCAAGACCTTTTCGGATCCCTTCTTCTGTCTAACGCTACACAAGGCGCAGTCGGTTTTCAGGGCGCTGGGAATGACCTCTGTCAAAAGAGAAAATAATATATTGCTTCATATTAAATATTTATTAAATATTAATTAGTTGTGCTCTCAATTCACAGGCCAAAATTAATCGTATCATTATTCACTGAGCGCTAGATAGTTGGTGCAAAGAGCTTAACGATACACTAGACTGATATGAAATACGTCCAAGTAGACCACCTTATAATTTGCATGGTTTGTACGGGTCAATGGACGAAAAACTTAGTATCCGCAGCTTCACTCATACACTGCCTTTTAAACAAATGATATATTAATGTTTTATAACCTATTGTCATTATTACGTTATTATCTATAACGCTTAACCGTAGTCTTTCAACTAAGTATTTTCTATTTTTGCGAAACCACCCCCTCATCCCATCCACTTACATTTGTGAAATATAACTAAGACTGTAATATAAGAAACTTACGTCAGCTACGTACGTCTGCTATATACCTCCCGAACTATATATATATATATATATATATATATATATATATATATATATATATACATATATATATATATATTTTTTTTTTAATACTCGTATCATCATCATTATACTGCAATATATTGAATTTAATTTAAATAACTGAAGTTATTTTACATTTGGTCTATTTTATTGTTTGTAAGGAGTTCGTGAAATATATAAATAAACCACGTGAAAGGGAGACCCTTTTGTTGTCCCTGCCATTACGACTGGGTGGATTAGGATTGAATAATCCAACTTTTCAAAGCAGTCAGGCTTATCAAACCTCAAGACAGGCATGCGAAAAGCTCATCTTGTCAATATGCTCAAGAGACTCACTGCAATACACGGAGCATCAAGAAACAGTAGCGACGATCTTAAAAGCAAATGAGGACTGAAAAATGCAACATAGAAGCAAATTAGTGACGACGTTGCATCATCCTGCCCACTAGAACAACAAAGAATTCTTCTACGAGATATAGGTGCATCACAGTGGCTTTCAGTACTCCCCATTGCCGCAGACGGGTACTGTCTATCGTCATACCAGTTTGAAGATGCTTTGTCTTTGAGATATACGGCCCTATACCCAAGGGTTTGCCAGAACGATACGATGGTTGTGATGCTCGTTTTGATGTTAATCATGCTCTCAACAACTGTCTGAAGGGAGGGGGGGAGGTTAGTTTAGAGAGGGCATGACAACTTATAGGACACAGCAGCAGATAAATATAAAGGGCTAGCAGGATTGGCATGGGCGGGAGTAACGATTGAACTTGTTATGAGGCAAGCTACTACGGAATCTCCTGCTTTAATAGCAGAAATTCATATCCAGGGGGTCTGGGACAGTGAGCCTCGGGTTAGAAGATGTGGCTGGATTCGGAGGACTGCAGGAATGAGACATCAAGTTGGGACCTTTTCCTAAAGTATCTCGGGACATGTCACAAGATTTATCCAAAAATATTAAAGAAATTGCTGTTGACTTGAAAAAATAAAATAAATAAACAATACAGATACAAAAACTAAATTTTAACGTGGTGGTTCCTGAAAAAAGGTAGCAGTGGGAAAAAATTGTTTTTGTCGACATGGGGGGCGGGGGGGGGGGGGGGGGGGGGCTCGAAAACATAATACAAAAAATCAATTTCTAGTAGTTTCTCTCGTTACTTTTTCAATATAGTAGGTTTTTATAATTTCTTGACCTCTGGTGGTCACTGATTCTTTGGATACTCCTTTTCAAATTTATGAGCTCAAATTATTTTAAGCAAGGCTAAGAATAATAAGGCACCGGCCCAGACCAGATTCTGTATGAATTTTTTAAAGGGATGGATAAGAACTGCTTGGAGATACTGTTGATTATCTTCAACGAGGTATACGAGTCTTGGTATGCACCGCTTTTGGTCACTCTATTATCTTTCCCCATCTTAAAAAAGAAGCACGTAACGTAGTTAACAATTACAGAGGGAATTCGTTTATGAACGTATTGGCCAAAATTTACGCGGGCTCATCATTGGAGCGCCTATCGAGATGGGTTAAAGACGGGGACATCCTAAGTGAATTTCAGGCCGGGTTTAGAAAAATTTATTCTACAGTCGATAACATTTTCAATTCGACTGTCATCATTAATCTTAAATTGAGGGTAAAGCGTGCCATAGTTTACGCATTTTGTGTTGATTTTGCGTCAGTTTTTGACCACATTAATAGACAATATATGCGGTGTAAGTTGTCGAGAGAGGGGTCATCGACCAAGTTCTTTTATGCTCTTATCGGTCTCTATACACACACTGTGGCTGCGGTAAAGCTAGCGGACTCATCAACTACGGAATACTTCGAACTTGTTCAGGTATGAAACAGGGGTGTTTGCTGTCGCCTCCCCTTTTTGTCTTATTTATAAATGACCTGAATGATTCTTTAGGAGAGGGAATATGGGTGGGAAACAAAGAGGTTAGGAATCTCGCATATGCTGACGATGTGGTTATCCTGGCCTCTACTCCAGTTGCTCTACAACGCTCGATCAACAGATTTGAAGAATAATGTACAACTTGGGGTCTTGATATCAACATGTCAAAAACCAAGACTATGGTTTTTAGAAATGGAGGGAAACCAGCAGCGTCGGAAAAGTGTCAGTATGCGAATAAAAATATAGAGGTGGTCAAAACCTATAAGAATTTATTTAGGATTTTTGTTAAGTTTGACTTTAACATTTGCACCGATTGCGGGAAAAGAGTTCAGCAGCAAAGATTGCAATAACAAGAATGAGGAAGCAGTTTATATCGCAGCCCGAAATTTCATTTTTGCAAAAAGATAAAGTTTTTGAAGCTGTAGCTCATGTGATTTTATATTTTTCGCAGGTTTGACGTTTTGCGTTCAGCAATCAAGTGGAAGCTGTTTTGCAATTTTTTGTGAAATTAATTTATTCTTTACCTAAATCCACCCCAAACTATATAATTTTTTGGAAACAGAATTGAAGCCATTGAACATTTACACTTTAAGGATGCACTTTAGATATGTTTGGAAAACTTTAAAATTACCTACTTGATAAACGTCTCCCAAAGTAGGTACCTCGCAAATAAATGTATAAATTGTCGTGTTTATTGGGTTGAAGAGTGAGATTTCTTGCGCCAGAGGTGTTTATTCCATTGAACATTTAAGCGAGTTTGGACCAGTGGGGTAGTCTGATCGAGGAAAGTTTAAGGATCATAGGTGACAACATGTATGTATTCTGAGTCGAAGCAAAAAGCACTGGGTGCCCGAATCATCCAAAGTACTTAGCCCTTATGTCTGAAAGTGGAATTACTCCAGCCTGTAATTTCAAAGACATTCAAAAGTCTAAATGGCTCATTAAAATTCGTGGGGACTTGCTGGCTCTCAGATATAGGCCCTACATTGATGCAGGAGGCCAAACATGCGAGATATGCAGCAGTGGAGAAATTGAAAATGCATATCACTTTATTTGTAGATGCGGAGCACTTTGTATGGTAAGGATTCGTTTTTTAGGTAAACCGTAGATTGAATGGTTGGAGTACATTAGACTTATTAAACTGGGAAACTCTGATATGATTAAATACTGTAAAGTGGCACGGAGCTTGAGATGTAAAGCGATGGATGAGTATGGTTTCAACAACTGAGGAAATCGAAAGCTTTAATAGCTGGTATCAGTTTCAATTCCCTTATATAGTGCATGGGTAGTATTGGAGATTCGTCGATTGTCTGATGGAATGTCTGTGGAACATGAGAACATTCTGTAGAGACTAATACGTTTGAGCCCGTTCCAACAATGAGTAGAATGGTTTTGTAAATTTTTGAGATTGCACCATATAGATAAATATAATTTAGGTCAATATGT
Organism: Adelphocoris suturalis; assembly: GCA_030762985.1. Taxonomy (NCBI): domain Eukaryota; kingdom Metazoa; phylum Arthropoda; class Insecta; order Hemiptera; family Miridae; genus Adelphocoris; species Adelphocoris suturalis. Next base: position 24,469,921 of record CM061042.1, read on the forward strand.
TCTTTCGATGCAATTGTTCCTCAGCTCGGGTGGCTATTTAGCATGTTTTCTTCTTTTCATTACCACCAAGATTATTATTTCATTTAATAAAATTAATTTAATGTGAGTAAATGAACTCATCATGCAGTCCTAAAAAATGTGGGACCATGATTATTACACGTAGAGACTATTTTATTTTATGTTATTTCATGTACTCATGTTTAATAAAAACATGTTTTATTATTTTTCTTCTTTTTAGTAATTGCTTGAATTTTACAACTACCACAGATAATAAAGAAGTAGGTAATGAGTTAAACGAAATCACACCTTGAAACCACAGCCAGCATTCATACGAAACATAATGCTTTGAATCTCTGAACTGAAGAACTGGAACTAAAGAAGAAACCGCGAAAATGTCTGGAACTAAATAAGGGAACGCGATAAAATGAGATTTTTTAAGATTAAGCGTAACATTTTATTCGAAATCACTTCTGCAAAGCAGCAAGAGAGTTAGAAGCTTACAGCACCACTTCATCCCAGTCATCCCCAGCCACGATCATCGCCGTGTCAAACACTAGTTTATAACTTAGCGTAATAAATCAGCTTTCCTTGACACTACAGAGGCTTAGGGATCATGAGATGTGATAAAATGAGAGCATTCCAAAAAAAGACGAACGATTTTCCTGCTATGAAAACTGAGGGAGTTGTACTTGAATAGATACAACTTCCGTATTGGAGCCGTATGGAGGGGGAGCTAGCCGTGGGGAGATAGACCGGAACGCCCCACCGCCCAATACGGAAGTTATATCTATTCTAGTGTACACTTCCCTAGTAATGCACGTGAAAATCAATAGAAAATCAATATCATCAATACGTCCGGTTAATCATTATTAAATGATAAACATTTTCTCCGACTTCCTACACAAACACAAATTTTTCCTAACTTCTTAGTGAGGGAGCAAAAGGAAGGGGGGGGGGGGGGGTGAGTGATAGATGTTGGAGAATTTAAGGGTGGGTAAAGACGACCGGGTAAATAATTATCTATTATAATAAAGGGCTGGTTATGTTAAATTCATTCAACGTGAGCGAGGCGTAAAATTTACACTGAATTTAACCACATACAAAAAAAGCAACAAAAATGCTTGGAAACTGCCTCTTTTGTTGATCTCAATCGTAGTTTTTCTTTTTTTTTCCCCCAATTTGTTGACCGTGAATTGTTCCGGATGATTTGTTGCATGAACACGTCTTGATACATCAAAATGTTTCCAGTAGACATAGGTCGCGCGCTGAAACCATGCCGGTTCATCTGTGTAATTTCAATGGAGAAATCGGCAACAATACAACGCGCGATCCAAGGAGTTCAATCAACAAATAGACACAAATCATCCATCCTCCTCCTCATACCTCCCGTACTTGGTTCTGTCTTAACTGTCGCGCGGGCGGCTAGGATTTGGAGAGTTAACTAATTTTGTACTGCTCACAGTAGTTTTATATATAATTATATATATATGTAGCATTTCCAAGGCTATAATTAAACCTTTTCCATGCCAAATTCAATTTTTTCCAAGTCAAATCTCCAACCTATTTCAAGCCAAATTCATCATTTTCCAAGTCAAATTCAACCGTATCCAAGTCAAATCCAACCTTTACCAAAACAAATTCAACATTTTCCGATTCAAATCTAACCTATTCCAAACCAAATTCAACCTTTCCCCAATCATTTGGGAATGAAGCAAATATCAATAGAAGTCTTTCGTTATAGTATGTCATTTAAGTGATTTCACAGAACCTACCTGCTCAATTACCTACTATGTACTTAGATAGATAAGTTTTAATGCCAATCGATATTTGCGTCATTCTCTAACGATTAGGGAAAGGTTGAATTTGGTTTGAAAAATGTTGAATTTGGTTTGGAAAAGGTTGAATTTGACTTGTAAAAGGTTGAATTTGTCATGGGAAAGGTTGAAGTTTACTTAGAAATGCTGTGTGTGCGTGTTTTTTTTTTTGTTTTTTTTTTTTTTTTAACTTGTTACCCATTTGTCTCCTTCCGGTAGTTGACTTCTTTCAGTGATAGATCGATAGTGCAATGGACAATGCTTGATGGGTAATTTTCTATGGAAAAGTGATACCTAATACAGGAATAAAGAACTTTTGTGTAATAATTTGCTGCATTTCTAACTATAACTCCGTAAATTTAGTGAAAATGTAGATATAAGTTGGGAATGAAGTGTGTTAATCTTCAAATCAAACTTTTTGCATTTACAATTTTTAGAACCGATGAATTTTATTTTCTGGAAGGACTAGGGGTGTTCATTTAAAATAGCAAACGAAAATTATATACGGTTACCTTTTAGAATGGCTCCGTCCAGCGTGCATTTCCCCTTGCCTCGGAGGCAGTTGAAGTAATTCCTGTACAGCCGCTCGTTGTTGAGAACTTCGTCCAAATTTACGTTGTCATATTTATCCGTGTACGTGCCTGCAGCGCAAACGCTTGAAATGACCCCCATTTGCATTACCACGAAAAACTTATAATCCATTTTTTGACTCTAACAAACCGATTCACTGAAACTTAAAACTAAATCGTTGTTTTCAAATTGTTTCTTCTTAACGCGGGTCAAAAGTAACAGAAAGCGGTTCGACTAGGTGATACACCTTGCTTACAAGTCGTTTTATAGTTCGATTCACAACTGATGTGCGTAGGTCCCCCACTTCTATTTCAAAGTCTTTCCGAGTTCCTAACTTCCCCATGTAAGCAGCCGGAATCACATCCTACGACGGGTTTTTCTGCCGTAGGTAGTAATTTCTCATTCTCGCGTTTTTCCATTTCGCTGCCTCTCTATCAAAGTTGGAAGAACCCACATATTAGCGCGACAATGTTATTAGAACACCGACGTCATCTTTTCAAACAACGAAATTTCCACTTGTTTCGCGTCTTCAATGCTATGCGTAGTGTGTCGTGCACAAGGTTGAAACAACTTTTTCCCGCCCAACTATACATGATTATCTACTTATTTGCCTTTCACATTATTATATAATTAATACAGGATGAGTAAATTACACCAACTTTGAAAAACATCGAAAAAACGGCAAGAACCCCACATTTTCCCACTTGTTTCCACATACCGCAAAGCGAATTAAACATTTTATCGGTGTATTCGGTGTTTGTCCAAGTTTCAGCGTCAAAAAATACCCCAAAATCATATCTCGTATGTCGCGATTTAATATTTTCAAAAACTCGATATTTCAAAATTGGCTCACTTTCTGAGAGTAATTGCGTGCTTGCTCAAAAATTCGAGTGACAGGTCATTTTTCCATGATCATTTATGTAGATTTTGAATCATCAGTTACAAATGGGGATTCCCTTTTTGAAAAACGCAATTTAGAAGTTGTAGTTGCAGTGACACGTGATCATCAAAACCCAATTTCACCACTGAATGGTATTTTTAAATCAAAATTTTTGACGCTGAAATGCCTGGTCCATTAAATTTTTTTTTTACGTGGACGATTTGTTCCATGTGAAATTAAAACGGCCATAACTCCTCTTAGAATCTCTGTAAACTCAAAAATAAATACATCGTTGGAAAGAGCGTTACATTGCCTATCTCTCTAAAGTCAAGTCAATATTTTTTTAGCCAACTTAATACTTAAAAAACGAGTCTAAAACTCAGCAAATTATTACACGAAGGTTTATTATATCTGTATTAGATAGCCCTTCTACGCAGATCATTGGTCTATAGTTATTATTAAGCCCCATATATATCCAGTAAATGATCAAATCTTGGCTCATCGTGCCTCCCAAAAGGGTTCTCACCTTTACAGCTTAAGACCCCACAAACGGTTTCTAGTAAAGCTTGATTTGAGCTCGTTTCCTTGGGGAGAGCTCACATGTTTTACCCATATTTGCGGAAAAAAAACATGAAAAAAAACCACTTGAAGATGGGAGAAACCTTAAAATTTCAATAAAAAAACATTGAAAACCAACGGAAAAAGTTAAAAATATATTAAAAAGCTGCAAAATGTGTCTAAACTGAAAGAGTTTGAAACAACAAGTTGGAAGGAACAGCGTAAGAGCAAATGAACAGCTGGAAGAAAAAATTAAGATTAGCTCAAGAGCAGCTGCACCTGCACTCACAACCTATTCAACCACGAAATTCGAGTCCTTGATCATGAAATGCTCATATCCTTATGTAATAACATCATATCTAGTATTGTACCATAGAATTTCATTAGTCATGTAAAGACTCTCACTAAAAACATGGTCATAATACCAAAATTATTTTCATTTCATCTTTTACCTTAAATAAATAAGTTCAAGCAGTAAAATATATAGTTAAAACGTTAAGTTCGAGATTAAATGTATATACGTAGGTAGTAAGGATAACTACCTATCCTAGCATCCATGTGTTTAGTATCCACAATAGAAAACACCACCACCATCAGCTTGTCATCAAATCCTGGCATAATAATCATAGACTGTTGTCCGTTCCGTACTCACTTAAGTGTTCTGTATAAGAAAAAAAAGTGTATGTTTTATGGTGTACCAGAGTGGTGATGTAGGAGAGGAAGCCACTGAAGATAACATTAACTAAGGTAACTCAACTTTCATTAGGAACCTAGATATGTACCTCACTACTCACCAAACTAATGTTCTACTTTGTTTCTTTGTACCTCTGTACCTTATAGCCCTGAAGATGTTCAATAAATTGAACGAAACGTCGGCCTAGATAAACCGTTTATTCATTAGACCAACCCTCAAAAATCAATACAAGAATTTATATATATATTTATATATATATATATATATATATATATATATATATATATATTTTTTTTTTTTTCCTTTCAATAATTGCGTTGTGACACAGATGTTGCTTCCTATGCCCACCTAGAATCCTAGAACGGACAGTCACTGTCCAGAATGCTGAAACAGCCAAACACAAAAAGTACGAACTACAAAGAGCTGCAGAAGACCTAAGAGGCTCTTTTACTCCTTTAGTTTGTTCTTTTGATGGGATGTCTGTATAAAAAAATAAAATATAAAAATTGACCGTTTCCTACTGTAACTACTAGCGTTTATACAAGGTCCTCATGTTATCAAAACCTCATTCACAAGTTTTACCTTTAGCCAGGATCGAAGTACAATTCGCCATCATCCCAGCAGTGGCCATGAGGATAAGAGGAACGAGATGAGAATTCAGGTGTTTGGGTCTTGAAAATGGAGAGCGGCGCTCTTCTTGGGATGAAGATTAGAGTTTGGGATGGAATGCACGGAGATGCGAACAAATCAGAAAGGGAAGAGAATCTCAACATTCATCCAAAAGTTCTTATTATGCCCACTGCCTTAAGCCAAAAATCTAAGTACAAGTTTTCTTCCCTTCCACCAAATAAGTATACGGATTGATGAAGGAAACACGAACTTTCACCATACAAGTACATTTATTCTGATACACTTTTGGTAGGTGCAATGTACAGAAATTTACACCAATGCAGTCCTCGCTTTTTACATTATTATTATTTCCTTCAGTCAAATCCAATCGATTCTTTTTCATATAATCAATTCGTTTCCAATCAATCAGGCACGTAGCCAGGATTTTGCCTTGAGGGGGGTCCAGATCCCCCCCCCCCTCCACAATCGGCTCTCTTCCCATTTTAATAAATTTTAAAATACGAATTTTAAGTCACAGGAGAAAAAATGTTTTACAAACATGATGAAATACTATCTTTAATAGGCAAAAATATTTAATAGGTAGGTACATGATTGAGGAGCTGACATGGAAAACCAGTTAAGTCCAAAAATCGAAAGAACATTTTTTTTCGTTGAAGTGCAAGTAAACAGTCACGCCAAATGCCTTAGGTCCTCCCGTCCTTGCTAGATCACACCCTGAATAAATGTGTGACCTTTGCATGGAGAATAAATTATGTCCAAAAAAATCTGATAAGAGTTCAGAGGGAGATCCTATAAAATTTGATTTTTGAACTTAACTGGTTTTCCATGTCAGCTCCTCAATTAAGGATTTTAGGTGACAAAACAATGTTTTACAATCATGATAAATCTTGATCTTCATACAACAGCAAAAGTTCAATTTTTAGGTATTTAGTTGATCATAAAATGTTTATAGTAAGACTTTTCTGTTCGCTTTTAAAGACATCAAATCCAGCACGTCATTAGCCGCGAACGGCAGTTGATAATGAATTGACATCATGTTCAAATGAGAAAGGCGTTCGTTACCCATCTTATTTCAAAGGTATTTTTCTAATCTTAATTTCTAAGGTACTGCAGGATCCCGTAACGTAAAAATTAGGAAGACATCCAGGGACATTCTCCCCGTAGGGCGGAATTCAGAACCCCGTGACGCACATAGGATAGATAAATTTCCCCTAGACTGCAAGATCCCATGAAGTAAATTTATGAATTTTCTAATCCCGGAACAGATGGTGATGTGTTGTGTGAATTTCCGCTCCGCAAGAAAATCAATTTTCAAAGCGTTAGATCGCGTTTTTTTTTTTTTTTTTTTTTTTTTTTTTTTTTTTTTTTTTTTTTTAACCAAAAACCGATGGAAAACGTACCGGACAGGATCACACTACCAGTCATACTTCTTCAAATTCCTACTTCGAAGTTGAGTGCCAAATTCTGTCTCATTCACTCATTCCAAAAATGTTAACTTAATTATTGTTACTGTTGTGATATCGTTGGAGCAACGTAATTATGTAGCCCAGTAACATGGATGATACCTTGGTGAATAGTCGAAGAGACAATGCAACCCAATATCCCCATTGTTTTAGAGGCTTTACAAGAAGAGAACTCACTCTACATGTACGCTCCAGACATCCAAATATTGCGAACCTGAATACCAACCGTGGTACTCAAAGTATAAGATCAATACCAAATGCTGATCGTATTCAGAACTATTTCATAAGAGGCTTCGGGGACGGGATGTTAAATTCTCCAGGAGGCTGGACCACATTAAGATGGGACATGCTGTAGCAGAGAGCCATGCGTCTGCAAGGAAAGCAGTCTGAGTTACCTGAGGGAGCGGTCGGCGTGTCACTCCTTGCTGATGAAGTGAAAAGGCTAGCCGAGGGAATACGAGATTCGGAAAGAATTTTCTTCCTCTGTAGTACTGTCCTCCAGAGAGAGAAAGGAATCTCTTCAGGGGAAGATGTCAGAAGGCTTCTGATCACCATAATAAAAATGTGGAGTGCTGAAAGGTATGAAGAGTTGCTACACGGCAAGGCTCACACGGGTCGTTCAGGTATAGTGCTAGAGGCGTTGATCTGTCTTTAAGGTAGTATACATGACCCACGTCCCTGTACCTAAAAATCTAATTTCTTATCTCAGGAATCTTACCTCTACGTATTGGAGCTATTAGCAGAACCTATGAGTATTATAAAAATAATTTCTGAAGAATTTCACATCAGACGAATATTCTCTGATTCTCTGTAGTGAAATAATAGATACTACCCTAACCATGATTAAGTTTTTAATTCATCAAAAAATTTCGGGGGGGGTCCGGACCCCATGGACCCCCCCTCTGGCTACGTGCCTGCAATCAATATTTACTAACGATTCGATATTGATTAAAATGCAATAGGTTTCCCTACTTCCACCTGCTTCCTCAGAGCTTCGTATTTCTTTTTGTAGACGCCCTCGGAGTCGAATTGGCTTTCGAGGATTTTGTAGTCTTCTGGTTTCTTAGTTAGGAGGAATTTCAGAACCTTTTCGACCCCTGCCTTCTGCTTATCACTGCATTTGGAACACTCGGTTTTCAGAGCATCTGGGATAGCCTCTGATAAAAAAAAAAAATAAAATACATCAATTCATAATGTTTGTTGCAAGCCAAATTTCCTAGGCGTGTATTTTGGTCAGTTTATCGGCCGTGTACCAAGTTGAAATTGTGTTATTAGGTCGTGGAAAAACACTATTGATGATATCATCTCAACTAAGCCTATTGTTTGACATTATTTGTCGAATGAAGCAACAAAAGATATCGTGTCCGTGATCCGTCACGATGACACTGAGGGAAACAAACTCAAATTTTGAGATACTTCTGTTTTGCATAAGAAATAGGGGTATATTATGTGATTATGTTAACACGCTTATTCAAGTATCAAGCATAAAGTTTTTCAAAAACAAGGCTTCAACTTGCTTGTTGGATTTCGATTTTCTTGAGCAATACATTTCAGTTCAACATACCAACCTGTAGTCAATGTAAAATCACCAAGTATAAACTACTAATTTGCAGTACCTACAACTGTTGATGTAATTTTCAGGGATTGTACGAGGTTAGTTGGGGGTGCTTCTCAAAATTACAGGCCGACAGTTACCTACGTTCAGATTGGATCATTTGCAAGCCACTTGCATGTGGAATTGGTTGTTTTTAGCATAATTGGGAAACTAATAGACCGATTTTGGTAAAGTTATCAATGATATAACTGGATAACTCAAACTTGAATTGGGAAACGGTATTCCTGTAGGAAATTTTACGCTGACCACGAATACACTACGAGTACATACCATGGGCATCAAAATGCATCTAAACCACCTTTTTCGAGAAAAAAAAAAACTTTTCTACGATAGTTTCCGTTAAACATGGTATGTACCAACAAGGGGCTCACGAGGGGGTATGAAATTGGTCTTACGGTTTAGTTTCGTTTAGATCATGATGAATGAATCCAACCGGAGTTAGGTGCGACCAGTTTACAAAACATTCGTGTAAACAGGTTTGCAGAATCATCAATTTTGACAAACTAACTGAATCAATATTTTAATTTCATTGAATATTTCAATGAATAAATACTTCATAATAACAAATTAATATTATGTATTTACATAAAAGCACAGTTTTTCGGTAAAATTACAACATTGATTCGGTTAGTTCGTCAAAATTGATGATTCTGCAAACCTGTTATCGTGAACAGTGTGTGGTAAACGGTGGGTCCCAGCTGGTTGGATTGCATTAACCGTGATTTGAACTAAAACACAAAGCCAGAATTCAACTAAACTAAATACCTATAATATAAATAAATAAAAATAATAATAAATAAACTAAATACCTATAATAAAATACAAAACTAAAAACAAATACCAGAAAGGTTATTGCGGAACTTCCTTTCCGAAAAACTACCCTAGGTCAGTCAGCCTATGATTATAGAGGAGAATAAATTATTTAATTTATTACCCATGAAAATATGGTCAATACCAAACATCAATAACTTTAAAAAGAACTTAAAAATTTGTATACAAGCCTAGCCCGAACTCAGTCGTCACTTATAATAACAGTACTGTAATATCTTTGTACTAATGTTCGCATCTCTTTTCCTCATTGCGCTATAATAAAATATAAATAAATATTAATTTATAAGCCTAGAATTGTAACTAATTTACTTTACCGTATCATGTACATTGTATTGGTTTTAGTAGATCTGTGCGTATTGAATTAAGAAAGTGGATTTTTTAAATGTAGGTATATATGAAGTAATATACAACTCCCCTCACAGCAGAAGTGTTTACTTCAAGTGGGGAGTGGCATTTGAATTTGTTTGTAATGATTATTTTTTGTAAATAATATTTAAATAGACTATATAAAACGGGGAAAAACAGAAACAGTTCCATACTCATGATCGATTAGAAAGTTGAATATTGTAAATGTTGAATATCCCGATCGGTTATTGCAAATAAAATACGAAAACCAATTACTTTTTAGTACTTCTCCCTCCGGTGTACACTTCCCCGTGCTTAGTATGCATTTGAAGTAAATCCTGTACAGCCGCTCATTCGTGAAGATTTCGTCCAAATTGATGTCGTCATATTGCTCCGTGTACTTCTCTCCCCAAACGTAAGCGACGGTCCCCATCAACAAAAAAACTACCGACGATTTGTAAACCATTTTGTAAATCGATAGTAGAAACAACGATCACTGTATCCAGGAATGAATTATTTTTCTGGTTGTTTATTTTTAACGCGGTTATTAACCTTGTCAATACGGTTCGAAACAAACTATGATGCACGTGGTTGAATACTGATGATTTTATATTACAGATCACAGCTGGTCCCCCACCGGAGCACTCAATTCTCAGACTCATCCATATTGCCGTGCGATAAAAGTATTAAGGCCCGAAAGTTAGAAAACTGATTCGTGGAAGGGATTGGAATAAAAAACAAATATAAGAAACGTCCTTCAATACCAACATCATTAAATATAAAATAAAGAATTCTTCAGATTCGCGTTTCGTTTCGGTTCAATATAATTTCTGCTTGTTAGCGGGAAATCATCTCGAAAAATCTGAATTGTAATTAGGTGGGTAAAATTAGTAAGGATTCGAACCACAAATGAAGTAAAGTGTGCAGATCATAACTGAGTTTATACGTGTTGAGCCAGAACTGCTGCAAAATATTACAAAAGGGTCTATTAAATTGCATGGAATAAAACGTATTAGGGCCAAACTAAACATCAGGTTAGCTTCTTGATCCTACCGCCCTCTATGCATTCCTGACAAAGACAAAGTACAATTACCTATTACAAATTTCTCTTCAGCGACTGTTGAGAGTTACCCCATCATTACTCTTCTGAGTTTGGATTTGGACCGCTGCATTATCGTATGAGCTTATTTTCGGAAAAAAGCTTCGAACGGCGTACCTACAGTGGGGCAAAAAGGGGGTTTTCGGAGAAAAAAAACTTAAGTTAAGCCCCATTCTTATATGAAATTTCGAGCTGACCCTAAATACATCCCATGTCCCTATACCTATAATATTCTCCGACTCAAGAAATCGATTTTCGACGATTTTCCTCAATTTTTGAACGTTGAAACTAACTTTTTTGCAAAAAAAAAGTTATAGAGAAAGGAATTTTGCTAAGAATGAAACCAACGCCAGCTCTCTTACTCTTTTCCTCGATTGTTGGCGATTTTTCAAAGTTTCCATCTCCTACTCACTTCCATGGGAATCCTCGACAAGTGTGTAACAGTTCAAACGAACAGATACGAGAGCCTTCCTGCTGCTCTCTACCCCATCCAGCCTTTACCAAGGTAGGAAGTACCTGTGTTCTTTGTGCGTACCTGAATAAATTAATTATCATGTACACCATATTGATTCGTATCCATTTATAACCCAATCGCTATCCTCACATACCTACACCCCAAGTGCGGCATCTCATTTACCCCTATTGCATTATATTCAATAAAAGACCCTGACAATAGCTTAGTTGGATCTCCTCCCTTTTAATACCTTTTATTGGAGCACTATAAAAGAAACAGGTATTAAAAAAAAAAATAATTCCAGTGATTGATTTCTTTGTCTTGCTTATCAACCTTTATCCCAAAATAATACTTAAACGTTAAAATGTAGTGTAGACATTAAGAAAGTTAATCATAAAAAGTTAATCATTAGGTTGTCACAAGTGAGTCGTCACAGTCCCAAAAACTTTGATAAATCGCCGAAAATCGAGGAAAAGAGTTGGAGAGCTGGCGGTGGTCTCTTTCGATGCAGAATCCTGTCTTCTACAACTAAATGTATTCGAACAAACCCACTCTTTGAGTGATAGGAAGCGCCTTCTTGGTATTGTTTGAAACGGCACTGACATCACAGACGGTGATGAAATTTCCAGCATTAGTATTTCAATGTATCAACTATGAGTAAAAACAAGTTTCAGATCTTCGGAAGGCTTCGCACGGTTTGTGCACATATTTTAATATGCAAGAATCTTACTTTTTCAACGTTCAGGGGCTTTTATATTATAAGCACTGTGCAGCAGAAAATGCAGGCTGATCTTACCTAGGGCTTCTTGTAGACCTAAGTAAACAAGCAGATGAGTTTTCAAGTCCTGAATTCAAGCACCTGGATGTAAAGACTTCATGGCATTGAAATGACGTATTCTGGCTATTTTTAAAAAAACTGTTACTTCAATTTATATACAAATTTAAAAAAAAAATCTCCGCGGACACAAGCGACTGGTTACACCATTCATTGATCATCGAGGTGTAAAAAAATGTTCAAAACAGTGTCCAAATAGACACTTTTATTTTAGGTTTTTTTTTTACTCTTGCCCCACTATGTGGCGTACGGCGAACAGATACGCATCTTAAAACGTAAAATAACACATTTACTAAGGTTTATTATCGAAAATAGTACGCCGAAACTTATTCGAATCCATCTTGTATAGTTCAACAGGTTCTCTCCTTCGACACCACCGAGAAACCTACCAATAACTAGATGAAAAACGTTAATCCCCACTGATCTTTTGTGATGAATATGGGTAGTTCCTCCTTCTCGGTCCTTGAAAACGCTGCCACTAGGGATATTCCTGAGGTTATTCATCATTCAAGATATCCTCAGGGTGTAGCAGGTTAATGGCATCTCCCCTTTAAAGGTGTGACTACTCCATTTCCATCACCTCCATTGTCATGTTATCAGAGCTTGGTTCTGAACCACACCTCCCCCTCCCCACCCCTTTGAGCCTTTGTCCTGGCGCCCCTTTGTCCGACTTTGTAGTGAGCTTTTAACGTTGATTTTTATTATATTTATCTTACGAAGCTTATAAACCATTAAACGTCGGACGCACCCCCGAAATTCTTATTTCGTCAATTCTAGTAAAACACTAATCTTCTTAAAGGAAAATGGGCTTAACACAATCAACACAATCCATCACCCTGTGTATTTTGTTCCTTTTAATGTTTGTTAGAGGAACAATTAAAAACTTCTATTGTAAAACATCATTGTAGATGCCTAATGGAAAAAAATGCAATCTATGGAAGTCACTTAAAGTACATTTAGATGCCTGCCAACCTACCTTTGCTCAAAAGTTGAAGAGTCAAGTCAAAATACCCACCGACGAACCTAACAACAATACCTCCTTTCTTGACAACCTGACCTTTACAAGGTGCCAAAAGAGGAGCTTGATCATCTTCTGAAGAGCCATTACCGGAAGGACGAAGCTGATCCTGCTTGATGTTGGAATAACAATGCCAGAAAGGGTATACTTTGTACTCATCATTCAGCCTGTATAAAATACAGACTTGCGAGGAAATTTTGGGTTGCAGAGTTTGGTAAACTTTGAGTGCAATGTCTACGATCTCGCTGCAGACAGTGGTACTTTTGACGGACTTTTCGTACCTATTTCTGGGTATGAAAGACTCTCTGGGTCTAACTTCACACTTTTTGCCTAAAGCACGATTTTGAAAGACGCTACTAGCAATGCCTAACTATACGTCACATTGGAAGAGTTGGATATTTATGGATTAATGATAGAAACACCTGCGTTACGATATTCACGTTGATTATTCTGCACCAGCCTCAGTATTATTATTGTTATTATTATTCAAGAAGACCAAAAATCCAGTAGATGATTATTTAGAAATATCTTTTCATGCCATGATTCTGCGGCGATCCGATGTTTTTTAATATTCAACAGGTTTCTTAACGAACACATCCTGAGCTGTGTAAGTGTCCACCTTTAAGTGAAATTTTAGGCAGTAAATGAAGAACGAACCTGGGGGCGTGTTTAATCCTGGTACTTAGTTTAATCCTAGTAGTTTAATGCTAGCGTACGATGTATCACTCTAGATGCTTGTATAATTTCAAGACTTCGCTGCAGACAGGGGTACATATGGGAGTATTTTGGAACTTTGGGAACTTTTGAGGTCTTCAAAGACTATTGGAATTCTTAATTCTAAACTCATCACACTTTATGGCTAAAGGCCTAATTTTTAAAGGCGCCTACTAACAGTACCTAACTTCCGTCTCACGAGAAGAATTGGATACTCATATTCTCATATTATCTATTCTGCTCTGGCCTCGGTTATGTTTTTAGTAATTTTCATCTTTTTCACTCTTCATTTTAATCAGGAATGAGTTGAGGACAAATTCAGTCGATGATTGACTCGTTCATCACATTGTTCTGTTATGATTCGACGTAGTTTTTTTTTTTTTTTTTTTTTTTTTTTTTTTTAAGCCGCACCTCAACCAGAAGGGTCATTAGCGGCATTGAACAAGGTGACTAAAGGGACACTGGAAGTGGCACGACTCCAAGGGTAGCTATGTAGCCATCCTTGACTAAAAAGATGGGCTCCACAGGCAACTTGGAGGGGGGGGGGGAGGAATGAGGGGTACAGTGATGACCGCTGTATAGCCCCCAAAGTGGATTTTAAAAAAACCCCAAAAATAAAGTAATACAACTAAGACAGTGATGACCGCTGTATAGCCCCCAAAGTGGATTTTAAAAAAACCCAAAAAATAAAGTAATACAATTAAGACTTGGATGTAAAATAGGCTAATAACTATATACATGCTACTATATACAATCAGCAAAGTGAAATAAAACTACGACTAGATGTACACAAATATATCACAGATCAGATATGACAGTTCGTAGTAGAGCTCAGCGGCTCTCAGGTACAACAACAGGGATCGGATCTTGTCTGGTCCGCACAACACGTCATCCCACTGAGGGGGCCGATGCTGGACTCGGAGGTCCACAAGGGCTGGGCAGTCCTCTAGAAAGTGGCGGATGGACAGATCACCTCCACACACAACATCTCGAGCTTCTGCACTAAGCAGGTGTCTGTAGTTAAGACGGGTATGGCCAGTGCCAACCCGGTTGACCACTATTCGATCCCTCCTTGGAAGTAGGGTTACGAAAGGGCCCACCGGGCACAAGTCCTGAAGGACACCACGCAGGCCAGTGACCTCACCCTGCCATTGCTCATGCCAGATGGAATTGGCTTTAAGTTGCATGTAGGAGATTTGATCCTCAATGCGTATAGGCAACATAGCGATCGAGTTATCACCAATCACTCTCCTTGCAAGGGCATCTGCACACTCATTGCCATGAATACTCACATGGCTCGGTACCCACATCGTATCATAGTTTTAAATATGTTTTCCTTTTTCCACCACCTTCTTGCTTGAGCTTTAATTTACGCATCATTAATAAGACAAACACCTATGTAACAGTATTCACATAATTTATTCTGCACCAGCTTTTGTAGAATTAACAGTCATATTCATCAATATTTTACATCTTCAGAACCGCAGTCAAATCCAGTAGATTCATCAACATTAAATCATATCGTCTCAAATTATCATTATATGATGATTCGCTGTAGCTTAGTATTCAATAGGTTTTCCTTCTTCCACAAGTTTCTTCTGAGCTTCGTACTTCTTCCTGTAGACGCCCTCGGGGTCGAATTTTGCCTCGAGAAGTTTGTAGTCGTCTTTTTTCTGGTTTATAATGAATCTCAAGACCTTTTCGGCACCCTTCTTCTGTTTATCGCTACACTTGGCGCATTCGGTTTGCAGGGCTTCGGGAATTTTCGCTGCCAAAAAAAAAAATAGATAACATTACTATCTGATATTGTTGGAAGGCGAGAAAATTTACTAAACCACATTCTTAGACCTGCGTGGAGTTTTTGAAAACAAAGTTCGTGAAAATCTCATTGTTTATTCAAAGAATCAAAGATAGAATAACATAATAAACGAAGAATGTTCAGCAAGTGGAGTTACAGGGCAAAGTAAAAGTACAATTTAGGATCTAAAGTTCTAAATTACAGGAAAACGACATTAGTATATTTAAAATTCTAACCGTGTGACCATTAATCGACCATGAAAAAACAGCTGAAATTTAAACACTCAAACTAAAATTTTGAAATAGAACTGCCTCGCCAACCAATTACTTGCTAGCAAAATTGATGGAATAGAATTAGTAGGTATCCTTGAAACTCAGCTTATACATATTGTGTTACTAAGTGACCTGAACAATGTTGATATCTTTCCGTTTACTATTATCAGTTATGAACCATTGTAATCGATCAAGAAAAAATTGTTGCTTTCCCCAAACTTTGTTGCTTTACGTTTCAAGAATATAGAATCGAAAAATCGATAAAAAGAATATTTTAAAAAACCTTTTATCCTCCATTTGGAGCTTTCCGTCTATACTACTGGACGACATTTTATGAAATTTTCTAAAATCATGCACCGATCGGGGATGTGCTGAAATAGTCGTAACCCTTGTCCTGTATCTTGATATTAAAGAAGAATCCAAAATGTCATCTTTACCTTTCATAGTCCCTATTCCTACGAGACCGAGGTATCCATTGATATATCCTATTTTCTTATGATTATCGCTTACAACCATTTAGTGCGTTACGCTCCTACTGTATTCTTACGGTACTGTATCTTTGTCATTTATCATCGTTCAAAAATCATTCGCCAGTCGTTGAAAAGCTCTCGATTTACCTAACCGTATTATGTTAATCACTGCGCAGTGCGTGGCCAACAATTTAAGATGCGAGCGTGGTTATCTGAATAATTGTTTACATACAGGTGATCAATCTCAGTTCACTTTTTATACATGATTGCAACCACTATTAGACTGGAAAGAAACTTGGAAATTTAAATTTGATAGGGAGACTCTCAGGGACATGAAGAGACGATTGAAATGATGGGCTCTTTCCTAATCAGCTGAGTGACCTAAATTCTCTCCTGTTCTCCCAAGGAACTTGTAATTTTTTTCGGTACTAAATTTTTCCATTTCACTCTTAAATTTCGAAAAATTTGCTTCTAAAACCCACTGCAACAGCATCAATTTAGAAAAGGGAGAAAATAATAGTTTTTGATAATGTAATATTTATAGGTATTAGAAACTCGCTGAAACGTATAAAATTTATGAAATCCGCTATTATACATTCTTTTAAATAATGACCGACTTCAAATTTTGATTATTCACCCCAAAAAACATGGGTGTGCCTAGTTTTTAAAAATTCCTGAAATGGCTGCAAATCATTATTATTATTTTTCAATCGAATTTCTATTTTAGTCAATATTAGTTAATCAACAACGCATACCATAAAATGTATGCAAAAAAATATGCAGAAAAATGTACTTGAATTTTATTAATCGTTTCTGAAAAATTTATTTAAAAACTGAAAAATCTATAAAAATCTAATATTTGTTTTGAATCGAAGAATATTATTTAGAAAGACTTTATTTGCCATAAATTTGGTGGTTAACAATTCTTTGCCCTCAAAGTGCTCAAATTTCAAAACAATATAACATAATACTATACTATAATCTACGAAAATCCGCTCATACGATCATGCTGCACGGCTGGAGATTTTTTTCTAGTTTTATTACAGTCGTATGTTTTAAATTTGCCCAATCTGAATAGGTACAGATTACACAGGTGTGTTCGTTGTTTACCTTTTAGCTCAGTTCCGTCCGGCGTACACTTCCCATTGCCCATAACGCAGTTGAAATAGTTTTTGTACATCCGATCGTTGTTGAGGATCTCATCAATGTCGATACTGTCATATTTGTCCGTGTACAGCTCCGCAGCCCAGACATCAGCGAGGGCCCCAATCAGCAAAACCATAGACAGCTTACTAACCATTTTACCGATATTTACAATAACTGAATCGGAAAACTATCAATTTTTCGAATTTACTCGATCTTAAAACAACTTTAAACCTCGAGGAAGGGATTTAACACTATGATGCACCTCCTAGATGCAGCTAGTTTTATAGTCATCCTCACAGTTGACGTACGTATAGAATCCCACTCTCAAGTCTTCCACATCCTTTCTTGTCCTTGGCAGCTTACCTAGTTACATCCTAAGATATACATCTCGGACGTAATAATGTTTATGCCCGCATTCTTCATTTTTTCCCAACTATTAACGTTCAAGTTCGCGTTTCGTTCCGGTTGACGCGCTCCCCTTATGCTAATTTTATTCTTTATTTTAATAGAGAAATTATTCATCAATCCGTAACTTGCAGAAATACGTCTATAATTGATACGATTGCGTTGCCTATTAACCCATACCACAATTCGTTCGATCAAAACAATTTAATTGAAGCCTTCATTCACGGGTTTTCTGTACAAGACAATGGGGGCAGGCTAGATTTGAATTGCGACCGCAGCGAACCTGGCAGTATGGAGGTAGATTCGGTACAATGTAGGTTAGTTGATGTATATAGTTTGTGATCTGAATGCCCGCAAGCTCGTATCTCAAAGTTAGGAAGATAGATAGATAGATTTTATTTATTATCATTTAATAATGATTAACAGGACGTTTCCATTTGTTTTCGTCACGACACGAGCGTCAGGTCACGGTGGGGTTTTCTATTGATTTTCAAGTACAAGCAATGCGTTACTAGGGAAGTGTAACTCCCTTAGTTTTCATAGCAGGAAAATCGTTAGACACTTTTTGGAATGCTCTCATTTTACCACAGCATCTCATAAACCCTAAGCCTCTGTAGTGTCAAGGAAAGCTAATTTATTACGCACAGTTATAAACTAATATTGCTAAGTAACCATAATGAACTAATAATGCGTAAAATTAATCATTATTAAATGATCTGACTGTAGAACCGTAGGTCTACCGTCCGTTTTGGTTTATTAATTCCAATAATAAGCCTATGTGATCGCGTAGCAAAAAATTTTTATAAGCCCCCCTCAAACTTTGTCACTTTACGTTTCAAGGTGCGTAGAATCCAAATTTGAAATGTCCCTCCGCCGTCCGCCGTCCGGGCCATAAAAGGCCTAAGAATTGACTTAAAAAACCCGTTCTTTCGCACATAGACTCCATTTGGGGTCTAGTTGGTCCTAACGTTTAACCATCCCGATCGCTTTACTCGCATAGATGCTATGGGCCAAAAACGGGCGAAAAAGTGTATTTTTCAAGGCTTTGAGTGTCAGACTTACGCACGCACGCACGCCTGGCACGCTTGGCAGGGGGTCACGGTGGGTGGTGAGGGGGGGTGAGCGGGGGGTGGAGTGAGAGGAGGCGCCGCGGCACCTTGTGGTGTCTGGGGTGACCAGGGGCGTAGCAGAGGGGTGTAGGAGAATGGATATTTATTACTTTTACGTGTTATACCCATATAATACACCGCGGCACCATGAGGTGGGTACGGCGTTCCTTCGAGGCATGAATATATGTTTTTTTTCTAGGTCATATTTGTGTGTTAATACCAATGCTTTTCCTACACATATTTAATAACATATCCTCTCGACTTTTCGTACGTACTTGGATAATGATATTAATAAGGCAATAACTATTTGAATAGATAGGAGCTCAAATCGAGAAATATAATTATGCGTATATAATTATAGAAGTATAGGTTGTGGCAACTCGAAATAGGACACGCCGAGGAGTCTGGACGGGCCTAATGACGTACACAAGCCAACTAAAACTACGATCATACTCAATTGAAAAAATAATAAACCTTTGTGAAATAATTTGCAGCGTTTTTCAATAGAGACACATACATATGATGATAGTACAACAGTAGAACTAGGCTACTCTCCTAGCTTACTTCTCCAACTGCCCGTGCTGTTGGTTAAGGTCTAGGCGACTTACCCATAATTTCAAACATAGCTCGTTGACATGCGTATACATAATCTACACATAGCTTAAATATCATAACTACAATAGTATTTGATGTCCCCTATCTTCTATAAGTAGAAAAACTTTCTATAGTCAAATTGTTGTTTTATAATATTATACATAAATGCTGTTTAGCACAGTTTCGCAATCCACTGCCCCATTTTTCACAAGCCACGTTAAAATTTGCTTTTTGTATTTTGGTCTAGTGTAATTTTGAGCGTATGACTATCTAGCGCTCTGTTAATGATGTACATAATAAATTTTGGACTGTGAGTTGATAGCGTTAATCTTGGTCTTGGTGCAATTACATTTCCTGCGACTATATATCTTGTGGTATATGCTGGATTATGCTGTGAATTTATTATTTGTGGATACTTATGGCAGGGGTGCCCCCCCCCCCCCCCAAGCACAACGACTCGAGCCCCCCCCCCCCCCCCCCCCCCCCCCCCCCCCTCAACTAAAATATTTATTAAATAGGTAATGTAAATGATACACTGATGTGATAAAGAATGTTGTATATCTTGTTTTACAGATGTAAGTAATTCATTTTTAATTGACAGTAAAACGAGTACAATAAGTAAATGTAGAATTTCAACTATCTACAGTAACTATATATATTGCTCAAAATACACCATTTAGGCTACTATAGGTAAACAAGCCAAAGTATATTATATTTAACGTTATTAGTTATCAGTGACGGATTAATAGAAATTCGTGGGTGGGGGCGGTCCTCTACCAGCAGTACCCCCCCCCCCCCCCCCCCCCTTCATTTAAGAAATTAAATGAACAAAGTACTTTTTTGATTAAAGATGAAAATACAAATAATATATTACATTGTTAAACATTTTTCGGCTATTACTGGTAAATGTGAAACAGTGAATAATTCTCTTCAACCGAAAAACACTGGTTGCAATCAGTTAAGAAAATACGATTCGTTTCTTTCTTCGTCGAAACAGTAGGTATAGGTTGATTATTTGTATTATGGCTATTGATTATGTATTTTTACCGTTACCAAAAGTGGTAAACGAGAGACAAATACATTAGGTTCGTACCGTAACTTGTTAAATAAACTGATGAACACAAACTTATCCCTATTAACTAAAATTGTATCCCTTACCTGCTGCCTTATGTTTTTTAAAGAAGAAAGATGTTATCTTCCATGCTCGTTTCTTGACGGAGCTAAACTCAAACACTAAAAAAAAACTTTAGTTCGCATTTAACATGGTTTGGTTTCTACTGCTCATCTACTCAAAAAGGGCGAAGATGGACGACAGCAAGACACGGACTCAACACCACCGTTGCCAACCTGCTTTGATGATTTTTCCCTCAAGCACTTCTGAAAATCTCAGAGTTTACCGAAGAAAATTCTGACACAACCCACGTAAATCTCCGATTGATACCTCGTGGCACCTACGCAGTTTGTGGGCCAACTAAAATTCAAACGAACAAATTAGAAAATTGGCCGTGACAGATTAGTAAAACCGGTACCTATCATACCAGTTTCCCCACAGTATAAAGTTCCTTCATCTATACTCGCATTTTTGTCTATCTACAAGCGCGACGGCGTGAGTCTATTCCGACGTTATTTCGCAAGAATTTTTTTCTTCAGCCTCTCGGGGGGGGGGCCGCCCCCACCGCCCCCCCCCCCTTTAATCCGTTCCTGTTAGTTATATGCCTTATTAGGTTTGCCTACAATCGACAGAGCAGTTTTTTTCTTTGTGCTGATGATAAAGAAATGATCAATCTTATTACTTGTTCATAAAAATACTTATTTTTCTAACCCCCCCCCAAAAATTTTAACGACGCAGTTTGCGTCGTGACCCCCCCCCCTGTGGGCAACCCTGCTTATGGAATTTCAAAAGTAAATTTTTAACATATAGTTGCCTTATGGTAAACAGCCTTGCTATTTTATATACATTTATAGATGGCGTTCTGGGCGGTAATGACAACATTATTTTCATAATGATTCTCTGGCGTACATGTAATTTATTTATATGTGAGGAGTATGTTCCCCCCATGCTATTATTCCATATTGAAGCACAGACTGTAGCATACTGTAATAAATAAGTTTTATCGTATCTCTCGGAAGTGAGTGTCTAATGTTGTAAAAAATGTACATAAATTTCTTAATCTTATCGTGAGTATAGTCAATATGGGGTTTCCAATTTAGCTCTTCGTCCAAGACTATACCAAGATTCTTATGCATGGTAACGCGCTTCATTGCGCCACATGAACAGATGATATTTGGTTTGAATGTATGTAATGTGACGCATAAATCTTTCTCATGTTATTACATAACATCAAGTAGTCAACCCTTTCGTAGAAATTAAAATTAGTTGGATACACCGCCAGGTTCGCTACGATCGCAATCCAAATCCGGCCTGCCCCCATTGTCTACAGTTTTCTGTGATATTCTCACCGAAGTATTGAGAACAAATCACATCTTACTCGTCTAAGATGAGCTGAACATCGCGCTAAGTGCATCGTTGCCTGGACGAAAGGTTTCATCGAACTGCTAACTGGTGATATGGATCCTTTCTCTCCATTAAAGTTCGTTACAATTATTTGGCATTAAGTTATTGAAAATATCGAACCCATCGTAGAAGTAAATCACAACTCAAAACGTCATTCCTTTTTAAAACCTACTCTAACCTAAGTACAGGAGAGTTATTAAGATACAAAGGAACCGTCACACTCCTCTAGTAAATCATAAATCAGTAAACTGATGTTGACTGTCTACACTACATTAGGGTGGTTCAAAAAAAAAAAAAAGCTCTGGGATTTTTGGTCCCCATTGCGTTTATGCTTCCTCGGTATGTCAGGATGACCCTCCTAAAGTTTTAGCAAAAAATATTAATCCTAACCACTTTACCTGGGTCGATTTTTGCCAGTTATCGACTGCTATCGTTAACCAACCTCTAAATTGGGGCCGACGTGATGATTTGAAGGACGGATTTCAATTTTTTTAGGTCTATTTATGGGTTTTCGCATGCGCTGAACACGATGAACCTATTTATTTTACGCTCCGTCCACTAGTTATCCGGTAAACTGGCGGAGGGCACTGCTTGAAGATAGTAAAAATCGAAAATTTCACCGAAAATGCTGTCGCCTGGTTAAGAATTGTACTAGAAACATGCTATTATGGTCGGATAATATGCTTTGGCATGTTCTGAACATGATTCCGTTTTTTACTATACTTGTTTACTTCGTTTAATATAGAAACCTCAAATTACTTGTAGGGTAATAGACAAATTCACCCTAATTTCACCAGAAATTATGTCGCGTTGATAATTTAAGGTCCCAAAATACCTTGTGCCGATAAAATTTGGTATTTTCCAGGATACTCGATACAAAGCCGTAGGTAATTTGGCAAGGACCTGAACCGGCATTGTACTTATTCGCCAAATATAGCGGCGAAATGGATAAATAGCTAAAATTTTCCCATTTTTCTGTAAAATTCCTTAGTTTCCATCGGTTTTCCGGGGTCAAATTCATAGTTCTGAATTGTCTGAACTGTGATTGGATTGTTAAATAAAAAATGATGCAGTATAATTGAAAATAATATGTAATATAATTTTAGTTTCACAAAACATAACATTTTAACGAGAATAACATAACAAAAATATACAAAAAAAAAAAAAAAAAAAAAAAAAAAAAATTAAACACGATGAAATATCGAAACATGAAAAAAATACCAAATTTTATCGGCACAAGGTATTTGGGACCTTAAATTATCAACGCGACATAATTTCTGGTGAAATTAGGGTGAATTTGTCTATTACCCTACAAGTAATTTGAGGTTTATGGCCGATAAACGAAGTAAACAAGTATAGTAAAAAACGGAATCATGTTCAGAACATGCCAAAGCATATTATCCGACCATAATAGCATGTTTCTAGTACGATTCTTAACCAGGCGACAGCATTTTCGGTGAAATTTTCGATTTTTACTTATCTTCAAGCAGTGCCCTCCGCCAGTTTACCGGATAACTAGTGGACGGAGCGCAAAATAAATAGGTTCATCGTGTTCAGCGCATGCGAAAACCCATAAATAGACCTAAAAAAATTGAAATCCGTCCTTCAAATCATCACGTCGGCCCCAATTTAGAGGTTGGTTTACGATAGCAGTCGATAACTGGCAAAAATCGACCCAGGTAAAGTGGTTAGGATTAATATTTTTTGCTAAAAATTTAGGAGAGTCATTCTGACATACCGAGGAAGCAAAAACGCAATGGGGACCAAAAATCCCAGAACTTTTTTTTTTTTTTTTGAACCACCCTAACACTAAATGCAGATACATCGGTACGTGTTATTTTTTCCCCTATGAAATATGTGTTTCGTGTCTCATGTTAAACTGTCTCAATTAAATTAGCTCAGTCAGCTGATTAGAAAAGACCCAATCATTTCAATCGTGTCATTGTGTCCAAGAGATTCTCCCTATATAATTTCAACTTCCTAGGATGAACAGGAGAGAATTTAGCATACTCACCTGATTAGGAATTAACCGTCATTACAATCGTCTCCTAATATCCCAGGGAGTTTCCCTATCAAATCTCAACTTCCAAGGATGAACAGAATTTTCAAAACAATTTAACATAATATAGGACGATAATTTACGAAAGTTCGGTTATACGATCATGCTGCATGACTGGAACTTTTCAATGATGAAGGAATAATCCATTATGTTACGAACTAATACACTTCACATGTAGGTAACGAGGAAGTGTAAATTACGAGGAAGTGATCAGTACAGTGGTAAGAGCAATTTACCAATGACGAATATCTTTCGGGCAAAACCCGAACTTGAAACTTAATATCGTTCAATTAGACGTTTTCAAAACGGAAACAGACTCTCATATCCTTCTATCTTCAGATGGAAGTAGTGATGTTGGTACCTACAAGAGCTCGTAATTCCCCAACGATTTTCGTTGTTTGTTAGACTGAGTTTCTTAGCGTTTTCTCGATCCTCTCGCACAAGAGCGGAAACTAATTTGCTTCATTGTATGAATCGCGGGCTTATTACAGATAATAAGCTCTGAGGGAACGGGGCATCCCACGCAATTTGTGAGGTCCCGTCGGTCATTTACCAATGTAAAGTTGAACTTCAAAATACGAAGTTATTCAAGAAGTAACGTTTCTTTATTTGGACAGATCAAAAATAACAATGCTTTACAAAAAACGCTGCAAATTATTACACAAGGGTTGATTATTTCTGTATTAGGTAGCCTTTCTAGTTCATTGGTCTTTTATTATTATTTTAAGACCCATATATGTCTGTTAAATGATCAAAACTTGGAGTATCTTGCCTCCCAAAAGAGTTTAAACCTTTACAGCTCAGGACCCCACAATTTTATGGTTTATAGTGGGTGAATGTTGAAAAAATTTCTAAAAATGTCAAAACAACAAAAAACAGTAAATTGACAGTTCGAAAAGGAAAAAATTAGCCTCAGAGGCCCCATCAGCTATTCAGTGAACCTCCGAACCTCGTAATTGTTTTTGAGGTGTCCCGAACGAGCTCCATTAAATTAGCCTCGGAGGTTCCGAAGCTGATCGGAATAACACGAGAACTGAGAATAGAGAGTTTTTGTTCTTCCCGTAATTTTCTACCCGTGTACGTGGAAAGAATGAAATACCAACTGCGCATGCGCGAATCTTCACGTCAACGTGTAGAACTACGCGTGTACGGGAAAAAGGCCTATCTACACGTGCACGGGAAAATGCATTCGTTGGAATTTCGGCCTACGGGTAGTCATCATAGCCTGACGCAAAGGTAACAACAGTTGCCGGTAATCAGTGTGACCAAGGTAACCGCAGTTACGCAGTTATCAGCAAAGGTAACTACAGTGTGGTTGCCAACAACACGTTGGTTGGTCAACAAGTCGAGAGGTTATAGTGAAGTGCTCCGCTACAAAATTCAGCCATTTAAGGTACCTAAGCAATAAATGTATTTATAATCATGTATTTATAAATAATTATAAAGCAATTAATTATTTAAATAAGAATAGGTTGTACGAAAAGAATACGAAACAGCTTCTGAAACACTTATAGAGACGTTAACGTGACGTTAGCGTTTAGTTTTTCACGTATACGTGTAGAAATACGCGTAAAAATCACGTGAAGAGCTAGCATCTCCAGCTGCTTGCTCTAGACGCTGCTTTACGAGTCAACGGGAGAAAATCTTACGGGAAGAACAAAAACTCTCTAATATTACAGCAATATAACCAGGTGACTCAGAAAGAGTAACGCTTAGACCACCGAGAAAGATCAACGGCCCTCTGTTTGCGCGCAAATTGAAAAGAACCAGAACTTTTTGATCAAACTCTAAATACACAAATTAAAAAGCGTTAAACTCAAGGAATTTCAGAACGAATTTCCATGAAGGAAATTTTTGATTCTTTGCAATAGCTTAATTTTTTCAGAAAATTGGCTAAAACGTTCCGACCTTGGTAGACTCGGAATCAATTAACCTTCTGTTGTTGGAATAGAAATAATAATTCAATTAAGAGTAATGCCTAAGTATTTACTAATCAATAATTGAATAAATTAATTTAATTGAAGTCGTTGATTACCTACCTATGCTTCACAAGCCCAATAGGATAGAGAAATGATAATAAACTCGATTTCGGGAAGTAAGAACTCCATTGGAATTATATTATCAGCTCATACAATCGTCATGGTTTTCAAGGCGATTTTTGATATGTTTTGCTGGTTACAATTCACTCTCGTGGTAATGTTTTTTTTTTTTTTTTTTTTTTTTTTTTTCTTGTCGATGCTTTAGCCCTTAGGGAAAGCAAAGGAATAAACGCATAGCGACCTGGGTGGTTTCGTTCGATTTTTGGACGGATACCTATAAATAAAACTCAAAAATCATTACAGTTACACAGAAAGATTTCATTATCTCGATTTTGGTTTATTGTTTCCAATAATAAGCCTATGTGATCGTGTAGCAAAATATTTTTATAACCCCCCCTCAAACTTTGTCACTTTACGTTTCAAGGTGCGTAGAATCCAAATTTGAAATGTCCGTCCGCCGTTCGCCGTCCGGGCCATAGAAGGCCTAAGAATTTACTTAAAAAATCCGTTCTTTCGCACATAGACCCCATTTGGGGTCTAGTTGGTCCTAACGTTTAACCATCCCGATCGCTTTACTCGAATAGGTGCTATGGACCAAAAACGGGCGAAAAAGTGTCTTTTTCGAGGCTTTGAGTGTTAGACGTGTTAGACGCACGCCTGGCACGCTTGGCAGGGGCTCACGGTGGGAGGTGAGGGGGGTGAGCGGGGGGTGGAGTGAGAGGAGGCGCCGCGGCACCTTGTGGTGGCTGGAGTGACCAGGGGCGTAGCAGAGGGGTGTAGGAGAATGGATATTTATTACTTTTACGTGTTATACCCATATAATACACCGCGGCACCATGAGGTGGGTACAGCGTTCCTTTGAGGCATTAATATATGTTTTTTTCTTGGTCATATTTGTGTGTTAATACCAATGCTTTTCCTACGCATATTTAATAACATATCCTCTCGACTTTTCGTACGTACTTAGATAATGATATTATTGAGGCAATAACTATTTGAATAGATAGGAGCTCAAATCGAGAAATATAAACATGCGTATATAATTATAGAAGTATTGGTTGTGGCAACTCGAAATAGGACACGCCGAGGAGTCTGGACGGGCCTTATGACGTACGCAAGCCAACTAAAACTACGATCAAACTCAATTGAAAAAATAATAAACCTTTGTGAAATAATTTGCAGCGTTTTTGAATATTTCAGCTCCTTAGCGTTGATCGAACGCGATGCTGATGTCGAGGCTTTGAGTGTTAGACGTGTTTGACGCACGCCAGGCACGCTTGGCAGGGTTTCACGGTGGGCGGTGAGGGGGGTGAGCGGGGGGTGGAGTGAGAGGAGGCGCCGCGGCACCTTGTGGTGGCTGGAGTGACCAGGGGCGTAGCAGAGGGGTGTAGGAGTATGGATATTTATTACTTTTACGTGTTATACCCATATAATACACCGCGGCACCATGAGGTGGGTACAGCGTTCTTTCGAGGCATGAATATATGTTTTTTTCTAGGTCATATTTGTGTGTTAATACCAATGCTTTTCCTACGCATATTTAATAACATATCCTCTCGACTTTTCGTACGTACTTAGATAATGATATTATTGAGGCAATAACTATTTGAATAGATAGGAGCTCAAATCGAGAAATATAAACATGCGTATATAATTATAGAAGTATTGGTTGTGGCAACTCGAAATAGGATACGCCGAGGAGTCTGGACGGGCCCTATTGCGTACGCAAGCCAACTAAAACTACGATCAAACTCAATTGAAAAAATAATAAACCTTTGTGAAATAATTTGCAGCGTTTTTGAATATTTCAGCTCCTTAGTGTTGATCGAACGCGATGCTGATGTTACTGGTACATCCCCGGCCAATAAATGATTTTTAAGCCAAATTTCTTAAAGTTCGGTCCAATACTTTTTGAGAAAAGTTTCGGACGGCGTACGGCGGAAGAACGGAATTTTTTAAATTTGATTTTTGGATTCTACGCATCTTGAAACGTAAACCAACAAATTTTGAGGGCGGGTTAAAAAAAAAAATTCTCGTTCGATTACAAAGGATCATTATTGAAAATAATAAACCATAAATCCATTCTGTCCTTAAATTGATTTTTCAAATTAAACTCCAACGTTTCGCTCCAGGAACTGGGGCTTCTTCAGGGAGACTAAAATATCAACTTTTTGTCATGAAAACCGAATCTAAAGTTATCTGTTTATGAAAATCAATTTTTAAATTGTTTTCGCATATGTAGGTATCAACGTTTTTCCGTGTGTTTTACCTAGTTCGCTGGTGACGGTAATTATAAATTTAGAGTCCCTCAATCAAATACGAGTCAATTTTTCCCAAGTTTTGAGTGTCTTTTCGGAAGTTGATTGAATATGAATTCTTTATCTTAGCCATTTCTAGAAATATTCTTTTTTGTAAATTAGATTCACTTCCTACAATTTTGAAATTTTCGAAGTCCATAGTATGTCCTAAAGATTTGCAATGGGCAACCAACCCGTTTTCCGTATCTTCCTGCCTTAGATCCGATTGATGTTTTGAAAAACGACGCTGAACGGATTGAGACGTTTCCGCCACGTTTTCTCTCTCACACCCACCACTACCACAAGGAATCTGGTAGACCAAGTCCCTGTTCCTGGAGTTTAATTTTTAAAAAACACAATTTAAGAACTGAAAAGCCTTGTTTGTAAAGTCTTGTTATTCAAGAAGATCTACATTGGAAAAATAAACCAAGCCAGAGGTTTCATATTTATTATATTGATGCATAGTGTATAGTATACAGTAAACCAAAACTTAAGTGGATTTTACATAAATATACAGTACTAGAGGCCTGTTAGGGCTTAGAAAGCCCTAATCTAGTCCGTATAACAGTAGTACCTAACAGGAACTCAGCACATTATAGTAACGATATAAGTCCTACCTATTTGCGGGGTTATGTGACCTGGTACAAAGCTGAGGCGATGTTATTAAATGATTAAAACAGAGGAAATACCAATCAAAATGTAAGTAATGTAATAAAATGAAGCCAAAAACAAATCGGACCGCCTAGAACACGATCAAGATAAGCACAGAGACGAACGGCGACACTTGGGGCCGTCTAACACTGAAATCGGTCCGCGAAGTTCTTCACAATTTCAAAGATCGTTCAGAAATAACTCTCCTAGATGTTAATAACTACACTACGTTTCTTACTTACCGTGGCAACTGTTGTTACTGCCACGGCCTGATAAACAGAGAGTCTCCCTATCATATTTCAAATTCCTACAGTGAACAGGAAAGAATTTAGCTCTCCCAGCTGATCAGAAAATACCCCATCACTTCACTCGTCTCTTAATGTCCCAGAGAGTCTCCCTATCAAATTTCAACTTCCTACAGTGAACAGGAAAGAATTTAGCTTACTCAGCTGATCAGAAAATACCCCATCACTTCACTCGTCTCTTAATGTCCCAGAGAGTCTCCCTATCAAATATCAATTTCCTACAGTGAACAGGAAAGGATTTAGCTCACTCAGCTGATCAGAAAATACCCCATCACTTCACTCGTCTCTTAATGTCCCAGAGAGTCTCCCTATCAAATTTCAACTTCCTACAGTGTACAGGAAAGAATTTAACTATCCCAGCTGATCAGAAAATACCCCATCACTTCACTCGTCTCTTAATGTCCCAGAGAGTCTCCCTTTCAAATTTCAACTTCCTACAGTGAACAGGAAAGAATTTAGCTCACTCAGCTGATCAGAAAATACCCCATCACTTCACTCGTCTCTTAATGTCCCAGAAAGCCTATCGAATTTCAACTTCCTACAGTGAACAGGAAAGAATTTAGCTCACTCAGCTGATCAGAATATACCCCATGACTTCACTCGTCTCTTAATGTCCCAGAGAGTCTACCTATCAAATTTCAATTTCCTATTGTGAACAGGAAAGAATTTTGCTCACTCAGCTGATCAGAAAATACCCCATCACTCCACTCGTCTTTTAATGTCCCTGAGAGTCTCCCTATCAAATTTCAACTTCCTACAGTGAACAGGAAAGAATTTAGCTCACTCAGCTGATCAGAAAAGACCCCATCACTACGTTTCTTACTTACCGAAACTTTGCAACAAACTTGGGGCAGTGCTGATTCGGAATTAAATATAAAGACCGTTCGGAATTATATATAAAGTCCGCTAAGTTCTTCAGTTTTAATTTCTTCGTTCAGAAATAACTCTCCTAGATGTTAGTAACTACACTACGTTTCTTACTTACCGTGAATTGATGGCAACTGTTGTTACCGCCACAGCCTAAAAACAACTCTCGTTGATAAGGACCGCCTAGAACACGATCAAGGCCTGTTAGGGCTTGGAAAGCCCTAATCTAGAGAGTCTCCCTATCAAATTTCAACTTCCTACAGTGAACAGGAAAGGATTTAGCTCACTCAGCTGATCAGAAAAGACCCCATCACTTCACTCGTCTCTTAATGTCCCAAAGAGTCAATCTATCAAATTTCAACTTCCTACAGTGAACAGGAAAGAATTTAGCTCACTCAGCTGATCAGGATGGCGCTCCTCACTACGTTTCTTCCTTACCGACACTTTTGCAACAAACTTGGGGCCGTTCTGATTCGGAATTATTTATAAAGACCGTTCGGTATTATATATAAAGTCCGCTAAGTTCTTCAGTTTCAATTTCTTCGTTCAGAAATAACTCTCCTAGATGTTAGTAACTACACCACGTTTCTTACTTACCGTGAATTGATGGCAACTGTTGTTACCGCCACAGCCTAATAAACAACTCTCGTTGATAAGGACCGCCCAGAACACGATCAAGGCGGGTATAGAGACGAACGGCGACACTTTTGCAACAAACTTGGGGCCGTGCTGATTCGAATGAGCAGTCTAACACTAAAATCGGACCGCGAAGTTCTTCACAATTTCAAAGACCGTTCGGAATTATATATAAAGACTAGAGGCCTGTTAGGGCTTGGAAAGCCCTAATCTAGTCCGTATAACAGTAGTACCTAACAGGAACTCAGCACATTATAGTAACGATATAAGTCCTACCTATTTGCGGCGTTATGTGACCTGGTGCAAAGCTAAGGCGATGTTAATAAATGATTAAAAAAGAGGAAATAACGATCAAAATGTAAGTAATGTAATAAAATAAATACCACCAGTTGAGGTGGTCCTCGCCACTCAGCTGATCAGAAAAGACCCCATCACTTCACTCGTCTCTTAATGGCCCAGAGAGTCTCCCTATCCAATTTCTACTTCCTACAGTGAACAGGAAAGAATGTAGCTCACTCATCTGATCAGAAAAGACCCCATCACTACGTGTCTTGGGGCCGTGCTGATTCGGAATTATATATAAAGACCGTTCGGAATTATATATTTATAAAGTCTCAGAAATAACTCTCCTAGATGTTAGTAACTACACTACGTTTCTTACTGACCATGAATTGATGGCAACCGTTGTTACCGCCACAGCCTAATAAACAACTCGTTGATAAGGACCGCCTATAACACGATCAAGGCGGGTATAGAGACGAACGGCGACACTTTTGCAACAAACTTGGGGCCGTGCTGATTCGAATGAGCCGTCTAACACTGAAATCGGACCGCGAAATTCTTCACAATTTCAAAGACCGTTCGGAATTATATATAAAGATATGTGTGGTAGATAGCAACTTCTCCTCTCCTATAAACTTGTTAAACAAATGATAGTTACTATAGTTGTCTGACTCTTAAGGTGGGTTCACATCCATGCGTAAATGCGGCTATCCGGTCATGCGTTCGGCCTTCTGATTGGCTAGCGGCAGTCGGAAGAGTGGGGTGAATCTTACCGGACAAGCGGACTGTGCACATCTGAAAAAAGTTTATGAACGCTTATAATTTTTTCATTACTACGCAAAGTTTTGACCAATAAAGCCTTATACTTTCAAAGGTTTTTTTTTTTTTTTAATCACAATATGTATGTGACAAACGCGATCACTCAAACGGCTGGACCGATTTGACTGAGAATTTTTGCAGAATTATCAGTAAGTTCCTGAGATCGTTTTTGGTCGTAGGTATTAAAATGTTCTATGCCTCCTGTAATATTCTAAATCGGGAAAAGCCAAACAACGTGATCCTGGTAAACAACACCGTAATTAGAGAAGTTGTTTACTTTATTCCAGTTCTTGTTGCTCCAAAACTATAATTCACAGTTGCTTCACGCTACAATTGCGAAGCTATAATCTATCTATACTATTTATAAGAATGAAACTCCGTCTGTCTGTCTGTCGTGTCTATGCACGGCCAAACGGCTGAGTGGGGGGAGTATACGAGTGGGGGATCTTCTTGGGATTTTCCGATAGGGGGAACGAGCGAATTTAAAATTGTCTAATCCCAGCCAAACCATGGGCCGTAGGGCGGGAGGGGGGTCGAAGTAAGAATTAATGTGCGCTTTTTGGACCCGCTTCCTCTACCCCTCTAAACGGCCGTCGAAAATTCCCGAAAAATACCGGTTTCGTAGGTTTTTGAACGAGGAAGACGACGGCGCGATCGGATCGCGAAAAAAGTATCGGGAAATGTGTCAAAAAAATGCGAGAGTACGGACCGTGTTTTCTCGAAAAGTCCGACGAAAAACTACGTTTTTTCCCATTAAAATATACCCCGTAAAAGTACGTTTTTCGGAACGGTTTTCGCGGGCGAAATACAGCTTTGATCCTGCCGAATCTGAATCCGAAATCGGATATCGAAAAAAGTGACGTGAAGTCGGTCAAAATGCGAGCGGAAGCGAGGGAAGCGTTTAACATGAGAAATTAATATGTGCCGTGGACGCGAAAAGGCTCTACGAAGACGTGTTTGGGGTTCGATGCCTAAGGATTATGAACAAGGCAAACCACGAGGAGGTAAAGTAATTCCCTCCTGTGCTACCTAAGAAGTTTAAATTTGATATGGAGCTTCTCTGGGACAAGAAACGAATAAAAATTTTAAATTTTAAAATTCGACAAGGTTTTTTTCTGATCAGTTGACAGCTAAATTCTCTCCTACTTACTTACCCTAAAGGTGGGTTCACATCCATGCGTAAATGCGGCTATCCGGTCATGCGTTCGGCCTTCTGATTGGCTAGCGGCAGTCGGAAGAGTGGGGTGAATCTTGCCGGACAAGCACTCTTGAAACGGACTGTACACATCTGAAAAATTAGATATTTTACCGGATAGACGCATTTACGCATGTGCGCAGTTGCCCATTGCGCAGTTTTCTTTTGTTTGATAAAGAAAGATAAGATAAGAAGGTAGCGAACCTTCGTTTCTCTTTTTTGGTTTCTTTCGATAAAGTTTTGATTGTATTTGATAAAGATGAAGAGCTTGCGTATAATAATAACAATAATAAATTAATAAAACACTCAAATTAAAAGTTAAACACGGTTTTATGCAGATGAGGCCGAGTTGGGTTAAATATACTTAGGTGTAGGTACCGATTTTGCGATCTCACCAACAACCTACCTTCCTGATGATCCTATTCCATTTGTGTTTTGAGACATTTTTTGATTATAGATTAGCAATTTCCTGAGTAGGTATTTGAGAAGAGCCAACTTGTCCTTACGAAATGGACAAATTAACTACGTTAAGTATGTAAGTACTTCGTATGGTGCATCAATGCACTTAAATGATTTAAAATGCGCCAACCTACACATTTTTTCGGGTAGAAATACCCATAATGTTATCTTGGGAAAAGTAGGTACCTAGTTGATGAAAGGACCGAATAATTACCCAACAGCCTCATTTCAAAACGACGTCGCCTTTACAGTTTTAATGTACATACATAACAATTTCTTCTATACGCCCTCATGATTTTTTTATGAGTTTATTATTCAACATTGTTTATGGAGCTGTAATGTTCAAGAAATGTGTGATAGTTTGAAGAAAATTCGGGAGGAAATATGTCTCTTTGGAAAAAGGCAATGGTAATAGAAGACAACAACAATGATAACGCATTGATAACACAACCGGATGGTTATGAACGGCCTGCCGCATTTCCGCACTCCCCTCCACTACTTCCAAACCCCTCCACTAGTTAAACGCATAGCCGAATTTACGCATGGATGTGAACCCACCTTAAGAGTTGTAATTTGAATGGTAGCTTTTCTAGGAAAGAAATGGACCTAACCACGATTAGGTAAAGTAATTCTCTCCTGTTCACTCGAGGAAGAAGGAATTCCATTGGGAGCTGTTCTGGAACATCATGAGATGAATAAATAACTGGCTCCATCGTGATCAGCTGAGTGAGCTAAATTCTCTCCTATTCACCCCAGGAGTTGTAATTTGACTGGTAGCCTTTGTGGGACAGATATGAAGCTAACCACGTGTAGTAAAGTACTTAATTATAATTCTATCAATAGTTTTCAATATTTTCAATGCACATTCCAATACTTTTTGGTAGATCATTAATAAATAACGTTTCAAATTTCTCTTCTGTGAACATGTAGATCCTACATTTTTGCGAAAAAGCATTTTCTCTTCCATAAAATACTGGAATTTAATTTTGGCGCGTTATATTACAAATTGTATTATTTCTCAATTGCGAATTGAGTCAGAATCTACAGCAAAAATGTACATTATCGGAATCTCATTAGAATTTAAAAAATGACTGTTAAATTGTTAGCTTTTTGGCTTGTCGGAGGATTATAGTTATTGTTAGCTTTTTTTGTGAGAAAGTTTAACAAAAAGAGAGTTGAAATCAATTCGACAGTTTTTCATTAGTATTACAAATATTTATGGGAGTGATAATAGGTACTTGATATGTATTTTTTTTTTTTTTAAATTTACGATTATGGTATCCGTATTCAGCTTGAAGCTCTCATCAAAACCACCTTCATCAATGGTGATGGACATCAAGTGATTATGTGGTATCTGAAAAATCCCAAGTAGGGAAATTACCTAGAACATAAATAAATGGATTTATACGATGCAATCGTAATTTGAACGTGCTGAACGAAAAACAAACTGATTGGTTTATTTTGATATTCTGTTTTAGTGGTAATCAGTCGCAAATTGTCGTTAGTAGTTTTACTTTCTTTGAAAATTTCGTAATTCTCTGGATCGTGGTGATCGCAGTTGATTAATTGAAACCCGTAAATATGTTTTTGCTGTGTTTTTATGTAATCTTTAATTACGAATGATAGCGATTTTAATAATTAAACTGGTTAAGTTTATTCTCAAGGAAAGAATGTTCATTCTAATAATCAGCAACTCTCCTTCAATTTGCTATACAATTATCTTTATAAGTAGTAGTATCAACCATCTGCTAATTAGTGTACATAGAAGTGGGAAAACTATTAAAATAAAATTCTTATTTCGACATGGAGGACAATCGTCAGTGAATGAGTTGATGTCATAAAGTCTCTGGATTAGTAAAGATCAGCCTACTCTTGCATGTAATTTTTTCGGTCGTTTACCGAATTTCATAATTGACAATAAAGGTTCATTAATTGCCAATAAATCTCTTCGATTAAATAAATGATCAACTAACTAATGATGTACCTATTTAGATATACCATTTCGAGAACATGACATTCGTCTATTTCCACCACGTAGATTTTCCTGTCAGAAGGCACCATTATCTCGTGCACAATTACTGTTGTACCTAGACCATTAAACTAATCTACCCTTGATCACATGGTCGTACATTATAATAATGGAATCTAAAATAATATGGGCACGTTGAGAGGAAATATTCCCATCTTCTTCCGACCTTGTGGTCATGACGTGTTTCATTAGCATTGCACGGCAGCTCCCCATGAAGCCATTGAGGATATGCCTACCGAATAAAAAAGAATAAACCTTCAGTTTAAAAGTCCTTAATAGCGGACATTGAGAGCAATAGCTTTCAAGTATCTGCTTTGGAATCAGTTGTAATTAACAGTAGATAGGAGGTATGAAGACCCAAACTAGTCGAGCAGTCTTCAAAATGTTTTATTCTACCACAAGCTTTCGGCACATGATAGACAACATGATAACGTGGATCTACTCCAATAAAAGCCATAACAACATAATTATACAGCCTTCAATTATAGTTCAGCGTGATCTTGCTTTCAAAATTCGGCAGGCCTGTTAATTGGCAGGGGGGTTGAGGAATCAGTTTCGTCTAAAGCTAGGATCATCCGACCCATATTGTGACACGACTTGAATATTAAGCTGTATGGTATTAAATTCATTTTCAAAATTCGTCTGGGAATAGTGGGATAACTTTTGATTGTTGCAAGAATGACCTCACTCATATGGTTGTGATGGTCTTGATTTTCAGGCTTTGTCAAATCCAATTTTACAAATTCATCCGGCGTGTTGCGTTGAGGCATCGTTATTGACTAATCCAATGGTTATTCCTACTTATTCCAATTGTTATTTCTACTACCCTTGTTATGAGGCAGGGTAGTTGATATGGAACTTCTAATGGTTAGACCCATATCGTTCTGGATTTAATTTGCATACTATTTGTGAGAGTATAATGATGAGATTCGGTATTGAAAATTCGGAAGGATTTTATCGGATACGGTGGTAAAGGCATTAAATTTTCTAAAGCTAGAATCACACAATCCAAATTATGAAGTACCTTGATGTTTAGGCTTGTTTTTGTACATTCAGTATTACTTCTATTCATCCTAAGTTTCGAAATTCGACAGACGTGTTAAGCAACACGGTAGTAGAAGGAGCAATTTCATGTCACGAGAGAATCATCTCACACATATCCTGGCATGATCACGGAGGTTGTGAAATCACTTGGATCATCATACCCATACAGTTTGTGATGGACCTCGGTTTTCTGGCTACTTGTACATGAAGGAAGTACGATGGGATCCAGGATTTAGGACCTATTGGGTGGCCTGGGAGTTGATGATCACTATTGTCTAATCATGTTCTTCTGGAGGGGTTTCTATTAAGAGGCAGAGGAGTAGAACGATTGTCTATTGGTTAGCTCATTGCATCCATATCTTATATTGGGTGACCTCGAGATTGACGGATCAATTGTGTAAAGCAATAGAATCATCCCACCGTTAATGTAGTGCAACGCCCGGGATTTTAGGACCGTACGGTGAGCTCTTTTTCAAAATTTGGCTAGCATGTTAAGAGGCAGGTGAGTAAATGGATCATTTTTGTCTGATAG
Organism: Adelphocoris suturalis; assembly: GCA_030762985.1. Lineage (NCBI taxonomy): Eukaryota > Metazoa > Arthropoda > Insecta > Hemiptera > Miridae > Adelphocoris > Adelphocoris suturalis. The sequence continues at coordinate 24,506,964 of CM061042.1, forward strand.
TAGAATAATCCAATTCACAGCATTTCACACTCGATTTTCCGGTTATCTGTAGGTACATGAAGATAGTACAGCTAGATCCAGTATTAAAAATTTGGCAGGCGTGGTACAAGGCACGGAGTAGAAGGGTCAATTTTGCTGATGGTAAGATCATCCAACCCAAACAGTTGTAAAGCAACTTCGGCTAGCGTGTTAATTATAGAGGAGAGAGAGGTGAAGAATGTTTTCTCTAAAGTAAGGATCATCCGACCCATTTTGTCGTCAAGATGGAACATTAGGCTATTTGTACATGATTTTGCGCATGAGATCCAGTGCTCTAAATTAGGCTGGTGTGTTAAGTGTTACTGGGGAAGAGGCATCAATTTCGTGTAATACAAAGATCATCCCGCCCGTTCTGGGCAAGGCATCATCCCGCGGACTTCCTGAGTGGCAAGCATCCCAGCTATATTGTTACATTGCGACCTCAAATCAATTGTTCAAAAATGGGCAGTCATGTTATTGACATGGAGATAGAAGAATAAATTTCGTCAAACACACCATCCCGCCCATAACCACGCGTGGAGCTAGGAGCAAAAAGGGTGAGGAATAACTTTGATCATCAGACTTATATCATTGTGATGGAACTGGCTTTTCAGGCTACTGGTTCATGAAGGTAGTACGATGAGATCTGGAATATTTGAAGGCATCATGGGTGACCTGGGAGTTGAGGGATCAATTCTGTCAAAAAATAAAATCATCCCGCCGTTAACATCCAGAAATTTCAGATCATTTCCAGGAGTCAATTTCGTCTAATGGAAGGATCATCCCAAACTTTTGACTGTTTCATCATTCCAGCCAATGGTTGTGATGGACCTTTATTTTTAAGCTAATATTACAAGACGGCAGTTCCACGATGAGAGAAGATTTAGACATTTGGTAGGTGTTTTGAGTGAAATGGGGGTTGAGGGATCACTTCCAAATAAACAGGTTCACGAGTAGATGAATCGTTTATTGCGAGGATCATCTCAACCAGATATTGATACAACCATGATGTTTAGGCTACCTTCCGTACATATTCGTGGTAGAACCATGGTTCAAAATTCGGCATCAATTTCGTGTACAAAGGATCATCTCACACATATCCTGGCATGAGCAAGGAGAGTGAAAAATCACTTGGATAAACGGACCCTTATCGTTGTGATGGATGATGGACCTCAGTTTCCAGGCTATTTGATCAAGAATGCGATAAAGTATTCATTATTAAAAGACCAGTTTTTTGGCCTGGGAGTTGAGGGATCAGTATTTTCTCTTCCATCGTTAAGAAGCTCATTGCAACCACATCATATATATTGGGTGGCACGGAGAATGAGGGATCATGAGTATCAAAAAATAGAACCATCTCGCCGTTATTGTAGTAATACGGCGGGAATTTCAAGACAGTACGGTGAGATCATTTTTAAAAAATCTTTTCTTTTCTTTTTTGGGAGATAACGCTGGAACATTAGGCAATTTGGACATGTAGTTGTGCATGAGTTGTCCAGTATTAAAAATCTGGCTAGCGTGTTAAGTGCCACTTGAGAAAGGAAACGAATTTTGTGTGATGCATGGATCATCTTGCCCATATTCTAGCATTGCATCCTACAAATATTATTGTAATGCAACCTCAACTTGCCGGCTATCTGACCACGTCTCTAATATATCTTATTAGCCTGATATTGGTAAGAAGTGATCCAGGGATGAAAAATCGGCATGTAACATTCACGGCTTATAATGAAGGGTGTTTGAGGGTTTATTTTTGTTTAAAGGTAGGGATGTTGAGATGCGACGGCAATTTCTCAATATTATTACAATAAGGTAATATAGTTAGATCCAGCGGTTGAAATTTGGCAGGTGTGTTAAGGCTGCAACGGGATAGGAGGATCAATTATGGCAAATGCTAGGATCATCCCGTCTATATCCAGGCATGGAGTTACTAGCAAGAAGGGTGAGAAGCCACTTTGATCATCAGACTCGTATCGTTGTGATGGACCTTGGTTTTCCGGCTATTGGTACAAGACGGTAGTCCGTTGAGATCCCGTGCCCACCATTCACATTTGATGGCTTGTTGGAGTCTGGGGAAGGGAACTTTTTTGACAAATATAATCAAATCTTTTCGATAATGTAGTGTTATGACCAATAATTTCAAACTATTCCCACTAAGGACAGTACGGTTAGATCTTTTTCAAAAAACGGCAAGCGGTTCAATTGGCGGAAGGTTAGAGGAATAAATTACGCCTATACGTAGGATCATCCCATCCAGAATCCGTACATGAAGGTGGCACCAATTTATCCAGTGTTTCAAAGTCGGATGGCGTGTTGAGTGTCACGGGGATAGTGGGATACATTTTGATTAATGCTAAGACCATCCCGTCTATAACATGACAAACCCTCCACGTTTAGGTTATTTGAACATGATCGTAGTGCGTTGGGATCCAGGATTCCAATTCGCCTAATGCAAGGATCATCTCTTGTAATCATTTCTGAAACGGCACTCAATTTTCGGGCTATTTGCACATGAAGGTAGTGCAACTTGATCCAGTGTTTGAAAAGCAGCAAGCTTTATAAGAGGAACAGTAGTAGAAGCACCAATTTCCTCTAATTGTAAGATCATCCAGCCCAAACAATATTGTTTGTTGCTGTTCCGTGTGATGTGTGTGTGTGTGTGGGGGGGAGATCGTCCTATCTCAAGAAATTTTTTTGTTCACTTTTCCCACGTTTAAATTCATGTTTGGCTTTTGTATTCCTTGAGCTGGAACACATGTTGATATTTTATGTCCGTCGGGTTTTGGGTGTTCACCAGTCTGTGATTGACTGGTGACATTTGTTCGTCCACGCGATAAGGGTAGTATATTTGTAAGCTAGTTTTGCATTGACCTTATTTGTTTTTGAGCTAATGGCGTATTGTTTGACGAGTACGATATCTTCGACCTTAAATTCTTTGTGTCTGTGTGCAGTAGTTGGGACTGGTGCAGTGTCAGCTAGTATTTGCCAGGCCAACTCCGTGGGTGTATTTAATTCCCTACCAAGAAATAGTTTAGCTGGGGTGGACCTAGTTGCCGTATGAGACACGGTATTTAACCCTAATTGTATGTACCTACTCTACATTTTGATTCCAATTTTGGTGGTTTTGCGCGTGGTAGGCAGTTAGAGTGGTTTTGAGTGTTTTTATGAGGCGTTTTTCAGTTGTAGTTTTAGTAGCAGTTAGTAGTTTTTAAATTGCGTTGATTTGAAAACAGAGGTGTTGTCCGTTACCAATCACGAGGGGGTACCCAAATTTGGTGAACACATAGGTATGTAATGCATGGAAAATGGTTTCAGTATTGTTTTTTTAATCAGTATTAATACACAGTATTTACTAAAACCATCCATTACACGCAGAATTTGTGTCTCCTGTTTTTTGGTACGCGCGAACACCAACATAAATAAACTAGCTCCATTGGTCGCAATGTGGGTGTTGAACTCAGATTTCCGTAGGTTTGTAATGCTAATTTAAGAAGAAATTATTATTAGCAAATACAAAAACTATTTTTTGGAAATTCTGCAACTAAACTGTTTATTAACAATGCGTGACAACTAAACATTTCATATGTAAATAATTTTGAAATTAACAAAATAATTAATGGGGTTTCCCTACATTTACTCCCCCTCCAGGAACGACTCCGGTTAATAAAAATAAACTTTGGTTAACTCGTGGTTTCGAAATCGCACGGTTTTGTTCTTCTCCATTCCCTTCGTATTGTTTAGTTTCCTGGAGGATGTTCCGCTAGCTCTTGAAACTTTCGGTTCTTCGGTTGCGAGTTCACTCTCTTCTGGTGGTATCTGATATGCTGGTTTCAATCTATCTATTGAGACATTATTTTCTTTGTTTTTTATTTGTAATGTAAAGTATTTATCTTCTTTTTTCAGTACTTTAAATGGTCCTTCATAGGTTGGTTCGAGCGATTTTTTTACTCTGTCAACTCTCACGAAGACGTGGGTACAGTGCTTCAGATTCTTGTGGATAAATACGTTTTTTGGTGTTTTATTTTGAATTGGAACAGGTTTTATCAAATTCATACATTTTTGCAATTTGTTAACAAATGTTTCGGGATCAGACTGAATTTTGCTTTCAACGAAAAATTCGCCAGGAAGTTTTATGGATTTTCCGTAGGTCATGTGGGCGATTGAGCTGTTTATGTCTTCTCGCAATCCTGCCCTAAGACCAAGAAGAACTGTCGGCAATGAATCTGTCCACTTAATTGAATTGTGTGCATTTATTGCTGTTTTCAACGTTCTGTGTTGTTGTTCTACTTTTCCGTTAGCTTGAGGATACCATGCAGTTGATTGATGAAATTTGATACCACCACACAGTTCTGTTAATTTTTTGAATAAAGATGATTGAAATTGAGCTCCACGATCTGATAGTAATTTGGAAGGTACGCCAAATTTGACAAGAGATATCCAGTGATTGTAAAATGTTTTCGCTACTGTCTCGGCTGTAATGTTAGAAATGGGAATTGCTTCCATCCAGCTGGTAAATCGGTCAATCATAGTCAGTATGTACGTGAATCCATCTGAAGGTAGTAGCGGTCCCACTATATCAATGTGGACAAAACTGAACCGTTCGTCTGGCTCTTGAAATGAACTTAATGGGGACTTCGTGTGTCTTGAAACTTTGTTTTTCTGACAAGCGATGCAAGCTTGTGTCCACTGTTTAATGTCCTTATTCATACCTGTCCAAATGTACCTAGACGTTATTTGTTTCACAGTATTTTTGACGCCTGGAATGAATGAATTTATGGGAATAAATTGTTCAACAAATTCATAACATGGCTCATGTTATGAATTTGTTGAAAATTTTGGAAACGAAAACTTTTTGGAATGAATGGTTTTGCCCACAATCTTTTTTCTGTTGATATGTCGCACCATAGTTGTTTTCCTGACGGTAATGAATAACTTTTGAATTTCAAGGTTTGGCCATTTTTCTTTAAATTTTCAAGTTCAATGTCATTTGTTCGACTGGCAGCTATTTTGTCAAAATTTAAATTCTGCAACTAAACTGTTCATACAATGCGTGACAACTAAACATTTCATATGTAAATAATTTTGAAATTAACAAAATAATTAATGGGGTTTCCCTACATGTTCTTTGTTCGTTTATTGCCCATTGGCATTGCAGGCACTCCGCTATTTCCGCGTTTATTTTTTATTCTAGGCCTGTATGATGAAATATTTTATTGATTTGTTCGTAAGTTTTTTGTGTGCCGAGATGTGCCCCTAGCCATCTATTAGAATAAATATCCCTCCAATTCTTGTATGATTCGTTGAATTATTTCTTTTCATTCAACGTACAAATTGTTTTCTTTCTACTTAAAACAACTTTGGTACATATGTATAGGTATATATTTTTCAAACTGGGAATTTACATCGATTTCAGTTTAAATTGTCGCTGCCCGTACTAAGTTTTGTATCGCCGGAAGGCTTTTACAATTAAAAAATTTCATACTTATAAGCAATATGTATTAATTGTGGGGAGCAGGCATTACTTACAAGTAGTGATACCACAAATTTTCAATCATAGTATATGGAACTTTTTTCCCTTTTGTTGGAATTGGGAAAACTTCAGATTCAGTTGGGAATTTGAAAGACCCCCATTTTTATTCGGCGCTCCTGTATAGAGGGAATAGTGAAGTGTAGGTGTTTCATAAGATTTCATTAATTTCTCCTCCGTAGATTTCTACGCAGTTAGGTATATTTTGATAACGTACCATAGGCTACGTTCTATAATATATAGACCAGTGATCTGTGCAGAAGGGCTATCAAATACAGAAATAATAACCTTTATGCTGCGAATTTTCGTAGAAAATGAACTATACAATGGCTCAGAAAAATTTAAAATCAAAATTATTGAGAAATTTCTTCATTGAAACCCGATTTGAGACATTTTGAAACGAATACTAGAGTTTAAGGCTTTTATATAAATATATAAAAAATTTATTACATGTCATTCTAGACGATAACCTACCAAATTCCGTTCTAGCGCCAAAAAATCAAGCGTTCGAAAGGATGTTCTTCGTTGGCCAGTACTTTAAAGCACATTTCAAAAAATGTGCTAAAAAAATCAATAAAAATAGTTAATAGCTAAACAACGTCAAGTTTATGTTTGGCAAAATATTGCTGAAATAAACTTTGTTAACTATAAAATGGAACGTTGAAAAATTTATGTACAAAATTATGCTGAAAAATGTTCTTAAATTTCATTAAAATATGCTAACAAATTGATGAAAACTGAAAAAAGCTAAAAATTCAAAAACATTATTTGAATTGTATATTATTATTTGGAATAAGATTTTTCCCATAATATCAATTTCCTTGCACTCAAAAAGCTCAAATTTCAAAACTATCTACGAGTATCATTAAACAATGATACGATAATTTACGAAAATTCGCTCATACGATCATGCTGCATGACTGGATCTTTTTTCCTTAATTGAAACTATTAGGGAGTTGTGTGATCTTGCTATTATGCAGAAGTGGCAATCTTGGAGAATGATAACAATCGTTATTCAATTATTGGAGACGTATGGAGGCAGGTTCTACTTATACGTGAAGAGGTGGTTGATTCAGTTCGTCGAGCCGGCCTTCGAGCGTTTATCCGTTTTTTTCCTCCAGCATTGAAATTACCATATAAAATGATCACTTACCTGATTATTTTGATCAACTTAAGAAGAATAAATTAAGCCACAAGAGAAGAATTCGCACGATAGAAGTGTTTTTCATGATAGTGATGTCCTGTGGTGATACATACCTACACAGTAGTCTTCATAGTTTTTCAGCCAAAACTTATCGTGTTAAGCCCCTAGAGGAAATCACGCCTAGCAATTGTAATGAGCGTTACTCACGTATTCACTTTAAAATTTTAAATGAAAGTAGATTCCATTCTAAGAAATTCGATACCATCCGCACTCTCCTACGATGAGTAGTTTTCTTTCCATGATTTTTCAGTTTGCACTGGTGACGTCACACTGGATGTCAGGGGGGCCCCGCTCGGGCAGGAGAGGCACTTTGATGTCACCAGAAGTGCGAAACTTCGAAAAATCATATAAAGAAAACGACACATCGTAGGAGAGTGCGGTTGATGCCGAACTTCTTAGGATGGAATCTTCTTCAATTTAAAAATAGTTAAAATACCTTTGTCGCACCCATTGGTAATGCTCATTATACTTTCTTTACTGTACATTGGTTTTTTCCCCTTTTATTTTGGCTGGACTGAACGTTAATTATAGCCCGTATTATATTTAATAAATAATAATAATAATAAACCCTCCGTTGTAACAATGAAAACTTTCAAAATTTTCGTAATGATAAGTTGTTAAGTTAAAAATTACCAAGGTATCCTATAACCATCTCGTTATTTGTTCTATTTTCTATACGAATTTCGCTCAACTAATTGTGCTTTTTGAAAACGGATAGGTTTTTTTCGTGAAAATTTCATCATTAAAATTAATTGAATGGTCGAAATTTTATAATTTTTTGTTTCAAATTTCAAGAAAAAGTCGAAATTGAAAAAATATTTAATATTTTCTGGAATTCATCTACCAGTACCTAGGCACCTACACAGAAATGTTTACCTACCCATTACTTTTAGGGCAAAATGCTGATTGAGATATAGGGTTTACAAGAAGATTTTAATAAACTAAAATTGGCCTTACACTCTTATCAGAACGTGTATTGAAAGAAGAAAATTTACCATTCCATGGGATGGGATAAAGTTAGCCACTGGCTATTAGGAAATTTGAGAGATGATCTCTTATTTTTGTACAGCATGCATTTCTCCGATATTGTTTTCAATTCAAAGGAATAGGTATCCCTTAGAAAGTTTTTCTGGGCACTAATACTTGTTGTTCCGCTTCTTACCAAATTACTGAAAACTGTCAAAGGGGTAAGTTTAGTTTTCTATTTTTTAAACGCATCATTTGACGTAAATATGTAGGAAATCACAACATTTTTAATTAAGAAACGCAATTTTTATCCAAAAAAATTTATTACTTACAAATATATTTTACAAATGAATAGATCTATCAAAAAGTCCATAATATATAACAACAATTTGTTTACAAGGAATTGATAATTCAGTTAATAAATTACAATATAGCGCAGAAGAGAGGTTTATTGGCCCACATTTGCTAACAAAAACGACGACTTGTACTTATTTTTCGTACGCTTAAGGTTTTCGTTCTTTCGGCTTCATTAGGTAAGTAGGTGCCCACCAGGTGTGTATGAGAAAATATGAGTAGGTGGGAGGGGATGTCTGGGTGGATGTGGCAGCATCGAGGAAACGGTCCTTTCTCGAGACAACCATCCATAATAATTAAAGCCATGGCGAAGGGATGGTCTCACCACACGGTACATTTCTTCACGGGGTTCATTGGAGAGCCCTGAAAAGTAAAGAATCAACTTTGAGATAATGAATAAATTTATTCAACACAGCAGTTTGCAACATCATATAAATAATTACTCCTAAATCTCGGACTAAGTCACATTTTATAGATTAAGATCATTAACATCCATTAGTTCCTCCATGACAAACTTTTTTTTTTTTTTTTTTTTAAAGATGTTTGTTGATAAGGAAGAATTAGGTAAGCCACCCAAGTGTTCCGTTACTTGTCAAATCAACTTAAAATCCAAAGAATGAAGATACCAACTGCACACTTCTAAGAATAGTTTAATGATTTTTGGGTTTTAACATCAAGATTTGACCTTGCATTCCTCTCTGCCAAGTGCGAGGCCCTGCTTGCCAACAATTTCAAAACAATAGAAAAAAGTCTACGAATGTATACCTATTATGCATTACACTACACGTACATTTGCTTTTTTGAAATTCTAACATGACCGATATGAATATAGTATTAATGAAAATCCAGGAGTATCGATACTAAGTATAAACATTCAGTTGAGTAGAGTTAGTATTGGAATCTTCATGTGGTCTCAAATTATTTTTGGACCTTGAAAGGACCAATGAAATCCTCCAGAGTATTGGGAACATGGGCAGGTTGAGAAGCAACTGATGCATAGGTGGATGCTGAAATCTGAGATGGAACAGAAGGTAGGGCTTTCTTGACATCATTTGGCCGGGCAGAGCAGAGCTGAGTTTGGTTTTTGCATCCTGTATTGGAGTGAAGGTTGCAGAGGAGTGGTCACCTATGGCTCTCTTTAAATGCTGCTCAGCTTGATACCTTTTATGACAGGCAGTCTTCAATCCTAAAGGCAGTGTACAGAATCCCTGAATGACATCATATAGCTTGTCGTCCACAGAGCCTCCTAAAGTATAAGTCCTTCTTGGCAGTGTTTAGCCTTCTTCTTTTTCTGGTTTTGGCGATTGTAGAAGTAATGAACTGAATGAGTGCGATGGGCAGCAAGATTTATAGAAAGTTTCACCATCCTCCATACGTTCAGCCGCTGGATGCAAGTAGTTGCTTCTCCCCTCCATCCTTAAAAGCGATTCTTAAGAGATCTGAGAGTTAAAGTATGATACAGAGATTTAACGTTTGCACACCCTTAGTAGGACTATCTGGGCATACTGGACCTTAGTGGGTTTGTAAGGAAATGCATTGGAAGATAATTAGGTACTCGTATATCTGCCAACGCATTGCCAACACATATTATCTGTCAAGAATACAATAGAAAGGTTTACAAACATTTCCTTAATCACTCCGCTCGAAACGTAATTCATAAATCTTTTACAGTACCTATGTGAATATTGTAAGGGAAAATAACGTATGGTCACCACAAGTACCTTCTAAAAGTTAATATAACGCATTACATGAAGATATTTGACTCAGATGTAGTGTAGAATATTAGAACGGAACTGTATGAACAACTTAGGCTTTGCGATTGTGGTATTCTACTGAATTTTCAGAGCTGTTGCAAAGGTTACCTATCGAGAATAGTATACTTGGGGGTTGGCATGATTTCATTGTTCGACCCAACATTGGGTTTGTTCCTAAATTTCTGTAAAATATTCAAATGGAAAGGGGCGATTATCTTTTCGACACAGTGCACTATGTGTTAGGCTCCAACGCAGTAACGGAGAGTTTTTGGATTATACGACCTAAAATTGTACACTTACAATCGGGCAGTTGAAGTCAGATGCAAACTCCTCCATGTTGTGTAACGCACCCTTTAACCTGAACTCTCCTGGCGAGTGTTCCCTTGTCTTCAACATGTGTGCCTGGATACTATCTCTGGAGAAAAACCAAGAAAAGTTGCCTCAAAATTCCAACAGCCAAAAGCCCTTATGGGGAAGCGTTCTCATTTTCAAGGGTGTAAAACAAACCAGTATAGAGAGGCCTGAGGTTTGACTCCAGAGGAAAAAAACAACTACACCACTCAGGTAGGACTGATCTATCTTTTTAAAGCTGGTCAAAGTATAGTAAAATATATACTAGGATAAGTAATCATGAGATGATTAGTTTTTTTTTTTTTTTTTTTTTTTTTTTTTTTAAAGTCAGGGTTTTGAATATTTCAAGTTGTGCCAAAACAAGTTACTGTACTGATAAATACGTTTTGAAAAAATCTTTTGATTATGTATATGCAATTAGGTTGTTAATAGAAGAGGCATCTGGTTAATAATTAAAATTGATAAAATGGAATTCAAGATACATTGAGAGTAACAGGATTATGAACAAATCAAAATGATTATATTTGAATGGATTACTTTTATTGAGAAGGTGAAAATATTATTTCATTGGCCATAATTGAATCATAAGAAAGTTAGAAATACATCCGTAACTGTATAATTTGAATGACAAAACTTTGCCAGCCCACTTTGAAGAACTTACAAAGTTTCAGAGTCCGAATGAGCGACTAATAAAGAAGAGCACGCTGTGTAGATTGCGACGAGTCCACCAAGAATCATATTCATAATCGAAATGACCAGGAATGTGCAGAAAACGGCCCAAGCGGAACAAAGTAGGCACACAAAATTTGCATGCGAGTCAAATATAGATTGATCTTAGGTCAAGAACCATTTCACCATGATTACAAAATCACAAGGTACGGAGGGCATACACAGTAGGTACCCACACTAGATCATTAGATGAAGAATGATGGTCCCAGGGCAGTTATACCCCCCCCCCCCCCCCCCCCCCAAGACAGTTTATATTCAAATCTTCAATAATCCTTAACCAGAGATAGATTTGGTATAAAAGATACTTACGATTAGGTGGGTATTTTGCTGAAATCATTTATTAAGAGCACCCACGCAAAAGCAAACATGTTCATTTTTCATAAACTGAGGCAAAATTCGCTAAAAAGTCGTAAAAACTGATAGTAAGAAGAAGAAGAAGAAATGGAATCTATTAGGGGATTGGACACGGTTTTGAAGAGTAGGAGCTAAATATATCACCACTGGTCACTACCAGCAATGATAGTTCAAAGACATTATTTAAAACAATATATATTTGACTCGCCATTGCATCAGGTACTTACCTTTCAAGCCAACGTAAAAAATATAACGTGAAATGAACGGAAATACCCCAAACGAAGAAGAACATGAATGAAGAATGGATGAAGCTGGAAGCAGTAATTAATAAGACGTTTTAGTGAATGCAGCAATGAGGACCAAATTACAGATCATATACTTTGCGTCATCCAAGGAACAACCCTTCATTTCTTTTAGCAAACACAAATTCCATGAAGCCAACAAACTGAATCACCACAGAGAAAGACAAATAAACAGGAGTGGAGAAATCGGAATGGATGATGATTGATGTACCTTGAATATTCATGGAATATACATTTAATTTTAGCTTGTGCATTAGTTACTGTGCAGTGATGAATAAACATAATATAATGCAGGAAAATTTGTGAAACTAAATTTCGATCAATGAACACACGGCTAATTAAATTAAATTTATACTCAATCAAACGCTTTTGTAGAATATGGAAAGAGAAGAACAGGAACACGTACCTAGGCTTATAATGGTAGTTTACCAAAGGTAGTCGGGTACCACTTTTTAAGATACTTCTAGTGGAAATCACAAACTACTTAAACAACAACATAGAAATACAACCAACAGAATGATTTCTGCAGGATGTGCAGCTTCATTATTCACTATAAGCGTAGATAGCGTTGAGATAGGACAGATTTCTTAACCTGAAATTTGTGTTAAATGTGAACTCAACTTGATACCGTACATTTACACTATCTTGCAGGTAGTCATACCCATATGACCCTTTAAAAACCCACATAATTATTAAGCAATGAAATGAACTAACGCGTATGTCTAGGTCTTTCTGATCGAATTTCCGAACATTGGTAAAATTGTTCAAGCTTTCGAATTCCATCTCAATTAGATATAGAAATCACATAGGTGAGTAAACACAAATTACTAAATATCCAGAACTGCTGAGAAATACCCCATAATTGAATACAAAAATTGAAAACGAACGTGGTGTTGTTCCTATGATCAACAAATAGAAATTCTGCATAACGGTACGAGGAGCTAATTTTGAAGGGATACTAATTTTCAGCTCTGGATTCGATTAGTATTATAGATACTGTTGGGAGCTTATGGGTAGTTAATTTGACTCATCCCTTCACTTCTTACAAATGAATACCCATATTTCTAAAACCTTTTGGAAAGCTCACACAAAGATCAGTTAGCTTCAAAATTATAGGACTACTGTTGCTGTTTCACCAACTTTCACTTTCATCGTCTTTGTTTTCTTGTTGAATTTCCTGGGAATAAAGGTAGAAGGTAGATTTACCGAAGAGAGTGAGAATGAAGTTGCAGTATGTTCGATTCTACTGTGTGGGGAAAGATAGTGGCACAGGTACTGATATTAATTATAAATATGACAATTTGAAGGCCGTCAACCTTGATAGAAAAAAATTAAATAAATTGATAAACGTCCGTTTCTAAACAAGGTGAAATGTCCCATTTTCAAATGCTTAAAAGGAGAGGGGGTTTCTTAGGGAGTGGTGAGCCAACTACGTCAGAAAGCAGCAAGTGCCCAAAGATAAGCTGAAAACTTCGAATTATCGTTTACCTCTGATGATTTCAAAATGTCATACCAACTACAAAAACGATTGCCAAGTTGGGTTGGCAGTATAGCATCCTCACATATTGTAACATGGACGAATAGAATTAATTGAAGAACCTTGTACGAGTCGAAATGATTGATAAGTCGATGATATAAGAAATTAACGTTTGCGCATGCGCACAGACTCCTATTCATGTGACGGCTATGAAAGTTATAGGGGACTACCTAGATGCTATCTCGCACATACCCTGAAAATTTCATAAAAATCGTTCCATTAGATACAAGAGTTTTGCTTGTGTCAATCGATACTAGTTTCGCGCATGCGCAGTGGTTATCAATTTTACCAATCGCGATATAATTTATAGGACATTTTTCTAGAACATATATAATTACCAACCAAGACAGAGATCAGACAGACAGACACGGAACCAAAACTGATCAACAAGCTCTGAAACGCAAAAAGCAAGCGGAAATTTTGATTTTGGAGGACAAAAATTGTTTCGATTTCAATCACGAACACAAAGCTTCCCTACCTTCGGTTGTGAGGAAGCAAGAACACATTCAATAACTTACATAAAAGTGTATGCACATAAACAAAAACGGTAGGCAAGTCCATATCAAACTCATGTTTTCCCTTACCACATCCAAAATATATAAAATATTAAAAAAAAACCATAGCTACATAAAAAACAATAACTTTGTTTATATATTAAAAAAGACACCAATACTGTACATAATTTAAGAAAAGTTGGAATGAGAAAAATATTGAGATCACGTATTGAAACACAAAAATAAAAACGCATCAAAGGCCACTGACGATTGATTGGTTATTTTTTATTAATATTAATTATTAACACTAAGTAATAAATGTTCAATCTATAATGACTATAATTATGTTTGAAATAAAAATGTTTGTTCCATAGAGAGTTCGATTAGAAATTGGTTGGAAAATTTAATTTTTATACGGGGTGGTGCGTTTTGGAATCAAGTGGTAGTTTTTGGATCCGATTGGAATATAATCGGTCAGGTTTATAATCAATCGAAGTCCATAGTAGTGAGTGAGAAAGTATGTTTTTATGATCATAACAAACTATTTCGTGTTTTCCGAGCATTAAATATTTTTTTAGCGTTTCTTTGAGTGCAAAATCAAACGATGAAAAAAAGAAATGAATCTGTTTGAAAAACATCATTGATAGCTTATTTAAAAAAGTTAAAGCTTATAAGCACCTCTGTAGAGGACCAATGTGCATGTTCGAACAAGTTGCAATGTTGAAAAAATGAAATACACAAATTTTGAAGTTCGAGAGCAATAAAACTACTCGAGAACTGATTAAGAGCTTTCTTACAGGAAATAAATGCTCTTTCAACGGGTTTAATTTATTTTATAACGGGTATAGATTTACTGTATAAGTTAAGGGATTATAGCTTTTTGTGGTCATAAAGCCGGAAAACACGGAACATTAAAAGTGAACAAACTACCAGACGTTTTTCGGAAATTTTCTGAGAGAGACATTTTTCAGAAAAGTTTTTGAAGAATCGAACCTTGGTTTTTGTATTACCTGTGTCTTAAAATATAACACTGGTTGTGAACATTAAAATATAACCAACATAGTATTAAATTCTCAATAAAGGGGTGTGCATGTATAAAATCCCAATGCATTTAACATTATAAATTATAGGTACGAGTGTAATGAATGGTACATAACACCATATATGTGCGACTGCTGATGTATGAATATCGTGTGATGCAACATTTAGGTGCGTATAGGCCCATAGTGAATTACAAAAACAATGAACCAGTGCAAGTAATTAAAAAAAAATAGTTTGATTTCATTGAAACCCATTTCACGTTCACCTTTAATTAGATTATACGGATAATAATAAGCGAAATGGAGATTAGTCCGCAACAAAATATAGGTAAAAAACTCGAGAAACCGACGGATATGTTAAATTCGAAAATAAATATGCTATGGTCCAGATTTAGCATTGAAATGTTTAAAAAATGTGCTCACTTTTACCAACTCTGGTAACGTTGATTGAAAACAGGTGAAATCAGCCCAAATTTCAGCTTAAGCGGAGATATTCACAAAAAACTTTGAGTAAACTTCGATTATGAATGCTGAAACTGAATTGTTGTGAGGATAAACTTTGGTGCGTTTTTATTTTCATTGTCTTGATCAATAGTCGCTCATTCTACTCACGGATGGGCAATTGAAGTCCTTGGCAAAGTCCACCATGTTGGACAGCGGCCCCCGAACCCTGAATTCCGCCGGTGAGTGCACTCCGGTCGTAATTCTGTTTTTCAGCGTTTCATCTCTGAGGAATGGTCGACAAGATAAAATTATTATCATCAATCATTTAAACAAAACTGTGGCCAGATGTTCCACGACAATTTTCAGCATATTCCAATTTCATGGTATGTGTTTTTAGCGAATTTTCATAGAAAATGCAACGGTGTCATATAATATATAATGATCATGTTCAAAAAAATTTCATGGCATTATAAAACGGATTCTAGATTTCAAGGCATTTTTTTTTAAATTTAAGATTTCAAGGACTATTTTTGCACTGAATTTTTGCGTTGACTATTATTTTGCTAACGGTGTTCATATATCAGTACGAACCCCTAGACTCAAAAAGGTGGGAAAAAATAAAAATTATAAAAATTTGCTAAAATTTTCCAAAATATTAGTGTTTTTAGCGAATGTTCATAGAAAATGAAGGTATTGCAACGGTGTCAAATATAGAATGATCATGTTCAAAAAAATTTCATGGCATTATAAAACGGATTCTAGATTTCAAGGCATTTCTTTTTTGAAATTGAAGATTTCAAGAACTATTTTCGCACTGAATTTTGCGTTGACTATTATTTTGCTAACGGTTTTTATATATCTGTAAGAACCCCTAGACTCAAAAAGGTGGGAAAATAAAAATAATTAAAATTTGCTCATAAGGTCATGCTGCTGAACAGAACTTTTTTCGGTGTGTTAAGTTTTAACAAAAATATAAATTTTGATGCAAACATGGACAATGACAAATATTTAAAAGTTATGAAAAGGTTTTATATCGTTTCAGACCTGTACGTAGAGCACCAAGTGGTGGCTGCGGAAAGCCAGAACATCTGCTGAGGTGAGTAGTTCTGGAGACCAGGCAGCCTCTTTTCTTGGCCGTGTTTCTTGGCCCACTTGACGTAAGCTCTGTAAGCCTCTTTGATGCCACCATTGTCAGCAATGTTCTCTCCTTGCGTGTTGATACCGTTCAGCTGAAATAAAGAAATCATAAATATTACTGATAAGGGATTTGACTCGTGAATCTGTCTTGAAAAAGTTGAGAATTACTAAACAATAGAAGACACCTAGCATTTTCCTGTAATGGAGCTCTCAATGAGTACTTGTAAAAATAATGGCCTCCATACTAGTGATAAAGTGAATGCTACTATTTGTGGGGGCTCGGATGGGTCAGAATAAATCGGCAAAATTCTATCATCCAGGGGTTACAAAGTGGGTTTTAAAAATACAAATAGTCTCGGAGCTTTACAAGGTTCCGTAACAGATAAAATCAATGTTCAGGACAAAAGTGGGGTACATAAACTAAAATGTTCTTGAGGCTACGAACTGGTGGGAAATTCTGGGAAAGAATAGACGAGCATGAAGAGAATTTCGGGGAAAATTAGGGTAAGTCTAAAATTTTAAAACATCTTAAGGAATCCAATCATATTTACAATGTTGTTTGACAGATAAACAGTTTGGAGAATTTCTTCAGTTTTCTCCAAAAGGATGCATGTTGAATGAACTTGACAAATTTGAAATTACCAAAAGTGATTGGTCTCGTGAATGTTTATATGAGGATATCCGGCAATGTATTTCACCATTGTGAGGACCATTTCTATAATGCTTGGAATCAACCCCTTCCCCCCTCCCTTTCACTTCTTCTGAATAGCTTCAACCCCTCCCTCCTCCCTTCACTTGGTTTAAACTTGATTGGTTGTATCTCCCAGCTCCTCTCTTTCTCTTGACCAATGGGATTCAAGCTCCCTTTCACCTGTGACTATATAAATTAATTCTAATGTATGTTCAGTTATTGTTAGTTACTCATGGTGCCTTACCATCGAAATCGATTTAACATGTACTTAACTATTTTTTCGTGGAAATAGACACCTTTCTTCACCAACTTCTGTTTTCAACAAATTGTGATAGAATAAGCATAGAAAAACTTTGTGCGTGATTGGGCATTTAATATGAACAGGGAAGACGTCGAAATATTGCAATCTACGATAATAAATGTAACGATAAAAGCAAAACTGGTTTGGCCAACTATCTTTATTAGTTTAATTGATATATTTTCTTCAATTCGAGCACTTTTTACGAATAATGTTCTGAAATAAATTAATTTAAAATTGTTCAGGAAATCTTCTCTCCTGCAGTGGTTTTAAAATTTGTGTTAAACAAACCTACTATAATATTCAAAATAAAAACATATTTGAAATGTTAGCCATTTTTGCTTTTTCAAGTTAATTCAAGCTATTTCAAGTCCTTTAAGTACTTTTATACTATTTACTTATTGTATTTAGCATTAATAATTTCTTATGATTTACCCTGCCAGCTATAGGTATTTCTAGCAGAACTAGTGTGATCTAATAGGTTTAATTTCGTACAACACAAAATTAATTATCCATGGATTATCTGTTCATTTTTGACAAGGCAAGTCACATTCATTTGTAAGGTATACGTACGTTCATTTTGACTTGAGAATCTGTGTAGTTGCCATACTGTTCAATAATACATTTCGCCTTCTGGATGTATTTCTCCTTAGTCGACTCGTGCCACCAATCTCTCAAGTTACCCTCTTTGTCGAACGTTCTTCCCTGAAAATACAAAAATGTCAAGAATTATAAATGAGATAAAATCATTAGACAATAACACAGTTTCTATCTTGTTATCTAGTATTTATGTAGACATATAAATCTACGAGGGAGAAAACAAATTCGGAAAACAGTAACAAACATCATATCCTAGAGAATCTGAAGCATCCTGCTGCTTTCTGTGAATTAAGTTAGTGAGCATTAGTTCTAACGAGATTTAACAGAGTTCAGTTGACGATTTCAGCAATATTTAAGATTATCAGCGGTGTGCAAAAATCATTTGAAACATACAATCTCCCAGCAACCCAAAATGTAAACTTGGATGACTTATTTAACCAACATCTTTGCAAGCGTGGGGACTTCATTCGTCATTCTATATTCGAGGTGTATTTGACTTTTGTAAATAATTGATTT
The DNA here is from genome assembly GCA_030762985.1 of Adelphocoris suturalis. Lineage (NCBI taxonomy): Eukaryota > Metazoa > Arthropoda > Insecta > Hemiptera > Miridae > Adelphocoris > Adelphocoris suturalis. The sequence goes on from CM061042.1 coordinate 24,525,280, forward strand.
CTTTAAATGAATCGTATTGTAATCTTAAGAAAGAACAAATGTGAGATTCCTTGGTTCGAAAACGCAGTTATATATTTTAAATGAAATATTCCTTCCGGCGAACGGACTACGTGCATTTTCCTACGATTGATTTAATTTATTTAACTGATTTTTTCAGAGTTTCGTACAATGGTACAGCATTACACTCATCCCTAATTGATCAATAATGCACCCAAATTTTGAGAAAAAAAAAAAAAAAAAACCTCCGGTTAAAAGATTGAGTTGGAGTCGAAATTTGAACATGGGTCGAAATGCATAGATTGGAATTTGAGTTTCATTAAACATATTAAATAAAAGGGTAGGGTGAATAATACTCATAAAACTGTCAATCGTTTTGCATTGCCACCATGAAAACCGATGCTTGTGACGACAGGAACTGGTCGTCTCAATGGCATTGAAAACTACTAGTGGGGTTAGATTATTTTAACGAAACTCTCTGTAAAATATGTTTTTGTTCGAAATACAAAAATCGAAAATATTCACGGCTTAATATATATGTTTGACAATGAATGTTTAATATACTTACTTGAAAGTGAGGCTAGTCAAGTTTTGGACAAGGTCACTAATATTTTAAAATTTTGAATTTTCCCTGGTATTGTTACTTAAACGAATAGGTTGCCTACACGAAAAACAGAAGTATATTATAAATCTATATGTGTGTATTACCTATAAACTAAGTTACCTGATCGTCGAATCCGTGGGTGATTTCATGACCGATGACGAAGCCGATGGCACCGTAGTTCATGTAGTTAGGCCTGTCTTCAGAGAAGAAAGCTCCCTGGAGAATTCCAGCTGGAAACTCTGAAACAAAAAAAAAAAGAACAATTTATACACAAACAAATAATGTAAGGATTAAAGTTGAGAACCTTAATTGATGGTACAGGCTTTGAAATATGATATAGAGATAACAACATGTAGAAAGTATTGTATTACAAAAGAAAGTATTTGTAATACAATAAAATGAGCAGTCAAATAAATTTCCGCAAAATCAGAAGTGAGACTTCTCCTTTAGGTGAAGCTGAATAACCTTATACACTCACTGAATGAGGCTCATGGCTAGACAAAAAACCTAAGTTGCGAGGCTTCACACAGCTCTTCCACATCACTTATTCAATTTTCCAGAGAGATGCTTTACGTCTTCACGTATACCATTCTTCATCACTTCTTAAGGTTTCCTTTGGAAAAGAGTTTCAGGAACAGCAGCTTATACCCTCCCTGTGTTAAGGCCCCTATAATTTAAAAGAGGATTCCACAGGTTACCCCGAGTAGGATTCATCATATTTAAATCTCTTGCATAGATCAGCAAATTTTGTTATTCTCTTCTGCTTGCGTGTTGTCTCTCAGAGAAGCCTCCGTTCTGGATCTCCAATAACGGCAGCATCTGCAAAGATCTCCGAGACCGCAAAGGCACACTGATGAAAGTTGTTATCAATGATAATTAGCATCCAACGGAAATCGTAATGACAAGTGAGGATCCCTATCATGATTTGAACTGAGTTTCTGCTTTTGTTTAAAAGCTTGTTCAGTGTCAAAGAAGGTCACAATCATTCTATACCATACTAGACGGTTTCTCTATTCCAGAAAATATTCAGATCTTACGTGATCCGTGTTCTGATTTTATGATACAGCTTTCAAATCTGTTTTCAGTAGCAATGTTGCGAAATTCTGTGGCATCAAAACAAAGACAAGGGACATGCGACAACTGAAAAAAGGAAAATACCCCCCCCCCCCCCTCCCGGTTACAGTTATGAGGATGAGGACAAATCCCTCTCCGGTTGACACCAGTGGTGACATAAATACCCTTCACGTTCCTGTCTATGCACAGATGTCCATGGAGGAAATGCTTGCAATGCAGAGTGCTTCAAGCGGTCATGCGAAGACTACAGTGAACCAAGGGACACTCTATTCTTGTGTCATAATTGCAGCAGTTTTATGGACAATATGCAATTTTTCGCGCCTTTTTCGTTTATTTTTCCTTGCCCATGTTGTTATTTTCCTAGTCTATTCTTAACCTATTGGTTGCCTTTTGTCGTCATCTTACTTGACTTGAGTTTCCATCGTCTTGCTAGTCGTGTTACTTCTTAAGCAAGAAGTTAATAGAAAGTATTTTTCGTTTTAAGCAGATTGTTTTTTTTTTTTTGTTTTTTTTTTTTTCTAAGATACCCCAATAAGTCATACCATGCCATATTGAGTGCCCCATGTATGCCATAAAAGACAACCGTTTCTCCAAGACTAGAAAATGAGTTTTTGGAGAAACTTTTTTCTGCTCGTCAGATGACACTTTTGGGACCCTGGCGATGGGGGTTGGTAGACCTAACTTTGTGAGCATCAACCAGAACAAAATCGCGTTTGTTGGAGCAGACGTATATAGTTTGCCTTATTGAAGCACCTTACCTTACCTTAATTTTATTAATCGATAAAATAATTCTCAAGCTTACGGATAGAGTTCTCTGTTGGGCTGTAAAAAGCGTTTACGATCTGAGGCCTGCCATGTGTGCGCCAGTCTGTCTTGTTCACAGGCTCCCGCAATCGCCCATAGTTGTACTCCTGGCCCCACTTAGTCGTGTTGTAGATGGCATCAATGTAGGCTCCATTGGAGTTCACTTCCAACTGTGGGACAATTAATTATAATTTTTTAGAATCATATTAAATTATCTGTGGTAAGTTACCTACACCTAGGTCAAGAAATATCATGAAATCAACTGAATTCCTACATTTAGTTATGTTGTTGTCAACCATGTGTTCTTTAGAGTTCTATGCGAAGTAGCCCTACTTCCTCTTCTAAAAGATCAAACCACTCACGGATCTGATTCAATTTTCAATTTGATGCAAGAGGAATCGTCTGCATACCAATTCTGTTTTCCCTATGGGCATTTCAGGTTCTTTATTAGTGGTAGGCTTTAGTAGGTGGTAGTTGTAACGGCCCAAAAATTATTTCCTACCTCGACAGGAGTTCGAACTCTCGTCGTCACAACTACGAGAAATTATTATTAATTTCCCGGAGTTGCAACGCTCTAACGACCAGAGCTAAGAGGCCAGGGTGACCAAACCTCTTCGACTGTGAGAATTATTTTCCTGGAGCGTAACATAGTTCACTCTGGCGAAAGAGGGTTAGAGGAAAATCCCTATAAGTGTTGACCAAGAAGCGCCAAATGGGCGGCCCATATCGTTGAAATCATTGAAGGTAGTCCTTCAATTTCATTCGAACAAACCTTCAGATGAATTGCACTCTCCGATTCCGCTTCCAGTGCTGCCCCTCAAACCTCCTTCAACTCATCCCCTGTATCATGACATCATTTTTGCACAAATTCTTCGCAGCACCTCATATCCTCTAATCGGTGGCACTCCAGGACATTTTTTCAGTGTAACTGCTCTACTAGCCAGCATTGCTCTCACCCAATTCCATTCAGTCACCCTGTTTGATAAAGATCTGACCAAGAGGCGAGTTGCATTACAACCTCTCACATGGGCATTTATTTCGTAAGTATGACCAACGACAATATAGACAAGTCTGCCCAATTTTTATTCGTATGAGAAGAATCAAATACTTGATTTGTTAAAAGTATCAGCCACTTAAATTGTTGCTTGAATGTCACATAACACACGGCAACGCGACCGCAATCCGAAATACTTTTCACTTCCTTCTCCAGTTGGAGCAGCGGAAGGGCAATAACGCACATCATGTCAGCTGTAACGGTATCACTCAATGGATGTAGATGAAGGATTTTCCGCCCTCCTTTCTGGGGACTCAAACTCACTTGGTGACAATTTTTCGAAAATGCCATCAATGCAGTAGATTATGTCTCGTTTCCCAATTAACCAGAACATATGCTCCATTTGAGAGGCTGTCTGTGTTGGGTCTCCATTACGTCACCCTCAAGTGATGATGACACAATCTTCTTTTTAGGTTCCTCCATAAGGGGGACCCTTCTTCCATGGTTTCTCCAGCAATACTAATCTCATCTTGATAGGAGGATCGTCCATGTTTTTATCTTGGTTCGAACGATATTATTTTAGTGATTCGCTTCGTGTTCAGATTTTTCTTTGCAGCTTCCTTCTTCAAAATTGTTTTGTCTCTATCTTCTTTCTTTGTCTCAATTCTTCTTTGGGTCAGTGAGGATTCTGGTTTACTCTTTTTTGCTCTTCCTTCATCCCTTCCTTGGAAGAGTTTCAAGAATAGTTGAATATCTTTAGGAGTCCTGGGCTGTGGGATTCACTCGACATCGTGAGTTTGCACAGAAGTTTAAGGTTGTCCAGGCTTCAAATGGTCGGGATCTATTGTGGCTGGAGATGACTCAGAAAGATAGATTGTTTCTGTGCTGATTACTTCTTTGCTAGGTTCAAAACCGCTGCAAATGTTATGAGGAAGGAAAGCCCTCCAGAAAGCAGCAATGAAAATACTGATGGATCATTAATGATTCATTATAATGTAGCTAATAATAATGTTACAGCCATTGCACAGCATAACCTCACAATCATATGAATGTTGTGAGTTTTTACTTACACCAGCATAGAAGTCAATTAATTTTTGATCATCGAGAAGTTCGTCAGGGTAGGCGATGTGGGCTGTCATAGCATAAGCTTTTTCTAATGCAGCTTTTCTGGAAGAAATCAAATAAAAATGACGAATTACAAAATAAAACTATGATCTAAAGAACTGATGCATCTGTAGCATCGATTCTTGATTATCAGGAAGTAAGAGTGTGATTTCTTGGGACATTAATTGATTATGTGAATTGGAGAAACAACTTACCTGTGAGATCCTATGCTATTTCCATGCTATTAAATAAAGCCCATTGACGACAGAAATCATTCGTTGGGGCAACTCTGAATTACTAGCGATAGGTACATGAAACTCGAAATTCCACTAATAACCCAATCGACAACCGTCATGTCAGGTTCAAGTAAAAGAAAATAATGAGTATGAACACAGTGAATGAAAGCAGTACATTTCAACAACAGTATACAAGGAAGTTCTTCTTTTGGGTGCACCACCAACTAGGATTCGATTCTACAACTAATTTACTATTACAATATTATCACTGAAGATTTTTTCAGCACAGAACAAGATGGTGAAGCCAGAATTGCGATATCATATTCCGTTCTCAGAGTGAAGCTGATGAACAATGAAGAAACACCTGTGTTTCTTGAAATGCCTATCTTTGAACTGAGTAAGATATTGCAATTCTGGCTTCACCATCTTGGTCAGTACTAACAAATCTAGAAAAATGAGATGTCACTCAGCAAAAACGAGAAAAAAATTTGGTATTCCACAAAATTTGGGATTTTTTATGATTTTTTATGGCTTAAAACTTGGTATTAAGCACCCCGAAAACGCCCTACTAGTTACACGTCGAAAACTCAAAAATTGAGGAAAAAGCTAAGGAGGTTACTTTTGATACATTTCCAGCATTTAAATTGTGTATAACTCAAAATCCTTTCAATATATATTTTTTTATTTTTTATTTTTTTTTTTAGCTCATGGAGACTTTTGATTGGGGCATCGAAAGGTATCCAGCTACCTCCTCCAATTTCAAGAAGAATAGTGCGAGGTCCTTTCCTATCTGTCTAGTGCAAATTAAATTCATTTTATTTTATTCAAAGGTGAAAATTCATCATGCTTTTAGACCAATTTTTATGCTGGATTTTATCGAGTCTTTAGGGGTAAAAAACTGCAAGTGTTGCCATTCAGCATGGAAAGTAACCTACGTAGAGACAGGCTCCAAACTCATTTTTTTTTCGGTTTCAATCATTTTAAAAAAACCGAAGATTTAAACAGGAAATTTAAAATCTGATAGAATCATTTGGACTAACAATCATTACAAAGAAGTGAGAATTTCCTAAGTGAATCTTTTCTTTCTGGGGAAAAAATGAGATTATTAAAATTATTATGTAGGTACCTACCTCGTTTCATCATCCATCCACTCGACGGTTTTGATAATGTTGTACATCTCTTCTCGGATGTTATCGACGAGTTCGAGAGCCTTCTTCTTTGCGTTTTCCTTGAAGAATTTCTGCACGTACAATGATCCAGTAGCCAGGGAGACGCTGAAACAAAAAAAGCAATGCATAATTAATAAGAGTACACAAAACGAAAAAATGATAACAAAAAAGTTAATAAATACAAAAATAAAATAGAATTTAAGAGCATAAGAGTGCACTTAAGACGATAAAAAAAGTTATAGATAGGTACGAAAATTCCACATAACCATAAATGACTAAAGAGATATATGGTATCAGTATCTATGGAGGGGGAAAAAAAACTTATGCACCACGTACTTATTGATGTATCTTTAACTTAGAAAATTGTAAGTTTGCATCCAACTAAAGTGTGGGTTTATTTAAGTGAAAATTCACAACTGAACAAGGTTATGATCAGCTTACTCAGTCTAATTTTTGAAAATTGAGTATTGTTTTCATGCCTCGATAAAATTAAATTATTAAATAAAAACCAAGACAGATTCCTCAAACAGAGTGAGGTTGAGGACAATAAGCTCAACTGGTAATCACATATTATTAGTTCATGGAATGGCCTGTAAAGACTAGGGAAAGAGAAGTGATTGCCATTGTAATGGCCTAAAATCGCATCGCCGTGGGTGGACCCCCCCCCAGACCCCCATTTTCTGTCATCTTGACCCTCGGCTAAGCAGTGGAGGAATGTGGAACACGCATTTCCCTCTCATGACTGGTTGCTGATTAGCTCCGGATTTCACTCAGCTGATCTGGGGGGCTCTAGACTTCATGATTCGTTTCTAGACGTCCTAAGGGGCCTCCATGCCAAATATCAGCTTCATAGGTTGATAGCAAAGAAAATAGAGAGTTCCTAAACAAAAGTCAATGGGGGATAAGGTGTTTGGGGATTTTATCATCTGGGGCGAGCCACAGCAGATGGTAATCTGATAAAGTCAAGAGGGTTGAATTAGCATTTCATCTTAGAGTGACGCTACTTATCTTCAAGTAACACTGAACCACCTAGGGGATTTTCCCGCCTATCCCGTGTGTTCAGTTTCCAGCATTTTTAAGTTTCTTGTTCTTTTCTTATTCACAAAAAGGTTTCGCAATGGCAGATTTTGTAAATCTATGAACAAGAAAATGAATACAATTTTCATTAATCATGAATACCAACAGGAAATGATTATCACTATTATCGATGTGTGAGGTTACTTTGGGATAGGGAGGAAGAGATGAGATAGGTTGGTTTAGGATAAAGCGTCGTATGTTTAGGTGGAATAAATTTGTCTTATTGGAGATGAGGCGCCTCATCTGCTCGCACATGCACAGTAGTGCTTTCCATTCACGATAAGGCGCCTCATCTCTATCTCCCTATCGCTTTAGGAACTCTCATCTCATTCAGCTGATCTGGGGGGCTCTAGACTTCATGATCCGTTTCTAGATGTTCCAAGGGGCCTCCATTCCAAACAAATTTCAGCTTCATAGGTTGAAAAGCAAGGAAATTACATCCGCCGCTACTTTCGTGAAACATATTTTTTGGGGGTCGTTTCATGGCAGTTAGGTTCCGCTAAAAGCGTGTACCACGCTAATATTTGATAGGAATCTACCATAGGTTGCTCGACCGAGTTCAAATTCATGCCTTTGACTTCTTTTAAAGGAAACTCTTTAGAAAATCAGCGCTTTAGCCAACTGCGCTACTAAAGCCGATGTAATCAAACCTCTGCGACTGCGGGAGTTTTCCTTGAACGTAACATTTCCCAGAGTCAAATATCAGCCGCCACGGTTGATTTGGGGGAGGACGTACAACGAAGTGAAACCGCAGGCCACGGCTAGGTAAGATGCTAGCTGGAAGAAGTCGCAGTCGAGCGAGGTCACTGCCAAAGTTTGTTTTGACTCAAGCGAGTGAGAAAGTGAAAGATGCTATGTCAAGGAATGTGATGTTTACGTCAGGGGTTCGAGAGGTTTATTGAAATCCTAATCATACTGTTACTCCCAATGCAACGGAACAAAAGTATATGATTCCTTGAAATGATTCGAAATCATGCGTTTAATTTCTTTTAGAGGGAAGCTCATTAGAAACACTGTTTTAGCCAACTGCGCTACTGAGGCCGATGCCCCTAAACGTAGCACTATTTTGATAATAGCCTATCGAATGCATCCAAGATATACATCCAACAGAACAGCTATTGGCAGAAACTAAATTTTAACCATCCTATGTGAAAAGTCTACTTTTTCCCCTATTGTTAACATTAAAAGTAATTTGTAAAACAGATCAGGTACACAGAACTTGCAGGATTATCGTTTCGAACTTCCACTTCTGCATAGGTACCTACTTTTGAAATCAATTGTATTGGATAACTTTGTACAAAAACGAAGTCAGGATGCTTTTTTTTCTTATATGAAGTAACAGATAGTTGCAAACTGTGTTCATATTCAGAAGGAAACACCAATATTGTCACATTTGGAATTCAAGCAATAAAAAAATAAATAATAAATTTAAAAAAGCCAGAATAAAGAAAAGAAAAGTAAGAAAATAAGAACAAATAACTTCACCTTATTCGAAGAAAATAAGAACAAATAACTTCACCTTATTCGAAGAAAATAAGAACAAATAACTTCACCTTATTCGAAGAAAATAAGAACAAATAACTTCACCTTATTAAGCTCTTTAATCCAGTAGTCCGCATTTATGTTGATGATAGCATGTACTTAAATACATGTTTCAGTTGCTTGTCTTGTAAAAGTGTGTCATAAATATGCTTTTAAGTCATTTTTTACCTACTAAACTATATGTTTACGGTACAATATTTGCAACAGTATTGTTCTACCATCACCGGTTTCTCCCCTGATCACTTCTGTATTTCTCGCTGTTTATCTTGGCGTAAATTTGGTTAATCCAGTTTATAACGAACTCTGGTGAAGGATTGGGGTCCACAGCACAAATTACATGCACGCCATCAAAATTGATACAGAAATGTCACTGCTCTGATAATTATACACTCAAGGCTCGCATATCGCCAATTACTGCATCTGAAAGATTCGAGAATAATGACTTTGACCTTTAACACAATGGCAAGAGGTGTTCACACAAAGAGTGGTGCAATACTGGTCAAGATCTTTCTCTCGTATCTTAAGATGGGTGAGAGTTGAAACCCAATTCTCATTAATTCGAGCAATACGGATATTAACTACTACTACTTCTACTGAGAATTAGAAGCGCAAATGGAGAAGCATCGAATCAGAGGATGCTGCAGCCCTACCTTCAGTCGTTGATGGCAAGTTGCCATCTTTGCCAGGCTTTTTCTATATCGCAAAAGCGAAAGCTTCCCACAGCTGGTCAGTGCCCAAACTTCCTTCTTGTTTTGATAGGGATTAATTAACACATTTATTGTTTTTGGCTCGGCCTTTTGTAACACGACTCTTATTTCTGAGGGAACGGTCACATGTTTGGGAGAACAAAGAATAGGTAGATACCTACCGATTTGCGGATTAAATGAGTCGGTAAGTATCAAAATAGGATATTAATACCTCAAGCATACCCTAATTTATTTATTATGTTCAATGGGAATAGTTTTTATGAGTTTCCGTAGATTGGTATACAGTTTTCACTTTGAAAATTAACACAAAACTTGCTCACGTTCTTGCGGCTTGGGAAGAACATTCTTTCCACCTTGCTTCACGCTCAGTGCTCCCCGTGATGGCAGTGATGTACTTCTGTTGCTTCTTTCTGAAAGCTTCTGGTAGGTACGACACAGTGGAGGCAGCAGCTCGCCAAAACATGTAGTTCGCCACAACTCTAATTGAGAAATCAAACAAATATCAAGTAAATTGAAACGTTTGAGGTTCGCTTAGCTAAACTAAAGTAGATGCACAATTATTGCACATAATAACATATTCTTGAACTTTTAACGAGCAAATCAGTCGTACTAGGTTAACTCCTTCTAGGTATTTATACAAGCCCGACTTCCCACCCCGGTGGAGAATCCACCAGCTAACTGTTGAATTGGAATGTTCTTCTCGTACATCTGCCAAGCTTGAAATAGTAAAATTGTAATTGTTGCACAATACATCGCTGAGAAACCTTGCTCAAGTTAAAACCCTGTGAAAAGACTACGTGAGAAATCAATGTGTAATAATATAATTCGTCTTTCCCTCAGAGCTACTATATTTACACGGCTATACGCAAATAGTTTATAAATCGACATAAAGTTTATTCACCTTCTCCCTCTTATTTTCCGTAACTCTGCACCCCACCACTACCTTGAGATCGAAAAAAATGATCAATTATTGTTTCGCAGCCAGATATCAGAAGTCAAGTTTTGCTTATGTCTACATTAAGGCGGAACCTACTCACAACCTGAGAAATTTGAATTCGACACTTCCATTTCATATTCTGCCATATTAGTATTATTAGCAATAGTATAGTAGTAATATTTGACCATTTTAAAGGTATTTTACTATTTAGTAGTAGGATTTACTATTCTATGGGGTTTTCATATCCTAGATTAGATTTCATTTAATAGAAATACTTAGTTCTTAGGTTTTGCCTACCTCGTGAGTACCTACCTAATAGTGAAGAATAGTTACCAACAGTATCTCTCGACCCAGCTTATATATATTGTTCCATTTTTTACTATTCGAAGGGAAAAGTGGTATTTCATAGTGGTTATTGAAAGTTGTTAGTGTAGACATTCAATAATTTGTGTGCACTTTTTTCATCAATTTTCCAAATTACCCAAATCGGAATATCTCTATCTCTACTCTACAAGAAAATGTTAACAATAGGAACAAATAAAATTGTATGCTTTATCTGAACAAAATGTAGGTGGCCCAATTCTTCCGCCCATAAGTACGACATAATCAAATAGGCATCTTCTACTCAATTTCTCAACTACAATAAGAATTACTACTGGATATACTAGGTATGTACTTGTTGATCAAGAAGTGATTGCCTACCTGCTACTTGATCCTACGAGGATAAAATTAGCTGGAATGTTTAGTTTTTCTATATTAACAATAAATTAATAACGTAAGTGCCAAAAATAGTGAATAATGGTAATTACAAACCGTTTTTCAGTGTGTTGCAGGAGATTTTCCAAGGAAGTGATGAACGACGGGACGCCAACGACGACTGGCTCTGCGATGGTCAACTCGATTTTGGAAGGCAAAATCTGTCTGAAGTACTCGAACCAAGGGATGGTGGGGAACTTGTTCTGAAACAAACAATAAATACACAAAATGTAGCAACAAATAATAATATAATATTATATGTAATAATAATATATTACAGCACACAACTCACCATAGTTTTGATAGGTAGTAGTAGTTTGATTATCATACTACAAACAGCGTACAAATCATCATAATGCATATTTTCTAGTAGTGCATACCAGATCTGCCTACGTCAAGAATGGTTGACTCAATACGCACAAATGATCATACTTTATATTGCTAGAAGGGTACCCCCATATTTTTCAAAGTATTAAGTGTATGTCATATAACACCGCACAACTCATAATTCATATTTTCTTGTAGTGCATATTAGATGTACGACAAGAATGGTTGATTTTCATTCTAATAGACATTAATGGTCATACTTTATATTACTATATAAAGGTGTCCGCATATATTGCTAAGTAACTGTTGAATGATTGTCAAGAAAGTTTGACAATATTTTGAAAATATCATTTTAATTCATAATTTCATGTAGTACTAGTTGAATGACATGAAAGGTTGAGAGCAAAAATGGATGTTGACCAAATCTTAATAATCCAGGAGGAGCCCAGAATTAAAAGCTTCGCATCATTTCTTAAAATAAAAGAGTTAAAAACAATTGAAAATTAGGGAATTTTTTGGCGAGATCTCTCCTCCCCCATCAAGTCTAGTTTTAGAAGCTAGTTTTTTTAAATCACCAAGCGACCTTATTAATCCAAGAGAAGTCTACCAAAACTCTTTGACCCAAGATTAAGTAATTGCCGGGGTTTCTATCTAACAAGCAAACTTTTCCTTCCTTTTCAAGCAAGCTTCAGAACCTTTTCCTTTGACATACAGCATAGATTGCGAATTTCCCTACATCGTTAGGTAAAATGACAAAACTTATAAGTTATGCCGTAGGTAAGTGAGTGTGAGAGGCTCTAAGCTAAAATTTGCTCGGCACAAACATCAAGTATTTAACCCTGAATCAAATGAGCTATGCAGGATTCAATCGGAACAATAATCGCTAGGTTATTTTGAAGGACTAAAGTCTAGACGGAGGAAGGAGGGAACTCGCCTAAAGCTAGCCCGATTCTCAATTATTTATCACTCTTCTATTTTAGTAGATACTTAATGTAAAGATCTTGGGGTCAAATCGTTAATTTTTTTTCATACTCAAAAACTTTAAGGATTATGAAAAGTTAGGGAGAAAAGTAGAAAATATTCCATTTTAGTTATCTTTGTGAGGCCTTGTCGCGTTATAGACCTTCGGTTCCTTCCTAGACTATTCTTCAGAAAGTCAAACATTAAATTTTTTATACATTAAATCATAAGGTGATTAGAAATTTTTGCATTTCATACTAAATTGTAGGATTTTAATCATTGCACTCCATAAATATATATTTGGCTAGAAAGCGCTAATGGCGGGATATTGCAAGAATATGGGATCAAGAAACGGGAAATCTCCAAGATTTTAATCATTGCATTTCGGTGCACTACATCAAATAACGAGTATATATTTGGCTAGAAAGCGTAAATGGCGGGATATTACAAGACTTGTTTACTATATGGGATCAAGAAGCGCGTTGAAAAGTAGGGAAATCTCCAAGTCCTATGTTGATTGCAACTTGAGCAGGTTTCATGTATGTCTTTTTTTTTTTCAACACAATGCATAGACTGTATTTCGGTGTCACCAAAAAATGTTTAATGTGCAGGTACAGTCAATATTACATGGGAGGGGGAAGGGGTCATCAATCTTCACATTCTCCATTGAGAATCAACAGTGATTTTTTGCGATTAGATAAGACCAAGAATATATTTTTTTACTGTTCAGGTTCCTGCAAAAAACAACCCAACACTTGCCAATGGGTGAGGTGTACCTGCACATTATACCGAGCGTATAAAACAGAAGATCAACGGGGACTAAAAGATCTGAGTGATTTTTATGTGTTTCAAGGACTTTTAACAAAAGAGGTAGATAACTAAATTAATTCATCAAGTGCCTAGTTAGGGCGAGTGAAAATTATCGTTTTCACGCAAAATTTGTGAAAGTATTACGCGCAGACGTCATGTTCTTGTAAAGTCATTTGAATAATATAAAGGTACCTACATCTAAAATATATAACGAATTATCTCGATGCGATGAAATACGTAGCTGAGAAGGCAGTTCATTTTTTAAGATACAAATGAACGCACGCATGAACGGTATTGGTGAAATTAAAACTTTTCATAAACAGTAAACTTGAGAGTTAGATTACACAAACGAGATGTTAATGCTGACCTGCATTTCTTCGATGGTCATTCGGTTGTACAGCTTTTCTGGATCACGACGTTCCTCGGTAGGGAGAGAAATCTGAAAAATGAAAGGAATTATTAGGCACCTAGTTGATATGCAGAATTCCACAGTTAATTTGACACAAAAATGAATTGTGCTTTTATGATTACCTAAGAAACAATGGAAAATAGTTCCAAATGTATTTTATTTGTAATAATTATAAGTACCTACCTAAAATAAATGCATTATTAGTAGTTTAAGTAGACGGATCTAAAACGGATTTCAACACTTTCCTATATAGGTACGGTTTTCCCAAAGTAAGAAACCTGTTTGTAAATGTTTAAAAAATAGTCTTCATTGTACCAGACTTTTGTTGTATAGACTATGTTGTGTGTGGGTAAAGCCGCTCAAGTTGTGCCTGTCCCCCGCTATGCTGCATATTAAACGAACACCTCCTCCTTAGGAGTGAAGTCCAGACCATGGAAGAGAGGCAACCCTGTCTTAAATTTTTTCTCAGTTTTGGGATGCGAGCTTGCGAGCATCCACACCACTAAACTATACACATCATTCTGATCTATTTGCCCACTAATCTAACTTCTGCGGACGGAAGGTGCTCTTGAACGTCTGTTTTCTGGGAAACCGCTTGAGTTTTCTGAAAATCCCTCGCCCCTCTGGGAAAGATAGAGAAGTGCATATACCCCCCCCCCCTCCCTTCTGGTCAGACTCTCTATTGGTTTGTAGGAAGAAACCAAGTTTTGTTTTTTATTTGAGTGATAAATTGACTCGAAGGTGTTGGTGGTGATGGTAGCATATCGGAAGCATATCTGTGGTGCAAGTTATCGAGCTCAAATCTGAGACTGATTTATCGGGGGGGGAGCATATTTTGACACTGGTGGCTGAACCCAGGTAGGTTAGGTCTGTAGTTCTTGGGGCCATCAATTTTTTTTTTTTTTTGGATTTGTTAGCAATTGGGAAAAGATTATTAGGGACGTTTAGATATGGATAGTGATGGGAGGGGGCACCTAAACCTCTCTCAACCAACCCTAACCATCTCTAGATATCCCTACAGAATCTATTCCTAATGTCTAAACAAATCCGAAAAATACTTGACTACTCACTCACTGCTCGGAGTTTCCATTGGAAAAGAGTTTCAGGCACTATAATCGGCTTATACTCTCCCTCAAGAGGAGGTCCCTTTAATTTAAAAGAGGATTCCGCCGTTTACCCCGAGAAAATCTTTTGCTTAAATCAGTAATTTTTTGGTTCTTTTCCACTCAATATCTCTGAGGGAAGCACGTTCACTTACATGGTGCCCAAATGCATCCGTTCTGGATCTCCAGTAGGTACTGGTCGCATCTGCAAAGAAAGTGCTCTGCGGAATCCTCCTCGAGTCCGCAAGGGCACATAGGTGAGATGTTGTTATGTGTAATATTTAGCATCCTACGGAAATCATAATGTCCGGTAAGGATGCCAATCATAGTTCTTTTGAATTTTTACTTTTACTTAGAAGCCTTGACTACTCATTACAAATCAGGTTTTGACGAACCACGGATTCAATCGCGTAATTCGAATAAGTTCGATAGTTGCTGTAGTGATGGAACTAACGTCGACGACCTTGCCTGCCCCGGTAACCTTGAGCTTCCAACAGGCGAACATCGCAGACTTGTGGCCGAAATGGAAAAGTAAGTTCACTTATTACATGAAGGCATCAGGAAAAACAAGGAAAGGGGTTGATGAAGATGTTAAAATTGCCACCTTACTTACTCTTCTCGGCGACGAAGGGATTGAAATTTTTGATACTTTCACAGATTCCAAGGACACTCTAGACCGAGTTCTAAACCTGTTTGATCAATACTGTCAACCTTCAGTAAATCTATCAATGGAATCATTTAAATTCAATAAGATAATTCAAGGTGAAAGTCAGTCATTTGATAGCTTTTTAACAGAACTAAAAACTCAAGCCCAGTCCTGCGACTTCAAGTGTGGTAATACAGACTGCCGGACCTCATACACAGATCGGATGATCGTAGATCGCATTGTTTTGGCTGTTAGAGATGAAGGGGTGCAGAGAGCGCTTTTGAAGGAAGAAGATCTGGACCTGAAGAAAGCCATTAAAATCTGTAGAACAGGGGAGCTTGGTAAAACATATCAAAACCAACTCAAGGGGAAAGAAGAAGTATCGGAACTTAATGCTATTAATAAGAAGGCATATAAAAATAAAAGGGTAATTAAAAATCGTCCTAACTATGAAAGTAGTTCTTCAGAGTACAGCTGCAAGAAATGTGGCTATACGCACACTAAAGGCAATTGTCCTGCATGGGGAAAGTTATGTTCCTTCTGTAATAAGAAAAATCATTTTAAAATAGGATGCCTACTTAATAAAAAGGGTCGTAAAAATAAAAGTGTATACCTAGTAGATCAGGATATCTCATCTAGCGAATCTGATGATAGTGAGGTTGTATTCGGATGTGATTCTGTTGAACTAGTCAAGTCACGAAATCTTGAAATAGGTTGTATACATGATAATATAAGGGCTAAAAATAATAAAAAATATTGGTTTGAAGACATAATGGTCGGATCCAAAGTTATAACTTTCAAACTTGATACTCAAGCCGACGCCAATATTTTGCCACTAAAACTTATGGATAAAGTTGACCCTCAGGCTGTAATAAAACCATCTAAAATCAAGCTTAGAGCTTATGGAGGATTTAATATAAATGTACGTGGTACTGTAAAATTGCCATGTAAATATAATCAAGTCTCTAAACAACTGGATTTTGTTCTAGTAGACCTCGACTCAGCACCAATTCTCAGTGGTGACGCATGTTATGAATTTGGACTTATAAGAAGAGTTGCAGATCTGAAGACAGTCTCAGCCATGGACACGAAGGAAGCATTCATAAAGAACAATCTAGACGTTTTCACTGGCCTTGGTAAGCTACCTTTTAAATGTAAATTGTCGCTTCGTGAGGATGCAGTTCCAGTTGTCAGACCAGCCAGGCGCATACCGGAAATGCTGAAGACTCGTCTAAAAAAGGAACTGGATCGTCTGGAATCTCTTGGTATCGTATCGAAAATTACGGAACCAACAGATTGGGTGCATGATCTCGTTATAATCGAAAAGAAGGATTCATCCATCAGACTGTGTATTAACCCAATACCGCTGAACAAATACCTGAAGAGGGAGTTCTTCTCCATTCCGACGCAAGAGGAGATGTCAGCCACCCTAGGAGGAAAACGGGTGTTCACAGTTTTGGACTATAAAGAAGGTTTCCACCAAGTCGAGTTGGATGAAGCTTCTAGTCGACTCTGTGTATTTGGATCCCCATACGGACGATACAAATACAATCGTATGCCGTATGGATTATCTCCGAGTCCTGAGATATTCCATCGGGAAAATGTACGTATTTTTGGAGATCTGAATGGCGTAAATATATTTTTTGATGATTTGATTGTGTCAGGGGAATCGGAAGACGAACATGATAGAAACTTAGCTGCAGTAATAAAAAGAGCTCGTGAAAATAATGTCAAATTTAATAAAAATAAACTGCAATTCAAGCAAGATCAAGTAAAATATCTTGGCTTGATATTCTCTAAGAATGGTATTCAAGCTAATCCCGAAAGGACATCTGCTATAGAGAAAATCAAGGAACCTGAAAATGTTAAGTCCTTGCAAAGATTTTTAGGTGCGGTTAATTACATAAATAAATTTATTCCGGCCTATTCTACTGTTATTTCGCCGCTAAGAGCACTTTTAAAAAAGGAAAATACTTGGACCTGGGGAATAAAACATCAACAGGCGTTTGACAAAATTAAAAAATTGGTTAGCCAAACACCAACCTTGAAAATTTTTAACCCTAAGCACCAGGTAACCATTCAATGTGACCCTGCAGTAAAGACGGCATTGGATGTTGTTTGATGCAAAATGGTCAAGCTGTAGCTTTTGCTTCTCGTAGCTTAAGTAGTGCTGAACAGAACTACAGTATGATCGAGAAGGAGATGCTAGGATTATGCTTTAGTATCCACCGTTTCCACCAGTACATCTATGGTCACGCAGACGTTACCATACAAACTGATCATAAACCATTGCTCACCATCGTTAACAAGGAAATTCACAAAAATACTGCGAGACTCCAACGCATGCAGCTAAAGCTTTTGAAATATAAGTTTAAATTGGAATACTTACCTGGACCTAAAATGTACATTGCAGATATGCTGTCACGTGCGTCAATACAATCTGAGGAGAAGTCTGAAGAAGAAGTTGACATGACTGATGTTGTGCATACAATTTCCCTCGAAGAGTACCTGCCGATCCCTAAAGAACATTTGAACAAGCTTCAAGATGCAACTGAAAAGGACTCTACACTTCAAGAGGTGATCAAGTTAGTACAACGCGGATGGTCTTCAGTCAATAAAAATTCGCTTGCTCCAGACGTCAAAATTTTCTATGGACTTCGTGACGACCTCTGTGATAAGGAAGGTATTTTATT
Source organism: Adelphocoris suturalis (assembly GCA_030762985.1). Lineage (NCBI taxonomy): Eukaryota > Metazoa > Arthropoda > Insecta > Hemiptera > Miridae > Adelphocoris > Adelphocoris suturalis. Next base: position 24,543,229 of record CM061042.1, read on the forward strand.
CTATAAGGACCGCCTTGTTATTCCAAAGGAACTTCAGCTTCATATGACAAGAATGGTTCACAATTTTGCACATCTTGGAATTCAAAAAACCCTGTCAAGAGCACGACAATTAATGTATTGGCCGAAAATGTCATCCCAAATTGCTGATTTTGTTAGTGCTTGCACAACTTGCCAAACCTTTCAAACCAACAACGTCAAAGAACCTCTAATTCCATCCAAAATACCAAATTTCCCTTTTCAAAAAATAGGTATGGACATTGGAGAACACAAAGGAAAATTCTTTTTGGTAATTGAAGACTACTACTCACGTTGGTTGGACATAATTCCTCTGCATTCTAAAACTGCTTCTGAATGTATATCCAAATTAAAAGTGGTTTTCAGTAACTTTGGTACTCCTGAGGTTGTTAGAGGAGACAACAACCCTTTTGGATACGCTGAATTTCGCAAATTCGCTGAAACTTGGGGATTTAAATTGATCACGTCAAGTCCACACTACCCCAAATCCAATGGTCTCTCGGAAAAAGGAGTAGGAATAGCAAAAAAGCTTATTAAAAAAGCTATTCACGCGGGGAATGATCTCTACAGAGCCTTACAAGAGTATAGGACCACTCCACTATCAGAAATCGGCTACTCTCCAAGCCAGCTTCTAATGAGTAGATTACTCCGTACAAAACTCCCTGTCTGTACTCATCTACTGATTCCTAAACTTCCGGATGAGGATGTGAAGATCAAGATGGAGAAAAATCAACAGAAAAAATCAAAAATCTATAATCAGGGAGCACTGATCAGACCACCATTCACCCAAGGACAGAACGTGCTGATGAAGTGGAAGGAGGAATGGAAGCCAGCAATCGTAAAGAAAGCGTTATCGGAACCGCGATCATATCTAGTAGCTGATGAAGAAGGACACGAGTACCGTCGAAATTCATCTCATTTAAGAATGAAGCGTTGTCTGTCTGAAGGCGACAACTCGAAGATAACTCCACCTAGTCCTAAACCCAACCCTCAAGAATCGGTGACTCCAAAACTAAGTGACACAAAACCACCGACTCCCAAGAACCCTGGAACTCCACTTACTCCCACCAGTCGTGCAGGTCGAAAACTTCGCATGCCCAGAAAGTTGATGGATTATATTACTAATTGAATATTTATATTGGGGTGATTTATTATTTATTTATATTGTATTTGATTACAAGATTTTGTAATAGGTAAGACTGAAATTTAATTTGAGACTGAACTTGATGTAAATTGAAATGTGATTTTATTTTCTTGCAATATTGATCTAAGTGAGTAATTTACAAGTACCTGTTTATTTTCTGAAATTTAAAATCTTAAAGGGGGGATGTGAACGAACCAACCGTGATAACCTCAAGGTAGGTTACACGGCAAATAGAATTCTTCTTCTAAACGCTAAACGTGCTCTGTTCTTTTCGATCCCCAGTTCCCTTCAATTTAATTAATTTATAATATCCTAATAAGAGATATCAACACAGTGATGAGAATACGCTAGTGATAAGAGATAAGTTCTAACCAGCGCTCCCTGCGGAGATTGACAGTAGCCCCTGTTGTACCTCTACTGTCAAGTGTAGGAGTGTACCGTACCAATGGTGATGAGACAACCGTTGCTATTACGTGTTGTTTGAGTCTCAAAGGAGAATGCTGTGCTCATTTGGTTTGAGTTGGGTAGATGTACCTACGCACATATCGTTTAACATAGTCTAGAAATAACCAATGATATCAGGAAATGGGTTTTTGATAGAATAACCCAGTTCAAGGAATACCATAAGGAATAATAACACCGTTTAAGGAATATAGAAACATATTTAATGAGAGGCTCTGGAGACTGTTTTATAATAACTAAAGCTTGCTCGTATTGCCTCTGGGCTGCTAGTATGTAGGAAGGAGAAGGGATGTCGCCCTTTCCTCTCAATATTCCTCAGAACTACCAACTCAAGATTGATTTTAAATGAAAAGTTCCACATCATAGGCCTTAGCATTTAGTTGTCAAGCAATTAATAATGCGAGTTAGTCAGGTAACGAAAGTACCAAGGTATTGCTAAAGGAGGCGTTGGTATGATATACCAACGTATAGGAGGCGTTGCTCTCCGATAGACTACTGTGGTACCTAGTAGTATGCAAGGGCCATCCGTCGATGTTACATGTTGCGTGAAGTCACACGGGTCAAAAGTTTGTGTTCGTAGTCAGTCAAGTGATTATTGTTGAGTCATTAAGTAATCTGAGCTTAGGCCTGTCATTTGAAAAGTACCTATCGACCTCTTTGGAATAAACCGTACCTAGTGAGAAAGATAAAAATTTAATCAACAGTTTTAAACAAACCAATCTATGTGAAATTGAAACTATTGTTTTAGAACGAGGCAAGGTAACTATAAAATAAAAGTATGAACTATAGGCACGAAGAAGAGAAACATAATTATTTTACTTACATTTGCCAAGGCAATTTCGAAATCCAATGACATTCTGAGTTCCTCTTTAGCTGTCTTTCTATCAGCCCCGAACAGTTCTGCTATGTCCAGCATATACTCGAAATATGCCTTTACCCTGGGGTGGTCGAGACCTTTTATCATGTAATCACGAGCAACCGCAATCGCAGCTTGATCAAGCTAAAAACATCCCAAATAAAGATTAAATAAGAAGAAGAATAAGGAGATTTTGAATTCGGTAAGACATTTTGAACATAGAATAATGCGATCAAAAAACATACAATACGATAACATAGAAAGGATAAAATAAGGCATTCGGTGCAGCGAAGTTGATTGTTGAAGGATGATACCTGCAAAAATTGAGCCTAATACTGAAAGTTTGAAGTTGCAGGTACCTTTATTTAAAGCACCTCATCTAAATACAGAGTTTTCGATTTGGATGGTTAGTTAGGACAAGGTCTTAAAAATGTCACAATTGAAAAAAACACTTCGCTTAAAAATAATTTATTGAACTAATCCTCTTCTATTGTTAGCCTCGCGTTCCCATCAGATGAGGTTAGTAGATTTCTTGAACTCCGAGTCGGTTTCTCGACCCAAGGCAGTAGAATATAATGCAAGAAATTAATTTCTGGATTGGGGCCGCTTGGAACAAGAGTTTTTATGCGCAGATTAAGTGACACATCGAATAAATTGTCTGACTTGAAACAAAGAAGGTTTCAAGCATGGACAAACACATAGGAGCAGAATAGAGTGCAGCATGATTGAGTCTTTGAATGTGGCTGACGACTTGCGAATGGTCGAACCATTTCCACTTTTCTGCCGTGGTTTACTCCTTTTTGGTTTATATTGTCATCTGGTTTTGTTTATTTCAAAGTAATATCATTATTGTATCACTATTCCTATACCTAATATCATTTATTGACTTTAAACGAGTTAGTAATATAAATTAGTCACGATAAATATGAGATTCTGAACATTAGGAAGACAGAGTAAAAAAGTGATGAATTAGTAAAGTAGTGTGAGGAAATAGCCAGTGTTATGGTCCCATTCATATATTTGAATATACAATATATACTTATAGTTAGTATATCCACTAATATAATAAGTAATGCAATAGGTTGTTGGTTGGTTGTATTAACGATGTTTGAATATATTTCTGAAAAATGAATAATAATAATAATATTATGTATTTTGCCTTTGGTTTTTCACGAATCGTAGGAGCGAAGAAGTTTCCATTCAGAAATGCTAAAATAGTGCATTTTCTCTTCGATAAGACGAAAATTGGGGTACAATGACAACAAAGTTCTCTGTTTGGTAAGTCCATTAGAATGATTACTGCCAATAACTGACGGTATACACGAACTTGAATCATTCATCATGTATAATAGCATCTGACACGAGGTTCCACAATGATTTCCTAACTTACAATCAACATGAACGGATGATATTTCGAGAATATATGTAAATACTGAGCTCATTGCCACTTTTTAAAACTTTCTCATAGTCAATTTCTGTATGATGCCCATCTTTGTAGAGCGTTCCAGCACATGATGTTCACAAATTTAAATTTTCATTTGTCGCCAGTTTCTGCACAAAAAATGCTGAAAAGGAGCTCTTGAGAAGGCAACTGTTTAGAACTCTATATTTAATTTTATCAAAGTAAACTATGTGAATGGGTGAAATGATGAATGACCGTGAACCCGCGAATACTTCCCGCCAAAGTTGCTTTAATAGTACCAGCCCAAACGTCAAACCTCCTTTATTAAGAAAAACTGCATTCCGCCAGAATGTGCTTTGACTAACTACGAGTACATATATCACATTATATTATATAAAAAATTCACTTAATAGAAAAAAACCTGTGTTATACGGCAAGGTTGCCTTTTCCCTGGTATTCCATCAATTTATAATTTTGGTTTTTACTCAGCATTGTTGGTTACTGACCTCAATAACTCGTACGCTGTTATTCTTAGAATCGGTGGCCACAGCGAAATCGATGAGGTAGTCAACCGAGAAGCCCTCTTTCCTGAAGTTGTAGACGGTGTTCAGCCAGGAAAAGGACCCCATGTCCCAAGAGTCCCCTTCAATGACCGGCCAGCCGCCCATCTTCTTCAAAAGCTGCTTAACAGGTGTTGCGCCCACCTCTTCGATGTGGGCTGCAAAAGTAAAGATAAATAAACAGAACTATAAACACACTGCAACCTTCAGGAATAAAGGGAAGCGTACATTATTGTTCAGAATATAAAACAAAGAACTCCAGGAGCTGGAAGTATACTGATGGGCGAACTCACAGATGGCAGACACAGCATCTCTATCCCCAAATGAATCTACCTTCATTCCCTGCCACCATTTGGAGCTGATTTAATTCATTTGAGCCATCACGAGCGATTTATGATAACAAAAATAGAGTCTGAACTTTTCTAAGTCATATATCCAGAGTACATATTAAAGCACAAATCTAAAAAAAATAATGTGTGGGGACCAAAACATCATATTTGAAAAACTGTAAAAAAAAGTTCAAATACACTTAAATAGGCGGATTTCATACCTGAGAAAGTAGTGGCAATATGTTGTGTGAAAAATATTGGTAAAGAGTAAACTAAACAGGTACTAGCCTCCCGTCCCTCCATCGCCATCTTTTTTAGAATAATAAATTTCTAGTACCTACCTTCATAGTAATAGGTTGGGTCATGTTTGCTTAAAATATGGTATTATGTATCTGAATTACTATATGTGGATCACAGAAATTCTGAATCCCTGTGACAAACAGGAATTTAATTAGAAACATTAATTCGATGAAACTAACCAATTTCACATTCATTGGATGTAAAGTAAAATGTGATTAAGATGAACGATAATTTAATTAAAATTGACTGAGTAAATCTAGTCAGCGCCAAACATGTCAACAAAACAACATTTTATTAAGGTTGGATTTTACAAAGTCCCTGAATGTTCTGGGGAGGAGGTTTCCCAGTTCGAGATGGATTGTGACTTAATGTTAATATAAAATTGGGGATGCACGTTTTTTTTAGGTAGGAAGGTAGACTACTGGTTGGTGAGACCCACAATAGAATGCTGATCTGTCCGCAAAACCTAGCATATCTTCCGCAATTCTCCATCTTTACTACGCCGCTCTAATGCGCATTCATGCAGGATCGTACTGTAGTGAACGATATCCGTGCGCTGAGCCATCCTTTCACTACCCTACACTAATTATACGCAAGGCGTCCCCCCAAAAGTCTATGAACCTTTTCATCTGAGGAGCGATTCATCTACTTTCACACTAAAAGGGGTGAATGTGCAATGGCGTTGCTGATATGCTGGCAGGTTTTTTTGTTTTCCTCTTCTGCTGATGTGAGACTGATGCCACAGAGTGGGGAACATAAGGTACATCAGTGTCTACGACACGAACGTAAAATAATACTTCCCTCAGTGGCTCCCAAACCCCCTGGCATGCTATAGATCCCCTTTCAATGCTGAAAGATGTGGCAGCACGGCATTTCTGTTTCCTTTCGTTTCTTCAGTTTCTTTCGTTGCCATGATAATTTACATCCTGCGTGCCTCAATGTCAAAGGTCACTCCGGTTCAGAACTGTGGACCCCAACTTTGAAGTTACAAAGAGAAGGTCAGCTAGAAAGGGTGTGTGACGACTAGGCAAATCCCCCTTTATTCACTGGAAAGGAAAAAATGTCACACTCTTCTCTTGGAAGTTAATGCAAAAATGTTGCTGCAATGTTTTATGATGGCAAATAGTAAAACACACTTCCGTGCTATTTGGAGAAGAAGAAGAAGAAGACGACTTTATTGTGGTAAACAATATGTTTTTCACAAGAGTTCGCATTCAGAAATGTGCAGAAATACAAGTATATAAAATGATACAGTAAATATGGCTTGGGTCGAGTAATAATATAATTGAATATGGTTTGGAAAAATGGCATAAAAATTATAACATAACTTTAAGTAATATCAAATATAATTAGTGCTAATGGAAATAAGCATACGCCTACAGAAACAAAAGAAATTTTGGAGTCAAGAACAATAAATTAATGCAACATCGGAAATTTTGTGAAGCATGTCTAGCAAAGGAGGAGCGGCTGCAGAATATTTAGGCTATAATGAAACCTTCATTTATGGTAAACGCTCTTTGCCTGAGCACTGTCTGCAGGAACCCTACTGTCCTAGTGATCTCAGATTTTTCTTTGAAGTGGAGAAGAGTACGAAAGAAACTTTCATCAAAATAAGGAAAACCAAAAAACTTGAAACGTTCATAATTGTAAACGGGGCAAGTAGAAGTTACAAAGAGAAGGTCAGCTAGAAAGGGTGTGTGACGACTAGGCAAACCCCCCTTTATTCACTGGAAAGGAAAAAATGTCACACTCTTCTCTTGGAAGTTAATGCAAAAATGTTGCTGCAATGTTTTATGATGGCAAATAGTAAAACACACTTCCGTGCTATTTGGAGTATTTACGTTCCAATTTGTAACAAGTGCTACAAACACAAAGGAACTACTGGCCTGTAAAATAAGGAGATAAGGGGCAATATATAAATTAAGTGAAATTTCCCCTGAATTTAAGTTATCATCTCCTTTTGATCATGTTATTCTTCAGCAATTTCTAATTTGGTTTTTATTTTTTATCTGAACGGAGTAATGAGCGAAACATCGACAGCAAAGATAGTTTATATTTGCACAAAATTTGATTCTAAGGCCAACGTTAAAATCAACCAATAAACGTTGATATTGCAAATGGTATAATTAGAGCTCCACAACAAAACTATGCCCAGTTGAAAGCTCACACAAAAAAATAGCACTTTTAAGATAGATGAAATACTTTTTTAAATCAAATCATAACAAAAAGAAGCACAATAAATTGTTGAGACCAAACACCGTTATATTACTTGACTGTATATTTGCTAAACAACCAAAATATCATTATTTATTAGCGAGGTTGTGGTTTCTTGTAAGTATCGAGCACGTTGATAATGAATTCAGAAAGATCTGAGCTGAATCGTTTCTTATGCGCAAGGTCATGAACTGAGTCCATCCAATCCCCAAGTTGAAGGACTATGCTGCTCTGTGGAAGGTCACCACCTCCTTCCATGTATTTCTTCACATCAAATTTGATCAGATCTTTGAGCTCACCGGTGAATAAGTGAGCGTGAATGCCTTTTATGATTTTCTCAATGGCATGGTACAACTGTTTGGTCTTGCGGTCGGCTCTGGAAGAGACAAAATTCCAAGCTCAGCACCCATTGAACAATTTAGAGCATTGAAATCTATAGAAAGAGATCAGTCATCTAATGATGTTATCAGCAAAGGTGGGTACTTTTGCTTATATTGATAACCTGAACTTATTTGTGTAGCCAATGTGTACATATAATCGAATGGGATGGTTGATTGCTTGCCAATTATGTCCTCAAATGTACGTCCACAGATCCTGAGCCGTTCATTTGTTCCGATACATTTTATATATATATATATATATATATATATATTTTTTTTAAATACAATAGCCAATAGTCATTGGGCTTGCGATGCGAACACCTGTTACAGTCCAGAAATTGTATGATACCTCGACAGAATTCAGACTCATGCCATTTTCCTACACCAGAGGAAAAGCTCAGAAAAGATAGCCATCCTCTCTGCTATCGAGGCCAATTTAAAATCAAACCTCTTCGACTGCGACAATTTTTCTTTAATGAAACACATTATCTATTCCAAGTATCTCATGAACAAACTGAATGCAATAAGCCAAAAGCAGATGTTGACAACTTCATCAACTAAATACTGTAACAATTACAATAGGTACCAATAAGTAAGCAATCCTCAAGGAGTATCGATGCAAAACCATACCCCAAGAGGCATTTCACCACTGAAGCTCTAGGAAGATACATACAATTTCGTTGAAAAATGACAACTGACAATATCTTATTAAGAGGCCAAGGCATCTAAAAGAGATCCCCGACCACAACCTGTTTTAATATCAAATATGTTTATACAAGTATAAATCACTTGCATCTTATTGCCTTACTGAGTTTAAAACTAATTTCTTCAGACCAAGTCAGTTTTGTCAAAACTGTTGATGAGAATTTTGCCGATTTGACTTTTGACCGAATTTCAGAGACTACAGCAAAAGTACTACCCATACATAAAGACGTTAGGCTGGTTGGAAGGAAAAACTATTGGGAATAGTCCTTTTCCTGATTTTTGCCAATTCTTATTGATTTTTATTTTTATTTTTTTTTTTTAAATGAAAGTCCCCAAATAACTATTACCTACGTACTTTCTACCAGGACTGCAAAAAAGAACGGTGTCAGGGAACTGCCAGGACACTTCATCATGAGGCCACCAAGAATTTTTCCACCAACCCTCCTTTTTCACCCAGGTGTCGGCAGTAAGGTTGCTAAAGTTTCATAGGTAAAGTAAACTTGTTAAAGCCATTTAAATCATGCCTACATCCACAACAAGTTGGGCAATATGGAACTGGCTTATTATTCACGTCAAACACATCAGGCACTGGCTTGTTAGAAAGGTAGGTACCTAAAAAGCTTCTTTAACAGAAGCTGGACTCTGTGATCATACGATGCCTTCAAACTCCCCAGTTTCTGGCTAGTAATGACACGGCAGCCGAAATGATGGTTTTCCCCTTCCTTCGTCAACAATTCTATTTGTTTGTCCACGATCTCTTCCCACTCTGAATTTGACTGCTGGAGCAACGTGATGCTAGTTTTCATGTCTTCCAGGATTGCCTTGAGCTTCTTATTGTCTGCCATTAAATCTTTGTTGCACTGCTGCAGAATCTCTTCAGACCTTGAAGATTCGGCCAGGTCTTTTCTCACTATAGCCATCTCCTCTTTGAGGCTTTTGATAGTAGCTGAGCGACTAGCATTGCACGCCTCAGATTTTGTCAGATTGTGCTGTTCACAAGAAAGATAAAAATATATTCATGGAAAAAATAGGGCAATTTCAAAATGACCTCAAACAAATATTCGTTCAACTATTTCAACAGTACTTACCTAATGAATATCATTGGCTAATCTCATTGATGAACAAGTGTTCTCAAGTAGAATCTATATAGATCGGTAAGGTACTAGAATAATTATTTTTTCACGCAGGAGGTAAGATGAGAAATATCCTCTAGAGTTCTAGACTACTATAAACCGTGTAAACTTGGAAAACGATTTGTGTGAAATTTTGAAATGTATCTACTTAACAGTAAAAAGACTCATGTAAGTACCAACCTTCAATGTTGTGATAGTACAATCTTTCATGTCGTTCAATTCTGATAGGTTTTTTATAGTAGTCTTTTGATCGCTGATAATTTTTGAACTGGCGTGCACCTGTCTTGCTAGTCTGTCTTTTTCAGCATTTAGGGTTGTTCGAACATTGCTCAGTTCTGCAGAAAACACAAATGCCTGGTTCTCACTTAATCGCGCAGCTTCTTGGCACTGCTTCAGTTCTGCCTTCAGGTCTTCAAGCTGTTTAGTGAGATCGCGTGTAACCGGGTCTTTTTGACATCGAACGTCTGTTCTTGACATTTCTCTTTCTGGAACAAGCTGTTCCGTTGGACCAAGGACACTGACAGCCGAGGCAGCAGATGAGCGACGCGTGAGCTCCTGACTGGATGTGGGGGCTGATATGCTAACAAAGTCATACCTTGATGTCCACTGACTGGTGAACACGGGTTTTTTCGACAACGATCGGGCCCGTACATGTTTCCTCTCAGACATTCGCAATCCTTAACATAATGCAGTTTGTTGATGATCGTCACATAAACCTATTTTAGTTAACAATTAGCATGGTCACGTCTACACCCTGGCCATTGCGTTTTTTATCATAGTAATTTATCGATTCATTCGGCCAGGATGTGACAGTTTTGTTTTTACACTTTGGAACTTGTCCAAGCACGAGAAAGTGTTTGTATGCTCAGGTGAAGAAAACTGCTTATCCAAATGCACAATGTAACGATTTACAAGTAGACGATTTCTGTGGCCCTAAATGCTCTACATATAATCGTGAATAGTAAGAAAGACAGTTGCTAAATAACAAGGTATGCTAGAAAATGGGCATGGTGTATGTTTAGAAAAGTGAAATCGTTTTCATTTAAAAGCGCGAATTCTCGGACTATAAATTACACCAATCATTGACTAAAATTTGAACTTTTAGAGTCTAAGTATGTATCTCAATGATCAGGTACAGGCTGTTCCTCAAGTATTCCCCTCCCCAACTTTTTTCCACAATTGTTGAGATATCAAATTGAAACTTGAAGGACGTTTTTGGACTAGGGGGGGGGGGGGGGGGGGGATAGGATACATGGATTTTTTTCGGAGTGGCACCTTATTTTAAAGATTTCTGAGAGCTGAGCACGATGGTGAAGTCACAATTACGAAATTTATTCCGTTCTCCAATCTATAGAGTATAACAGTCTGTGATTTGTGTTTTTGGATGAATCCAACTCGTAATCTGACCAAGAGGAGCACAGTTGGAAGCATTGCGCAGCTGAAAGTCATCAACGGATAATTTATAAGTATGTGGGATGAGATCTCAGGGAGGGATCATTCATAAAACTGAATAACAAAATTCCTAATACCAAACCTTGTAGCAAATTTCTCATGATCCAAATCTACAAGTATTCATTATTTACCCTATACAATCTTTTCATCACTCTAATTGGTAAAACCAGAGAAAAAATTTTGGTAAAAGGAACCGAAATTGGTGAAGTCCAAATTATGGCGGCAACAAGATCTTTTGCTGTCATAATTAATTTTGAATAAAATAATTATTCATTTGCAACTACAATGACTACCTATAATTGGTATGGAAGTGGAGGACAATTTTGCTTAACTTTCCACTTACGGAACACAAAAACAGTTTCTCGTGCTCTTCTTTGGCATGACAAGGAAACAATTTTGCTTCCTCACTACCAAAGGTAGGGGGAAGCTTTGTGTTCGTGACTGAAGTCTAAAAACGTTTGTCCTCCAAAATCAAAATTTCTTGTTGCTTTTTTCGTTTCACAGTTTGTTGATAAATTTTGGTTCCGAGTTTGCCTGTCTGTGGTAAATCCTTGTCACGCCTAAAACTATACCAAGCATTCGTCCAATTTCGGTAAAATTTTCAGGGATTGTGTGGGTTAACGGGTTAACTCCTAGATGGTCCCCTACAAATTTCATTGCCGATAGATAAACAGTAGGCTGTGCGCATGCGCAAATGTGAATTTCTTATAACGTCAATTTATCATCTTCTATTAGTCCGATTACGTTGGAACTAGGAGATTAGTTGGGTATGTGTTCCCCGAAAATCCCATATGAATTATATCTCTATAGATTGAGTAATAACTACTGCGCATGCGTTACACTAAAATTGGTTGACACAGGCAAAACTCCGAGACAAATGGACAGATTTGTATGAAATTTAATGGAATTGTGCAGGTTAGCTTCTAAAATGGTCCTATATAAATGTAATTGCTATCGGATCAATAGCAGCCTGTGCGCATGAGCAAATGTGAATTTGTTATATAACGTCGATTTCTCATATTTTATTGGTCCGTTTTTATTCAAACTCTAAGGTTTGTTGGGTATATGTTTCCGAAAGATATTCTATGAATTATTTTGCGATTGATTAACTAGCCAATAACTATTGCGTATGCGCAACACTAAATTTGGTTGACACAAGCAAAACTCCGAGGCTAATGGACAGATTTCTATTTTGTAAGCATCACCTTGGGTATGGTGTAATTTCAATAGTTTGTGACGATTATCAACAAACCTCTATGACGGAACTTGAACTCTGAATGAGCAGACGTCGGAGCACCCGATGCCAAGCACGATTTCTTGGAGCTCTTTGATACTGCACTCTTTTCCCGTATCGAAGATTTACTCGGAGTCACGTAATGGTACACAGTCAAGGAATTGCAGCTCAGGGATTGATTCATTTTAACGAAATGATCGTTAATTTACAGTCAAGAAGAAACAAAAATTTAAAATACTGAAAATTTTGTGAATATTAAAAATATAATCCTAGTTTCTGATCAAATAATGGAAAATTTCATACTAGTTATTATTTAGTGAATTGTTGGGTAGCGACACTAGTGATTGTTGGAAACCTGGTCAACCACTGCTATGGAGGAGAGCAAACTACCTACTCCAGGTTGTGATACCGAGGGGAATGAAGAGAACGGACTTAATGAAAATTATGTCTATTTCGAAGGAATAGGGTTAATAATGTTAGGTTGCTTTCGATGGATAGTAAGTAACAAACAATCATCAATAACGAAAATAATTTACCTAGTTCGTTCCGACGATAGTCAATAAAACCAAAAAACATAAAATTGGGAAGATAACTTCAATAATAGACAGATCCTATTAGGATTTTATTTTGCATTGAATTTGATTCAGCTTTGTCAGTGTATAAACTCAAGTAAAAACTTTTAAAGGAGACGGTAAGCCCCATGATTGAAAATTCATTCAGATAAGGGCCACCAGGTAAAAAATGATATACTAATATACCGTTTGAAAATGAAAGAATTAATGAATGAAAAAAGTCCAAGATAGGAGGGAAGGAATAACCCAAAAATCATCTAATTAGCGTTACCCATGGGTGTGAAAAATGTATTTAAACTATTTTTAAATGTAATAACATTCCATTCTAAGAAGTTTGGCATCAACCGCACTCTCCTATGATAAGTAGTTTTCTTTCTATGATTTTTCAAAGTTTCGCACACCGATGACATCAAAGCACCCTCTAGCCTAGGCGGGACCCCTGCCTACCAGTGTGACGTCACCAGTGCAATCTGAAAAATCATGAAAGAAAACTCCTCAACGTACGAAAGTGCAGATGGTACCAAATTTCTTAGAAAGGAATCTATTTTCATTTAAAAATATAAAATGAATACGTGGGTAGCGCTCATTGTTCCCCATTAGAAGCGACAGCTCCCTGAGTTAATTATTATACCATTCACGTTATGAGGTTGAACAATAAATCTGTACATGAATTATTCAATAGGTGGTGACCAATAGCACTCGCGACAAAGTTGAGGAACTCCATTTCAAAGAAGAAAACGTTGCCCATTTCTGCCAAAAATAATGAGTTAGTGTTAATGTAACCTCCTAGTATTTTTTCCCAGGGTTGCTTGGGGGAGCGTCCTGGAATTTGAAAGGATTCCCAATCAACTAGGTCCAAAAAATCTATTTATTCATTTAAAAACAATTAAAAGGTGCGTTATATTCAAGTAATGCCGAGTTGGGTTGAGCCACCTACGTTTTCCTTCAATGCAGGAATGAAGAAGTTCAAGATTTAGTAGGAAAAGGTGGGTAATGTGTAATGCAGGTACATACCCAAAACCAGAAGCATCGTTTAAGAATGGTCAGCAGAAATAATGTACTCACATTCATTCATACACAGTTTGTACATGTTCTTGGCGTTGAGGATGGGCTGGATGTCATTTTTCTCTATGGGAGAATTGACGATCATTCGCAGCTGCTCTTGAAGTTCGTCAGAGATGACGGAGAACATGCTCAGGCCTGTACATTGAAAATTACGAGTTAAATACGAGTTTTCTATATTTGAGAAGTACTTGCATGTACGTAAATAGAAAAGTAAACGATGTTATGTTTCACAAATGTAAGATACCTTATCCCTTGATTAGATTAGATATCCATATCCATCTACTAAGAGGATGGGGAAAATAGCTAGCATGTCACTATTCTATATTAGTATGTCTGTAGGATATTTCAATTGCAGGAAATTGAGGCTATTTATTAATTCAAGAGAGTAAAACTCAATTTTTTCTCTTTTTAAATCTTTGTTACAGCGCTGTCTCGCTGAAAGTGCGTTTTGTTTCTCACTATCAAAAGTCAGACACATTGCGACTGTGCGAAGAGGATGAAACCATTTTTGTAGGTAACTACTTCAGAACAACCATTCCCTGTAGACTTTGGTTAAACAATTCTTGCTCCATTCCATTGCTCCATTCTTGCTGTAAATTCCTTAACCTGGGCAAACTATAGTAAATTATCAATTTTGATGAAATGGACAGTGGCCAGGGGGGTTGTATGGCGTTGACCCGAGACAGTCCCATCTCTATAGGGTTCATTGCATGAGAATGTGTGCGTATTTCTTGTAACACTCATTTCTCTCAATCTATCAGTAAGATGTAGCTGAATATCGGGGGGGATGCGAGGCTTGAACCCCTTGAATTTCATCATGCCACATCAATTCAAAACTATGACCTGCTCTGAGAGGAGGTAGTGTGAAGTCTACCTTGTGGTGAGTAGTATAATGTCTACCAATAGGGTGGAAGAGCTTGTGGGTAGTACACAGTCTACCATAAAAAGCCTTACTGATTCGAATGATATAATGAATACACTGTTTGGTACTACCTAAAACTCAAAATTTGTCACCCTGGGGTCAGTGATGCAGAATCAATAGAAGAAAACTAAGGACTATACTTGCTCAGGGAGAGGGCTGTGTGAAGCCTGCCTTAGGGGTGAGCAATATAATGCCTGCTAATAGAGAGGGGAAAGTCTGCCATGAAAATGGGCAGTATAATATTGAAAGCCTTACTGAGTTGTAAGATCTAATACAGGGGTGCTCAAACTTGAACTGCTGGTGATCTACCTCAACATTTTTAGACTCCTTACGATCGACTCTGAGAGGCTGCAAGTATGTGTGATGCAGGGTTGTCGTACATACACGATACACCCTACCTACCTAGGTAGGGTGTACCGTAGCATATATAGATATTAGCTTTCCGCACAATTTACATTATTTTAGTCAAGGTTTGGGTTAGGTTTACTTAAGTTCTTCTCTACAATATCAATGAAAAAACTCCTAGTTATTCAAAATTGCGAGTTTATTCGTTGTTACAAAACAAAAGAGTTACATATGGTGTTAAACTCAACTAAGGAGTGACTTTAGATGTTGAAGCGTGGCACTGCATGTCCTCAGCATACTTTTCATAAGATGGTGCGTAACCACTGAGTGCCAATCGCAAGCATGATGACATATGATCGTCAGTTAGTCGATTGCGATATTTTGACTTAATTATCTTCATTTCAGAAAATGCAGACTCGCACAAGTAAGTTGACCCAAACATTGCCGTCAGTTGAAGGGCGATTTGCCTTAGATTCGGATATTTATCTTCAGATATAAAACACCAGAAATTTGTATCAGATGCTGTAGCTTTGAGATGTATATCTGATATAATCTGCACCAACTCATTTTCAACAGAACATGAGTTCATATTAAACTGACTTGCTACCTCAGTAGCTAATTCCTCAATGTTTTTACATGAAAAAGGATAACTCATAAATGATGCTATATTTGCCAATTTACTGCAATCATAAAAACGCATTTCGAATTGTCCCAAAATATTTGATAATTCAGCCTCATACGTATCATAATTCAACTGAGGAATCCTTGCTTTCAAAGACGCAGTGTTATTACGTAATAAATTTTTGTAGTTTAGTTACCTACTTATTAAAAAAAATTTTCTTCTCGAGATCTACTCAAAAAGCACTCGCGATCGACTGGTCGATCGCGATCGACCGTTTGAGCACCCCTGATCTAATAATTACATACACAGTTTACTACCGTTAACTCGAGACTTGATATCCTTAGGTCAGTGAGGCAGAATCAACAGAGGGAAACTAGGTACAACACCACACCCATGACTTGCTCAGGGAGAGGGCAGTTCGAAGTCAGCCATAGGGAGAGCAGTATAATGCTGGCCAATAGGGTGTGAAGGTCTGCCATGATAGTGGGCCTTCTAGACAAAGAGAGCCTTACTGACTCGAACTATATGATGAAATACACGGTTCACTACCTTTTAACGTTAAACTACCTTCAACAACCTCTAAATTTGTCATCCTCAGTGGGGCAGAATAACTGAATCTAAATACTATTTCCATATAATTTATAACACCGTTATACAAGTTCCATAAGTCAGGAGGCGTTTTTGGGTTTGTTTCTCCATCCAATCATGACTGAAATGTCGAGCAGTAGTACTTATTGCGTTGTATATTTAGCTGTGACAATTTTCATTCGTTGCATGAAGTGTCAACAGCAATAGTACAGTTCCTAATCAATGAGAAAATAAAAACCTACAATAACATAGATTCATCTTTAAAACTGATTTATTATTTCAAGAAATTTTTAAGGATGAAGAAATATAGAAAACTAAGGTACCTAGGTAATAAGGCTAACAATAATTTCGTAGGTAAATAATACCACTAAAACGTTATTCTGATATTTATATTCACATATTATCTACTTAATTAATAATAAATTAACCAATGCAATAACAAATAATGAGATATTGGTAAACTTTACAAACCTGTCTTATCATCAGGGATGAATTTTTTCCTGAATTGTCCACAGGCGAATTGATAGAAATCATCACAAGGCTCAGTGCTGTTGTCCATGTTTTGAAGTATCATGGAGGCTGAGGGAACAGAGAAAAAGTTGACTAATAATTATTAAGAGATTCATACAAAGTTGAAAAGAAAGCGCAGTTCACAAATTATTTCATCAGAAAAATTTACAGAAGAAATGTATTGTCTCTGTGCCGCTCCCAAAAACGAGTACTCTAACCACTGTGCTAGATTGCATGTATGTTAGCAGCGCATCATTTCTCCATGTTAACGCGCCTGGAAATCCGAAGGTTTTTCTTTCGAAATTCTGGCCGGAAAAGCGAACGGTTCAACGTTCAGTGTTGTGGATGGGTTTAATCGATTATTTGGGATTATATTCATCATTGACAAGCAAAAAATCATAACGGTTACCTTGGAAGAATCTAATTAAAAAAAAAAAAAAGTTAGCCCTTAATTACTACCCTTTAGGGTTGATCAAAATTGATGTTACTGGCACATCCTGGGTCAATGTATGATTTTTGAGCCAAATCTCATAATATTGGTCCAGTAGTTTAAGAGAAAAGCTCTGGACGGCGTATGGACGCATTTTTTCTCATTCAATTTTTGGATTTTACGCAGCTCAAAATGTAAACCAGCAAATTTTCAGGGGGGTTAAAAAAAGTTTTTCTTGGCCAATTACAAAGGTTCATTATTGAAAATAATAGGTACCTAAATGTCTAAACCTAAGAGGGAAAGGCCTAAGTGAAGACGGACTGAATGTAAACCTTAATCGGAAGTCTTTACTCAATTCGAAAATGATATATATATATATATATATATAATATCAGTAAATGAGGTCACCTGTGTGTATGCACCCAGCATCGAAACAGATCTCGCTTTCCTTGGAAGGCTCAGTAGAACTCGAGTCATCACAGTCATGTCCTCCCACGAGTCCATCTCCAGGGTTCCGCAGTTCTTCGTGAGTGGGCAGATCGTTATCTGTGAAAAAAAAGAAGAAAAAAACATGTAAAATAACATAAAACATACAAATAAGAGTAACAAATATCTACTGTTAAGCTGAGGAGCATGTGGTGTGATAAACATTATGGTGCGTGCAATAACTATGATAAAAACAGTGTTTTATTCTTGGAAGAAAATGTGAACACCGCGTAGAATTTGGGAACACAAAAAGAAATGTGTGTTTAAAGGGATTTGGAAAATGATCATGTCTTTCAAGATGCTGGTCATATTGTCAAATGCTGCGAGAAATGTCAGTGTTAGGCACACTCTCAGTACCTAGGTAATGTGTAAGTATATCTCCAGAGGCAGGATAAAAAATTCTGAAAACAATTCACAATGCAGTATAATCCCGAACAAAGACATGATTCGGTACCTATATTGTTAGAAGTAGCAAATATATAGCACCACTTGCACATGATGCCTTGAAGCATTGTGTTTTTCAATGAATTATTTTAGAATTTGCGCCTGTAAATTAGGTTTTCAGAATGCGAGCGTAAACATTGAAGTGAAGATCTGGTTCGTGATTAGTTGATCTACAGCAAATTGCAGCGCAGGCGAATAGGGTGGACATTTATGGAAGACAAGGAAGTGTTAGGTATTGATCATCTTTCCCCTTGGTGAGAGAACAAGAGGCACTGTTGGTCGAAAGCGATGAAAACAGTGGGAATAGGTAAACTAAACAAAAACGTCTCAAAAACAGTGGAGAACAATGAATCCATTGTTAGTATAGGATGGAGGTGCACTTACTTAAGGATCTAAGATTAACAATACAATACAGAGCTCAAAATAACTAGGTATGCATAAAAACAATGGACGAAATGCGTCTTACCAATATCCGAATAATAAACATAGACATAAGCATGACTAATTTGGAGAGAAAGCGAAAAACATAATAAAATGACGTTGTTTCGGAATTTCATTTCATTGATTAACATGTTCATAATGTACCAGCCAACGTTAAGAATCACTAAAAGAATAATCATTTAATATTTTGCTCTACACTAAAAGACATAATCGTGTTTTCGTAGGTATATTACCAGGACATCCAACACATGTACATGGTGAATAGTTATTATTATTAATGGAGAGATGTAAATTAACTAAATAACGTACTAATGGTACCTCATTACTTTGTCATTTGATGATGAACTAAGCGCTATGTTAGAAGACAGCATCATCAGATTTATATAAGGTAGGTACTTTACCTACCTATTAGGAAGAATTCAATTAAAAGCAAGTTTTTACGATGCTCGTAAGCACTTGTCACTTGACCTCGTAAGTCCATTAGGTTTTTAAGAAATAACTGTACTAAATACCCCTGGATGTGTTAAGTGATGATAACATTTTTATTAAAAGAGAGAGTGGCTACCTAGCCCTTCCAGAAACATGCTTGCGAGTGAATCACCTTGCGAGAAGGTCTAAATATTACCTCGTATAGTAAAAGATTTTTTTGTTTAAAAATTTTATATTTAGTTAAAATTTGAAAGAAACAGGCTACCTACTAAGTATTATAGAAACATGCTCGCGAGTGGATCATCTGCTGAGCATTACCTGCGAGAATACTTAGGTAAAGGAATGAACTAAAAATTGGGCTATCTGAGCTGTTTCAGGAATATGCCCGCGAGTGTATCACCTGCTGAGCATAACCTAGGGAAATGAAAAGACTAAAGTAGTAGGGTTAAAGCTCTTATTGAATAGATATGAGATACATTACATTTTTAAGTGAATGTTCACCATCAATTGCTTAGTTTTCTACAATGAGGAAATCATTATGAAACTTATAGGTACTTGTTTTATAATGCTGTCAAATCTCCTCCTAACATTCCTACATCAAACATTAATTGTGAATCAAATACATAAAATTAACGCTACTAGGCGACCTGCTTCTACGCTTAGGGTTTGAGGAACAGAAGCTGATTTGTGCAGGAGATCTAAAGTTCGTTCCAGAACCGATCCATGAAACGACTATACCAGTTTATACTATCAAATTTATAAAAATTCACATCCTACTGTTTTGATCGATATCGAAGGTGAAGAGGATCATCTATTCCATGGACGCCGACTTATGACAATTATTGGGGAACCACCAGCCAAAAATCTTTTTTTTTTTTCTTGACTTTAAAGCTAAGAAAACGTGTTTTAATTATTTCCCGAAGCAAGTATTACACAAGTATGTTTTAAAAAACTGTACCTACCGAAAATTTTTAGGTTTTTGATTGAAAAATTGGTTCCAACAGTTGGTCGAACGTTTTCAAAATTTAATGGCCCCGAATTGACAAAATCAAAACTAATACCAAATCAACATAGAGAGAAGTATTACACAAGTATGTTTTAAAAAACTGTACCTACCGAAAATTATTAGGTTTTTGATTGAAAAATTGGTTTCAACAGTTGGTCAAACGTTTTTAAATTCAATGGCCCCGAATTGACAAAATCAAAACTAATACCAAATCAACATAGAGAAAAAATGTCAATTTCCAGGCGGAACAACATATTACATCCCCATTAGATTTTTTAAAGATTATTTGGTCTCAGACGCGCTTAATTTTTCAGGAAATGCAAAATTTCTAACAACCATGTCATGACACTTTTCACTCATCATGTTAAGCTTATGAAAAATTGAGGTTTTCGAAGGAATTCCAATTTTCGAAATTTTTCCTTCTATGAAAACGAATCAATTGCCCCAAAGGAGGAGAAGAGGAACCCTTAAAATAGGGCACCGTTAAACGAATTTTACTATACCTGCTGGCAGAAGTAGATAGACACAGTCCTTCGTAATAAAATTGTAAGTTTCACGACTGACATCTTCAACTTAGAGTTCAATAAAGGAGGGGCTGAGCCCCCACCACCGCAGCTTTGGGGGGACACAAGCCCCGCGAGCCCCCAGTAGTCGGTGCCTATGGTAAATGGATCCAGAAAGTTGTGGAAATAGGCGACGAATTGCAGCACTCGGAGAATGGAACTCACTCTGGTACTTTCTACAAATAAATTACGGAATGTGCAGTTGTTACTGTTTCAAAAGCTTTAGATTTGAGAAGATCTATGAGCGACCAATCTCTTGGCAGCTGTTGTTATGGGTCGTGAGTGAGATAACAAGAATCAATCGAAAATGTAAAATTTACGCCAACTTTTGGATAGTTTATCTCCTATCAGGCCTTGAAACAATGAGTATAGGCATTAGACGTTATTTTTAACATAAAAGTAATAATTGGATTCCACTTAACTCAGAATAATGTGCGTTAGGTGCAGTTGGAGGCATATTTTCCCATTGGAGCTTTTCAAAAACATTTCCTTTGTGTACTTCAGGACGGATCTATGATAATTTCCTTTCCCGAATTGTTCCCAATTTAATTTCCTATCTGGACTCCCGCAAGTGCAGTGAATGTGATAAATTTAATATCAAAATTGACATGTAATTCCTTATCATGTTACCACTGTATTGAATACTAGCGCCGTCAGTCGTGTGGACCGGGCGGTCAATATATCGCCATTCAGCAACCGTGTTCTGTTAAGTCAATAGCTCTCTCATATTACCGCCTTTTAATCCTGTTAATAAACGTTATTGAGTTTGGATCCCTTTAGAAAAATAAAGCGTTTTTAATTTCGAACCCGTACATATACCTTAATGAAATATTGTGCTATATAGATTGTTCGAGGGTCCAAGAGCATTCACTTGTTGAAAAGCACACTTGAATTAAACTTTGTTCAAATTTAACTTTACGATTTGTTATCGCCAAATGTCTTGAATATGGCGGGGTGTTCTTCACCGAGAAGCGATGAATGTGTGGTTCAAATCCCGTGTCGGGATGACAATTGTTTGCTGAACAAATAACTGTATAGTCTTGAGGAGTTTCAAGTTGGAAGTCATGATAGATGGTTTTATTTCTCACAAACTAGGAAGAAAACCACAACCTACTTAAATTGGCTAGAGAGCGAGTTCACCATAATATATGTAAAGCCTAGGTCCGGATGGGTTTGATAAGAACTGTGTTGATCAGCATCTTATTGGAAAGTGAGACATTTTTGTTGACCAGCGCATCCTCATTATTTATTTATATTTTTAGGCATTTTAGGGTTGACTGCTTTGATTTAACTTGACTCAAAGTTACGCTAGTCAAGTTTTCTCAAAATTATAGAAAACATAATGATATTGGAATGGTCTGAAACAGTGTTACATTTTCCCGAAAATGAGTTAAATTCGGCATCAAACGATTCGTTAGGATCTCCTTTGTCAATAATTATGAAAACAAAAACTCTATTTCATCACTTGTGGTGGACGTCATGACGACGAAAATAGCAAGAAACTAGGTCTACGATTGAAAAGAAAAATACGGGGTTCAGCAAGAAAACGAAAATGTAATAAACCAGCGATAAGACACATTCATGTCAAACTAAAACTTTTTGATTTCTACATTGATGGGAAAACAATAGATCATGGATATGTCTCGGTAAATGAAGGTTAATGTGGAAATTAATGCAGGAAGATGTAGGCAGGAAATGTGATAAAATGAGAGCATTCCAAAAAAACGCATTGGTTGTACGTGAAAATCAATAGCAAATGAAGCTTCCTGTAGGTACACTTTTTCGGGGGAGGGGGGGGGGGGGGGAAATTAGGTAGGTATACAATTTTTTCAAATACCCCAAGCTAAAAGACATATCCATGTCAAATCACAGGTTGTCAAATCAGGTGACCTTGGAGGCCAGGGCATGTCCCCAAACCGTGAGATCAAGCGCTCTGGGAACATTTGGCGCGATTCCGATGACCCCACTCCACCTACCTGCTGAGTAATACCCATTCGGAAGCCGCAGTCAGGTTGCTGGCATTGTTCGCACACTCCGCAACGCGTTCTCTTCTCAGTCTGAGGAACTTAAATGCTTGCATACGAGTCTGCAACACATTGGGACATTTTCATGTGTGTTTTCTTATTGTATTTATTACTAGGCAGATCTCACCCGTGCATTGCACGGCGGGGTGTACAGATCAATTAAATTGGCCATAAGAGAAACCGCCCACCCGTGGGTAATTAATTGAATTCGCGAATTGCTGGCTAGTGAAAAGCGGTAGGCTTTCCTCTTGGGTGGGCAGTCTTCTTCTGCTTTGACCCATTTGGGGCGGTAAGCCACTTCTTGAGGATTGTCGGGCCTGCGACCATTCTAGGCCTAGGGGGCTTGAGACGGGGGGGGGGGGGCTACGACGGGGCTTTTGTCCGGTAACCTGCAGGCTCAAGTCACCAAATTGGTACCACGGGCGGAGGGAAGCCCCAGGCCACAGAACCGTGCCCCAGAGGAAGTAGACCCCCTGGCCATCAGTAAATCCCCTAGCCAAGGACAGGACACCGAGCAGCAGCCAGCTCCAAGCTTCACCGGCCTGCCCTCCAAATGAGGTTGGACTTGTGGGGTGGCAAAGCTTCACCGGCCTGCCCCCCAACAGAGGTTGGATTCGTGGTGGTAGTGAACTCGCTAGAAAGTAGGCAGCACTCCCCTTCCCCCCATCTTCTGTGTTGATGGGGGGCTCTGGCAGTAGACGAAAGTCAGTTAACCAGAGGGCCTTCATTAAATCAACATAAAATTCCACATGTCCTTGTTCCGACACCCGTGGGTACTTTATTGAATTCGAGCCAGGCTACATTACCTACCCCAGTAGCGTTGTTGTTACACTTGTGTTGCCGGGATAATAGTAAATTAAGAAATCAAAAGTCGCAAAGTAAGTAGGCAGCACTCCCCCCTCCTCGTGCTGATGGGGCCCTCCGGCAGTAGACAAAAGTCAGTTAACCGGAGGGTCTCCAGTAAATCAACACAAAAATTCCACATGTCCTTGTTCCGATGGGGTTATTTTAGTTGAAGGAAATTCAAGGGTACAATTAGTGGAAAGGGGAACAAGGGTAATGAGGGAGGTGGGGGTATGGTGTAATAGGAGCAAGATGAAACTGTCAAGAACCAAGACAGTTAGGCATGATGTTAAAGGGGAAATTTGATTATGAAAGGCGGCCCAGGGTGTGGGTGGATGGCCGGGTCCTCAAGTTTGTAGGATATACTAGGTATTTGGGAAGAAGGATGGAAGATAGGCCGGCACGTAGACCATGTAGTGGAGAAAGGGAGAAAAGCAGTAGAGAGGTTAGAGAGAATGGTAGCAAGGGAGTGGGGTATTAGGAAGAAGGAGTTAATGAGAATCTATCATGGGGTATACGTTCCCATTGTGGCCTACGGTACCGGAGCATGGGGGGATCTGTTGACAGCCCACACCAGGAGAAGGTTAGCGAGTGGTCAGAGAGGGGTGCTGGTCTCGATGGTTAGGGCGTATCGGACTATTTCAACGGATGCAGTATGTTTGGTGATTGATATCGAGATTGGTAGATGTTGGGCTAGGTACTGGCTGAGAGTGAATGGCAATGTTGAATGGCTGGGAAAGAGGATAAATAGGTTGTAAAAGAAACGGGATGCTAGGAAAAACGTTATTGAATGAATGGCAAAAGAGATGGGATGAGAGCATGAAAGGCAGGTGGACGTATGAATGATTTACCTAGTGTGAAAGAGAGAGTGGAAGCGGAATGGATGGTCTTCGACTTCCACATGACTCAGATGATATCTGGTCATGGGGACTTCGAGGACAAGTTGCATGGTTTTGGACTGAAAGAGAGTAATCTGTGTGAGTGTGGACAGGCTGGTACTGTCCATCACTTTGTGTTTGAATGTAGGCTGTTTGATGAGGAAAGGGGTTGGGCAGAAAGGAGGATGAATGAGATAGGAATGGAATGGGACAAGACGGTGGTGAGAAAGGAAGAAAGTTATGAGGTATGGAAGAAGTATGCATGGGATGTTTTAGGTAAGAAGGAGGGGTGGTCCGTGCCTCCGGCCATCGAGGCCAGTAGGGTAGAATAGATATAGGCTTAGATACTTTAGGATTAGGCAGGAAGGGAGGCTGATGAATATCGAGTAGCCAGCTTCCCAAACAACTGTGATATTAGGTTGCGAAGTTATTTTAGCTAGGATTGAGTGAATGTAATTTAAGGTCTGACCGTAAATTATTTTGAATGATTGGGTTAGGTTAGGTAGGAAGAGAGGAGAGCCCCTGAGTTTGGACCTCTAGACTCAGGTGGCGACAAACAACGGGGACCGTATCCCTCATGGGTCAGTGAAAAGGTGGCAAGTCCAAACCACACAATCACTGGCTCATGAAAAGCGGTAGGCCCTCCTCTGAAACTGGGGAGGGTCAGGCCGGCGACCATTCTAGGCTTAGGGGGCTTGAGACGGGGGGGGGGGGGGGCTACTGGGCTTCTGCCCGGTGCCCTGCAGGCTCAAGTCACCAAAATGGTACCACGGGCGGAGGGAGCCCCAGGCCACAGAAGCATCGCCTCTGGCAAAGCTTCACCGGCCTGCCCCCCAACAGAGGTTGGATTCGTGGTTGTAGTGAACTCGCTAGAAAGTAGGCAGCAGTCCCCTTCCCCCCATCTTCTGTGTTGATGGGGCCCTCTGGCAGTAGACGAAAGTCAGTTAACCAGAGGGCCTTCATTAAATCAACATAAAATTTCACATGTCCTTGTTCCGACACCCGTGGGTACTTTATTGAATTCGAGCCAGGCTACATCACCTACCCCAGTAGCGTTGTTGTTACACTTGTGTTGCCGGGATAATAGTAAATTAAGAAATCAAAAGTCGCAAAGTTAATTTTATAAGGCGTCTAGTCTAATTTGATTAACGTGTAGTGTTAATTTTCTTGTGCGTAAATTACACAATGGCACCTACGAAGAAATCCAAACGATCGGAAAAATGCAGAACAGACACGTTCCAGCTCATCCCATTCAGTGGACCAACACGGCGAGGAGTGTGGAAAACAGGTCCACAGGTCGACATGGCGAACCAACCGTTCAAGAAAGTTCAATATCACCACATATTTGTCTCGAGGAAGATGCAGATATTTTTGAAAGCCTTCCCTTACATCGTACGTGGGAACTGCCCAATAAGCACATAGTTCCCACGAACATGCTTAAAACACTGAAGTCAAATTGGGAATCTGTTCGAAAGTTCTCCATGGAAGCGCGGGCCGAAGAACAACAGAAGATCGAGCGCATTAAACTAACTCTTGACGCACATATTTCGCGGCTGAAGAGGCTTACCCAAATGGAATCTCAGGCAAACATGAACATCACTATGTTGGATTCTATTTTCAAGAAATAACTTTTACGAGTAATGTGAACATCAATAATTGTCATTCCAATTCTATTAGTTTCTACGATTTCATTAAACTGTTTTTATTAACAAAACATATATATACACGATTCTAGTACAGAGTTCTGGAAGCTAGTTTACACCCATAGACTCGTCAGATGTGGTAATACTCAGTAATGGGCAATGATGAGAAATTGAAACTAATAAACCAAAACAAAATGTCAACCAATACACAACAAGGTAGTGAAGTAAGGTTGTTAGTTCATGTACCCAAGCATCAAAATAAGAAAACAGTTGATTGTTCTCTACGCAACACAGTGAGTCTATTTTATTTATTGGTATCGCGTGAGCAAGTTTTCGTGACGATTTTTCAGTTCATGTGCCAAAGCAAAGACATGAAAATATCAAAACAATCTATGTTACAGCACCTTCTTCACTGTTGCTAGGTAGCTAGCAAGGCGCGTAGTTGTATTTTGTGTGTGAAATTCCGGATTTCTGTGCGCGGATTCGTGAAAAATAGATAATTCGTTGAAACTATCAGACAATGATGTGGATAGACTCAATGGGTGGTATGCGTAAAAACAAAGTACTTGCTTGCAGTAGATGGTAAAAGCAGATGTTAACCCCCATGCTCAGTGTAGAAGCATTGCCTTCAGGCCACTAGCATTACCTCCTTTTTATGCATAGGATTTGGTGTAGATACTACATAGTATTAGCTTCACTTACTTTACTACGAAGTAAAAGGAGGTTGCAAGTGCTATTGCATTTGCTTATTATGCGTAGGAAATGGAGCATGTTCTTCACATTTTGGAGTAAAAACTTTTGCTTCGCCTTTATGCACATGCACACCACCCAATGAATCGAAGTTTTTCACAAGTTCGTTTTCACAAACATATTTTACATGGACTTCTTCAACGTAGACTTATAAAACTTCTGACTTTTTCAAGCTTTATTACTCACTCTGAAAGTCTGAACTTGAATTTGTTATTACCAGAAATATTTTCCCCTAGGAGCTTCCTTTAAAGTGTATTAATTTATTAGCATTTTGGTACTAGGTATGTTACCTAGAAATAAAATCAATACCCATTTTTGGGTAATATTCGTTTTATTATTTGTCAATGATATTTTTCTAGCTCAGCATTACTGGGGAGAAAATAGGGTAGGGGTTTTCAAAAGTTCGTTGTTAAGAAACCAGCAAAGCTGAATGCCTAATATGCAGCTTGTCGTTCACAACAAGCGATAAGTCTACCGGGCACTGCACGAGGAAAATGAACTAACTAACCATCTTCTCAAAAATGTAGGAAAGAAACTAGTGGAAAGTACCCACACAGTGACCCAACTCACCAAATTCAAACATCTACAAGTTGAACTTACAGTATGAATTGGAATGTTCCCATAGTGGGTCAGAAGAATCCAATATCTCCTTCCAAAGAATGGAAGTCGTGTTTAAGGAGTCCTTAGGGCTCAGGCAGTCATGCCTTGTGGTCTCCCCCCAGACAAGCCGGGAAGATCCTCCTGAGAGGAGACTGCACACCCAGTCAATGCCCTTGACAGTTGCCAAGTAACGTTTTGACCTACGGGTCGAGGCATGTGTTCCAGCACACATTACCAACTAAGCAGGTTGGTACCCTAGTTTATGGAAATCCACATAACTCCAAATGCCGAGGTCCGTGGAAGGAGACTCACCCCGGCGAGTCAACTCCCACGCACCTCTACCCCACCTCTGCAGAATTGACTGCAGAGTCCCCATAGTGGGTCACCCCGAAGGGCAAAGATTTAAAATTTTAGAATTGTCTATTAAATATTAGATACGTTTAAAAAACGAAATCTCACTCTATATTGATGCCAACCGATGAGTGCAGTAACTTCTTTTCATCGGAAAGTTGGTAAAATCAAAACATCAACTAAGCAGGTAATAATTAATAAACTGATAACGTTATAGGCAGAAGTCCATTCCGCTCTACAACAGCAATACTTAATATTCGAATCAAATAGGTAGACCATTATCAGATGTATTGTGCACTTAGTTGGGAGGGGGGTGGGTACTTAAAACTTGAGAACCAAAATAGGTATAAATTATTAGCAAGGATACGTTGCGAACAAATGGGGCTTAATTGCAGACCATGGAACCACGCTACACAGGGGTCTAGTCTATATGTCCCATGTGCAACATGCAGGAGGAAGAAACCAACTACCATTTTCTGTGAGCCTGCCCAATAATAGCTGAGTTTAGACAAAGGTACTTCTGTAAAAGCACTTTCGAACCTGATGAGATGATAGATCTGTTGAATGGTTCAGACTGGTAAACCCGATAAAACTGATAGGATAACTACTTGTGATCTAAAAACTAAAAATGTTACTCACTAACAATATTAAAATCAAATGACCTAGCACAACACACATAGTCATAAATTTATACCTAATTAATAAATCATTATAAGCGTCATTGTAAAAAAAAAAAAAAAAAAAAAAAAAAAAAAAAAAAAAAAAAAAAAAGAATAACCTACTAATAAATTATTAATGTATCATATTTCTTTATGATTACTTCTGATATTTATTTACTGTTCAATGTATGTGGTAAATATTTAAAAATGAAGAAATGAATTAATATGTACTTAAAACCGATGGGAAACGTGTGAATTGTTGATTATTGTCAAACTAATGTGACCGACTACCCGGACAGCTGCAAAAATGCCTTGTCCTACAAAATTTTTTTTCAAACAAAAATGTAAACATAATTTTCTGAAATAAACATTTTTTCTATACCTATCTATCTATTTGAATCAAATTTTTTTTTTTACTAGCAGCTGACTAATTTTTTGCGTCAAGATTCAATCTTAGTACATAAACAAGCTATAAAAAAATAAGGAGTAAGTAGAAAGAAGAGGGTGAAGGGGGAGGTAGGTTGTGAAGTAGGTATTCTTTTGTGGCCACTACCCAACGATTCCAAATCATCTACAGTTTTAGTTACTTCAGGAGTGTTAAGAAAGAATACATAATATAAATGTTTATAGGGAAGCCATTGAAAACAACATTTTTATAGGTAGGTATTAACCGTATATTTCAATAGTTTTACATATAAAAAAATATATTTATAAAATTTATGCAATTGCAAATGTCTAATTGTTTGATATCACAATGTTGTGTTTAAAAATAGTGGAGTGAAAGCTTACAGAAACAATATAAGGACAAATAAATTTACATGAAGTGGTTAGATTTCTATTAGTTGTCGTTCAACACTGTCGTAAGGTCTGTTTGAAAGAAGATACGGTTTATTTTAATTGGAAATAGGCGTATTAATTATATTAATGATACATTACTGGTCAAAGGTCACTGGATTATCACAGATGGGTCAATGACACTAACAGAAGTACCTACTAAGTACATACAAGACGTATAGACAGTTAAAATGTTAGTGACGGTATTTTGAAGATATAAAACTGCTTTTGTAGCGCTAAGAAAAAGGGGAAAACAATTTAAAAAAGTCTACTAATCAATGGAAAAAATCCTTAAACTTTAAAGTAACAGTATAGGTAACAAACAGTAATGAATGGAAAATAACAATTAGATATAAGAATTATACTGAAATATTCTATTTTTGATCATTTACCTAAATGTAAACCTCATAAACATTCACTTTATCACATTAGGTATTTTGTTAGGTAACAATTTTAGGCAACTTTTTAGTTGAAGATTTTTAGGCAATTTTTATAGCTGCCAGCTAACAATTTTAAACTGTACAGAAACGTGCGATTAGTCAAGGAATTATTTGTACCTATTCAGGTACACGAAATAAAAAGTTATTGTAACTTATGAGTTAGATAAAACTTACCGAGGTACCTAGTGATCATCATCTTTTAAAAATCAATGGAGCAAGACGCTCAACACTACATAATATTATGTAGGTAATTTTCAAAACAATGTCAAACCAAATGATTTGATATAGTGCTTTGAAAGCATAAATTAACAAAAATGCTCGTTACAACATATGAAAATTCCTACTGTAGGTACCTAAAAATATTGAGCACCCAAGTTAAGTAGGTAATAAATAAAATAAAACATCAAAATATGAGAAAAAGAGTCAAAAATCACAGTTAGAGTCTTAAAGTTAAAATCAAAGATTGAAGTAACAAATGAACATTGTTATCTGGATTCGTCTGTTCACTGTAATAAAAGTAGCTACAATAAGCAGACAAAACTGATTTGGAAACAATATTGGGAATCATGCTACAAGTCCCTTTCTCAGTTATAATTTGATGAGAATCATCAATCTGGTAAAGGAGCAATTTTTGAACTTGACCATCTGCATTGGTGATGGGGTTACTGTAACTTATGAGTTAGATAAAACTTACCGAGGTACCTAGTGATCACCATCTTTTAAAAATCAATGGAGCAAGACGCTCAACATTACATAATATTATGTAGGTAATTTTCAGAACAATGTCAAACCAAATGATTTGATATAGTGCTTTGAAAGCATAAATTAACAAAAATGCTGGTTACAACATATAAAATTCCTACTGTACCTGAAAATATTGAGCACCCAAGTTAAGTAGGGGATAAATAAAATAAAACATCAAAGTAGGAGAAATAGAGTCAAAAATCACAGTTAGAGTCTTAAAGTTAAAATCAAAGATTGAAGTAGTACAAATGAACATTCTTACCTGTATTTGTCTGTTCAACGTAATAAAAGTAGCTGCAATAAGCAGACAAAACTGATTTGGAAACACTATTGGGAATCATGCTACAGGTCCCTTTCTCAGTTATAATTTGATGTGAATCATCAATCTGGAAAAGGAGCAATTTTTGAGCGTGACCATCTGCATTGGTGATGGGGTGTAACGCCGCGAAGGAGTTCTTCAAGTAGGAGCAAGGATGGTTGAAGATGACCGAGACGAGAGGTGATTTTTCAAGTTCAACAGTCCAACAAGCTTGGGAGTTATTTAAAGGGTACACAGTGATAAAACCAGGTCTTAAGCGTATATTGATGTGAGAGACGACAAAGAAATCACTCGTGAAACTGTGAAATTCAGAACTAACGTAAGTTCGGTCATAATAAACTGAAGTTTCGGAAAACGTTGCTTCCAAGAGGAGTTTTTTCTTGTCAAAAACGTATATTTTCACATAAGCCCCTAAGTTAGCGGATACGGAAAACATATTTTTCGGACCAGCAGTGATAAGGACGTAAGGGATGGCCATGGGGCTGGCTTTGAAAGTTTTAAAAACAACGAAATCGGGGTCATTCCCATCGAAGTAGGCGAGGGTTTTGTCCACGAGACCACAAACACTTATGGCGCAGTTTTCCAGTATTTGAATGCTGCTTCTTTGGGCGGCCGTGGCGTCAATGGGGAAGCGTCGGTGGCCGATTGAGATGAAAAAATCTTCTGAACGACGACCGATGATCCCGTTTGGAAAAGCTTGCAAAACTGATACGCCAGGCAAAGTGTCTACAACGTTCATGACGCCATCAGTGGCGAATGTATCAATAGTTTCACTTTGTCCAGAATTCAAAGAAGAATCACGCATTGGACTCCTAACTCCAATGAGAAGACCGCCCAAACCTTGATGAAGGCTGGCGGTTTTGCTGTGGAAAACTCTAACGAGGTTACCACCTGGGTCGTACATGTTCAAACTGTCATCGGCCATCCGGAGGTAAAATGCAGCTTCCGTGAAGACCCAGTTCTGCAATGTTGAAAACAAAATCAAAAACGAAAATGTCAATAATAATCTGGTGAAAAGTTAGCGAGTAATGCGAGATTTTCACCTATTGCGCGAGCCGATCAGTGATTACAAATTGAAAATGCAATGAAATCCATAATAGTGCCACATGAAAACTTCTTGCATAGACATTAGGGTGCGTCGAAAAATCTTTTTTTTTTTTTTAAAATCTTTTCGTAATAGCCTAGAAAAGCTATCTTTTGATCTTGAAGATGACTTGAAGTGACTTGCAAATGGTTGCGCATGCATTGAGACTAAAGACAATTTCTTGCACATGTTTGCGCATGCCTTAAGACTACAGTTGTTACGATTAAGGATAGGAAGTTACTCAGGATCGAGAAAAGTTAATATGCACTTTATTACAAATACCTACTAGGTATTTGGAGGCGCAAACAGAAGCGCAAGACTACTGAAAAAGAAAGTCTTTACAAATAGACCGTCACCAGTAGATATATTTGATAAATTAAATAATTTTATTAAACTCGGTTTCATGACTAAGAGTCGAGACGAGAGTTGACTCATATTGACATGTAGTGAATGTGCTTGAGTCAATGTGGTAACTCAGCTGATCAGGATGAAGCCAGTCAATTCATCCGTCAAATTTCAACTTTCTAGAGTAAAATTAGTATAAATATTATACAATATTTATTAAATTAATGTAATTATAATTAGTAGAAATTAGTAATTTCTAGGAGAGAATTTGGCTTACTCAGCTGATGGGAGACGGAGCCCCTCATATCCTTTGTCTCTTAATGTCCCAGAAAATCTCCCAATCAAATTTTATTTTTCGAACGAGCATCTTTCGAATTTGTTTTCATTTTTCACTCGGAATAAATCACGCGGCTAAACAGTCTGGTTATTACCAAGTGTAGCTCAGCTTTCGGGAAGGTTCAGGTGTCGCGAATTTCAGGCTGACCGTCAGCCAAAAAACAAGTCTATGTTGATATATTTATGTAAATAATCAATATTTACTTACAACGTGGTATCAAGAGCTTATTTATTAATTTTGGGCTAAGAAAAGATTTTGCCCGATTCTAAGTTGTGTTGGATCGTTGAGGGAGAATGAATTTATAATTATTTTACCATTTTAACATTGTAAAATTGTAAATAATGTCACTAGGGGATTTTTTCTACATGTTGAGTATTTTGGGTACATAATTCTTTTTCTCACTAAAATTTTTTCTGCAAAAATGGCCTCTGAACGGTTGCAGTGGAGAAATGACAAGATCAAGACGAACGAGCAAAAGGAAGGTTCTCTCACATAAGTAGAGTTCGACCAAGAATTGGAAAGACTTCAAAATTCAGATATCAGCTCAGAGACCTCGTTCGAATTCATGTGAAATCCTTTAGAATTCAATTCGTGCGAGTTCTTATGGCAGGTATACCAACTACAAGTTCAGTAATGAAACCTACTAGAAATATTTACAATATACTTACAATACAATACAATTATGGCACATAGATGAAAATATCATGAAAATCACGGGTAATCTCACTTATGAACATGAGTGATTTTTGGTTACACTATTAAAAAACTGGGCTGGCGATCAGAAGGTTGAAGAATGCACCAAAATACGGATTCATCAAGAATTTTTTTACAAAATACATTTCCGTGACGATATAAGCTATGCGCTTCGAGGTTGAACCAAGGATGCATATTTGAATTCCATACTCAAGTACATGCCGTAAAATCCTTGGAATGGACTGAGGGAAAATTGTCAAGTACATAATTAAAAAGCCTCGACAAAGAAATTTTCCGTGTAACTTTCGAAAAAATATGGTTCATGCCCTGGCCATAAAAGAAGGCAGATTTGGTATAAATCTTGAAGTAGTAGATGGACTTAGGAACGGAGCCTCTCTGGGTGCAGTAGAGTATGTTGGCAAAGTTCATTCAAGTTGTCAACATTTATGTTGTATGTTGGCAAACGAAGATCATTTTTGAAAAAATTGAATAAAACAATTCTGAAGTACACAAACAAAAGCTAGTGAACGCAATACAGACAGATGGAATGATAAAAGATACGGCACCAGAGAAAACGAGAGTCCAGAACGTACAACCGTTCGTTTTGCTTTCCAGAATTTTTCGATTAAGCCATTTCAAATATGGCAATCGAA
Source organism: Adelphocoris suturalis (assembly GCA_030762985.1). NCBI lineage: Eukaryota > Metazoa > Arthropoda > Insecta > Hemiptera > Miridae > Adelphocoris > Adelphocoris suturalis. The sequence goes on from CM061042.1 coordinate 24,577,035, forward strand.
TGTAGTAGTCATCAAATTCATAGCGGGAAGCTGCAGTGACTAACTTCATTTTGACACTTGAAATACAAAGAGCGAAGTCAATGATGAAATAGGGTTGGCAGGTCTCAGAACTTAATTTCTGAATAGCATTTATATCCCCCCCTTATTCCCATAGACGAAAAAAGGTAAAAAGAGATTCATTTCATTGCAACAGAGATTCCTGCAACCACGAGAAAATCTTGATACAACTTAATTAGAGCTTGAAGGAGCAAATTAGCGGATGAATCGTGGATTTTGAACGACAAACCCGAGTAACCAAGAAACCTGCAAGGATTTCCAGTTCAACTATGACGGTGGTACAACATCGTGAGGGTATACAGAGGTGCCAAAATCCCCACTTAGACATGCAAGTATGTCTTCCTGCTGTTCCTTGATGTTAGCTACTTTTGGAGCCTAGGCACCAATTAAAAAAACACCACACTAACCATCAAGTCCAGGTAGATTGTTGGCTTTGAAAATAGGTACACAGCACCATCTTGGGCGGAAAATCGCCTCTATCAGTTTAGTATCAAACAGTTGCACATCGGACGCACATACAAAGAATTAGTTTCATATTCAAGAGCGAAAACGGTCATTGTGTTCGCACTCCGCCTACGGCGATGTTAGCAGCCAACCCTGATAAGAAAATATGGATTCAAAAAGCAAATTTATATACTATGCAAAACGGAACATTCAGCAAAAATTAAAAGTTGGTGAGTTAGCCACTCATTTTAACATAAAGTCCTACGAATTAGCCGTCAATAAAAGTTAACATTTGTCACACACAACTCATCATTTTTTTTTTTTTTAACAGCACACGATAGAACAATGACAACCATTAATCTTAAACAAACATGCTCTGTTCAATTAATTGTATAAATCAAAATATACCTATACGCCTTTATTCAGAAACCTTTATTCTGTCATTCATGATAACTGAATAAAGGCACCACATCTTTACAAGGTCATAAAACTCATTAGACAATTTCACAGTGGGCATCCTCTCTAAACTTATTAATTACGTACACTGATTCGATGGCTGAACTAGGTAGGTATCCACATCTTTGATATCCATCCTCCGCAGAGAATATTTAATATTATTAAATGAATGAAAGATCAACGAAAAAATTCAACAATTGAAACGTTTATAAGTAACAATAATTTGTACAATAAACCTTTATACACAATAAATATACAACTAGAGTCAATCCGATCTTTTTTCACAAACAAAATAACACGATACTCATTGCCTGCCAATATCGGGTTTTCCATGACAAATTAACTTCCCAAAAATAGGTGCATACACGTTAATTGATCGATATTAAATCTAATTATAATTCTAAATAGATAACACTCACAGATACATCATCATTTTCAGAATTACTTTTAGGTTTATTCAATTTGAAAGCGTAATTCGGGAGACATTCATAACACATAAACTTTTTGGAAAGTGGGGAAATTTCACTAAGAATCGAGCATAATATGCAATCGTCAAAATAAAACTCCACGTTAGTGTAACTAAGAAATTTAACAATAGAGAAATAATTTTTATTTTTGCGAAATTTCATATACCAAGGTTTGTTTGTATAATTGTTGTCACAACAAATCACACAATTCTTGAATAATGACCATCTTTCAGTGATAAGGTTTTTAACAGAGTCGCTGAAACTTATCGGTCGCGTGTAAAGTTGTTGTTGTGGTTGGGGGCGCTGTAACACGTATTCATATCGGATTAGCTCAACAAAGCTGCAAATTTTCATTATATTGTTGGTTATTACGAAGAAATCTTCTTTGAAGAATCCTGTCGAGCCATCTTCCATTTCATGAACAACATTGTTTTTATAATACACGATGAATCGAGTGAAATCTCTTTGTTCGATATTGATTCCGAAGAAGTTTCTAGGGCCAAGCTCAATGGTGATCGTAGGAATCCATCTAGGGCTACTAGTCACTGATCTCAATACATTGAAAGAGGGGTTGCTCGTTTCTACGTCGAAGTGTTTTACAGTTTTGATTACAATGCTGTCTTTTACAGATACTACGCCAGAGTCCAGAAAATATAACTGTTCTTCAGGATCAACGGAGATCTTGTGGTTGGCAATACTGAAAAAGTGCTCTCCATTCTCGTAGAATGTGAACCCGTTTGGCGAAGAAGCAGTAACTTTAACGTTACTCAAGACTTCAATCTCGTTAAGGGCCAAGTCTGTGATGACAGTTGCGTGAGAGTTATGCTGATGGTCCACACCGATCATCAGGCAGTTGCAGCCTTTGTGAAGGTCGGCCGCTTTCTTATTAAAAACTCTTACCAGCCCTCCATAAGGACTATGCATCTCCAACCTTCCATCAGAGAACAACAGGTAAAAGGCGACTTCACTGAACACACACTCCTGTAACCACGAGAAAAAATATCCCTTCAGAATGAAGAAGTGGTATTACACGTTGAGGTACAAATTTCTTTGAAAGTAGGTCTACAAATAACTCAAGAACGGGATATTGCACTCCCCCTAGAAACAATTTAGTTTAATATCTCCGTAGAAGCTTTCAAAAAAAGGAGCATGATGGTTTTCTGGTGGCCAGTGTATATATAGGGGAGCGAATTGAAGTGCCATGATGCATTGACGTCACTTGTAATCCGTTCGTCTCCTTTTGTGACGAAGCTATAAACGATTTTGAGCAAGAAATTAGTAATTGAGGGATTTTGAAGTGTTCTGAATCCGAATTTATATAAAATAAACTACACGGAGCCCAAAAACAATAGATTTCACAGCACCCCCTTTCTAGCTAAGGCTAAGCCAGTAGCAAAAATCAACAACTCCAACATGAAGGACCTTGAAAGTTATATTAAGATACCACCCAAGACAAGATGTTCAACGACCGTATCGCTAAGTTAGCAAGCAACTGAAGGTAACGCCAAGCAACAGCCCATCAAACTACAGTTATTTGAGATTAGTCTGCCACCCAGCTAGGATTGGTTAGTGTAGTGGATGTAGTCGGTTACGTGTTCTTAAGATTAAATCAGCAAGCAAGCCAAAGATTTGATCACACAACTAGAAATTCACAACATCGATAGAGATATAATGCATGTCGTATGTAACATCTTCTATCACTGCTTTTGAAGAGTTTAACAATTCAAAATTATCTTAGCAAAGAGCTCAGAAGTGATACGCAAGGATACTTTCATTCGTCTGCCATAAAGATTCGATTCGGCTACAATAAAGTAGCGAAACAGCACTTTTCCCTCGTCAATTTAATTGGTTTCAAAAGCTGCCACGAAAAAGATTTCATCCACAAAATTTAAAAAAATTGTATCAAGCATGCTGATTTTGTTGGCCATGTGATCAGAAGTTTGAGGATGAAACTTCTTATTTAAAACCACTTGCCTTGACTTTGAGGTATTCCTTCCGCCGAATTTCTCCTGATCTCCATCGCCTCAGAGTTTTTTTAACTTCTAAAAACTCGTGCCAGTCATAGGAGAACTCAGTGAACCACGCTTCATCGCAGGATGTCACGGATTCCAGCCAATGCGAAGCCACTGCCCGGCAGGCTAGTAGGTCATTCGGCTTCAGATGAACCCAAATTTGATGAACCACCTCAGTTGGGAATAACCAAACTGGGTCCATCGTTCCCCAAGGAGGAATAGGAAAATGGAATCAAGCACTGAAAGAATGAAAACTATCTCAGTAAACACCGATTCACCACATACAATATAGTTCAAAATACTCTGAGGTGACATAGAAGACCATATCAGCATAGGTAGGTTACCTACCACTGGATATTTGTATTAATCTAAAATTTCTCGACTTCAATCACGAACACAAAGCTTCCATACCTTCGGTAGCGAGGAAGCAAAACGGAACGATCAAGCGAAGGAAACTCATTTTATTATAAATCAGTTTTCTGCGCAATTACGATATGCGGGACAAAGGCGTATTAATAGAGAAAACAACGACAAAACTCGAACTGACTCAGGCGACACAAATAAACAAGACGTTGAACTATTTGTCAATAATATAACCTCACTGGCTAAAAAATAGATTTCCAAATAACGCGTCTCGTGCACTAGTTACCTATGTGCAGCGTAAAACCGCATGTGGCCAAGCGCCAACGACGCTGGTAAGGATGGTATCCAAGAAATTAATTTTCGCTCTCAATGGGGACGAAACGGAAAACATTTGGCGCGATGCCTCACTCAACTTTCTTAATTTCTAGCAAATTTGAGTAAAAAAAAATACTTTGAAAAAATTCATTGACATTCCAATAAATCTCGAAAAATTGCCAGAATTTCAGTATTTCTCGTCTATTAACGCGCATTTGTTGTTATTTGAACCTGAGCTTCAACTGTGTTCCTGGTAATAGGGGTTATTGATTAATCATTGTACGTCTACAAAAAGAAAGGATTATGTTCATGAAATTTCATGAAAATTATCACTCCATTTTGGATACAATAATAATAAAACTATGCTTTGAGAAATATTCCGATTTTTTTAACCCCCAAAGGTGTATCTGAAAGGGTGATTTGAGGGGAACGTCAGTTAAGATGATGTCAAGGCACCGATCCTGGTTTTCTATGGGGCGTATGCAAAACACTTTCCCATTAAGTACACTTGATGTCATAACGGGTGTAACTAACACTTTCCAATCGTACCTGACCGTATGAGATATTTCCAGATTTCGAGGAATGCATTTTTTTGTACTAATTAGTCCTACTATTGGTACAAAAGGTTTTTGAAAATAATATTCTTCTACGCAAACCATTTTTAAAATTTCAAATCATGTTCTGCAGTTCTTACAGATTGTAGAGTTTCTTCATTTGGACAGTTCAAATTATTACAAGACTACAAAAAAGGTCTTTCTTTCTTTGTAAAGTTGTCCTTTTTTTTGTGTTCTTACTGATTGTTTAGATCATGTACATAACAATAAGTTTTGGTTGGCAAATTTTTAGCTCAAGTTTGCGAATATACTAGCTTATGACATTTTCTATGAAAAAACTATCATGTCTTGAAAAATTTCCAAGTGGGGTGGGCAGTGTAGTTTTGTTATATATTGTAATATGGAAGAATATCAGCAGGTGACGTTAACAAATATTTTACAATGGTATATTAGTCCACTTCCACACATTGCTCACTGTTTTATTTACCCTGTAGTAACATTAGATCAACGAAGGTGATGCTTATACCTGATCTTCTAGAAGATAACCTGATCAGTTATCGTAAATTTAATCAAAATAAAAAAGTTCCAGTCATGCAGCATGTTCGTATGAGCGAATTTTTGCAATTATCTTACTATACTATGATACATTGTTTGGAAAATTGAGGACATTGAGTGAAAAAAAATTGTCAACTCTACCAATTTTATTGTAAAAAAAAAAAACTTGTTCTAAATAACATTCTGCGATTCAAAAAGAGATTTTTTGCAGTTGTTATCGATTTTTTAGCACAATTAAATAAATTTAAGTACACGTTTCAGCATAATTTTGCGCACACATTTTATATTGTTCTATTTCATAGTTGATAAACTCTATTTAAGCTATATTCTGAAAAAAAAAAAAAATAAATAAATAAATAAAAAAAAATAAATAAAAATAAATAAATAAAATAATAATAATAATCTAGCCGTTTTAGCTATTTTTAGTGATTTTTCAGCACCTTCTTTGAAATTTGATAAATTTGTGATAAAAAATGCTGGCTAACGAATTGGTCCTTTCGTTCGGAAAGCTTGATTTTTTGGCGCGAGAACGGAATTTTAATCTCAGTCCTAAGGAGAGTTATCTTCTGGAAGGGCACTCACTCACATACACATAGGTACATATACATATGAAAAAGCGATAAATTCTAGGATTCGTTCCAGAATGTCTCAACACAGATTTGAATGAGAAAATTTTGATTTAAAATTTTTTTGGAGCCATTGCAATAGCTTCATTTTCTACGAAAATTCGCTAAAAGGAGGAATTTGAATCGCGATAAAAATACATTTATAACCAATTAAATTTGGATCGATCATAAGAAATAGCTGTTTTGTGAAATTCAATTAAATAATTAAAATCGGCCCAAACAAGTTTGACACGCTGTGATTTTACGTTCACGCATGAGCTGTTGTTTACATTTAAGATCTAATTCAATGAAATTCGTAGAACATCGTGTTGTTGTTACTTTGAAATGGTGCTTTGCGCATGCAAATACTCTCCTTTTGATCCATGGTAATGAAACCTGTAGCACAATCCACGAGCACTAATAATAATCCGCAAATACTATTTTTTTTTTAATCGGACAGTATTTCAATACAATTTAGCATAGAGTATGAATTCCATCAACAGAATAATAAGTCACGGAAAAGTGATTTCTACATTGGGCACTTTGAGCTACCAACAGGCTCCTCTTGTTATTTAGGTGCTTAAACTAGGGAGGGGGGGGGGGGTTGATTACGACAATTAAAATGTGGTTTCACCATTTAAAAATGATCAAATAATTACTTATTTCGTTCCTATCTCCAGGAACTGCATAAAGACGCACTACCCAGTTTCAAGTGAATGATTAATTATCATAAATTTCAAGTATATACTGTGTACTAGGAATTATCTACGAACTATGATTACACCTCGACCAAATAATGGCCTTTAGTTTACTAAATGACTCTACTCAGAAGTGGAATACTATAACCAACAAAATTATGTTTATACATAAATATCAAGTATTTCAATCCTCGAGGATATTCACACGTAAAAGTGATAATGTCTAATCAAATATGAATCAATATTAAATTGAACGCAAATTACCTCAATCGGATTTAAATAAGGCGGAAGTTCAGTCGTATGAAGGAGGGTTCCAGTTTGAAAGTACAGTAGGTAATGATCGGCAAACTCGAAGGTAGGTTCATGGGAACTGCTGATTGTAGTGGGGTATTCATTTAGAAGAAAACTATTTAGAAAGGGCCAAAAGAACGGGGTAAACAACGAAATTGCGATTGTTTTGGTATTGGCAAAGCTTACTCGTCCTAGAATGGGCAAGCGAACATGCGGATGGGGGACGGACCGGAATAATCGCAAACACCTGCACATATCGATTGTAGATGAATCGAAGTAGAATGATCGATTAACGTGATTCAAATTTCGTTGAATTCGAATTTCCAAGAACTCGCGGAGTCACAAAGCACAGAATGAATATTATTTCAAGCACAGCTGTATGTGACCGATGCTTGGCTGAGATTGCAGATACATATTATACTTGAGTGCCCGTCCCAGGAAAATTGTGATGGACGAAATAATCAAATCAAATCAAATCTTTATTTACGGAATAATCCATTTTTGTCACAATTGTATAGATAAATAAAATAGTCAACAGAAGAAAGTAAAGGTGTCTAAACATATATAAGTAAATCATGTATGCATCATCAAATGGCGGCGTTCAAGGAACCAACAGAAGTTAGAACAAGTAAAGAAGTTATACAAAGTTATAAAAGTTATAATACAAATTTCAAACAGGTTGCAAGATGATTGACTATTCATGAAAAACATATAACTTATTAAATCAGTGCAAACGATTTCAGATCAAAGAAATATTTCATTTCAGGATAATAGATTTTATGATCGTAGGTGATGTATGAAATAAATCAATTTCCATGTAATTATTAGATTGCATCATGGCCCTATTGAGGGGGCTGTATTTTTGGTAATTAGTTGATAGGGATGCATGTGCAAATGTATATTTAATTTAATCAAGTCTGAAGAAATGAATCAACTCTTCAATCTTCCATGTCTCCTACAATTTCGTTCAATATCTGTTTATATTGTGATATACAAGTTTCTAACAGACAGTTATACAACAATTTGAACAGTGCAATGAGTTTTCAAGTCTTACCAAGCAATCAATGGAAATAACTACATTTTGCAATATGGCTATATGGGCAATCAATGCCAAATGAAAAGTATATTAAAAAAACTCACATTACTACTTGAATATAACGTCAATATGAATCAAGTTAGCGGAAAATATGTGACATAAAATAAGTGATCATTTTAATAATAAATACATATCTAAGAACACGGAAAATCGAAACTTCCTTCGACTACACAGAGGAAACCTTCTCATAGTAATTTCAGTTCAATGAAAGGAGTTACCTAAATTTAACTGCTGTATTATTCGGTAGCAGCATTTAGCGTACATGTGAACGCAGCTTCATGCAGTGTTTAGCAGGTATTAATGTAGGAAAATCGACTAGCGGTACATTTCATGGCAGTTTAAGTTATCAGTCTGAAAGGAGCTAAAACTATATATATCTAGTAAATATGTAGCAGTCTTTATTCAATAAAGGGTTTTTCGTTGTTGCATCAGAATTTATTTACCTACTATACGAAATTCATTGTCAGAGTTCGACCAAAATCTCCAGGGATTGTGCGGGTTGACTCCTTGACGATAACCTGAGAGATAAATAGTTGCCCCTACGCATGCTCAAATGTGAAATCCTCAACACTTATTACTTTTAGAATTAACATCCAATGTCAGAGAAATTTCAGGGATTGTGCCAGGTTGGGATCGTCTTTTCTCCCAACCCAGATCAATAAATTGTAGCCTCTGCGCGTGCGTCAGAGTAAAATCCTTGAAGAAAGATTCAGTCATGCAGCATGGCCGTAAGAGCGAATGTTCATGATTATTATATTAAATTATTTGGTAAGTAATTCGAGCATTTTTGTGCACAGAAGCTATCAATGCAAATCGGCATTAAACACCAAGTATTCGGCAACAAAACAATTTGGATTTTTATAATTCAAATAAACGATTTCTAACACATTTTAATGAGAAGTACGAACATTTCTGTGTATTTTAGTTTAGTAGGTATATATCATTTCTTTTACAGTAAAACTTACTTAAGAAAAGGAAATTTTAAAAAATATATAAATATATATGTAGTACCTACCTATACTAAAGTGCTAAGCTCCAGGAATCGTTTCAGAACGCTTCAAATAAGATTGTAATTAAGAAAACTATTGAAAATTTCCAGCGCCATCGCACTCTTTTTTTTTTTTGTTAATTATCAACTTGCCGACACTTTTCAGTTTTATAATAAAAACTAGGCGTTGATGGGATTCTCAGGGATTGTTCGGGTTCAACCGTAAATGGTTCCTTGAAAATTCCTCAAAACTTTTCGATTCGAAATCCAGATACAAAAACTACGTACTGACCTGGTTAATAACAACAGGAGTTATGCAAATTGAATCAATATTAAATAGCTCATATGCTCAACGAATACCTATGCATTTTTCAACAGCTAGTAGTTTTTATAATAAAGAGTACAGTAGTAATTATAAATGTATATAGAAAATAACAAGATAAAGTGACTATATAGTTACAATTAAATTTCAATTTGTAAAATAATTATTAAGAAACCAATATATTATAAAATAGCAGCAGAATCATCACCTGACAAACCTGAGCCAAGCCTAGCGTCGGGCAGCACCATCGTTTCATGCTTCCGAATTAATTATGTGTTCTGTACTATTTTATATTGTAATATTCATAAAAAAAATGTGTCTTGTGTAAAAAAAATATGCATAAAAAAATATATGTTTTGTGTCTCAAGTTAAAAATGTCTTGAATCAGCATATCAAAAAAGACCCAATCATTTCAATCGCCTCTTAGCGTCCCAGAGAGTCTCTCTATCTAATTTCAACTTTTTAGCAGAACAGGAGTTATTTTAGCTCGTTCAGCTGATTAGGAATGAGCCAATAATTTCAATCTTCTCATAGTGTCCCAGGGAGACTCCCTATCAAATTTCTACTTCTTAGGATGAACAGAAGAGAATAATTTAGCTCACTAACAAAGAGATTTTAAACAAACATGCAATTTGGGAACTTCCCAATAAAATTTCTCATGATTTTGACATTTTCATGTCTTTGCTTTGGCACATAAACTGAAAAATCGTCACGAAAACTTGCTTACGCGATACCAATAAATAAAATAGACTCACTGTGTTGCGTAGAGAACAATCAACTGTTTTCTTATTTTGATGCTTGGGTACATGAACTAACAACCTTACTTCAATACCTTGTTGTGTAGTGGTAACAACTTCGCTACTGGGGTAGGTGATGTAGCCTTGCCCGAATTCAATTAATTACCCACGGGTGGGCGGTTTCTCTTATGGCCCATTTAATTGATCTGTACGCCCCGCCGGCGCCGTGCAATGCACGGGTGAGATCTACCTAGTAATAAATACAATAAGAAAACACACATGAAAACGTCCCAATGTGTTGCAGACTCGTATGCAAGCCTTTTTCTGGTAAGGTTATCAATGAATTACTAATTTCTTGTCTTTAGCTCTCGGACGTACTCAATTGTTTTATCTTAACAGCTAAAGTTCCAACACGAATTAGGTCGGAATAGAGTTTCAAATTAATGTCTCGTTGCATTACAACTCAACCAAGAAATTTATTCTTTAAACGGAGTCCATTTTGACATGATCGCATTGTATATTTTTCATACACACGTTTATGATAATTGTATATTTGATTTCACTCTTGGTATAGTTACTGAATTTGTTTATCCAAAATATTGCCAGTAAACTATTTAATATTAAAAATTATAAATATTCTATTCCTACCGTGCCGACTATTTCAATAATTCGAACCGTAGGATCGATAGCAAATTTGAATCGGTGTTCGATACAAGACTATCGACGACTAGATTCGATAACGCGGAAAACATCGAACGGGGAGGCGGTGGGAGAGTCAGCTGGGCAAGGTCATAAAAAATAACGAACAGCCGCCGAACGAGGGGGGATCGCATCCAAGGTCTCGCCAGTAATCTATGTCAGAGAAGATAACAAAGAATCTTTCGCAGTGTTACCAACACATACTGTAATTACCATGCCGTACGGTAATTTAATATAATTACATTATTACGTTGTAAGATCATATTGTTCGTAGGTACGGATATTCCTGCTATGTAAAACCCGAATGCCAAATGGATTCAATGAAGAATGATGCTGTAGTGAATGTTCCTTCTGATGCTGCCCATTCATATCCGACTAGATTTCGTCTGGAAGGCAATGTTGTTAATTTGAGTCCCAACTCAACTCTTTTTACTAAAAGTCCTCTCTATATTTCATCCGTATTACATAAATCTATGCCAGCGGATATGAAGTTGCCATCCCTTTTTAGAAGAGACGCAACAAAAGGCTCATTTACACCTGGCTAATTTCAGTAGGGTATGCCGGTCTGGATAGGATTTTGGTCAGCATTTATGTATAATATAAAAAGATGATGTGCAATTGGCCTTGAACTTGGAAATACAATAAAAAGAATATATATGTAATATGTAAGAATACATTTTATATAACTTTGTGTATTTACGCTAGTAGTATTATTTAATAAGATTATAAATTAAGATCTAATTTTTTTGAGGTAATTTTGGTTCGCGAACTGCTGTCATGTTGTCGAGTCGCGACACCTGTCAGCGCCACGGGCTTGCCCACTGGTGACAGTAGGCTGACATTTTCATTGGGTGGTACATTTGTTTTTATTTTGCCATTTTGTCAATAAACCTTATATCTATCTATCTAACAAGATTCCAGAATGACTCTGGACACCAGTCGCGCAGCATTAGGTAGTGTAACATTCTCGAAATGTTCTTCTGTGCATAAATAGATACAGGATGCATCAAAACAAACTTTTTTCCAAGAAATATTCAGCTACAAAAATAAACGGTAGTTCTTTACACAAGAAACTAATTTTTCAAATATAAAATATGGCAAACAAAATGAAAATACAATATTTTTATTGATTTCTTTGAGTAATCAGTAAACTACGAGTACATTCGAAATTGTTATTTTATATTCGAGGATTATTATGACTCATTTCGCCCAAAAAAAGTTAGCATCACTTGTAAACAAGGACATAGGAAAAAAAGTGAATAATAATTATTCTAAAATTTTAGAATTAGAAATATTGGAGTTATTCTAGAAAAATGAGTGACGGAACATGATCGGATGAACGAATTTTCGTTATTATCGAATGGCATTGTGTGTAACCTAAATTGCTTTAAAATTTGAGCACTTCGACTGAGAATTTAGAAGAAGAAAAAACCTCGTTCATTCTAAATACCTAATATTTGGCAATAAATGTACCTAGTTTTTTTTCCTTTTTTTAACGCAGTTTTTGTCTTTTCATCTGCAAAATTTCGTGCCTGATTTTTCGTTATTATCGAAAGGTATTGTGTGTAACTTACATTGTTTCAAAATTTGAGCACTTTGACTGAGAATAAAAATAATAAAAAACCTCGTTCTTTCTAAATAATATTTGGCAATAAATGTACTTTTTTTTTAATGCAGTTTTTGTCGGGGTTTCAGCAAAATTTCGTGCCTGATTTTCAGTGTTTTAGCTAATATTTTTGATAATCTTCGTTTGACTAAAATTCTGTTCAAAATATATTCAACAATTTTTAGCCGTTTTTATTTAGTGGTTTTGTGTAGCTCACTTTCTGGTATTTGAGCAATTCGATACCCTCAAGAAGAGCTGGTCAACGAACTCATCTTTTCGTTTGGTCTCCATCATTAAAAGGTAGGTACTACTAAATTATCCATTAAGTGTTTTGTGCAGGGAGGATGGATGTAGATAACAGGTGTAACGAGGATATAAATCACAAAAACCTTATTCAATAGGAAATGTAAGATCCGTGTGAATCACAGTAATAAAACCTTTCGATTACCACCCAAATAACCGGGAAATAACAACACTAGGAACTGAAAATGTCAATATTTAGAATTTCTGAAGGCATTTGTGTCAACATTTGGTTAAAAAAAAGCTGAATTTCAAAAAGTGCTTTGTGATAATCAACAAAGTTGTTTGGAGAAATTGAATACTACTCTCAACGAACTCACAATTTATAATACCGGCTTGGAAGTTCCATTTTCTTGAACCCGTGGGTAAAACACAGAATTTAAGAGAGATCTCCCCTAATAGTGTTCACAATTGGTGCTTTTACCGTATCTTGCAACCTTGTTACATAAGTACATAGAAGCTATAATAGAAGGAACGTACATCCTTTACATCAATATTTTCGCTTTTGATTAATATCTCCCTTTTGGTTGAATGGTCTACAGACCATCGTAGCGGTAAAGCATTGCAGAAAGAGTATACACACTAAACAGAAGGCGCTTATTAGGAGCTCCGTTTATAAACACAGGCGACCCGCAAAGTGGTACAGAAACACTACAAATTTAACACGAGGCCAGTACGAAATATATAGGTAACACTGTTTCATTCCTTACTAACCCACATTTCGTGAAACTACTTCCATTGCATTGTGTGTTATTCTGTGCAAATTATATCTTCATACAATGACAATTGAGTTACGTATACGTCTTACACACACGCACAGCTAGAGTGAAAGAGCGCTGTACTTACCCACAGTAAAATTACAGGTTTCAAATCCCCACTTAATATTATTATTCAACATAAGTAATATATTTTCAGTTTCGGTGAGATGTATGAATTGAGCACCACACTAACCCGTACGGTTGTGCGATGGGCGAAAAATCATCTAAATGCACAAAACTAGGAGACGACGATCCGACTATTGGCTTGGCAAAAGTGAATGATATTATGTACTTTGAGGCTTGGCATCTTTGGTACGTAATTCACTGATATAGGCTGACCAAAAAACTTGACCTGTCTTTTGCCAAGACGGATTTTTCTGCGTTGGAACGAATTTTTACATCATATTTTAAGAGAGTTATCGCCTGGAAATACATCCTATACATACACATACGACGTTGAAATCTGAGATTGTGTTATATGATGTATGAAACGGATTTGTAGAGGGTCTCTGCCCCATCCCTTCCACTCTTTAAATTTCGAAGTCATCTAAATAGATCATTATTTCTTAGAAAATCCGCTAATGGTATGATGTTGGCGCCACGGACACGGTTCTGGCGCCAGGGCGTCAAAAACTATACGGCAAATTGTGTGCGGTAACTCTACCATTCAAAAGTCGTTATAGGTCCAAAATTGCGTCCTGTATCGTGTCACGAAAAGACAGACGGACAAACACACAAGTGCAGACCAAGATAAAGAAGAGCCTCACTGCGTTTGGCCAATGGCAAAAGGTCATGGCGGCGCAGACGTCCAATTTAGTGAGAAAAATAATTCAGACGGAAACGTGGCCCGATTAGCTCTCAGATCAGGAAGTCACGAACTGTGACAGGACGTTACTCTCATTGTCAGCGGTTATCACTGTTATTACCTGCCGGCTATTAATATCTAACCCAATAATTTCATAGGTAACATTTACGATCTGTCAATTGAACAGTACTAAGGTTCATTCGCACGTATCCATGACGACGTTCCATTTAGGGACCTTCATTTTACTTCCGATTCTGCGACGGTGGTGGAAGCATTGTGAGGTTGACAACTTAGTAAAATGTCATACTATTGGGATGAAACTCATATGGGGTCATCAAATCTCTCAAGTCAAATCGTCACAATGTCTTTAATCCTGTATAACAATAATTCAATTTGTATTTGCCCTATTCTAACACCTCTTAATACATTTATATAACGGATTACATAACAGATACAAACTTTAGCTATGTGCTTGCCAAACGGCATACTTTTTTGTTGCTGTTTTAGGCGAATTTATCAATATAAAATTAAAGCATTGTGGAAGGGTACGTAGAATTTTGATGACCCAATCGTAATCTGAGACATATTATGAACACGGGGTAGGTCATACATGAAAACTAAGGCAACCCTTCGAAAATTTCACATACACAATTATAATCCTGATTTGAAAGAATAAGTCTAGAAAAGACCGGAATGATTATAAATTTACTCAATAAGCGACTCTGTAATAATTGTATGAGGGATTCTTGGACTCAACAGGAAGGAAATAGTAAAGTTGATCAGCACTTCTACACTCGTCTACCTCCAACTAACAACTGACTCCAGATTTTTCCCATTCCGTTTGCAGCGAGGGTCCTGGAAAGGGTTTCTGCTTACTTCAGCAAAACCTCAGCGGGCCGGTGCTTCGAGATGAATAATGGGGTTATTGTCCTTAGAGGTTGCAATAAAACTGTCGCAAACAAGAGATTGACCTTTTGAAGAGCATCACGAATCAATGGTTAAGGACATTCCTAGTACGGTCAATTGTTTTTGATAAAAATGAGATGATTAGGACATTCAACCGTGACAAAAATGAGCAACATAGAAATCCGTTTCAGAACATCTCAAACTAAATCAGTGGCAAACCGATCATTGTATATGTCCGTCTGAAAGAATGTGCGTAACAACATCTTGTTCAGGCTCTTGTTCAGACATCGTCATGGAACTAAGAGTAAATTTAGTAAATTATTAGAATAAAATCTCTCAAGTCAAATCTTCACAATGTCTTTAATCCTGTATAACAATAATTCAATTTGTATTTGCTCTATACTAACACATCTTAATACATTTACATAACAGATACAAACTTTAGCTATGTGCTTGCCAAACGGCATACTTTTTTGTAGTTGTTTTAGGCGAATTTATCAATATAAAATTAAAGCATTGTGGAAGGGTACGTAAAATTTTGATGACCCAATCGTAATCTCAGGCATATTTTGAACGCGGGGTAGGTCATTCATGAAAATTACGGCAACCCCTCGAAAATTTCACATACAAAATTATAATCCTGATTTTAAAGAATAAGTCGACAAAATACCGGAATGATTATAAATTTACTCAATAGGCAACTCTGTAATAATAAATGAAGGATTTTTGGACTCAACAGGAAGGAAATCGTGATACTCATAAGCACTTGAATTTTGTATTTGGATGAAGAGAGGGGTTAAAACTTGCCACTGCAATAGCTTCATTTTCTACGAAAATTCTTAAAAGCTCCATATTCACGTTTCTGGTCTTCTGCTAACCATGATTTAACCTTTCTACTATACTATAATGGTACCAATGACCCGAAGAACGCACCTCAAACTAGGTATGGTGGTAAGCGCGACTTGGGATCCTCAGTAGCCTTTTAAGCACTAGCTGGTGCGGATGTGGAAGGAACCCTTGTCAGATTTTAAATGTAGTAACGAAAAACGTGGTGAGGGTCAATGTGTTTTGGTCTGAACTAGAAAATAGATAGGGTAGTTGCACCGGAAGACGGACACCCTCTGGTAGTCGGACACATGGACGGTTTTCCCCACTATAAATAAGCCCAGGGATCAAGGAGACCATTGGGTCCAAGTCCTTTGCGTTCTCAAACCTTCCATGTGCCAGACAAAGTTCTACCAACCTACAAAAAGCCCATCTTCTGATTCAGAAAATTCAATGAAAGTGGGTCAACACTGCTTGCAGTTGAAAAACGTGGTTGGGCAGTTTTTTGCTAGTGGAGGTGCTCCGTGGAAATAAGGTATAACAATCTTATTTACCTTTCTAATTTGTTGAATTTTATTTCATTTGTGTCTCGTTATTTTCTGTTGCCGTAGATTGAATGAAACCAGTGATTTGCATGCATCTAATATATTAAATTGACTGTGTCCGTCTACTGAGTATGCAAAGTGCTCAACGTTCAGTAATCGGACTGAACTATGTCGTTCAGTCATAGTTCATAACTACTGTTATGAAATAGGACATAACTGCTGGTTATGACGTGAAAACACGGGAAATTCAGTAGACGGACACACCTATTAACATAGGTGTCTATCTCTACTTACCTATTGGACCTACCTAGGCCTACTTGCCTACCTCATTATTTATATTATTTCAGTCTGACTACAAGCATGAGTCCAAAGTTCAGCAAGAGGAAAAAACATGAGAAGAAAAAGATCCGCCAATATTCCCATCAGAAGATGACTGCAGCTGTCGCTGCTGTGCAAGAGAAACGAATGGTCATAAGAGCTACTAGTAAGGCATTTGGCGTGCCAAAATCTTCACTTCATGAAAGAGTGACTGGTTAAGTTTCTGAAGATGCCACTACGATGGGACCATCTACTGTCCTTACTAAACAAGAGGAAGAAATTCTGGAAAAGTGGGTTATCGAAACGGCCAAGTGTGGGTTCCCCAGAAAAAAAGTAATCTATTTGACTCAGTTCAACAAATATTGAAATCAATGAAACGAGAGACTCCTTTCAGAGATGGCAGGCCTGGCCAAACTTGGTACCTGTCATTTTTAAAGAGGCACCCAATACTTGTCACAAGAACGCCTGAGAGTTTGACCAAAGGTCGAGCAATCATCACAGAAGAATGCATCCGAAAGTGGTTCGATAACCTGAAAGGTTATTTGCAGAAGCTTGATGCTGCCGAAATTTTCGAGAACAGTGAGAGAATCTTGAACGGTGATGAAACTTGTTTCAGCTGGTGCCCCAAATCTGGGAAAGTTTTAGCACCCAGAGGTTGGAAGAACGTTTACGACGTTAAATTCGCCAACGAAAAATACAACGTACCTAACTGTCTTGCTCTTCTTTTTGCTAAAGGAAAAATTGTCCCCCCAATGGTAGTTTTCCCGGCCACCTCGAGAAATCGTGGAAAGCATACCTACCAGAGGGGTGGTTCATTGACAAGAGTGAATCGGGATGGATGAAGGGACATATTTTATTTTATTATGATTTTATTGTGACTGTGCTACCTACTCAAATAATATATCCTGTTTTATGACTTCATTCGATTTTTTAAAATGAAACCTTTGAACTGTCCGTCTACTAATTTCCGTATGTCCGGACTTAGCTGAAAGGGTGTCCGGCTACCAGGTGGATGGAGTTCTTGTCTTTTAATCACAAAAACACATTTACGCTAAATTATTCATGCTTCTTATTCCTAACCCTTGTCTCAAAGTACTGAAGCAAAAATGAAGTAAATTTTGTGGAAAATTAAATTTTTATTGGTTGCAAAAGTGCATTGATGCGGTTAAGTGTCTGTCTACCGGTGCAACTACCCTACAACGCTTTTTGTTTGCAATTCGATATGCTCAAAAAGTTCTGCCCAACGAACTCACGCTTTCATCAACCTTGATATAGTGGAGGAAGAACATATTTCATTAATCTGAATCCTAAGGAGTTATCGTCTGGAATGACACACACACACACACACACACACTACACATGAAAAAGCGTTCAACTCTAGGATTCGTTTCAGAATGCCTCAAAACGAATTTCAACGAAGAAAATTTTCAGAAATTTTGTTTGAAAAATTGTTGGAGCCATTGCAATAGCTATATTTGGAACGAAAATTCACAGAATTGAAGAAATGGACACAAATGAGTTCAAGAGAAAACCTTAAATTGGGTTGGCAGTGCTACTGATTTTGAAGCACGAATGTTTAAATTATATGAGAGTTAATGAGAATTAAATGGCTCGGTACTTATGTACCTGATGAGAAGGCCTTAGGGCGAAACCGCTCGGACTGTTGATGTACTACAACCCACTTTAGGAACAGACAATTTTATTCCTTCTCTCAATCCCCCTTCATATATTTATAGAACATCAGCTATGTATCGAGTGTCTACCGGAATCGAATTTGCGACTCATTAAGGAATTACCATCACTTTCACTTCGATTCCTAGCTGTGCGATAGAGAAAACATCTTTTGATGCGGCTCACGTGCTTGAACGGTCGAGTTAGCCGATTTTTTTCTTCTTTTTTAAAATAGAAGATTCATTGTAGCAAAGAATCTTTCTTTTTTTTTACAGCCGGTTTAATGAGCGCTCATTCTTAAGCAGTGAAAAGAAACCTGTAGCAGTTTTTTTCTTATCCATTTTTCCAAGAGATTATCTTCTTGAGGGCAACGATGCGTCACGTTCGTCGACACAATGGACCAACCAACTCCGTAGGAAGTGTGGACTTACTTTTTAAAATTTTTTTATTGAGATAAGTAGGTACTATATATGAGGAGCTCATTGCCAAAAGGTAGTAATAAACGCCATTTTCTCACTTTTCCAACATTTAACATTTCCTACTTTTTCTGGGATCTTTTTCATTTTCATATAACGATTAAACCAAAATTAAAAATATTTCGATGACATTCAAATCAAGGACTTGATAGCAATCAAATATCAAAATGTTTAACGTCGTCCATTGTAACAAATTCCGTTATTTGATTAGGTATTTGAATTTGAAGTGCAAGTCGGATTGTGACTCCTTAAAACCCCTAGTTTTACTATAGATACTGAAGGAGGAGGAGAGGAAATTTTACCCGTTGGTTAAAAGGAATAAATTCTGTGTGAGAACGGTTTAAGACAAGAGTTGAATTGAGAATTAGCCGGACTGGTCCTCTGAGACATTTAGAAAAGAATATAATTTATTTACATAATATATGAACATTATACATGCAACATTAGAGGTGAGCAAATACACACAATTTTCTAAATATTGATTGCATGTCTGTAATAGCCTAACGGTAGTAGGCTTGGCCCGTGTTGGTAGGCAAACGGCAGGCAATTTATATTTGAAGGGTGCCCTGCCCGTTTGTAAGGGATGCTGTGATCTCCACGTGACTTAAGATGACAGCTTTGGCTAACAAGTTTTATAGGTAAAAGCTATCATATTTATAAATGCCTGGCTCTGCCTGCCCTAACAAAATCCATTATTTGATTAGGTATTTGAATTTGAAGTGCAAGTCAGATTGTGACTCCTTGGCTATTAAAACCTCTAGTTTTACTATAGATACTGAAGGAGGAGGAGAGGAAATTTTACCCTAGTATGCGCAGTCCCGCTGAGATTCTCGTGGGGCACTTGGGAAATTTAACTTGGAACACTAAGTCCCGTTAGTTAAAAGGAATAAATTCGGTGTGAGAACGGTTTAAGACAAGAGTTGAATTGAGAATTAGCCGGACTGGTCCTTTGAGACATTTAGAAAAGAATATAATTTATTTACATATGAACATTATAGATAAAACATTAGAGGTGAGCAAAATACACACAATTTTCTAAATTTTGATAGCGTGTCTATAATTGCCTAACGGTAGGCTTGGCCCGCTTTGGTTGGCAAACGTCAGGCAATTTATATTTGAAGGGTGCCCTGCCCGTATGTAGGGGATGCTGTGATCTCCACGTGGCACCATGTCGTTACAACGGTCACTTGCAGACAACTTAAGATGACAGCTTCGGCTAACAAGTTTTATAGGTAAAATCAATCATATTATAAATGCCTGGCTCAGACAACAAAGAACACTCGTTGCTGGGGAGTTGGCCCCCAGTCCATCCTTTAAGGGTAGTTGGCATTTTTTCCGGCCTCATGAAATCCCCTACCAAGTTAGTTAATTTCATTTATCTTATATCTCCGGTCCTACTCAATTAATCACCTTGATTTTTTCCCTTGTCATGGAAACTGTCCTTATTAGTTTGTGCCAAGGAAACTCTGTCATGACAATAATACAAAAATAGGGATGCTGTAACAAGAAAAGAAGAATTTTGCCGTAAAAACTTCGAAAAATATATCAATCAACCTGACACTATGAGTAAAATTATATAAAATCCTTCGTTCTCAGTGTACGTTCTGCCAGTTCGGAACGGTTCTGGGCAAGCATAGTCGAGTTTTGTCGTTCGCAGTGCCAGAACGCCCAGTTCCGGAACGCCGAGTTCGGCGTTCGCAGCGTTTGGCGAACCCAGTTCCGAACAGCTCTAACAGTCCCCAATTGTTTTCGGAATTATCAGAACTCGAACGCAAGAATGCAGTTAATGCATGCGCATTTCACAATTTTTCGGAGCTCGTGGAATAAACAATACGCTATCTTCGGCTTTGGTTGCCGCATGTTCCCTGTACAATTTTGTTTAGTTCTGTTGCTCGCTGTTCTTCATCGAAATCTCAACTATTAGTTCATCAAGTTCGGGAAGCGATAGTTTCGATGATGGTGGTGAAGTTTCATGGTTTGTAGACAACAAGGGCAAGATTGAAGTTGTAGTTGGATCTCGTCTTCATCCATGAAACTCAAATTTTTTCGACGAAATTGTGACAAGATTCGACGACGAAAAGTTTGTCTTAAACAACAACACAGGTTATTTCACTTCCAAGTTCTAAAATCGTTCGCAGTGCGGAACGCAGTTCCACAAGTTCCGGAACGCTCCGGGATTTTCCGTCCCAGTTCTGATGAGTTCGAGAACTGTCAGAACGCGCACTGAGAACGAAGCTTGTATGCAATTTGTATTCAAGCACAATTGAAGAAAAATTTGTTGCGATAAGTTTAATGGTTTCGAAGAAAAAGGTGCAGAAGCCTCAAAAACGAGATTTTTCATGAAACACGATTTTCTGAAATCATCGGTGTTCATGTCGTGACATCACAACTCACACGACTTCCTACTTCCCCTAGACTTTTCTTGAGGTGTTAGAACCCTAACAGCGGAGAAGAAGAAAGGGCAAAGTAACCTTGAGGTTATGTTGTTTTCAAAGTTCCTGTTATTCAAGTGTGTTCTAGATTGTGTTATTCGGAAATTTGGGAAGGAGCTTCTCTGGGATACAAATAGGAACGAATGAAATGACGGCCACCAACCCGATCAGTTGAATGAGCTAAATTCGGTCCTACTCTTCATCCTAGGAAGTTTGAATTTATTAGATAGCGACATCAAACGGCAAATAGAACTGCGGGCTCCATTCTGGTCACCTAGAAGAGCTAAATTCTGAAGTACAGGAGTAAAAATAATCACAATACGAACGCCAACCAGTTTCTCATAAATCTGAAGCATGTTCCATGTTTGTAAGTTTAGCCGGTAGGACTTGAAAACACCGCTTACCGTGGGAGCAGGGAGCTCTTACCAGCGCTTTTGGTTCATTATTTCCAATAATAAACCTTTGTAATCGTATAGGGGAAAAATATATAAAAATATTTTCTCTCAGACTTTGTCACTTTACGTTTCAAGGTGCGTAGATTCCAAAACTGCAATGTTCGTCCGCCGTCCAGGCCATAAGAGGCCTTCAACTTGAAGAAAAAAATCCGCCCTTTCCCACATGGACTCCACTTGGGGTCTAGTTGGTCCTAAAATCAAGCCAGCCTGATCGCTTCACACGCATCAGTGCTATGAGCCAAAAACGGGCGTTTCCCCCCTCATACTTAGGTTTTTCTATTTCTATTGATTTTCACGTACAACCAATGCATTACTAGCGAAGTGTAACTCTCTCAGTTTTCTTAGCAGGAAAATCGAACTTTTTGGAATGCTCTCATTTTAACAAATTTCATGATCCATAAGCCATGGTAGTGTCAAGGGAAGCTGATTTATTATGCTAAGTTATACGAGTAAGCTAATATTGCTAAGTAACCATAAATATCCGGGTATTTGACATCACTATTCGTGACAGTCATTTGACTGCCGATCTTGACTAAGATCACGACGTTATATGATCTATTATGCACGGCGAGCGAATGACCCGCCGAACGAAGCTTTCCCGAAATCAATTCTCTCTGAACGGTTTGACCCCTTCGTTATAAAACATAACCGCTAACATGAAACCGAGTCACAGACTCTTGGCCCTGTTTACAGTTGCACAATTCCTCTCGCTATCCAAGGGAGGGTTAGCCGGTCTTTGTTAACAAATCGCCCCACGTACTTTAATTGCGCAAGTGCTCACTTGGGTCGCCCCAGGTGCTAAGCTCTCTCCGATACAACGTTCATCACCCATCAGCTTTCACCTCGTTTGTTTGAGGCTCGGAGAGAAAATGATTTCCCGAGTTTACTCACGCGCTCCCGAACTCTCATGGGTTCCACCTCATCTTCACAAAGAGCTCTTTAGTTCTCCCACATACGAACATTATTCCAGGATCGTAAATAATTCATCAAGCATACACTGCTGCACGAAATCGAGAAACCGCGATGGAAAAAATGCATATAGAATTTTAGATGACCAGGAACAAAACTGTACTCCATTAGCGAATTTCCTTAGAAAATGAAGCTATTGCAATGTTCGGAAAACTAAAAATAAAATTTTTTGGACTTTTTCTTAAATGAAATCCGTTTTGAGGCATTCTGGAACGATTCCTGAAGTTCGTGCTTTTTCATAAGTACAAGTTGCAAAGCATTGCAATCTGTGTGTGGAATTTCCACAGTGCTGCCCGTAATGCCACACAGTTGGTTCAAACCAACCATACGTACTTCTTGCTTTCAGATTCTGCTTTAAGGTTTACTCAACTACTTCAACTGTTTTTTAAACTTTGATGTCCCATAACTGCTTACAATGAATGTGGATTAGGTACTCTTTTATCTTGAAAACCTTTTTCTATTTTTTGAAGAAAATAGATTTCATGCTCAGGAATTTGACACCACTCGCGCTTTCCTGCGATAAATGGGTTTGCTTTTCATTTTTCAACATTTTGAAAAGTAGTGACGTCACGCTCGGAGGCTGAAGGGGTGCGATGAAGTAGTTCGTTGCTGAAACTTTGAATGATTAAGGGGAAAACTGCATGCTGTGGGGAGGGGAGGGGGGGGGGGTGCCGGTGGGTGTTAAAGTTCTTGGGATTTTCATTATCTGCTTTTTTCATTTAAAAATATAAAAAGTAATATGAGGGTCCCTTATTGTTGCTTTGGACTGTGGATTCTTCATTCAGAACTAGTCTGGGTAAAAAGTTGGGGCAACAACAGGGCTCTTAACAGTTTTGGATTTTTCCAAGATCTACTGATTCTACACATTCGCACTCGATACATCTACGTTCTTAGCCTACCTACACTTGACCTTCTTTTTCTGCATTCAAAGTTTCCAACTTCTTCGTTTTCCCCAGGATTGAGTTCATTTTTGATTCTTCCTAATTTACTTAAGTAATTGTACTGTTCTCATTATTTTAATTTCGTGTTAGTTTTGTTGCGATCAAAGACAACTAGGAGTGATATTGAAAATAGACTTCATTTGGCTATTAATATCCAAGAAAATGACATGGCGGAAGTTGAGTAGGTATTATCGTATCATTGTCAATCGTTCACAGCATGCCTACAGAGGCTCCATATCAAATTTTAGCCACGTATATCTCTTAGGAGAGAAATGAGCTCCCGAGCTCACTTAGCTGATCTGCGTTGTCCTCAATTTGTCAATCGTACACAACAGGCTAAATATCAACATCCTATTATAAGTAATTTACAACTTCAAAAACTGCTGCCTTCGGACTGTATACCATCAAGTTTAATGCAAAGAGTGTCTAATGTCCCGAGTGGAGGTACCTTCCATACAGTGGAGGTACAAGGAGAGTCGGTTTCAATTGCACAAATGTCTTCAACACCATCATGTGGAGTAGACATACGCTTCACGATCATTTCTTCTTTACCGAACTTAAAGATTCATTGGAATCGGACTTAACTTGGTATAGTTTTGGGCGTGACAAGGATTTACCACAGACAGAAATCAGACTGACACGGAACCAAAATTGATCAACACGTTCTGTAACGCAAAAAGCGAGTGGAGATTTTGATTTTGGAAGTCAAAAATTTTTTCTTCTTCAATCACGAACACAAAGCTTCCCTACCTTCGGTAGTGAGGAAGCAAAAAAATAAGGCAGATTGATTGATAGTAACATTACCAACTTTGCATACTTAATAGGAAAGTCTAAAGCCAGTTCACCAGAGTTCAGTTTGAAGTAAAAGAATGGAATCCCCGTTAGACGTGCTACTTGAAGTAGGTAACTTACTCGGTGCTCATATTCTTGGCAAAATAGACTGAAACCTCGAAGAAAGTTGCACAACCTGGCGCACATCCAACATCTTGTCCCAAATGTGACTTTGAAGGAGTTCCTTGAAGGGGAGTCCAGAATACCAATGAGATTCCCTGGGTCAAGATCGGCGCACGGCTAACACGAAGGAAGCGTGACTTGGAACGAACTGATTTCAGACTCTGACAGAAAATACTTATTGATGGATTGATGGCCTAATAACAGAGACTGCCCATCAAGAGTGAAGTATTGATTTGTTGAGTAATCAAAACTGATGCGGGATCATCTATAGCTCAACTCGCATACTCCCAAATAATATTATTAAAAATTGAATGAAATGAACGAAAAGCTGTAGAAGGTGCGTACTGCAAAGGTTTGCAAATACAGACTCACTAACACACACGAAAAATTTCTGTACATTTTTCAGCAAAATTTTATTGTTCTATTGCATAGTCTGCTAAATCTACTACATTAGTACCTACTAATGAAAAACTATGGTTGTTCAATCTGCATGACTGAGTCTTGCTCCTGGACTTAATCGTCGCAGGACAATAAAACCATTGAAAAAACAGACTAGCCTGGTCATTATCTACCTCCAGTATATATATATATATATATATATATATATATATATATATATATATATATATATATATATATATTTCTTTTTTTTGGGATGTCGATTCTCCACATTTTAAAGTGAAGGTACGGTTCTGAAGAAATGATTGTAGGATCCTATAGTAGCTATCTGGGAATAAGTTTTTTACTTTGTGCAGGAGTCCTGGGTGCCAGAGTTGATCAAATGCCAAGTGTCAAGAAATAGGCCAATACACACCTCCTTGACCAAGTATGCATCCAGGATCTCCTCCACAACGCGATGGAGCTGCAGTTGACATGAGTGAAGCATACGGAAGCCAAAATGAAAATTTTGGCTCGAAGAAAGAAATCAGCTTGGGTAATAATAGACGTTCGAAAACTTTCGAAAAAATCGATAGTAGGCTAATCGGGCGATAGGCTGTTGGGTCCAGTAGGGCTTTTGCTTGGCTTGGGGATGAGTTTGATCACCGCATGTTTCCATCACGAAGGTGATGAAACGTGAAAAATGTGTTGGTAAAAGTGGATTGTTAGAAAACGCGTGGAAGGTTTTGAGTTCAACCTAGGGCTTGGTGTCACTATTTTGCTCCATTAGTCACTTCTCCCTTCGATTGCATATCTATTCTAAAAACCCAATGGAGACAGAAACGTGGGGCTAAGTTGTTACTGAACTCCTATACTTCAATAAATAAAAATGTATACGGTGAGATTTTTTTGTTGAACACCTCCTTAAAGAATAGAATGGTACTGAAAAATTTGACCTTGTCTGTTTTAAGGTTTCGTCTTGCTTCTTGGGGACTAATGTCGGCCATGGTGAACCAAATCAGCTGGAACGTTATGGCACATCCAAAGCTACAAATGAATCGGGGAGCTAAGAGAGTCCCCCACGATAAAATCGCCTCAATCTAAAATAAGTAGGTAACGAACTAATTAAGTTCAAATAATGAAAATTGTAAATCAAATAAACCACTAATATATGAGTAGTAACATAAAACTGTAATGGATTTCAGCATAATTAGGCTATTTGTTCCACCTTTATGCATTGGTACCCCCACTCAGATTTTACCTTGAAGAATACCTACTTGATGATTCAACATCATAATAGAAACAGCAATCACTTCTCTCGTCCGGGATTAGCATATAATGGTGAAAGGACCAACGAACCAATAATTACTTGGGTCTCGGGTGAATTATTCATTTCGGGATTCTCGATTTTCAACCGTGTAGGAATCTTCTAATTCACATCTCGTAATTGAGTGCGGTATCGAAATGATGAAAGGTTGATATATGTACCTTGTACCTACACCTTAATAAATACTGAGATGCATAGCTTTTCAAAGACGTTCCATACATAATTTTTCCCAATACACGCAATTTCTATTCTTTCAACTTCGAGATTCATAGTAGAGAGCCAACAATAAACACAGATAATAACCAATTCACATGTACACTAAGAACATAAAAAAATTAATACATAAACTATAAGAATTTGGTTTGTCAAATTCCAGTACAAAAAATACACAACTCTTCTGTCATTGAAGAAACTACTGTTGAAATATGCTATTGAAATTCATGTTTCAGAATATCGATAAATTTGGTTGAAAACGTGAAAAAAACTCGTGTTATTTCAACAGCTTTTTGAAACACATTCGAAATTATAAGAAATTACATTAAGGTAAACGATTTGATAAAATTTTACCAGAAAATTAG
This sequence comes from Adelphocoris suturalis, assembly GCA_030762985.1. Classification (NCBI taxonomy): domain Eukaryota; kingdom Metazoa; phylum Arthropoda; class Insecta; order Hemiptera; family Miridae; genus Adelphocoris; species Adelphocoris suturalis. Next base: position 24,603,938 of record CM061042.1, read on the forward strand.
GTTTAAAAAGTTTCCATAGAAATCAGCTGTAGGTACGCTATACGGTGAAATTACCTCATTAGCGAATTTTTGTAGAAAATGAACTATTGCGATGGCTCGGATAATTTTAAAATCAAAATTTTATTTTTATTTTTTCATCATTGAAATCCGTTTCGAGGCATTCTGAAAGTAATCCTAGAGTTTAACGCTTTTTCATATACATATATGTATGATTACAAATTTAAAGATTTTTATTCGATTTTAGCCATTTTATATATATATATATATATATATATATATATATATATATAAATATATATATAAAGGCTAAAAACTAATAAAAATATTTATATTTATTGGTAGAATATTGCTCAAATATAATTCATCAACTATCAAATGGAACATTCAAAAATTAATGTACCTACAAAATTATGCTGAAAAATGGACTTAAATTTCATTAAAATTTGCTGAAAAATCGATAAAAACTGAAAAAAAAAAAGTGACAGTTCAACCTACCCATTTCATTATTCATATATATATATATTTATAAATATATATATATATATATATATATATATATATATATATATATATATATATATATATATATATATATATATATATAATCTATCATTCGAAGATGCTTAGTTAAGTGTAAATGTTTTATTTAATTTCATTGTTTCATACTGTATGAAACAGCTTCTTCGCCAAGTTCGGGTTTTTGGGACTTGAGTTGGAAGGTTATTTATATACTTCACTCACCTTTTATCAAAATTTGATGGAACTGAACCAAGCACTTTGTGTAAACTCCTGAGATTTCGACAGTATTCTTTATCTGGTGTCAGGTTGTATATTTCAAGCCGAATGAAATAAGTTTTTAAGGGTGAGCTCGTTGAAAGGTCTTATGTAGTTAAATAATGCACAAATTAGTCGTAACGTATTTTTCTTTTTACAAACAGCCCTCCGCCAACGCTCCTGTATCCTGAAGAATGTCAGTATTTTTTATGTTTTATTGTTTTTTATAGTTTTATTTTATTTATATCCAAACAACTACCGATATATAATTTGTCTGTAATAAATTTCAAGTAGCTTAGCTGTCAAAATGTGCAAGTGTTAAAGTGTCAAGTTTCAATTATGCATTCCGGTAAGTAATGCATTTTAGTCTTATTGTGGGTTGATATAACGTACATACATCTCAATTGTTTTGCAACATTGAATGTTATTCCTATCATGTAAAAACCAAGTGCTATTACAATAAAACCTCATCATTCATTCATTCAAGATTATTGTTCATTTATTGACTAAGTTTTATTATTGTTTATTATATTATGTATGTTTATAAGCTCATTGTTTATTTATTGATTAAGTTTTATTATTTTTCATTTATTAATGAAGTTTTAATTATGCAATCCGGTAAGTAATGTATTTTTGTCTTATTGTGGGTTGATATAACGTACATACATCTTAATTGTTTTGCAATATTGAATGTTATTCCTATCATGTAAAAACCAAGTGCTATTACAATAAAACCTCATCATTCATTCATTCAAGCTTATTGTTCATTTATTGATTATACTGATTTATATTTGTGTTGGTAAATATGTGCCAAATATACAAACTAATCACCAGAAAATGAAATGGAAAATATTGTGAACCTATCAAACAAAGCTTAGTCAAAAAGTCTAGAAGGCGATAGTATCAAAAATAAATGAAAGCATTATGGGGAAACAAAAGCAGTAGACTCAGAAAAATTATATTCTGAAATTCGCTGGTGAAATATTCTGAAATTCAGAGAGTACGTTTATTTCTAAGCCACAAACCTGAATGTGAGTAATACATCCGCCTTTCCTAGAAAACCAAGAAAATACAACGTGAAGAGGAAGATTGTGAATCTAAATTTATGTCAATCAAGAAAGTGTTTGACTTAAACGAATGCAGACTTGTAGACTTTTTATATTTATGAACTGTTTTTGTAGAATACAAATTTATGAACATATTCATGATTATATAAGATGAAATATTTTTAATATGACGAAAGATTGGTAGGTAGAGGTACTTTAGTCACAAAGAAGGCCGTAAGCATGAGTACATTTTTTTAATACTAAAAATTATTTAAACTCAAAATCAATCTTTGATAAAATAACTTTGAAAATAAAGGGTTAAAAGAAGGAACGGACCACGTAATGTGTCTAAAAGCAGGGTTGAATGAGAGAAAATCACTAATGACAGCCTCACAGAACGCAAGGAATATGTATATGTATGTACCTACTGATAGAAATATTGCACTTTTTGTATTGAGAAATTTCAGGTTTGAAAATTATTGAAACGAGTGAAATAATTGGTGGGTAAGTGATAAGTATGCATGAACTCGAAGATAAGAAGTTAGGCACTACCAACGAATTCTATTGGAATCGTCTTGAAAAACAGATTGGAATTTATTCACAGAATGAGAGGGGTTGATGGTTGGTTCATTGTTCGTGGGTTAAAAACCTCAACATCTACATCTTGGCCCCAGAAAATAACCATAGCTATTATTGTTTTTTTAAATTTTATTTATATTATTATTATTTTTAGTTTTGTTTTTTTGTTTTTGCGATGCATTGTAGATTTAAAACTCCGCAATACACAGAGCTTCTTGTCCATGTACCCCCAGGGGTACATACACCCCACTTTAATTAACACTGGTGTTAAGTATATTATGATATGAAGCTGAATCAAAATCGTATACATTCAGAGATGTGGGGAAAAAAGTCTACCTACCTCACAATGTTTTCCACTTGCTCTAATGCGACTCGCCACCTCATTCCCGCCCTAATTGGTCTTTCCTTCCCAGTCCATCTTCACTGACTCGTGATCTCATTATCTTGTTTACGTTTTGGTCGACGCTTTAACCGCGGTTTTAATGTATTTTTTCTCCTTCCAACTCATACGATCCGTTCGTCCTCGAACTTGCCATAAAAGCCGGGAAAACTCGTTAATTCCGATAAGCTTTTTTCCCCTCAGGCGGAACGTGAGGTGAACGGTGACTTGTAAGTTTCTGGAGATTGATTCAAATTTTTAGTACGAACTTGTCAAGACCGGCGATGAAGATAGCCGAGTTGAAGTAATTTGTTTAGAATGCTAAGTCACTTATCACTGAATTCGGATTTTACAAGGTGAATAGTGGATCATTCGATATTTTATTACGACCGTAAATTGAGAGGCGTTTGCATTTATCTCATTATCTTCTTTACGTTTTGGTTGTCATAAAAGCCGGGAAAACTCGTTAATTCCAATAAGCTTTTTCCCTCGGGCGGAACATCAGCTAAAAGGTGACATGTGAATTTCTGTAGTTTGAAACTAATTTATAGTATGAACTTGACAAGACCGGCAATAAAGTAGTTTTGTTAGAATGCTAAGTCACTATCGTTGAATTTGGATTTTACACGGTGAATAGTGGGTCATTCGATATTTTATTACAACCGTAAATTGAGAGGCAACTGCAAATACTTCTTGAAATATTACTAAAAGGTTTGTTTTCTGTAATAGATAGCTCATCTGCGCAACGCATATCAACGGTCTACAGGCAACATAAATAGAATAAGTACACGACCAAAATACTGCCTCAAATTTTTGAAAAAAAAAAAAAAAAAAAAAAAAAAAAAAAAAAAAATAATAATAATACTTAGGAAACAGATTTACAAAAAATGAATTACAGATTAGTAAAAAAAATTCTACAATTCCCACCAGGAAGGATCTTGAGCAGGGAATTTGAGCGTCCACCTATTATTTAGCTCACCTGTTAGTGACTATTTAAATAATTAATTACAAAACAGAATTTTCACCATCAAGGTCGAAAGAGAAAGAATTCATTTAGCTCAACTGGTTTACACAAATGATAGAAAGCTCAAAATTTGAGGCGTAAATAATATTGAGTGGATTGAAATGTCATAAATGATTAGACAAATGATACGTCACATACGTGACGTGATACGTTCATATTATATTGTTCTTCAGGTCTATTGTAAATTTACTAAGCGATATTCTAGTTGGAATAATTTCGCAAGGTAGGTTGTTGGCAAGGGTAATCCCTTTATATACATGAGAACGTTGTGCAGCGGAAGTATGAAATCTTAGTATAATTAGAGCAATCTTGTCCGATCTTCTAGTGACACTACTACTATTTCAAATCCACCTATTAGAAACTGCTTGTAAATATAAATTATTATAGTAGATTTATCTATTTGTCTAAATAATTTTACAACTTGGAATTCATTAAATAAATCCCTTGTCTCAAACATAATAGGTTTTTTGAAAAATAGAACCTTGATCAGGGCTTTTTGGATTATAAACAAAGGCTGAAGTTTATTTTGAAAGCTGAACCCCAGGCTGGCATGTTATAAATCAGAAACGACTGGCACATTGCGTGGTAAAACTGTTTCTTTACTTTCAGGGTCATAAAGTTACGGATTTCTCGACACGTTGGTAGCAATCTTCTTATTTTTGTAGAAAAATCTCTTGTGTTCATCCCACCCAAGTTTACATAGACACTGTAGATCAGATGGTAAATGCTTTCAAAGCACATGGTTGTAATCCACGCCTGAAATTGCATTTCCTGCGTTCACATATTGGATTACTTCCTTGAAAATTCAAAATACTTTTATGCCATAAAATTAATAGTTAGCAATTTCTTGATCCACATAGTAATGGAGATAGAGCTGATGATGTGAGATAAATCAATGACTTTTCAACGTAAGGAAAGTATAGAATAACATAATATGTAACATTTCATTGTATTATATATTTAAAAGAAAATTGTTTATCACGGTGGAGAATACATTTATGAAAGCTATCAAACACATTGAGAGTTAACATTCTTAAAAATTTCAGAAGAATCACTTATTATGCTTTATAGGTACTGTTCTTACCTGATCAGTCTGTAGCTTCAAAAGGTTTGTACGAATCATTAAAATTTGTTAATAAAGTGGATTTAGGATATGATATATGTATGAAGACAGTATTAAGAAGTGCTCATAACGGCGGTGAATACGTTGATGTAAGCTATCAAACATATTGATAGTTAACATTCTTAACATTTTCAGAAGAATCAATCATTATGCTTTATAGGTACTGTTCATACCTGATCAGTCTGTAGCTTCAAAAGGTTTGTACGAATCATTAAAATTTGTTAATAAAGTGGATTTAGGATATTATAGATGTATTATGAACCATTATGCTTTATAGGTACTGTTCTAACCTGATCAGTCTGTACCTTCAAAAGGTTTCTATGAATCATTGAAATTTGTTGAAAAAGTAGATTTAGGATATGATAGATGTATGAAGACAGTAATAAGAAGTGCTCATGACGGCGGTGAATACATTGATGTAAGCTATCAAACATATTGAGAGTTAACATTGTTAACATTTTCAGAAGAATCAATCATTATGCTTTATAGGTACTGTTCTAACCTGATCAGTCTGCAGCTTCAAAAGGTTTGTACGAATCATTAAAATTTGTTAATAAAGTGGATTTAGGATATTATAGATGTATTATGAAGACAGTATTAAGAAAGGCTCATAACGGCGTTCACAATCATTGTGCGTTATAGGTACTGTTCTTACCTGATCAGTCAGTAGCTTCAAAAGGTTTGTACGAATCATTAAAATTTGTTAATAAAGTGGATTTAGGATATGATAGATGTATGAAGACAGTATTAAGAAGTGGGTATTTAACACGAAGGAACTGTGACGAAGACGATTGTTTATATTCATCAAAGTAGACGTGTACAGCTTTAAATTTGGAATTGGCGCCATTTAAAAACGGAAGATATTTGCTGTTTCCTACCACTTTCACCGGTTAAGAAGATAACGGATGTTATTAAAAGAATGTCACTTTCGTTAATTTGGATTTATACGGTAAATAGTGGATCATTCGATATTTTATTACGACCGTAAATTGAGATGCGTTTGCATTTATCTCATTATCTTCTTTACGTTTTGATTGTCATAAAAGCCGGGAAAACTCGTTAATTCCAATAAGCTTTTTCCCTCGGGCGGAACATCAGCTAAAAGGTGACTTTTAAGTTTCTGTCAGTGAAAATCTAATGGGGTTCACAGATGGTGCGGGTCTGCGTCTAGTGTTGAATTTAAAGAAGCTTGCAGTAGCAAAGTTATCCAGATCAACCTCATGAACCTTCAGGAAGGGTCAGGTTTTCCGGGAGCCGTCAAGGAGGTGGGATCGGAACGGTGGGGGCATTTTGGCTCGCAAAGGCCAAGCGTGGAGGCACGCTTCTCTATACCATCCGAGTACAACCCTATAATTATGTATCACGGAATTAAACCCATACCTTCATTTGACAGCGTAAACTTGAAAAAAAATCGAAAAAATGAAAGTCAATGAAATCTGCTAGGCGCTAGGGCCTCGCAAGATGTGTACATGGATACCCAGGGTTGTTGCACTTGTTCAAACATGACGTTTCCTATCATGCAGAAAAAAAAAAAAAAAAAAAAAAAAAAATTATACGAATTTTTTGTCGGAACCTCAAATGCTTAGTAAAACATGAGAATTGCTACAGCATAATTTTTCCCTATTTGATAAAAATCTGCGGCGAATAGTTTGCTACTATTATGAATCAATTCGAGCATAATAATTTGTCTTACCCCCGCCATTATTATACTAATTAACTTAGGACATGCATTAGATACAATATCCAGACAACTAACTAGAGAAGTAGGAACTTGAAGAATAATTTTCTCAGCTTTTATAATAAGGATAGAATGACGCAAATAAAAGAATCCCATGTCTAATTTTCAACTACTCCAGTTTTTTATGCTTAAAATTTTGGTTTGGCTCGAGTTTCTTTATAAACTAAAGGAAATAAGGTTTTAGTGCCATTCGGACTAATAAGGATTCCTCATTAAACGGAAGACTAGAAGATATTGCAAAATACGAGCAACTATCATTCTACTTTCACAGCATTTTAGCGTGCAATTTTATCATTCAGAATCTAATATTTCACCTTGAAACAAAAAGACACATTGGGTAGGTTGCCATTCATGTCCCACGGTTGGGGTGGTTATTTCAATTCCTGTCAGGGTAGAAGTTAACTGGCGCTAAAATCCTTGACAGTGGGATAATATATAAAATACAAAATTACCACTCAAATATTGTAATAGTAGGAGAAAGTACTTGGATAGAGCGATAATAACACATGGTGAGAAACCGCCAAACTCGCTGCTCATCCCCTCAAACCACAGAAAACAGAAATACCTCGTCAAAAGGGGATGAACCCAATTTTCATTAGACTTTTGGAATGCTGATAGGAGAGGTGAGTTTGAGTGAGTGTAGAAATATGTCGCAGTATGTCTGTGATGGTACTTAACTTCAAAATATTCCCTTTAACTTCATTTTATACCTAATTTAAAAGATAGAAGGAGTGAATATACTTGAATGTTTTGAACTAGGTACCTTTATTTTGGAACTGGAATGCATCGTTTCTAACTCGTCCGTTGGTTCTGAAATTAGTCTTATTTTCTTTTCTTGGCAAATTTGTGTACTTTTTACTTTGAAATAGCGTTTACATACATCAAGGATCGGAATTCAAAATTTCCTTCATCAATTATTTCACCTCGCGACTAGCAAAACTCTCAGAATTTCATATAACACAGTTATTGGTTGGTGTACCTCACATGGTCATACATATAAAAAATGTTGAAACATAATATAGTGCAAGTGTATTGCAAGATAGAGATTATGTGTAATAATCCATTTTTAGCTCGTTCGTTGCTTCTTATATTTGCCATGTTTCCTTTTCTGAACTGACTTTGGTAATTCTATTTTAAAACAGTGTTCACGAATTTCAAGGTACCGAATTGAAAATTTGCAGTACCTTTCGATTCACCTTGAGAATCCCAAACTATTAAACTTTCTGATACATAAGGAACACTTGAAAAATTAGGCGACTTATCCATTTAATTTAATTGATATGCTTAGAGCAAAGCGGCAAATTATAATTTCTTCGCTATCACGGAAAAAAATGAAGCGTGTATATGTTTTTGCGCTATGAATAAAACTGCAGTTTCCCCTCTAACAAAACATGTCTGTCTGTCTGACCCGGTAGAGGCAGTTGTAACTGTGATAAACCCCTAACGGCGGTTACCTTGTTAACATGTTCAGTACTAGTAAACCATTATTCGGATCGGTTGTTATTGAAAAATAATTATAAATTCAACGTAACCAAGGGAAGTCGTTGATTGGTTATCCAGTTTCAAAAATGTGACGGAAATGTTCGCAAGACCCCACCCCCCAGCCCAAAAATATGTAAGTACACGTTAAAACAAGGATCATGTTGCGAGCAGGAGTCATGCGAGATATCGTTCACTCCCCCCGACACGTGGATAGTTTCATTCAAAATGGCTTCAACGAAGACCTTTCTTTCCACTGAAAACTTGTAAATAGAAATGTGGAATTTCCTGACACGCGGAAACGTGGAGGAACACACGAGATAAACCAATCGCGTGGCGTCAACGGCGAATTTCACCATTTATTCAACGACAGAAGATCGCCAACGCCAAGAAACATTTCAGGATGATAATGACTATTTTTGATTATTCGCTCGACAAAACCTAAGACAAGTTGAATAACATTTGGACGAATTTCATGTTGTACCTAATCAAACCTGATTAAGCTATAGCAGTGAAATTGAAGGTTGGGATGAAGCTCTGAAGATATAGTCAGTAAACAAATGGAGAAGGTACATTAACTGTACATAGTGCCTAAAAGGAAATATATTGATCAATGCCCTCATATGAGAGTGAACAAATGAACAAATACATATAAATACGGAGAAGATTGGCTTATGGAAGCTTGCAAGCAGAGAAATAAAATTGGGTTGATTTCTTCTCTGCTATTCATAATACTCAACTTTATTAGGCATCGGCTTGCACCAAACAGCCGTTAAATAGAAATCAAATTAAAACTATGTGAATATTACAGAATTAAATTCTACGATTGGTATTTGTTAGGAATCCAAATTAATGAAAGTACACTTCATAATTATTTTGCGAAAGTAGAAAGGCCATATAAGACGGAGCATTGCTCTTTCCTCGACTTTCGATAACATACGTCATTTCATTTAGTTTTATCTATTGGAAGGTTGAGCAACTAATTATTGCTGCAGCGATTGTTTTTTATTCCAATTTCTTTACATACCGGGGTAATTTTCTAGGTAAAGATTGAAGTGAACAATTATCTGAAAGATTGGAGTAAATAAAAGTTCCAGTCATGCAGTATGATCGTATGAGCAAATTTTCGTAAATTATAGTATTGTATATTGTTAAATTGTTTTGAAATTTGAGCTTTTTGATTCTAGGATATTGTTCTCTTAATTTTAAGGCTAAAAAGTATTCTAAATAATAATATCCTATTCCAATAAAGGTTTTGAATTTTTAATTCTTTTTGCAGTTTTTATCGATTTTGTAGCAAATTTTAATGAATTTCAAGTACATTTATCGGCATAATTTTGTACATAAATTTTTGAATGTTCTATCTTATAGTAAACGAACTTTATATGAGCAAAAATCTATTACAAAATATAAGTTTAATGATTTTTAGCAGTTTTTAGTGACTCTGATAGTATATTTTTGAAATTTGACCAGTTTAATGTGCTCAAAAAGTGCTGTCCAACAAACTCATCCATTCGTTAGAAAAGCTTGATCTTTGGCGCATAATGGAAATTTTATCTCAATCCTAAAGAGAGTTATCGTCTGGAATGACACATACACACGTATATGTATATGTATATATATATATATATATATATATATATATATATATATATATATACTGAAGGATTCGTTTCATAATGTCTCAAAACGGATTTCAATGAAGAAAATATTCGAAAATTTCGATTTAAAAATTTTTGGAGCCATTGCAGTACCTTCATTTTCTCAATTATCAGAACAATAAGTCTAAAGTGAAGTATATTAGATCTGATGAAAATGTATAATTTATAACAAACATTGCTTATAAGTTGTTATTACTTGGCGCAATAAAACTTGTAAAAAAAAAAAAAAAAAAAAAAAAAAAAAAAAAAAAAAAAAAAAAAAAAAAAAAAAAAAAAAAAAAAAAAAAAAAAAAAAAAAAAATCTACGAAAATTTGCTAAAAGAAGGCTCCACTTAAATCGAACATTCAAAAGATGGCAATGGGGGCGACAATCCTACCGGTTCGGCCAGCAGCCAAAGGATCGAAAGTTAAAAGGATCAAAATCATGAAACCTGCCCAAGGCGTCAACGACGAGGAGTTCCTAAATTTATTGAAGGCGAACGGGGTCACTCTGGACTCCCGAAATGAGTTGTCTGAATTTTGTGAAGAAGAGAAGACAGTTTTAAAATGTTCCTAATGTTTTATACTTATCGTTACCATTCAAAAAATGTTTAAAACCCGAAAATGAGAGAATTAATGATGTTTGTACAAAATGTTAGAGTCAAAATGGTCCACATTTCACAACGGATCTTCGTATTTAGTGGTGAACGGTCTTACCCCAAGGGGGTCAACGATCATCCTCCGGTGGCAGAGGGAAGACCGTTTTTGGTAAGCCTCTTCGAAATAGGATTTTTTCATGATTTTGAAACTATTATTTATTAAACAAACTTGACGAGTGCATTTAAACGAGCATTGATTGCTTGATTACAACATAAAAAAGGTAATCGAAAAAATTAGGAGGGAAGAATTTTATGAGACGCTGAATTCCACTCTTGTTGATTCACGGAAGATCTTACCCCACTTAATCCTAGATCCGTTTTCACTGCAGGGAAATCGCAACATTGTGACTTTACTCATATTACATAACAGGCTGAGTTTTTCGTAAAACAAGGTATAATTAATTGTAAATTAGTATTTGATATAATTTCATTCGGTATAATAATTCATGTTCAATAAAAAATTGGGTTGTGTGCGGTATATTGGACTATAAATATATCTAGGAAGAAAATTATGACTCGGTAAAGAGAATGTAATGAAATAAATAGTAACTGCATACCGATAATAGATTAGGAGATTTCAAGGGAAATCCTGCCAACTCATCAAATGGGTTCGTGTTTCCTGCTGTTTGTTCTTATTCTGAAATCGGTGATAGTGTTGTGATTTTACACTATTGAGTTAGTGGTCTATTATATCATGTGTAACATCTGTACCTATCCAATGTGAAAAAATTGAACAATCAACATTGTAGATAAAAATCAAATATTAAATTCACCCGTGAATACCGTCTCAAAAAAAAAAAAAAAAAAAAAAAAAAAAAAAAAAAAAAAAAAAAAAAAAAAAAAAAAAAAAAAAAAAAAAAAAGTACTAGGTATCGTGATTTAAAATATCGGAGAAATAGAAAAAAACTACTGTAACTCTATGTAAGAGCGAAGTTAATAAGAAGACATAGAAACAGCTTTTTTCCATAGGAATAAATAAAAACAATTATTATGATGATAAGAATAATTTTGAAAATTCTTCATTTTTATTGAATGAAAACATTTTTAAATTTGTTGACGAATAAATTATATGAAATTCTCTATAAAATATCACGCTCATAAATTTATATTTCGGAATGAAAAAATGAATGAAAGAGTGTCCGAATTACCTATTTGACTAGTTACTCACATTTTCTTCATTAATGATAATCATGTCTTATACAAAAAAACTACCTAGGTAGCCTTTTATCTCAAAAGTTTCCGGTATCTTAGTGTTTTCCAATTTTTGACACTTGGTGAATTTGAAGAATTAGGCTAACTTTGGTCCAATGGTTTCGAAGAAAAGTTCCCTAAGGCGAACAGACGGATTTAAGTACTATCCACGTATTTCTTAAAACGTAAACCAACAAAATGTTGAGGGTTTTGATTTGTATTTATTTGTTTTTCTTGTTTGATTTCAAACTTTTATTGAAAATATTAATATACGAAAACTTGAATTGTAACATGTATTGTCGAATATTGCAGCAGGTAACTCATTCATATTACATCCATTGTGTAATTCTGATATATAAACACCTTTCTTTACATTCAGACTTTCTAATTCTCCAGGCTGCTCTTCAAAAGAAGAAACATTGATACTCGTACAATAGTGGCAAGGACATTGTTGGTATAATTGAAATGTGGAAAAGGTTCAACTCACTTTGACGAAGCTAGTCGACAGTTTGACAAACCATATATGAAAGAAACAACGAAAATTAGCTATAAAGGTAGCTGTGTAAGTATAGAGGTATAAAGAGCCGACATATGAAGCACCTAAAATGTAATATTGATTAGTATTGTGTAGTAAGAACGAAATTACTCACGTCTTTTTAAATTAAGGACGGCCAGACTGACGAAGAGGGCTACGGCGACCACGGAGGACACAACGCACATGACGAGGAGACACCTTTCCAGGTGAGTCCTTCTTCTCCACCATGTCGGGTTCCTAAAATAGAAATGACTGGTTATTTATAGTAGGAGAATATATATTCTTGTGTATACATAATGTGTAACTAAGTGGTTTTGAGGGAAGTTAGTTCTCGTGAGATCCACTGGACCAATTCATGGACGAGTTTGGCTAGTAGGTTTGAGATTCCTGGGGCATTGCTCAGGATTGATGACATTGGTAAAAATGATGAGCAAATCATCGGCACGGTTGAGAGCAAATACCGAGATGTATTTCGCCTTCGAGTACCAGAGACTGAGAGATTTTCTTTATATCAGTTTCTTGAAGGATTTGGTTGTATAGCCATGACTGCATCGGCTAAGAATGAATTAAAAGTGTACGTTTTGCGTTGGATGTTCAAATTGAGAGGGGACTTATTGGATCTTAATGGTGCACCGTTGTCGTTTAGGAATCGGAAGGATTGTTCGCTCTGTAACTTACAGGTTCAGGAGGATATAATTCATTTCTTGGGGGAGTGCCCCGTTCTCTTTCAGAATTTAGGTTTGTTGTTTTTAAAAAAATGTCTGTACCCAGAGATGAATTGCTAATTTTACTAAATAATCCAAGGGAATGGGATAATTGGATTAAGTTTTCTAGAACGTCATGGAAATACCGATCTTTTCTGGTAGCCGAATTTAATTTCGATTGAAAATCTCTGTATTTTGTGTATTTTCTACTTTTTTTATATTTTTGAATTTATACATGTTCATTTCCAATTATGATAATAATTACTTGTAGTTACTCGTGGTGTTTATTACTCTATACTATCACCTAATTGCCACTTGACTACTCAGTGTTCGTACCTAATACAAGGCAATGAAATCCGGGCAGACGGATTTACAAATCCATGCTTGTTTATGCTTTTGTACAATTATTTTATACCATATTTCTTATGAATGAAGCGATTATTATTATTATTATTAAGTACGGCTAGTAATGGTCCAAAGCATATATTAACCTAAGCAGAATTCGGACCCTTGCTTTTCCCTGAGGGAAGTCCAGAAAAATATCAAAAGAGCTGTTCTAACCAATCAAACTTCATCGCTGAGGGAGTTTTCACCTGCACGAAACATTTCCCTCCAATTAGATATAATCTATGTTGGGCTGAGTTGAATTTTGACAGCAAGTGGTGAAACTAGGCCCCACTCACTCTAGGAGATTGAATTGGAAGCAACTGAGTTGATAATGCGGGTGCTAGGAGCAAAAGCAATGGAGACGCCTCTATATCTATTATTCTAGGCTCTTTTAGGATCTACGCATTTCGTAAAGTATACCAAAAAATTTTGTGAAGGGATTGAAGTTGGGAAAATTTGGGAGGTGGCGATAAAACCCTTAAATCCCGATTTTCCCAACTGTAGGTGCTAGGTGGGTATTCATAAATGACACGAGTTATTTTCATTATGTGCATGACACTGGAATTTTCCGTTCGAATTTTCTCACATTTCCTGTGCATTTCCCGATTATGCTATATTTCGAAGACGTATTAGAAAGTTGCGCTTGACGGCGTTTTAATATTTTCGGTCTTCACACCCATCCGCATCCACCCTGCAGTTCAATGAAGAACATTCATAAGCTTGAAACTTATGAAAAATAGTTGAAAGGTTACAATGATTGATGGGTGTCTATGTTTATTGTCCATTGCTCCAATTACGATGCGAAAAAGATCATGTTGAGAATGGTGACATAGAAGATGTGGTGTGGTTCAAGCATGGGCTAAATTGAAAAAAGCGGCATATCCACATCCAATCAACCTTTTAAACACTAATCGTGCAGAGATAAAAGCTTTATAACTAATATTTTTATTATTATAATTTCCTGATCGTATTATTGTTTCCATTCATACATACAATTTAAATATATATCTGATTTACTATTGAGTAAATCTCTTATATCAATAACCCTTTTAACAATATCCGGAAGATCTATCCAGGTCATTTACACATTCTTCGAGTTTCGAATTATGACATCAATTATTGTATTATTCTATAACTAATATTGCGGTCATGGCAAAAAATATGTTATCAAATTCTCGTTTAACAACTCACACGAAAATGTTCATTCTACGGAGGAGTTACGGGTGATAAACAGGTAATTTTAGGCAATAGATATCAACTGTAGTAAGTAGCAGGTTCCATTTAAAAGATACTACACATTTTCTTATTTTTATTCCCCTGTTTGTGAGTTGGGAAAACGTTTGGTTCAGTTGGGAATTCCAAGATACATCCCCCTTCACTATTTTTGTCTAGCGACGCCCCTGATTATGCAATATAACTAATCAAATTTGTAGGCAGTGCCGTGTGTCAACCATTAAAATCACGTACTTCCTTCATAGATTCCTTATGTATTTAAATGATTTGGCATTACTACTTGACATTAGAACATCCTTCATCCAGGCAAGACGTAATACCGTTCTTGCTTGTTGCCATGGCAACGAGTAAACTATACAAGTCAGCGCCATTCCATGTCCCTAGTCTGAACTCTCTGTAATCTTGTGAACGCACGTACAAGACGTATGTAACCGTGCATACTTCGACGAGTATATTATACATAGAATTAATTATTGAATTACATGGTTAATGTCAGTGTCGGTCATTGTCAAAGTGTATATTTTGACTCGGTGAATGAGGAAGAAAACATAAGACACCAGGAACTGTGTTGTTGTTTACAATCTGCTTGAGAGGGATTACATGATCAAGTTCTTGTTCTACTGCCTGCACCATATGTCATGGCCCAAAAATTATAAAAACGGCAGATATCGGACTCCCGTATAATCTTGCGGGAAATCCAGAAAAAGCTGCCTTAACCGCTTAGCTACCACCAAGGCCAATTAATAAACACCTCAGGCTGGGGGGAATTTTTCCTCCGAAGTGTAGTGTCAGTCATCTTCAGCTGCATTTGATATAGGCTGGATGGGACAAACCTTGGAAATAAGCAGTATCATGCTGGAAAGATTCTCAGTCTAGCAAGGCACTATTGTCATAGAGTGTCTGCAGTTTGGCTCAAGAGGGAATATTTATTCAAGTTCGGGTCCTAATGACTGCGCTAAATGTTGCGGTCCAAGAAGTATGAGAACCTCCGCAGAATTCAAACTCAAGTCTTTTCCTGGGAGTAGCTCACAAAAATACAGTTGCCTTTACCACTTGGCTACCGAGGCCAGTCCTTTATTATAAAACCAATCATTATTCCCTGCACTAAAAGTTTCTCCTAGTCAGATATCAGCAATCTCATCTAGACCGAGAGTGAAACTTGGGGTTAAGCGGTTGCTCGCTGGAAGAAGAGTAAAGTCATTGTCACAAAGTGTTTTGACTCGGTAAATTGTCACATCCGACAATGTGTTGTTCATATTCTGGTTCGATAGGAACTACGTATCAACGTTTGGCTCCAAGTGACTGTGCCAAATGTTACTTCCCGAAAATGACTAGAATCTAGGCAAAATTGGGGCTGATGTGTTTTACAGAGAGAAACCTAGAGAAAGACCACTAAAACCAATTGATCAAACCTCTCCAACTGTGGGAGTTCTCCAGTTTGTAATAAGTCCAGCCAAGGTAGCCGGATGTTCCGATATGATCAATCTCAAACACCAATAAGGAATTAAGAGGCTTGAAATACCCGCAATTCCTATTGCCTTATAGAACTTGCTTTTTAGGGATATAGAACCTTGAGGTAGCCTTCGATGTCATCATCTACCAAACTTATAGGTCTCGATGAGAACAAGTCACGTCGCATCTCTCAACAACGGCTACTAATTGGTTTGAAAGAACTACTCTCTACCGTTATCGAATAACTGCGGCAATAACCGTTCGGTACTAGCTCATTACAACCTCATTTCAAAAGCAGATTATTCGTGCCAATCGCTATGCAGCACCTGTACAATTGCTCTTTCCTCATAGTTCCTAGCCTGAGCAGTTCTCTTCAAGGAGCGTTTCGTAAACATAATTTCCCAGTCTCATAAGCAGAAATAGGGGGTTATGGAATATGTTGAATATATATATATATATATATATATATATATATATATATATATATATATATATATATATATATATATATATATATATATATATATACATTTGTAAAACATAAACACGTATGAATTAAAGATAAAACTGGAGTAACTGTGCTTGTTACATGGATAGATTGTTGGAATTAATTAAGAGAGCTGCAACACCATAGAATGGTGGAAAGGGGTTCAAAAGAATATGTTGATAATAAATCGTTACGAAGGAGCATGGCTCCAAAGAAAAACTAAAATGAACTGCATCAGCAACAATTTTACGAGTGTGCATGCGCAGAGGCTGTCTCTAATGTGTGAGCAATGCAATACATACAAATGAGCCATACCGACCAGGTTTCACACAATTCTCGAAAAGATAGATAATGAAAGTTGATTGACAAAAGAAAAATACAAAATAATGAAGCCACTATTGATTTATGGTATCAAAATATTAATATTTGGGTAAGAACAAGTTTATGGCTAACAATGAAAATCTGAAATCTGGCTATTGGTGTTGAAACACTCACTAAATGTTATACTAAGAGGCTACAATTTCAATTTAGGGAAATAATGTCTGAAAATTATATCTACATCGCGCTTTTCTAGCTTACCGCCATTTTTTTCTCACGTAGTTTGGCTACATAATAAGATTTGTTCAAGTACTTACAATTATAATAACAGTTCTACACCTTGTGTTTTGACAAATACATGCGATTTGATTTCACTGTAACATCGATCAATTTTTGACATTTTATGTCTTTGCTCTGGCACATAACTCGGAAACCGATACCGAATTTCCGCTTACAACCGAGTCGTTGCTAGGGAAATGGTACTTCGTCGTTTTTCATCCCACAAAATTCGTTGACCATTCGTTCGAAAGCTCTCTATTTATCCAACCATATTGTGTTAACTACTGCGAAGTGCGTGGCCAACAAGCTGAGTTATGAGCATGGTTATATGAATAATTGTTTACACACAGGTGATCATTTTCAATAATTGATATTGTGAACATGATTGCAACCGCTTGTTAATTTTTGATGATTTCATTGAGCTGGTGTTTCGATTATGTGATTCATAGCAGGTGATCCGAATATTGCAAGAACGGTTTGATTAGTGAAGCGGTGGTTAAATCATTTTATTCGGTAATTTCTATACTTCACACTATAGGAAGCTGTAATTTCGTATGTAGCCTCGCCTCTTTAGGACATTTACTTGACCATGCCCAGGGTCCGGATCAGATGAGTGGCTCTTAAAGCTAATTTCTATGCTTTACACTCTAGGAAGCCGTAATTTCGTATGTAGCCTTTTTAGGACATTTACTTGACGATGCCCGGGGAGTGGCTCTTAGAGCTTGCATACGAGTCTGCAACTAATGACATAAAATGTCCCAATGTGTTGCAGACTCGTATGGAAGCGTTTCTTTATAAACTAAGCAGTTTTAATGTTGTTTTGAAGAAAATTTCGAAGATCATCTTCTTTTCATATGATTAAGGCCAGGTGGGAGGACCGAATATTCCACCACAGGGCGGTCTTATATTTTTGTGAAGAACTGAATCACAAATTTAGAAAAATAGGTGAAACAAATTCTGTCTTTTAAACTACAAGAGAAATAGGTAAGTAACTATGTATTTAGCAATGCAGGTACTTAAATACTTGAAACTTCTAAATAAAAAACTGTGTGCTTTATTTGTTCATTGAAGCATACTTCAAAATTAGTTGAATCTAAAAAGTACCAGTCATGCAGCGTGATCATATGAGCAAATTTTCGTAAATTAACGTACACTGTAACGCTAAACTGATTTGAAATTTGAACACTTTGATTGTAAAGCAATTGTTAACTGTAAATATTATGGCGAAGAAATGAAAAAATAGATTTAAATATTATTCTGCAATTCAAAACTATTCCGGATTTTTAGATTTTTTCCTCAGTTTTGTCGATTTTTCAGCAAATTTTAGTAAAATTCACCATAGTTTGGTGCATAAATTTTTGATGTAGATACTATTTAAACATTGATAAACTTCTTTTGAATACAATTTTATCTCGATCTAAAGTCGAATCGGCAGATCCTCAGCCTTTTTATAAGGTAAGCAACTATCTTTCTTTATCTTTAGACATCTCACAGAATTCACACCAGAGTTTGTTTCAGTTGTGCAGCATGATCACGTGAGTAAATTTTTGTAATTTACCAGATTACGAATGAGTCAATTTTTCAAATGTGAGCACTTTGTGTGCAAAGGAATAGTGAATAATTCACTATTGATCATTTAATTGATTAATATTGATAGAGAATAAATTGATAATTATTATCAAATTTACGGCGAAAACGTGAACAATACCCAACAATACGCAAGGGGAAAGAAAACAGACATACATATTTTTCATAGGCAAAAGAAACGATAAATAATTCTGAGAAATGAAATATTTCACTAGTCCATCCTTGTATTTCGTCAAACAACGTTATAAACCATAGCATCAACCATTTACTATTGAAAGTAAGAGATAGTCGTTCGCCATTGATACCATCTAATTGGAGTCACACCCCAAGAAGGTACCTAAGTGCATTTATTATTTATTTCGTACGATCGACGAGGATGCAAGACTCAACAAACGGTCTCGATCAGAATGCAAAAAAAAAAGAGAAAAAAAAAAAGAAAAAAGTTTAATGACCATATGAGCAAAATGTCGTAATTTTATAGAATATTAATTAAAATGTATGTTTTTTTTTTTAATTTGAGTGCTTTGTGTGAGCATGAATAATGAATAAATATATCATACCAAATCACAGGAAAACGCTAGAAAATGAAAAAAAGTGAGAAACTAAGAGGAATTTATATACATATATATAATTATCAAAGCAGACGATTCTAGGTTATGGGAAATGCAATGTTAACTAGTTCGTTGTACAGAGGTTGTGACTAAAGTTTTCTCGCATTTTTGTCTGATATGGAATTAAATACATATCATTTTTCTACTCGTTGAGGGCTTGAGGCCAAAAAGGGTCTTTTCTTAACCAAAAATCTCGTTTAAAAACCAGGCTTATAAGCAAAAGGAGTTTTCTCCTCCCTATCGTTGTGAGCAAAAGCAGCTTTCTCCGTCCAGCCAATGAAATTACTCTGCTCGCCGATGATGGCTTTACCATCCGTGAATGAAACGGTAGGATAGAGAGGGGGTTTAAAAGGGAATAAAAACCATCTGCTTGTTCTCCGATCGGTGCACAGCTCGAAAATAGAACAGCTGTTGTTGAAATGCTCATGTATTTTCTCCTAAAGTTTGGTAAGGAGGTTCTGAAAAATGTCACTTAGCGCTTCCCGGACGACCGAGTTTTTGGACAGACTGAGCAACTGTTCCAAGAAGAAGGAACCAACAGTCAAGAGTCCTGAGGAGCACTAGTATAAAGTGTTTCTATCCCGAAAACCTCCCAACAAAATCATTTTTCGTGGTTTCTCGAAAGCGAGAAAACCCCTTTTGATAGAAGCGTCCTCCCATGTATTCTGCCAATCAACTTATATGCGTTATCTACACCATCATCTAAAATGATTTGAAATGATCGTTCTTATTTATAATAGATATGAGCCGCACACCAAGTTTAAGTACACATAAATTAACAGTTTTCACTGCGCACGCGCAAACGTATTTTGAATGTGTTGTTTTCCAATGTATGTTCACATATGTTTATTCGGTTCTTATTTCCAGCACATCGCGACGACATCGTTAACCCTGAACTATCTTCATGTTTTAATATGCAGAACTTCATAGCTCCGCCAATTAGGGTTCCATTCCAATATTACATTATCAAAATAATCGTGAAAATGTTGAAAATTGGACGTACGCTCCATTTTTAACAATCTTGAAAAGTAAGGAAAGTAATATATACCCTAAATTCCTCGATAACCCGTTTTTGTGGAATAATAGATACAGGAATTCTAAAGAGAACCTTCTGAAGGATGTCTAGAAAAACGTCAACTGTATGATTTTTATTCCCCACATGTATCCCGAACCTTGAAAATGTTTGAAAGTAATGTTCTGCGACAAAATATGAAAGAAACATGAATGGAATCGACAGCACCGGTTTGGAATGCCAGTGTGAAAATTCGCTCCTTGGGCATAATTGATGATAATGAATAAGTCATTGCAGAGTCAATGACAGATGTAAGGGAAAAAGTAGAATGATTGGCAACGAGAAGTTACAAACGCTGCAAATTATTTCACAAATGTTTATTATTTTTTTCAATTGAGTTTGATCGTAGTTTTAGTTGGCTTGCGTACGTCATAAGGCCCGTCCAGACTCCTCGGCGTGTCCTATTTCGAGTTGCCACAACCTATACTTCTATAATTATATACGCATGTTTATATTTCTCGATTTGAGCTCCTATCTATTCAAATAGTTATTGCCTTAATAATATCATTATCTAAGTACGTACGAAAAGTCGAGAGGATATGTTATTAAATATGCGTAGGAAAAGCATTGGTATTAACACACAAATATGACCTAGAAAAAAACATATATTCATGCCTCGAAGGAACGCTGTACCCACCTCATGGTGCCTCGGTGTATTATATGAGTATAACACGTAAAAGTAATAAATATCCATTCTCCTACACCCCGCTGCTACGCCCCTGGTCACTCCAGCCACCACAAGGTGCCGCGGCGCCTCCTCTCACTCCACCCACCGTGACCCCCCTGCCAAGCGTGCCAGGCGTGCGTCTAACACGTCTAACACTCAAAGCCTCGAAAAAGACCATTTTTCGCCCGTTTTCGGCCCATAGCATCTACGCGAGTAAAGCGATCGGGATGGTTAAACGTTGGGACCAACTAGACCCCAAATGGAGTCTATGTGCGAAAGAACGGGTTTTTTAAGTAAATTCTTAGGCCTTTTATGGCCCGGACGGCGAACGGCGGACGGACATTTCAAATTTGGATTCTACGCACCTTGAAACGTAAAGTGACAAAGTTTGAGGGGGGGTTATAAACATTTTTTGCTACACGATCAAATAGGATCATTATTGGAAATAATAAACCAATAATGAACATCTGGTGCGAGTCATCAGTACTTCCCCAACATGTTTTCGAGTTCCAATGAAGTAATTGATGTATTTAGTCTGGGCGCCAGGTAGTTTGAGCTGGAAAGTATTTTGAAGTTGATGAAATTTCCACAGGTCACTCGAGGGTTCTCTGGGATGATAATATAGAAGTTTTTGCTCTTCCCGTAATTTCCTAACCGTGCACGAAAAAATATTGAAACACCAACTGCGTATGCGCGAATCTATCTCCGCGTCAACGAGCAATACTACGCGTTGGCGGGAAAAATTCTTTCGTTGAAATCCCTTCCTACGCGTACTCATCATAATCTGACATAAACGTGGCCACAATTTTAAGAATAGGCTTGGTTCTCCCTCTGACTGCCGTCTAACCTAACTTTTCTCATTTAAAGTTAAACCTATGATGAATATAATTGAACTATTAAATCAAATTCCGTTGATCACATGAACGATCTCTCATCATGGCTACTGCCGTTATGTCAAAACATATTACTCGACACACACTACGTTAGAATTGACATCCCCATAACGGCACTCATACCACCCTACGCCGGCCCGCTGACCGTCCTAGCCAACGATGGGAAAACCATTAGTTACAGGGACGCTGCGGGAACCCCATCTCCGTGTCCTCAAAATAACATTTGAAGGGTAATGTACCAAAATGTTCGGGGAACGAAGTAGATTCCAATGGGGGAAAATTTCCAGGAACCAACGATTTCCAAATAAATCCGTTTCCGTCACATTCAAGCTTTTCTCTAGATTTAATTTACCGATTTACCTTTACATCGGATAATAATAAAATTCATGGGAGAAAAAAAAAAAAAAAAAAAAAAAAAAAAAAAAAAAAACAATAAAATGTAATTCCAGATACACAGCAGAGTATTTTTGACGTTCAAGAGCACCGTTATACCCCCCCCCCCCCATCATAGCACCCCCATAAACAATAATCGGCCTCCGTATAATAATAAAATAATAAACCAACTTCCGTATAATGAACGGGTCTACGTAATAGATCAAGATGATGTGTATAGTTTGGTGGTCTAGATCTAGATGCTCGCAGGCTCTCATATCAAAACTATAAAAATATCATAAATCAATGCTTTTAGTAAAATACAGATTAGTTGGACAAAAACATTAAAATGGCACCTAAAATAATGTTTCGGGGGTTGAAAATTAAAAATAATGGGGTCCAGATGGCCCGGGTGATGGAGGGGGGGGACGTGCTATTGAACGTCTACTTGAATAGATACGATCAAAATGACTAGCGACCAAGTTGTGGAAACTCATTTCAAATAGGAAACGTCGTATATTTAGAATGGTATTTTGCGTTTGGTGGGGAAAAGCCAAGTAACTCAGGAAGTATGATTGAAAATTGCTTGACAGAGACGACAATCGGTTCTACGAATATATTTTCAACATGATGATTATTATTTTTCATTAATTTATTTACTTCATGATTATTTATTATTTAATTCATGATTTACTTTCATGATTTAAACCGTAAGTTAGAAGGGGTGTTAGCGGTAAACGTACAACTAACAGCTACCTACTGTTTTTTTGTGTGAACATCTATAGAATTTTACTTACTAACGCAACAATATTGTATATGAATGAAATGAATATACAGGAACTTGAAAAAGTTTCATTATCAATTAATTAGTCCTATCAGTCATGGGACACGTATCAATAGAATCAAAAAAATATAAGTTCTATTAAACCACGTACATGGGAATGGCACATTTAACAACACCAAGTTCAAGAACAGAGACTGATTTGGGCAATATTTACACGAATCGAACGTGTAGAATTCGGTACTATGAAGGCATTTGATGATAGACCCCTTTCATTCCCAATGGGACAATATGTCCCAGCAGACACTTAAAATTGTCTATTGGGAAAATTAACTGAGAGAAAGAGCTACACAACTGGATCCCTACGGAAGAGAATGGTTGCACTTCCAGCCGCTAGTGTTTACCATGGGCTGTGGTAAAGAATGGAATTGCATTGAGATCAGTGTTCTGTAGTTCATTGTGATTCGATTCAGCTGAACCCAGTCACTGTGGGCCGATGCAAAGGGCAATAGGGAGCTGCAGTATTTGATAAGTAAGTTTATCAATGTCATCAATTGGGACTACATAAATTTGTTGTTTCCCATTACTTTCTGTGCTGAAAAACAGCTTGGTTTTTGAACCATGGTATCAGGGGTGGATTTGTTGATGCTTGCACTTGAACTATGCCATTTTCATTGTTTTTGCAAACATTCCGTAAAAACCAAACTCTATGTTTTGGCATTTACGTATCCTACATGACTTATGACTATAACTTATGATGATGCACTTTATTTGCAGCGGACCTGGTTGTGTGCACGCGCGTGTAACATGTAGCCTGGGACACCACAGATCCCAATGGTTGGCATGAACCCACCCCCAAAATTAGATAATTCACGATCCATCAGTGAATTCAAATGACAACTATTCTGATATTTTTGGTCGGACTTGAACCCTACCATAGGGAAAAAAACCTATTTTTTCATCACTGGTACAAATTGGGACACCTCACTCCTAACTGATGGGAACACATGGTGACGCCTTGTCCGAACCAATGGGACACCCTACCCCAACCACTGGAACAAAAGGCTAAATTTTGACCTATTGATTGAAAAATTTGAAAATGTGGAATTCCATCAAAAAGACCTCCTTAAGAGGTTTTATGGCTAATTTTCATTCATTTGATCGATTTTATCATAAAATCTTTATCCTTTTATCGATTCTATCATAATTGGTAGTGAAAGGGTTAAGGATGCAAGATTGCTATTCGTATCAAAACCGCAAAACAGCTGAGACATAATGCAAATGGAGACGCATAATAGAATAAAAAAATAAAATAAAATAGAAGTGATTCTGGATTTTGAAAATATTTTGATGACGTAGTTAATATTCCTAAGAATGATGTTTTATAATCGCACCATTAATCATACATTACTCAAAAAACCTCAAGCTAGAATTGTCTATGGAAGAACTGGCCATGAAAAAAATGAATAGAAATATAATACCAACACCTATATATACGGTCATTTTTTCATGTTTATAATAGGAGTCACCATCGGAAACTAATTCAGGTTAACAGACAGTAAGTTGTTCTGAACGGTCTAAAATGTAAAACACTAGTAAACATTTTCATTTTGAAGGGGGAAAATTTCTTTCATTTCATTTTTTTCAAAGTCTTTATAAAATGTAGTTAGGAACGAAGATAATGTCACTTGAAACATTAATAGAGATAATTGAAGGAAGAATTGAATGCTATGAATTAGGCATTTTTGAGGAGATTAGAAGACCTGGACCAACATAATATGTATTATAACTTTTGATGACTTGAAAGGATGATGGCGGCCAAGTCATATCGCAATCGTAGATAATACTTTAGGCAAAACATTTATCCTAAAACTGAAGACAAATCGAAAAAAATAAATGTTTATGATAACTACTGGGCGATTTCATAAAAAAGACTTGGGATCAAATATAAATAAGTAAAAACGAATCCCAATTCACAACTATTCAGGAGCGAAATCACAAAATCAATAAATAGGCAATTGATTGAGAACTGAAGTGAAAAACTCCTACCCCACAAGAAAAGTGGTTTTGCTTGCATGTTATTTTTGAAATACTAACTGGTTTAAACGGCGTTGCCAGAGTTATGTGCAATAAAATAGGTCAGGGGGACACAGCTGATTGGGGTAGAACATTTGGAATGAACTGGTTACAGATGTGGTGATAGACGTTTGGAAAGGACTCCATTTCATGATGATTATTATTGCTTCCGAGTCCACCTAAAGGTAGCGGAAGCATTGTTTTCACTTTCGGGAGAAAATAAATTTTTGGTCTCCAAAATCAAAATTTCTACACGCATTTAACGTTTTACACCCCCCTGAACAATTTTGGTTCCGTGTCTGTCTGTGTGTTTGCCTGTCGTGTGTCAGCAAATCGTTGTAACAAGCTTATTTTCCAAAGTTTTCATCCGATTTGAATGCAATTTTCAGGGGATGTGCGGGCTAGGGGTAGACGGTCCCCTATCAGTTTCATCGCTCTTGACTCAATACTTCACTCTACGCATGCGCAAACGTGAATTCTATCAAGCATCATTTCCTCACGCCCTAGTCGCCCGATCTCGCTCAAATTTGGATGATAGTTGGGGGATGACAATTCGATCATCTAAGATCTATTTATTTCAACATGATTGTATTATTAAAAGCTACTGTGCATGCGCCTATGTGAAATCCTTGTAACGACCTTAATTTCCACTGTTTTCATCCGATTTCGATGAAATGGTCAGAGAATGCGAGGGTTAGTTAGGTTGTAGATGGTCCCACATCAATTTCATTGTTGCCAAATAAATACTTCATTTGGCTCATGCGCAAACGTAAATTCCATTATGCTCCATTTTTTCACACTCCAGTCGTTCGATTTCACTTAAATTTGGATGATAGTTGGAAGAAATTGACTTGATTACTTCATATATATTTCAACACGATTGTATCATTAATAGCTGCTGCGTTTAAGCCAATGTGAAATACTTGTAATGACTTTAATTTCCACAGTTTTCATCTGATTTTGATGAAATTGTCAGCGAATGCGTAGTTTAGGTTGTAGATGGCCCCGTACCTATTTCATTGTTTTCAACTCATCAATTCATTCTGCACTTGCATAAACGTAAATTACATTGAGTATCAATTTTTCGTTTCTTAATTGACCAATTATGACATTCCACGGTACTTCTTGATTTACTAATTTCCGATATGTAATTTTGCAAGATCAATTAACAATTTTAATGACCTATACATTCATGATAGGTAAACGAGGTAGCTATGTGCCACATCCAACATAGCAGACTTCTTTTTCCTTTCTTATTTCATGATTTAAGCTGCGATTCATCAGGATCAATAACGGCAAAATTTTAGTTAACAGCTACTATTTTTGGTTTTGAAAATCTATAAAAGTGTACTTACTAACAATAAGTAAATAAACAAAATGAATATACAGGAACTTGAAAAAGTTTCATTATCAATTAATTAGTCCTATCAGTCATGGGAAACGTATCAATAGAATCAAATATAAGTTCTATTAAACCACGCGAACAGATCCAATCGTACAGATTCGGAAAGCCGGTATGTTCGTCGAGGTACAGATTGAATAAATTACAAAAACCGAGCAAAGGAACGGAGAGATTTATACCACAAATTGCAGATACGAGTGTATTGATGAAACGAGCCGATGATGGACAATGCAATGTTTCTATTCTAAACAAGGAATGACACATTTACCAACACAAAGGTGGAGCTTATCAAGAGTTTCATAATCATTTGATTAGCTTCATCGATCGGTCATGGGACGATGTAAAGTCTAGTAGAACTGCAACATGGACAATGACAAAACCCACATAGACACCAATAGCTAAACCACTAACATAGTGGATTTGTACAAATTAAAATTATTAAAAACGTGTCAATAGAATCACAAATAATTTCAATTAAAGGCGAACACGAAAAAAACTCAACGAATTCGGAAAGTCGGCATGGTTGCCGTGGTGCAGATTGAATAAATGACAACAACGAGAGAAGGAATGGAAGATTTATACCACAAATTCAAAATGACAGGTACGAGTATATTGAAGAATCGAGCCAATGATGGACAGAGAACAATGTTACTATTCTAAACACAGAAATGACTCATTTACCAACACTATGTTCACGATTAGGGACTAATTCGGGCAAAATTAACGCGAATCGAACATAAAGAATTCGTACTA
Organism: Adelphocoris suturalis; assembly: GCA_030762985.1. Lineage (NCBI taxonomy): Eukaryota > Metazoa > Arthropoda > Insecta > Hemiptera > Miridae > Adelphocoris > Adelphocoris suturalis. The sequence goes on from CM061042.1 coordinate 24,631,179, forward strand.
GGAGGGATATGATGACAGACCTAAGGAAACAAGAAATTTTATGACGTAGTTAATGTTCCTAAGAACGATGTTTTTAAATTGCACCATTATAAAACATGACTCAGAATCTCAAGCTAGATATTTATGTCTACGAAAGGGCTGGGTCACGGGAAAAATAATGTTTGTCGTGGCTGATTGAATAAATGACAACAAAAGAGAGAAGGAATGGAAGATTTATATTACAAATTGCGGATTCGAGCCAATGATGGACAAAGCAATGTTTCTATTTCTAACACAGGAATGAAACATTTTCCAACACTAAGGTCACTTACAGGGCGGTTAACACAAATCAAACGTAAAGATTTTCGGTACTAAAAAGGGATTTTTGATGACAGACAAACATGCACAAGATTTATAGTAGTACCAAAACCGCAAAATAGCAGAGGCATAATGAAGAGAGAATTTTAGCTCAATATTTTAAATAGCAAAGAAATTAGCTTCGAAGATCATAAGGCAACCGTAACAAAACCATCTTGTACACATTTCGATGCGTGCTATTTTTTCGTTGCGTTCTTCGATAACATTTTTGGCAAGATGGTCTCCGTATTCAACGTTATTCAGCAAAGGTCAAAGGTATTCTACGTTAAAAGGAATTTCGAAAACTCTGGCAATAAGAATAGTGTCTTTCTGTATTTAGCGGATTTTCATAGAAAATGAAGCTATTGCAGTGGCTCCAAAAATCCTTTCTTAAAATATATGCATGGCGCAAGAACGGAATATATATGTCCTTCAGGTCGATGACTCTCCTCAAGCTTGAGATAAAAATTCCGTTCCTGCGCCAAAAAATCAAACGCAAGGATGAGTTCGTTGGCCAGCATTTTTTGAGCACATCAAATTCAAGAAATGTGCTTAAAAAAAAAAAAAAAAAAAAAAAAAACTCTAGAAATAGTTCAAATTCACATTTATTAGCACGATTTTTAGGAAAATTTAGATTTAAAAAATAAATAAATAAATAAAATAAATAAATAAATCCAAAATATTTATCGGATTGCCGAAATTATTCAGAACAAGGTTTTTTTCCATAAAACTGGAAAAATGAATGAAAAGGGAGGATAGACGAATATCATATATCAAAGGCAAAAAGAGAAAGATTGACAATAATTCAATGCTAATACCCATCAATACTTGCAATCACCCTTCGCTTGAATACAAAACGCTGTTATTTATTATAAAAAGGCTTAAATCCAATTCTTCATCAATATCTTGGAATAGATTGTGGGAATTCTGCGTGTGCCGAATAATTAATCCTAATCGCTCGGGCGAAGGGAATACAATAAATTATAGGTCCTTACCAAACCAGAAAATTTGATGAAGATCAAATTTTATTTTTGATAATATATTTGGGTAGTTACTGGCTAAATTACCAGCTGTGTAGCTAACTACTTGGCTGATAACTACCTACATGCGTTTCAAATTATGATTTCCAACCAGCCTTCAAGCAATTCTATGATAAGATCAAATTTTATCAAACGATTGTTATTTACTGTTATCATACCCGAGGATGCAGCTTTGTAATCGCACCAATGGTACTGAAGAGATGAAATAGGAGAGACATAAGAATATCTCACGTGGGAAGCCTATTGATTGGCGAAATGGAATTCATCAAGATACAGGATGCTGTAAATTGAAACACAATATGAACGATCCGAAATTCCCATCCCTGAAAACGTCATCTACATCTTACATATATTTCGCGGATAACGGTGTTGAGCAAAGATTTCATCCTTATTGCTTGACAAAGGAGATAGGGATATAATATCAGAAACTATAACCATAATATAAGTAAATTTGATCAAAATCCAATTTCTTAAAAAATTATTAACCATTGATAGATGACATTCCAACGCGGTTCAATAGATCTCGTTTAATAATAATAATAATAATATACAAGGGTTTTGCGTCGAGTTGTAGCATTTCACAGAAATAATCAAGTTGTTTTTGAGTGATTTCCGTCAGAAAACAAAGTGCCTACAAGTTCAACTTTGCAACGTGCTCAGAAGAGCCCGACCTACCACCCAGCTCAAGGAATACAAATAATTAACTATTGCGCAAGAAAAAGGAACTATACCAGGAAGCTCAAGATTTGAAGATCTCTATCAGGACGGACAATGCTGATTAACTGGCTACCATATATGTTTACGGTTACCTTACGTCCAAATTCAATTTATTAAAACGTTACCAAATTTTTAAGAAGAGTGATTAAGGTAAAGTTTTCATCGAACAGCAGTTTATGGCCTTTAATTCGATATTATGAGACAGTTGAACATTTTTCCTCTTCAATTGCCTAAATTTCACATAAATTGTAAAAAATATCTGAATTTATTTATCCTTTATTACATTTATTGTAAAATACAACTTTAAAAAATGTATTTATTTCTTTTTTTGAGTCACGGCTAGCACACCTTTAGATTATTTTTCGGTAGAGAATAATTTTTCTACAGAGTTCTAAGACTCATTTTTAAAAAACAATTTCACCATCAAAACAAAATGAGCTTGAAAATGCTATCTTGACAACTGAATATCTCAAGTTATTTGTGTGTTCAAAATATTGAAATGCTAAATTTAATGGCCTATATTCAATCAGTTTCCAATTGTCATCAAAATTGGCGGAGGAGAGTGGGTAGAAATGGGTGGAACAATGATAAGGTGATACGAGAAAAAAAGAAGACAGTAAAAAAATACATTTTGTCGCTTCTTCTAACATAATATAGAATCAATCTACCGTTTCGTAATTAGCATCAGGCGACACAGGGGGCATGCATCCTGCAGTGGTTTTTTGAAGGCTTGGCGAAGCGAGACTAGTGTCTCGCTGGATAGAAGAACAAAACTGAGAGTGTATGGCACGTTGACCCCCCATATAAATGAGAAACTTGTTTCAAACAAAACATATTGGTAAATGCATTACAGGGACATCCCCATTTCGGTTACATGATTTTGTTGAGAATAGCGAATAAGATGTGCTCTTGGTTTATTATTTTCAATAATGAACCTTCGTAATCGACCAAGTTAAAAAATGAAACCCCCCACAATACTTGTTGGTTTACGTTTCAAGATGCGTAGAATGCAAAAATCACAATAAATAAATAAATAAATATATATATATATATATATATATATATAATATCTCCGTCCGTCAGGAGCTTTTCTTCAAAACTACTGGACCAAAGTTTATAAAATTCGGCTCAAAAATCATACATCAGCCGGTGATGTGCCAGTAACATCGGCATCAGTTTTGATCAACCTTAAAGGTTAGTAATTAAGGGCCAAAATACTATAAAAAAAAAACGTCTGCCGAATTGGGTGTGGCACACATAGCTTCCTCGTTTACCTATCATGCATGTATATATCATTGAAAAGTTTTAAATGATCTTGAAAAATCCCATAGCGGAAAAGAATAATTTTGATTTTGGAGACCAAAAAAATTGTTTTCCCCGAAAGTGAAAACAATGCTTCCGCTGCCTTACTTGGAAGCAATCTGAGATTTCAAAAATTCTCAAGGTAACGGTGATGATTTTTTTCTTGCCAATGATAAATGTAATGCCAAATAATCAATTAGAACTATCCGCAACGCTGTAGGTTGAACCTTCCGTTTTCTAAAAACCTTTGGATTACCTTTCAGACGCGCAATGATTCAATGATCTAATGTTGGTATCAAGATGATTCGGTAGCTTATTTAATCACCTGTCGGTGTCAAGAGCTGAAGGCGGCGGCGTCACGAAGGTTCGTTTCCCGGTGGAGGCGGCACATTTTTTTTTTTTTTTTTTTTTTACACAAAGGTTTATTTTTCATTTTTATTATTGAGTTTCTTCGTAATTTTTGTCACCTACAGATGATCAGTGAATTTCAGTTAGGTGTCTCATTTTATCTCATCAATTTCAATTAGTGGGTGCCTCGATCTACGTCGCTTTGTACCTGGGACAAAATGTGGGTTTTTCAATGAAATTGTTGGTTTTCTCGAAAGATGACCATCCATGAACCAACGAGTATGGGGTCGGTTTCTATGTATTTTTTCTCGCTGGATCGAATGGAAACTCTTGCAGATCTCTCAACTACTTTATAACCGAGTTTTACACTTTAATTAACTAGTTTTACCCCATAACACACATACATTTAATCGTAACAAACAAACTAAACATTTGCGATTTTAAGTGTAAAACTCGGTTATAACGGAGTTGGAGAGATCTACAAATGTTACCACTCGATACAGCGTGAAAAAATACATAGAAACCGACCCCATACTCGTAGGTTCATGGAGGGTCATCTTTCGAGAAAACCGATTTCATTGAAAAACCCACATTTTTTAACATTAAAACATCATTTTCTCCACTAAATAACAAAATAAAAGTAAACTTGATTATACCGTTGGAAAGAGTATTAGACGAAGCAGCTTTCATGAGATTTGCCAGTTTCTAGGATTCTTTTTAAAGTATCTACTATTATACCATAATTTCAGCTCTGGTTACGTTCAAAAGGGGCGGATAATGTGCATTTACGATTGATTGAATTAAATTAATTTCCCCAAACAACACCCGCAACGCTGTCAGTTAAACAGCTATTTCCTCTAATCAACCTACTGAAATACAATTATTGTAATTAATAAGGAAAGAAAAAACATAGTTTCAAACAATATGCAGTGTATGAAACCCTTCTTCTACTTTATGGGAAGATAGATGACTTAGTCATAGATCATATTGTTCTCCAACTTTACTAGGAAGCGTAAAATCACTACTGTAATGCAGTGATGAACCCAATTGCGAAGCCCCGAGTTTCGATAAATGATATACTAAGCATAAAGGGGGTTTAATAACTACGACGGACCACTACTTTGCGTACAAGGGCTATCTAACACAAAAATAGTAAACCTTTGTGTAATAATTTGCAACGTTTTATTGGATGAACCCCTTCCTCCATTTTATAACCTAAAACATGGATGTGCAGCGAGGAACAATCCCCACCACTCGAAACCAGAATTAACTATGAAATGTTCTTACAAATTAGTCGAGAATAACACGATATATATAGTATACGATTTATTAGTATTACGTCCTTCCATTCCAACACTTGAGATACATTCCAAAACTAGATCGAATTTCTAACTGGAAAAAAAAAAAAAAAAAAAAAAAAAAAAAAAAAAAAAAAAAAAAAAAAAAAAAAAAAAAATCACGACAATCATAAGCGAATAAAGTAAATATGATTCATCAGTATTACCCCCTCCACTCAACCCCTTTCCTGAAATTTGAAACATTCATTCCGAAACTACTAAACCGAATTGATAATTGAGCGAAAAATGAATTACAAAAATCGGTGGAGAATTGTAGCTTGAATGCATTGTTAACTACCCCTTCAACGACACCCCACCCCATAGAACCTTAAATCTGGAATCCTCAAGATTTGTTGCACAACTAGACTAACATTGGGATCGAGCCACATAAAAATTACGAAAATGGGATGAGAATTGGAGCTTGGGCATCGTCGACAAAATTTGTAGTTGAAAAACAATTTTTTCCGTCTTCACCCCTCCATTTTCTTCCTTCCAACCTGAAATTCAAAATTTCAGAGGTTCCTTGTAGAACTACACAAACTTGGGATCGAACAAAGACAGAATCTCGGGAATCGGATGAGAATTGTGGCCTGGGCAGCGTCAACAAAATTTGTTACATACACAAACGCAGGAGCGCCCACGCACACACACAAAAGTATTTATTTACCAGTGATAAAACTTGGGATGCGGTTTGAATTTAATCAAATTGCGTTAGAATGGAAGACTTGTTTAATGAAAAATTGCAGATATGAAATTTGAAGTTTTGGTGTCATAGTAGGATGGCATCAATTACTTTACAGCCAGTAAAAGGTGTGAAACGTTCTGAAAAATCCTCAGATATTTGAAGAAACAAAGAATTCTGTACAGTAATTTTCGACAAACATTTGAAGAAACATGAAACAATACACATTTGTAAACAAGTTATATATTTGAAGTATACACATTAATTTGACACATAATATTGCATAAAACGTCATCATTACTGACCGTGTAGGGGTCGCTCAACATTAATAGAGATAATAATCTGGAAAAAACAACAACTGGAAACTTACTTGAAATACTGAACCTCGGATTGAACCATCACGTACACTAAAAAATATGGATTTTGTGAGTTATTTTTCTAAGCGAAAAATGAGAATCAATATCTCATCTTAAATGAAAATTTTACGGCTAGGTTTTATTGGGAAACTAGTAGGTTCGGTGCCACGGGTGTGACTCCGAGATTGTCTTTGAGGAAGAACGGTAAAAACCGATTTCGTCAACCATTCGGGGTTCATTGCGCAGGCACAATAATAGTAGTAGTCGTTCGTTCGGATACAAGAGAGTCATCATGAAGCTGTGAAACGAGCTATAAAGTGTAGAATGAAAGGAGGCTTGTCTCAAATGTTGCGAATGAAGTTACAGATTTCGAAGCAAAAAAGAGCCTCAGATACACACTCTCAGACGTCGAACCGTCTCGGGGCTCGAAATCAACTGATGCCAAACGCTGTAACGCAATAAAAATTGAAAACTAGTAGGGAATCATCTCTTCAAATTGGTGAAGATGGTAAGTTCCGTGATGCTGAAAAATCCGAAAATAGTACAGAACCATCAGCAGAGATCAGACGCTGAGTAAGCAAAGCTGTTGGAATTCTGTTCGGAACTATTGATGTGTGACTTATCTCAGGAATACGGCCGACACGAGTCTCACCACCGGAGAGGCCATCTTACGATAAACCGGGCCAACGCTTACGACGGAAACTTTTGTTAACTAAAGCAAGTAGTATAAAATGCTGCAAATGATTACTCGAAGTTTAATTATTTCTGTATCAAATGTTCCTTCATCTTAGTAATTTATGGCGTATTTATTTAATATCTACATATACGGAGAAAGGAAAAATTAATGAAATAAAAATAAAAACGTCCATCATATATGTAAAGATCACTGAAGTTTCAAATGATCTAGAAAAAATTCATAGTTTAAAACAGTAAATCAAGAAAGTAGCGTGAAACGTCATAATTGGTCAATTGAGAAACGAAAAATTGAAACTGCGCATGCGCAGAAATAGGTACGGAACCATCTATAACCTAACCCGCGCATTCACTGACGGTTTCATCAAAACTGGGTGAAAACTGTGAAAATCGAGGTCGTAACAAGGATTTTACATTAGTTAATGCGCAGCATAGCTTATAATGATCCAATGATGTTAATCAAATCGTCTTCTCCCAATTATAATCCAAGTTTAAGCGAAATCGAACAAACAGAGTGTGAAAAAATTGAACATAATGGAATTTAAGTTTGCGCATGCGCAGAACGAAGTATTGATTTGGCAACGATGGAACTGATAGGGGATCATCTAAAACCTAACCCGCGTATTCCCTGACAATTTCATCTAAATCGGATGGATGAAAACTGTGGAAAATAAGGTCGTATCACATTGACGCATGCCTAGTGATGCAATTATGCTGAAATTGATATCGCATGATCGAATTGTCATCCCCTAACAATCATTGGGCAAGGTCGGACGACTAGGGCGTGAGAAAATGATGCTTGGTGGAATTACGAGAATTGATGAGCCGGGAACGATGAAACCCGCACATTCTCTGAAAATTTCATCCAAATCGGGTGAAAACTGGAAAATAAGCTTGTTACAAGGATTTGCGGACAGACGGCAGACAGAGACGGAACTAAAGTTGTTCAGAATATTCTAAATCGTAAAATGCGAGTGGAAATTATGATTTTGGAGACCAAAAAAAATCTTTTTTCCGAAAGTGAAAACAACGCTTCCTCTACATATGAGTAGACTCTGAAGCAATACTAACGTCTCAAAGTCTGTAAATAACAAGAAGGTATCGTTATCATTTATCAACGTGCAATGGAACATTACAATCCGAGTGCAAACTACATAGACGTAGGCACCTACCAAGTTGAAACAAAATTAATGAAGTAATATTCTTAACCTTCACCACTTGCAATAAAATTTTAATTTCTTAAGACAGGATTTCTTATAATTAATTAAAATTATAACAGCTGGTCGATGGTCGTCGTAATTTTTAAAGCAATTTTCAATGCTTAAAAGTAATTTCATCTACAGCCATGTAGTCGTTTTTTTCCCGCAAGAGAAAGCGAACGGATGAATGAACGATCCCGCGATCCGAGCGGGATCATTCGATTTATTGACATTATACCTATAAATAACAAAGAGAAAACCACTATTTTTGTTTATCTCGAGAGTTTTCGAGACACCGATTTCTCTATATTTCAGCACCTAAATTCAACCCTTAAGGGCTGATCAAAAGTGTTGCCGAGGATCAAGTACCAACAAAATTTTAGACCCAAGTTCCATTAACTTTCATAACATATTTAAGGAGAAAAGCTCATAAACGGATTATTTCCCCTTCGTTTTTAGGATTTTACGCATCTTGAAACATGAATTAAGCAATTTTGTTAATAATTTGTTTTTCATGATTGATCACAAAGATTCAATATTGAATTAAACATATAAAACTGATATCTTAGAACATAAAAATACCAGAGAATAAATTGGCTTTTTGCATTGACATTTCAAACTCGGATGAAAACCGCAGGCAAGCTGCAAGATAACAGATGCAAGATGCCATAATGAGGGAATTTGACGTTTGCGCATCTCCAATCAGGAAACATAAAAGAGTTAGGGAACAGTCAGGAAACATAATAGAGGTCAATCGCCATCTAACTCAAATTCATTTAAAATTCTATTAAAAACAAAAGAATGCTGCAAATATTATGCATATTGTTAGCTTTTTCTCTTTGGAACTCAAATTCATGAAGTCGAAACATTCAAGACATTCATTTTATTCATTAGGATTCATTCATCAACATTCATTTTATATTAAATAGGATAAAAAGGTCGGAGAATGCTGATTTTCCTTTTCAACGTAGGAAGCTAAATTTGAGAGGGAGGGACAAGGGAGAACGCTGAAGACACCTGGGTGATCACTGATCAGCTGAGTGAATTCCGAAGCCATGGAATGTGTTTTAGCCATGGACTAACTAGCCGAAAAAGCTAACGAAATTTCGGAACAAAATCTGGGAAGACAACATGGATACCGATGATACCGAACTAAGGATCGTGTAACCTGGTGTAAACTATGCGATATTTTGTTATGACGCGGTTTATGAGTTATAAATATTTCAAATTATTATCTCACTATTGGAAGTTGACCAATCTTCGACCTAAGATTGAAGACGGGTTTATGTGAAACGCGTGAGCTAAAACACATTCTGTGTTTCAATAATTTCTTCCGAAGTATGTAAATGGAGGGGTCCAGGGGGCCTCCCCCCTGGTGAGACGCGGAGCGCCGAGTTTTCTCGTCATTTGATAGTTTAACTAACTCGACGCCTTTAGTGCTTCTAAACGAAAATCGTGCAATTCAAAAAATAAAAACAGCCTACGCCAGGCATACTCGTGTTAATAATGAAGGTGGGAACAAATTATACACTTTTTTTTTATGGAAGAAATTTCATTTGTGAAAGAACATATTAATAAATTTAAAAAATCGCAATTAGACATTGAATCACAAGAAAGGAAATGTTTTGAGTACATACCTACGGTAACCTAATACGAGAATGAGGAAAAAATTACAACATTTTTTCAAATCCCAGACAGTATTCAAAATCCAGGCGCCCTCGCATATCCAATCACAACGGAAACTTTAAAAACCTACACAAAAACGTCGTTCAACTCGTGAACTCGACAGTCCGGATGTTGAAAGTCGTTTAGCGGTAATGACTCGCTTGACAAAGGTTTACAATGCGGCAGACATAAATAGGCAAACGGCCTTTTTACAGCGCGAAAAACAAAATGAATAGACGAATCAGCGAAGGGAACGAAATCTCGATTAAAAGTGGAAAAACAAAATTAAAACTGATGGAACGAGAACAGGAAACGGCAACGAGCGGAAAATCATCGCCAGGCTTTCAATTAGTTGGAGCGGTGGCCTTGGAGCCCGGTGGGGATCATCAAGGATTGTTGGACGAGGTACAATATCCGTGCAGGGACATTTTGAGGTTCCAAATGGACGGTTAATGGAAACTAATTTCAGCAAAATTGGACTGTAAGGTCACAAAAATTTCAATAGGTTTACAATCTGATGGTTGGTAGCAGTGATAAATTGTCAGTAATAGATGTTGAGACAATCACACCTAGGTGCTCAGGCACATATGAGCGATGTGAGAATCATTGGTTTTGCATTGTGATGATTAGAGAATTACCTAAAATTGCGATGAAATGAGTATTCCCCGAAAATATGCAACTAAGACCGAGTGCAGCCTCATACTGGAATCACCGTTGTGTGTAGTATATGGAAAGAGCACTAAATTCCAAGATTATAATTGGAATGTAAGTAAAATTTGAAAACGTATGAAAAATAAATTTCAGTCATGATCGTATAAGCGAATTTTCCAAAATTATCGAATTATATTATGTTACATTGCATTGAAATTGAAGCACTTAAAATGCAAAGAAACTTCTAACTACCTACCAATTTTAAGGAAAAAAATAAATAAAATTAAAAAACTGAATAAAATTCTGCGATTCGAATAACATTTCGATGTTCATGCATTTGTTATAGATTTTTCAGCACATTTTCATGGAATTCCATGTACATTTTACAGAAAAATTTTGTACATACATTTTTAAGATTCTAGTTCATAATTTATTAACTTCATTCAGCTAAAAGTTTGCGTAAAAGCATTTTTTCTTTCTTTAGGGTTTTTCGAAATTTGAGCAGATGGAGTTCAGAAAATACTAACCAACCAACTAATTCTTTCATTTGAAAAGCTTGATTTTTTGGCGAAAGAATAAATACAAACAAGAAAGAAGCACAAACGTCAGGAATCGTTTTAGAATAGCTTCATTATGCATGAAAATTCGCCAAAAATAAAGTATTAAAAACAGGTTTGTTTCCTTCAAAACCTGTTTCAATCAATCAATTTCAACGTTTTTCCATATTTTCGATATCAGCGTTGAATTTTTTTAGAAGAAAAGTGTCCTTAGATTCTTGAAAAATACGAACAGCCTATTGGAAAACGATTTTGAGAAATGAAAATTTGTTAAATTCCATTAAACGTTATAGTACCATTAGAATAAAAAGAAGAACAGCCAACTTCGCGAGTTTCGATTCAATTGAGAAATTAAAGCTGGAAATAAATACGGTGTGTGTCTCGATGCAAGGATGGGGGTGGAAGAAGCTGTCTAATCATAACAATAGTTTCTCAAGAAAAACGTATTTTTCTTCTATAACTAAATCAATTTCAAAGTGACCCCTTTGGTGAAAATATTGTAACATTTCATGAAAGTATAGTGTGTTCATTGATTCTCGGAAAATATCATCGAGCTGGAATGATAAAGATTTTGGAAAATGGACTTCTGAAAATCGTGGAAACTATTCAAAACTAAACAAAGGTAATTTTTTTTTATTCTTTACTTTTTTAAATATCATGGAGGTTGTAAAATCTCATAAAACCCTAATCAAGTAAATAATAAAGCATCAAAGATTTTGAGAAATCGTCACTCAAAATCGCACATGTCTAGGCTGTTGGTATGGTCTTTATATGGTATTTTTCGAGAATCAAGGGGAACTTTTCTATTAGGAAATTCAACTCTGATTTCGACTAATATGGCCAGGCGTGGGAAATGATTGGATCAAAGTAGAGAAATAAAGAAGGGGGAAAATGTCACTTTTAGGGTAAACCCACAAGGCAATCGAGATTCGGAAGATTGAAAGATTGAAATAGAAAATTGTCGGTATAGTCGCACCCAAACCAACATTTTCATGCTCATTCGAATCCACCCTATATATAACTCCGCAATTTAATTTCAAAATACCTCAAAACAGATATCCCATGAAGACGATTTCGGGAAATTCAATTTATGTAAATTTTTGAGTCATTGCAATAGATGATTTTTTACACGATTCAGTCGTTTCCTCGTTTTATAATGCCTCTCAACGAATTTCCACGGAGGAAATGTTATTTAAAAAATGTTTTTAAGCTATTGCAGCAGCCTAATTTTTCTACGGGAAAAACGGAAAGTAGACCTACGGTTACACTCAATAATGATTAATGCTTAATAATTTAATAATTTATTGTTGATTATACACATTATTAGTTATTTAGCAATATTAGTTTATATAAGCTTTCCTTGACACTACAGAGGATTAGGGATCATGATATGTAATAAAATGAGAGCATTCCAAAAAGTGGCGAACGATTTTCCTGCTATGAAACCTAACGGAGTTAAACTTCCCTAGCAACGCATTGGTTGTACGTGAAAATCAATATAAAACTAATTTCGAAAGCGGTAGCAATCATGTTCACAATATCAATGATTGAGAATGATCACATGTGTATAAACAATTATTCAAATAACCATGCTCATAACTCAGCTTGTTGGCCACGCACTTCGCAGTAGTTAACATAGAATGGTTGGATAAATCGAGAACTTTCGAACGAATGGTCAACGAATTTTGTGATGACGAAGTATCATTTCCCTAGCAACGACTCGGTTGTAAGCGGAAACTATAATAAATTGGTGACTGTGACGTGTCGGTCGGAAAATGGAAATGTCCCGTTAATCATTATTAAATGATAATACGCTAAAAAGGCATTAAAATTTGATCAACACAAGTTAATACGTGGTTATTATTGGTACTTATTTCTGTAGTACCTATGATAAAACACACAGTACTGGAGATGTTCAATTACTTGGTCACCGCACCAATGATCGCCAGAGGTCATCTTACTTGGTGAGATTCGTAGGTTGGATTAAAGAATACATAAAGAAGAGATCGAGGCTTTGAAGCCTGTAGAAGAAGAACCGGTCGTCCTTCACCTTGAGCCGATTGCGATCACTGCCCCGGCAAGGGAAACTCCAGCGAGTCAAGAACAGCTGATTCAGACGGAGCTGATGCCGCTGGAAGCGATTCGCCTTGTGGTTACAATCGACGCTATTTTAGCTGTGCAACGTGGCCAAACTCGGGTCCATTATAAAATATACAACGTAAAGGTCCGATATATCAACTGCGTTGCGCACGCAGCGCGCCTATCAACCTATTTATAGCTGTCCTTTTACAGAACGGACCCTATACCATTTGTACTACTTATAGGTATTTTCAGTCAGACCCATCTTCTAAGAAACATGGCGCCCCTGGACCCCCGGTTACCTCTATTTACATACTTCAAATGAAATTATTGAAACACGAAATGTGTTTTAGCTCACGCGTTTCACTTAAACCCGTGAAACCCGCGTAGTGTAAAGTGTAAAGTATAGAAATTACCAATTAAAATGATTTAACCACCGCTTCACTAATCAAACCGTTCTCGCAATATTCGGATCACCTGCTATGAATCACATCATCGAAACACCAGCTCAATGAAATCATCAGAAATTAACAAGCGGTTTCAATCATGTTCATAATATCAATTATTGAAAATGATCACCTGTTTGTCAACAATTATTCAAATACCCATGCTCATAACAGCTTGTTGAACACGCACTTCGAAGTAGTTAACATAGTACGGTTGGATAAATTGAGAGCTTTTGAACGAATGGTCAACGAATTTTGTGGGATGAAAAATGACAAAAACCATTCCCCTAGCAACGACTCGGTTGTAAGAGGAAACCATAAGAAACTGTTGCAACACATTTTAACATGTATCATGTTTTAGCCCTGGGGTCCTAGCAATTTTTGCGAGTCAATTTTTTTCCGCGCACGAAACATTTAGTGTTACAGTGATTTCCGCCTACAACCGAGTCGACTTATCTCTGAGAATTCACTCTAAAGTCATGCTGCATGACTGAGTACTTTTACTTTACTCAAATGAAGATAAAATAGGCAACATGGATGTTAAGGAACGTCAGCAGCACAAGCTGATGACCTAAACCTAATGGTACAAACTTCATAGGTCGATCCTAAAGCTCATTTCGAACAATTCCTCCTAGAAATTGTTTTCAACGCTCTATTTTAGAGTACTTCAATTTTCAAGATTTGCTTTCGTGTTTTCTACCATATGACAATAAAACTGACAGAACGCTCCTTGGGATCACTGATAAATTAAAAGTAAAGACACCGGTAAAAATAACGGTAATTTCCTACATTCCTGATGTCAAATAAATCTTTTCAAGCGGACCTAATATGTAACAAACAAGGTTTAAAAGCACACATTTTGAAAAATTTCCAGGTTATTATGAATTTACATTGGTTTTTCCGGTCAAACTACAGACTCCTTTGGAAAGAACTTTACGGAGAAAAGTTCTTTCAAACCTTAGCTTTCCACTGTTGTGTCAAGAGCGAGTTTCAACAATAAAATTTCTTCTAAGCGAGACTAGTTATCAGCGTACAGTTTGAAATTTTTGAGATTTGAATGATTATTTTTCAATAAAGTTATTCGAAAAAAATGATAAGGAGAGAACCGGAGCTTTTCTCTCGAACAACACCAAAGATTATGGAACTTGGGTCAAGAATCACAAGTCGGACCTAGCTGGACCTGAAACCTTGATATCATTTTCAACCAACTATAATAAGCGATAAAACTGAAATAAAGAAATATTGAAAAACCGAAATCTTAATTAGTCACACCAACGTCACCTAATGAACACGATTCATTATGTAGGTCAACTATTTGTCCAAATGCCCTTAAGATAATCAATCAAGAGCCCGTCATTAACGTGTACACTCATCCGTCGGAATTCAGAACAGTTGCCGTGATTTAGAAAATTTCACCTTTCACTGTCCTGCTGGGATCCAAGAATAAATCGTTACCTAAATGATTCGTTCAGGAAAATAAAACGGAAAGTGAACTCGTGAGGTGAGAATCAATAGCTGCATAGAAAATCACTACAAATTATTACACATAGGTTCAATTTTTTCATCAAAAGATCTTGAGACCAGTATCTTGAGATGATTACCATTGAAAGGAGACAATTTCGAGATGACACTCAATGCATTAAATCTAACATCAGGACAGCCAACAATCACATAATTATACTGTCTTGTAAATGTTAAATAAACTCACTCCGTTTCAAGTCAAACCTGTGTAAAAGTATTTCAACAATGGCGTAAATTATTTCAATAAAACAACGAAATCATAAATTAAGTACACCAAATCTATATTTCTGAACTTTGAATTGGCTTTTCACGAAGTTTATAAGTAATTTGACCACATCGACGGAATATGCAGGGGTTTCTCACGTTACGTGAGTGGTGAATTATATCTAATCAATTTTATCATAAGGCTGAAGAAAATAAATGATTTTCCCAAGCAGCTGAATGTGATTTGAACTTGAGGCTAACTAACATTGTGAATCTGACAGATGTTAAGTTTCAGTTGAGTTTTAAGTCAGCAAGATAAATGAGAATCGAATTTGTGTTAGGGCTGTATTCTAATAGGGAATTAACAAGCCTTAGTTACCGAATTTCAGAGAGGATATCTGTTCCAGTCCAGTTATTAAACCAGCTGAATGCGATTTGAATTCGTGTTAGGTTATACTCTAATACGAAATGAACTTGAGGCTAAATAATTTTGCAAATCTGACAGATGTTACGTTTCAGTTGATTCTTTAAATCAGCAAGATAAATGAGAATCGAATTCGTGTAATGGATTCGAAAAGGAAACTAACTGAAGGCTTAATTCCCGAAATTCACGGGGGATAATTCCAGCCCAGTGATTTACTGGGGATGCTGGTTAAATCAGCAGGATGTAATTTCAAATTGTTTTAGGGAAATTTTCTGATATATAAACAAAAATTAATCCTTATTTCTCTTGCTTGTTCTATAAGAACTGTTGGGCTGATTTCAAAATGGGTTTTTGGCCGAAAAACCAAGTTCCCCTCTCTCTACAACTTTGCAGTCGTGTTGAAACGATAGGTAACGACTTTTTCTAACACTTGATTGAAATCAAAAGAAACTACCAAGTAACGTGGTTGCGCCACGTAAACGAGTGAAATAGGACAACTTTTGAGAGTTTATTGAAAATGGAACCTATATTATGTTGCATTGTTTTGAGAATTGAGAACTTCAAGTGAAAAGAAATAGTTAACTACCAGTTTTATGGCAGAAATCCCGTTATAACCAATAATCTGCTATCCAAAAGAGATTTTGAATGTTTGACTTTTTTGCAGTTTTTATCGAATTATTAGCACATTTTATCGAAATTTAAGTATATTTTCCAGAATGATTTTTTACATATTTTTTTGATGTTCTACTTTATAGTTAATGAACTTTATTTGAGCATTATCCTACTAAAAAATAAAATTCAACAATTTTTAACTTTTTTACTATTTTTTGATTTATTCAGGACTTTCTTTTTGAAATTTGACCAATTTAATGTACTCAAAGAATGCTGGCCAACGTACTCATCCTTTAGTTTGGGAAGCTTGATTTTTGGCACATTTTTGGAGCCATTGCAATAGCTTCATTTTCTACGAAAATTCGCTAACTGACTGAGCTCCGTAAATAATTGGACGATGAACCACGATGTGCCACAGCGAAGTATGATAAGGTACGGCTAGTAACATATTTATAAACTCAAGGCTTGGGAATATAAATGGTTTAGCAAATATGAAAGAAGAAATTTTTCGCAAATTTGGAACAAGTTAAGTTAAAGTCTAGTTTTTAAACCAGCTTAACATGTTTGCTTTGTGTTAGAGCTTTCTATGTTCTAATAGGAAATTAACATAAGGCTAAAGAAAATAAACGGTTTTGCAATTCTGACAGAAGTTACGTTTCAGTCTAGTTTTTAAATCAGCTAAATGTGTGGGGAATTCGTGCGTCCAATAGGAAATTAATCGATTTTTCCGTGTAGAAATGATTATGGTTGGTGGAAATTGGTTTCCGGTTAAATGAATGTTATCTCATAGCATGTTCGCATGAGTGTCGAAACGACAGCTGAAGAGCTCCCTCCATCAACGACGCGTAACCAATTATTGTGACAAGAAAATAAGAAACATCAAGAACAAACGATAAATTCTCATTTTAAGTTGGATCATACGAAATATATCTCTGAATGTGATTTGTTATCAAGTACTATAATTATCATACTGCAAAGGTACTACGTGTTTTGGCACCTAATCTAAAAATTTGGTAATTACTAATGTTATATGTTATATTATTTCTGAATGTGTTAGTGCAACAGTAGTTGACCACCTAAAAATTTTAAATTCATAGTAGCTGACATGTGAGTTGGTTTAAAATGCTGAAAAAGGATGATAATCAATTGTTTATCATTGAATCAAGGGATAATGTGAGAATGGGGGAATTTCACCTAATTTACTCGTAGTTTATTCCGTCAACTGAAAGACCAAGCCGAGAATGGTGAAAAAAAGATGATAATCAATTAATAAATATTGTATTAAGGGATAATGTGAGAATGGGGAATTTCACCTAATTTAGTTTATTCCATCAAATTGAAACACCAAGCCGAGAGCTTTTCGAAAAGGTGCGATATGGAGGGTGTCTCCCATGAATTGTGATATTATACCTGTATGTATGTGGTATATGTGTGAGTGCGTGTGTGTGTGGGCGTGTGAAAACTCGAAATGGATTTTCATGAAAAATCAATGGATTAGGTCCTTGGATAGTTGAAGCTAGAGTGGTGCATGTAAACCCATCTGCACATTCATCAACAAACAGATTCATACAGTTGGGAAAAACAACAGATATTTTATATTTTACGAAATGCACTCACTTTTCAAGCTCAAGTTCACCTTTAAATTTAATTCAAACAATTTTTATAAAACCCTACGGAAAATTTTAACGGCCATTCTCACTGCATTGAGTATCATCTACTTCAGCTTGAATTTAAAGTGTAAGTGCTGTTCTGACGAATTGTGGGAAGAGAAGGGTTTACTCCTGAAAATAGGGTTTATACGAAAATTATACCACAGTTCACCCCTCTCTCATTGAATTTAGAGAGACTCGCCTCATGATATGAGCAATCTGGCAATATGCGTGTCATATCTGAGGAAGCACTTCAAATTCCCAAATAAATCGTATACAAGTTATCCAAAACGCAGCATCGAGAATGATCACTGCAGAAATGGTACTGGTACTGCAGAAATTAGTTGCTACACGCCACGCATACCTAAACATCCAACTTGAAAGCGAAATATTCTTACTAGAAAATTCATTTCTAATTCAACAACCACCAGAACCCAACCATTTCAAGTATACCGAAGTATACCAGCCAGAAACCACCTCTCCCACGGGAAAACATCATACAGACCAACTTCAACATGCACTTCGGTCACCATAATCAATGAATCATATAAAAACGTTTTTTATAACGGTTTTTCGAAAAAAAAAAGAAAAAGAAAAAAACTAACGACTGATTTTAGGTAGGTAAAGAGGAACATGGGGTACATTCAGAATCAACGCAGAATTTCCAATCAGAATAACTCATAAAATAATTTTTGTCACCTAGAGTCGGTTTCTGGCCACTGTGCGCCGCCTAAATGGTATCAATGTTTCGGTAAACGTTCAACGAGTACTGTGTACATACGTTTCAAGGTGGCACTCAGACTGGGAGCTCTGGGGGCGGAAAAATGCAGATCAATCGGCATTATCTGGTTTTAACCGCCCCATCCCCTTAGCAACCAAGGTTTAACCTCTGGTCGAGGTTCCAGGTCTCTAGAACCAATATTAAAGGAGATATGGTGCATTGATATTCTATACCTTTTTTTACCTCTCCCAATTGGGTCAACCTGGCCCCTCTTAGGTATACATAAGGTTGTGTTCACCGCTGAGTAGAAATTTGGGGGTCTAGGGTCCAAAAACCTGCTGGAAACCACTTTTACCGCCCCCAACCGCCGCTTCCACCTCCGACTACTGCCTAAAACCAAGGGTTACCATCTGATCGAAGTTTCAGGTCTCTAACACCATTATAAACGGGGATATAGACCGCCACAGACTTCACTTTGGCAACACTTCCCTCATGTCTCACTACTTGATAAACCAACAAAAATATAGTAAATTCAATGAAGTTATGCGTATTAAAAACAAAAAATATATACATAGGATATCAATTGCAGAATCACTAGGTGGTATAGTAGTCCCTTGTATGGGGACACACTGCTTTAATTTTAATTCTATTCATCTATTGTATTCTAATTTGGGGATTGAGTAAGTATTTTAGTTTAGTTGTTCGCGAATTATTAATCATATAGTAATGTCAATATTAAATTATACATAAATTTAGAATTTTCCAATCAAATTCAAGGTAGGTAACAGCAGTTGATTGCGGAAAAAATTGGTTGGAAAATACAAAATTTTACAGAGAAAAAAATGAAATCGGTCGGGAGAAAACATTTAACCGGGAAATGTTATTGATTTTTGAGGCGATGATGATACCTGAAGACAGGCTTCAGGTTGATTTGTTTGTGGTTGTGATGTTGCTATTTCGGTTGACTTACTTGATAACTGTGCTGGATGGATGCGTCATATTGGTGGAAAAAAACCGTAGAAAAAAAAAACGCGTCTTCGTCTTATAAATCGGTTCGGAAGAAATTTTTGTCAACGTTACAGGTATTTAGATCGCGGTACCGTTCAGTCCCATGTGGGTTCACTCAGCTCCGGCCACCTGCGCGAAACAGACTGACTTGAGTTTGGACGAACAAGCGAAAAAAAAATCTGGGGTCGCTTCAGGAGACAGGACCTGGAGAGAGGCTCCCGCGTCCCCTCCTTCTACCTACCGTGAAAGACCAGAGTGGAAAGGGTACGGAGAGAAATGGGAAAGGCGAAACTCCAAGATGGTGCGAAGGAACAGACGGTTTGTTTAGTCCTGAACAAGGTAAACAAGAGTCGTTATCCTGTTGAGTACAACAAAGTCGGGCAGCAGAGTGAACAAGTAAGGTGAACAACCGAGCTAATACGAAACACTCATGGGGGTTCGTTTTTAGGACGTCCCTCTGAAGCTATGTCTTATAGAAGGCATCGTAGACACAGCCTATAAGGAATGGTGGAAAAAAATGCCTATGATCCAATTTAATTTAATCCAGTGAGACTCCAACTCCCTCCTAGTCACCAATAATGCTGGTACTGTGTTGCTTAGGAGCTAATTTCAAAGAAGCAATCCTGCAAGACTAGGAGAATATTAGTTGATTGACAACGAATAACGAAACGTCTCACAGTGAGTCTCACTTTTGTGAATTTATTATATGTAAAAATCTAAGTATATATATATATATATATATATATATATATATATATATATATATATATACATATATATTAAATTCGATGTAGGGCTCTTGAGAGTCGGTCTTGGGGAAAAAATACTCAGATTTCCATGTTTCGTTCTACTCGTAGAACATCTTCAAGGCTAAAAGAATAATACCATTGATTGAAACAACTGCAAACATGAGTGCTATATTCACAAAAGGAGAGCTATCTACATAAAAATATTGATATACTATTGAGGCAAAATGTGGAAAAAATAACATGGATCTATGATCATAACAAAACTATTGAGGCATTAGCAGAAGGAAAATGTTGATTAATATAGTGACATACCTTGAAAACTGGGATTACATACAATTATTGCACATCGAGATGCGTCTCAGATGATTGACATTGACACAAAGCAATAGATACAGGGCATGGATATTATAAGTGGGCAAGAATTGAATAACATGGAACCATGAATAACATCGATCCATGAAGATCACAACTTAAAAAATAACAAACTTAATTCCCTAGTGACTTAATTTGATACTAAACCTCTACATAGAAACATTTTGATTTTAATGAGGAATAACATACATGAGCTGTGACTAGATACTTGATGCAAATGTAGAGTAAGAGTTTTTTTTTTTTTTTTGTTACAGTGTAAACTGATATACATGAGCTATAACTGGGTACTTATATAAGTTAGGAATCTGTATAATGTATAGGTAATTATTTCTGTATAATGTTGGAATAAATTTTGCTTAGGCCATCAATATCGGTCTTCTTGCTACAACAATTAGGTGTCCTGTAAATGTGAATGAGTTCTTTGATTTTGCGTTTGGAATCATTGTTTTCAGAATCCAGAATTTTGGCATTTTCAAAACCAAAATGATGTCCTTTAGTAATATAGTGCACAGTCAAACCACAGGTAATTTTGAATTGGTTGACATCAGACCTATGTCCTGAAATCCTATTTTTAAGATATTGCTTGGTTTCTCCAATGTAGCTAGTGCTGCAATTTTTACAAGGAATGGAATAGACCAGCGGTTCCCAACCTGTGGGCCGCGGGCAGCTTGGTGCTGGGCCGTGGATGCTGGTCAAAAATATAAAAATATACAAAGAAAATCAACTGGGTTTCAACAAATAATTTCGGAATAGAGATGGAAACAATTAAATTTAAACCATGCTCAATTGAGTGTTAGCAGTACAGGAACAAACTGAATGTTGAAAGCGATTTAAGACTAAAACTGTCCAGTTTCAATCCTGACATTGATTCACTCGTGGGAGAAAAACAATGTCAAATATCCCATTGAGTTTTTTCTTTTTACTTTGACCACTTGCATATAGGTAATTGTTTTTCATCATTTAACAACTAAAAGTGAATAAAGTACAGGTGTTTTCTTTGCAAATACTTGAGATATTTTTTCCCCTTGTACATATCTTTTACCAATTACTAACATTTTATATATATACCAATACTAACATATATATATAATATATATATATATATATATATGCCTCAAAGCTTTATTTTAAAAAAAAGTTGGGCCTCACAATTAGAAAGGTTGGGAACCGCTGGAATAGACTATTTAACTTCAGTTTTTTTTTGTTTTCTTAAGCAATTTTACCATCAATTTTATTTGAAAATGATTTGGTTAAGTAACTGTTCAGTATATATATATATATATATATATATATATATATATATATATATATATATATATATATACTCGTAATAATAAATTGTATGTTGTCCTATGTAGATACCTTCCTTATTATGTTTCAGTCAAGTGGCATCATTCATTACCTGGTGACGTCATTACCATTATGGTTCCTACCATGTCTCTTTATACTAACATATTTTTTTTTAAATTGAATGTATCAGTGACGTAGTGAAGTTGAATTCTAATTGAAAGTAACCTACATTCTCAAAAGCTAGAACATTGCCACACTTTATTACAATTGGTTAAATACTTTACGGTTCCAATTGGTGAGTCATTAAATTATCGTATCTATATTTTATATTTTGTACGTTGTTGAAATAAAAACATCTAACCAAGGTCATCATGCCCCTCCATCTGTTCAATTCCGAGAACTGTCAACTAGGTACTGGGCAGTGGATGCCAACTGATTCCACATTTCAAAATTTGGGTACCAACTAATGAAAATTAATCATCTTCATTTTATTAATAATTTTTTTACAGAGGGAAATATTCAGTTAATTCTGAAGAAACTTTATAACTGGGCTCCGAACATGGGAAGCTCAAGGTAGAGCGCTGCACGTAACCGATTTGTTCTTCTATTTTAAACGATTTTTACCGGTTTTTGTTGGTTAGCGTATGTCTCTTTATTATAATAATATTTATTTATTATTATTATAATTCTCATTTCTGTCCAGCACTGATGAGGTTGATGGTGGAGAGAGTGAAGTGTAGTGCGAAAACGGGTGACGCTGGGGATCAACAAGGGGAAAGACATGTCAATCACCCTGTTCCTAAGGTCCTTTCGCCTCCTAGCGCTTCTAGCGGCCAACCTAGTTGGTTCGGAGCCCCATTCAAATATGAATGATATCGATGAATATGATGGTAGTTACTGATCATATTGATAACATTTTTAATGACTTTGGTTCCTTATTGTGTCAACTTCCGGAACAGTTACCCTATTATTATCAAGGTATGAAAATAGCTCTCGAACTTCGACTATAAGAACGTACAAAAAACTATAGAAATTATGACACGATTATAAAGGGGACTCATTCTTAGGGTTAGAATTGTGGGAGTCATCCTATACAAGCATAAAATAGATGTAGAAAAATTATATTATTTTAATCAATTTAAAAATTACATAGCATCAATAATTATTGCTTATGTCAGCCGCTTTTCATAAAATGTACATAGTGTATGTATAATATGTAGTGTAACATTGTTGTCAGTATGTTGCTGAGGAGGACAGCACCGGATCGCACAATTTAATCAAACTAATTTTCGGGTGGGGATGAAGAACATAGATTTAGCAGCAATCTCTAATTACTAAATTGGGTTAATGAAATTACGCTAATTTCATTTTGTTTTTAAGAAGTGTTTGTATATTCATCTTTCATTCCTTTTTTCATACCCCACTTCTTGCAAATAAAGCTTTCTTTCTTTCAGAACTTTCTTCGTGAAACGGTAACGACGCTGTATCAACACAATTCACCGTGCCGATTTCTTGCCGTTGGCTTGTCGTGATGGTGAGGCCCGGACTTTTATACTATTTTCCCTACTGCCCTTGGAATGCATGCAACATCTAACGACTAGGCTCATTTTTGTGGAGGCGCGAAATGCAACTTTGAAGCTGTTTTTGAGAAGGAAAAGAGAGATTTTTATTATTGGCTCCAAGCCAAGAGCTTCGTGCCCGAGAAACTTTCAAGAAACAGGTCAACATACGATCTCTTACTTTTCGACCAGAAATACGAAGACTCTTCTACCTATTAGAACACCAACAAACTCGGGTTGCTGGGTAATTATTGATAACATCATCACGCATACTGATTTTCTTGGACTCCCACTAGTATTGAGCACGAGAGCTGGTGTATACGTGAACACTTCCCCTATAAGTGAAAGAACACGAATGCTTAAGTCAAACTCAGATCTAAGTATGTTATCGATAAATAGCGAAGACATTTTTCAACCAAACATTTTCGATCATTCTGCTCATCGAAAGCCCTCTTTCGAACAAGTCTATCTTGCTGGGAAATACTATGCGTCCAAATGGTGACAATAATGACGACGTGGGGGAACCACTAAAACTCAGAAAAAATAAGTTCGGCCGAAGTTCATTCCGCGTTCTTGGAATCCAGCGCCTTGGATCGTAGCAAAGAGCTTATAATAGGATAGAGAGGACAGGTATTCCGCATTTTTCGCTTGTTGGCTACTGGGACCGGGTTCAGCCATATTTTTCATCATTCTGTGTTAAAAAAAAATATATTTTGGAATGTTCGTAGGTACAAATTTTATCAAAATACAACTCATTACTTTCCTGAACAACTACTTTTATTTTATCCTTGGAGAAATGAGGCCATTGAACTTGAAACGTAGATGTTACTTCAAAGTGCAATGCTTTCAGACACTTAACTGAGTAAAACAGACAAACGTACTGCATTGTAAGGGAAGATATTAATTATAGGCACTGCTCTAGGTGAGGTATTTGATCAAGAAAGAGAGGACGAGGAAATTCAAGATTACATGGATAATGACGTTGGTTCAGTCAGTATGCAAGTAGATATTTTTCCAGAATCAAGACTTGACAACTTAAAGAAATCTGTTGACAAAGTCGGTCCTCGTTTTTCAAAGCCAATCCATATTTTTGATAATGATGTTTACAACGCTCTTTTGAACCTCAACGATCGAGAGCGACAAATGGTCATGCACATTTTCAATTCAATTAAGACAGAAAGTCCTCCCCTGCGTGTAGACCTCTCTGGCTGCCAGCTCTCTGGCGCCAACTCTCTATGCCGACATAGCTAATACAATCAGAGCTGAACTTTATGACTTAAAAGTAGGTAGATGAGGTTTCCATGGTAGGGTCAAGAATGTTGCAACGAGTGAATACTAGGCTCAGACAGATAATGGGAAAAGAAGAGTCATTCGGAGGAGTTTCTGTAATTTTGGTAGGGGACATCAGTTGGCACCCATGCTTGACATTCCAATTTACATGTCACCTCGTAACAATGAACTCTGTGCACTTTCTGGAAATGTCCTTTGGGAAGAATATCAGTGTTGTTTCTCACAGAAATACTGCACCAAAAAGACGATGCAGAGTTCATTGTTACTTCAAACAACCTTGCAACTAGAACCATGTCCGATTCTGACATTGCTCTCATAAAATCTCGAGAAGTACAAACTACAGATGTTCCCACTAAGGCTATCAGGTTGTTCAGTATTAATACTGCGGTTGATCTCTCCAACCAGACGAACATCAGCGACAAAACAAACCAACCATTTGTATCAGCTGCCATTGACCACATCTATGGGCAAATTTCTGATGCCTCAAAACTCAAGCTTAGAGGAATCTACTCTTGAAAAAGAAAACTAGTGAGACAGGAGGATTGCCTGCTAACATTGTGTTCAAAATTGACATAAATACATGCTAACTTTGAATATTGATATTCAAGATGGATTGATTAATGGGGCGTGTGGCACACTGGTTCATGTGTTTTACAATGAAACTACTCAGCACGTTGATCAAGTTTGGGTAGATTTCAATTCAGCATTTGTAGGGGCGGAATCTAAATTGGTTTCACTTCCACCACCATCTTTACCCGGCACTGCTACCCCTTTCGGAACAGCCAAAGCTCCAGTTATACCGTTGCCCAAAGAATGAGCTGTCAGATCATGAGTGAACAGAATCCGCTCGTAGCAGCTGAGGCTATCACAATCCACAAAAGCCAACCAACCTACGAAACAGCCTGAATTGACCTCCGCGATAAATCGATGCTTTGAGCGGAGTCACGAAATTGATCAATTTGTACATACTAGGACACTTTGTTCCTCCAAATAAATCAAGCCCCACTGACTCTCTTAGCACTGAACTCAACCTGCTCAGAACATCCAAACGCTTCCAGCTACCTTTTGAACCGCATTTGAATTCCTCTTTAATTTATCACAATGTCCGATCCTTTCATTTCCATTCCCAACTTATAATTGCCGATTCATGGTATAGTCACGCGTTCACGATATTCTTATTTTCTCGGAGGCCACCACCATAGCGTCCCATGTAGTTTAGTTTCTTTTCCAAATTATTATTGTCACTTTAGGTCAGATTCAAATTTAGTATTTGTTAAATCCGGTCTTAGTATTCAAATAGTTTCAACAATTCAAATTAACCTAGATAAAAAAGGGATTTTATTTTTATAAAGCGCGTTATGATTCTTCAAGAGGGAAGGAGAAATCCTAAAGCCAAGGACCAACAAAAAACAAAGGGAGCCCAAACTCGTAAACGAGTTCCACTATCTGCTTTACAAGCAGATACCATGTTACATGGATATGTCTTTGATTGGGGATTTCATAACGGTTGTCCTCGAGAGTTGTAAACAAATCCTTTAACTTTAAACAAATGGGCCGCATCCCGACTAATTCCAACAAAACAACGGTTTACTTATAGGTTGAAAATAACTATGGAGAGAAGCCACTACAATGAGTTGTTGTGAACAATGAATAATTGTTCCCCCCTGGGATTCATGAATCCCAAGGTTGATTTATAAGGGAGTGTCCCAGCACACTGTGCTTACGTCCTCCCCCCTCCTTGCAAGCAAGGAGGAAAGTTCCCAATATGGGAGACTGTTCAACCCACAGTCAAGGGCTTCGCAAATGCGAATACCTGTTCGCACATGGCACTACAGGTGGAGCTGGGCGTTCTAGCTCGCCCTACCAACTAAGCAGGTCGGTACCCGAGTTATTGTCAAGCCGCATAACTCACATGCCGGTACTATCCTGGGAGACGAATCTACCAGGAGAGTGCCTCCCTCTCAGCTTTCAGGCGTAGCCTTCCGGCCTGGGTAATCAACCACTGCCACCACGATGCCAACCGCTATCGGGGGGCAGGCAAGTGGCACTTTGGCGGCGAACCGCCGGTGTGCCTGTAGCCTGGGGCTCCCCCCGCCCGTGGTACCAATTTTGTGTCTGAGCTCTACCAGAGGACTGGCCTACTCAGGCACCAGAGGCCGGATTGGTCGCAGGCCCGATACAGGGAATGTGACCCTGTATCTGCCACTTTGTCCTCAGCTCTGCCGGAGCAGAGTCCAATCATTATGGATGACTGAGGAAGGGAGACTATATTGACTCATGAGAATTGGTCGTAACCAATTACAGGCTCAAGCACCACTATAGTACGCTGGCTCCCGGATTTTCCCAGTTGGTAGCTCTTGCAAAAGAGCTTCCTCACCCTACTGGGAAGGGTTGGAGTTGTCTCCGAATTGCCCCCACTTACCTTTGCCCTTCTCCATCATCTTCTCTCCTAACCTTGGTTGGATTAATCCCTCAGCATATCTTTCTCTATCCTGTCTCTTCCGCCTGGATATGCCGCTCACGCAGGATGGGTATTACCGCATCAGCGAAAATTTGAAAACTGGCCGCCCTGTTAGGAGAAGCCAGCAGCCCGCCAATAGGCACACCCACCAGACCACACTCTTCTCGCTGTGCGTTATAAACGCTACACTCTCTCAAAATGTGCTCAGCCAGTTCTTCCGGGTGCCCACACTCGCACGGTCGATCGGTCATTAGCCGGAAGCTCGCCAACTTACTTGCGAACTCGCCGTGCCCCAACACCATCTGTGTTAGGTGATGGGTTGGTCTCACCCATCCCCACTCCAGTCTCTCACGTACTCTCGGGATTATCTTGTGGGGTAGGCGGCCTGTTTCCGCCCCATCCCACTCCTGTTGCCAAACATCGAGAAGCGTTTCGTTGAGCTCTTTCAAGATTACGCCTCTTGGCCTTCTGTCGGTCTCTGGATCGTAAGACCATAAGCACTCACGCCTGCTACGTAAGACCTTAGCCTCTTGCTTCTTCCCAATTCTGTAAGATGCCCACCTTCGCCATGCCTCCCATCGCACAGGGAGAACACCCGCCAGCACTGGCATAGCACTGGTAGGGGCAGTGCGATACGCCCTACACACCTTCAATAGTGCACGCCGCTGAGCGGACGCTAGCTTATTCCAGTGCCTTTTCTTCAACAGGTGAGCCCAAACCTGTACTCCATAGAGAAGGATTCCCAAAAAGAGGCCCTTGTATATTACCACAAGTTCCTGGTATCTTATACCCCATTCAGAGCCAGCTAGTCTGCACACTTTCATGAAAGCTGCTAGTGCCCTGTCGCATACTAAGGCAATATGGCTATCTATAGACATTAGTTGTTGTGAACAGCCGACTGTTGTCAAGAGGATGAAAATGTTTCCTATGGAGTGGAGTAAATGATGCTATTGCTTTACGTTAAGAATATTGTAACCGGCTTTTTAAAATTGTTTATAGTCCAACAACTTAGTTTAGGAATGTAGCCAGGTACGTAAGGAGGGGGAAATTGGTAGCTTGAGATGTGAACATTTATCACATAAATCAAGCGCTTTCCAACGAGTGGCGAACGATTTCTGTGCGAAGAAAACTGCGGAAGTTCCATTCCCCTAGCAACGGCTGGGTTGTACGTGAAAAACACTGAAATTGTGACACAAATTTTGCGTCACGGAAATTTTTGGTTGACCCCCCAGAGCAAAGACATATCCATGTCAAAAACATCTTGATCTCATTGCATTTACTTATCAGAATATCAATATAATAACTGGTTACAGATCGCCCTCAACTCCCACATCATTAGTGTTCTCCGAATTACAAAAACTCGTTTCACTGTTTCTTTCTTCCTCAAAATTGATATAAATAGGCGACTTTAATTGTGACTGCTATAGAGGTTCCAGTCCTCTCATTACATACATGCACAATACGAGTACGTTTGAAATGGGATCAGCCTCGAGTCCCATCAGTCCACAACAAACCACAACCCACAAATCGACTGTATTATCATTAAAAAAACTTTTTTCATTATCATGTATTGTTTATGAATCATACTTTTCCGAATATAAACCATTAATGTTTGAATTTAATATAATAATACGCATGCCAATCCACAACACTCAATTTTGCCGCGAACTCCCTAACCTAGAATGTACCATCAACTAAGAGGGACGGTGAGCCGTTTAGGGACGAATAATTGCTACAACAATTCTGTCTTTCAGTTACTCTTCTCCTTAGATCGTCTTCGCAAATTGATTCAACCCGAATCATCTTCACTGTTGGTTAGAGAGCTGGGCAATATTCTTCACGCTCCAGGCACTGCTGAAACCATTTCTATCAGAGGTCATTTCTGATCAGTTTACAACTCATGACCAGCAGGACGCTGAGGAATATTTTTCAGCTCTATTGGCTAAAATTCCAGTTGGAGGATCTACTGCTCTGGAGTTATTTCAATCGTGCATATAGTCAACCACATCATGCCCTCATTGTCAATACATTCACTCCCAAACCACAACATCTGACCATCTACTAAGAGGCTACTTTCCTGATGTAACTGGCCAAAGAATACAGTTCACAGACCTTTTCAAGCCTGGAGTTATAGAGATACATGGTCCATATTTAAATAATATGCTACATGCGAACACCAACGTTAGGAATGAAGGCGACTATATGATTGTGCAACTCTTGAGATACCGAGTCGCCCGTAACTCTATCGTCAAAAAGAATTGCGATATTGAAGACTTCAGTCAAGATTCAACGACTATCCATGGAGTGACTCTTAAAAAGGACAGAAAATACTCTTGAAAAGGATATAAAACTTTTTTTTTCACATTAACGTTTCACTTGTACACTATTAGTTTTATTGTATTTACAAGGCTTACAATATCATTATTTTGGCACTATTACTTACTACTTATGATTGTTTTAGTCGCACCTGTCCTTAAAACTTAACTTTGTAATTGTATTCAAATTTGCAAATACCCACATTTTTTTCGTTGCTTCAGTGGTTTTCCTATACCAGAACACCATAGTAAAACTCATCATCAATTCTTATAGCTCTATTTCGAATTTTAGCATGAATGTATACTTACATGTAATCATTTCGACTCGTAATTTGTTTTTCAACTAACTCTATAAGTCCATGTTACAATAAGTGAGTAAGCTATACTGCCCACTCGATTTAGCAAACGTTTTTATTAGTTCGTTCCAATTTTAATATCAGTTGTGCAAAATCTAGGAAATGTTGAATTCCAAGACTGAAGAGAAAAAATAGAGTGGTAATGTCGAAAAGCTTGTTTTCTGTTTTGCTTCAAACGAAATATTTTCTAGGCTACCTACGAGAAGAACTTCCTACGAACTTCCTTCCTAGGCTACCTTCGCAAGAAGATACTTCCACAGTATCGATACCAGTACTCTTTCAGATTTTTGAGTATATTATTCAATACTAATCACACATCTTATGAAAATTACCAATATACATGAGTACTCGCAAAAAATACTCATAAGTGATGAAAAGTCGTGCGTTGAAACACTTGGCGCAATTAGATACGAAGCTACAGTAACATGAGACGGAGGGGAATCTGTCTAGAAGTTTATAATTAGGTATTTTTCCGTTATACCAGCCCCAGTCAATTTGTCTTCAACACGCCCGCCCGATGTTTCTAGGCATTACTTCTTACTTTGATTATGTTATGTTATGTATTTTTGAGATGCGAGCTTGCGAGCATCCAGACCGCCAAAGTATACACATCATTCTGACCTTCATGTCCAACTTTGATTAACTACTTGATGTTATGTAATTTTGAGATGCGAGCTTGCAAGCATCCAGACCACCAACCTATACACAGCATTCTGATCTATTTGTGCGAATTCATGTGCATTCTATTTGTGCGAATTCATGTGAAGGCAGTCAAACCACAACCATGCCAATTAGTTTCAACAAATCCTCACCGACATCGTTAACTTCTGAAAACACGGCAATTCTTTTTTTCCTTCTTTTTTTAAAAATAATATAATTTGTTCCCACAGCTTGAAATTGTCACCAATTCTACGTAAATATGTAATATAAGTGAGAAGGAATGCCTAGAAACATCGGGCGGGCGTGTTGAAGACAAATTGACTGGGGGGGGATAACGGAAAAGTACCTATAATTAAGCGCAGAATTCTTGACAAAATCGTTACCGTTGTCACAACAATAGTTTGTTCGCGAACAAAAAACCAAAATCCAATCACACACGCACTCAAAAGAACCTTTTCCCATCCCGAGGCAAAGTTCGTCGCTCCCTCCGGACACACAAGGCTCATGTAGACACCTGGGTAATTACACAGAGGTCTCAAGTATTGGAGGTGAAAGCAGGCTGACTTCTAACGGTCGATCTCCCAATTAACCTATTAATATGGAGGCAGACCCGCCCGGCCGGCTCCGTATATAGGACTTCCAGAGCCCGATCTGTTAAACCTGTATGTGTCCGTGTACCCTGTCATTTTCCGAAATCGTTTTCTCGAATGGCACGAGATATGAAGAGAGAAAAAAAAGGTTGTTTTCCCGTTAATTCTCGATACCATGCCAATGCGAAAAAAACGAGTTCGTCGAATACGAAATTATAAACAAGAATACACGGATGCAGCATACTAGAAAGGTGATTTGTTCGCGCAACGTTTGCTGGAGTATTAGAGTACCCCTTCCCCCCGGCCAGTGAGCGAACCAAGTCTGGTAGAATTACGCCTACCACGACCAATCTATCTCCCTTCGCAAATACGAGGATTATGTACAGGATGTCCCCAAATACACCCCCCCCCCCCCACCATGTTAAAATCGTTAATAATGGGTCAAACAAATAATTTTGCTTTCGAGTCTACCTATAGATAGCGGAAGCATTTTTTTCCCTCAAACTCAATATTGTTTTATGAGGATTTCAAATATGAGAAAATTGCGAATTGCGCACACGTGCGCAAATGAGATCAACTTCGATATTTTAAATGGGAACCCCCCACATTTTATTGCAAATTTGAATTCTACGTGAAATTTCATGAAGAAATGACTCATCACTCGAATTTTCAAGTGAGCGTAAACGGGTGCGATTCCGCTGTAAAAGTGCAATAAATATGAAATGCTGAGTTTTAGAAGGTACTCAATAGCCACATGTAATACATGATTTTGGGGTATTTTTTCGGGCTGAACCTCAAAATGAAGTTCATTTATTGATATTTGCAACACTAACTGGGGAAAACACCGAAAAACTTACCAGAATTCCACTTTTCTCACACATTTCCAGAAAGCACACAGGTTACCAAAATGTACTCGTAGGTACCTAGAGAAAAACATTACAACTGCCCTCTAATTTTTAAAACCATAATTGATCATTGCTAATCATACTTGGGGTGTTTCAAATGATAATCGTAAAAAAGAGGGACTTTTGATGAGTCAAAATCGTATTTTCAAAACGAGAAAGTCAAGTCGTGTTTCAATGGGAGGAATCTCATGTTGAAAATGGGGAGCACTGGTAACGAACACCCCACGATTGATTCACTAAAATCAGAAAATAAAGGAACTCATTGCATTTTCTAAGAGATGGTGAAGGTTTATGTTATATTCATAAGTCTTTTTTAGGGTATGGCAAAGCGTAAAGATATGGCCAAATGTCGATCGGTTACGGCGAAAACCACGCTGACATTCGCCCTTTGTTCCATAAACTTTGTGAGCTTCTGTTCCAGCCAACAAGCACCTTATACGCTGTGCGCATCAATGCGATTCCTTTGTAATAGGAATTTGTTCTCTACTACACATTGCAAAGTTTAGAGATGTTCATTGTTTGCTGAGATCTAATTCCCGAGAAACTGTATAAAAGAAGTATAAGAAACACTGTAAAACTGTACAAGAAACACCTGTATAGCACGGAACTGAAACAGCGAACTTCCAATATTGAAATTTCTCACCTGAGATAAGAAGAGATTGGAATCAAGTTATAATTCTGCGTGACAGTGAACTAGGTGATTAATTAGAGGAGAAGGTAGAAATATGGACCCTGCATGTAATACAGACCGCATCCCTTTCGGGAGGCGGGAAAATGGTGATGCACCCCCTCTTCGAAGGGGAAGTGTCAAGGGGTGCAGTCGGGACATTCAGCCACCCAATAACAAGAGCATAGTACGTAAGGTTTGTTTTTCCAGCTGATCAAATATTCTACAAGGTGAGTAAAACTTTAGTTTTGCTTATTTCAAAATACAATGTTTGCAATTTTCCATTTATCCCCTAGTCTACTTGGTTTAATGCTGCTATAATCCGTTTTAAAATCCCCAATCGGGTTACAGACAGGACACTAGAAGATTGCTTATCGGAAGGAAGCTTGCTTCCAATATGGCTCTGTTGTTGTTTGTAATATGGACTCCAGGCGTTCGGGGGTATATATTACCCACATTCTCCATCTGGAAAGGTTTTCCCCAGAAACATACACCCCTTTCCGTAACCCAAAAGGAAAACTGGCAATAGGGGAAGAAAAGTGGCTTCCTGCAGTCTCAAAACTGGTTCACTCCACAAACCCATGTTGATATCATCACAGCAAGACAAGATAGAGGCTACTCGAGTCGCTCGCCCATCCAAGGCTGGTCGGGGGAAAGGCCGAGGGAACTGTAGAATGGGAGGAGATGAAGGCCTGCTTACCCTCAACACTCATCTTCCAGAATTCAGACCTGGAAGAAAACGCTGATGAGGCAGCAGAAATCTAATGATATGAAGGACACCGATGCCTCTATTCCCGAAGACCACTCGTCTGATTCACCAATTCAAATGCCTGCCGGTGAAGAGGGTCCCAACAAGATAGACGTAGAGTGTATTTTCTGCCAAGGAAATGTCAAGGATGATTGCGAAGGCGAGCTATGGGTAATGTGTGTGAGTGTGTGAAATGTGGGCTCATTCTGAACGTGAAGAAGCTGAAGCAGAGAACTATATCAGTGACTTTTGCAAATAAATATGTATTATATTACTAGAAGACTGCTTAAAACATGTATTCACTGATTTCATAGCTGATTTGTATTTCACTCAACATTAAATTTGATTTTTTTTGCACATGTTGGTTAAAAGTAAACGATTTCCCTTGGGGTCCATACATATTACCAGCACTTTTTGAAGAGAGGTGATATTGATTTTTTTTCTCCAAAAAACAGTGTACATCACGCATAATTGTAATTAAATTAATTCAAATATGGGTATTGCTTGTTGAAGGACTAGGGAGTCCGAATTCATGAAAATTTGAGAAATTTCTCGATGATTCGCTTTTTTTAAATATAGGGGGTCCATACTCCCATCTTCTCCACTATTACAGTAAAAAACGACTTTTTCCACATCTGTACACCAGTAATGAAGGAAATCAAGCAGATCAGAAAGGAATTTGACTTACTTGGGTTTACAGTAGGGAATCTAAATAGTCAACTTCCAATATTACATCTTTCTCATTAAGAGAGATTTCTGAGTTTGAATTTAATGGTTGATGATAATGATTAAGTTAATAATTAGAGTTCACATGAATATGTCACAGCTACTTGAAAATGTATGGTACATATGCATGATAGTGAACCAGGTTTTGAATGATATACATTTATTTCGTCTTAATTTTGATAATAATTCAAATCCAAAGTCCAGAAAATTTGCATCTTGGAACTAAATTGGCCGTTTTTCACGTACAAAACCTTCGAAAATTAATAAATGTTGAATAAAACAGCGTCCCGTATCTGTATACCTGAAAAAAAAGTATAGAGGTGCAGTAGCCTACGAAGATTCTAAAATCGTACTTCTCGTACTTTGCGGCACCAAAATAGTCAACGTCCAATATTAAAATTTAGTGGTTGATGGTAATACAGTGAAACATGGATGATTCGAACCTCAAGGGACCAGTCAAAAACTTCGAATTAAAGAAGTTTTTAATAAATTGTATTTTAACAAACTACAGTACGAAGTAAAGTACATACAGTAACATTGAATACTGTATTGACCAACAGAATATTGAACAATAAATATAAAGACACCTGGAATGGTACTGCATTTAACTGCAACCATAAAAAACAATTTACTTTTTTTCAAAAAAGGATGATATTTTGGCCTGTTTCCTTGAATTAAGTCTCTCGGCCATTATAAAAGATTCCAACGCATTCAAAGAGTTGAAGTATGAATCACTTACATTAAATCGGCTTTCAAAAAACGTCCAAGTTCTTGTACGTGATTCATGGCGTCAGCTGCACTCGGCACCGGTACTTCTTCTGATGATCGCCACAAGTTTCATAACAACTCGAATGAAACATCCTTAAAATTCCAGCTTGAAACCAGATTAGCTGACTTTTCACATACTAAACCCTCGAAATAATATTACAGGATAAAATATTTGTTTCCGTATCTGTACACCGGCAATAACGACAATCAAAGATAAAGAATAGAAGATTCACTTGGGTTTACAGCAGGGAAATTATAGTCAACGTCCAATATTACAATTTTCTAAAAAAAAAGGATAGATAGTTTTCTAAAATTATTTTATTTACAGTTACAAAGTTTAAATTGAATGGTTGATGATAATAATGAGGTTAATAATTAGAATTCAAATTTACTTCAAGTACCCGATAAGTATTTTAATGAGTTCTCAGATTTAAACCAGAATACCTAACTCAAGGCTTTCCACATGCAAGTTATCAAATATACAGCAAGTAATTTTTGGGCAACACAGGATTCTTCACAAAAAAAAAACTAGATCACAACTGCTACTTACAGGTAGTTTTGAAAGCAGTTCTAGTCGTACAGCATGGTGACATAAGAGAATTTTATTAACTTTCAGAATTATTAAGAATATTCATACTAATTTCCTCTTTCAAATTTAGCACTTTAATGTAACGCGGAAATTCTAGTGCAATAAACTTTTTTATTAACTTTCAGAATTATTAAGAATATTCATACTAATTTCCTTTTTCAAATTTAGCGCTTTAATGTAACGCGGATATTCTAGTGCAATAAACAAACATCCCCAGTTTGCCAATGAGTTACTGACATCTATCCCCAACTACGAGGAACGAAAAGAATGAACAAGTCTTTGCAGGTGAAGAAGAAGAAGAAGAAGTAAATAAAAACTATGCAAAGGAGACTTCATAAAAAGAAAAAAAAAAAAAAAAAAAAAAAAAAAAAAAAAAAAAAAATTACCTCTCAGGAATATACTCTTATATTACAACAACGTATATCTACATCTAACA
The DNA here is from genome assembly GCA_030762985.1 of Adelphocoris suturalis. Lineage (NCBI taxonomy): Eukaryota > Metazoa > Arthropoda > Insecta > Hemiptera > Miridae > Adelphocoris > Adelphocoris suturalis. The sequence goes on from CM061042.1 coordinate 24,667,207, forward strand.
TATATACGGACACTTTACACAATATACAGGCAAGCAATTTCCAATCGATAGTTGGACGGTAGACGGGGTTATTAGTTCAGTCAATATCCTGAAAGATCCCAACGTTCTTAAATTTGGCGGGTAATTGGGACCACGTAAGGGCTCTAAAATAATATAATATTTTATTCATAAATTAATAAAATAAAATTAAACAATAAAAAATAAGTTCATACCGGCTATAGTAGGGAGCAGCGTGACAGAAGCAGAATGCCAACAATTTTCTCTCCCAGCAAACAAAGGAGGACTAGCTGTAACGGATCCTAGAAGCTGTGCAAACATTCCCTATATGATGGCAAGAGAAGGCTCATCAGAACTAATTTCAGCAATTGAACAGAACCGACGAGTAGATATTGCAGAGCATCAAACAAGAGTATATGCAGCCAAACAAAAAGCAAGAAAACACAGGGCAGAGAGTGAAGATAAATTGTTGGATGAAGTTCTTAAAATGTTTCCGGCTGAACAGAGTTCCGAGATGCACTGGCAGTGAGGTATAAGCGGATACCAGTAGACATGCCGACTTCTTGTGACGGTTGTGGATCAAATAGGTTCAACTTGGAGCACGCTCTAAGTTGTAAAACTGGAGGTTTGATCACACGCCGTCACAATGAAGCAAGAGCCCTCTTAAGTGAGATGATGACGATCGCATGGGGCAACTGCGTGAAAGAACCAATAATCTCAGAGGTAAATGATCAACAATCTTCAGGGCTCAAGGAGGATTTGACTTGCAGAGGGGTGCGGGAACCACAGAGGGAGGCGTTATTTGATGTACTTGTCACTGACACTGACGCTCCCTCTTATGTTTCCCGCCCTGTCGCAGCAGTTTTCATTGAAGCTGAAGAAGAAAACAAGAGGAAGTGTGCAGCGGCATGAGAAGAGCAACGCGCATATTCTACTCCGCTAGTCTGCTCGGTCGATGCTCACTTTGCATCATAATTGTGCAGTTTTTTGAAAGTGCTGGCTGAGCGATTGAGCGATAGGTGGGGTCGGCCCCAAGGTGTGGTGCGAGGATGGATTCATGCAAGAATAGCCTTTGCCATCCTGCGCGCATCCAGCATGTGCATACATGGAGCTCGCAAACGCTGGCGAAGTGCAGACGAACTCATTGGGTTTTATGACGGCGCAGCAACCCATTTTCACTCAGATATTTACTGACATATTTACACACACATCACAAACAGTACCAAGTTATTCACATCAAACGCCTCCTTTCCCCAACAACTTCTGAACCACAATCACCAATTCTACATCAGACCACTATCCCGCACTAAAATGTCCAAATAAATGTTTTGTTTATATATCAAAAAATAAAATCGGGTTGGTCAACCGTGGGCATTCTTCAGAGGGGCCAAAAAAACCGCGAACTTTCCGGACTTTTCTGTTTTTCGACTATAATTTTTTCTACTCAAGTATCAAATCGAAGCCTCCTAATACATTGCAGAGAACAAATATCTGAACAATCTAGACAACTTGAATTCAATTTTTGATCGAATGGGTGCCGAGTTATTTACGTACAAAAATGGGCTACATTTCCCAAAATGGCAAACACGCCAAATAACGCTGGTTTTTGCTTTCTATATTGAATTTCACTTAATATTCATGGTCAGTATGGTGTATAAATACATAGAATAATGTTTGTACATGTTTGTTCGAATACTGTCAGCTGGAAAGATAGCAGAAAAAAATATCCACTGAAATAAGCCGTGTACCCACTTTTGCTTCCTCACTACCGATTCGCTCAAACGATCAATATGCATGATTGCAACTTTTTTTAAACCAGAGGTTGTTGGATCCAGGATGGTACTCCTTGTATTTTTTCGAATTTTCAATAATAATGGGCAACAATAGCGCTTACACAAAACCAACATTGGATATCAATCCTTCAATGAAATTTTCAATTATTGTGTGGGTGTTCACCTTTTGATGATTTCCGCACATGAAAACATAAATTTACATTCTAGCATGTATACATATGTACCTATTAGATACTATTATATTTTGCATTCAACCATTACTACTCTAATTTCATCTATGTCCATGTTACAATATGTGAGGAAGCTATACTGCCAACCCAACTTGGCAGAAGTCTTCCCAATGTCATGTGGTGTCACTCACGATCTTGTCGAGCTGAGATTCGAAGTTTTCCCTTCTTCTGGGGCCAAACCCAAATCTCAAATGGCGAAACAGCCCACCATGTCCGATGCTGCAAAGCACCTCACTTTCTGATCATACCTTCACAGGTATCAATCAATACCTTCAGGCATCAGTATAGCAATATCCGTCAACGCCTTCCCCAACATGACACTCATAGTTGGTAGTATTCAGCGAATGTATGAAAGAGTGCTCATCAACTGCCTGAGCAGTTTGGAAGGCAAACATTACTGTGGCAACGCCTGCGAGAACGTCCCTGAAACTGACTTCCAACGGTCGAACGTAGCTGTGAAAATCATTCTCTCGGTCTCACAGAAATAAATATCATAGAAATTAGCAAAACAGCTCAAACAGCTGATTGGGATGGTTCGGTAAGTTAAAATCCCCTAACCTGCATGTCTCACAAAGGCTCCGTCCCGAATTTCAGCTTCATAGGATGAATAGAATAGAAATGAGCATTAAGAGCTCACTCGGCTGATTGGGTGGTTCGGCAAGTTAAAATCCCATGCTACTTGGCTCACAGAGGATCAGTTTCAAATTTCGGCTTCATAGGATAAGTAGCATAGAAATTGGAATCACTAATTCAGCTCACGCTGCTGATTATCAATGGTGATTTTTGTAACCACTCAATTTTGAATGACTAGCTGATAATTTTATGGCCCATTACGTCAAATTCGGTCCAGCCGTTCTCGAGTTGAAGCGCTTTTACGAGGATGTACGTACTAAACGCACAAAGCGAAAAATCGCCCTCTAGTGGCTTCGGCAGCAATTAATAAGATCAGCAATTACCCCCTTTACGACGCAAATCCGATGTTTCCATGTTGAACAACTAGATTAAAACTGGGATCAAACAAAAAGAAACACGAAAATCGGGTAGGAATAGTAGCTAGGGTAAAGCAGCTTCCTATGAACGGTTTTTACCCTCTTCTCATCACGATGGCAAATCCAAAATTTCCAGGATTTATTGCACAACTCCAAGACTCCAATCGATGTCAAACAACAAAAGAATGACGAAAATCGGTTGAGAATCAATTACAGCTTGGGCAGCGCATTGAAGGTTCGGCAATTACCCCCTCTACGGACATTTGTATTGTGAGCATGTTTCAAACGTCCATACAGCCGCACGTTCGGGTGAGAATTGATACTTATCAGAAAATCTTTCTCGAAATCCGTAAACAATAGGTAAATAGCTAATTCCCCGATGGTGTTGACAATGTTCCAACTCATTCTGGCACGCTGATGGTGATTACTATAGCTTTGCACCACGTTGACCAAAGATCTGAGTTCGATTAGACAGTTCATGTACCTCCTCTATCGTAAACTCCAGATTAAATCTAGAAATGCGATATACACATCCTTCAACTTGGAACAAATCATTGAGAATATTTCGATAGAATGAATTTAGTGATGGAACGCAGTAGATGTCAGTCGACATTTTGTTGTTCTCATTTATTACCCGTGTACTACCTTATCGTATGTTGACTGTAGTCTTCCAATGGCCTGAAACAATGACCTCCGTAAGACAGATCATGACAACTGATATACACTCTAGTCTGGGGTTCTCATTATGAATGAGCTGCTACATTTCATTTGGGCTTCCCAACACCTTGAAAGGTGAGGTTATGCAACTGGTCCGACTTTTGTAATATCGTGAAACTATTTTTATAAAAACCTCTTAACGAACCATCACTATAGTATAAGTTTGAATTTCTGCAACTCGCTTTCTGTACTCAACGACAGAAATGCTGCAAATTATTACACAAAGTTTTAATAGATTTTAACAGTGTTGTGAATTGTAAGATATATTTGTGGTATACTCAATCAATAGAGAACATGAGATGAGTCTGCCCTACATACCTTCCCCGACCTTAAGGTGGGATTTCACGACGCGTCCTCGACCGCCCTTTCCAGTTCACGGTCCCGATCTCCCTGCCGCTGTTCACCCCTCTCCTCGACAGAGCGTTTCACGACCCGTTCTGAAGCGCCCGTTCAGTTTCAATGTTTGTCAAGTTATACTACGTATTTATGGCTGGGTATTTATCAAAACCTTTAGTTGTTGGTGTAGCATGAACTGCATTTGCCGTGTGCGAGAAAGAAAGGAAGAAAAATAAGATGTGGATGAAGGATGTTTACCACCAAAGACGTGTATTGAGTCATGCAAGACGTATTGGATGCTGAAGACATCCGGAAGTTCTTGCGTATGACACCCAAGGTTTTCACAAATTTACTAAATATGGTGAGGCTATATGGATGAGGCCTGGTGGAGCATTTCACGTCGCGTTCACCGGGAGAAGCGGTGGTCTGTCCCCAACCTTCCTCCTGAAATCGGTTGGAAATATAACCCGACCTCCCAGCCTGGTTGCCTCCCCAAAACGTGATCAGCAGCATGGGACCATTGGATTTCAGGGCCGACTGTGATCAGGCCCGATTAAGGGTCCCGAAATCGGGACAGGAGTACAGAAAGGGAAAAGAAAAGGATGAGGCAGGCTCCCCTCCCCTAGTGCGTCTCCTCGAACATTGCCCACCGACCCCACACCGTACAGGAGAATACGGATCTAATCTGCAACTCGAAAGTCCCCGATTTTTTCGTTTTCCCCCTATCCAGTGGCAACCGAAATCGTAATTCACTTAGTTCAATTCGTACTTGATCAGTCGTAAAACGACACATTCGTACACATTCGGTAACTTCATCACTCTCAAGAGATACACAAAGTGATCTCACCGAGGGGCACTCCTTCCGAACATAGACAAATTCACTACCTTGTTTTGTAGTATTCATCAGTAGTGATTACCTTCTTGTGTGGTGTAACCTAGGTTAGCGTAACAAACAAAGGTCTCACGATATCTGATGAAGTTTGGCGTCCGACTGTTCGAACCAAGACACCCACCCGTCGCTTTACTGTCACATGACGAACGTTGTACTTCGCATTACCTCTTCGCTATCAAGCTTGCCCGGACGTGTATGGCAGTCAGAGTTCATCGCTACCGGGCTGATCCTAATTCAACATCCTAGATTTCTCACTCTCCAATTTAGCTTCCAAGAATGAATTCACTACAGGTAGGTAAGTCAGTTTGAACATGCAATCTCATTCCAACTATCTTGTCAAATTCACATCAAATCGATTCGGGGTTTTATTTCTGTATTAGACAGTCCTTTTGAGCAGGTTGCTGGTCAATAGATAATAATTAAACGAGAACCTATGGAGCATCACTTTACGTACGTACATCAAAGGCACCCATCAAAAGAGAAGCCATGAAATTTGCAAGCAACACTTCACTAGTTTGTCAATGGATAAATAACAAAAGTTTAATAAACTATCGATTGAAAAGGTTATTTCATTTTTACTTGAATCAGCTGATCGATTAGAAAAGTTTATTAAAGAATTTTTGTTGTGGTTTTGAATTTAGACTGCGAGTCTGACTTTACTGATTCCCTGACAAATCAAAACCTAGCATTTACAGGCTACGTGCCGGACAGTTGACGTGGATGAAATAAGTAAGGAAAGATTCACCCCATAGTCCTTTCGAATGACAAATAGACAAGTTTAGGGACGAGAATGATCCCCGGGGAGATCGCAGCGCTATCTATACTCGTAGGGTACCCAGTCACGTGATCGTTTGGTGCCACATGCAATGGCCGCCAGTCTAGGGCGTCTAACGAGAGCTTCTCCGCTGTGCAAATTATTGGAAATTCTCACAATATCTTATACAACGAAGGGTTAAATATAAAATCCAAGAATTTAAAAACCTGACTATGTTCACATGTTAACTTTTTTTAAACTTTTTCCCTTGCCCGAGGTGTGGAATTTGAGCCCATTGGGAGAGTCAGCAGAAAAAGTGACACTGATTATGCTGGTATCATTCGATTCGTTGAAATATAACAGTAATTTAATTTTAAAAACAGTAATAGCCGAAATAGGGCTATAATTCATAATAACTGCGGATGCTCATACCCTACCATAAAACAAACAACATTCATCACCTACAGTGTATAATTAATATAAGGGACCAACTAAGATTAAACCAGCACGATTCCTGAAAATTTAATCAAGATCGATCATAATCGTTGAGTTCACCCTAACAAACCCAATTTAGAGTTTTTACCTAAATTTTACCTTAAATACCGCCACAAATATGAATGAATTCGACCCGATGATAGATCGTAAGAAATTGATCTTACGAGAAATTTACATTTACGTGGTCACACTAGCTACTATACATCAGACGACGCTAGAATTGAAAGGGTCTAGGGGTGATCCGAACAACACCTGACAATTTAAACAAAATCGGACCATTAGTCTCGCTGTTTCGAGTGCGGCAACCAATTATTGTATTGCTATCACTTTTTTAACATTCTCGATCAAATTCATAGGGCTTCATACTCACTCGAGCTTGAAGAGAAATGAACTGATATATCGTAAGGAATACAGACTAAAACCTGAAATAGTTTTGGGCCTGACAAGGAATTGGCCCAGATACAGACAGGCACGTAACCAAAATTGATTCGAAAGTTCTGAAACCCAAAAAGCAAATGGATATTTTAATTTTGGAGAGCTATTTTATGGCGCCAAACAACACCAACACAAAGCTTCCCTTCCCTTTCTTCGGTGGCGAACAAGCAACGTTCTATTCCCTTTTCGAATAATTTTGAGATTTCAAGAACAACAAGTTGCATCATAGTTGGTAAAATGGTTTGGCGGGAAAAGATCTGCACGTGTTTTGTTTATTATTTTTAATAAGGAACCCTTGCGAACGAAAACCAATAAAAATCGTCCCTTAGCTATAACAAACAACTAATGAATCTGTTATGTCAAGGCGTCAAGTGTGGCGACGTGTATTTTTCACGCTTTCCCATTTTCCGATACCCAGGCGTATAATCCGCGAAAAACGAGGCCCGGCCACACCAAGTTTTTGCAGAGATTTTTTCGTATTTTCTTTGAACACGTTGTTAGGGGATTTGACGTATATAATCCACAAGTCGAATCGAATTAGTGACGCTCGTGCGGGCGGTTAGGGACTAGAAAAAACAATTGCAAGTGCTGCAGCATGAAATATGAGCGAGTTCTCGTAGAAAATAGAGCTATTGCGAATTTCAGCACCGTAGGTCGACTAGGAATGAAATTAGCCTCAGGAATGTCTCAGCTGATCAGTGAGCCTCCGTACCTTGTAATTGTATTGGAGCTGTACCAATTACATTAATATGCACTACGAATTGATAAGACTACAAATAATGTTAAAACCCACATCATTGTGTAAATAGCGAATCATTATTTAGAATAAGTTTTTTTGACATAAAATTGATAAATAGTTTACAATTCCATTGCACTCAACGGGCTCAAATTTCAAAACTATTCAACCCAAATGTAAATGTAAAATTAATTTACGGAAAATTTCCCTTACGATCATGCTCTATGACTGCAACTTTTATGCAAAGTTTTCAAGTGTTTATTAGGCACGATTTGAAGGTGAAATCTCCACGTTTTGGAGCACCAACAGTTCTAAAGTACAGTTTTTGGTACCTACGTCACCTAATTTCTAACTCAAGTTTAACCACTGAACTTTAATTACACGATTTTTGTGTTTTTTTGGGCTCGAGAATTTATGAACTTCAAACAAATCCGTTTTTAGAAATGTCAGCTTTTTCGAAACAACGTAGGTGTTTTATAACTAATGACAACTATAAGGAATTTAGGTGCCCCCCCCCCCCCCCCCCCCCAGAGGTGCAATGGGGGCCTAAATCCTCATAAAAAGGTAGAGGAGGTAAAGAGGCATCCCGTCAGAGAGATACCACCCCTAGTCATAGCTATTAATGAGCCATGTTCGGGGAAGGTTGATATTCCTGTCACCAGAAAACCATCCGACGCCAAACCAGCTGTCTAAAACGATCGAGAACAGCGCGTCTTTCCCATTGATTCCTCAACGGGACGCTTTCAACGCTATCTCTGGAGCTCTGACGGGAGCTTGATGGACCTCTCAGGAGGTAACTCTGTTACAAAACGTATTTTCATCAGTAAAAATCGGCGAGGGGAATTATTCGTGTGCTGTGAACGGAATTACATTCATAAGGAGGATCTGACAGTCAGTCCCCGATGGGTTACATTTTAAATTTTCAACATTGCGCATATAAATCAGGGAATAATACACAAAAATCGAAGTGGTACATTTGGTCATTGGTAAAGGTAGGTGTGAAGTGTGAACGACCTTTCTTACAAGAAACAAGGCTTTACTCAGCAAACGTTAGCTAACAGAATATTTGGACATTTCTATTAATGAGTATTTATAGTAACAAAATAATAACTGCTCATAGGAACTTGTTGATTACTGCTGTCATTGGTTGCTACTACTTACATTAGTAAGAATTCAACGTATTCTACACGGGTATGGAAATTTATTTTTATATATTTTTTAATTGGTTGCGTTACAACAATTACAGTAACATATAACCAGTTAGTTATTCAAATGGATAATACTTGAAAATTATAGAAAACATTAAAGCATAATTCCAGGGTTTTTCATCAACTGAACAATGGGTTCATGTTTGCAACATCAGTTGTTCATGGGGTGTATGTATTTACCCTTAATGTTGAAAATATTTGCAATTAATGTATTTTCATTCAAAAATGAGTGGACCTGTAAAGTAAATAAGTGAATATGTACGTCACCAATTTTGGCAATTTCTCACAGAAGTATAATGAATGTAAACAAACTGAGATAAGCATTTAAGAGCTACTAATTTGACGTTTATACATTTTTTCTGTTTTGGGGAAATAAATGTGTACAATTTGCAATACCTTTCTCTACCTATAATAAAATAGGTATCCTTCTTGAAATTTTAACTGAATCAATCAATTTCGATCAATTAATTTGATATTATTATAATTACTTATTTGATTTTTGATTTCTCTTACTCGTTCTCTGGCTAAAATTCTTGAAAAGTGTCTACTGCCGTGTACGTGGGGTAGCGTTGAATCTGATAAAAATCTTTTCTGACTAACCGTATACAGGTAACAAGGGGAAGGAAGTTCACTTAGTGAGGAGGTTTCAATGAAAATTGGAGTCCCGCAAGGATCAGTACTTGGTCCAATTTTATTTTTGGTTTACATTAATGAGTTACCTAATTAGATATACCTGTATTAGGCTTTTTGGAGTAAAAACTAATTCGATTTGATTGATACCACTAATTCTGATCTAAACTTGATTAAAACCGGGTTTGAAAGTCATTACATGGCTTTGAATGTCGAGAAGACTTCTGCTATACGTTTCTCAATCGGAAACAGAAACTTTCCTGAATATCATAAAATCAAATTGTATTCAAATATCGCTTGTTATCTTAATAAAAATTGTAATTGTAGTCCCCTGCCTTTCACAGATCAATGTAAATACTTGAGAGTTATAATTGATAGACACATATTCAAGCTCATATTGATTCATTCGTTCAAAGAAATTGTTTTACGTCTTTAAAGAAGTAAGGAATTTTCGATCGAAAGATAACATTATTACTGTTTATTATGGTTTCGCCTACTCAAATATCAAGTATGGCATTGTATTTCTTTACGTGAATAACACAAATCTTTAAAACGTGTAAAATGAATCTTGAAACAATCTAGAGAATGAAACAGCTGTAATCGACGAAAAAACATCGGAAGCAAGAACAAATTGCCGCGAATGACCCTTCTGGTTGAGGTGCGGGGAAAAAACACAAAAGAAAGGCAAATACCTACGAAGGTTAGACCAATAACAAAATACGGTACAGGGAAAAGTCAGGCGATTTTGTCGGGTGTGTGTGTATGTGTGTCCATGCCAAATGCATGATAGTTGCTAAGTTAGGCAGTTATGGTTATCCTAGAGAAAGGTCAAGTTTTCGTCTCGTAATTACGATTCCGAAAAAGCTGAGCACGAGTAAAGCTGACTCTTCCCGTACCGAAAAGTGTTTCCACGTAACGAGAACCTCTTTTCGTTTCGGGAATGCCATTTTCGTATACGAGAAAACGAATGCAAAAAGTACAAAAACTCTCTATAATTGATACGACAGTGACGTAACTCGAAGATAGGGTAATCAAATCGTAAATTCCCCAAAATTCTCTTTGATTTTGAGCAAGATCGGACGAAAAGACCATGATAGGATTAGGCTTCATGGATATCAACGTTTGCGCATGCGCATTAGAACTATTGATTTTTCAGTGGACAGACAAATACACACAATGAAACCAGAGTAGTACAATCAAGTAGTATCGGATTTATTATTGCAACATCATTGGGCTAAACTGCTTCAGTTGTTTTGACAGCTGAATTGTGATAAATTTCATTACAACTGTTAAAATATAACTGTTAACACGCTGTCGCACACGCTCATGTTTACCTGTACAGGTTTATCTCTGTTCTACCGTAACATGTATGGCTGGCCAAAAATTTATTTGAATTCAGAACCTCAAGAACTCATTTATGGAGGATGAAACAGAGCTAATGACGACCGAAAATATTCGGGCATCATAGACATGGGACATCTCAAGTCACCTGGATTGTAGAGCGCTACAGTAGATTTCGAGTTCAATATTAATTTGAATTTCTGGTTAATTATTGTAGGAATTATTTTTTCAGAGTATTAAGAATTATTCTATTTACTACTCAATTCTTGAAAAAAAGGTGATATTTTAAAATAGTCTCTCTTTTCATTAGATAGTCCTTTTGCTTTACCAAAACTAGTCACATTTGATTAGGCATGGTTCCTACTATTTCATACTTTTGTAATTATTCGAATTCAATAAATCAGATTTTTAAATTTAAATAAGATCTCTCTTTCTGTTAGTTCATTGGATATGATAAACAAAAGTTTCAAGTTTTTTCAGATATTCAGAGCTTAGTTTACTTTCTTGAGAAACCAAACTAAGACCAACTTATATAAATAGTTCAACATGAATTCCTGAACGAATTGCCGTCATATTTGCTCAACATTCAAATGAATGTTACTTTAAAAAATATGAAAAATTACACCAACCTTGAAAATCAGACATGGCTCTCCTTGCTGTGTCCGCTATACCACCTTGTCAATACCGCGATGTCCCTTCTGGTTGAGATAGATAAGGACGTATAAAGGAAATTGTGATTACCAGTTTATATATGGGTGTTCCTGCTCTTCTAGCCCTGGTGAAAAGTAACTGTATATCTCTTGTTGATTAATGCTGCTAGAAACGGTATTTTTCTTGTCTGCAATATGCTTAGTGGCCCAAATTACAACACTGTTCACAATTGCCCCTAAATATGAGACTAACGAGGAAACTGTGAACAAAATTGGCTGTATAGGGTTGAGGGATGGGGGGGGGGGGGGGAGAGGATGTATAGGTTTCTTCCAGTTTATGAAGGTTTAATTGCGTACAACTAGTTTCGCCTGGAGTGGAATCATCAGGCACTAGACTAAAATTAACAGAAAAGCAATAGGACCTCCTCAATAAGTGGGGTAGGTACAAGTGGTGGGTCACTTTGCTGTTATTATAGAACTTACTATTAGGTAGCCCTGTAATGGTTGTGGAATACTACCTGACTGGATCCAGCCTTCGCTGAGAAAGACATAGATACCACTAGCTTATACTAGATTTTAGCTTTTCCCGCAAGCTGGCTATATTCTTGAAGCCATAATTTATTAACTTGCAGTATTGTGCACTATTGTGAACAAACTGTTTTCGTTAATTTCTTCCGTCGTAATATCCCAGCCAAACTTATTTTGTGTAATATAGCGCTATAAAACTATTCATTTCTGTTTCCTGGATGATTCAAAACTACGATAAGAAGGATGGAGGGCCTAATTAATTGATTAAGTTGACAAAGTATTGATAAGGCTTTTGAATGTGATGAGGAAGTGAAGTCGACCAAGAAGAAGAAGATGAGAATAGGAGGGAATGAAGATTCGCTAGTTTCCTGGTCGCGAGAATGTTGAGGAAAAGTGATCAATCCATTCATAATTGGAAATTCTTATTTTTGGATAATGCTGTTACGATAGCACATTGTTTTAAAGACTGAAGAAGACTGATATATACCACGCTGTTATGCTTTAATGATCTTGAAATGATCATCATCCTGACTAATGCATTTGCAAACAAAGTCGTTTGGATAGAGGCGAACAGCTGGAAATGGGATGTCTCCATTAGATGATGATTGTTAGATCAAAATGCATGTTCACGATTACACTGGTATTCAGGAGTAAATTTGAACATGAGGAGCAACTGTGAACAGTAAGATGTACAGCACAAACAGGAAAACAATTAATTCCGCTTCTTTTGCTTCCGAGTCTACCAAAGGAAGCAGAAGCATAGTTTTCACTTTCAGGAGAAAAAAACTTTTTGATCTCCAAAATCAAAATTACCACTCGCATTTTACGTTTTAGACCATTCTGAACAACTTTGGTTCCGTGTCTGTCTGTCTGTGTGTGGGTGTCTGTCGTGTATCATCGAATCCTTGTAACGAGCTTATTTTCCAGTTTTCATCCGATTTGGGTGAAATTTTCAGGGAATTTGCGGGTTAGGGTATAGACGGTTCCCTATCAGTTTCATGGTTCCTGACTCTATACATCACTCTGCGCAAGTGTAAATTCCATTATGCTCCTTTTTGTCACACCCTAGTAGTTCGATTTCGCTTAAATTTGGATGATAGTTGGGAGAAGATGATTTGATTACCCCGTATAAATTTCCATATGATTGTATATCAATAGCTACTGCGCATGCGCCAATGTGAAATCCATGTAACGACCATAATTTTTCACAGTCTGCATCCGATTTTGATGAAATGGTCATCAACTCTCTGAAAGAGTTTTTTGACCTAATGTGATAATCCATAATACTATGGGGTTAATAAGTTGATACACTTTTTTACCTTTAAATTATCACAGTGCTTTATTGACACAAAGCTTTTCGAAGTAATTCACTTCATCTTAAGGTACACGGTGTGCGATGTGTACCTGAAGATGAAGTGATTTAGTTCGAAAAGCTTTGTGTCAATAAAGCACTGTGATAATTTGAAGGTAAAAAAGTGTATCAACATAGTAGATGAAATGGTCAGCGAATGCTCGGGTAAAGCAGTAGATGGTTCCGTACCTATTTCATTGTTCTCAACTCCTCAGTTCATTCTGCGCATACGCGTATTTTTTGCTATGGAATGATTCAAGATCATTAAAACTTTTCAATGATCTATACATTCATGACAGATAAACGAGGAAGCTATGTGCTACACCCGTTTTGGCAGAGGTTTTTTCTCTCCGATGTCGTAGAGAAAAAGCCAGTCAAGTACCTAGTCAAGTTAACAGTAGTGAAATCCGTTCAAAATAAATCACCGTTTTCCTATAAAAGTCTCCCCTGAGAAGGATGGAAGGATTCAGACAACACAAGGTAACCGATGTGACGCCCAACACCTGAGGTGCTAAGTCGATAATCGGCGAAACGTGGAACACTGATTCGGACGGTCGTTATCGGCTGTACCCTGACCTCGGCACCTCTCGCCAGAACGCGAGAATTAGTTAACCTTTTACGGACGAAAGAGCATCGCGGTGAACTTGGAAGACGGCGAACCTCATAATTACTTCCCCAAAGGCATTCAATGAAGCGAATTTTCGAAGAGAAAGAAAATTAAACTCTCCAAAACTGTTGAAAACAGCAACAAAAGAAAAGAGTCACGGGAAACTGCCCGACCGGGAAACTGTCCGAAACACCCTTCTTGGAAATTCGGGGAGATCGGGGTATTGTCTCGAAACTCTCCGAAAATCTGCTCCTCAAAACTCCCCGAAAAGGAGGGACGAGGATTCTGCCTGAAAACTCGAAACGCAGGTTGCAAAGAGGGGAAACTGCCCGAATCCCTTTACCTACTCCACCTTTGGGCCATTGACACTGTTCCCATGGAAGAAGAGATTCCGAGATTGAAGAATTTAAAGCTCTTGATATACAATCCAAAACCAGACTGAATTCATGGTTGGACAAAAAAGAATCACGAAAATCGGACAATTGGTAAAAGATCATGATTTATCAGTGCTACCCCCTCCATTCACCCACTCCCATGATGAAATTTGAAACTCTTGACATACGTTCCAATACTAAATCGAATTTGTGAAGGAAGAAAATCAGTACCTAGGTATATATAAATATAATCCTCTCACTTAATATAATCCTCTGACTTCGGTCAAAAACATGCATATCCTTACATAGTATAATTAATTGCGGCAATGCGCCTTTTGATTTGTCACACAATGATACCAGTACTCAATACTTTATTACAAACTTTACTACTCACTAAGCTGCCTATCAATACTGGAGTTTATGGTCACCCTCATAACCCATTGCTTGTATTACAAAATGATCAAATAATTATTTTAACATATATAGCCAAGTTCACCATACAACTTGTGCATATTTTTGACAGCTCATAACGAGTCACGGGTTTCTTTGCCCCGAACAGAAATTCGGACAGTCTTCGAATCAAAAAGGAGATTTTTCATTCTGCCGGAATATTTCGAACAGTTCTGCAGCTTTCTGTTTTCCGAGACTTTCCTGTGCATACTTTCGGAGACATTTACGCGAACTCCCTGAACTCCCCGAATTGGTTTCGGGGTAGAAATTCGGACAGTTTCCTGGTCTGGCAGTTTCCAAGTTCCCAAAGAAAATACGTCTGCCAAGTTGGGAATGGCATATACCGAGCTTCCTCGTAGCCGTAACAAGAATGTAGGTACAGATCATTAGAGTGTTTTGATTTTCTTATGATTCCATAATAGCTGGTTCCTACATAGAATACATTTATATTGACGTGGCACAGAGGCTTTGGGGGTTTTGGAGCAGTTACGATCAAGTGGTGGGGGTTGTAAGGGAGGGGTAAATATGAAATTCTCTTCCGTTCACCCAAGTAAGTTGAAACCTTATCGCATGACGCTGGGAGATCAAGGGAAGAATAAACACAAGGTCTCTTTCCTGATCAGCAGAGTGAGTAAAAGTCTCTGGTTCACTTTTGGAAATAGAAGTTTGATAAGAAGATTCTGTGGGACACTAAGCGACGAATGAAATGAGGGACTCTATCCTGATCAGCTGAGTTAGCTAATTCTCTCCTATTCACCCCGGCAATGTGAATTTAATAAGGAGCCTCTCTAGGACATCACATCGATGAACGAAATGTTGAGTTCCATCCTGGTCAGCTAAGTGAGTGAAATTCTCTCCTGTTCACCTAAGGAATTTTAAATTCAGTAGCTAGCCTCTCTGGGACATCAAGAGAAAAATAAACTTAGGGGCAGTTCCCTAGTCAGCTAAATGAGCTGAATTATCTCCGGTTCACCCGAGGTAATTTAAATTCGACAGGGAGCCTCTCTGGGACAACATTCTGATGAAATGACTGACTCCATCCTGAATAGACTGAACATTATAACATTTAACTGAAGACTTGGAGAAGTGCAGCCCCCACACGCAGCCAAAGGTAGTCATTCAGCATGACTAATAAGAGTTTTTCTTCATAGAAAATTAGTGGATAACATTAACTTTGGCACTTAAATTCTGATCATTGAGGCCAACCATGTCCAGAATAAAAATGAGGGGGCAGAGACGTGTGACGTGTTCGCAACGAAAATTTCAGAACATGCAGTTTCACTGCAGAAACTGCAGTTTCGATTTTTCTCACTTTTCAAGAAAATTGGAAACCTGGGAGCCGGTTGCAATAGATTCAGCGCTGAAAAATACTTCGACTGTGATACCTCGGAAGTTTTTTCGCTTCTTCTAAAACTTTCCTTCGGTCAAAAATTTGGAATGACCCCCTGAGCTATATTAATACCTAAACGTCAAAAATGTGCTCAAATACCACCAATAATTTTTAGGAAAAAATCTATTAAATCCGCGAAAATTCTTAATAAAAAAAATCATTATTTGAAAAGCAGACACCCCCCCCCCCCCCCCCCCCCAGTGTATTTCTTATAAAATTTATAATCAACAGTTTATTTGCACCCAAAATATTCATAAATTCATGCTGCGGATTGGTCAGTATATTTTCCTTTCCACGGAAAAAGAAATATATCATTCAATTCAGACGCGAAATCAATCTTCACACGTTGAGAATCAGTCGACGCGAGTTTGTGTCCAATGGGCAGCTCGTCAGAACTTCCACAAGATATCTTCAATGCCTACCAGCCTTCGTTTTAACAGTAATCTCAACTGAAAATGCTATTTCGGAATAATAATAATTTCCATCTTGAAATGAAAAAGGGGAACAAAAATGAAAGAAACGATGCATCCCGTTTGAAGATTAAAGTTCAAGAAACCCGTAGGTATGCATTCTTCCCATCCATTTCAAACTGTTCGTTGTTAATCTCGTAATATATTTCCCTTTTTTATTTGAAGAATGTCGTATTCTTTTTGGTTAGTGAAGGAACAGGTTTGGTAGAACCGTTCGGATGTCCCTTTAAAGCCCTTGAAAAACCGGATGGTCGTTCGCCGGAGTCTTCATCTTAACGCATCTAAGTGGCTTGGAGCCCCAGAGTTATTATTTCTTATCTGATTTTTTTCAATTCGTTTTATTCACTTTTTCAACGTTTACTGTGATGAAGGCTAGTTTGATTTTACCTTGTACTAAAAACACCTAATGATCCTTATGGCTTACATTCCATACAGCACCACTACGTTTTTGAAACGTTGCCATGAAACTTTCGAAATGTTTCATAAACGTTTCATGAAGGATTCATTCAGGTGAGTGGAACGTTTATGTAACGTTTCAGTAACAGATATAGGGAGAGATTATTGACCCACAATACGTATGTTGTCAAATTATCAGGATAAGGGTCATAAACGAATAAAAGTTCTTATTGCCGAGCTTTCGGTTCATATAAAACCATCTTCAGGGCTCAAGAACCTTTTACGGTGTCAAAATATAAGACACGATCATGGATTGAGAGTTAATCGCCATACCAAAACAAGCCACAATACGTATGTTATCAAATTATCAGGATAAGGGTCATAAACGAATAAAAGTTCTTATTGCCGAGCTTTCGGTTCATATAAAACCATCTTCAGGGCTCAAGAACCTTTTACGGTGTCAAAATATAGGAGACGATCATGGATTTAGAGTTAATCGCCATACCAAAACAAGAAGTGGTTGCATTTGAGGCTTACAACCGTTGGCACATAAATAGGACTCCAAAAACAAGAGGCTAAAATTGAAAAAATGTTCAAAAAAACACTGCTGGCAAGCATACAGAGCCAAACTCAAACAGCGTTTGAGACTCAGAGTTTGGCTTTGTATGCTTGCCAGCAGTGTTTTTTCAAAATTTACATATTGAGCGAATATGTAAATACTGGAACATATTGAGCGAACCGGATGAAAACCACATTTTGACGCAAGTCATTGATAAATGCGTCAGAACTGTAACAGCAACTGACTCATCCAATCATGTGATGGACATGATGAAGCAGTTGCCTCTAGCCGCCACCGGTAGTGACTTACACTGACTGATTGAACCTCTAATTTATTAAATTTAATTATTGGTGGTATTTGAGCACATTTTTGACGTTTAGGTATTAATATAGCTCAGGGGGTCATTCCAAATTTTTGACCGAAGGAAATTTTTTCGCTTCTTCTAAAACTTTCCACGTAATTCAACCAATGGTTTCTGCAGTTGTAACTTGCTTGTTTTCTACTCGAATTCAATAGCAAGTCTCTATCTGAAACATCAAAACACGAAAGGAATTGACGGCCTCGAGTTTAATGAGCTGAAATTTTTTAATGAGTTAAAATCCTGCCCTTTCCACCCTAAAAGTTTTAATTTAATAGGGATCCTCCCCCCTGGGATATCTAGAGACGAATGAAATGATTGACTCCTTTCTGATCAGTTGAATGAGGTAAATTCTATCCTGTTCACCCAAGAAAGTGGAATATGAGGGAACAAAGTGCCAAACATCACATAAAATAGCGAAAGAACTGGATAAAGCCCTTGACAGCGATTGATTTCCTCACTTTTGGGGTAATTTGTCGAAATACCTCTTGGCTTTTTCTGTACAGAATATTTTTAAATGAATCAAATCCCTGAATTTAGCGAATATTTGTAGAAAACGAAGCTGTGTATATATATATATATATATATATATATATATATATATATATATATATATATATATATATATATATATATATATATATATATATATATATATAGCTACTCGTGATCACGGCAAGTCGCCGAAATATTGAGGTACCTACATATTTTCTCTTTTACCAGAAGTTTTTGTGTGTCTATATCTTTCTACTTTCTCTCACATCCAAATATATATATATATATGTGTGTGTGTGTGTGTGTGTGTGTGTGTGTGTGTGTGTGTGTGTGTGTGTGTGTGTGTGTGTGCGTGTCGTTTGACGGAGCGAGTGATGTGAAGTTTTGTGCCCGTTCATTGATCGTAATCCGTTTTTGACGATGGCGGAGTTTAATATTGACATTTCCAAGCTTCCTGAAGATGTCAGAGTTGGATTTGAAGTTATCAGAGAAGGTATTGTTATTCGTTGCAGAATCGTCAATTTGTTGTTGATATATTCATACGCAAGAAGGCTTAGAAGAATAGATAATGCAAGGCTTATTAATTCAAAACTCCCAACAACATAGCACATCAGGATTCTGAATACTATTTTATATAATTTTAACTTGCGTTCTTCGGGACCATCGTATCCATGGCCGAGATAATAATAATTATTTTGATACATTTTCATTTAATCATTCAAGTTGAGGCCAGGTGGTCGATTTGCTCCGAGTAACCATCTATGCGCTAGTTCTGATTGCTGCAGCATTCTGTCATTGGCAGTAACAGGTAGCTTCTTCAAGACTTTCACGCCAAAACACTGGTCAAATGTTGCGTCATGGGATGATGCGTGAACCTTCACTGGGAGTGGCCGAGATTGGTTTACAGACGCCCTATGATTGTTCATTCTTAAATTTAGGGTCGTTGCTTTACCAACATAGAACGCAGTTGACTCTGTGCAGTTTTTGCAAACAAGCTGGTATATACAGATTTTGGACTGGAACTCTGCCACACCTCGACACTTGTATGTGTAATTGGTATTGGCAGAGGAAAAGTGCGGCCCTTCTAACCAAATTGCACAGCTTACATCTTGCTCGTTGAAATCAAGCTATCCAAATGAAAGAATCCGATGGCCGGAACTTTTTGAGTACATTAAATTGGTCTAATTTCGAAAAATTGGCCAACAAAGGCTGAAAATCGCTGAATAAAGTTTATTAACTAGGTATAAAACAGAATATGAAAACTTCATGTACCAAATTATGTTGAAAAAAAGTAATTAATTTTCATTGAAGTTCGATTTTAAATAATTCTATAAAAACTACAAAAAAAGATACAAATCCAGAATCTCTTATTGGATAGCAGATTAATATTTAGAATAAGTTTATTGCCATAAAATTAATAGTTATGTCTAAGATCGAGAAAAACTGCTCAATCAAAATAGGTATCTGATTTTGAAAATGGAATTTGGATTTTGAAAATCAATGAATAACACAGGATCAAATCATGAATATTGAATAGAGGTAGCAACAAGTGAAAAAATTGGTAGAATGTGACAAGTGAAATACAGCTAACTTCTGTTATTCAAAGGCTAGATAATGAACTAACAAGGATGGGGGAACCGGCAGCTCTAAGTTAGATCGTTCTTTCACTGGACCGCTCCATAAGCCCGTTCTTTCCCTGTATAAGAAATACCCGCTGTTTTGAAGCATTTGGACCCGTTTTTTCCCTATTTCGAACATACCAGCGTGTTTGGCTACCCCCAAAACATGAGGTAAATACCATTCTCAACTCAAATTTGACATAAAATCGAGATAGCTCTCCTACTTTTCTATTATAAAGTACGGAGCGCACTGATCAGCTGAGGGACCACTGAGGCTATTATTTCCCCCATAACCGACCTACGGTGCTAAAATTTGAATCGGAGCGCCTTTAGGACTTCTAGAATTCATCTATCAGTTCATGAAAAGCATACCCATGACGCAATTTTTTTCCGTTATAGCGTCCACAATTTCCATTCCTGAACGACATTTCCAAGGAAGCATGAAAGAGACTGACAAAACAAGCGGTTTCGAATAAAATTCCCTCTTGGACTTATTTTTCATCATAATTTTGTGTAAAAATACGCTTGTGATGATAGCAATTAGATTATAACAATCATATCAGTATTGTCACTATATTATTTCAAAATAGTTTCACAATTTTTCGATTGATTTCCATATTTTATAGATAGTTCCTGTTCAATAATTGAATATACATAAAATTCTACCTATATAAATAATATATTAATTAGTTTTAAGAATATAATTGTGAAAGGACGTGGTTATACGTGTTCGTGTTAGCTGTAGACTGTGTTTTTAATACCTTCGCAAAAATAAAAAAGAATTCGAAGAAAGAAAAAAAGACTTGGATTTACAGACTTCCTTTCTGAGCCAGAAGTGACTGAAGATTTTGGCGCTGAAGAAATATTCGGAATAATTTTATTTTATGTAGAAAGAATAATAACGTAATTTACTAAATTCGCTAAAAAATAACCCTCAGGCATTACATTACATACTTTTACGCAAGCGTAACTTACTTGCGATGGTTGTTAAGAAAAAAGTCCGCCAAGTTTGGTGGGCACTATAGCTTCCTTGCGTGGACTAACAAATGCCAGGAATCGGTGTTCCAGATAATTATTGTTTGCGCAAGCGCACCCCACCATGAACACGGCGGCATTCATCATAAGTAACAACGACCAAAAAATTGCTAACCTGCGCGATCCCTGACCAACCACCAACTTCTGGTTTGCGCGTATGCGTGATTGGTACAAGACAGAGAGATCATAGAAATTCATCAATTGAAGACCGTAAATGTTTTTTCCAACAAGGAAAAATAATGATAATCTTTGAAAAATAATACAATATTTATGGGTCATTTCACTTTAAATGTCCACTTTCCATTCCCCGGGGTTATTTTTGGGTTTTCAAGGGTTATTTTTGAAGATATAGAAACAAAAAAAAAAATCAGGGCTATAGAGTTTGATGTTCTGAACATGTTGGCCCCACTTTTGACCTTTTTTGAAATATGGGTTGAACAAAAAAAAAAAATTAAAAAGTTGAAAAAACTCAGGAGTGTTACTGTCCCCACACATATGTGAGAACATTCAGAATCGATTATCTACTAGAAAGTTTCAGGTAAACGTTTGGAAAAAATATGAACTTATTAGATAGGCTCTTTCTTCGAATTTTGTATAAGGATATGATTTTGGAGAGCTCACAGCCATCAGTATTCATGTTGAAAGTCTTGTCCCCAACATCTGTTGTTGTTGGTCTTCCATGAGTTTACCAACCTTATGATACAGAAGGCAGCGTTTTTTAAGGCGGGAAAATGCCCATGTGATCCCTTGGGATGTCAGCAATTACAGTAAACAGCTTGAGGAGAGTGAATCGATGAGGAGCTGAGTTACACATTTTACTTCTCAAAATCATGGTAAGTAGGTTTATTATTTTCCTTGAGTGTTACCATCAACTTATCAGTAAGTAATTTCATAAATGCCTTGATATGAACTCTGATTGTTCGGCTTAGATACACGGTTACTGTAGAAACAACCTCCTAATTTTCTCACGTTCCTACATTTACTGACGCCATATTGAACCTTAAATTCCAGGAGTGTTACCATCCAGGAGTGTTACCAAAAGTAAAGTAACACTCCTGAAGCCTAGTTAACACTCCTGGAAGAATCAGTCTTAATCATGGTTGTGTGTTTAGTATCTAAAGAGAATGTTGATCCAACTGACAAATTTGGTTGGAAAGCTGCAACATGGTCCTTTTTTGAAGTGTCACATGGCAAATCACAAGCGGACGGAGTTGGAGGTGGTCTGAAACGGACCGCAGATTCCATGGTAGCTCATGGTCAATCAATCCCAAATGCCGAGTCGTTCTACACACAAGTAAAGGCCAATAGCACAGTAGCACTCTTCTATGTAGCGAGTGTCGAAATTTATGAAGCTGAAAAGACTATACCAGATGAACTTCACCCTGTGCCAGACACGAGAATGTTACATCAAGTGGTGGCATTTAACCACTCTTTCAATATTAAACATCGAGAAGTAAGCTGTTACTGCGAAGAAAATAAATGGCCTCAATTAGTCCTATGTAACTGCTACAGTAAATTCAAGAACCATCTTCTTACTGAGGCTGAAAATACGTCAACGACGACTGATGAATCTTCCAGTGAGCAAGATGAGAATGATATGATGAGTCTCCACGACGAAACAAGTGACGTGGACTCTTCAGATGTAGACAGTAACGAAGCTAGAACACACCTATAGTTCAAAATGTGGAATCATTTAGTCAATTAAAAACAGGGAATTTTGTGATAGCCAAGTTTATTGGGGGTCCAAGAAATAAGTCAACAAATCGGTATGTTGGAGTTATTCAAAAAATTGATGACGATGACAGCGATGTAACCATTATGTATCTTAAAGCAGTGGGAGAAAATGCATCCTTATTCAGGATGGATGAGAGTGATATAGCTGATGTTCTGTGGGACCAAATAACTGGCCTTCTTCCGAATCCGACATTAAAACTAAAAGGAGATAGGGTATGATACAAATTTCCAGCTAGTATTGACGTTTATGAACAGCACTGATTTTGCTTTTTGATATTACTCTTGTTTCAGAGAATTTCTCGTAGTTGAATTTTAATTGCTATTTAAAAAAAATTCATTTAAGCCCTTCTCTTTCCTGCAACTCTTGAGACGTAACATTTTACATTTTCGATTCACATCTTAAGACTGAATTTTAGTTTTATTTTAATCCCTGAATTCTAGTTTTATTTAACTGACAGAATATGATTAACTTTAGGATTATAGCTGTGATTTTTATGGGAGTATTCTTATTATTCAATTTATTCATTTACCCAGAAGTTTTTGCCAAGTTCATCATTCCAAATGTTGAAGACAGAAATAATTTCCTACTTAGTATCTGGGTATTAAAATAATATTATTATATTAAGACAAACAGTTCATATTGAATTCTAGTGCCTTGATTGTTATCACACTTTTAATAAAGAGTTATTTTTTTATCTGATCGAACTTTATTGTCCTTCCAGCTAGGTACCTGTCCTGAAACTGCCTTGTTTTCAAAATGAAGCTCATGAGTGTTACTTTTCAAAAGAATATCCCCAAATCATAATGGTGAAATATTTTCTTATGTGAGACAATATCAAACTAGGAATCATCAGATATTGAGGACAGAATCCTACTGGCTGCAAGTGGTGGGATTAGAGTGGCAATTTGCTTATTTTGGAGAAATTATAGAGAATTTTCGATGTACTCGTTATAAAAATGGTAACACTCCTGATTTGAAACCGCCTTATAAACAACAATATTAATAGCAACTACGACTTGATTACGGGGCATTATTAACCACGAAGGTAGTTAACAGTTCCCGTAGGAACCGCTTCCCCAATACGAACAACAGTCACTGAAATTAATCTTTGAATTTTGGTAACAGTCATGAGAACCTATGTAGTACTAGTGTCAATAAAAAATTGTTAAAAAATTTAAAACTTGAGAAAACTCGCTGCACACTACTTGGATCTTCAAATAGAGGGTATAAGTGACCAATTCACCCACCTGATAGGATTTTCTGAGCATCTTGAATTTTGGAAAAACAGTCAGTTGCGAGAACCCGAAAGTGGACGTTTAAAGTGAAATGACCCTTATACCATTTTGAAGTTAGGTATTTTTTATAACGCACCAATCAAGAAAAACCCAACAAATCACGAAATTCATAGAATACCATTCCGAAAATTGTACCCACCAACCACCATTTGTACGGAATCGTCCCAATGACAAACCAAAAAAACGTGATGATACGGTGAAATCATGTTCACCCATTGGCAATAGTTGGGGGATCGTTATCCTGTAATAAGACGGAAATATGAAAATCGGTCCATTAGTCTCGAAGTTTCGTCTTTGTAAGACAATTTCAATTTTACAACATTTTATAATTACTCCACAATTCACGATAAAATTCATAGGGCACCACGAATAACTGGAGGTTCAACAACACTCTCATTGGCATGAGCAACAGTCTGTCCAAACTTGCCAACAAAAATTTCTTCCTATCAACAAATTATTTTTCATTTCGAAATCGAAGTGTAAGCACGTAGAACAGCTATTTAAAGCATTTGTTTAATTTTAGTTCAATCGGCCGAGAGGTAAGGAATGCATTTTTTTTGGAGGAGACCTCATTATGGGTCACCTACCTCAATTCCTATATTTCGCATTTATAAAAATCTTCACCTAGATCTGAATGCCTAGTTGATAATAACTGCGAAACAATTGGCGAGCTTCAATACGACTGGTTCCAATATTGAGGTCGCTTCCGTTGAGGGAACAATTTCTTCCGCAACCAAAAACGATCATTTCATCATTCAACTATTGTCACGAGGCTAAACTAATCGTCGCGAAATCTGAGCTTGCCGAAGGCCAAAGATGGGCATTTTCTAGGGAAATCGCTAAAATCCAAAACAACAAACGGTTATCGCCTGACGTACAATCGACATCGATATTAGCTTCTACCTAGGATGACTTTATAAGGTCCTAACAGACTATTGAATTCTATCACTTTAATGTGTTCCAGGGATTTGAAAAGATAAGGACTGCTCACAGATCAATCATTTGGCCTGATACACTTAGATAAATGCTCCTAATCATCTAGCTTTGAAGGCAGCAGTTCAGAGAACTAGGCAATACGGTTAAATACTAGGTGACTAAACCATGACGAAAATTCATTGGTCATGTTGAAAATTAATCGTAATACGGGTTTAGGACTGATTACACAAACAGGACAGGTGAGATAGACTGATTGGTCTCATGATGTAGGCCGAGGATCGAATTGCGGGAAAAACACTGGGAGATTCAATACACACAGGTTCTCTGTTGGAAAGCATTACCGTCAACAGTCAATTTGGCGTGACAAGACTCCATACCCTGTCAATAACAATTTCTTGTTCACTGTTAATTTATCGCTTCTTAATTAATGTAATTTGAACGTACCAAAGTTTAAGTATATCGATAAGTAATGCATGCATTAGAGGGATGTCCCTGAAAATAGGTTGTATTGTATACGTAGGTAAGAATTCAAAATAAAAGAAGAAGAAGAAAAAAAATGTATCAGAAATAATCTCCATTTCCCACTTTATTCCCCTCAACGAAAGTAGATTTGCAACTTTCTAGGTTGCATAACTGGACTGAAATCTGATGAATATAGTAAACATATCACGATTTGTCGCTACTACCCCTTCCAATCACCCTCTTTCGTCACGAAATTTGAAACTTCCGAAATTTTCCAAAATCACACCAAATTAATGGTTGATCAAAGAATCACGAAAATAGGACGAGAATTGTTAGAACACCATAATTTACCAGTATTAGGCCCACCCTCCGTTCATCCCCTCCCATGAAGGAATTAGAAACTCCTGTTATACTTTCAAAAATTATATAGGATTCGTAATAGAACGAAATTAGAATCACAAAAATCGGTCGAGATTTCTGGCTAAGGCAGGGCTTAAGGAATCGGGAATTTCTCCTCCATCCCCCACATCTGCGAATCCAAAATTCCCAAGATTTGCTCCGCAACTTTACTCAAATTATAAAATCAATATGAAAAATTTGGGGATTTATGTCAAAAAACCCTGCATGGATGGATGGATACCTTCGGTACATCTCAACGTAGAATTCAAAGAATTCTATTCAAAATTAAGAGTGGCGGTCTCCTTCCTTTTGATGAACGAGGGAGCACCACAACCGACCCCATCGTATACCGGAGGTCACAAAAGTGTTCATTCGTTCGCACATCGAAAGCTTTCCTAAATAGCCTTCATATTATAGTAGGAATAAATCAGAAAAATATTATTCAATACCCGATTTAAGCCTTTCGAAAATGTATTGACTCTTTAAAGAAGCTTTCCCTGGGGTTAATGCAGGCAAAACGCTGTACAATAAACTTTTCGTTCAGAAATACAATCGACGTATTGACACTCCGAAGTCAGGCACCTGCAAAACGTAATAATGAAACTTGAAGGCGTGAAATTTTTAACAGGTACGCTGAGTTTAAAGATTGTTGACAAGTGATGTTGGCACTCACCTACTTATTTCACAAGTACCTACTTATACTTCGGAATAACTAAACAACAAAAAAGTGATACATCTCTATGATTCTTACTCGAATTCAGGGAACTAAAGAAAACTCCTGATTAAATGGGAAGCTGCGAGATGGACCTGTTGGATGCAGATTCTAATCCCACATTAGTCAAGGATAATTACAATTGAAGTCAACTACCGATCCAATAAATTTAATTGCCGTTAGATTGATAGCAGTCTGTGCGCATGCCAAACGTCAATTTCGTATAACGTTGACGTATCATCAATCATTTCGACTCTTAATTTGTTTTTTTTTTTTTAACTAATTCAATACGTCCATGTTACAGTATGTGAGGAAGCCCATCCAACTTAGCTGACGTTTTGATATAGTAGGTACGAGTATATCATTTTTTTCCAACAATATAGTATGATACTATCAATTGAAATAACCTTATCAAGTAGTCTAGCAACCCTAATAGAAAGCTAAAACTAATATCGGGAGTTTCTTCCGTGTTTCAGGCAAAGAACATTTCACTTACCTTCAGAGGAAAATACCGGCGAGCGCTACGTTATCAATGAATTATGTATCATACATGACAAGTACCCGAAAAAAACTGTGAGCTATCGAAGAAGAAGAATGAACAATTTGTGGATGTTGAGATATTTCGTTGACAATTAGCCATACGTGATTTGGCTGAAACGACGTTACGTATCTTATCAACTGTCACAAAGAATAGTTCACTTTTATGAGCGAGGCTGTGGTCAAGACCACCGATTAGTTTGGACTTCAGCCCGTCAAGGAGCCACTTTCACAACTTGAATCAACCAACATCAGAGAGATACATTTTTCACTAACGAAAATTCATTCATTTAAACAATGAATGTACCTACATAAAAGTAAAATGAATTTACAAAATTATAGTGCGACATCTTATTGTGTCTTCAAATACTCTTATAAATGAAAATGAATGAGAATGCACGCACTTAATATCAGTTGCAATATAATCACGAGAATTGTAGATGATAAACGAAACCTTCTCGAACGATCAAGTTTGTCCCCCACCCCGGACACTACTTGGAACCGTTCCCTACAAGAAGAACTGTGTGTTCTTCAATTCCATGTAGGTCAGAATGAAGTGTATAGTGTGGTGGTCTGGATGCTCGCAAGCTCGCATGTCAAAAATACATAACATCAAGTAGTCAATCCCTTAGTAAAAATGCAGATTAGTTGGATATGTAGATCAGAATGAAGTGTATAGTTTGGTGGTCATAACACGATCACATAACAGTTTAGAAACGTAAATGTGACTTTTCATTTGTGACTCATGAGCTGCTCCGCGTTAAACGGAATTGAAGAACTCACAGTTCTTCTTGTAGGGAACGGTTCCAAGTAGTTGCCGGGGTGGGGGACAAACTTGATCGTTCGAGAAGGTCTTGTTGGATGATACAATGAAAATTGTTAGATGATACAATGAATTATTCATGGTGATGGAAACGCACCTATACTGTAACCATGGACTACATCACAAGCAACGGTAGGGTTTTTCATAAAAAAATAAAGTTATAAAACTTCTTGAACCAAGAAGTGAGTTATGAGAGTGCTCACATATTATCAAATCGTACTGCATGAATGAAACTTTCTTGTTTATAAGATGACTGTTGTAATTGTAAACGCGTTCCTTCCGACAGTTCATTAACACTTTCAACGAAACAGGAAAAATCAAATAAGTAAATTTCAAAATGTAGCAACTGCAAGGGGTGGGAAGAATAAAAATAAAAGCGTCCACCGAATTGGGTACTTTCAAGCCAGTCAACTTTTTTGCTAGTCTAACTAGCATTCAATACTTGTTTAAACGAGCATTCACGCAAACAGGTACGATGAAAGTACAACTACTCGGTTGAAATTGCTAGAAGCTAACACACTAAAAATAATTGAGCCCACAGAGTTCTGTTGTCAAGTGGTCATAAAAGTAGAACCAAACGTACACCGGCTGTTTACAACGACATTGAGCAAAGAAAGAAAACAATCACCAGACCTACTGACCGTGAGGTAACGTCTCGGAATGGCGGGTTAACCAACCTTTTTTTTTTTCTTATGTACGGCATAGAGAAAGAAAACACTGGAAATTTAGATAGGGAACGAACTAGAAATAAAGGCTAAAACAGCCGTGGATAAGCCGTTTATTTCGCGCCAGCTCGTGGACTTGTGTTGGAAGGAATCATTTCGACACATTTACGACGGGGGATTTCGCGAAGAGCGATAAAAGACAGAGATGAACAAGGACTGAACGAATGAGGACGAGAAATGAAAGGTGGTTTTCCTTCCGTATTCGGCACAAGGATATCCTATAGCTGGATCGTTTTGGAAAATGGTGAATCGTTTACCCATCGGTTTCGTCCTAGAGGAAATGCATTCAATTCGGTTGAGGACCTGAGCTATTATTAGAAGTTCAACTTGGCTGAACACCGGTCTATTTTCAAAATCATAGAAGAACGTTTTTCTTCCTCACTGCCGAAGGTAGGGAAGATTTGAGTTCGTGATTGAAGTCGAAAAAGAGTTTGTCCTCCAAATCAAAATTTCCGCTTGCTTTTCATTTTCAAAGCTTGCTTATCAATTTCGGTTCCTGTCTGTGGTAAATCCTTTTCACGCCCAAAACTACCAAATTTCAGTCCGATTCCGATAAAAATCTGTAGGGATTGTACGGGTTAGGTCCTAGACTGTCCCCTATACTTTTCAAAACCAACGAATCAATAGTAGCCTGTGCACATACGCAAACGTCTAATGACATTGATTTCTTATCATCTGTCTTTTTTTTACAAAACTCCCCTCAAAGGCGGAGGGGGTACACCACTAAATTGAAAAATAAAAAAATATATCAATAAAAAGTGAGTAGGACGCCCAGGTTTACCCCACACGAGCTCTAAGGATGAGGGAAGTTGCATGATAAGGAGGAAGAATGGGATGAAAGGGAAGTGCCCCTATAAAATTACCACCAGTTTAAGTAAGAACCCCTCAGGACTTGAGTGGTGATACCACGGAGCACTCTTGCCGAGATGCTCAACTCGAGTAACTCCGAGGCGCTTTTCCCGCACGACACCCCGCACCATGACACGGTTGCAGCCATGTCCTTGACATTATTGGTCGCCATTCCTTTTAGCTCTGAAATTCATGGTCACACTGCCACTGAAACCCTGGACATCCAGGATTATGGCAGACCCATCCGGCTTGACGGCAACGATATCCTGCTTCTTGCCCTCGGCATGTGATATAGTCTCTCTCCATCTCTCAACAGACGGCTGAAGAGACGCTTTTTAAAATCACAGGGAAAAAAAGTTTCTCTTTAAGCAAACTGATTTTTGGAAATTTTAGTATTTGGAGTTAATTGAAATAATATGAAACACGAAGAAAAGCATACAATTCAGCCAAAGAATTCGAAGAACGTTGAGGAAAGCAATACCACTTCGCCGGGGGATTCGTAGATATGAAATTTGGGTGAACAGACGATTTTCAGAATCATAGGGGGAAAAATTTCTTTGGAACAAAAAGTTTCTCTTCCAGTCAACTGTTTTTTGGCAATTACAGTATTTGGAGTTCATAATATTGATATGTACCTATCTTTTATAGAACCTAGAGGAAAGACAAGATCTAGTCGGCGGACTTGTAGATCTAAATTTGACTGAACAAACGATTTTCAAATCATAAGGGAAAAAATAATTCTTATCAATTCTAAAGGTTTTTGGCAAATTCAGTATTGGGAGTTCATTAAAACGATATGTATCTAGATTTCATAGAATCTAGAGGAAAGACATACAAATTCATCCGGAGGATTTGAATATTTTAAATTGGGCTGAATAGAAGATAAAAAAAAGTCTCTTCAAGTCAATTGGTTTTTGGCAATTTCAATATTCGGGGTTCAACATAATGATATGCTAGATTTCTTGGAATCTAGAGGAAAGATACAATTCAT
Organism: Adelphocoris suturalis; assembly: GCA_030762985.1. Classification (NCBI taxonomy): domain Eukaryota; kingdom Metazoa; phylum Arthropoda; class Insecta; order Hemiptera; family Miridae; genus Adelphocoris; species Adelphocoris suturalis. The sequence continues at coordinate 24,697,506 of CM061042.1, forward strand.
CCGGAGGATTTGTAGGTATGAAGTTTGGCTGAACAGACGAGTTTCAAAATCATAAGAAAAAAAAAAAAAAAGAATCTCTTCAAGTCAACTGGTTTTTGGCAATTTTAGAATTTGGAGTTCATTAAAATGATATGGAACTAGATGAAAACATACAATTCAGCCCGAAAATTCGTAGGTATGAAATTTGGCTGAACAGATGATTTTCGAAATCATAGGGAGAAAAAAAAAAATTTCTCTCCCAGTCAACTGGTATTTTGGCTATTTTAGTATAGGGAGTTCATTAAAATGATAAGTACCTAGATTTCATAGAATCTATGGGAAAGACATACAAATAATCCTGAGGATTTGAATATTTTAAATTGGGCTAAACAGACGATTTTCAAAATCATGGGGACAAAGAATCTTTCTTTCCAAGTCAACTGGTTTCTGGAAATTTTAGTATTTGGAGTTCATTAAAATGACATGTACCTAGATTTCAGAGAACCTGGAGGAATAGCGTACAATTCGGCTGGAGGATTCGTGGGTATGACCTTTGGCTGAACGGAAGATTTTTAAAATCTTAGGGAAAAAAGTTTCTCTTCAAGTCAACTGGTTTTTGGAAATTTTAGTATTTGGAATTTATTAAAATGATATGAAACAAGTAGAAAATCATACAATTCAGCCAGAGAATCCGAAGGTATAAAGATTGGCTGAACACAGTATCAAGAAACGGAGGTTTTCAAACCTTTAGTTCATTTCCCCACCACGTCAGGTAGGCACGGGATAGAGGTTGGTCCCAACCCATTTTGTGATAGTTCATCGCACTCTACGTAGCATACTGACGTCCACGGCTCCATGACGCTGCCGTTTGCTTCGTCATTCACTGCTTCGTAGATCATCATTGCTTCGTTACGTTCTTCGATGTAGGTAGAACTGCTCCTTCTTCTTTCTTGGCTTCGCCTGACGTTCTTCACTTGTTCCGCTCGCTCGCCGCGGTCCATGCTCTTAAAACTACTTATTGAAGTGCTCTCCTGTATAACTTACTATAATAAAATATAGTCAGTAACTTGATCATTTGTGATTGCTTTAGTGTTGAATTTCTCGAATCACCTCATCAAGTGAGTTACTTATTCCCCCGATCTATCTGATTTAGCACGAATTCGAAATTCCTGTACAGTAGGTATGATGCGTCCATCAGAACCGGTTCGAATTGCTTGGCTATGGTTCTAATAAGAAACTGTCTTGTTGCCCGCAAACTTACGAAATGAGGGTAGCAGTCTATTGTTGATCTCTGCCTGATATCCGCAAAGGTCGTGTAATATTTTCCTTTTATAAAAATCAAGCTTGCTAGGATTCGTTCCCAAAAGTGGCGTCCCTTGCGATCCCAGTAATGATGTAGCTTGTGTTCCGCCATTTTTCCCTTCTTTGTGCACATTAGGTAGGTATCCCTCCGCGAACTTGTACGATAATTCTGGAGGGAAATTTTCCCCGTTTTGGCCGGGGAAATTTTCTCTCCAACCGACCAGCCTTCGATGCCCGATGGTAACACTGAAGTTATTTCTTATCTCGGTACAAGGTTATCTTTTTAATTACACAATCGTTATCATGTTTATCAATATTACGACGCCTTTGGGAGCCAGAAGTAGAGCTCTACCTGATTCAATTGAATTGGTTAATGAGTCATAATCCTAGGTAAAAATTATCCTCTGCCAAGATTCCAGTCCCCAGCATTCTGAGGAGAATGAAGTCCGGCCGTTTCTACTGCCCACGTAGGCGGTATAGGGCGATGAGTTCCGTTGATGGGTAATGCTGTTTCTACCCAGAGTGATTTGTCAAATGTACGAACCCTGGAGTTGAATATATGTAAAAAAGCGCTTTATTCCAAAGTCAGGTGGTGCGTGTTTGTCTATGCAAACACTTCAATAATAAATAGTTCGACATAACAGTGACATCCTCGAGCTAGTAGCACTCGACAAGTCTGATACTGAGAACTCATTAAAGTCTGATACGTTTTATAAAATGGAAAACGTCCGTAGGACAATCCTAAAGGGGTATATATAAAAATGAGACTGAATGTGTCCCCGTTACTGGATAGCAGAAAGGAATAATTAATTACGAGATCAATAATAAGTCAGTTTACCAAGAGTCCGAGTCAAGTGTAGGAGACTGAAGCATAAAGTGTTCTTCCTCCCAAATATGTTTGGAAAATTGGATAAAAACATAAAATAAAAATAAAATATTTTTCCTCGTAATTACATGTCTGGTTTAATGTAATACATTGCATATTCCCTACACTAGTATGAACAAAAACCTATGCAAGGGAAACCGATGCATAGCGAACCTCACATAAAAAGCTTATTACCCCACACAGTCTTTTCTCTTGAGTCGGACTCTTTATTATTGGCTGCTAAAATCCCTCCAGGGCACTCCTACCTTTTAACCAATCTTGGTTGTTTGATCTCTGGCGGCCCAATAAAAAGACATGAAGAAATAATATACCAACCAACAACAGGATGTTCTACGATGCAGTTACCTCAAACATACAGATTGACTGGCGAACCGTTAGTACTGACTAACCGAAGTGTGATACATTGGGAACCCAGTCACGGCGAGGTGGCCTCTCTCTGTCGGAACCGAGGTTCTGGGTGCTCGAACATTAGCCGGCACCAGCCACACTAAGAAGAGATATATTTCGTGTCTAGCTTACTATGATTACCCTTCCGCATTAGCTCACTGAATATGCTGACACTGTATGACCTAAAGCTGGGTTCACATGGGAAATTCCCTTTCCCAAGAACTGAGCATTCTCGTTACCAAATTATTAACTCTCTAATAGGTACCTATATAATCACACCTAATAATTTGCTGACTGTGCAACAGTGTGGTGCACCGACACTTCAAGTCTGACAAAAACTGGTTACATCAAACAAAGTCTATGCATTCAGTCACAAGGTTGGTAGTTGTAAACAAACAACAAAAACTAAGTAAAAGGTTGAGCGTTATTTCGTAAAAGCCAGTATCTGTCTGTGACACAGGATGTCGATGCAAAACCAAGTGCTACCAGAATTGCACCACAAGCACTAAAGTGCCACAAAAGATGAGTATCCACTAAAGTCAAGAAATTACAATAATACCGAAGCCTTAGATAAAAGGAAAGTCATTATAAAATTCTAATACCTTTTTAATTTTTCAGGATGTCTGGCTCATCCGATCTTGATAATGAGCGATCTGATTCTGACCTCTCTGAGTCGATTGACCACCGTCCTGAGGATCGCTGACGTCGCCCCGAAAGGCAATCCTCGGTAATTCGTCAAAAACGCTCAGAGCCCGATTTCATTAAGATGCTTGCTGATCTGGAGGCCAAACTAATGAGTTCCTTGAAGGAGGTAAAGGAGGAATTTGCTACTCTTAAAGAGAAAGTGAACCATTTTTCTGAAGTAAGAGATATAGATTTCCTTTTTGGTGACCGTTCTAATCACACCCAAATATCAGATAATGTGCCCGAACCTATGGATACCTCCAATGCTCTACCTGTAGTCTCTAGAACCCCTGTTCTCCCCTCAGCATCAAATGTAGCGACGTCTGCTCATACTGTCTCAGATCTGAATTTTGTAGTGAACAACAATAGTGAGACAGAGCAGGTGTCAAATCCTTGCCTTCCGCCATCTCAAAGTAACAGCTTGCCGACATCAAGTAATTCCCGGAGACTTGATGGTGTATGGTATCGCCCTCTGTCAACAAAATGGAAGAAAATTCTCAATTTAAACTCTGGCGTCGAAATATAGAAGCGGCTATTGATGCCCAAGAATGTGGTTTTCTGTTGAGAAAGGACGAGCCCGTGCCAGAAGGGTACACAGCTTTTGATTATAATATTGCTAAGAAAAGAACCAGATTTTTTCTTTTAGAGTCTATGTCTGACGACTATCATGAACTTGTTCAGGAAGTTGAACTTCCACTAGGTATGTTAAGTTCATTAGAGAAAATCTGTGAGCCCTTCTCCCCACATCAGGTAAATCAAGCTGTACTTCATTGCAATACAATGTATCAGCAGAAAGAGTCATTGATTTTCTGAAACGATTTGATGATGCTCAGCGGAAACTCGTGAAGCTCCATCCAAAGATGATGTCCCCAACCTACATACGTCAGATCTTTGTTTTGTCAATACGAGACACACAAACGTATGAAAAGGAACAGATGAATCCCGGTAAATATACGGTGTCAGAATTGCGTGAAATGCTGTCTGATGAAGAGATGCGCCTTGAAAATTTAAACACCCTCTCTAAAGGATCAGACTCCCCAAAGTTGGCGAGGGCTTCACGTGGTACTTATCGTAGAGGAGTCAGAGGAAGGGGAAAACAATCTGTAAATTCACGCGTTCCCATTAGACAGAATTATCCCCCTAATTCAGTTTTTCCTACACAGAACAGAGGGAATACTTCCAGGCCTCAGAGCAAACCTAGACGTAGACCGAGATGCTCTTACTGCCACCGTCTAGGACACGACAAGGAACGTTGCTTCAGTCTTAAGAAGGTTTGTTTCAACTGCGGAGGCGACCATTTGGTATCCACCTGCCGTGAGCCCTCTCGGAAACAAATCCCTAACCCTCTGAAGAGGAAGTCTGAGGCCTCCACGTCTGCTACACCAGCACATAACCGACTGAATAGAGCTAAACGCCCTAGGTCGATGTCCGCTAAGAAGCCCACCCTTGTCCGAATGCCTTTGGGTCATGCCAATCTGCGTCAGCATCGTTTGGATGGGCATCAAGATGCCTGCTTCTCGATTGCTGGCAGCACGGATGGTCCCGATGACAAGGAGGTTTGGGTCACCATGGGTGATGAAGAGGAGCAGGAGGTTGCTCACATGAACTATTGTTCAGAGAAAAACACAGGCTCGAAGGTCCTTACCATCATCACTGGTAAGAATCCTAAGTATTTTAGGGCCATCGTAGACACAGGATGTACAGAACACTTAGCATCAGAAACATCTGACGTCCGCTTCAAAACCTTGAACTTTATTAATAATAATAAACCCAGAACACTAAGTGATGTGATGTACATCCCGGGTCTAAGCTCAAATCTTTTTTCTGTTAGAAAAATGACTGATTTGGGTTTTCATGTTTTATTCACTAATGATAGAGTTGACTTTATACAACCTACCACAGGTAAAGTTTTCAAGTCTGGATATTTTAAGAATAATCTATGTTACGTAGATCTAGAATTACTTGAAAAGAACCCTCTGAAGAGAAATTCTGACCCCTCTGTCTATGGGAACAAGAGAGTCAGACTCGATAATTGCTTTACTTCTATTCCCACATCAGGTTCCACATCTAATCTAGAAGCTATCACTCTCTCCACCGATATTTTGTTGGGAGGGAGGGAAAATGTTAGCTCTAAAAATGGTGGTTCTTCCAAATTTCTAGGAGGGAGCACTACAAGGGCCCAGTGCTCCACTGCAAATCAGGGGGAGAACACCACTAAATTTAATGTCAGTGAAAATTTTAGTGCCAGAAACCTATCAAATAGTGACAGTCTAATACCTAAACTTAGTACAAAACCTAGTACAATTCAAATCGGAATATTTTCCAAATTTTCAGGAGGGAGCTTTACTGCTAATGACAGCTCTAACGTCCCCACTAGTAGTAACAATTTAGATAATGAACTACAAAATTTGATAAAAATATGTTAAGCCAAGTCTACAAGGAAATTCTATGGGACAACTATGGTACGCTATGGCACATACGTCTAAACCATGCTTCAAAGCATTACCTGGAAGCAGCCAGCAAATTTCTACCAGAACTAAAGTCAGTTAAATTCGGTAACGAAATTCTAGACTTTGTAGATTGTGCCCAAGCTAACACCAAAAGAAAATCGCATAAAGGACATAAAGCCAAAAAACCTTTTGCAGTTTTACACTCAGATTTGATGGGGCCTATTAGTCCGCATAACTTTAGAAATGGTGACTCCTATATTGTAATCTTTGTATGTGATTTTTCTAGATACCTTTTTGCTTACTCCCTAGCAAACAAAAGGGAAGTCCATCTTGCCTTAAACAAAGGTCTGAATGAAATAGCTACCATTAGTCTGCAACAAAATTCGGTGTTCAAAATTAGGGCCGACAATGGTCTTGAATATAAAACTTCCGAAATGAAAAGTCTGTTGAAATCCAAAAATATCACCCTAGAGACGAATGAACCATACACACCCCACAACAAAATGGATGTGCCGAGAGAATGAACCAAGAACTAATACATAAAGTTCGTGTTAACTTGTTGTCAGCAAAAATGCCCTTATCGTTTTGGGGACATGCTCTGAACTATGTTAATCATGTCTATAATCGAATGCCACATTCTGCAAATAATTTTAAAAGTCCATATGAAAAAGTATATAACTATCCACCTACCCTAAAATATATTAAACGCTTTGGTTGTCTTGTGCTAAGTGTGGATAACGAGAATACAAGTAACTTTGCTCCAAAAGCCAAACGCGGTTACTTACTCGAATGTACCAAAACAGGCTATGTAATTTTTAGCGAAAAACATAAAACTCTTGTAAACTCATGTAATGTAAAATGTATAGAACCTGAAGTGTATGGTGATAATATAAAGGACTATCCTCAACCATTTTCTGAAATCCTTGAAATAGGAGAAAATGTCGGCTCTTCTGAGGAAAGCCTAGGGGAAGTCGGTGAATCGGAAAATCAGCCTTCCGCTGTTAACGAAATCCTATACGCAGAACCCTATTCATTCTCCGATGCAATGAAGTCACCTGATAAAGATCTATGGGAGGAAGCCATGATTGATGAATTAGAATCCCTCTCAGCTAAAAACACCTGGGAATTAGTACCAAAGTCAGAACTAGCCCCTAAGACAAGAATCATAAAGTCCCGCTGGGTTCACAAGCGAAAATTGGAAGCTGACGGATCCTTTCGTTTTAAAAGTCGTCTTGTAGCTAAAGGTTTTGCTGATACGAATGATTATATATTGTCCGAAATATACGCACCTGTAGCGAGGCTATGTGATGTCAGACTACTATTATCAATAGCAAACAAATTTAATTTACATTTGTATCAGTTAGACGTCAAGACAGCTTTTTTAAATGGAGAATTAAAAAAACCCGTTTTTATGGAAATCCCTGAAGGTGTTGTAGAACTAACTGACGTCCCTGAATCTGTTCAGCAAACCCATGTCTGTAGATTAATTAGATCTTTGTATGGTCTAAAAGTATCTCCGAATTTATGGTTTAAAAGGTTTACTGGTCTGATGAGTAAACTGAATTTTGAAGAATATCCTCATCAAAGATGCATTTTCAGATGGCAACGAGGAGAAAAATTTGCCATACTTCTAGTCTATGTCGATGACATTTTATTAGGTTCTAATTGTAAAACTAAAGCTTGTGAAGTTATATAATGTCTGAATCAAGAGACTGAAGTAACAAATCTAGGAACCCCAAAAAAATTTCTAGGCCTAGAAATAGAACGTAACTTTGAAAATCAAACGATCTTTATTTCACAAAAATTATTTATTCAATCTCTCTTGGATGCGTTTCTCCCACCTGATTTCCAATCAGTGACATTCCAATGTCAGGTCAGACATGTACTCTAAAAATCCAGTTGGAACATCAGTCCAAAAGTACGTCTCTCCCAAATGTTCCGTATCGCAAAGTCATTGGCTCATTACTCTACTTGCAAGGAGGTACGAGGCCAGATATTTCATATGCAGTAAATTTTCTTAGTAGAAAACAGGTCAATTTTACACCTTTTGATTGGGAGTGTGTACTGAGGGTCCTTAGTTACCTTAAGGGTACTATAGACCTAGGACTCTTGTACACTGGGACTGGTGATACCATATTCAGCTATGCTGATGCCTCTCTGGGATCAAGTGATCTCAAAGGCAAGTCCACAACACAGGATATACTGTCTCTGTATTCGGAGATTTAGTGACTTGGAGGTCAAAGAAACAGAATCATGTTGCCCGATCGAATTGTGAATTTGAGTACATAGCTATGTCAACCGCCTGTACTGAGGTTATTAGCTTCAGGGAATTCGTAAAATTTCTCATTAAACTCGTGGTAACTCCCACTATATATGGTGACTGCACTCCAGCAATAGCCCTTGCGATGTTTGATGAATCTAGAACACTAAGACATATTGTTAGGCTGAGTTATCATTTTGTTAAAAATGAATATAAAAAGGGGACAGTAAAGCTGGAAAGGGTGCCTACTCAGGATCAGCTGACTGACTGTCTCACAAAACCTCTTCCAAAGGGGCTATTTGTTAAATTTAGAAATAATTTATTATACTCCATTTGATTATATGTCACCTAAAGATGTGTTACTGCATTCACCCTCGTTTATTTTTCAGATTCTCTCTGTTTCTAATCCCTCTCTTGTGTCAGGATGCCTCTCTTCTCATATATTTGTCCAGAAAGAAAAAAAAAGAAAAAAAAAAGAGGAAAATGGAATTCTTGAGTTGACTACTTTTTGGTATGCCCGAATTTATACAAGAATGTTCTCCAACAAGAGTGAGTCAGTTCCATTTATTTCCTATCAGTAGCCCTCTAGAAATAATTTTTTTCATCTTTCTATCTTTCGCGGAACAACCATACATCAAATCTCATATCGCGAAACTGTCTGAGTGACTTGTATGTTCTTATCTGTCACAAGTCTGCCTTAGATAATCTCCTGTGACAACTTACCTGAAGGGCACTTACTTACTTCTTCCTTTCAAAGTTTGAAAAGGAGGGAGTGTCAAGAAACGGAGGTTTTCAAACCTTTAGTTCATTTCCCCACCACGTCAGGTAGGCACGGGATAGAGGTTAGTTTCAACCCATTCTGTGATATTTCATCGCACTCCATGAAGCATACTGACGTCCACGGCTCCATGACGCTGCCGTCTGCTTCGTAGATCATCATTGCTTCATTACGTTCTTCGATGTAGGTAGAACTGCTCCTTCTTCTTTCTTGGCTTCGCCTGACGTTCTTCACTTGTTCCGCTCGCTCGCCGCGGTCCATGCTCTTAAAACTACTTATTGAAGTGCTCTCCTGTATAACTTACTATAATAAAATATAGTCAGTAACTTGATCATTTGTGATTGCTTTAGTGTTGAATTTCTCGAATCACCTCATCAAGTGAGTAACTTATTCAATTATTATATCTCCCGATCTATCTGATTTAGCACACAGGATTTTCAATAACAGAGAAAAAATGTTTCTTTTCAAGTCATCTCGTTTTTGGCAATTTTAAATTCGGAGTTCAAGATAATGATGAGTATCTAGATTTCAAGGAACGTTGAGGAAAGCAACACCACTTAGCCTGGGGATTCGTAGATATGAAATTTGGGTGAAAAGACGATTTTATAATATTGATATGTACCTAGATTTCATAGAACCTAGAGGAAAGACATACGATCTAGTCAGCGGTCTTGTAGATATATATTTGACCAAACAAACGATTTTCAGAATCATAGATGAAAAAATATTTCTCATCAATTCTACAGGTTTTTGGCAAATTCAGTATTGGGATTTCATTGAAATGATATGTGATTTCATAGAATCTCGAGGAAAGACATACAATTCATCCGGAATATTTGAATATTTTAAATTGGGGGAAAATACTTTTCAAGTCAATTGGTTGTTGGCAATTTCAGTATTCGAGGTTCAACATTATGATATGTACCTAGATTTCATGGAATCTAGAGGAAAGACACAATTCATCCGGAGGATTTGTAGGTATGAAGTTTAACTGAATAGGCAATTTTCGTAAATATAGGGGAAAATGTTCCTTTTCAAGTCAACTAGTTTTTGGCAATCTCACTATTCGGTATGTATCTAGATTTCGTGAAAGCAACACCACTTCGCTGGGGGATTTGTGGATATGAAATTTGGTTGAACAGACGATTTACAAAATCATAGGGAAAAAAAAAAAAGATTATCTTCAAGTCAACTAGTTTTTGGCAATTTTAGTATTCGTTCATTAAAATTATATGTACCTAGATTTCATAGAACCTAGAGGAAACAAATACAATTCTTCCTAGGGGTTTTGAGAATTTTCAATTGGGCTGAACAGTCAATTTTCAAGATCATGGGGACAAAAAATGTTTCTTTTCAAGGTTTTTGGAAATTTTAGTTTATGGAGTTCATTAAAATGATATGAAACTAGAATAAAATATACAATTCAGCAAGAGAATTCGTAGGAATGAAGTTTGGCTGAACAGAGGATTTTCAAAAACATAGGTAAAAAAAAAATTATTTTCAAGTCAACTCGTTTTTGGCAATTTCAGTATTCGGAGTTTAAGATAATGGTATGTACCAAGATTGCGTAGAACCTCGATGAAATTTGGCTGAACAGACGATTTTCAGAATCATAGGAAAAAAAAAAAAAAAAAGATTCTCTACAAGTCAACTGGTTTTTGGAAATTTCAGTATTTGGAGTTCATTAAAATGATATGAAACAAGAAGAAAAGCATACATTTCAGCCAGAGAATTCGTTCGGCTGAACAGTCGATCTTCAAAAACATAGAGAAAAATGTTTTGTTTTCAAGTAATCTCGTTTTTGTCAATTTCAGTATTCGGAGTTTAAGATAATTATATGTATCTAGATTTCGAAGACTCTTGAGGGAAGCAATACCACTTTGCCGGGGGATTCGTAGATATGAAATTTGGGTGAACAGACGATTTTCAAAATCATAAGGAAGAAAATATCTTTGGAAAAAAAAAGTTTCTCTTCCAGTCAACTTGTTTTTGGCAATTAAAGTATTTGGAGTTCATTGAAATGGTATGAAACCTAGAGGAAAGACATACGATCTAGTCGGCGGAACAAACGATTTTCAGAATCATTAGGGGAAAAATATTTCTAATCAAGTCTACAGGTTTTCGGAAAATTCAGTATTGGGAGTTCATTGAAATGATATGTAAATATATGTGTAGAAAACGAGGATAATTTGCTATGCAATTTATTAATTTATCAATGCTAGCGACGATTAATTAATTAATTAAATTAATTAATGGATATAAAATAATAAATTACATTAAAAAAAATTTAAGCCTGGCTGGGATTCGAACCCACGATGCGCATGGACGTGCGTTTCGGACGTACATAAAAAATTGTTGGGGGTCGGCCTAAGAATTGCATAGCAATTAATACACTTATATATTATCGCGCATCGAAAAAATAAATCAAAAAAGTGCCCCCCTGAAAAATCTTTAGGGCAGTAGAAACCCCTCTACACATCAAACTCCTTTGTCACCCATAAAATAAAAGAAAAGACGTATTGGATCTGCTCAAGTTCATTGATGACACTTGTGATTGTGATGACCTCTACAGACACATAAGAGATGGCGAAAAAGTTAACAGAAATTTATCATTTCGACGAATGAATGCCTTGGGCCAAAATACTAAGTTTTTTGTTATTGTTATGTTATGTACCCCAGATACCCATTCTCTATTTTTTTTTATTTTTATTATTATTATTATTATTATTATTTTTTTTTTTTGCCTTTGAAATTTTATTTGAAAATGAGCCATTGCAAGCAACAACAAAAATAAATAAAAAAATGAAATAAGCAACACTAAAATAAAAAGTGTACCTACTCCTTACTTCTAATGCACCGAATTCAATTCAATTCCGAACAAGCAACGCGATATGACTGGATAATGGTGCAATCTTTCAACTCCTATTCGAATCCACTGAAAAACACTTCACAATTTAATATATGAATAAAAATGAAAATAATTATTGAAAAGCTATTTTCAAAAATTGTCACATCTATATTATATGTAGTTTTGCCAATATGTAATATTATATGCATTAATTTTAAAATAACAATTTTTCTCTTTTTAACTTCCACTATGTAGGAAGTCTTTACTTGGCTAACCATAATTTATGTACATGATCCCTTCAAGTTTAAAATTGATTACTTATTCGACAGCTCTTTGACACTTATAGCCCGTTCCACCAGAGGACTGCAAATTAATCCAGAGTTGATCCGGTGATCTCACAGCTGTTTTTCAGGGGTAACCGCTAGTAAACTCCAGAATCATCATTTACATACCTACCTTTGGGAGGAGTACTTCGTTACTAGCAAGTCGAGTACCGGGAGCCCCGGAAAGGTATGTAAATGATGATTTTCAATACTACTGCTAGAGGAAATAACCCTTTAGAATTAATACCTAGTAAACTCTAGTTTAACTCCCATCTAGCCCTTTGTGGTCTAACCCTTTATATATATATATATATATATATATATATATATATAATAAACAAATATCACAAATAAAAAACAAATAAACAAAAAAAGCACTATTCCAGCAGAGCAGCTACCACCTCGTACAACTCCTTCTCAACGAAAAAATAAAGTACCTAATTCCAGAAATCCCTGTAGTAATGTAGAGCAGTGATGAAGATGACAACACTAATTTTCCCACCCAGGTTAGAGCTGTTGCTAGAAAAAGTACATCAAACCAAGCCAACTTACCATCAGTAGCTCTCTCTCAAACCCGACCTCCAGAAAAACGTTCAATTAGGGCACAAATTGTTCGGAGATTACCATCTGTCATGCCTAACCCCAACACTTTTCACTATCATAAGTGTTCTAGAGCCTGTGTGGTATGGGTCAAATATTCTGAAGGAAAAACAAAGGGGGCGAACCCTCTAGCCATCCCAGCAATATTTGCGTTCAGAAGAGAAATTGACATTACCAGTGCTGTCACATATACAACTCCTTGTGGCAAAAGACTAAAAAATATCCAAGAAGTCCTCAATTATTTGTCAGAGACACTCATACCTCTAACATTAGACATGTTTGACTTTGACATAAGGACCCAGATATTTGATGAATATGTTGTGGCACCTCAATTCGTAATCATAAATGACATCAGCTATGGAGCTGAAAGAAATCCTATTTCCTGTGTAAATGAAGTTGACGCCGATTGTCCAGATATGATGCAGTATATGACAGAAAGACGCCCTCTGGAAGGTGTTAACATGAACTTGGATCCAGGCTTCCTGGTATGCTGTGATTGTGAAGACAACTGCAGGGATCGCTCAAAATGTCGATGCTTAAGACTTACAATTGATAATTATAAGCCATGCAACCAAGGTGAAGGTAAGCTTCATGTAGCTAAAATTGGATATAAGTATCAACGTCTTGATCAAAATCTGTTGTCCGGTATTTATGAATGCAACAGTATGTGTCACTGTAACAAAGAGACGTTAGTTTTCCCAATGCTCACATTTTTCAAAACTACGTTTTCTATACTGACAGACTTGGTTTCAACAGGACCAGAAACTAACAAACTGTCCCTTTCAAGTCACGTTCATTGTCTGAGTGTTTATTGTCATTCGTTGTTGCTAACGAATTATTTTCGATTAGGTGAATTTCAAGAAGATTTGAGGACTACCTTCCGTATTGGGCAGTCAACAATCAGTGGAAGAATGAAAGAGACTGTAGCTGCGATCCAGGCCGTACTTGAGCCAAATTATCTGAGGCCCCCAGGCACAGAGGGTACTTATGTCATTCAATATTTACTTTTACTTGAATGAGCATGTGTGAACATGAACTCTTAAGCCACCCCATTTTATCAACATCGGACAAAAATCATCCCCCCCTCCACCATGCAAACCGCACATCAATGTACACATTTCGGTTATGATTTCAATGAATTAGTAATTAATTAATTATGCGATGTGGTTTGTTCCAGAGGAGTGGTTGAATATAGCCAGGCAGTTTTTGTCCATTTGAGGTTCATTTTTGTGGACCTCGGTAGAAACGGTAGGAAGAGCGATTCTGGAGTTTTCAACATGCAAGGTACGTAGTATATTTATTTAAAAAAAAAAAATAATAATAATAACCCACGGCTCGCACTGTCCATTGCACGATAGTATCTCCTAGGAGTATACTGGGCAGTGTGAGCTATTGCACTGTTACTAAGAACGGACCCCCCCTCAAGACAAGGTGCGCACGCCGTGCCTATGGTCTACATGGTGCAGAGGGTAATATGCACCTCAAACGGCTGCCCCAGGGTACCGGCCGACTCCATGGGTGTAATTAGGCTTACCCGCGCATGCGGGGCTCTGCACGGGTGGACGCTTATTTCCCTAGCTTCTTGTGGGAACAAAAATGAACCACCCAGAAAATTAACAAAAAAATTCTTCTGACAGTGATGAGATGGGTGGAGACACCCTTTCCTCATCATTGACAGAAATGACAATCAATGATGCTGCAGCAGTGATGGTGGCAGCGTGAAAGGGTAAACCACTAGCACCACCGGGCAGTGCAAAACAATGTAATTCAATAGAGAGTTATAGCAACCAACGTGTGACGACAACTCAACGAGGTCCGTGACCGGTACTTGGAGCGAGCAAAACGAGATGCTACCGTTCTTGTAGCGAATTTGAACATATAGTGGAGAACCCCCGGTTGCGTTGAGGTTTAAAGTCACACCAAACTTTGCATACTACCGTTAAAGTGACGCGAATAGTGTTTTCGATTAATTTTGAGCGAGCTGTGGTTCAGTTTCTTGCATAAAATATTCTACTAAAAATACAAATGGAAATAATAGAAAATATGATAGCACTTCACAGTGCTGGTGTAGTGGAATGGGAAGAAGTGGAAGGAACAATTGAGGCATATTTCCTTGCACTTGGGGAGCGAAGCATGCCAATGCAACGAGCCCTGGCACATAATTTTTACCTTGCACAACTATCGAACGAGGATGTTGTGCTACAACTGAGGTTCCATCGAGAACATTTGCAACTTTAAACTTTAAAAGAACGATTTAACATTAGCTGGTAGGCTCGAATAAATTTACTTCTAGCTCAGTGCAGTGGTTATGAAGAATGAACCGAAGAAACCGAAAGTCGACGCCGCAGCAGAGCAGTCTGGTTACCCTTTGGGAAGGCTAACCGTTTGCCGGGCATACGAAGTGATCTCTACCGGCCCCCGGTAAAGTTGCTTCATGTTTGACGTCTCCCGTTTCCTAAACCGCGTCAAGGTCACGGGGGCCCGTTGCTATAGTATCCATGCGAGGGTCTAAAGGCGTATCACACTAGCATTTTTTTCCGCATTTTTTCTGCGTTTTTAATGCCAAAACGTGAAGAAGAAGAAGTGCGTTTTTCCAAGGTCAGCTTTTTCGACCATTGCGCATCCTAGTTCTCCTGTGCAGTACAATTACATACAAATAATCATTTTTCGTTGTATTTTTCGTTCGTTTTACGTTTTTTTTTTATTATTACGTTATTTTTATTATTATTGTGCGTCTTTTTTGTTCTACTGCGATGGCGGAAAAAACGAAGTGGACCACAGAAGAAATCTCGATCCTAATAGAGTCCGTAGAAAAAGAAGTAAGTCGAACGTCTATTTATTTGTGATCTTGACAGCAGTTTATACCGTATTTAATAATTTGTTCGTTCACATTTCATTAATGGGCTCAATTTCGTTCATTTTAAATGAATGGACGCAATTATGAGGCATTAGTTTCTTGATGCAAAGTAGGTATTAATGTGGGTGTATTTTATAAAATGTCTTTATGATCCTATCTGTGAGCGCAATCAATAACACAATTCTGGGAGTGAAATGTTAACTACTCGGAAAAAAAGTACATATAACAATCTAAATTTCCAGTCTTGCAGTATCAGCGAATTTTCGTAATTGATCGTATTGTACAATGTTAAAATGTTTTGAAATATTAAGTAGGTAGCGTTTGGAGTGCAAGGGATTCGTTAACTATTAATTTTATAGCAAAATACGTATTCCCAATTGTAATCTGCTAATAAAAAAATTGAGCACATTTGAATGAAATTGAAGTAGGTACATTTTTCAGCACAATGCAGTACAAGCACATGTTTTATTTTTTATAGTTAATAAACTTTATTTGACCACCTTTCTGTTAAGAAATAGAAATTAACGATTGTCAGCCGTTTTTAGACATTTTTATTGATTTGTTTTAGCACATTATTTGAAATTCGCTAAAAACAATCAAAATGTAACCAACCACCTAAATGAAGTTTTAACCACTTTTTTCAGCATGCTCGTGAAACTTGTTTTAAATACGTCGAATTTTTACTGGCTGTGGTGGGGGGGGGGGGGGGGGGGAGAGGTGTTTTGGCATATTTTACCCCGTTGGCCCTTCCACAATTGCATTTAGTCCTAATTTCAAAACGATTGGCTCATAACAAAGTGTTGTTCACCCGTCGGAGAAGTTGAAGGAGGAAATCAAATGTAGGAACCTACCTATCTCGTCAATATTACATTTTTTAGGCAATGTCAAAAGAACCTTTTTCCAGGGCATTTTTTTTTTTTTTTTTTTTTCAAACTACCTTTTCTCATTTCTTTTCTTTTTTTCTTTATTTAGCGTATCGTTTGGGATCACAGATGTCCTGGCCACAAAAGAAGAGACCTAGTCAGCCTGGCTTGGGAAAGGATCGAAGCCCGTATTCTTAATCAGCTGGGAGCAAAGAAGCGAGACAGTAAGTTTCCTACATCTTGTTTTGCAAGTTGTAAAAATGGAACAAGGCAGTTGGAGCGCTTCACGGTTTCTTGTTGAAAGGTGTGATTATGACTGTAAATCTGTTGTATATTCAGGGCGTTAGCCTCGTGACTGACACACACCAGATTTTGTTTTGTGTGTTTGTCCTACCATTTTCCTACTTTCTTCTGATGTAATACTTTTTTTTCGTATGTTATGACAGTCAAACTGTCGTAACTTCCTTACATTACACTACAAAATCGAAAATGAGGCTACCGCTTTTGCCTTTGTCAAATAGTAGAGTAGAATTATGAAGTATGTATATATATATATATATATATATATATATATATATATATATATATATATATATATATATATATATATATATATATATATATATATATATAAGTAATATTTAAACTGTTCTATTTAAGCACAGTTAATGAGGGGGAAATCAGCTTGGATAGTACAATTTGTTAAATATAGGAAATTGCGAGGTTTTTTTAACACCCCTTGAAGCCAGATAACCATGTCGATTGTTCCCTGTAGGCCTAAAAGATGCGCTAGGGTCTCAGCATTAAATTTTGCATACTAGGGGAGAGAATGATGATTAAATGCTAAAAAAACCAAAACTCTGGTTTTAGGAAGAAATCGAAATGCCTACTTATGTATTTTTTAGATATTTACCTAATAACATTCTATTTTTGTTCTTGCTGCGAGTTACCGAAATAAATTTAAATCCCTCTTTGACCACTACAAAAAAGAGAGATCCAAAATCAACAAGAGACTTCCAACTGGTAAATATGTTTCGATGTTTAAAGTGTAGTGATGTTAAACTATCGATAGTTTAGGTTATCGATACTGTCGGTACCATCTGTTGACCAACAAAAAAGGGCTATCGATAGTTTCAATACCTAGTTAGGCGGAATTTTCGAGAAAATTATGCAATTTCTTTGTTTATTGTCACATTGATATGACCAAGAAGTGGAGGAGACGATTTTCAAAATCATAGGGAAAAAAGTTTCTCTTCAAGTCAACTGGTTTTTGGATATATTAGTGTTTAGAGTTCATTAAAATGATATCAAACTAGAAGAAAACCATACAATTCAGCCCGAGAATGATTGGTAGGTATAAAGTTTGGCTGAACAGACGATTTAAAAAAACTTAGGTGACAAATAATTCCTCTCAAGTCAACTCGTTTTTGGCAATTCAGTATTCGGAGTTTAAGATAACGGTATGTACATAGATTTCGTAGAACTTCGACGAAAGCAACACCACTTTGCCGGGGGATAGGTAGATAAAATTAGGCTGAACAGACGATTTTCAGAATCATAGGAAAAATAAGATTGTCTACAAGTCAACTGGTTTTTGGCAATTTTAGTATTCGGAGTTCATTAAAATGATATGTACCTAGATTTCATAGAACCTAGAGGAAACAAATACAATTCTTCTGGAAGGTTTTGTGTATTTCCAATTGGGCTGAACAAACAATTTTCGAAATCATGGGGACAAAAAATGTTTCTTTTCAAGGTTTTTGGAAATTTTAGTATTTGGAGTTCATTAAAATGATATGAAACCAGAAGAAAACATAAATTTCAGCTCGAAAATTCGTAGGTATAAGTTTGGCTGAAAAGACGATTTTCAAAATCATAATGAAAAAAAAGTTTCTCTTCCAGGGAACAAGTTTTGGAAAATTCAGTATTTGAAGTTCATTAAAATGATATGAAAAAGGTAGAAAAGCATACAATTCAGCCAGAGAATTCGAAGGTATAAAGATTGCCTGAAAAAACGATCTTCAAAATATAGAGAAAAAATGTTTCTTTTCAAGTCATCTCGTTTTTGGCAATTTCAGTATTCGGAGTTTAAGATAATGATATGTATCTAGATTTCGAAGAACCTTGAGGAAAGCAATACCACTTTGCCGGGGGATTCGTAGATATGAAATTTGGATGATCAGACGACTATCAAAATCATAGGGAAGAAAATGTCTTTGAAAAAAAAAAAAAAGTTTCTCATCCAGTAAACTGGTTTTTGGCAATTACAGTATTTGGAGTTCATTGAAATGATATATATATATATATATATATATATATATATATATATATATATATATATATATATATATATATATATATATATATACATACATACATATTAGGGTGCATCGAAAAAATAAATCAAAAAAGTGCACCCCTGAAAAATCATTAGGGCAGTAGAAACCCCTCAACACATCAAACTCCTTTGTCAGCCATAAAATAAAAGAAAAGACGTATCGGATCTGCTGAAGTTCATTGATGACACTTGTGATTGTGATGACCTCTTCAGACACATAAGAGATGGCGAAAAGGTTAACAGAAATTTATCTTTTCGACGAATGGCCTTGGGCTAAAATACTAAGTTTTTTGTTATTGTTATGTATGTACCCCAGATACCCATTCTGTATTTTTTTTTCTTAATTTGCCTTTGAAATTTCATTTGAAAATGAGCCATTGCAAGCAACAACAAAACTAAACAAATAAAATGAAATAAGCAATATTAAAATAAAAAGTGTACTCTTCACTTCAAATGCACCGAATTCAATTCATTCCGAACAAGCAACCATATGACTGTATAAGGGGTGCAATCTTTCAACTCCTATTCGAATCCACTGAAAAACACTTTACAATCTAATATAGGTATGAATAAAAATAAAAATATTTATGAAAAGCCATTTCCAAAAAATTTCACATATATTTTATAAGTATTTTTTCCAATATTAAATATTATATGCATTACTTTTTAAATAACTATTTTTCTCTTATTAACTTCCACTATGTAGAGAAGTTTTTACTTGGCAAACCATAATTTATGTACATGATCCCTTCAAGTTAAAAATTGATTACATATTCAACAGCTCTTTGACACTTGTAGCCCGTTCCACCAGAGGACTGCAAATTAATCCAGAGTTGGTCTGGTGATCTCACAGCTGTTTGTCAGGGGTAACCTCTAGTAAACTCCAGAATCATCATTTACATACCTACCTTTGGGAGGAGTACTTCGTTACTAGCAAGTCGAGTACCGGGAGCCCCCGGAAAGGTATGTAAATGATGATTTTTAATATTACTACAAGAGGAAATAACCCTTTAGAATTAATACCTAGTAAACTCTAGTTTAACTCCCATCTAGCCCTTTGTGGTCTAACCCTTATATATATATATATATATATATATATATATATATATTAACTTTTTGTTTTTCTTCTTTTCTTACCATTCTA
The DNA here is from genome assembly GCA_030762985.1 of Adelphocoris suturalis. Classification (NCBI taxonomy): domain Eukaryota; kingdom Metazoa; phylum Arthropoda; class Insecta; order Hemiptera; family Miridae; genus Adelphocoris; species Adelphocoris suturalis. The sequence continues at coordinate 24,717,205 of CM061042.1, forward strand.
AGTCAAGAGAAATGAGAAAAATCAACCAACTTCTAATGATTCGGCTACTTCTTTCTATCTGAACTAAAATTCACTGAAGGGTGGTGGGGGCCCACCGTATTAAATAGTAAAACTTTTCTTTCTAACAATTCTGCTATCTTGTTGTACAAACTTTTTTTGTCATTTGAGAAAAATAATTGTATTGAATTTCATTTTCATTTATAACACATACCTTTAAGCCGGAGTTGTGGAGAAGGGTATGTATTGAGGTTCAACTGATGATTCCCCTTATCTGCTTGTGTTATCTAATTACTAGAGATTTTGCATATTTTTCCTATTACTTTTTTATTGCCCTAAGTGATTTTTCTCGACGAATTATGATGTTTGGGTGTTTGTAGGCTACTTTAAATTCAAATTTGAAATGCATATTTTTGCATATTCTGGGCATTAGTACATACAAGTGCATATTTAGGGTGTAAGTGCATATAACTGCATATTTTCGGCGTTTTGAAAACTTATTTTAGTTTTTGTAAGAAATGTTCATGCTTCTCGTCACGTGTATCTTCAAGGAAGGTAGGTAGGAGTGCATAGAAGATTTGCAACTTCTTTCGCCATCTGACATTGCTGCACTAAAATACATGCCAGTCGTGTCGCGTGATGTGGAAAGAACATTTTCATATTTATAAATGGTCCTTTCAGACCGAAGGCGTAGTTTTAAAGTAGACAATTAGGAGAAGATATTGATTGTACAAACGAACTCATTCGTACCTATTTAGCTGATACTGTTGATGATATCAATTAATTAAATCACAGTTTCATTTTTATTGAAATGATAACCATTAAGTGATTCTACTTTTGGTGGTTATTCTTGCGTATTCTCCTGTCTTCTGTACAAATAATCTCAATTTTTTAGTTGTTTTAATCCCTCGCACTGTGATTCACATACCTAGCACTATTCAAAATATACATATTTGGGATACGTGCATATTCCAGGTTTTTGGGTGCATATTTATGCATATTTCGGAGGTTTTAAATGCATATTTTGAGGTTTTAAAGTGCACATCGATCCGAGCTCTACTAATTACCTAGTTAAAAATAGATTATTTATTCAACAGCTCAATGATACTTATGGCCTGTTCCACCACAGAGAATTGCGAATTAATCCAGTGATCTCTCACTGTTTTTGTGAGGTAACCCCCGACTCTAGTTTGGTGGCAGACCTTACCGTTGTCAAAAAAATAAACTAAAATACTCTCTTATTTTCCAGAAAAAAAGAAAATTTTTCACGGGGGCACTTTTTTGATTCATTTTTTTCGATGCACCCTAATATATATATATATAACATCCCTTATATATATATATATATATATATATATATATATAATACATATAACATCCCTCATATATATATATATATATATATATATATATATATATATATATATATATATATATATATATATATCATAATATATAAATATATATAACATCCCTCATAACGAGCTAACATCCCACATAACGATCAAACATCCCTCTGAAAGTATACTTATGGGGTGGTAGTATAAAAGAGGTGACTATGCTGAGGTATCTAGGCGTGTGGTTTGACCAGCATCTCACTCTTCAAACAATATACAGAGGTGCAGTAATCCCCTTGCTGTCATAGGGAGCTCCTGTGTGGGCTGAGGCTCTAAGCCGAGCCTATATTGTGAAGAAACTGCGATCTGTTCAAAGGAAAATGGCATTGCTCAATCAAGGGATACAAGACAATATAATTTTAGGGGGCTTGTATAATTGCAAAGATAATGCCTATAGAATTACACGTGCACACAAAGATTGACAAGCACACACAGCCATCCATACTAAAGAAGAACACATCATGTTTCCAGCATTCAGAGTTGTCGTTCACCTTCCTCCTGACAAGTGGGTACATCCGGCCCACGTAGCCTGTACAAACGAAAGCGAAGTCACCATCGAATCCCAAGAAATATTCATGGATGGGAGCAAGCCAGAAAGGGGTACAGGGTGAGCTTTTGTGGCAATAGAAGCACATTAACAAACAATTATAAAAGAAGAGAAGTTGCGATTGGCAGATTGGTGCTCCAATAATCAAGCAGAAATGCTTGCAGTTCTAGCCTGAGTAAAATGGTGGACGACACTAGACCTAATGCCTGAAAGAAGAACTGCAGTGATTTACACAGACAGCCAGGCATCTTTGCATATGCTCAACATCACCTAAGTCTGATTGTATAATGTTGAGGAAGTCCGTCGATTAGCGTCCGCTCTGAGAGCTAACGATTGGCTAATTTCTTTCCGATGGATAAAAGCACATAGTGAGAACATCGGGAATGAACTCGCCGATCGGCTTGCCAAGGAAGCGACAACTGACAACTCCCTGTCATTTGCATTCACCATGGCACCTATTTCCCATATCGAAGCAGTTGGCTACAGATTGTCATTGGAGAAGCGGGAAAGTCAGTGGCATGGCACAGTACACCAAATGCATCTCACACTCACAAGTTTTCTCCTCAGGTCGCTGATAGACTTAACACGCCTCTGAAGATCAAATTCAAGCTTACGCGGGCACTAAAGAATCATGGAAAACATGCTTCATACTTGCACCGATTCGGTCTGAAGGATTCACCCGAGTGCCGTTTTGAAGTCGGAGGAACTTGAGATTAGGACCACTTGATAATATCCTGCAAGGGATTCGAGCAACCGAGGAGCTGACTGCTGAGGAAGGTGGTACTGGCTGGCGGAATCTGGCCTCCAACACTCAGAGATCTAGTGACGAGATATCTGGAAGATTTCACAGTTTTTCTCAACTGCATGGATTTTGATGACATCTGACCTTCTCTCTCTCCCCCCTTCCGTTCTCTTCTTTCCATTCTCCAAATCATGATTCCAAATTCAAAATTTTGAAGTTTTGCTACCCAAAAATTGAATTGATTCATTTTTATTTTATTTTACATATTTCCTGATTATTTTATTGTTTTATGTTACTGTTTGTTTCCCTTTTTATTTGTTTACAGTTCATTTTACTCACTTTTGATTATTCGAGTTTTTGTTATTGCTATGATTCCGTCTAGTTTTTTTTTTCAGTCATGCTTGCTCTTTGATTTTTATATTTTTATATGTTTAAAGATAATGATATGTACCTAAATTTCATAGAACCCAGAGGAAAGCCATACAATAAACCGGAGGATTTCTGTATTTAAAATTGGGCTGAACAGACGATTGTCAAAATCATAGGGAAAAAAGTTTCTCTTCAAAGTCAACTGGTTTTTGGCAATATTAGTGTTTGGAGTTCATTAAAATGATATCAAGCTAGAAGAAAAGCATACAATTCGGCCCGAGAATAATTCGTAGGTATGAAGTTTGGCTGAACAGACGATTTTAAAAAACATATCGAAAAAATGTTTCTTTTCAAGTCTATTTGTTTTTGGCAATTTCAGTATTTTGAGTCCATTAAAATGATATGTACCTACATTTCATGGAACCTAGAGGAAAGACATATAATTAACCGGAGAATTTGTGTATTCAAAATCGCGCTGATCAGACGATTTTCAAAATCATAGGGGGAAAAAAGTTTCTCTCCCAGTCAACTGAATTATGGCAATTTCAGTATTCGGAGAAGATAATGATATGTACCTAGATTTCCTAATGCCTGGAGAAAAAGGATCAAAATTCACCCGGAGCTTTCGAATATTTTAAATTGGGCTGAACAGACGATTTTCAAAATCATGGGGACAAAAAATGATTCTCTTCAAGTCAACTGGTTTTTGGCAATTACAGTATTTGGAGTTCATTGTGTTGATATGTACCTAGATTTCATACAACCTAGAGTAAAGACGTAAATTCATGTACGGGGATCTGCATGCACACCATTAAATTGAAAAATAAAAAAATATATCAATAAAAAGTGGGGAGGACGCCCAGGTTTACCCCACGCGAGCTCAAAGGATAAGGGAAGTTGCAAGATGAGGAGGAAGAAGAATGGGATGGAAGAGAAGTGCCCCTATAAAATTACCACCAGTTAAAGTAAGAACCCCTCAGGACGCTAGTGGTGGTACCTCGGAGCACTCTTGCCGAGATGCCTAACTACAGTAACTCCGAGGCGCTTTTCCCGCACCACACCCCGCACCGTGATGCGGTTGCAGCCATGTCCTTGCGGTTATTGGTCACTATTCCTTTTAGCTCAGAAGTTGCTTGCCACAAGTTATTTCTGAAACATTTATTTTAGTTCGCCAGATCTGCTCCATGTTCACACTGCCACTGAAAACCTGGACATCCATTATGGCAGACCCATGCGGCTTGACGGCAACGATATACTGCTTCTTGCCCCGGTCACTCGGCATTTGATATAGTCTCTCTCCATCTCTCAACAGCCCAACGGCTGATGAGACGATTTTTGAAATCACAGGGAAAAAAAGTTTATCTTCAAGTCAATTGGTTTATGGAAATTGTAGTATTTGGAGTTAATTGAAATAATATGAAACACGAAGAAAAGCATACAATTCAGCCAGATAAAGCAATACCACTTTGCCGGGGAATTCGTAGACATGAAATTTGGGTGAACAGAGGATTTTCAAGATCACAGGGAAAAAAATGTCCATGCACCTAGATTTCATAGAACCTAGAGGAAAGATACAATTCATCCGGAGGATTTGTAGGTATGAAGTTTGAATGAACAGACGATTGTCGAAAACTGGTGATTCGGCTACTTCTGTCTATCTGAATGAAATTTCACTGAAGGGTGGTGGGGGCCCACCGTATTATACATATAGTAAAACCTTTTTTTCTAACAATTCTGCTATCTTGTTGTACAAACTTTTTTTGTCATTTGAGAAGAATAAATATATTAAATTTCATTTTCATTTATAAATGTGCATATACCTTTAAGCCGGAGTTGTGGAGAAGGGTGTGTATTGAGCTTCAACTGTTGAAGCCATATCTGCTTGTGTTATCTAATTACCTTGTCACACTGTTAACAATGAATTTCATAGAATCTAGAGGAAAGTCATACAATTCATCCGGAGGATTCGAATATTTTGAATTGGGCTGAATAGAAGACAAATAATTTGTCTTTTCAAGGTTATTGGCTCTTTCAGTATTCGGGGTTCAACATAATGATATGTACCTAGATTTTATGGAACCTAGAGGAAAGATACAGTTCATCCGGAAGATTTGTAGGTATGAAGTTTGGCTGAACAGACGATTTTTGAAAACAGGGAAAAAATGTTTCTTTTCAAGTCAACTCGTTTTTGGGAATTTCAGTATTCGGAGTTTAAGAGAGCGGTATGTATCTAGATTTCGTAGAACCTCGACGAAAGCAACACCACTTCGCGGGGGGATTTGTAGATATGAAATTTGGCTGAACAGACGATTTTCTAAATCATCGAAAAAAAAATAAATAAAAAAAAAAATTATCTTCAAGTCAACTGTTTTTCGGCAATTTTAGTATATCGAGTTCAATGAAATGATATGTACCTAGATTTCATAGAATCTAGAGGAAACAAGTACAATTCTTCCTGAAGGTTTTGAGAATTTCCAAATGGGCTGAACAGTCAATTTTCAAGATCATGGGGACAAAAAATGTTTCTTTTCAAGGTTTTTGGAAATTTTAGTGAATGGAGTTCATTAAAATGATATGAAACTAGAATAAAATATACAATTCAGCCGTCAACAAGTCAACTCGTTTTTGGCAATTTCAGTATTCGGAGTTTAAGATAATGGCATGTATCTAGATTTCGTAGAACCTCGACGAAAGCAACACCACTTTGCCGGGGGATTTGTTGATATGAAATTTGGCTGAACAGACGATTTTCAGAATCATAAGGAAAAATAGATTCTCTACAAGTCAACTGGTTTTCGGTAATTTTAGCATTTGGAGTTCATTTAAATGACATGATTATTGATAATATCCTGCAAGGGATTTGAGCAACCGAGGAGCAGACTGCTTAGGACTGGCCTCCAACAATCAGAGATCTAGTGACGAGATATCTGGAAGATTTCACAGTTTTTCTCAACTGCATGGATTTTGATGACATCTGACCTTCTCTCTCTCCCTCCTCCGTTCTCTTCTTTCCATTCTCCAAATCATGATTCCAAATTCAAAATTTTGAAGTTTTGCTACCCAAAAATAAATTAATTCATTTTTATTTTATTTATTTTATTTTACATATTTCCTGATTATTTTATTGTTTTATGTTACTGTTTGTTTTCCTTTTTATTTGTTTACAGTTTATTTTACTCACTTTTGATTATTCGAGTTTTGTTATTGCTATGATTTCGTCAAGTTTTTGTTTTCAGTCATGCTTGCTCTTTGATTTTTATATTTTCATCTATTTTGTTTCATATTCCTTCTCTCGGCTTATTGTAAAATTCGGAATGTGGAAAGAGTGTAGTTCGCCAAGAGGAGCACTCTGAAGAAAAAAAATTTGACATACAATAAATTAAAAACAAATATATTTCATTGAGCGGAACAGACGATTTTCAAAATCACAGGGACAAAAAATGTTTCTCTTCAAGTCAAATGGTTTTTTGCAATTTCAGTATTTGGAGTTCATTGAAATGATTTGTGAATTTAAAATATGGCTGAACAGACGATTTTCAAAATCATAGGGAAAAAAGTTTCTCTTCAAGTCAACTGGTTTTTGGTTATATTAGTGTTTGGAGTTCATTAAAATGATATCAAACTAGAATGAAAGCATACAAACAATTCAGCCCGAGAATAATTCATAGGTATAAAGTTTGGCTGAACAGACGATTTTAAAAAACATATAGAAAAAATGTTTCTTTTCAAGTCAATTCGTTTTTGGCAATTTCAGTATATGGAGTTCATTAAATGATATGTACCTAGATTTCATAGAACTTAGAGGAAAGACATATAATAAAACGGAGGATTTGTGTATTTAAACTTGGGCTATACAGACGATTTTCAAAATCATAGGGAAAAAAAGTTTCTCTTCAGGCCAACTGGTTTATGGCAATTTCAGTATTCGGAGTTCAAGATAATGATATGTAACTAGATTTCAAAATGCCTGTAGAGAAAGGAACAAAATTGCTGTGAGACAGAAATTGCAGCAAGTTCTCTTGGATGTCCAAAAAAAGATGCAACCTTCATCTTCATCAATCCACTCCAGTCCCTCAGCATGGACAATCGCTTCGGATGAATCATCAGTGCCCTCATCATGGGTTAGTAATACTGGGTCTACTCTCGCTAGCCCAAATGACCCTGATGAGATCAACGGCGAACCTCAACATCTGCAGGAGTATTTTGTTAATTTTCCAGAGGAGTTACGTTAATTAAATTACCTTGTTAAACTCACTCAATTACATTACATTACTTTTCACTTTTGTGCCTCAATTACATTACCTTGTTAAACTCACTATTACCTTGTTAAACTCACTATCAAAAACGTTTTTTTTAGGAGTTACGCTGAATTTTTTGTTTCTGTACATTCATTACATTCCCTTATTATGATTAACAACAATAATTACAAGTAAACAGTCATGCAGCATGATCGTATGAGCGAATTTTCATAAACGGTCGTATTACATTTATGTTAAATTCTGTTGAAATTTGAGCACTTTGGGGACAAATAAACATTTTATTATACATTTTATAGCAAATTAACTTTTTGTCAGTAATATTCCAATGAACAAACGATTTTGTGGATTTTTACAATTTTTTCAAGTGTTCCTATCGATTTTTATCTTATTTTAATGAAATTTAAGTACATTTTTCAGTACAATTTTGTGCTTAAATTATTAAATGTCCTAGTTCATGTTCGATTAATTTTTTTCGAGTAGCATTCTGCTAAAAAATATAAATTTGTTAATTTTTAGCTGTTTTTTGCCTTTTTTAGTGATTTTTTAAGTACATTTTTTTAAATTTGACCAATTTAATGTGCTCAAAAAGTGTTATCCAACGAACTCATCCTTTCTTTTGAAATGCTTGATTTTTTGGTTTTTATCTCAATTCTATCGAGATTTATCGTCTGGAATGACACATACATAAATATATATATATATATATATATATATATATACATATAAAAAAAGTTAAAATCCATTAATCATTTCAGAATGCCTCAAAACAGATTTCGATGAAGAAAATTTTTGAAAATTTTCATTTTAAAATTTTTGGAGCCATTGCAATAGTTTTATTTTCTAAGAAAATTCGCTAAAACGTAATAATTATATCTGGTTTAAATACTTTATTACCTGAGAGTCACACTGAGGCGTTCTGCTGGTGAAATCGTTTCCCTGAAGTTGGACGTTTTGGTTATCGAAGCTTTTATAGCATTTAAGATGTACTCGTACATTTGTAGGTCCATCCTATAATAATTTTGAAACTTCTCTGGACCTCCCTTCAGCTCATCGTGGAGGTGGTTAAATTCACCCAAATTTTGCCTCTTTGTCAATATCGGGTTCATCCACAACATTCGTCGTTTCCTTCTCATCCGAAGGAAATTTACGACAGCATTATCCAGCAAATAATAGCTATCTACGTCGTCCATTTTACCAAAAATATGCAAAAAAATGCAGTCACTGACCTACTCACAACCACAGACTTCGCGCGACTAAGTCGCCTCCAATGGAGGAGCTCAGTCGCTTCCCCAGTCGCCTCGCGGAAGTCGCATAGTCGTTCAGTCGCAGTCGCTTCCAGTGGAGGACCAGGCTTGGGGTTACAGGCTCCATGCACACGAGTCCTACAGCTGAACTGGAGGTCCTTCTGGACCTTCCTCCCCTGCACATCCATGTGAGGAGGGTTGCCTTCCTGCAGGGAGTGAGGCTGTGGAGGAATGGCTTTTTAAAGCGGGAATCTGGGCGTACTCACCATGCCATCTTGAAGGAGGTTGCAGTGGATGAGTCAGCGCTCAGTGTTTCCGATTACATGGCGGAGACACGGAACTTTGATCTCCCCTTCAAGGTCTACATTCATGATAGATCAATTTGGTCAGAAGGGAGGCCCCAATTCGAACGTGGGGCTATAGTGTTCTATACAGATGGCTCGGTCATGAATGGTGGGGCTGGATCGGGTATCTTCGGCCCACGAACGGAGATTTCAGAATCCCTGGGAACAGTCGCCACCATTTTCCAGGCAGAAATATATGCCATAAGCTCCTGCGCTGACAGACTGGTGAGTCGTCAAGTGAATGGAGCAAAAATCTACATCTTATCAGATAGTCAAGCAGCCTTGAAGGCACTAGCTTCTTTCACTATTTCGTCGAAGCTGGTGTGGGAATGCTTGACTAACCTCAAGACCCTTGCCAGGAACAATAAGGTTACCTTGCTGTGGTGCCCAGGGCACCAGGGGGTGGAGGGGAATGAACAAGCTGACGCTCTTGCTAGGAAGGGAGCGGCTTCTCTCCCTGTGGGCCCAGAACCTTTTCTGGCCACTACGGGGAGTTTTCTCCTCGGAGAGCTCACCAAATGGGAGAGTAAGAAGAGGACTGCCCACTGGCTTCAGGTCAAGGGCCTGAGGCAGGCGAAACAATTTATTCACTTCTCTAGGAAGAGAGCTAAGGAGCTGCTCAGCCTGGGGAGAAGGGAGATACGTATGGTTGTGGGGCTCTTAACTGGGCACTGCCCACTTAGATACCATCTCCATAAAATGGGCAAATCAGACTCCACTCTCTGCCGCTTCTGTGGGGCAGAAGACGAGACGGCGAGTCATGTGGTCTGCCATTGCCCTATGTTGGCAAGAAATCGCTTCTTGAATTGGGGCAGAACCTCCATCGATCCCCAAGACATTAAGATGGGGGAGATTAAGACTCTCCTCGCTTTTGCCAAAACGTGATGGGGAAGGATTGACTTCCCAGCTGTGGCTGGCATTGGCGATATGGCGCCAAGCCAGACTGGGGCTGCAACTCAGTAACTTACCGAGGGTGGAGCACTCGGGCGCAGACAGTGCCTGAGGGCTGGTAGGAGCGCCGGAACCAGGCAGGGCTGTTTGGCAGGTCGGTATCGGGCAGACCTAGTGTCTGGGATGGGGAGGAGGTACGGCCTCCTTCTCCAGCTACAATAGGCCATTACGGCCTCAGTGGCTTAATAAAAAAAAAAAAAAAAAAAAAAAAAAAAAAAAAAAAAAAAAAAAAAAAAAAAAAAAAAAAAAAGAAGAGTTCGACTATAAACGAAACACTGATGTCAATCACATTCAATATATATGCTCCTCCAAATCTGGATCACTAGAAAAAACTAATGCGCTAAAAATACACTTTCAAGGTACCCATAACCGTGAACATATTATAATCAACAGACAGCGATACCGAGTTTATCGTTATAAACCTAAAATTAGAATCTGTAAAAGATGTGCCAGATACGGTCACCTTTCTAATACATGTAGAGCTCTGCATGCAAGGTGCAGGCTCTGTTCTTGCCTCAATCCATCCATTCACCACAAATGTGACCCCATTGCTATAAAATGTACAGTGTGTAGTGCAACAGATCATGCCTTCGGCAGTATCACATGCCCTATTTTAAAGTTCCTGATACCCAGAGCGGCTGACCTACAACAAAGAACTATCTCCTTCCGAGAGTTGATGCAACAATATACATCGACTAAACCACTAAATGATTATGCCATAAATGAATTTGACAATCCATCTCGCACATATGCAGAAATTTGAAAATCAAGGAGTAACAAATACCTTCAAACAAACAACCTCATCAACCTTGCACAAACAGACCTCAACTTAGCGATAACAACCCACTCCCACCGCATGGGTCCGCTACTCAACACCGTCATACACAAAACAAAACTTCTCTAACTGAATCAAAGAAAACAGACTACTCAGTCCTCAAAGAGGAGCTTCTGGTTAACGAATGCTCACTGATTAAAACAATCCATCAGCTAATGAATAGTGCCCCCAACAATGACGATACCACATGGTACGTAGATAGTATAGATGATCTTGGGCTACAATCCCACATGCAAGCAATTATAAAAAGATTCGGCTTAATTATGACAAACGAAGAACCCACTAACATCCTATATGTTGAATAATATATTGTCTCGCAAAACAGCACAGATTATAAAACAAGAAAATATAAACATTATCAGCTGGAATGCTTGCAACATCAAAAACAGAAAGACCAAAATAGAACATATGACCACTGATAAAATAGATATATTCTTAATTCAAGAAGCCCGTCTGAAACCAAACGAGTCTTTTAACATAAATGGTTACACCATAGCCAGAAAGGATAATTCTAGCTACTGGGGACTAAGAGGTTTGGTCGCTCTGATTAAAAATCATATAACTTATGAATACATACAACATAACTTAGGAAACGATGAGCTGGAAACACAAATATTAAAACTGAATTTGGCTGGCACTGGAGATTTCTACATCGTAAACATATATGCTTCACATGAACACGTATCTCCCACCTGCATGGACAAGATCTTTAAATATTGTTGTAACAAACGTTTCATAATCACTGGGGACTGGAACGCACAGAAGAGATGGTAGCTGACTTTTTGACGAAAGCAGTTCCACAACAGAAGCTCATTTACTGCTCAAGAGAATCTGGATTGAAGGATTGAGGTGATTGTTCTTGAGGGGGCGTGTTGGAGAAACGATATTAGTTCGTATCGATGTTACCAAGACCAATCTCCAAGCGAAATCCCGTTGCATTGTTTTATGTAAACAATAAAAATTACTTCTTCTTGTGTGTTCAACCAAACTGGTGTATTTTTGTTCACATTCTCTTTTACTGCGTACTTTACTCTACTACGACACACATCCATCCATACTAAAGAACACATCATATTTCCAGCTTTCAGAGTTGACGTTCACCTTCGCCAGGCAAGTGGGTACATCCGGCCCATGTACAAATGAAAGCGAAGTCACCATCGATCGAATCCCTAGCAATATTCACGGATGGGAGCAAGTCAGAAAGGGGTACCGAGTGTGCTTTTGTGGCAATAGAATTTCCTGATAATTTTATTGTTTTATGTTACTGTTTGTTTGTTTTCCTTTTTTACAGTTTATTTTACTCACTTTTGATTATTCGAGTTTTGTTATTGCTATGATTCCGTCTAGTTTTTGTTTTCAGTCATGCTTGCACTTTGAGTTTTATATTTTTATCTATTTTGTTTCATATTCCTTCTCTCGGCCTATTGTTAAATTCGGAAAGTGAAAAGAGTGTAGTTCGCCAAGAGGAGAACTCTGAACAAAATAAATTTTACATACAATAAAATAAAAATATATATACAATTGACTGAACAGACCATTTTCAAAATCATTGGGACAAAAAATATTTCTCTTCAAGTCAAGAGGTTTTTTGCAATTTCAGTATTTGGAGTTCATTGAAATGATATGTACCTAGATTTCATAGAATCTAGAGGAAATGCATTGTACTGCAATTCTACATTAGGCTGAACAGACAATTTTCAAGATCATGGGGACAAAAAATGTTTCTATTCAAGGTTTTTGGTAATTTCGGTATTCGTAGTTAAAGATAATGATACATGTACCTAGATTTCATAGAACCCAGAGGGAAGCCATATGATAAACCGGAGGACTTGTGAATTTAAAATTGGGCTGAACAGACGATTTTCAAAATCATAGGGAAAAAAGTTTCTCTTCAAGTCAACTGGTTTTTGGTTATATTAGTGTTTGGAGTTCATTAAAATGATATCAAAATAGAAGGAAATCATACAATTCAGCCCGAGAATAATTGGTAGGTATAAAGTTTGGCTGGACAGACGATTTTAAAAAACATGTGGAAAAAATGTTCCTTTTCAAGTCAATTCGTGTTTGGCGATTTCAGTATTTTTTGTTCATCAAAATGATATGTACCTAGATTACTTAGAACCTAGAGTAACGACATATAATAAACCGGAGAATTTGTGTATTCAAAATCGAGCTGAACAGACGATTTTCAAAGTCATTGGGAAAAAAAGTTTCTCTTCCAGTCAACTGGTTTATGGCAATTTCAGTATTCGGAGTTCAAGATAATGATATGTACCTAGATTTCATAATGCCTGGAGAGAAAGGTACAAAATTCATCCGGTAGAGTTGAATGTTTTAAATTGGGCTGAACGGACGATTTTCAAAATCATGGGGACAAAAAATGCTTCTCTTCAAGTCAACTGGTTTTTGGCAATTTCAGTATTTTGAGTTTATTAAAATGATATGTACCTAGTTTTCATAGAACCTAGAGGGGAACCGGAGGATTTGTAGGTATGAAGTTAGGCTGAACATTCGATTTGCAAAAACCATAGAAGTCAAAATCAAGTGGAAAAAAAAAGAAAAAAGTCTTTTCAAGTCGCTGTGAAATAATGTCTTTAGACGTTTTTCGAATCAGAAGTCTTCAGATTCATTCAATTTGAAAATTCAAAGTTAATGAAAATTATATGTATCATGATTTCTAATCAGTATAGGAAACGGTGGGTTTGTCGACGGGAACATCAGCACTACAGTCGATTAGCAAAAACAAAGGAGTCAAAATTAAAGTCAACTGGTTTTTGGCAATTTTAATATTTGGAGTTGATGAAAATGACACGTACCACGATTTCATAGAACTCAGATTCGTAGATATGAACTTTGCCTGAACAGCCGATTTTCAAAATCATAAGAAAAAAATTTTCTTTTCAAGTCAACTGAGGAATAATGACTTTTCAAATCCATCAAATCAACAGTATCCATATTTTTGATAGTTTAAACATTTAAAGTTGATGAAAATAATAAAACGTATCACGATTTCTTAGAACCTAAAGAAGATGCATTGGTACGATTCGGTCGTGAAATTAGTGACCATGAACAGCAGCGCTCTGTAAAAGTCTAACTCGACTGAGCGACGGTCTACTTTTCAAAATCAAAGAAAACAAGGGCATTTCATATCTACTGATTCTTAATAAGTCCAATGAGTTTTGACAGTTTCAATATTTAGCTTTAATAAAAATTATATGTACCTAAAAGGATTCCATTTGTACCCTGAGAAAATACATTCAAATCAGTCGAAGACCAAGGGTATCAACGAATTTAAGCACGACTCAGAATAATAATGACCAACGGATGGAAATGATAATAATAATCAATAAGAAATTTGATTATACTTCCAATTATCGTACCCATCTTGTACATTAGGCTTTATATTATATTAAAATATTTTGACGAATCTCATTTTTATCACACCCATACATATTCACAACCTAGATATTGAAACTTTGTAACTTTTCCGAAATGGTCACTCAGGATAATTGTCGCATAAGTGGCTTCCTGAATTTCCTGCCTTCTGACGTGTTAGGTGGCCTCTTCATTACAGAATCGATGGACTGGAGACAAGTTTTGATAAAATCCGTTTTGAATTCCTAGGGTTTGATGACAACTTATTCGTGCTTTCAATAAATGCTATGAATTACTTTTTAAAGGAGCTCCTTCAATAATTAAGCTACAGGCAGGACGTTATGCTAGTCGGCTGAACGAAGGATATTTAAAATTTTTATATTTTTCTTTTAGAAACTACTGGTTTTTAGTAAGACAATTTCTAATTTTTGACAATTTGCATATTTGGAATTAATGAAAATGTCGTGTTTCCTAGAGGCAACCAGAGGATCCGTCGATATGAAATTCGGCTGAACATATCGATGTAGTTCTGTACGTTCTCCAGATGGAATATAAAAGCGGATGTACTGCTAGAATTACTATTACTACATCCGATAAACCACTATGAGAGCCCAAGTCTTGGGAACAGTGAATAAACTATTTACAGTTTTGTGAACGAATTTAGAGCAATCAGAACATTTATTGCAGCACAAGTAAGTGGCTTCCTGAATTTCAAGCCAATTGCCCGTGCTACAACAGATGGCCTCTTTTTGACAGAATCGTTTCATACAAGCTTTAATAAAATCTGATTTGAATTCTTGGGGTCTAATTACAAGATATGCGTACCTCAATAGAAGCTATAGAACGATAGTTTCCCCCGACTTGATTTATGTTACTCGGCTGAAGAAACGGTCTATTTTGAAAAGTTAACAACGTTTTTCTTTTCGAATCTACTGGTTGAATGTCCCAAGATTTCATAGGACCTAAAGGAAAGCGAGGGGGTTCGTAGACATGAACTTGGCTGAACAGTCGATTTTCAACATCATTGGGAAAAACGTCTGCCAAGTTGGGTGTGGAACATAGCTTCCTCCCTTACGTATCATGAACGTAACGATAATCCAATCAATTCGATCACGTTCTCTTGACTTTCATAGTGATACTCGTATTGTTTCTTGCGTTTAAGAATGAATGTGCACCTGAGGCGTAAGTGCGTGAACAGTCCTAATGTTTTTTGCTTCATTTGTGGTTCTTTCCTGACTGAAAAACAGAAACAGGTGATTACTCCTTTTGTGATGGAAGTATACCAGGCCTATTTCGGGATGAAACTAGGAGATCAGGACAAACCGTGGGCTCCTCATCTGGTGTGTCGCACCTGTGTGGAACAATTGAGATCTTGGTCCAAAGGTAAGAGAAATTCAATGCCTTTTGCAATTCCCATGATGTGGAGAGAACCTCAAAATCATGTCAACGACTGCATTTTTGCATTACAAAGGTGGCAGGATTTTCATCAAAGAACAAAAAATCTGTGGTTTATCCAAATTTGCCGTCAGCTATGAGACCAGTACCACATAATGAGACGCTTCCAGTCCCTGATCCACCGATGAATCTTGATGATATTGTTCTAGAAGGAGACGAAGACATACTTCTTGCAAATGAAAAAATGGAAACAGAGGATCCTTCTTATGAGCCCACTGATTCCAGCTCCCCCAAGCTGTTTTCCCAAGGTGAACTCAATGACTTGGTGAGAGACCTAAATATTCCAAAAGATGCTGCAGAAGTTCTCGGTTCAAGACTCAAATATAAAAATTTATTGGCCCCAGGTACTACGTACCGTCATAGAGAAAAAGAGCTTCTGCCTTTCTTTGAAGGGGCGGGCGAAATGGTTTTTTGTGGTGATATCGCTGGTGTGATGGGTTTTTTTGGAATCGAGTACGACGCCACGCAATGGAGACTCTTCATTGACTCCTCTAAATCAAGTTTGAAGGGAGTTCTTTTGCACAATGGGAATGAGTACGCTTCTATACCGGTGGCACATTCGGTGTAAATGAAAGAAACCTATGAAAATGTGAAGACCCTGTTAACGAACTTCAAATACCATGAGCATAAATGGCTAGTTTGTGGAGATTTTAAAATCATTGGGTTACTTTTGGGACAACAAGGAGGTTTCACTAAAATGCCTTGTTTCCTATGTGAATGGGATAGCAGAGCTCTAAAAATGCTTGGGTGAGTTTCAAGTCAGTTGCTGAAGGCTTCTTTTGCAACAAAAAAGATCAGAATTACAAGCATCTGGTGGACAATATGCTTACAGCATTTCAAAGACTCGGCTGTAACATGAGTGTAAAGGTGCATTTCCTCCACTCGCATCTTGAATATTTCCCAGAAAACTTGGGTTTTTACAGCGAGGAGCATGGGGAAAGGTTTCACCAGGATATCAAAACGATGGAACAGCGTTATCAAGGAAGATGGAACACTAATATGATAGCTGATTTCGTCTGGAATTTGAAGAGGGACTGCAGAGAAACTGTCACATCCCGTAAGTCAACGAAAAGGAAATTTTGCACACCTTAAGACCCCGGAATGATTCAAATACGATATAGTTGCATGTATATCAAGTAAATAAAAGTAATTTGTAATAAATCAGTGAAGTGTATTACAAAAAATCGTTTCCTTCTATAAATCTTTAGTCTACTGGATCACATCGCGGGTACACAAATAGGCCACTTTTAAGTTGTCTCTTGTAAAAAATCTGGACGTGATAGGTAAAAACTGTGCTGATATTCGTATTCAGCATTAAAAATCCTATGAGAATCACCTGGTAGCTTCAAAACAACGATAATTGAAAAGTTTCAAAAATCTATAGCGGAAAAGAATGAAGACGTAGCGTGTAACGTCATAACTGGTAAATCAAGAAACGGAAAAAAAAAAATATAATGTAATTTACGTTTGCGCATACGCAGGGTGAAGTATTCATTTGGTAACAATGAGACTGATAGGGGACCAACTAACACCTAATCCGCGCATTCCCTGATAATTTCATCAAAATCGGATGAAAACTGTGGAAATTATGCCGCTATAAGGATATCACATTGGCGCATACACATATTTTCACATTTCTAAAATCATGAGAGAAAAGGATTTCCGTTCAAGTAAAACTGATTTTCGGCAATTTCACTATTTGGAGTTGATGAAAATGACGTGTACCGATTTCATAGAACCTAGAGGAAACCAGAGGGTTCGTAGATATGAGTAGGTACCAATGGTTAACAATTTTTTTTTCTTAAATTCCGGCAAAACAAATCAATTTTAAGATTTTTAGAATCAATTTCCCCTACTTTTACCTGTTGTTTTAACAAAATTTTGTCCTCAATATTTCTATCGCTTAATTTATGGTAGGTATGGACACTTTTTCAAAATCCGATATAAAAGATGGAAAATTCATTATTTCTCAGCATGCCTTTGTAACCTTGAACTATTCATTTCTGATGCCATGCTAGATTTCTCAGCGAAATGCAGTTTTTGTTCATGCCCATGGTCAGATTCAGTCCCAAACGGTATAAATGAAACTATACATGCACTGTTCTATTTTGGAAGCCATGTATCATATTTTCTTGAAATACACTTAATAAAAATTAGTATTTAAAAAAAAAAAATGTCTTACTTGTTGATTTGCATTAGTTGTGTTTTTTCCCTTGTCCCTCTTAGGTTTGGTGTTTTGAGGGTAGAGAATTTTTCATAGGCTTTCTCAAATAATGTGGTTTATTCATGGGCGCTTTCGCCGTCTTTTGGCCTCTTCAGACCTGCAATTATTTTACATACTTATACAACTTAATCATAGCTCATCTAATAGGAGCTTGTTGATGATTTGGGTTTTAGTATACATTTTTACCTTATTATAGATTGGTTCATGTTTAAAAACAAGGTTTTTTTGGGCCCCATCAACATCTCAGTTATAACCTGTTGATTATTAGTTGTGTTTAGTTATATGCATGACTAGATAATATTTATTGCTAGGTTATTGAAAGTGGTAGTCTTACCTGTTATATTTGGAGGTGTTGTTTGCGTCAATGGTGTAAAAATCGAAATAGATGAGAAAATTTGTGTGGAGCGACACACATTGTCTAAACATAAACATAATTACTGCTTAACAGGTCAGAACTATGAGGTTCAACTAGCAATGTTTCCTGTTCAAAGGAAAATGGCTTTTTCGCATTTTAAACGCTGAAACGTGAAGAAGGCAAAGTGCGTTTTTTCAAGGTCAGCAGTGAATGTTGAAGAGGAATAACTGCAAAAACAGCGCATTCTGGCGGAATGCAATTTTATTAAGCCTGTCAGGTTAGGGATTGAAATATTGAAGTAACGTTTGACGTGCCTAGTGGTTTCAAACAGTGTCTTGACAACTTTTGTTCTTCCAAAGTTATTATTCCATCTGCATCGAAGATTATTATTTATTGAAGGGTATTATTCAAAATGTACAACATTCTTCCATTTATTGCTAGAGGTAAGTACCTAGTGCGATATCAAATTACACTATTTAATGCATTCATCACTATTGTGGTACAAATAAAAAGTTATAGGTACGTACCTACCAACCTACTGTCCACTGTTTTGTCCGTATTTTATTGTTTGTGTGTTTTGTTTGGCCGAATGTAGTCAAAATTATTTGGTGAAATCAATAAATGGTACACTGTATTCCATCGTGAGAAAGTAAAAACATCATGTAGATAGTAGGTAGGTACGTTAGAAGTCACAGGTACTTATTTTTTAATGTGAAAAGGAAGGAATTAGTGATTTGTTGTTGCGAATTTATTTTCTCTTAAAGCCTATTTCTTTTCTCTTAGCTTAACTGCTGTTACTCGAGAGCATGAGGCACAACATCGTAACGAGGAATCCCGCAACGAAGAGGAACAACCCAGAGTTGTTCGACGGAGACTGCAATGGGTAACACCGTACCTCACGACAAGAGACGAATCGTCTCTTCATAAAAACATCTTTATGGAACTGTGTTTGGAAGACCCCAAATGATTTCGTAGGTCTGTAACTAAAATGTGTTCAATAATTTGTAAATACGAGTATTATTAGGAGCAAGATGTTCTAGCGCTCCTAAGTTGTTGTCAAGCAGCATGATCGTATGAGCGAATGTTCGTAAATTATAGTAATAAATTGGTAAATTGTTTTGAAAATTCAGCACGTCCAGTAAAAACGAATTTTAACTTGCAATTTATTGACAAATAACTCGTTCTAAATAATAATCGGCAAATAATATTCGTTTTACTATGTTTTCCAATTGTTATCTATTGTTTAGTACTAACCATAGACACCGGATTAGTACTATACATTGGTCCGGCATTAATTTCTGCACAGTTTTTTTTATGTTCTAGTTAATCAATGATAAACTTCTGTTGACTAAAATTCTGTAAAAAATATAAATTTAACAATTTATAGCCATTCTTAGCAATTTTAAGTGATTATTTTAACATTTTTTGGAATTTTGCCGATGTCTTGTGCTCAACAAATGTCTGTGTTCGTTTAATGCCTGACTCTACGAGTACAAGCTCAGTAATCTACTAAGAACAGCTGTCTAGTCAGAAATAATATACGATTGTGTGCCTCATAAATTGTCTTTTTGAATGGGTTCTTGAATTTTTGCCCCCGGGCGTGTATTCACCCTCCACGGCCCTGATTACAAGTTGTGCTTGAATTGTTCAGGTGTCTTCGCATGGATTCGGCACAGTTCGAAGTGCTGCTGAATTTAGTAACACCACATATCCGAAGGCAGGGGACAACGTTCAGAAGGCCAATTTTCCCTGAACAACGCCTGTCCCTGACTCTCTGTTACAGGTATGTTGCTCATCAGTTTGTTATAGCTTGTTAATTATATCATCTTCGGATTCCTATGCAGTGTATCTAATACTGTAAATGCCCGAAGTCCGGTAAAACCTAAGATTTACCAGTGAATCTCCGAGTTTACCGGTAAATGTCCGAAATCCATGTAAATTTTCGTCAGTAATCTAGTGTGTATAGATCACTATTCGGAATAGATCAAGTCCTCACCAACGCTGGCATCTCCAAAGCCAAAAAATATCCTACATCAATCCATCACTAAAATATAGATTAGTGGGGTGTATAGGTCAGCAGGCTGGGCATTTGCGGCTTTTACATTGACATATATATTGTTAGTTTTCCCATTGCTCATATTTTTCAAAACTACGTTTTTTGTACTGACAGACCTGGTTTCAACAGGATCAGAAACTCACTAACAGTGCCTTTCAAGTCACGTTCATTGTCTGAGTGTTTATTGTCATTTGTTGTTGCTCACGAATTATTTTTTTGCCATGTGAATCTCAAGAAGATTTGAGGACTACCTTCCTTATTGGGCAGTCAACAATCAGTGGAATAACAAAAGAGACTGTTGCTGCGATCCAGGCCGTACTTGAGCCAAATTATATAATGCCCCCAGGCTCAGAGGGTACTTATGTCATTCAATTACTTTTACTTGAATGAGCATGTGTGAACATTAACTCTTAAGCCACCCCATTGCGTCAACATAAGACAAAAATCATCCCCCCTCCCCCATGCAAACCTCACATCAACGTACACATTTCGGTTATGATTTCAATGAATTAGTAATTAATTAAATATGCGATGTGGTTTGTCCCATAGAGGAGAGGTTGAATATAGCCAGCCAGTTTGAGGAGCATAAGAATTTCCCTAATCAGGGCTTAGCCACGGCTCGCACTGTCCATTGCATAAGAATTTCCCTCATTGTATTGGAGCAGTGGACGGGAAGCATGTTAGGATAGGGCTGAAAGATTCTGAAAAAAGTGTGTGGATGAAATTATTTTTTTCACTGCCGTTCCTACATTATTCCAAGGTTGAGGATGCATTTTGTGATCTCATCTCTGAGGCACCTGACGTAGTAGGAACACCGATTTTGAAATTCGCTGATTACGTCTTCGATAATTATATTTCGGAAGAAGCTGCCTTCCCACCGGCGATTTGGAGTTCACCTGTATCAGACTCACACGATCCGAGGACAACAAACGCAGCTGCGAGCTACCATCGACACCTGAACGACATGTTTTACAGCCCAAAGCCCTCAACTCAATACACACATTAATAATAACACTCACAAAACTTCAGAGTGAAACCTACCTAAAAATGAAGGGCACAAAAGGGAAAAAAGTAACTAAAAAAAAGGCGCTTCAAATTGACTGCATCCAAAGTAAATACGAAGAACACAAGAACGGCAACACCACCATACTTGAATATCTGAAAGTTGGTAGGATGTTATTGTGGTGAATCCCACCACAACATTTCAACACCCCTTTTCAGGGCTACCAAAAAGAGGTACTCACGACACAATTACATATAAAAGACGTCGAGTTACAACTCAGCAAAGTAACATATTTCGCCCGAGAGAATATGCGAAATATTCACTCACGAACGAAATATTCACAAATAAGCAACAAGCCAAACACCCACTGCAGGAGAAGGGTTCGTCAGGACAACTCACAAAAGTTGTCTTGAAAACAACAGCCCAAGGAAATAATCAATCGACCTCTACGAAATGCAAGGGCGAGGCTGGCAAACCAACTCAGCTATCATATTCACAGATTCTGAGAAAACACTATGCGAGCCAATAAGGAAACACATGGTGAACTAATGAAATTAAGCGGACCAACCAGGAGGCGGCCACCTCCCTATAAATACCCCGCACGGAGCCCTCCGTATTCATTCCACCTTCTGCTCTCGCTGACGTCTCTTCTCACCTCTCGACGAAGTTTCTACACGCATTCAAGACTCAGAAAGGCATATCTTCCTCTCCTCACAGATTCTCTCGATCTTCTTGGCATCTACGAGTCTAGTCATTGCACTACTCATTGCCCAACGTAGATCTCCAGTCAGGGTACCACCCGGCACGTTTAAGACTTCGTCTAAAACGTCGCGTCCGCAGGGATACCTGAGTCGTGTCGCCCGAATCTTGCAGCATTACGCTCTTGGTTGTCCGCGGGGCACGCCGGGAAATTGCATAGCTCATACGCTCCAATTTACCGTCCAAGGAAGCCTTTATCAAGGCTCGAAGAGGACCCCGACATCAAATTGGGAGAGAGCTTTGTCGAGCGAGTCCCTCCTCTTCACAAATCCTTCATCCGAACGGAAAGGTATTTTTTTATCGAGTAAACACACTCGGATATTTCGATGGAGCGAAGCCCCTCTTACTTCCTCGGGTTTGAGGAAGAAGAGCTCAGCGCTGGAACGGGCATCGGCCCCGCTACAGCTCCTTATCCGAAACTCGATTCTCACTCAAAACGTAGTGACAAACTACACGGGCCAGCTCCGTGCCCAAAGCTCGAACCTCTCGACGAGATCGCAGCTTTACCTAACAAATCCACCAAGGGTTTGTTAGCTACTCCCTTACACACACAAGGGATCGAGGATTCTTTTCAGAACCCCTCGGAAGGTAGTTCTTACGATTCTACCCATATACATGAATATACTAAATATTCATCTCACGATCGCACCGCCGATCCGAGTGTTAAACACACTCCTATCCTGCATACACCGCACGGACCAAAAGGTACTTTCCAGTACCTCAATCAAACACATTCCGTCCCTCCTACAGATGTAAATCTGAGACCGGAATATTACACAACGGTTCAGCACCCGAATAAGCATTTCCAAACAGCTCGAACCGAACCTGGCGCCCCTCGTGGCCTACCAATGAACGAACCACGAGGTTCAACCACCCAGCAAAATGTCCTTGACAATTTCGCTCACATTTCCTTCGGAAATAATACAGGGACTAACCCGCATAACCAAGATATGGGTACTTTTCACAACGTCCCACTTGGTCTACCTACACCAAGTAGAACATATATAAATCCACTACAAATGGTGACCCCGCCTTTGAACAGGCTAAACACGGAGCAATACGTTCCCTCTTATGAAGCTAGTGGATTTCAGGGAACCACTGCGGGCGTGCGACCCCCGCCGGGCCTCTACGCCCCACATCTCACACTTCAACCCTCTCCACAATGTGGCTTCAAAGCACTTTTGGAGGAAATAGGTGACCATCAAAAACCTATTTTTCAGAAGAAAAATATTGATCGAGCTCTCGCCGAGTTCGATCAGTACTGCATTCGCAAGCATTTGAGAACACAAAACGAGTGTTTCTCCGCCATTTACAAGTGGGTACCTGAGAAATGAGAGAAGCTATTGACTCAGCGTATCTCACGGCACCCCACGCACCTTACGACGAGGCTAAGAAACGCCTAACACGAGAATATGGATTGTCTATGCAAGACAGACTCCTCGCACTAGAGGATCCATCATCTCTCGCCAAAAAACCCAGCACTAAGTACCATGAAATGTATGCTAAAGCAGTTGGGTACTTTTCGGAGGCATTGATCACACAAAAGTGGATCGAAACTCTGCCAAACGACGCACGGGGTCTCGTCGCAGCACAAGCAAGCACGAGCGCCCGGCTTGACCTGGCCGACACGCTACACGCGTATAAAGCAGAAACTCCTTCTCTTAACGTTAGGGGAATCGAGTCGACCAACAAAACAAGCACTTCAAGCCCTAAGAAGTCTGTTACACAAAAAACTGAGTATAAACCTCACGAACCTAACGTCTACATCTGCCAAAACCACACTCGTTTCGGCACAGAGACACGTAAGTGTGCGGATCCGCAGCACTGTGGTTGGAAACCAACCGTCTCGAAGTCAAACAAAAAGGCCGCAGCTATTAGCCAGCCAAAACATAAAATAGTTTCGAAGGAAACTACACCAGAACCAGTACTCGAAAGTACTGTTCCCACTTCGGACAACGAGTGCTCGGAAAACGAGTAACTGCCAGTGTAACAGAGCCTATACGCCGGCAGACCAAAGATTTTAAACGGCTCTTTTTCAAGTGTCAACTTCACGGCACCGAATTCCTCATTGACACGGGAGCGGAAGTGAACATTCTGCCCCAAAATATCACTAAAAAGCTGGGTTTGAAGGTTCTCAAAACCAATGTCAAGCTCACAGCTGCAAACGGCGCCCCAATCGAAACATTGGGACGAACCGACACGACGATCAACATCGGTCTCGGTGACATGACCACCGATTTCATGATCACAAAAGTCGACCTAGCCATCCTAGGTATTCCCTTCCTTGAGTCCTGGGACATCGGGATCAGGGTCAAACATAAATACATTTATAGACAAAAAATGAAGAGCTATGCTGACCAAAAAATAGCAGCTGTCATGCAAGAGAAATTCTCTGACGAACAAATCGAAGCGGCTATTCCTCACTGGGACAACAGCTCAAGCTCAGAGAGCATCCAAATTATTGAGGACAAGAACATAAACTCAATAATCGAAATTTATAAACGGCAAATGGACAAGCTCCAGGGAAAGTGGAAGGAAAACGGGGTTTACCACCGTATAACTACTGAAGGCTCACCTGTACACTTCCGAGCAAGGCCTATGGCGGGTGAAAAAAGAACCCAAGTAAAGAGCACTTTCGATAAAATGCTCGCAGACGGCATAATTGCCCCATCTGATTCCGAATGGGCATCACCCTTACACTGCGTGCCGAAAAAAGACGGGACGTGGAGGATCACAGGGGATTATCGTTTCTTGAGCGCTAAGACAAAGAAGGACGCCTATCCTCCACCCCACATACGCTCTTTCCAAGCAAATTTACACAATACACAAATCTACTCAACTATAGATTTAAAATCGGCATACTACCACATCCCGATGCACCCCGACGACGCTCACAAAACAGCCATTATCACCCCTTTTGGCCTGTACGAATTCAAAAAAATGAGCATGGGGTTAGCTGGCGCTGCCCAGACTTGGCAACGCTACATGGACAACGTAATGCGAAAATTCGAATTCGCGTTTGTCTACTTGGATGACATTTTGGTTGCTTCCAAAACCTACAAGGAACATTTGGAACACCTCAAAAAAATGTTTGACAAATTAGGTGAACACGGGCTCCGAGTAGGGTTCGAGAAATGCATTTTTGCTCAACCCACCGTAGACTTCCTGGGTTTTACTATCTCAAAACACGGGATAACCCCTAAAAGAGACAAAATAGAAGCCATTGAACAGTTTCCACGACCAATAGACGTACGAAGCCAACGCAGATTTTTGGGAATGTGTGGTTTCTACCGAGCTTGCTCCAGTAAATTCGCACACATGGCTCAGCCCCTATACGACGCCATTCAATCAAACAAGAAAAATGACAAAACTCCGATTGAATGGACAACAGCAAGGGAAGAAGCTTTCAATAGCTTAAAACAAGCAATGATCAAAGCTACATTGCATAACATAGCTCATCCTCACCCTACAGCGGAATGGAGGATAGTGTGCGATGCGTCCGACACTCACATCGGAGCAGCACTAGAGCAAGAAATAACTAACAAGGATGGCTCAAAGACATACCAACCATTGGGTTTCTTTAGCAAAGAAATTCCGGAACAATGGAAAAATAAAGCCTCCTTCGACAAAGAGATGTTCGCCGCATATCAAGCTTGCATACACTGGCATAACGACTTGGACGGACGCTCTTTCCACCTATGCTCAGACCATAAGCCACTGCTCGGCACAATGTTGAAGAAAAATGCTCATTTTTCAAAAATGAGACTAAGGTGGTTGACATACATATCACAGATGACAAGTGATATTCGACACATACCCGGAGACCAAAACGTCGTGGCAGACGCGCTCTCCAGACCATTCGACCCGGTTGAAATTCAAACCAAGTCAATTTCAACTCCACACAGGAAACATCCTAATATAAACCTAACTATGTACGAATCACAGAGAAAACTTCTCTACAAGAATCCTCATGCGTTGGTTTATGATAGGAAATTGGATACTGCTCTACGTTCATCCACCTGTCGGAAGCTTAACCCTTTGCGGTCGAAAGTTGAATTCCGATCGTGTCCACAAGGACGGGACCCGGTCAGGGACCGGCATTATGCATGTGCCTTACAGGACGACTTATTACACGCCATTATATCTTTCAAGGACGATAAGCTTTTTGCAATAGGTCACCTAAAAACGGTACATCACGTTTGAAGACATATTTATCAAATAAAAGCACAGATTACCTATTGTTATTTTTTTTATTTTTATTTATTGTAATCATTTCCCCAGAACAAAAATATATCTGGTCGTCTTGCTCTTCCATTTGAAGCAACAATCTTTCAATTTGTTCATCGTTCATGACGAAAAAACCACTTACGAACTGAAAAAGCACGATTACTAAACACAGAAAACTGGGTACAATGGATACCGCACACGAAAACAACACGAGTACAAGAGTTATCAGTGAGCGTGAGAAAATAATGATAAAAAGTTGAAGTTCAAGTAGTAACCAGTCACAGAAAGGTTTCTCATATTCCTTCCCAATGGTTCATTTTATCAATAAAGTGCTGCGATCTATTGTCAAAACCATCAGTAAAACCTACTGAATTGCCCAGAATATTTAAAAAATACCAAGCTACCACCGGGTTTCGTCTGTGAAGACAAGAAAGGGCGCCGAGCAGTGACCGGCATTCGTCCCCTACGAGGTAACAAGGTCGCCGAGCAGGGACCGGCATTCGTCCTGTGAGACATCCCTCTCTCAAAATGTTCCGTCCAAATGCGGATATTGCCTAGCCGGGCCCTGACCGGGTTTCGTCCGGAAAGGGTTAAGGAACATCTCACTACTGAGGAAGTTCCCTTGGCTAAAAGAAGTGACTCGACACCAACACCGCCTAAAGAAGCTATTCTTTTCAAGAAGCTAATACTATATCAAGAGGCCGAGTTCGACTTCAAGCAAGACAGTCATTATAACTTCAACATATGGCCTTACATCCTCTCAGACATATTAAATGAGGACCAGAGCTACCGATATGACAAGAGATTTGAGTTCAAGAGGCTCCACGAAGTCCTTCACGAGGTAATCGAGATCCAGATGCATTCATTGTACTAACATGTCGACCACCCTAAGCTGAACGTGATATGGACTAAGTATTTGGCTTGGCAGCAGGACAAGCAGACTTTGCCATCTGTTATTGACTTAATGATAGTCATTTGTCATGAGATGCACAAGATAGTTGAAATGCGCGGAGTCCGAGTAGATCCAGAGCTGTCTGAGGAACTAGAATATACTTTTCCACCGGAGGGGGCCAAACGTATCAACCAGGAACTTGCGCTACCCGATAAAGTTCGCATGGACACGCAACTACGTGTTTATCTCATACAGGAGACGCTTTGCCATAGTACCAGCCCCGTACATACTGTTGATCCACAACAAGTTGAGTGACATACTTGGAGTTCTGCTATACGCATTCTTCACTGACAGAGCAACTTAAGATATTGATTGTTATATCATAGTCTTGGACTATATCAAATCTTTTGCTGAAACAGGAATGCAGTACCCAAAGCGGCTTTACCACATCATGAAGATCGTGGAGAGTATATGTATCGGAATTACCTTATATAAACTAGAAGGATGGTCCAACGTAGGGTTCTTAGACCGACTGATCGAAGCTGAACAAGAAGAGTCTGGGATCGATCTCAGGAGCATGCCTTGGTTTGATATTATGATGGAAGTCTCAATACCGCTCCTGCATGAGCTCGCATGTCTATCAAAGGTGATGGGACATCCGTTCGTTGATATGGAAGCCGGGTCAGAGAAACTGTACATCAATACTCACGAGGAGCATACTGTGTCAAACCAACTGGTCCAGATCTCATGTGCATCAGCAAAGAAGCAGTTCATCAAGGGATACATACTGAAGAACAACCATTGGCCTCCTGTAAATGTAGAAACCCTTCCTCCTCGAATGGTGGGGCACTGAAGGAAACGACCCTGACTTGGTTCAATATACCAGACATTACGGACATCAGCCCCCACCATTAGAGGACTACATAAATATCGAGTTATTACCAGCTGAGAGATTCTCTAAGGTCGAGAATTACATACCCTACCTGAAAGATAAGACCATATCTGTGCTAAGGTCTGAAGTTTTCCACAAGTACAACCTTCTCGAAGATCCAGAAGCTACTGCAGAAATGAGACGCCTTGGAACAAAGAGAATTCGGGTCGACAATCGTGCATATTGGAGAAGGACCAGGCTACTGTTGTACTATATACTATCATCCGCCAATGAAACAGACGCCATTCCTTATCTCGAGTGGTGGAATGAGGACCAAGAAAATTTCCAAGACGTCTTGGACTACCTCGTGATAAGGATCGTCAATAAAGAGAAAGAACTTAAAGAGGCTTTCAGAGGATTCGGATGCAAAACCTACATGGATAGATTCCGTGGTACAGTAGCAATGAAAAACTCATCAAGCTTTATGGATAAGTATGTACACGAGCAATCCATAACCTCCACAGAATTGGAGAACGCAAGGAAGCTGTATAGCTTCAGAAGAATAACACAAGCATATCGAGGACATGAGGCTATTTATCTAGTGGTTGACGCTAAGAATTGGAATAACTTCTTCAGATCTGAATCTACAGATCCAGTGCTCCATGAAACCCTTGATGCTATATTCGGGACTAAGATGTTCTCTAAGACACAAAAAGCTTATGAAAATACATTCGTGATCATCCCGGACATCATGGACACAAAATGGTGGGAGGGCCAATTGGGAGGCATTGAGGGACTCAATCAGAATGAATGGGACATCGTTTACTTGGCTCAAATCCATGTGGCAATGGCCGACTTGGGATACAAATACCATGTGCTCGTGAAAGGAGATGATTTGCGGATTGTGGTCCTCATTCCCAAGGAGCTTCTGGCAACTAACACTCTGGAAGGTCTGAGGAAGCAATTACTCAAAAGGCTTGAACAAGTCTTAGGCGAATATGGTCACCACATTAATGTCGACGAGAGTTACGCATCACTCCAATACTTTGCATACAGTAAGATGGCTTCATTTGGATTAATAGAATTGCCGACAGCCTTCAGGAAAATTGAGAAAGCATCCGGACACAACAATTCCTTCATTGAACTTCTTGACGAGATTGTCGGAGGATGTTTCTCTAATGCTCATAGTGCCTGTAAAGCTTCGACAAACTACCTAGCACCATATGCTATCGCACTATTTTGGTCTTTGTTCCATATTCTACGAACCAGCTACTATCGTGACGCAACTAATGACCAACTCGCAGCATTAATGTTGGTGCCAAGCATTCTTGGAGACTTTCCTGTCATATATCTTCACAACATGCCAATCCGCGGAGAATCTGATCTACTATCACCATTTTTCCATTTGATGGAAGTTGCTAGGTCAGTTAAGCCCGAGATTGGCAAACTGATGGAAAACTTCCTACACTTTGGGGTAATGACGGGTGCCGTTGCTATAAAGGGCCTCCTAGCAGATCCGTATTCACTCCCGATAAAGAAACCTTCAATTGCCACATCATACATCCGGTCTTATGTAGGGAACGCTATTAAGGAGAAGACAGCAAATGAACCACTCAAGGAATGTCTAGACATGTTAGATGATGATGACATGGAGCAATTCTACAGAGTAGTCTTAACTGCCAACATTTATGATGCTCGGATATTGAGTTCTATATATGCAGGAACAATTGAGGCATTCCTTATGAGTCTTGTCCGTAAGTTCGAAACAGCCAGGAGTGTCGTAGAGTTCATCACTGTTGCCCAAGGAAGAGGATCAGCTAACCAGATGATTCGAAATGCGATCAAGAAGGACGGGGCTGTCAATCATTACAGACTCAGGAAACTTAATGGAGAGTCTAACCCAGATGAGACGGGATATTACAACAGATTACGAAACATAGAATGTCCCACATGCAAGGCGAATGAGCTGAGAAGAATCACCTGGGGGAAGAGAGTAGAGAGTGTTTCTATGCCTCCAGTAGAGCATCAAATCCGGATTATGGAAATGTACCAAGCTTAGACAAACCGAATATACAAGACTCGGTTCTTTACAGCTACATACCAGACGCATACTGAGGAATTTGCTTCCAAGAGTCTACCGACATTTAGAGTAGGTCAGTTAAAGCCTTTCTTAGGTTATAAGACAAAAACCGGAATGGTGAACAAAAGCACTCACCTTGTCGAAAAGGACGAGATGCTCGATCGAGTCAAGAACTTGCTCGATATAATCCCGTGGCTTCGCATGACCTTACATGGTCCAAGAGCTGGAGTGGTCCTGAGTGGTAATGGGGATCTTTTGGTTGGAAAAATCCTTGCTGCCTTTTTGCCGTGTGACCCAGGATGTCTGGCTCCGTTCCGGGCAGAGCGGAAGAGTGGTACCTCAGATCATCACATCAGGTCGCCATTATTCAAAGAGGAAATTGTTCCGAATTTGCTGGTCAACACATATACACGGTACTACTGCAATACAGACACACATCACATGTTACATCATTCGACACTTCACTATAAAGTCAATTTTCTTTTCATCTTATGTCATGTGAATGCTTTAGTATCTGGTTTATATCAAGTGAGTAACGATGATTACAACGAGGACCTGAAGTTTGCCATAGTGACACATGTTTGTCCAGGTTATTGTAGCCAAGTGATACGTGAAACACCAATGACGTTTGATGAACAGGAGATCGACAGACTTAAATTTCCACCTTCTGCTCTCGCTGACGTCTCTTCTCACCTCTCGACGAAGTTTCTACACGCATTCAAGACTCAGAAAGGCATATCTTCCTCTCCTCACAGATTCTCTCGATCTTCTTGGCATCTACGAGTCTAGTCATTGCACTACTCATTGCCCAACGTAGATCTCCAGTCAGGGTACCACCCGGCACGTTTAAGACTTCGTCTAAAACGTCGCGTCCGCAGGGATACCTGAGTCGTGTCGCCCGAATCTTGCAGCATTACGCTCTTGGTTGTCCGCGGGGCACACCGGGAAATTGCACAGCTCATACGCTCCAATTTACCGTCCAAGGAAGCCTTCATCAAGGCTCGGAGAGGACCCCGACATCAAGCTGAGAGAGAGCTTTGTCGAGCGAGTCCCTCCTCTTCGTAAATCCTTCATCCGAACGGAAAGGTATTTTTTATCGAGTAAACACACTCGGATATCTCGATGGAGCGAAGACCCTCTTACTTCCTCGGGTTTGAGGAAGAAGAGCTCGGCGCTGGAACGGTCATCGGCCCCGCTCCAGCTCCTTATCCGAAACTCGATTCTCACTCAAAACGTAGTGACAAACTACTCGGGCCAGCTCCGTGCCCAAAGCTCGAACCTCTCGACGAGATCGCAGCTTTACCTAATAAACCCACAAAGAGTTTGTTAGCTACTCCCTTACACACACAAGGGATCGAGGATTCTTTTCAGAACCCCTCGGAAAGTAGTTCTTACGATTCTACTTATATACATGAATATACTAAATACTCATCTCACGATCGCACCGCCGATCCGAGTGTTAAACACACTCCTATCCTGCATACACCGCACGGACCAAAAGGTACTTTCCAGTACCTCAATCAAACACATTCCGTCCCTCTTACAGATGTAAATCTGAGACCGGAATATTACACAACGGTTCAGCACCCGGATACGCATTTCCAAACAGTTCGAACCGAACCTGGCGCCCCTCGCGGCCTACCAATGAACAAACCACGAGGTTCAACCACCCAGCCAAATGTCCTTGACAATTTCGCTCACATTTCCTTCGGAAATAATACAGGGACTAACCCGCATAACCAAGATATGGGTACTTTTCACAACGTCCCACTTGGTCTACCTACACCAAGTAGAACATATATAAATCCACTACAAATGGTGACCCCGACGTGATGGTGACTCCAGGGGATATATTCGTTACATCAACGAATATTTCTGAACCAATATTTTTCCGCTCCACCCATATAAAGCATGATAACACCAAATACGCTGTGAATATGCCCAAAAACTTGGATACATGTTCATACGTCTACATAAGAGTGCCGACTCAATTGTCTACATTGCAATGCCCATACACAGGGCCTTTCAAAGTGATAAAACGAGATAAAGTTTCTGTCACAGTGCAAATAGGTGAACAATTTAAAAAAGTTCCCAAACAGCAAATTAAACCAGCTTATACGCTGGATGACAATGAAACAGCGGCACGAAGCACAATTTCGGACAAACAGGAGGATAACCTCCGAAAATCCGACAGAGGACGCGTTCCCTCTACCAAATTCGGCGAAAGTTGGGTGACGTCACTCAGCTGCCAAACCAAAAAACATAGCCACGCCTCTTTTTCTCGCATAAGAACAGTGGGGGATATATATACGGAGCACAGTCGACCTAAGGCTCATACCACATCGAACCATGACACAGCCTACACAGAACGAAGCCATGTCAATCGAAGAAGAAGAGGCCTTCCTCCTCTGCGAGGAACCCCCAGCCTTGCTGGAACCGCTCCCGCCCTCTCCGACCCCCACGATGCAGCCGCCCGCTCCAAAAGAAATAATTTGGAAGGCTCCCCAACCGAGCACCAGCCAACAGCAGGCTCCGCACAACTCACAGGGCGCACAACACTCCACAGCTCGTCCACCCTCGGCATGGATAAGCTCGGGAGACGTACCCGTACCTCGCTGGGACCGGATGAGCGCAGCAGGGTGGTCTTCACCCGAACTGCCCTCACCGCAACCACCCAGCCGCGGTTTGGTACCCGTCAGCAGGGCTCAGGTCGGGGGAGGCCAACCTGCAGCGCTCGCCGCAACCGGCGAGGCCGGGGGTCCCCTCCGGCGCGGGGCGGGAGGACTGCACAACCACCTCCGCCCCAACTGGTGAGGGTAAGCTACGGAGAGTTCCGGGTTTCCCTCCCAGTTCTCCCCCGAGCACGTCGTCGTTGATAACACGACGTCTTGGGGGGGCGCCTGTGGTGAATTCCACCACAACATTTCAACAGCCCTTTTCAGGGCTACCAAAAAGAGGTACTCACGACACAATTACATATAAAAGACGTCGAGTTACAACTCAGCAAAATAACATATTTCGCCCGAGAGAATATGCGAAATATTCACTCACGAACGAAATATTCACAAATAAGCAACAAGCCAAACACCCACTGCAGGAGAAGGGTTCGTCAGGACAACTCACAAAAGTTGTCTTGAAAACAACAGCCCAAGGAAATAATCAATCGACCTCTACGAAATGCAAGGGCGAGGCTGGCAAACCAACTCAGCTATCATATTCACAGATTCTGAGAAAACACTATGCGAACCAATAAGGAAACACATGGTGAACTAATGAAATTAAGCGGACCAACCAGGGGGCGGCAGGAGGCGGCCACCTCCCTATAAATACCCCGCACGGAGCCCTCCGTATTCATTCCACCTTCTGCTCTCGCTGACGACTCTTCTCATCTCTCGACGAAGTTTCTACACGCATTCAAGACTCAGAAAGGCATATCTTCCTCTCCTCACAGATTCTCTCGATCTTCTTGGCATCTACGAGTCTAGTCATTGCACTACTCATTGCCCAACGTAGATCTCCAGTCAGGGTACCACCCGGCACGTTTAAGACTTCGTCTAAAACGTCGCGTCCGCAGGGATACCTGAGTCGTGTTGCCCGAATCTTGCAGCATTACACTCTTGGTTGTCCGCGGGGCACACCGGAAAATTGCACAGCTCATACGCTCCAATTTACCGTCCAAGGAAGCCTATATCAAGGCTCGGAGAGGACCCCGACATCAAATTGGGAGAGAGCTTTGTCGAGCGAGTCCCTCCTCTTCACAAATCCTTCATCCGAACGGAAAGGTATTTTTTTATCGAGTAAACACACTCGGATATTTCGATGGAGCGAAGCCCCTCTTACTTCCTCGGGTTTGAGGAAGAAGAGCTCGGCGCTGGAACGGGCATCGGCCCCGCTACAGCTCCTTATCCGAAACTCGATTCTCACTCAAAACGTAGTGACAAACTACACGGGCCAGCTCCGTGCCCAAAGCTCGAACCTCTCGACGAGATCGCAGCTTTACCTAACAAATCCACCAAGGGTTTGTTAGCTACTCCCTTACACACACAAGGGATCGAGGATTCTTTTCAGAACCCCTCGGAAGGTAGTTCTTACGATTCTACCCATATACATGAATATACTAAATATTCATCTCACGATCGCACCGCCGATCCGAGTGTTAAACACACTCCTATCCTGCATACACCGCACGGACCAAAAGGTACTTTCCAGTACCTCAATCAAACACATTCCGTCCCTCCTACAGATGTAAATCTGAGACCGGAATATTACACAACGGTTCAGCACCCGAATACGCATTTCCAAACAGCTCGAACCGAACCTGGCGCCCCTCGCGGCCTACCAATGAACGAACCACGAGGTTCAACCACCCAGCAAAATGTCCTTGACAATTTCGCTCACATTTCCTTCGGAAATAATACAGGGACTAACCCGCATAACCAAGATATGGGTACTTTTCACAACGTCCCACTTGGTCTACCTACACCAAGTAGAACATATATAAATCCACTACAGTTATTACCGAACCCAATATAAACAAGTAGACATTAAGTTTGTGACGACCGATGAACAATATTCTTCTAATTATTACATTTATTAAACTAGCATAACAGTGATATTTGCTTGGAGCTGTCCTTGAACTTCACCTGGCGCATTCCTATAACTTTTAAAAGCCAGAACTGGCGCTTTCCTACTATATATTTAGGCAATTGGCGCTTTCCTGGTTTTCCCGTCCATTGCATAAGAATTTCCCTCATTGTATTGGAGCAGTGGACGGGAAGCATGTTAGGATACAAGCTCCCATTCAATGTGGATCAAAATTTTACAATTACAAAGACTTCTTCAGCATTGTCATATTCGCCGTTGTCGTTGTCCCTTTGAGGTTCATTTTTGTGGACATCGGTAGAAACGGTAGGATGAGCGATTCTGGAGTTTCCAACATGTCACGTCTCAAAAGGTACGTAGTTGAAAAAAAAAAAAAAAAAAAAAAAAAAAAAAAAAAAAAAAAAAAAAAAAAAAAAAAAATCGGGTTGTAGGTATGGCACGTCTGTCTGTATTTTACTCTTGCATCGAGAGACTCTGATTATAGGAAGGCATTTAAATTGTATTTTTTCAATGCTTTAAGGAGCATGGTACACCCCTCCCTAATGTCCGTCACCTTGGCGTTGGTGGGAGGGCTTAGCCACGGCTCGCACTGTCCATTGCACGATAGTATCTCCTAGGAGTATACTGGGCAGTGTGAGCTATTGCACTGTTACTAAGAACGCCCCCCCCCCCCCCCCCCCCAAGACAAGGTGTGCACGCCGTGCCTATGGTCTACATGGTGCCACGGTTACTTTACCAGACGGTACCTGTCACCGCCGGGAGCTCCTGGCCTATGACGTGGGTGGTCCCTTTACCATTGCGGGAGCCTGTCAAATACGCACGGAATCAGTGCAAAACAAACGTTTTAAGTAACTCTACTGATGATTTCATCAACTATTCTTCGATAGATTGTTATTGAAAGCTATTTTCTGTATTATACCTAGTTTAAAATTTGGTTTTTTAGAAATTAGATTGAGAAAAAAACAGAAAGATCATCTTTTCCTCATTTATCTACGGAGAAAAGAACAGATATATGTTACTTTGAGGCAAACGAGTTTCCAAGGTAGGTATCTAGGATAAAAAAGAGAATATTCAAGAATAATGAATGAAATAAAAATATTTAATTACAGATAGGTAATTACATTAATTCTACGTAAGTTATTTACTTTGATTATTTTCAAAAAATTAGAAGTAAAACATAAATATTCCTTGGTAAACTTTGATATGATATAATTGTATAATAGGTAGGTAATAATAATAACAACACAAAAATACAAATTTATCCAACTAGTTTCTTTATTTTCTTGAATTTTTTCTGTCTTCACTGGCACTCCGTTTTCTTGATTTCGAAAGTTTTTCTTCCTTTCGTAACTTATTTATATTCTTCATTCTGATAAATGTTCGAGTCCTAACAAAGCACGAAACTAAGAAATCATCAATCTCGGGATTCTTATGTTTTACGACTTCAATTAGACGAGAAAAAACTCCTGCGTTCTGAAAATTTTTTAAATTCGTCTTCGATTTTCCGTGTACAGTTCATGAATGTTTTGGATATTCAACAAGTTTTAAATCGGTCTCCGTTTCGGAACTCAGAACAGCCTGAATTTCCTTGCGAATGGTTCATTTTTCCGATCGATTTTTGCGATCATCGTTAGGAAAAGCTGTCGATATGGTTTTTGTCGCATGAGATTTACCCAAAAGCAGGTGTGCTACTGTGCCCGGTTTCAAATCAAATTTCGGGGGAATTTTTGTAGCTCAGCTCTAAATCATGCTTATAATCACTCTGATCAAAATGAGTAGAACATACCCGAGCTTGGTCTATTTTGAAAGAGTCTGCACGCTTACACGCCACAATCCACTTAGATCTCGTCTCCTTATCCTTCGGAAACCGGTGAAAATGGAGTCCAGGATTTTTCTCAAAGTCTTAGTTCGAACAAGTCGCTATGGCACAGCAAACCATTTATAAAACTTCACTCACCAACAAAATTAGAAACGTGAATGAGGGTATAAGCGCAATGCACTGACTGGGCGAGTG
Organism: Adelphocoris suturalis; assembly: GCA_030762985.1. Taxonomy (NCBI): domain Eukaryota; kingdom Metazoa; phylum Arthropoda; class Insecta; order Hemiptera; family Miridae; genus Adelphocoris; species Adelphocoris suturalis. The sequence continues at coordinate 24,753,803 of CM061042.1, forward strand.
AAAGTTGGCAGAGGCAGAAGGGACCAGTGACGTAGCCCTCCTTGGGTTTTCCCTAAGCGCCTTCAGATTGACAGGTACCGTCAAGTAAACCAACCGTGCATGGTGCAGAGGGTAATGTGCACCTCAAACGGCTGCCCTAGGGTACCGACCGACCCCGTGGGTGTAATTGGGCTTACCCGCGCATGCGGGGCTCTGCACGGGTGGACGCTTATTTCCCTAGCTTCTCGTGGGAACAAAAATGAACCACCAGGAAATTTACAAAGAAATTGTTCTGACAGTGATGAGATTGGTGGAGACAACCTTTCCTCATCATTGACAGAAATTACAATCAATGATGCTGGGGTGCCCCAAACCCCGGCATCAATGGATTGTCACAGCAGTGATGGTGGCAGCGTGAAAGGATAAACCACTAGCACCGGGCAGTGCAAAACATAATGTAATTTAAATACATTTTCAGCATCATTCTGTATACATTTTTTAATACTCTATTTCAAGGTTAATATAGTTGACTTGATCAATATTCTGATGATTATGATACATTTAACGATTTTTAGCCGTTTGTAGCCATGTTCAAGCTTTTAACTGTTTTTGAGTCATTAAGATATGGATATACAAAATTATGCTGAAAATGTACTTGAATTGCATTATGTTTTGCGCTGAAATCATGAAAACTTCAATAAAAGCTATAACTCCAAAACCTCTTTTTTATTAGCAGATATAATTTGGAATACTTTTGTCAAAAAGTTAATAGTATACAATTTCCTTGCACTCCAAACGCTCAAATTTCGAAGCAATTCAACAATTTACAATATGGTAGTTTACAATAATTTGCTCATACGATCATGCTTCATGGCTGGAACTTTCAAGTTAGCACTTTGTATAAAATACATATATTTTTGTTTCCAGTCGGTTGGAGGAAGGCTCTCTACATGTTCCACACTCGAGGCATCTTGTTGCGGGCGGCCCTGCACTGCCATTTGTATTTGTGGCAGATCAAGGGTTGCCTCTGAAACAATACATGTTGGTGCCATTTTCTGAGCGAGATGTAGCGAACAATGTGCCTCGCAGAGCGTTCAACTATTGGTTAGTACGTAACGTTTCAGCAACTCACTACTTTCACTCATACTACTTTGTTTCTATTCAAGGTTTTTGGTAATTTCGGTATTCGGAGTTAAAGATAATGATATGTGCCTAGATTTCATAGAACCCAGATGAAAGCCACATAATAAACCGGAGGATTTGTGTATTTAAAATTAGGCTGAACGAACAGACGATTTTCAAAATCATAGGGAAAAAAGTTTCTCTTCAAGTCAACTGGTTTTTGGATATATTAGTGTTTAGAGTTCATTAAAATGATATCAAACTAGAAGAAAAGCATACAATTCAGCCCGAGAATAAATGGTAGGTATAAAGTTTGGCTGGACAGACGATTTTAAAAAACTTAGGTGAAAAATAATTCCTCTCAAGTCAACTCGTTTTTGGCAATTCAGCATTCGGAGTTTAAGATAATGGTATGTACATAGATTTCGTAAAACTTCGACGAAAGCAACACCACTTTGCCGGTGGATAGGTCGACAAAAATTTGGCTGAACAGACGGTTTTCAGAATCATAGGAAAAATAAGATTCTCTACAAGTCAACTGGTTTTTGGCAATTTTAGTATTTGGAGTTCATTAAAATGGTATGTACCTAGATTTCATAGAATCTAAAGGAAACAAATACAATTTTTCTGGAAGGTTTTGTGCATTTCCAATTGGGCTGAACAGACAATTTTCAAAATCATGGGGACAAAAAATGTTTCTTTTCAAGGTTTTTGGAAATTTTAGTATTTGGAGTTCATTAAAATGATATGAAACTAGAAGACAACATAAATTTCAGCCCGAAAATTCGTAGGTATGAAGTTTGGCTGATCAGACGATTTTCAAAAACTAAGGTTAAAAAAATTATTTTCAAGTCAACTCGTTTTTGGCAATTTCAGTATTCGGAGTTTAAGATAATGGTATGTACATAGATTTCGTAAAACTTCGACGAAAGCAACACCACTTTGCCGGGGGATAGGTAGACAAAAATTTGGCTGAACAGACGATTTTCAGAATCATAGGAGAAATAAGATTCTCTACAAGTCAACTGGTTTTTGGCAATTTTAGTATTTGGAGTTCATTAAAATGGTATGTACCTAGATTTCATAGAATCTAAAGGAAACAAATACAATTTTTCTGGAAGGTTTTGTGCATTTCCAATTGGGCTGAACAGACAATTTTCAAAATCATGGGGTCAAAAAATGATTCTTTTCAAGGTTTTTGGAAATTTTAGTATTTGGAGTTCATTAAAATGATATGAAACTAGAAGACAACATAAATGTCAGCCCGAAAATTCGTAGGTATGAAGTTTGGCTGATCAGACGATTTTCAAAAACTAAGGTAAAAAAAATTATTTTCAAGTCAACTCGTTTTTGGCAATTTCAGTATTCGGAGTTTAAGATAATGGTATGTATCTAGATTTCGTAGAACCTCAACGAAAGCAACACCACTTTGCCGGGGCATTTGTAGATATGAAATTTGGCTGAACAGACGATTTTCAGAATCATAGGAAAAAAAAAAAAAAAAAAAGATTCTCTACAAGTCAACTGGTTTTTGGTAATTTTAGCATTTGGAGTTCATTAAAATGGCATTTATCTAGGTTTCATAGAACCTGGAGGAATGGTGTAATATTCAGCCAGAGGTTTCGTAGGTATGAACTTTGGCTGAACAGACGATTGTCAAAATCATAATGAAAAGAAGTTTCTCTTCCAGGGAACTAGTTTTTGGAAAATTCAGTATTTGGAGTTCATTAAAATGACATGAAAAAGGAAGAAAAGCATACATTTTAGCCAGAGAATTCGAAAGTATAACGATTGGCTGAACAGACGATCTTCAAAAACATAGAGAAAAAATGTTTCTTTTCAAGTCATCTCGTTTATGGCAATTTCAGTATTCGGAGTTTAAGATAATAATATGTATCTAGATTTCAAAGACCCTTGAGGAAAGCAATACCACTTTGCCGGGGGATTCGTAGATATGAAATTTGGATGATCAGACGACTATCAAAATCATAGGGAAAAAAATGTCTTTGGAAAAAAAAGTTTCTCATCCAGTCAACTGGTTTTTGGCAATTACAGTATTTGGAGTTCATTGAAATGATATGTATATATATATATATATATATATATATATATATATATATATATATATATATATATTAGGGTGCATCGAAAAAATAAATCAAAAAAGTGCCCAATGAAAAATCATTAGGGCAGTAGAAACCCCTCAACACATCAAACTCCTTTTTCATCCATCAATAATAGAAGAAGTATTGGATCTGCTTAAGTTCATTGATGACACTTGTGATTGTGATGACCTCTTCAGATACATAAGAGATGGCGAAAGAGTTAACAGAAATTTATCATTTCGACGAATGGCCTTGGGCCAAAATACTAAGTTTTTTGTTATTCTTCTGTATGTACCCCAGATACCCATTCTCTATTTTTTTTTTTTTTTTTTTATAATTTGCCTTTGAAATTTCATTTGAAAATGAGCCATTGCAAGCAACAACAATTATAAATAAATAAAATGAAATAAGCAATATTAAAATAAAAAGTGTACTTTTTACTTCAAATGCACCGAATTCAATTCAATTCCGAACAAGCAACCTGTATAAGAGGTGCAATCATTCAACTCCTATTCGAATCCACTGAAAAACACTTCACAATCTAATATATGAATTTGAGCAAGGGATTTGAGCAACCGAGGAACAGACTGCTGAGTAAGGTGGTGCTGACTGGTGGAGTCTGGCCTCCAACACTCCGAGATCTTGTGACGAGATATCTGGAAGATTTCACAGTTTTTCTCAACTGCATGGATTTTGATGACATCTTACCTTCCCTCTCTCCCTCCTCCGTTCTCTTCTTTCCATTTTCCAAGTCATGATACCAAATTCAAAATTTTGAAGTTTTGCTACCCAAAAATAAATTAATTCATTTTTATTTTATTTTACATATTTCCTGATTATTTTATTGTTTTATGTTACTGTTTGTTTGTTTTCCTTTTTATTTGTTTACAGTTTATTTTACTCACTTTTGATTATTCGAGTTTTGTTATTGCTATGATTCCGTCTAGTTTTTGTTTTCAGTCATGCTTGCTCTTTGATTTTTTATCTATTTTGTTTCTTATTCCTTCTCTCAGCTTAGTGTGAAATTCGGAAAGTGGAAAGAGTGTAGTTCGCCAAGAGGAGCACTCTGAACAAAATAAATTTGACATACAATAAAATCAAAAGCAAATATATTTCATTGAGCGGAACAGACGATTTTCAAAATCACAGGGACAAAAAATGTTTCTCTTCAAGTCAAATGGTTTTTTGCAATTTCAGTATTTGGAGTTCATTGAAATGATATGTACCGAGATTTCATAGAATCTAGAGGAAATGAATATGATAAACCGGAGGATTTGTGAATTTAAAATATGGCTGAACCGACGATTTTCAAAATCATAGGGAAAAAAGTTTCTCTTCAAGTCAACTGGTTTTTGGTTATATTAGTGTTTGGAGTTCATTAACATGATATCAACCTAGATTTCATAGAACCTAGAGTAAGGACATAAATTCATGTACGGGGATTTGTAAATTTTTAATTGGGGTGAAACGACGACTTTCAAAATCATGGGGGGGAGAAAAATGTTTCTTTTCAAGTCAACTGGTTGTTGACAATTTCAGTATTTGGAGTTCATAATAATGAAATGTACCTAGATTTCATAGAACCTCATAGAAAGGCATAAAATTTAGCCGGGGGATTCGCAGATATGAAATTGAATCGCTGAACAGACGATTTTCAAAATCATACGGGAAAAAATGTTTGTTTCCAAATCAACTGGTTAGGGATGGTTAGCGTACAATTTAGCCCGAGAATTCGTAGGTATGAATTTCGGCGGAACAGACGATTTTCAAAAACATCGGGAAAAATTTTTCTTTTCAGGTCAACTGGTTTTTGGCAATTCCAGTAATTGGAGTTCATCCAAGCGATACGTATCATTCATAGAAGCTATAGAAAAGACATACAATTTATCGAGAGGATCCGTAGATTTTAAATAGGGCTGAACGGACGATTTTAAAAATCATGGGTACAAAAAATGTTTCTTTTCATGTCAACTGGTTTTTGGCAATTTCAGTATTTTGTGTTCAAGATAATGATATGTACCTAAATTTCAGAGAACCTAGAGGAAAGACATAGATCAGCGGACTTTTAGATATAAATTTGACTGAACAAACGATTTTCAGAATCATAAGGGAAAAAATATTTCTTATCAAGTCCACAGGTTTTTGGCAAATTCAGTATTGGGAGTTCAATAAATTGATATGTATCTAGATTTCATATAATCTAGAGGAAAGACATACGATTAATTCATCCGGAGCTTTGAATAATTTAAATTGGGCTGAACAGAAGACAAAAATTTGCTATTTCAAGTCAATTGGTTTTTGGCAATTTCAGTATTCGGGGTTCAACATTATGATATGTACCTAGATTTCATGGAATCTAGAGGAAACATACAATTCATCCGGAGGATTTTTAGGTATGAAGTTTGAATGAACAGACGATTATCGAAAACTGGTGATTCGGCTACTTCTGTCTATCTGAATTAAATTTCACTGAAGGGTGGTGGGGGCCCACCGTATTATATAGTGAAACCTTTTTTAACATGTTTAATGTTTTAGGGCTGGGGGTCGTTCTGTGAATTCCGACACGCAAATCTGCAACGTTTTTTTTTTTTCTGATGATTTCCGCTTACAACCGAGTCGTTGCTAGGGAAATGGTACTTCGTCGTTTTTCATCCCACAAAATTCGTTGACCATTCGAAAGCTCTCGATTTATCCAACCATATTATGCTAACTACTGCGAAGTGCGTGGCCAACAAGCTGAGTTATGAGCATGGTTATTTGAATAATTGTGTACACTCAGGTGATCATTCTCAATAATTGATATTGTGAACATGATTGCAACCGCTTGTTAATTTCTGATGATTTCATTGAGCTGGTGTTTCGATGGGAACTTGGCAATATGTCGACACATAAACTGGTCGACACCTCCTGTCGCCATATTTCCACACCAGGTGTTGAAGAAAGTCGATAACGCACATCTTTGAAACTGGTCGACGGATTTATGTCGAAAAATTTGAGATCCGTTTTCCGCTGTATTTCAACAACAGGAGTTGAACATGAGCTAAAAACACCCCTCTTGAAACTGGTCGACTGCTAAACGACGACAAAAGGGTTGTTTGGCCACTACCTGTCCTCAGCCTTGGTCCCATGGGGTCTTTCAATCCGAGGATTAAATGAAAAGTCACATTTACGTTTCTAAACTGTTATGTGATCGTGTTATGAGACCACGAAACTATACACTTCATTCTGATCTACACATCCAACTAATCTGCATTTTTACTAAAGGATTGACTACTTGATGTTATGTATTTTTGAGATGCGAGCATCCAGACCACCAAAATATACACTTCATTCTAACCTACATGTCAGGTATACGAAGGATGTCGATGTAAATATGTCGACGTATCCCCATGGTTGACTTGGACGACCTATTTCAACAAGGGGTGTTGAAAGTTGTCGACTAGTCGCTGTATTTTTGTGTCGCCATATTTCCAATGCCTGTGAAATCGACATTGGTCAACCCTTGGTGTTGAAAGATGTCGACACGGCTTCTTGCCCGTTTGTCGACCAGTTTATGTGTCGACATATTGCCCCCCATCCATGATGATTTCATTGAGCTTGTGTTTCGATGATTTGATTCATAGCAGGTGATCCGAATATTGCGAGAACGGTTTGATTTGTGAAGCGGTGGTTAAATCATTTTAATAGGTAATTTCTATACTTCACACTCTGGGAAGCTGTAATTTCGTATGTAGCCTCTTTAGGACATTTACTTGACGATGCCCAGGGTCCGGATCAGATGAGTGGCTCTTAAAGCTATTTTTTATGCTTTACACTCTAGCAAGCTGTAATTTCGCTTGTAGCCTCTTTAGGACATTTACTTGACGATGCCCAGGGTCCGGATCAGATGAGTGGCTCTTAAAGCTATTTTTTATGCTTTACACAATAGCAAGCTGTAATTTCGCATGTTGCCTCTTTAGGACATTTACTTGACGATGCCCAGGGTCCGGATCAGATGAGTGGCTCTTAAAGCTATTTTTTATGCTTTACACTCTAGGAAGCTGTAATTTCGTATGTAGCCTCTTTAGGACATTTACTTGACGATGCCCAGGGTCCGGATCAGATGAGTGGCTCTTAGAGCTAATTTCTATGCTTTACACTCTAGGAAGCTGTAATTTCGTATGTCGCCTCTTTAGGACATTTACTTGACGATGCCCAGGGTCCGGATCAGATGAGTGGCTCTTAGAGCTAATTTCTATGCTTTACACTCTAGGAAGCTGTAATTTCGTATGTAGCCTCTTTAGGACATTTACTTGACGATGCCCAGGGTCCGGATCAGATGAGTGGCTCTTAGAGCTAATTTCTATGCTTTACGCTCTAGGAAGCTGTAATTTCGTATGTAGCCTCTTTAGGACATTTACTTGACGATGCCCAGGGTCCGGATCAGATGAGTGGCTCTTAGAGCTAATTTCTATGCCTTACACTCTAGGAAGCTGTAATTTCGTATGTAGCCTCTTTAGGACATTTACTTGACGATGCCCAGGGTCCGGATCAGCTGAGTGGCTCTTAGAGCTTGCATACGAGTCTGCAACTAAAGACATAAAATGTCCCAATGTGTTGCAGACTCGTATGCAAGCGTACTTTGGTATGAGTCCCATCGGAAATATCTAATGGTAAAATAAAAATGTATATAAATATAATAAATTGTTTTGGTTAATTAGAATCTTTTCTTTTTTCTTGACCTTAAAAAACTATATCTAATTTCCCCCTATCGAGGAAAAAACATTAAACATGATTTATAGTTTTTCCCTCTAGAGGGAGAAATTATGAAATCGTTGTAGTTTGAAAAAGTTTACTGCTAATTTACTTTTAAAAACTTCACGATTTTTTGAGTGATAGTTAGCTCGATATAACCGAATTGTGCTCTTTCGAAAATGATACAGTAGTTGCAAAGTCATTGCCTGAAAAGGCGTGGCAGCAAAGTACTTTCTCGCTTTCCCAGTTAGATAGAGAGATTAATAATGGAGTTTTTTTCTAACAATTCTGCTATCTTGTTGTACAAACTTTTTTTTGTCATTTGAGAAAAATAAATATATTAAATTTCATTTTCATTTATAAATGTGCTTATACCTTTAAGCCGGAGTTGTGGAGAAGGGTGTGTATTGAGCTTCAACCGTTGAAGCCCTATATCTGCTTGTGTTATCTAATTACCTTGTCACAATGTTAACAATTGATTATTTATTCAACAGCTGAATGATACTTATGGCCGTTTCCACCACAGAGAATTGCTAATCAATCCAGAGTCGATCCAGTGATCTCACAACTGTTTTTGTGAGGTAACCCCCAACTCTAGTTTACTCCCCCATAGCCGTTTGCGGACTAGCCCTATAATGTACTTACATGTTTTCGAAATTTTGGTTTTCTTCCTTTCTTACCATACTAGGTTGAGTGAAATGAGTTCACGAGCATACGGCTTTTTTAATCTATTTTTTTGACAAAGGTAAAGTCTGCCACCATAAGAGATATTATAAGATATATTCCCAAAAATTTGACAATTTTATGTATTGGGCTGAGCGGACGATATTCAAAATCATGAGGACAAAAAATGCTTCTCTTCAAGTCAACTGGTTTTTGGCAATTACAGTATTTGGAGTTCATTGTGTTGATATGTACCTAGATTTCATAGAACCTAGAGTAAGGACATAAATTCATGTACGGGGATTTGTAAATTTTTAATTGGGGTGAAACGACGACTTTCAAAATCATGGGGGGGAGAAAAATGTTTCTTTTCAAGTCAACTGGTTGTTGACAATTCAGCAGTACAGTCGATTAGCAAAAACATAGAAGTCAAAATTAAAGTCAACTGGTTTTTGGGAATTTTAATATTTGGAGTTGATGAAAATGACACGTACCACCATTTCATAGAACCTAGATTCGTAGATATGAACATTGGCTGATATGAAATTTATCTGAACAGACGATTTTCAAAATCATAGGGAAAAAAAATGTTTCTTTCCAAATCATCTGAATTGGGATGGTTAGCATACAATTTAGCCCGAGAATTCGTAGGTATGAATTTCGGCTGAACAGACGATTTTCAAAAACATAGGAAACATAGGAGAAAATGTTTCTTTTCAAGTCAACTGGTTGTTGACAATTCCAGTATTCGGAGTTCAAGATAATTATATGTACCTAATATCATAAAGCCTGGATAGAAAGACATAAAATCCAGCCGGAGGATTCGTAGATATGAATTTCGGCTGAACATACGATTTTCCAAATCATGGGGAAACGCCCACACTTTTTCATAAGCATTCAGTCGTTTGTCAAGTTTAGGTGAAAGAACTGTTATCCACTACTATTCTATAGATAAACGCTTGCATACGAGTCTGCAACACATACTTGTCTTCAACTAAAGACATAAAAAGTCCCAATGTGTTGCAGACACGTATGCAAGCTCTAAGAGCCACTCAGCTGATCCGGACCCTGGGCATCGTCACGTAAATGTGTGTAAAGAGACTACATACGAAATTACAGCTTCCTAGAGTGTAAAGCATAGAAATTAGCTTCAAGAGCCACTCATCTGATCCGGACCCTGGGCATCGTCAAGTAAATGTCCAAAAGAGGCTACATACGAAATTACAGCTTCCTAGAGTGTAAAGAATAGATATTACCTGTTAAAATGATTTAACCACCGCTTCACAAATCAAACCGTTCTCGCAATATTCGGATCACTTGCTATGAATCAAATCATCGAAACACCAACTCAACAACGAAGTACCATTTCCCTAGCAACGACTCGGTTGTAAGCGAAAATCATCAGAAAACAACTGGGACAATTTTCGTCAACAGTTTACGTAACGATTTTTTTGTTAATGTGGCAAAGCAAAGACATAAAATGTCAAAATGTTTCTTTTCTAGTCAACTGGTTTACGGCAATCCTAGTAGTTGGAAGTCATCAAAATGATAGGTACGTATCTAGATTTCATAGAAGCTATAGGAAAGACATACAATTTAGCCGGGGGATTCGCAGATATGAAATTTGGCTGAACAAACGATTTTCAAAGTCATAGGGAGAAAAAATGTTATGTACCTAGATTTCATAGAACTTAGAGGGGAAGCATACAACTAAGCCGGAGAATGTAGGTATGAAGTTAGGCTGAACATTCAATTTGCAAAAACCATAGAAGTCAAGTGAAAAAAAAAAAAAAAAAAAAAAAATCTTTTCAAGTCGTCGTAAAATAATGTCTTTAAAAGTTTTTCGAATCTTCAATTCATCAATTTAAAAATTTAAAATTGATTAAAATTATATGTATCATGATTTCTCAGAACGTATAGGAAACGGTGGGTTTGTTGACGGGAACATCAGCTGAACAGTCGACTAGCAAAAACCGCAAAAACATAGGAGTCAAAATTAAAGTCAACTGGTTTTTGGCAATTTTAATATTTGGAGTTGATGAAAATGACAGGTACCACGATTTCCTTTGAACCCAGATTCGTAGATATGAACTTTGGCTGAAAAGTCGATTTTGAAAATCATAGGAATAAAATATTTCTTTTCAAGTCACCTGAGAAATAATGACCTTCCAAGTCCATCAAATCAAAAATATCCAGATTTTTGACAGTTTAGTATACTTAAAGTTGATGAAAATAATTATAAATATTATGATTTCTTAGTACAGGAAATGCATATGAACCTACGATTCGATCTTGACTTTAGTGAACATGAACAGCAGCGCTCTGTAAAAGTCTAACTCGACTGAGCGACGGTCTACTTTTCAAAATCAAAGAAAACAGGGGCATTTTATATCTACTGATTCTTAATAAGTCCAATGAGTTTTGACAATTTCAATATTTAGCTTTAATAAAAATTATATGTACCTAAAAGGATTCCATACGTACCTTGAGAAAATACATTCAATTCAGTCGAAGACCAAGGGTATCAACGAATTTAAGCACGACTCAGAATAATAATGACCAACGGATGGAAATGATAATAATAATCAATAAGAAGTTTGATTATATTTCCAATTATCGTAGGTACCTATCTTGTACAATAGGCGTTATATTATATTAAAATATTTTGATGAATCTCATTTTTATCACACCCATACATATTCACGAACCAGATATGTAACTTTGTAACACGCACTTTGTAACTTTTCCAAGATGGTCACTCAGGATAATTATCGCATAAGTGGCTTTCTGAATTGCAAGCCTTCTGCTCGTATTACAATAGGTGGCCTCTTCTTAATAACAGAATCGATGGACTGGAGACAAGCTCTAATAAAATCCGTTTTAAATTCCTAGGGTTTGATGACAACTTATTCGTGCTTCAATAAATGCTATGAATTACTTTTTAAAAGGAGCTCCTTCAATAGTTAAGCTACAGGCAGGACGTAATGCTACTCGGCTGAACGCAGGATATTTAAGAATTTTACATTTTTCTTTTTGAATCTACTGGGTTTTAGTAAGACAATTTCCAATTTTTGACAATTTGCATATTTGGAATTGATGAAAATGACGGGTTGCCTAGAGGCAACCGGAGGATCCGTCGATATGAAATTTGGCTGAACATATCGATGTTGCAGGTAGTGCTGTACGTTCTCCAGATGGAATATAAAAGCGGATGTACTACCAGAATTACTATTATTATATCCGATATAGCCCAAGTCTTTGGGAACAGTGAATAAACCATTTCCAGTTTTTAGAACGAATCTAGAGCAATCAGAACAATTATTGCATCACAAGTAAGTGGCTTTCTGAATTTCAAGCCAATTGGCCGTACTACAACAGATGGCCTCTTTTTGACAGAATCGTTTTAGAGAAGCTGTAATAAAATCTGCATTTTGCCCCTTTTATAAGATTTATTTATTTATCCATTATTATTATTATTATTTTGCTATTCCCTTGGGATTGACAATCGAAAGGAATTGTAAACAATTTTCAAATTTTCCAACCCCACCCGAACCAAGGGCTGTAGGTCTCGATGGTATGGGATAATATCCCATCGCATCTATACATCCCATACCGAGCGAGCGAAGCTAACATCTTCCCCTACACACGACGGGATCGCTGAAAGCTAATGAAGGCCTATTGACCTAAATAAAAACTGGAAAAGGTGAAAAAAAGACAAAGAAAAAAACGATACCCGATCGAAAATTGATATACGGAAAATCGGCCGAAATTGATATACGGAAGAAGAAATGGGTGAGAAAGGCAATTATTCTTCCAATCACGGAAGATATAAAACGCCTGGACACCTCATAAAACGAGAGGCAAAGGAATTTATTGAAGTATCGTCAACTGCTTTCGACAATGATGCCGAGGAGAGGCTGAATAACTCACTGATAGTACAAAGTGTAAGGCCACGTTAAAAGAAAATTTTATTATTATACAAAATAAAGGGATTTTGAAGGACGCCACACTATTCAAGATGGTACAGAAGTTTATCAGTCCCTCAATTCTTGTGAAAAAGCAATCGCCCATTGGTTTTTAAGAATGACAGTACAGTGGAAAAAGGCTTATGGAGTGGCATTTTTAATATAATTGGAGCAAACGGAAGCTCTGCAATTCATAATTAGATGGAGAAGCGTTGCAAAGGTGAAAAAGACCAATAAATATCATTTTGGAAAAGTAAGACAGCTACTTCAGCGGCCATGTTGCAATGAATTATGCAATATATAACTGTGGTGCACAATGTCGAGAGTCACTCGGCAAATGCGTTAGCATGACTAGAACAGTTCAGAACATCAATATGACGGATAATGAATTGTAATGAATGGTAATGAATGAATGAATCGGTAATGAATGCTGTCTGACTATATGAGATATATTGACAAAACCCACCGCCAGTTTTACAGAATGCCAAGTGACGTAGCGCAATGGACAGTTGTCGCTTCCCTTTTAACCGTAATAAATTATGAAAAGGTTCCTCAATTTCGAGGGAAAACTGTTAGTGACATTACGAATCAATGCCCAACGATCAATGATCCGGAAGTTATAGTAAACCAACTTAACTTGTCCATCCTCCTCCACCTCCGCCAGTCATCGACCAAAATATCTCCAACGGTCTCCACTTTCATTTCTACTGGCTCTATAACAAGAAATGAACACATTTCATACCCTCCACTTCTATTCCTTTTGATGTTCCAACAAGTCCCATTCTGCCACTGCCTCTAGGAACTTGTGAAGTTGAATGGCCAAGTGAATGACCAGCCTGATAACGACACCTCAAGTGAATCAGGGTCAAGCGACCAGTCATAAGATGACACCAAAGAAGAGAACAGAGGAAAGGGACCGAATAACCTGGCGTACACCAAAACGAAACGCCATCATCAAGCGCTGGTTTGGGCAGCCATTCTATTTTGTAACTCATTTCCTCGCCCCACTCTATCTCAAATAGCAGTCTTCGAGAGTCTTGTCACAACAGCACCCTTTCAATGCGAACCACCCAAAAAATCTGTGCTTGAATTTATTGCGAGCAGCATCAAATCGAATCGAAATCGATAAAATAGGAATCGGAAAAATTACCAATATAATTTCTGCCCTATTCCCCGGTAGCCCTCATATTTAGATATACAATTTCCCTACCAAGGAGGTGGAAATTCACTTCAGGTGAAGAGTTGATTTTTAAAATCATAAGAAAAAAAGTGAAGTTCCGTTCAAGTGAAACTGATTTCTGGAAATTTCAATATTCGGAGTTGATTAAAGTGACACGTACCATGATTTCATAGAACCTGGAGGAAGCCGGGGAGTTCGTTGATATGAACTTGGCTGAACTGAACAGTCGATTTTCAAAATCATAGGGAAAAAATATTACATTTCAAGTCACCTGAGAAATAATAATTGTATTATCAAGTCTATCGAGTCACAAGCCTTCAGATTTTTCACAATTTAAATATTTAAAGTTGATGAAAATAAATATAATATATATCATGATTTCGAAGAATCTACTGGGAATAGATATTCGGTCGTAAACTTAGTGACCATGAACAGCAGTGCTCCGCAAATGTATAACTTGGCTGAGCGACAGCCTACTTTTCAAAATGATTAAAAAAAAGAAATAAAAAAAGCATTTAATGTCTACTAATTCTCAATAAGTCCACTGATTTTTGACAATTTAAAAGTTGTGAGTTAATACAAATTATATGCTAAAGGGTTTTCATAGCAGGTAGAGGCAATACATTCACAATCAGCTTGGCGATAAATCTACTCTGTTGAACGAACGGTATATTTCAAAACTCAACAATATTCTTCTTTCCCAATCTACTGATAATTTTTGTCACCTATTTTGTGACAGTGTCCATATTTGGAGTTAACACGTTGGCTAAAATGTCCCGTACTGAGCTGCTTTGAAACGCGAAGGTAATTGATAGGAGTTCTCTTCGAATTGCTACATTTTCAAGTTGCTTTAAAAATGATTATTGCTTATACCATGAACGGTTATAGTGACCTCCTCGATGAATTTAAGGACTACGGGGGTGGGGGTCCTAGTGTCCCTCAACGCATTAAAGGTAGGTGGCATCACTTCAATGCTATACGGGACTAACTACTACCGACAAGTAACCCCATTTTTATGAAACAAAATAAGGACACTGGTAGAATAAGTGTTAATCTCAATATATTCGTAGATAGGAGTGTGATGTCTCACCCTCGAGTGGTTTAATAAAATACTAGATCCGCCAGGACATTTAAAAATTTTACATTTTTCTTTTTGAATCTACTGCTTTTTAGCACAATTTCCAATTTTTGACAATTTGCATATTTGGAATTGATGAAAATGACGTGTTGCCTAGAGGCAACCGGAGGATCCGTCGATATGAAATTGGGCTGAACATATAGCCGTAGTGCTGTACGTTCTCCAGATGGAATATAAAAGCTGATGTACTATTAGAATTACTATTATTATATCCGATATACCACTATGATAGACGAAGTCTTGGGAACAGTGAATACACTATTTACAGTTTTTTGAACGACTCTAGAGCAATCAGAACAATTATTGCAGCACAAGTAAGTGGCTTTCTGAATTTCAAGCCAATTGCCCGTACTACAACAGATGGCCACTTTTTGACAGAATCGTTTCAGTCAAGCTTCAATAAAATCTGATTTGAATTATTGGGGTCTAATTACAAAATATTCGTACCTCAATAGAAGCTATGAACGATAGTTTCCCCCGACTTGATTTATGTTATTCTGCTGAACAAATGGTCTAGTTTGGAAAATGACAACATTTATTTTTGAATCTACTGGTTGAATGTACCAAGATTTCATAGAACCTAAAGGAAAGCGAGGGGGTTCGTAGACATGAACATGGCTGAACAGTCAATTTTCAAAATCATTGGGAAAAACTTCTGCCAAGTTGGGTGTGGAACATAGCATCCTTGCTTACGTATCATGAAAGTAACGATAATTGAAAAGTTTCAAAAATCTATAGCGGAAAAGAATTAAGAAGTAGCGTGTAACGTCATAACTGGTAAATCAAGAAACGGAAAAAAAAGATAATGTAATTTACGTTTGCGTATACGTAGAGTGAAGTATTGATTTGGTAACAATGAGACTGATAGGGGACCAACTGCCATCTAATCCGCGCATTCCCTGAGAATTTCATCAAAATCGGATGAAAACTGTGGAAATTATGCCGCTACAAGGATATCACATTAGCGCATACACATATTTTCACATTTCTAAAATCATGAGAAAAAAGGATTTCCGTTCAAGTAAAACTGATTTTCGGAAATTTCACTATTAGGAGTTGATGAAAATGACATGTACCAAGATTTCATAGAACCTAGGGGAAATCGGAGGGTTCGTAGATATGAGTAGGTACCAATTGTTAACAATTTTTTTCTTAAATTCCGGCAATACAAATCAATTTTAAGATTTTTAGGATCAATTTCCCCTACTTTTACCTGTTGTTTCAACAAAATTTTGTCCTCAATATTTCTATCGCTTAATTTATGGTAGGTATGGACACTTTTTCAAAATCCGATATAAAAGATGGAAAATTCATTATTTCTCAGCGTGCCTTTGTAACCTTGAACGATTCGTTTCTGATGCCATGCTAGATTTCTCAGCGAAATGCAGTTTTTATTCATGCCCATGGTCAGATTCAGTCCCAAACGGTATAAATGAAACTATACATGCCCTGTTCTATTTTGGAAGCCATGTATCATATTTTCTTAAAATACACTTAATAAAAATTAGTATTTTAGAAAAAAATGTCTTACTTGTTGATTTGTATTAGTTGTGTTTTTTCCCTTGTCCCTCTTAGGTTTGGTGTTTAGAGGGTAGAGAATTTTTTTCACAGGCTTCTCAAATAATGTGGTTTATTCATGGGCGCTCGACTGAGCGACGGTCTACTTTTCAAACCCCAAACGGTCTACGAAATCCCAAGATTCGTAGATATGAACTTTGGCTGAACAGCCGATTTTGAAAATCATAGGAATATAAAATTTCTTTTCAAGTCACCTAAGAAATAATGACTTTTCAAGACCGTCAAATCAAAAAAGGCAGATTTTTGACAGTTTAAATATTTAAAGTTGATGAAAATAATCATAAATATTATGATTTCTTAGTACAGGAAATGCATATGTACCTACGATTCGATCTTGACGTTAGTGAACATGAACAGCAGCGCTCTGTAAAAGTCTAACTCGACGGTCTACTTTTCAAAATCAAAGAAAAGAAGGGCATTTTATATCTACTGATTCTTAATAAGTCCAATGAGTTTTGACAGTTTCAATATTTAGCTTCAATAAAAATAATATGTACCTAAAAGGATTCCATTTGTACCCTGAGAAAATACATTCAAATCAGTCGCAGACCAAGGGTATCAACGAATTTAAGCACGACTCAGAATAATAATGACCAACGGATGGAAATGATAATAATAATCAATAAGAAATTTGATTATACTTCCAATTATCGTACCCATCTTGTACATTAGGCTTTATATTGTATTAAAATATTTTGACGAATCTCATTTTTATCACACCCATACATATTCACGAACTAGATATTGAAACTTTGTAACTTTTCCGAAATGGTCACTCAGGATAATTGTCGCATAAGTGGCTTCCTGAATTTCCTGCCTTCTGACGTGTTAGGTGGCCTCTTCATTACAGAATCGATGGACTGGAGACAAGTGTTGATAAAATCCGTTTTGAATTCCTAGGGTTTGATGACAACTTATTCGTGCTTTCAATAAATGCTATGAATTACTTTTAAAGGAGCTCCTTCAATAATTAAGCTACAGGCAGAACGTTACGCTAGTCGGCTGAACGAAGGATATTTAAAAATTTTATATTTTTCTTTTGGAAACTACTGGTTTTTAGTAAGACAATTTCTAATTTTTGACAATTTGCATATTTGGAATTAATGAAAATGTCGTGTTGCCTAGAGGCAACCGGAGGATCCGTCGATATGAAATTTGGATGAACATATCGATGTAACAGGTAGTGGGGCTGTACGTTCTCCAGATGGAATATAAAAGCGGATGTACTGCTAGAATTACTATTACTACATCCGATATACCACTATGATAGCCCAAGTCTTTGGGAACAGTGAATAAACCATTTCCAGTTTTTAGAACGAATCTAGAGCAATCAGAACAATTATTGCAGCACAAGTAAGTGGCTTTCTGAATTTCAAGCCAATTGCCCGTACTACAACAGATGGCCACTTTTTGACAGAATCGTTTCAGTCAAGCTTCAATAAAATCTGATTTGAATTATTGGGGTCTAATTACAAAATATTCGTACCTCAATAGAAGCTATGAACGATAGTTTCCCCCGACTTACCTGTAATAATTAAGCTACAGGTAGGAATTTAGGTTATTCTGCTGAACAAATGGTCTATTTTGGAAATTTAACAACATTTATTTTTGAATCTACTGGTTGAATGTACCAAGATTTCATAGAACCTAAAGGAAAGCGAGGGGGTTCGTAGACATGAACATGGCTGAACAGTCAATTTTCAAAATCATTGGGAAAAACTTCTGCCAAGTTGGGTGTGGAACATAGCATCCTTGCTTACGTATCATGAAAGTAACGATAATTGAAAAGTTTCAAAAATCTATAGCGGAAAAGAATTAAGAAGTAGCGTGTAACGTCATAACTGGTAAATCAAGAAACGGAAAAAAAAGATAATGTAATTTACGTTTGCGTATACGTAGAGTGAAGTATTGATTTGGTAACAATGAGACTGATAGGGGACCAACTGCCATCTAATCCGCGCATTCCCTGAGAATTTCATCAAAATCGGATGAAAACTGTGGAAATTATGCCGCTACAAGGATATCACATTAGCGCATACACATATTTTCACATTTCTAAAATCATGAGAAAAAAGGATTTCCGTTCAAGTAAAACTGATTTTCGGAAATTTCACTATTAGGAGTTGATGAAAATGACATGTACCAAGATTTCATAGAACCTAGGGGAAATCGGAGGGTTCGTAGATATGAGTAGGTACCAAATGTTAACAATTTTTTTCTTAAATTCCGGCAATACAAATCAATTTTAAGATTTTTAGGATCAATTTCCCCTACTTTTACCTGTTGTTTTAACAAAATTTTGTCCTCAATATTTCTATCGCTTAATTTATGGTAGGTATGGACATTTTTTCAATTCCGATATAAAAGATGGAAAATTCATTATTTCTCAGCGTGCCTTTGTAACCTTGAACTATTCATTTCTGATGCCATGCTAGATTTCTCAGCGAAATGCAGTTTTTGTTCATGCCCATGGTCAGATTCAGTCCCAAACGGTATAAATGAAACTATACATGCACTGTTCTATTTTGGAAGCCATGTATCATATTTTCTTAAAATACACTTAATAAAAATTAGTATTTAAAAAAAAATGTCTTGTTGATTTGTGATAGTTGTGTTTTTTCCCTTGTCCCTCTTAGGTTTGGTGTTTAGAGGGTAGAGAATTTTTTTCACAGGCTTCTCAAATAATGTGGTTTATTCATGGGCGCTTTCGCCGTCTTTTGGCCTCTTCAGACCTGCAATCATTTTACATACTTATACAACTTAATCATAGCTCATCTAATAGGAGCTTGTTGATGATTTGGGTTTTAGTATACATTTTTACCTTATTATAGATTGGTTCATGTTTAAATACAAGGTTTTTTTTGGGCCCCATCAACATCTCAGTTATAACCTGTTGATTATTAGTTGTGTTTAGTTATATGCATGACTAGATAATATTCATTGCTAGGTTATTGAAAGTGGTAGTCTTACCTGTTATATTTGGAGGTGTTGTTTGCGTCAATGGTGTAAAAATCGAAATAGATGAGAAAAATTGTGTGGAGCGACACACATTGTCTAAACATAAACATAATTAATGCTTAACAGGTCAGAACTATGAGGTTCAACTAGCAATGTTTCCTGTTCAAAGGAAAATGGCTTTTTCGCATTTTAAACGCTGAAACGTGAAGAAGGCAAAGTGCGTTTTTTCAAGGTCAGCAGTGAATGTTGAAAAGGAATAACTGCAAAAACAGTGCATTCTGGCGGAATGCAATTTTATTAAGCCTGTCAGGTTAGGGTATGAAATATTGAAGTACCTACCTAACGTTTGACGTGCCTAGTGTTTTCAAACAGTGTCTTGACAACTTTTGTTCTTCCAAAGTTATTATTCCATCTTCATTGAAGATTATTTATTGATGGGTATTCGAAAAAATGTACAACATTATTCCATTGATTGCTAGAGGTAAGTACCTGTTGCGATATCAAATTACACTAATGCATTTATCACTATTGTGGTACAAATGAAAAGTTATAGGTACGTACCTACCAACCTATTGTCCATTGTTTTGTCCGTATTTTATTGTTTGTGTGTTTTGTTTGGCCGAATGTAGTCAAAATTATTTGGTGAAATCAATAAATGGTACACTGTATTCCATCGTGAGAAAGTAAAAACATCATGTAGATAGTAAGTAGGTACGTTATAAGTCACAGGTACATATTTTTTAATGTGAGAAGGAAGGAATTAGTGATTTGTTGTTTCGAATTTTTTTTCTCTTAGCTCAACTGCTGTTACTCAGATTCGTGAGCATGAGGCACAACATCGTAACGAGGAATCTCGCAACCAAGAGGAAGAACCCAGAGTTGTTCGACGGAGACGGCAATGGGTAACACCGTACCTCACGAGAAGAGACGAATCGTCTCTTCATAAAAACATCTTAATGGAACTGTGTTTGGAAGACCCCAACAGATTTCGTAGGTCTGTAACTAAAATGTGTTCAATAATTTGTAAATATTATTAGGAGCACGATGTCCTAGCGCTCCTAAGTTGATGTCATGCAGCATGATCGTATGAGCGAATTTTCGTAAATTACAGTAACAAATTGGTAAATTGTTTTGAAAATTCAGCACGTCCAGTAAAAACGAAGTTCAACACGCAATTTAATGACAAATAACTCGTTCTAAATAATAATCGGCAAATAATATTCGTTTTATTATGTTTTTCAATTGTTATCTATTGTTTAGTACTAATCATTGACTCCGGATTAGTACTATATTGTTCCGGCATTAATTTCTGCATAGATTTTTTAATGTTCTAGTTGATCGTTGATAAACTTCTATTGACTAAAATTCTGTAAAAAATATAAATTCAACAATTTATAGCCGTTTTTAGCAATTTTTAGTGATTATTTTAGCATTTTTTGAAATTTTGCCGATGTTTTCTGCTCAACATATGTCTGTGTTCGTTTAATGCCTGACTCTACGAGTATAAGCTCAGTAATCTACTAAGAACAGCTGTCTAGTCAGAAATAATATACGATTGTGTGCCTCATAAATTGTCTTTTTGAAGGGGTTCTTGAATTTTAGCCCCCGGGCGTGTATTCACCCTCCACGGCCCTGATTACAAGTTGTGCTTGAAATTGTTCAGGTGTCTTCGCATGGATTCGGCAGTTCAAAGAGCTGCTGAATCTAGTAACACCACATATCCGAAGGCAGGAGACAACGTTCGGAAGGCCAATGTCCCCTGAACAACGCCTATCCCTGACTCTCCGTTACCTTGCGACAGGTATGTTGCTCATCATTTCATTATAGCTTGTTAATTATGCAGAGTATCTGTTACTGTAAATGCCCGAAGTTCGGTAAAACCTAAGATTTACCAGTGAATCTCCGAGTTTACCGGTTAATATCCGAAATCCACGAAAATTTTCGTCAGTAATCTAGTGTGTATAGATCACTATTCGGAATAGATCAAGTCCACACCAACGCTCGCATCTCCAAAGCCAAAAAATATCCTACATCAATCGATCACTAAAATATAGATTAGTGGGGTGTATAGGTCAGCAGGCTGGGCATTTGCGGCTTTTACATTGACATATATATCGTTAGTTTTCCCAATGCTCATATTTTTCAAAACTACGTTTTTTGTACTGACAGACTTGGTTTCAACAGGATCAGAAACTCACTAACAGTGCCTTTCAAGTCACGTTCATTGTCTGAGTGTTTATCGTCATTTGTTGTTGCTCAAGAATTATTTTTTTGCCATGTGAATCTCAAGAAGATTTGAGGACTACCTTCCGTATTGGGCAGTCAACAATCAGTGGAATGATAAAAGAGACTGTTGCTGCGATCCAGGCCGTACTTGAGCCAAATTATCTAAGGCCCCCAGGCTCAGAGGGTACTTATGTCATTCAATTACTTTTACTTGAATGAGCATGTGTGAACATTAACTCTTAAGCCACCCCATTGCGTCAACATAAGACAAAAATCATCCCCCCTCCCCCATGCAAACCTCACATCAACGTACACATTTCGGTTATGATTTCAATGAATTAGTAATTAATTAAATATGCGATGTGGTTTGTTCCAGAGGAGTGGTTGAATATAGCCAGGCAGTTTGAGGAGCATAAGAATTTCCCTAATCGTATTGGAGCAGTGGACGGGAAGCATGTTAGGATACAAGCTCCCATTCAAAGTGGATCAACATTTTACAATTACAAAGACTTCTTCAGCATTGTCCCCTATTCGCCGTTGTCGTTGTCCCTTTGAGGTTCATTTTTGTGGACATCGGTAGAAACGGTAGGATCGATTCTGGAGTTTCCAACATGTCACGTCTCAAAAGGTACGTAGTTGAAAAAAAAAAATTCGGGATGTAGGTATGGCACGTTTGTATGTATTTTACTCTTGCATCGAGAGACTCTGATTATAGGAAGGCATTTAAATTGTATTTTTTCAATGCTTTAAGGAGCATGGTACACCTCTCCCTAATGTCCGTCACCTTGGCGTTGGTGGGAGGGCTTAGCCACGGCTCGCACTGTCCATTGGGCTGCAATAGGAAAGCGCCAATCCCTTGAAATTTACCAATATGAAGTGTAAGGAAAGCGCCAGCTAACGTCATAGGAAAGCGCCAGTGAGATAACGACGGTCAAACTCCGGACTCACTCCGCACTTGTCAAAACAAGAAATTCGATAAGGTCAGTTAGTCGATAAACGTGCTCGTGAGATTAGTCGTTTAACAGAGTAGTCGGCCGGAGGTTTTTGGTTATGGAGTTGAAGAGAATATCAACCAACAAAGAAAACGATGGTTAGCTATACTGTAATTTTACGTTTAGGCGAGTTCGCGACCTGCAAGACGGAAATGTTTGTTGGCGGTGCACGCGTCGACAGTGTTCATGTACAATTTATACAGATTCCGGTGCTTACGCCCGGAAACGATTATCTTGGACTTTGAAGCGGCTGCGCACAAGTCTGTACGGGTCGTATTTCCAGGGTGTATCATAAAAGGTTGCCGATTCCACCTTGGCCAAGCATGGCACAGGAAAATTGTTGAACTGGGGCTGAAAAGAGAATACGAACAGAAAGATTCTGAAAAAAGTGTGTGGATGAAATTATTTTTTTCACTGCCGTTCCTACATTTTTCCAAGATTGAGGATACATTTTGTGATCTCATCTCTGAGGCACCTGACGTAGTAGGAACACCGATTTTGAAATTCGCTGATTACGTCTTCGATAATTATATTTCGGAAGAAGCTGCCTTCCCACCGGCGATTTGGAGTTCACCTGTATCAGACTCACACGATCCGAGGACAACAAACGCAGCTGCGAGCTACCATCGACACCTGAACGACATGTTTTACAGCCCAAAGCCCTCAACTCAATACACACATTAATAATAACACTCACAAAACTTCAGAGTGAAACCTACCTAAAAATGAAGGGCACAAAAGGGGAAAAAGTAACTAAAAAAAAGGCGCTTCAAATTGACTGCATCCAAAGTAAATACGAAGAATACAAGAACGGCAACATCACCATACTTGAATTTCTGAATGTTGGTAGGATGTTATTACCGAACCCAATATAAACAAGTAGACATTAAGTTTGTGACGACCGATGTACAATATTCTTCTAATTATTACATTTATTAAACTAGCATAACAGTGATATTTGCTTGGAGCTGTCCTTGAACTTCACCTGGCGCATTCCTATAACTTTTAAAAGCCAGAACTGGCGCTTTCCTACTATATATTTAGGCAATTGGCGCTTTCCTGGTTTTCCCGTCCATTGCATAAGAATTTCCCTCATTGTATTGGAGCAGTGGACGGGAAGCATGTTAGGATACAAGCTCCCATTCAATGTGGATCAAAATTTTACAATTACAAAGACTTCTTCAGCATTCCCATATTCGCCGTTGTCGTTGTCCCTTTGAGGTTCATTTTTGTGGACATCGGTAGAAACGGTAGGATGAGCGATTCTGGAGTTTCCAACATGTCACGTCTCAAAAGGTACGTAGTTGAAAAAAAAAAAAAAAAAAAAAAAAAAAAAAAAAAAAAAAAAAAAAAATCGGGATGTAGGTATGGCACGTCTGTATGTATTTTACTCTTGCATCGAGAGACGATGATAATAGGTAGGCATTTAAATTGTATTTTTTCAATGATTTATGGTGCACCCCACCTAATGTCCGTCACCTTGGCGTTGGTGGGAGGGCTTAGCCACGGCTCGCACTGTCCATTGCACGATAGTATCTCCTAGGAGTATACTGGGCAGTGTGAGCTATTGCACTGTTACTAAGAACGGACCCCCCCCCCCCCCCCCCAAGACAAGGTGTGCACGCCGTGCCTATGGTCTACATGGTGCCACGGTTACTTTACTAGACGGTACCTGTCAACGCCGGGAGCTCCTGGCCTATGACGTAGGTGGTCCCTTTACCATTGCGGGAGCCTCTCAAATACGCACGGAATCAGTGCAAAACAAACGTTTTAATAACTC
This sequence comes from Adelphocoris suturalis, assembly GCA_030762985.1. Lineage (NCBI taxonomy): Eukaryota > Metazoa > Arthropoda > Insecta > Hemiptera > Miridae > Adelphocoris > Adelphocoris suturalis. The sequence continues at coordinate 24,778,223 of CM061042.1, forward strand.
TACTGATGATTTCATCAACTATTCTTCGATAGATTGTTATTGAAAGCTATTTTCTGTATTATACCTAGTTTAAAATTTGGTTTTTTAGAAATTAGATTGAGAAAAAAAACAGAAAGATCATCTTTTCCTCATTTATCTACGGAGAAAAGAACAGATATATGTTACTTTGAGGCAAACGAGTTTCCAAGGTAGGTATCTAGGATAAAAAAGAGAATATTCAAGAATAATGAATAAAATAAAAATATTTAATTACAGATAGGTAATTACATTAATTATACGTAAGTTATTTACTTTGATTATTTTCAAAAAATTAGAAGTAAAACATAAATAATCCTTGGTAAACTTTGATATGATATAATTGTATAATAGGTAGGTAATAATAATAACAACTCAAAAATACAAATTTATCCAACTAGTTTCTTTATTTTCTTGAATTTTTTCTGTCTTCACTGGCACTCCGTTTTCTTGATTTCAAAAGTTTTTCTTCCTTTCGTAACTTATTTATATTCTTCATTCTGATAAATGTTCGAGTCCTAACAAAGCACGAAACTACGAAATCATCAATCTCGGGATTCTTATGTTTTACGACTTCAATTAGACGAGAAAAAACTCCTGCGTTCTGACAAATAAAATTCCCGTAACATTTTTTAAATTCGTCTTCGATTTCCCGTGCACAGTTCATGAATGTTTTGGATATTCAACAAGTTTTAAATCGGTCTCCGTTTCGGAACTCAGAACAGCCTGAATTTCCTTGCGAATGGTTCATTTTTCCGATCGATTTTTGCGATCATCGTTAGGAAAAGCTGTCGATATGATTTTTGTCGCAAGAGATTTACCCAAAAGCAGGTGTGGTACTGTGCCCGGTTTCAAATCAAATTTCGGAGGAATTTTTGTAGCTCAGCTCTCAAATCATGCTTATAATCACTCTGATCAAAATGAGTAGAACATACCCGAGCTTGGTCTATTTTGAAAGAGTCTGCACGCTTACACGCCACAATCCACTTAGATCTCGTCTCCTTATCCTTCGGAAACCGGTGAAAATGGAGTCCAGGATTTTTCTCGCCGTGTTTGTTCGAACAAGTCGCTAAGGCACAGCAAACCATTTTTAAAAACTTCACTCACCAACAAAATTAGAAACGTGAATGAGGGTATAAGCGCAATGCACAGGGCGAGTGAAAGGTGGCAGAAGGGACCAGTGACGTAGCGCTCCTTGGGTTTTCCCTAAACGCCTTCAGATTGACAGGTACCGTCTAGTAAACTAACCGTGCATGGTGCAGAGGGTAATGTGCACCTCAAACGGCTGCCCCAGGGTAAACGGCTGCCCCAGGGTACCGGCCGACCCCGTGGGTGTAATAGGGCTTACCCGCGCATGCGGGGCTCTGCACGGGTAGACGCTTATTTCCCTAGCTTCTTGTGGGAACAAGAATGAACCACCAGGAAATTTACAAAGAAATTGTTCTGACAGTGATGAGATTGGTGGAGACAACCTTTCCTCATCATTGTCAGAAATTACAATCAATGATGCTGGGGCAGCCCAAACCCCGGCATCAATGGATTGTCACAGCAGTGATGGTGGCAGCGTGAAAAGGAACCACTAGCACCGGGCAGTGCAAAACATAATGTAATTTAAATACATTTTCAGCATCATTCTGTATACATTTTTTAATACTCTATTTCAAGGTTAATATAGTTGACTTGATCAATATTCTGATAATAATGATAAATTTAACGATTTTTAGCCGTTTGGAGCCATGTTCAAGCTTTTAACCGTTTTTGAGTCATTAAGCAATTGATATAGAAAATTTTACTGAAAATGTACTTGAATTCCATTATGTTTTGCGCTGAAATCATGAAAACTTCAATAAAAGCTATAACTCCAAAACCTCTTTTTTATTAGCAGATATAATTTGGAATACGTTTGTCAAAAAGTTAATAGTATACAATTTCCTTGCACTCCAAACGCTCAAATTTCGAAGCAATTCAACAATTTACAATATGGAAGTTTACAATAATTTGCTCATACGATCATGCTTCATGGCTGGAACTTTCAAGTTAGCACTTTGTATAAAATACATATATTTTTGTTTCCAGTCGGTTGGAGGAAGGCTCTCTACATGTTCCACACTCGAGGCATCTTGTTGCGGGCGGCCCTGCACTGCCATTTGTATTTGTGGCAGATCAAGGGTTGCCTCTGAAACAATACATGTTGGTGCCATTTTCTGAGCGAGATGTAGCGAACAATGTGCCTCGCAGAGCGTTCAACTATTGGTTAGTACGTAACGTTTCAGCAACTCACTACTTTCACTCATACTACTTTGTTTCTATTCAAGGTTTTTGGTAATTTCGGTATTCGGAGTTAAAGATAATGATATGTGCCTAGATTTCATAGAACCCAGATGAAAGTCATATAATAAACCGGAGTATTTGTGTATTTAAAATTAGGCTGAACGAACAGACGATTTTCAAAATCATAGGGAAAAATGTTTCTCTTCAAGTCAACTGGTTTTTGGTTATATTAGTGTTTGGAGTTCATTAAAATGATATCAAACTAGAAGAAAAGCATATAATTCAGCCCGAGAATAATTCATAGGTATAAAGTTTGGCTGGACAGACGATTTTAAAAAACTTAGGTGAAAAATAATTCCTCTCAAGTCAACTCGTTTTTGGCAATTTCAGTATTCGGAGTTTAAGATAATGGTATGTACATAGATTTCGTAAAACTTCGACGAAAGCAACACCACTTTGCCGGGGGATAGGTAGACAAAAATTTGGCTGAACAGACGATTTTGTAAATCATAGGAAAAATAAGATTCTCTACAAGTCAACTGGTTTTTGGCAATTTTAGTATTTGGAGTTCATTAAAATGGTATGTACCTAGATTTCATAGAATCTAAAGGAAACAAATACAATTTTTCTGGAAGGTTTTGTGCATTTCCAATTGGGCTGAACAGACAATTTTCAAAATCATGGGGACAAAAAATGTTTCTTTTCAAGGTTTTTGGAAATTTTAGTATTTGGAGTTCATTAAAATGATATGAAACTAGAAGACAACATAAATTTCAGCCCGAAAATTCGTAGGTATGAAGTTTGGCTGATCAGACGATTTTCAAAAACTAAGGTAAAAAAAATTATTTCCAAGTCAACTCGTTTTTGGCAATTTCAGTATTCGGAGTTTAAGATAATGGTATGTACCAAGATTGCGTAGAACCTCGATGAAATTTGGCTGAACAGACGATTTTCAGAATCATAGGAAAAAAAAAAAAAAAAAGATTCTCTACAAGTCAACTGGTTTTTGGTAATTTTAGCTTCTGGAGTTCATTAAAATGACATTTATCTAGGTTTCATAGAACCTGGAGGAATGGTGTACAATTCAGCCAGAGGTTTCGTAGGTATGAACTTTGGCTGAACAGACGATTTTCAAAATCATAATGAAAAAAAGTTTCTCTTCCAGGGAACTAGTTTTTGGAAAATTCGGTATTTGGAGTTCATTAAAATGATATGAAAAATGTAGAAAAGCATACAATTCAGCCAGAGAATTCGAAGGTATAAAGATTGCCTGAAAAAACGATCTTCAAAAACATAGAGAAAAAATGTTTCTTTTCAAGTCATCTCGTTTATGGCAATTTCAGTATTCGGAGTTTAAGATAATAATATGTATCTAGATTTCAAAGACCCTTGAGGAAAGCAATACCACTTTGCCGGGGGATTCGTAGATATGAAATTTGGATGATCAGACGACTATCAAAATCATAGGGAAAAAAATGTCTTTGGAAAAAAAAGTTTCTCATCCAGTCAACTGGTTTTTGGCAATTACAGTATTTGGAGTTCATTGAAATGATATATATATATATATATATATATATATATATATATATATATATATATATATAAATAAATATATATATATATATATATATATATATATATATATATATATATATATATATATATGGGTGCATCGAAAAAATAAATCAAAAAAGTGCCCAATGAAAAATCATTAGGGCAGTAGAAACCCCTCAACACATCAAACTCCTTTTTCATCCATCAAATAAAAGAAAAGACGTATTGGATCTGCTCAAGTTCATTGATGACACTTGTGATTGTGATGACCTCTTCAGATACATAAGAGATGGCGAAAGAGTTAACAGAAATTTATCATTTCGACGAATGGCCTTGGGCCAAAATACTAAGTTTTTTGTTATTCTTCTGTACTAGCCGCTCCGGCTCGCTACGCTCGCCTCCACGTCCAGCCGGGGGGCAAGCCCCCCGGACCCCCCATTAAGTTGCTCGCTTCGCTCGCAAAGTGTGGCATGTAGGGAATATTGCTCGCTTCGCTCGCAAAGTCTGGCATGTAGGGAATGTTGCTCGCTTCGCTCGCAAAGTCTGGCATGTAGAAAATGTTGCTCGCTTCGCTCGCAAAGTATGGCATGTAGGGGATGCTGCTCGCTTCGCTCGCAAACGGTAGATCTCTAAGGGTAGGTTTAACTTCTGTAGGGTATGCTGCTCGCTTCGCTCGCTTGAGGAAGTTATACTGCCCACCCAACTTGGCAAACGTTTTTTTCTGTTGGAAATTCTTACAAACAAATTAAATCTTATAAAACTAAATGGAACCACGAAAGGTTTATTAGAGAATGTTGCTCGCTTCGCTCGCAAGGTATTGCTGTATATGTGTAGGAAAAAACCCGTATTTATTCTGTTGAAATGAGTCATCGAGTCCCTTCTGGTTAGCAACATTGTGAAACGGCGGCGGTCTCGATTTGTAGGAGGAAGTTATATTGGAGGAAGTTATACTGCCCACCCAACTTGGCAGACGTTTTTTTCTGTTGGAAATTCTTACAAACAAATTAAATCTTATAAAACTACGTGGAACCACAAAAAAGTTTATTTGGGGATGTTGCTCGCTTCGCTCGCAAGGCATTGCTGTATATGTGTAGGACAAACCCGTCCATCCTTATATGCCCGCGTGCGTTGGCCTGCTCGCAAGATATTGCGTAGAAGTCGAGTCCCTTCCGTTGTGAAATGGGCGGCGGGGTCGATTAAAAATGTAATTTTAACGATTCGCCTCGCTTCCGCTCGCGATTTGACCAACTTAACGTCACTTTTTTCGATATCCGATTTCGGATTCAGATTCGGCGGACCCAAAGCTGTATTTCGCCCGCGAAAACCGTTCCGAAAAACGTACCTTTATGGGGTATATTTTAATCGGAAAAAACCAAGTTTTTCGGCGGAGTTTTCGAGAAAACGGGTCCGTACTCTCGCATTTTTTTGACGCATTTCCCGATACTTTTTTCGCGATCCGATCGCGCCGTCGTCTTCCTCGTAGGAAAACCTACGAAACCCGTATTTTTCCGGAATTGTCAACGGCCGTTTAGAGGGGTAGGGGAAGCGGGGAAGTCCAAAAAGCGCACATTAACCGGAACTTCGACCCCCCTCCCGCCCTACGGCCCATGGTTCGGCTGGGATTAGACAATTTTAAATTCGCTCGTTCCACCTTTCGGAAAATCTCAAGAAGATCCCCCCACTCGTACACTCCCCCCACTCAGCCGTTTGGCCGTGCATAGACACGACAGACAGACAAACAGACAGACGGAGTTTCATTCTTATAAATAATAGAGATGTACCCCAGATACCCATTCTCTATTTTTTTTTTTTTTTTTTTATAATTTGCCTTTGAAATTTCATTTGAAAATGAGCCATTGCAAGCAACAACAAAACTAAACAAACAAAATGAAATAAGCAACATTAAAATAAAAAGTGTACTCTTTACTTCAAATGCACCGAATTCAATTCAATTCCGAACAAGCAACCTGTATAAGAGGTGCAATCATTCAACTCCTATTCGAATTAACTGAAAAACACTTCACAATCTAATATATGAATTTGAGCAAGGGATTTGAGCAACCGAGGAACAGACTGCTGAGTAAGGTGGTGCTGACTGGTGGAGTCTGGCCTCCAACACTCCGAGATCTTGTGACGAGATATCTGGAAGATTTCACAGTTTTTCTCAACTGCATGGATTTTGATGACATCTTACCTTCCCTCTCTCCCTCCTCCGTTCTCTTCTTTCCATTTTCCAAGTCATGATACCAAATTCAAAATTTTGAAGTTTTGCTACCCAAAAATAAATTAATTCATTTTTATTTTATTTTACATATTTCCTGATTATTTTATTGTTTTATGTTACTGTTTGTTTGTTTTCCTTTTTATTTGTTTACAGTTTATTTTACTCACTTTTGATTATTCGAGTTTTGTTATTGCTATGATTCCGTCTAGTTTTTGTTTTCAGTCATGCTTGCTCTTTGATTTTTTATCTATTTTGTTTCTTATTCCTTCTCTCAGCTTAGTGTGAAATTCGGAAAGTGGAAAGAGTGTAGTTCGCCAAGAGGAGCACTCTGAACAAAATAAATTTGACATACAATAAAATCAAAAGCAAAGTATATAATTGGGCGGAACAGACGATTTTCAAAATCATAGGGAAAAATGTTTCTCTTCAAGTCAACTGGTTTTTGGTTATATTAGTGTTTGGAGTTCATTAAAATGATATCAAACTAGCCCGAGAATAATTCATAGGTACAAAGTTTGGCTGAACAGACGATTTTAAAAAACATATAGAAAAAATGTTTCTTTTCAAGTCAATTCGTTTTTGGCAATTTCAGTATATCGACAGTGAACTTGTAAAACTCCGTAAGTCTGAATTTTCCGAAAATGAGGTTTTGAGTTCTTCTAGTAAAATAGGGGCTTCTGAATCGCTATGCAAAGCATTATTGGCTAGAACCGCGTAATTTCGTCGCTATGGTGATTTGAAATACTCCGTAAGTCTGAGATGTGATTTCAAGGTTATAAATTCGCGTAAGTCTGTCTGATTCAACGTGTTTTTGAAGAGCAACTGGACACAACAGAGAAAGGTAAGCTTTAATGGTGTTTTCTCGTAGTTTTTGTTAAATTACTGTTTGAACTTTGATGTAACTTAGTTCTTAATATGAAATAATTTCGTATGTAGCCTCTTTAGGACATTTACTTGACGATGCCCAGGGTCCGGATCAGCTGAGTGGCTCTTAGAGCTTGCATACGAGTCTGCAACTAAAGACATAAAATGTCCCAATGTGTTGCAGACTCGTATGCAAGCGTACTTTGGTATGAGTCCCATCGGAAATATCTAATGGTAAAATAAAAATGTTTATAAATATAATAAATTGTTTTGGTTAATTAGAATCTTTTCTTTTTTCTTGACCTTAAAAAACTATATCTAATTTCCCCCTATCGAGGAAAAAACATTAAACATGATTTAATGTTTTCCCCTCTCAAGGGAGAAATTATGAAATCGTTGTAGTTTGAAAAAGTTTACTGCTAATTTACTTTTAAAAACTTCACGATTTTTTGAGTGATAGTTAGCTCGATATAACCGAATTGTGCTCTTTCGAAAATGATACAGTAGTTGCAAAGTCATTGCCTGAAAAGGCGTGGCAGCAAAGTACTTTCTCGCTTTCCCAGTTAGATAGAGAGATTAATAATGGAGTTTTTTTCTAACAATTCTGCTATCTTGTTGTACAAACTTTTTTTTGTCATTTGAGAAAAATAAATATATTAAATTTCATTTTCATTTATAAATGTGCTTATACCTTTAAGCCGGAGTTGTGGAGAAGGGTGTGTATTGAGCTTCAACTGTTGAAGCCCTATATCTGCTTGTGTTATCTAATTACCTTGTCACAATGTTAACAATTGATTATTTATTCAACAGCTGAATGATACTTATGGCCTGTTCCACCACAGGGAATTGCTAATCAATCCAGAGTCGATCCAGTGATCTCACAACTGTTTTTGTGAGGTAACCCCCGACTCTAGTTTACTCCCCCATAGCCGTTTGCGGACTAGCCCTATAATGTACTTACATGTTTTCGAAATTTTGGTTTTCTTCTTTTCTTACCATACTAGGTTGAGTGAAATGAGATCACGAGCATACGGCTTTTTTTATCTATTTTTTTTACAACGGTAAAGTCTGCCACCATAAGAGATATTATAAGATATATTCCCCAAAATTTGACAATTTTATGTATTGGGCTGAACGGACGATTTTCAAAATCATGGGGGAAAGAAATGCTTCTCTTCAAGTCAACTGGTTTTTGGCAATTACAGTATTTGGAGTTCATTGTGTTCATATGTACCTAGATTTCATAGAACCTAGAGAAAAGACGTAAATTCATGTATGGGGATTTGTATATTTTTAATTGGGGTGAACAGACGACTTTCAAAATCATGGGGGGCCAAAAATGTTTCTTTTCAAGTCAACTGGTTGTTGACAATTCCAGTATTCGGAGTTCAAGATAATTATATGTACCTAATATCATAAAGCCTGGATAGAAAGACATAAAATCCAGCCGGAGGATTCGTAGATATGAATTTCGGCTGAACATACGATTTTCCAAATCATGGGGAAACGCCCACACTTTTTCATTAGCATTCAGTCGTTTGTCAAGTTTAGGTGAAAGAACTGTTATCCACTACTATTCTATAGATAAACGCTTGCATATGAGTCTGCAACACATACTTGTCTTCAACTAAAGACATAAAATGTCCCAATGTGTTGCAGACACGTATGCAAGCTCTAAGAGCCACTCAGCTGATCCGGACCCTGGGCATCGTCAAGTAAATGTCCAAAAGAGGCTACATACGAAATTACAGCTTCCTAGAGTGTAAAGAATAGATATTACCTGTTAAAATGATTTAACCACCGCTTCACAAATCAAACCGTTCTCGCAATATTCGGATCACTTGCTATGAATCAAATCATCGAAACACCAACTCAACAACGAAGTACCATTTCCCTAGCAACGACTCGGCTGTAAGCGAAAATCATCAGAAAACAACTGGGACAATTTTCGTCAACAGTTTACGTAACGATTTTTTTGTTAATGTGGCAAAGCAAAGACATAAAATGTCAAAATGTTTCTTTTCTAGTCAACTGGTTTACGGCAATCCTAGTAGTTGGAAGTCATCAAAATGATAGGTACGTATCTAGATTTCATAGAAGCTATAGGAAAGACATACAATTTAGCCGGGGGATTCGCAGATATGAAATTTGGCTGAACAAACGATTTTCAAAGTCATAGGGAGAAAAAATGTTATGTACCTAGATTTCATAGAACTTAGAGGGGAAGCATACAACTAAGCCGGAGAATGTAGGTATGAAGTTAGGCTGAACATTCAATTTGCAAAAACCATAGAAGTCAAGTGAAGTGAAAAAAAAAAAAAAAAAAAAAAAATCTTTTCAAGTCGTCGTAAAATAATGTCTTTAAAAGTTTTTCGAATCAGAAGTCTTCAATTCATTCAATTTAAAAATTTAAAATTGATTAAAATTATATGTATCATGATTTCTCAGAACGTATAGGAAACGGTGGGTTTGTTGACGGGAACATCAGCTGAACAGTCGACTAGCAAAAACCGCAAAAACATAGGAGTCAAAATTAAAGTCAACTGGTTTTTGGCAATTTTAATATTTGGAGTTGATGAAAATGACAGGTACCACGATTTCCTTTGAACCCAGATTCGTAGATATGAACTTTGGCTGAAAAGTCGATTTTGAAAATCATATGAATAAAATATTTCTTTTCAAGTCACCTAAGAAATAATAGAAAATAATTATAAATATTATGATTTCTTAGTACAGGAAATGCATAGGTACCTACGATTCGGTCTTGACAATAGTAAACATGAACAGCAGCGCTCTGTAAAAGTCTAACTCGACTGAGCGACGGTCTACTTTTCAAAATCCCAGATAACAAGGGCGTTTTATATCTACTGATTCTTAATAAGTCCAATGAGTTTTGACAATTTCAATATTTAGCTTTAATAAAAATTATATGTACCTAAAAGGATTCCATACGTACCTTGAGAAAATACATTCAATTCAGTCGAAGACCAAGGGTATCAACGAATTTAAGCACGACTCAGAATAATAATGACCAACGGATGGAAATTATAATAATAATCAATAGGTAAGAAGTTTGATTATATTTCCAATTATCGTAGGTACCTATCTTGTACAATAGGCGTTATATTATATTAAAATATTTTGATGAATCTCATTTTTATCACACACATACATATTCACGAACCAGATATGTAACTTTGTAACACGCACTTTGTAACTTTTCCAAGATGGTCACTCAGGATAATTATCGCATAAGTGGCTTTCTGAATTGCAAGCCTTCTGCTCGTATTACAATAGGTGGCCTCTTCTTAATAACAGAATCGATGGACTGGAGACAAGCTCTAATAAAATCCGTTTTAAATTCCTAGGGTTTGATGACAACTTATTCGTGCTTCAATAAATGCTATGAATTACTTTTTAAAAGGAGCTCCTTCAATAGTTAAGCTACAGGCAGGACGTAATGCTACTCGGCTGAACGCAGGATATTTAAGAATTTTACATTTTTCTTTTTGAATCTACTGGGTTTTAGTAAGACAATTTCCAATTTTTGACAATTTGCATATTTGGAATTGATGAAAATGACGGGTTGCCTAGAGGCAACCGGAGGATCCGTCGATATGAAATTTGGCTGAACATATCGATGTTGCAGGTAGTGCTGTACGTTCTCCAGAAGGAATATAAAAGCGGATGTACTACCAGAATTACTATTACTATATCCGATATACCACTATGATAGCCCAAGTCTTTGGGAACAGTGAATAAACCATTTCCAGTTTTTAGAACGAATCTAGAGCAATCAGAACAATTATTGTAGCACAAGTAAGTGGCTTTCTGAATTTCAAGCCAATTGGCCGTACTACAACAGATGGCCTCTTTTTGACAGAATCGTTTTAGAGAAGCTGTAATAAAATCTGCATTTTGCCCCTTTTATAAGATTTATTTATTTATCCATTATTATTATTATTATTTTGCTATTCCCTTGGGATTGACAATCGAAAGGAATTGTAAACAATTTTCAAATTTTCCAACCCCACCCGAACCAAGGGCTGTAGGTCTCGATGGTATGGGATAATATCCCATCGCATCTATACATCCCATACCGAGCGAGCGAAGCTAACATCTTCCCCTACACACGTTAGATTCCAAAGGGTTTTTTCCTACGGACTCGGGATGGACCATTTACCATCGCATCTATACCATACTCGTACATCCCATACCGAGCGAGCGAAGCTAACATCTTCCCCTACACACGACGGGATCGCTGAAAGCTAATGAAGGCCTATTGACCTAAATAAAAACTGGAAAAGGTGAAAAAAAGACAAAGAAAAAAACGATACCCGATCGAAAATTGATATACGGAAAATCGGCCGAAATTGATATACGGAAGAAGAAATGGGTGAGAAAGGCAATTATTCTTCCAATCACGGAAGATATAAAACGCCTGGACACCTCATAAAACGAGAGGCAAAGGAATTTATTGAAGTATCGTCAACTGCTTTCGACAATGATGCCGAGGAGAGGCTGAATAACTCACTGATAGTACAAAGTTAAAAGAAAATTTTATTATTATACAAAATAAAGGGATTTTGAAGGACGCCACACTATTCAAGATGGTACAGAAGTTTATCAGTCCCTCAATTCTTGTGAAAAAGCAATCGCCCATTGGTTTTTAAGAATGACAGTACAGTGGAAAAAGGCTTATGGAGTGGCATTTTTAATATAATTGGAGCAAACGGAAGCTCTGCAATTCATAATTAGATGGAGAAGCGTTGCAAAGGTGAAAAAGACCAATAAATATCATTTTGGAAAAGTAAGACAGCTACTTCAGCGGCCATGTTGCAATGAATTATGCAATATATAACTGTGGTGCACAATGTCGAGAGTCACTCGGCAAATGCGTTAGCATGACTAGAACAGTTCAGAACATCAATATGACGGATAATGAATTGTAATGAATGGTAATGAATGAATGAATCGGTAATGAATGCTGTCTGACTATATGAGATATATTGACAAAACCCACCGCCAGTTTTACAGAATGCCAAGTGACGTAGCGCAATGGACAGTTGTCGCTTCCCTTTTAACCGTAATAAATTATGAAAAGGTTCCTCAATTTCGAGGGAAAACTGTTAGTGACATTACGAATCAATGCCCAACGATCAATGATCCGGAAGTTATAGTAAACCAACTTAACTTGTCCATCCTCCTCCACCTCCGCCAGTCATCTGGTCAGTCAAGTGACCAGTCGCATAAGATGACATCAAAGAAGAGAATAGAGGAAAGGTACCGAATAACCTGGCGTACACCAAAACGAAACGCCATCAAGCGCTGGTTTGGGCAGCCATTCTATTTTCCGGAAGATTCTATTTTCACTCTATCTCAAATAGCAGTCTTCGAGAGTCTTGTCACAACAGCACCCTTTCAATGCGAACCACCCAAAAAATCTGTGCTTGAATTTATTGCGAGCAGCATCAAATCGAATCGAAATCGATAAAATAGGAATCGGAAAAATTACCAATATAATTTCTGCCCTATTCCCCGGTAGCCCTCATATTTAGATATACAATTTCCCTACCAAGGAGGTGGAAATTCACTTCAGGTGAAGAGTTGATTTTTAAAATCATAAGAAAAAAACGCTGCAAATTATTACACAAAGGTTTATTATTTATGTATTAGACAGCTCTTCTACGTAGATCTCTGGTCCATAATTATTAAACGCCGCTTATAGTATATTTAGTATCGGAACTCGGAGCTTCGGACCTCACAAATGGGTTCAATCCATTACAGCAGCGGAATCTCACAATTTTACGTTTTGGTTTATTATTTCCAATAATAAGCCTATGTGATCGTGTAGCAAAAAATTTTTATAACCCCCCCTCAAACTTTGTCACTTTACGTTTCAAGGTGTGTAGAATCCAAATTTGAAATGTCCGTCCGTCGTCCGCCGTTCGCCGTCCGGGCCATAAAAGGCCTAAGAATTGACTTAAAAACCTGTTCTTTCGCACATAGACTCCATTTGGGGTCTAGTTGGTCCTAACGTTTAACCATCCCGATTGCTTTACTCGCATAGATGCTATGGGCCAAAAACGGGCAAAAAAAGGATCTTTTTCGACGCGCGCACGCCTGGCACGCTTGGCAGGGGGTCACGGTGGGTGGAGAGGGGGGGGGGGGGGGTGGTGAGCGGGGGGGGGGGGGGGGGGTGGAGTGAGAGGAGGCCCCGGCGCACAGTGGGCTGAAATGGCATATTTTGTTCAAAAACCTGATTTCAAGGTAATCTGTCAAAATTGAAATGCATTCCCATGGTTTTTTCATTTTTTGAATCGAATAAGACTAGTTTCAGAACAATGCGCTCAGTCGTTTTCAAGATATTTCAGTTTTGAGGCAATTTCAGCGACCGTGCTGAACTGAAAAAATGAAATAATCAAAGTATTACTTGTAAGTCACTCATTCCGTTTTTCCGGTTTCGAAAACTTGATACAGTAATCATCAATTAATATTAGTTTATTTATTTAATTATTGTTGTTGCTGTCTTAGAAATTGAGAAGGGTAAATGAGAGAAAAGTTGAAACGGGAACACATCCTTTCATATTGCTGTATTTTGTCAATAGTATAACAAATGGTGCGTGGTAAAATAACATTAAAATATGAAAGAAAAAAACGAAAATTATGATTTGAGGGCCTCCCAACTTTATTAGATCCACTGCAGGAATGTGAGAAATCAGTATGGATAACAAATGTTCCCTTCAACCAGTCACTATTCTAGGATAAGAATGTGGCTTTGTTATGAGTCACATCCCTCATTTTTTTATTAAAATTACACAGAAATCTTCCCTTTATCTCCGAAATTAACTGGAGTAAGATGGTATTCTCCATTTCGGGGTAACGGTCCCGCAAACTCTCTTCCAGTGTCCTGTTAGGAGTAAATAACATTTCGCACAGAACACTAAGGAATAGTTATTTCCGGCAAATTAATGAACTAACTGGGAACGAATGAATGAGTGTTTAACGTCGGTTTACCGATATATAACTGATCATCGAATAGGATAATATGAATGCCAGTGCGACAAAAGGTCGTAGACTTTACCAGTCCAAAGAGTGTTTACTTTTTCACAAGCTAACAATTGTTTGTTTACTCTAAAATGAACTGTGAAAAGAGTCGGCGGAAGTCGGCGATGAAACTGATGGAGAATGCACTCTAATACCACACCTTCCTAAATATTTCACTCACTCAATAAATGCCGGTAACACTTTTTTTTCCGGCCCTTCTCATTAATAAAAATACGTGATTTTTCAGCTTAAATTACGAAAACTGTAAATTTCTCGTATGATTAATATTTAAAAAGTATATATAACCCCATAAACCGTTTAATAATAATGTAATTTAATAATGTAATAGTAATTTAATTATTAAAATATTTAATACACCATATCACGATCATAGGTATAGGTATCATAAGTACCTACTGACATGACGCAGTCGAGCGAAACTGCCTGAAAAAAAGACCACTATTAACCTAAGTCGTTGGAATATTTGAAAATCTACTACGTACAACTAATCACTAGGTATCTAGCTATGAAAAAATAACAAACCCAGCTGGATTGAAAAAAATTTTTTTAGGGGGTTTTTGAACACTTCAGCCCACTGTGCGGCGCCGCGGCACCTTGTGGTGGGTACGGCGCCGGCGTTCCTTCGAGGCATGAATATGTTTTTTTCAAGGTCATATTTGTGTGTTAATACCAAAGCTTTTCCTACGCATATTTAATAACATATCCTCTCGACTTTTCGTACGTACTTAGATAATGGTATTATTAAGGCAATAACTATTTGAATAGATAGGAGCTCAAATCTAGAAATATAAACATGCGTATATAATTATAGAAGTATAGGTTGTGGCAATTCGAAGTAGGACACGCCGAGGAGTCTGGACGGGCCTTATGACGTACGCTAGCCAACTAAACCTACGATCAAACTCAATTGAAAAAATAATAAACCTTTGTGAAATAATTAGCTGCGTTTTTTAATATAGTTGATAAACAGAACAATTTATTTGCAACACATAAAAGTGTTACCTATACTGTATATTGATATCATTTAATTGGTCATATTTCAAAAAATGTACTGACAAAATCACTGAAAATGGCTAAGAATTGTTAAATTGATATTTTTTAGCATAAGATTGGTCAAATAAAGTTTATCAACTATGAAATAGAACATTCAACAATTTATGTACGAAATTATGCTAAAAACTTGAACTTCATTAAATTTTGTTTTAAAAAATCTATAAAATTGCAAAAAATAGCCTAAAATCCAAAATCTCTTTTTGAATAGAAGAGTATCATTTAGAATACTAGCTAACATTTTCTTTTCACTCATAAATCTCCAATTTCTATACAACTTGAAATATAAAAAAAAAAAAAAAAAAAAAGACACTTTTTCACCTATTTTTGGCTCATAGCACCCACGGGTGTGGAGCGATCGAGCTGGCGAGAAGTTAGGACCAACTAGACCCCAAGTGCAGTCTATGTGCGAAAGAACAGATTTTTTAAGTCAATTCTAAGGCCTTTTATGGCCCGGACGGCGAACGGCGGACGGACATTTCAAATTTCGTGACAATTTCACATTCTACGCACCTTGAAACGTAAAGTGACAAAGTTTGAGGGGGGGTTATAAAAATTTTTTGCTATACGATCACATAGGCTTATTATTGGAAATAATAAACCAAAAGTGAAGTTCCGTTCAAGTGAAACTGATTTCTGGCAATTTCAATATTCAGAGTTGATTAACGTGACACGTACCACGATTTCATAGAACCCAGAGGAAGCCGGGGGGTTCGTGGATATGAATTTGGCTGAACTGAAGTCGATTTTCAAAATCATAGGGAAAAAATATTTCATTTCAAGTCACCTGAGAAATAATAATTGTATTATCAAGTCTATCGAGTCACAAGCCTTCAGATTTTTCACAATTTAAATATTTAAAGTTAATGAAAATAATTATAATATGTATCATGATTTCGAAGAATCTACTGGGAATAGATATTCGGTCGTAAACTTCGTGAATATGAACAGCAGTGCTCCGCAAATTTCTAACTTGGCTGAGCGACAGCATACTTTTCAAAATGATGAAAAAAATCATTTAATGTCTACTAATTCTCAATAAGTCCACTGATTTTTGACAATTTAAAAGTTTTGAGTTAATACAAATTATATGCTAAAGGGTTTTCATAGCAGTTAGAGACAATACATTCACAATAAGCTTGGCAATCTACTCAGTTGAACAAACGGAATATATCAAAACTCAACAATATTCTTCTTTTTCAATCTACTGATAATTTTTGTCACCTATTTTGTGACAGTGTCCATATTTGGAGTTAACACGTTGGCTAAAATGTCCCGTACTGAGCTGCTTTGAAACGCGAAGGTAATTGATAGGAGTTGGAATAGGAATTGCTACATTTTCAAGTTGCTTTAAAAATGATTATTGCTTATACCATGAACGGTTATAGTGACCTCCTCGATGAATTTAAGGACTACGGGGGTGGGGGTCCTAGTGTCCCTCAACGCATTAAAGGTAGGTGGCATCACTTCAATGCTATACGGGACTAACTACTACCGACAAGTAACCCCATTTTTATGAAACAAAATAAGGACACTGGTAGAATAAGTGTTAATCTCAATATATTCGTAGATAGGAGTGTGATGTCTCACCCTCGAGTGGTTTAAAAATACTAGATCCGCCAGCATGGCAAGAAGGTTGCAATATTTTCTCGTGGTGTTGTTTCTTTTGGAGTTGTTCGTGTTTGTTGTTGATGATTCTTTCATTGTTTTTTTTATTTATAATGATTCTTTTGATTTGTTGTTGACGAATCGTGTTGATGAATTTCAACGAAAATTTAATCGGCAAGGTAAAGTGCAAGGAGGATATATGGGACCCGACGGCGAAGGGCCACAAGAATGCGGAACTTGTGAGACAGCTGTGGGAGGAAGTTGCCAGTGAGCTAGAGGTGGGATGGTTAGTTGATAATTCAAGTACTGTAGAATATTTCTCTCTTTGTTAATGTATCGTTGAGGAATCATGAATGTATCGATTGATACATGAGTGAACACTTTTGTTCACTTCATCTATGCGGCCTAGTCTCTTAATGAAACCATAGAATCTCATCTGTCACAGTCGAAACTTGTGGAAACCACAGTTTCGTTCTTCGAGGATCACGGGGGAACACAAAATAAATGTTTCTCCCGGTCTTTATTTCTAGCATTATAACATTCCCGCATAAAGCACTGTTGTCTACTCATAATGATTGGAGAGAAGACAGATATAATAAAAATAAGCTCAACCCGCGGAAAAAACGCGCATTACGAAAAGTCGGACATGATAACAGTTAACACAGGGTGATGCACGTTAGCCACCAGGCAGGAAATTGATTATTGGGAAGATTACTCGCGAGAGTGCAACGGGGAATTAATTAGTTATGGATACTATAATATCCATTCAAGTTTGTCAACTTTTGAGCTGATCTTTGGAGGAAGAAGCTCAAAATGTGACGTCACCAGTGTGCAGTAGGTAATTTTCGAAACTAAGTAAATATTCGGTATTTAGCCTGAAGCATTTCACTTTTCCCATCAATTAGGAAAATTCGCAAACTCCAGTAATCGTTTCTTCTGAATTGCCTCTAAACGGATTTCATAGAAAAAAAATTCCAAAATTATTGTTCTTAACTTTTTGGAGCCATTGCAATAGCTTCATTTTCTACGAAAACTGGCCACAACAATGATAATCGAACCTACTTAATACCACAACTTCGATGTAAGGAATCAGTGACAACAATATTCATAAACACCCCAAGATTTCAGGAAATTGAGATATTCAGGAGAGAATGTATTAAGAGCTTATTTCAGTTGAATCAATATGCGTTGAATAATCGAATTCAATAGTTGATATTTACAGTATTGTCTTGGGGAAGGTGAGGCTAGGAATTGGCGAAGGTCGACAGTTAAAGATGCGCATCCAAGCGAACTTGAAATCATCAGATCGGATAAACCTTGACATTTCGCACCCGGATTTCGCTGAGGATGAGGCCCCCGCAAAACACAATAAAAAGATCCAGTCATGCAGCGTGACGGTAAGAGCGAAATTTCTTAAATTATCGAATCATATTTATGTTGTTTGAAAATTTGAGCACTTTTGGGCGCCAAGAAATTGTTAACAATATATTGCACGAGAAAAAAACTTATTTTCAATTATACTTCTGCTTTTGAGACATCGAATTTGGATTTTAAGCATTTTTTTCAGATTTTACCTACTTTTTAGCATATATTGATGCAATTTATGTACATGAAGCAACATAATGTTTTAATGCATACCATTTTCAACATTCCAGAGTTCAAAGTGACTGGTCTTAAATTAGGAGAATTGTAAATGTATCTATTCAATGTTAATATTGAACTCTATTGAATATTAATTGAAATAATTCATAATAATTAATTAATTACCTGAGTGAAATGATTCGCCTTGAAATAGGAGAAATATAAATATCTATTCAATGTTAATCGACTTGTCCTATTTTTTTTAAACTCCCAATGCGTTTTAAATACTTACGAATATTAATTAATTATATTGAAAAATATGTTTTGCTATCCCAAGTAGTTAAAATAACTCAGTAATTTGGTACAGCTCGAAAAATGGACACTGTTACAAGTAAGGGCTCCTCGCTCCTAACTTGGGACAACCATAATTTTATTTATATAATTATTTTTAATACTAAATTCATACGGGAAAGAAAAAAAGAAACCTTAGCACATTTGAAGCTACAGACATTGTCCAGAAAAATATTTTTAGCATTCCTGGTTCGGCAACAACAGATTTTAGAACATCGGAGCTGTCCCACGTATGGACATTTGACTCTACTAGATATATATGGGGCTTAATAATAATTATAGACCAATGATCTGCGTAGAAGGGCAATCCAATACAGAGATGATAAACCTTTATGTAATAATTTTCAGCGTTTTCTTAGTCAATTACAAAGATTCATTAGAGACAATAATAAAGCAAAATCCCTTGTGGACCTGATTGACCTCAAACGGCTAGCCCGCAACACTCTCGCGCGATACTGTCTAGCCTTGCCAATGTAGAAGGGGCATATTATACTGTAGGTGTCGCTTTCACGGCCGAAGGGATCCGAACCGTTTTATTTATCATGACCGGAAATTCCCCGGTCAGAATATAGGCTGTTTTATTCGTTTTCCCCCACTATTTCGACCTTAAAATTCCGTTTTTCCCTTTAAATTTTGGTGTTTTCGGGCGCTTTTTTTCGTTCTTTTCGACTTTCCCGCTTCCCATACCCCTCTAAACGGCCGTCAAAAATTCCGGAAAAATACCGGTTTCGTAAGTTTTTGTACGAGGAAGACGACGGCGTTATCGAATCGCGAAAAAAAAGTATCGGGAAATGCGTCAAAAAATGAAAGAGTGCGGACTCGTGTTTTTCGAAAAAATTCTGACGAAAAACTTCGTTTTTGTAATTAAAATTTGCCCTTATAAAGAGACGTTTTTCGGGACGGTTTTATCAGATGAAATACAGTTTTGATTCCGCCGAATCTGAATACGAAATCGGATATCGAAAAAAGTGACGGAAGTTGGAAAAAATAGATGGAAAATGAACACTTTCACTAAACTTAAAACTAAAAATTAATGTGTTTCCAAGTGCAAACAACCCCGCGATTTGGGAAATTCCGAATAAGAAGATCGTTCCGGTTAAAATGCTGCAAAATTTGAAGAATCAGTGGGCACGTGCAGAAGTCTTCTACACAGCTGTGATAGTATATTCTGTTGAAAAACAATTTGTTCCTGCCTATATTTACTTGTTTAAGCCTATGCCTAGTGATATATGTTTGTTGAATTGTTATAATAGTTGTTTTATATAGATATTTATTCAGAAGTTGTTGATAGTTGGTGCTTATTTTCATTTTCATATTACCTGCAATAGCCTGGATTGTTCTTCTTCTTTTGGTTTTCCTTCCTCTGTATTGACTGTGAGGATGAGGGGTGGCACTTCTCATCAGCACTAGGAGCCCTTGAGCCCTGAAGAAGAAAATAAATTTTTCGAAAGCTCGGCGATAGAGGCGCTTTATTAGTTCCGACCCCATTCCCGATTATTGACATCATAGCTCATAGTGGGTCGATCTTGACATCATTCAAACCAAAGTTATTGTGACTTTCTTTAAACACTCTGTTAACGCCATGGATGCGCTCAGAGCTGAGCAGATGGCATCAGGTAAGAAGGAGGGTGAGAAATTGATTTTAATCCAGGCTGTAAGTACCAGATGGAACTCTAACCTGGACATGATGGAGCGTTTTGTTAACCTTTCAGGTCCGGTGGCAAAAATCCTCTCCTCAATGAGTGGATGTGGCTCGAGCCGGAATGTTCCCGATATGATCCCAACATCTTTACTAAAAGTGATGCGAGAGTTAATTTCACTACTCAAGCCTTTCAAACAGGCAACTGAAGATGTGAGTGGCGAAAATTATGTCACAGCAAGCCTGGTTATTCCTCTTGCCAGCCTACTGAAACAGGAAATGGAGTACCCATCAAAGCCAACACCAGCAAACCAGGAAACTGAAACAGAAGTTGGCCAGTCGTTGGTCTTCCAAGAATTGTTGAGGAAGTATACCCCGAAACACAAGTTGGCAAATCAGTGGCTAGAAGTCTTCTGAAAGGGGTACAAAACAGATTGGCCCCGTTTGAAAACCAACTGTTTTTGGCAAAAGCCACCATCCTCGACCCTCGATTCAAAAAACTCCATTTCTCAGACGCTTTGGCAGTTGGTAAAGCAGTGTTGGCCCTTTCTGCGGAAATTCGGGCGGAGCATAGAAGGAGGGGAGAGCGCTATCGCCAGAACTTCAACAACGCACTTCAACGCAGTTTAATAAGGGTCCTCCTTCCATTTGGAACAGGCACGAAGAAATTGTCAAAACTGCATCAATGAGTCAGCATCAGCAAGTAACTGAAAGGGAGGCCCTCCCGAGTGACTTCAAACAATATTTGGACCAACCCATCCTGGCAAAAGGTTCAAACCCTATACAATTCTGGATTGACAGTCGCCACTTTACCCCTGTGCTCTCAGAAATTGCCATGAAGTACTTGATCCCGTGTGCCTCATCGGTATCATCTGAGAGGGTTGCTTCAGCGGTGAACCTGTGTGTACCAAATCTGAGAAGTCGGCTTACTGGGGAGCACATAAAACAACGTGTCTTCTTGACTTCAATCCCGAATAAGTATTGGTTTGATTGAACAAGCATTTTTTAATGATTTTTATGATGGTTAAACTTACCATGATTCTTAACATGATTAAACTTTATAATGATTAACTTGTTTATAATGATTAAACTTTTTAGTATATATATTTATGTGCATTTTTGTGTGAGTGGATTTCTTATGTAGGTACCTATGACCTATACCTATACCTACCTAACAAAAATTGAAGTATTTATAAATCGAAATTGGATCTGAGATGAATAAAAAAATATCGATGACCGATATTTTTTAAAATATCGATAGTCGATATATCGATATTTTCTCTGATGTCAACATCCCTACTCTCGAGGACAACCGTTATGAAATCCATGTAACATGGTAGGTATCCGCTTGTAAAGCAGATAGTGGAACTCGTTTACGAGTTTCTGATTTGGGATTTTAGCCGTTAAATTTTTTTTTTTTTTAAAGACATTTTAAGTCATTACTTTGGCACATAAAACGAAAAAAGCGTTAAAAAAAAGCATTACGGTTGGTTTTTTGATGATTTCCGCTTACAACCGAATCTTTTCTTTGCTAGGGAAATGGTACTTCGTCGTTTTTCATCAGACAAAATTCGTTGACCATTCGTTCGAAAGCTCTCGATTTATCCAACCATATTATGTTAACTACTGCGAAGTGCGTGGCCAACAAGCTGAGTTATGACCATGGTTATACGAATAATTGTTTACTCACAGGTGATCATTCTTGATAATTGATACTGTGAACATGGTTGCAACCGCTCGTTAATTTCTGATTTCATTGAGCTGGTGTTTCGTTGATTTGATTCATAGCAGGTGATCCGAATATTGCGAGAACGGTTTGATTAGTGAAGCGGTGGTTAAATAATTTCAATAGGTGATTTCTATACTTTACACTCTATGGAGCTGTAATTTCTTATGTAGCATCTTTAGGACATTTAATTAACGATGCTGGGGGTCTTAGAGCTTGCATACGAGACTGCAACTAAAGACATAACATGTCCCAATGTGTTGCAGATTCTTCTGCAAGCGTTTCTGATAATTATCGAATACAACCTTATCGTTTTTGTTCGATCCCAATTTTAGTCCAGTTGGGCAACAAACCTCAGTTTAGGCGCAATTTTGTAAAGATCTCAAAAACGACAAAAATTGCGAATTGCCCACTTGCGCATTCATTTAGTTCGCCAAAAAAGGGTTTCATTTAATTTTCACGAATATCCAAGCCGTTGCTGGGGAAATGAAACTTCTTTGGTGTTCACCGGACAAAAATCGTTCTCCACTCGTTGGAAAGCTCTCGATTTTTCAAGCATTTCTTTCGTACTTGTTCTTCTATTCATGTCGTAGTTTCATATTCATTTATGTTATAAATGGATATAGTAAACAAACTCGCTTGTTTTGTTGTCACTTGGTTGAGAAGTTGATCTTGGTCATAGTATTTGTAGACGCGCACAATAACGAAAAATTGCCTACCTAGGTATCCACTCCGTTCAAATTTCGATTAGTAAAACATTTATGTCGTAGTTTTAAACTTATATATATTTACGAGTTACAAGGGGTCGGGGGTGGTTGGGGGGGGGGGGGGGGGGGGGGTTAAGGGGCGCAGCCCCTTGGGAGGCCCGAGTTTCTGTTGGAAATTACTTTCAAACTAATAATATAAAATAAATCTTATAAAACCACCAAAAGTTCCACCATGTGGAGCCACGAAAAGTTTGTCAGGTTTAATAAATATAGGCCATTATTTTATCAGCGTAGAAGGGCTATCCTTTTCCCCGTCTATTATTCGGTTGAAGTGTCTTTCAAACGCGAGAGGTTCCTTCCTTCACGAGGTTCCGAAGGCAAAGATCAGATCCTAGGACGGAATAAGGAAGAGCCACCAACGTTTTCGTCTACATTTTCCTTCACTACAATCGAGAAAAAGAATTTCATGTCGCGAAATTGAAATGGGATCAAATTTGAACTTTAACGAACATTTTAAGACCAACCCGAGCAATAACCTTCGAAATTTACTCGACTAAGGCGGAAAAAACCATAGCAGAAACGCATTTTTCTCATTTCTCGCATTCTTTTGATGGTTTCTCCGGGAAGACAGCATCTCCCAGCGATTTTGACGGCACCATCGTGTTCTACGGGTCCAGGAACGTAACTTTCTCGTTGACGTACGAAGTGCTCTCGATAAAAATTTTAACGTGGCAGCCCACAGAAGATCGAGTGCTCGGCGAAAAAACGGCGCAATAAAAAAGGCTCCCACACCCATCTCATGGTTCGGGTGGGAAAAGAAAATTTTAAAATCGCTTACCTATGCCTCCTATCGGAAAAATCCAAAACAGATCCCCCCAACTCGTAGACTCCCGCCATTCAGCCGTTTATAGCATGGACAGATAGAAAAACAGAAAGACGGAGTTTCATTCTGGTAAAATAGTAAAGATAGATAGAGATTAGTCACTCGGAAAAATCCAAAACCGATCCCCCCTACTCGTAGACTCCCGCCACTCAGCCGTTTAATGCATGGACAGACAGAAAAACAGAGACGGAGTTTCATTTAGGTAAAATAGCAAAGATAAGAGATAGAGATTAGTCAGTCTTGCGTATAATATGCCCCTTCTACATCGACAAGGTTAGACAGTATCGCGCGAGAGTGTTGCGGGCTAGCCGTTTGAGGTCAATCAGGCCCACAAGTCCACTTTGATTTTGCGGTAAACAAAGCATTGTTTAACTGAAACGTACTCCAAAAGCTGAACTAGGTATAAGTAAGTAACTATAAGTACACTTTACCTGAACCTCAGCAAATTTTTCCAAATTTATAGTAAAATTCACTTTGGCTTTGATGTGATTAGGGGAGAAACAGGTCTTTTAATGGTAAAAAAAAGTTGCTTTCTTCAAATAGATCATATTTTCTTGATGAATAACCCTCAATGAACCAAACGGTTTCAGCGGAATCGAATGGTTGTCCTGTCAAAAGCATCCTGGTTGTGTCCGTCATAAGCGAATTTCGCACTGTACTTGAAAAATTTTGAATTTATTTTTATACTAAATTGTATGTTTGTTTGTTGTTCCCGGGGTAAAGTAGAAATGTTATGGAATAAAAGCTGTAGTCATGCAGCATGATTGTATGAGCAAATTTTCGTAAATTATCGTAATATATTATGCTTAATTGTTTTGAAAATTCAGCACATCAAGTAAAAAGGAATTTTAACTTGCAATTTCATGACAAATAACTCGTCCTAAATAATATTCGGCAAATATTTTTTTAATTTAATTTTATTTTTTTAATTGTTATCTATTTTTTATTTAGCACATATTATTGAAATTCAAGTACATTTTTCCGGCATTAATTTCTGCATAGATTTTTTAATGCTTTAGTTAATCGTTGGCAAACTTCTGCTGACTAAAATTCTGCAAAAAATATAAATTCAACAATTTTTAGCCGTTTTTAGTAATTTTAAGTGATTTTTAAGTGAATATGGCCGATTTATTGTGCATAACAAATGTCTTTGTTCTGAGTCCAGATATCTACTCAGAACAGCTATCCAGCCAGAAATACGTTTGTGTGCCTCATAATTTGTCTTTCTAAAGGGGTTCTTGAATTTTCGCATTTTTCTGAATTGTTCAGGTGTCTTCGCATGGATTCGGCACAGTTCGAAGAGTTGCTGAATTTAGTTACACCACATATCCAAAGACGGGAGACAACGTTTAGAAGGCCAAATTCCCCTGAAGAACGCCTGTCCCTGACTCTTCGTTACAGGTATGTTGCTCATCATTTTGTTATAGCTTATTAATTATTCGGATGCCCATGCAGTGTATGTTACTCTGCAAATGCCCGAAGTACGGTGAAACCTAAGATTTACCAGTGAATCTCCGAGTTTACCGGTAAATGTCCGAAATCCATGTAAATTTTCGTCAGTAACCTAGGGCGTATAGATCACTATTCTGAATAGATCAAGTCCTCACCAACGCTCGCATCTCCAAAGCCAAAAAATATCCTACATCAATCCATCAATAAAATATAGATTAGTGGGGTGTATAGGTAAGCAAGCTGGGCATTTCCGGATTATATATAATGTTAGTTTCCGCAATACTCATATTTTTCAAAACTACGTTTTGTTTTTACTGACAGACTTGGTTTCCACAGGACCAGAAACTCACAAACTGTACCTATCAAGTCACGTTCATTGTCTGAGTGTTATTGTTCAGTTGTTGTTGCTCACGATTCATTTTCGTGCCAGGCGAATCTCAAGAAGATTTGAGGACTACCTTCCGTATTGGGCAGTCAACAATCAGTGGAATAATAAAAGAGACTGTTGCTGCGATCCAGGCCGTACTTGAGCCAAATTATCTAAGGCCCCCAGGCTCAGAGAGTACTTATGTCATTCAATATTTACTTTTACTTGAATAAGCATGTGTGAACATCAACTCTTAAGCCACCCCATTGCGTCAACATCAGACAAAAATCATCCCCCCTCCCCCATGCAAACCGCACATCAACGTACACATTTCGGTTATGATTTCAATGAATTAGCAATTAATTAAATATGCGATGTGGTTTGTTCCAGAGGTTGAATATAGCCAGGCAGTT
Organism: Adelphocoris suturalis; assembly: GCA_030762985.1. Classification (NCBI taxonomy): domain Eukaryota; kingdom Metazoa; phylum Arthropoda; class Insecta; order Hemiptera; family Miridae; genus Adelphocoris; species Adelphocoris suturalis. The sequence continues at coordinate 24,803,996 of CM061042.1, forward strand.
TGAGGAGCATAAGAATTTCCCACATTGTATTGGAGCAGTGGACGGGAAGCACGTTAGGATACCCCGTTAGGCTCCCATTCAAAGTGGATCAACATTTTACAATTACAAAGACTTCTTCAGCATTGTTCTATTCGCGAAGATTTGAGGACTAACTTCCGTATTGGGCAATCAACGATAACTGGGATTATTTAAGGAGACTGTTGCTGCAATCCAGGCCGTACTTGAGCCAAATCATCTGAGGCCTCCAGGCACAGAGAGTACACTTGTGTCATTCTATATTTACTTTTATTTGAATGAGCATGTGTGAACATTAACTCTCAAGCTTTCCCTCCAGGTCCCCAACAGTGGGGTGACGCATCTCAGTTTATCAACACATTTAGGAGATTGGGAGGGACGGCAACGTCAGTGAAAATGCTGAAGTGCAATGAGATAAGAATGAGGGAGGCATCCAAGCCCATCCAACCATCCACCTATCCATTGGGCATCCATTAATTGTTCAATTGCGTCAACATCAGACAAAAATCATCCCCCCTCCCCTGCAATCCGCATATCAACGAAGACATTTCAGTTATGATTTCAATGATTTAGTAATGAAATAAATATGCGATGCGGTTTGTTCCAGAGAAGTGGTTGAATATAGCCGGCCAGTTTGAACTGCCACAAGAATTTCCCTCATTGTATTGGAGCAGTGGACGGGAAGCATGTTAGGATACAAAGTGGATCAACATTTTACAATTACAAAGACTTCTTCAGCATTGTCCTATTCGCCGTTGTCGATGTCCATTTGAGGTTCATTTTTGTGGACCTCGGTAGAAACGGTAGGAAGAGCGATTCTGGAGTTTTCAACATGTCACGTCTCAAAAGGTACGTAAGATTGAAAAAAATGCGGGATGTAGGTATGACGCGTCTGTATGTATTTTACTCTTGCATCGAGAGACGATGATAATAGGTAGGCATTTAAATTGTATTTTTTAATGATTTATGGTGCATACAACACAATACATGTAACGTACCTACCCCTCCAAAGTACTATTAAAAATGAAATAACACCTACTGAGCAACAGGGATACATGACAAAATACATTATGAGTTTTGTGTTGAATGAAGAAGTATGTGTAAAGTTTTCTGTATTTTAATAAGTGTTATTATTAACTCGAATTATAGATTGTAGACATCACTACAATACAACCCTGTTGCATATCTTAAACCGGAATTTTTATCACAATCCTAAGGAGAGTTATCGTCTGGAATGACACCTAAACACACGGATCTTATTGGGGTCTCCTTTTTCAATCAGACTGCCTCTCGAGTGTCAAGACAGATCGGAGTTGACGGCAACATCAAAACATCAAGGGCGAATAATAAATCAAAATTAATTGACTTCCACGTAAAGTCACACGATTTGTTTGTTATTAATTTTGTTGAATAAAAATTAATCAACTTCCGTGTAAAGTCACGTTGAAAAAACCACAGTGGTTCCATGACTTCATCATGTCAGCAATTTCTTCAGATACGATTATTAATTTTGTTGAATCAAAATTTAATCAACTTCCATGTAAAGTCACACGATATGTTTGTTGAACAGTCCCTTCTCCTTGATAACTTTTTTCCTCCAAGCATACAGTCCAACGTCATTATAGGCCTACCAATTCCGCCATTAAAACTGAAAAATCGGGATCGGAATAGCTAAATAAGCACTGGGATTTGAATACCCACCTTATCAGGTCGAGCACTTGTAGGAAGTTGCCGACTTACCAAGCCTCTGAGAATTTTCGGCCTTTGCTTGCGACACATTAGAATAACCAATGTCTGTTCTAATAACGGTCGTATATATTTCAGCGGAGCTGTTTCGATTTCTCGACTTCGTTTTTCAAAGTGCCTAGTGAGCTGAATACTGTTGATGCAGCCTATGGGTGATATTCTCGAGACTTGGACACTAACGCATCCTTACATCGAGGCCAGCCGAAGTCGGTTTTTCACCTTGTTGTCATGGTGACGAGTAAACTAAGCGAAACAGCGCCATTTGTAGTCGACGTACTGAACAACCTAGTGTTACCTACCTAGTCAATATTTTCATTCAAAATTTTTTCAATATTATTTTTAGTATGGAAGGTGTTGAATTTTATGAAAACTACATCAAGTTATTGTCAAGTGACGACCTAAAACGGTATGAACGAAAGATCAATAGAGAGTTCCTGGTTACCACGGTGTCTTAATACGGTGTACGTGAATCTAGGGAAAATGAAAATGTCGCTAACAAAAATGGCTGTTACTACGGTGCACGCTTGGCATTTCATTCGTCATCAAACGTCTTCTGTTATCAAACATTTATAACCTGACACATTCGAAATCCAATTTTTCCGAAATCGTACCTACACTTCAACCAACTTTTGGAATTTCCATCATCGCGTTGTTTTATTGTTTTTTACTTTATTATCGCATTTTTCTACTGTTTTGTTTTCAAATCTGTTTATCGAAATGAAACGGGAAGTCTCCGATTTCATACGATTATACAACGCCGGTTTAATTCGGGAGGACGAGCTCGGCGACGTGTTCGAACTTTATCTTGAGGAAACTTCCTTTAGAGAAATACTCCTCGATCATTCAAGTAAGTTCATTCTCAACTATGTGTGTAGTAGTATTTGTAGATATAGAGGTTGATATATAATTATTATAAGTATTTTGTACAAAGACTCGGGAAAATATCACATACCTAGTGTTGTTATGTAGTTGTGCCTTGGAAAAGGAAGATAATTGATATCAAGATGAACAGATTTTGTTTATAAGCCACTTCAAATCTATCGTATCTTGTTGTAGGGCTCGATTTGGTGAATTCAACTTGGGGAGGATGGATGACGAAGGCATCCTCCTCAATTTTCGATTCGCTCGGATCGACCTTGAAAGGCTTCGGAGATGCCTTGAGCTACCCAATGAATACATTACCAAATACAATGATAATGCCAATCATCGCATTCCTGGGATGACAGCCCTATGCATCCTACTAAGACGTCTGGTATACCCAAATAGGTATTTAACTATTGTATTAACTTTGGTTCATTCCTAGTCATCATGCCAATCATATTATATATAAGTAAACATATGATAATTAACGACGTACATCATCAATTATACTTGCACGTATGTTATCTAGGCTGTCTGATCTTTGCCCGATATTTGGACTTTCGAGATCGTCTTTGTCCGAACTCGCAATATCAATCGCGAATGACGTGATGACTCGCAAAGGACATCTTCTAGAAGATCTGTCTCGTCTGAACTGGCTGACACGCGACCGATTAGAAGCATATGCCCAGGTGAGTGTTACTCTACATACTCATGCATCAGTGTATGGTAGTTTTATTTATTAATGTAGCTTTCAAAAGATACTGCAATATATATTTTTATGTCTGCATCAGAGGAGAAAAAAAGGTGGGTAGGTAATTCTTGACGTATTGTTAACCAAATGATTATGAAAATTAACTTTCATCATCAAGGCTGCATTACTGTTACTTTTTATTAACGTAAAAATGTACCCAACTAATAGGTAAAATGATCAATAAATAAATAACAATTTAATAGCTCGTGTTTAGTTTACCTAAGCTGAAAAAATGTGCCAGAACTATGCACATTCGTCATACAAAACGCCCAACGTTAGAAATCCTATATTTTCATTTAAACATTGCTCATCGTGCATTCTGCCCGATGACCGAAACTGAAAACAAACTGCTTAAAGTAAGTAGGTACCATTTAAAGAAATACCTAAATACGGTACCAACATTCTTCAAAGTCACAATCTGCCTACAACAAAGTGTAAAAAAGTTCTGGATCAGTCCTAGTTGTAAGAGGAGGAGGAAGTCTGCAATGATCCAAAAAAATTGAGCGATACAGAACTGGGTATACAACTAATAAATAAATCGTAGAACAACAATTCACTTTGTCACTGCTTCGCGTAGCTTCACAACAAGATGAATAAATAATGATAATAATTACCTACTGTTCACTTCATATTCAAAATTACCTACTTTACGAAGATGGTAAGTTTGAATATAAATTTGAACTAAACACTCTTATCACTGAAACCTTCCTCGGGTTTATTAATAAGTTTCCCGCGATTGGTTGAAGACGTATTAATGAGGACGTACTAAAGGTTCGTTTGGCTAAGGATCCTGAACGGTTCGGGATGGTCCCCACCCCCTTTGTGGCGTTCGTTTAAGCGTAGAACTCGTCCAGTACGGACAGTCCGCTGTTCGTTTAGGCATCCATTACCGTCCAGGACCAGTTCAACCAGTCCTGAGATTTTCATCGGGACCGACAGTCCGAGACATGCGCACTAGATATTTTTGCTTATCACATCGTCTTATCATCTAAATATTTTTGTTTACTGTTTGCGTGTATCGTCTTGTCATTTTTGTTGAATAATTTTGAGTTAAAATGATTGATTCAGATTTTTACGAATCCGATGGAGTTTCGGAATATAATATTATGGACCTAGTCACTGAATGCAACTAAAAGTCATTGGTTTTCTCATGATGTTTTTCTCATTTTCGTAAATGATGGTAGGTAGGTTGGTACTAATTATTATGCTAAATTTATGTTAAATTGTCTTGATATATGAGCTTTTTGTGTGCAAAGAAGTAAAACTATTAAGTTCGTAAACTTTTAAAAATCTATACTGAATCACTAAAAACGAGAGAAGACAACAGACAAATACCGCAAAAAATACAATTGAAAATATGAATGGAGGTTGCAACATTGGCTACCAGTTCAGTACGAGTTCTGAAGGCGTTCGGTTAAGAACGGTACCGTACTGATCCTATCCCCTCCCCTTGCAGAATGCCGTCCCGTCCTGAACTCGTCCAGAATCCTTAGCCGAACGAACCTTAAGACTCGCTCTTGCGTTGTCAAGCAAGCGGTCCCATAGTCACGTCGTCCATCTCTACGAATTCGTCAGCTCTCATTTGTTTCCACATCAGCTGATCATAGCTCACGGGCACCGTGTGAAGTAAGAACGTAGTAACCAAGAACTCTCTAATATGTGCGGTTCTGATCCGTATGAAATGTGTGTTACGGTGTTCACCCTAGAACCTGTTCGATCTATGGAGAGTTCGGGGAATTTGTACCCCCCAGTTCCAACAACAGGTTTTGATCTATTTGTTCATCTAATCATATTTTTTCCAAAAGGACTGATTTAGGGTATTTTTATTTCATTTTTGAGCTTTGAGCTTGCGAACACCCTGGCTACTAAACTACAGGCATCATTCAGAGAAATTTGTCCAACTAATCTAATATTTCACTAAAAGGATTGTAGTTCGTCTGTATAATTCGATGGTCTGGATGCTCGTATCTCACTGGTTGTTCAAGAATTAACTCACTCCTTTGAATACTCTCATCTAAAACAGCAAATCATGAAACAACATCTCCATGAAACACTAATTGCGTGTGATGTGTCAATGGACATTACTGCCATGAAGAACGATAAGTAATGAGCATACTGGCTTCACTGTAAGTAGCCTTAATTATATTTCATTGATGCATTCATGCTTGATGTCCTGTAATAGAATTCTCTGAAATTAGAAGCACGTTTGAAGAACGTGAATAATATCGTTTAGTTCAACAGGTTATTCTTCACATTGTCTTCGTCATACTTCTTAAAAATCATTATCTAAAATTACAATCTTTTCTAGTGATTGGTTTCAATTGAATGTGGTACCGAATCCAGCCTGTTAACATAGTGACTGGTTTTAAGACCCGAAATAGGTCTAGGTAGAAACCATCCCTTCGAAAATTATTTCTTCTCTCAGAGACTGATTCTAGCTCTGCCCTTCTCTGTGAACGAAGGGTATTAGTTTTGTGGCACAACTGTTTGAAACACTGATTTGAAATTTCCCACCAAGCTATGAGACCCATACTGGGACGAAGTAGGTATCTTCATTTCTGAGTGTATTTACTGCTCTGTTTTACATAATAAAACCTCAGTAAAGCTCGTTTTCTAGTAAATTAATACCTTCCATCACTGATTATGAACTTTTATTCTACAGTTCCTGGGAGGGGTCGGTCATGGCCCCGATGGATAAACTTTCTTGAATTTTCCTCTCATTGGGACACCTAGACGCAAAGTGGATCTTAACTGAATTTGCACTTTTTTTCCACTGAAATCAATTACAAAAGTTCATTTTATAGCGCCATTTAGAATCGGGAAAGTGTCTTAGAGAGAACAAAACAAAACAATTGGCATCATCACATGGTTTCATCATTGTAGTTTTGGCGGTCAACGCGTTTATGTGGCTTCAAATTTTTCTTTTATTCTATGGTTCTCCATCTCCTGCCTCCTCGGTATTAAACCAGTTTACAATAATTTCAACTCACGCACATTCTCCCCATGTTCGGCGTATTTTACATTATCGTTGAGACTACTGCTTCTTAATGTTGCTTTTAATGTTTATTCATGACTTGCGATTCCACGCATATTATGAAAAAGTATTTACAGTATTGTTTCAGTTCTGACTCAATGATCTGCTAGTTAAAGAGTATTGCAATTGGAGTACCGAAATTATTAAAAATCCTTTTTTTTTTTTTTTCTTTTTGTTTTCGGGAACTGACATTACATACTATACTGCAATTCTATCAATAATCACTTTGGGCCAGACAAGATAGGCCACAATAGAAAATAGATGTTCTTCAGCACGTTTGGAACCTACAAATTAGGGTTAAATGCGACGCGAAAAATCGAAATCTGGAGGTGTGGGAGACGAAGCGTGTTGGCAAGTTCCGGGGAAAGGAAATCAATCGAACTGCAAGGGAAGGGGGAAAACAAGGGTAGGCCATTAGACCAAGTGTTATGGAAGGATGCGCAGGGGGCTGCACGGTCTTATGTCTACAAGGGAAAAGGCAAAAAGACTTGGTGTCTACACGACCCTGAGATCTCGGCGTCATCTGGCGCTGTCACCCACAAACACTCGAAAAATCTCTATACCACTTACGACTTTCGCAAAAGGCTGCGGTGAAGTGGGAGGCGAATAATAGCGAAAAAGGTCTCCGCTATCTCTTCCTCTTTAGAAAGATCAGTCTTCACACTTCCCAACCCCTCGGAGTTAAAGAGGTAAAGAACGGTAGAGGGAAAAGAATGAAAGTAAGTTTCCCGCCGGCTTACGACGTTTTGTGATTGATGGGGCTGAAATGAAAACCTTTTTAAACCGCGTCAAAAAGGTCTGGGAGTGTGAAGGGAGATATCAATATCGAGTTAAGACTGGTTCGAAATACTCCGTAACGTCGGCAACTTTTCCGAAAGTTATCATAGCCTGACCCGAAATAGCAGCAAGCTTGAAGGGGCAGGAAGAATTTTCCAATGAGTTACCTTCTTCACTTGAGACGGTTCGACTTCAAATTTCCCCCTCAACCTGAACACCAAGTTCATTTGATTATAACTCCGAAATTATCACTTCAATGGTTTTCAAAATTTACACGGATGCCAATAGAGAGTTTTCGTACTTCTCGTATTCTCGAACACGAAAATGGCCTTTCCGAAACGAGAAGGCCATCGTTTCGTTACGTGGAAATACTCGTTCGAAATACTCCGTAACATCGGCAACTTTTCCGAAAGTTATGATTGCCTGATCCTAAATAGCAGCCCACTTGAAGGGGCAGGAAGAATTTTTCAATAAGTTACCTTCTACACTTGGGACGGTTCGACTTCAAATTTCGCCCTCAACCTGAACACCATCTTCATTTGATTTTAACTCCGAAACTATCACTTCAACGGTTTTCAAAATTTACACCGATGCCAATGGAGAGTTTTCGTAATTCTCGTATTCATTAGAGAGTTCTTAGAGAGTTTTTGTACTTCTCGTACTCATTTTCTCGTATACGAAAATGGCCTTTCCGAAACGAGAAGAGGTTTTCGTACCGCGGAAACGCTTTACTCGTGCTCAGCTTTTTCGGAATCGTAATTACGAGACGAAAACTTTACCTTCCTCTAGGATAACACTCTAGAATAACTTAGCAACTATCATGCAGTAGGCATGGATACACACCCGACAAAATCGGCTGAATTTTCCCCGTGCCGTCTTTTGTCGTAGGTTTAACCTTGGTATTTGTCTTTCTTTCGTGTTTTTTTCCCCGCACCTCAACCAGAAAGGTCATTAGTGGCATTTTGTTCTCGCTTTCGACGTTTTATCGAAGATTTCAGCTTTTTCATTAAAGATTAAGAGTTTCAAGGTTCATTTTACACGTTTCGAAGATTCGTGTTCTTCACGGCTGAATCGTTTTCATATGATGTAGAGGTAAGTGGTCGTTGTTTCCTAATTCATGTTATATTTTGGAAATTGTCTACTTTGACAATTGAGTTTTGAGCAGTGAACAAGAGTCACGTTAACGTCTCTGTAAGAGTTCTCTTCCTCTCGGGCTTACGAAAACGCTACGAGAACATAGCGACAAGTCGGGCAACGACTCAGAATGGCGATAGGGCGAGCAAACGAATGCTAACCTCCCGAGTCGTTGGTTGCCAATTGGTGAGTCGTTGACGACTCGCGCTACGACTCAATAAGTCAGGCTAAAGTGAGAATTGATTTCCGCTCACGTTCTGCTGTATTTGTATGCCAATTTTATCCATACTTTCGTCGTGTTTTTTCCTTGAGTTTTATGCATTTTCATTCCAATTTCGTACACCTTAGCCATTTTCATTTCATATCTGTTATTTATTTTCATTTATTTACCTTTTGATCCGTCCGTTATGGACGAAGTTAGAGCTTATGAGGAGCTTTACGTTAATGGTGTAATTAGTGAACGGGAATAGGAGTTGGCGTACGAGGGATTTCGAGCAGCGCCGTGGGTGCGCGAATTGACGTTTGGGGGTTCGATCTCGACAGGTTGAACGACCGGGACGTTATGTTAAATTTTCGCTTCAGTCGGGAAGATTTAGTGAAACTAATAGTACATTTTGGCATTCCAAGGATCGTCAGAAGGGGAGGTCCAGGAAGCTGTTACAGCATTCCTACTCTCCCCGCTCTCTGCATGATGTTGAGGTAGGTATTAATTCAATAAATAATGGATATACATCAAAAATATGATGGTAATGTAATAATAATAGAAGCCAAAATCTGTGCTCAGGCGGCTCTCGTATCCCAACCGACTGACAGACCTTGAAATGCTGTTTGGATACTCGGCTCAGAAGATATCGGCGGTGGCGAACAACATGGTAAATCATATTAGAGTCCACAAGGACCATTTGCTGGACGATGTTTCTAATTTGTCATGGCTGACTCAAGAAAGGCTGGAGTACTACTCAAACTTAAGTAAATACATACTCGAATACGAAAATGGCCTTTTCGAAACGAGAAGAGGTTTTCGTTACGTGGAAACGCTTTACGGAACGGGAAGAGTCAAGCTGGGTTCGCATCCATCCGGAATCGCGGTAATGCGTCTCTCAGTTGGAACTAGTTTAGGGGAGTGCGGAATTGAGGCAGACCTTTTATAACCATGCGGTAGTTATCATTGCTATCGCGTTATCAAATCGTGAGGGCATACAGAAGAAATTGTTATTTATGCACATTAAAACTGCAAAGGCGACGTCGTTTTGAAATGAGACTGTTGGGTAATTATTCGGTCCTTTCATCAACTGCTTATCCCAAGATAACATTATATTTGTACCCAAAAATCTGTGTAGGTTGACGCATTACAAATCGTTTATGCATTGATGCACCATAAGTACTTACTCAAGGTAGATAATCTGTCCATTTCGTAAGGACAAGCAGTATTTCTATACTTCCTCTTCGTTTTGCAAAAGTGTTATCTCTTCTCAAATACCTACTTATTCGGAGAAATGCCAATCTGTAATCAAAGAATGTTCCCAAAAAAGAAAACATGGAATAGGATCTTTAGGAAGGTAAGTTGTTTCTGAGATCGCCTCATCTGCATAAAACCCTGTTCAATTTGAGTGTTTTGTTTATTATTGTTATTCTTATACTCAAGCGCTACATTAATATATTTTCTGTAAATGAAATCAAAATTCGTGGATCGTAAAATTACGAACTCGCACTCGACCACAGCCATAAAACAAGATAACACAATCAACAACAGCTCCTGACGGATGATAACCATCCGGTAGTTATCATTGCTATCGCGTTATCAAATCGTGAGGGCATACAGAAGAAATTGTTATTTATGCATATTAAAACTGCAAGGGCGACGTCGTTTTGAAATGAGGCTGTTGGGTAATTATTCGGTCCTTTCATCAACTGCTTATCCCAAGATAACATTATATTTGTACCCAAAAATCTGTGTAGGTTGACGCATTACAAATCGTTTATGCATTGATGCACTATAAGTACTTACTCAAGGTAGGTAATCTGTCCATTTCGCAATGACAAGTAGTATTTCTATACTTCCTTTTCGTTTTGCAAAAGTGTAATATTTTCTCAAATACCTACTTATTCGGAAAAATGCCAATCTGTAATCAAAGAATGTCCCAAAAATAAAAGAAGAAATGGAATAGGATCTTTAGGAAGGTAAATTGTTTCTGAGATCGCCTCATCTGCATAAAACCCTGTTCAATTTCAGTGTTTTGTTTATTATTGTTATACTCAAGCGCTACATTAATATATTTTCTGTAAATGAAATCAAAATTCGAGGATCGTAAAAATACGGACTCGCACTCGACCACAGCCATAAAACAAGATAACACAATCAACAACAGCTCCTGACGGATGATAACCATCCGGCAGTTATCATTGCTATCGCGTTATTAAATCGTGAGTGCATACAGAAGAATTTGTTATTTATGCACATTAAAACTGCAAAGGCGACGTCGTTTTGAAATGAGACTGTTGGGTAATTATTCGGTCCTTTCATTAACTGCTCATCCCAAGATAACATTATATTTGTACCCAAAAATCTGTGTAGGTTGACGCATTACAAATCGTTTATGCATTGATGCACCATAAGTACTTACTCAAGGTAGGTAATCTGTCCATTTCGTAAGAACAAGTAGTATTTCTATACTTCCTCTTCGTTTTGCATAAGTGTTATCTCTTCTCAAATAGGTACCAACATATTAGGAAAAATGCCAATCTGTAATTAAAGAATGTTTCTAAAAAATAAATCATGGAATAGGATCTTTAGGAAGGTAAGTTGTTTCTGAGATCGCCTCATCTGCATAAAACTCTGTTCAACTTGAGTGTTTTGTTTATTATTGTTATTCTTATACTCAAGCGCTACATTAATATATTTTCTGTAAATGAAATCAAAATTCGAGGATCGTAAAAATACGGACTCTCACTCGACCACAGCCATAAAAAATTTAACACAACTAGGGACGTTGCGATACCTCCGAAGTAGGTATCTAGAAAGAAAATCCAATATTGGCTCAAAAGTATCGATACTTTTAATTTTTTTTTTTTTACATGTAAAAACAGGTGGGGGAATGCTATAGATTTGTCAATAATTATTATTCACGTACATCTTAAATCTTACGATAATTTATTATATTAGAAATTGTCCAATGTAAGTACATAAAAACGCAGAAAATGTATATGTACACTATAAAAACTGTATGTTACACAAAAAAAAACCTAGGTACATTGAGGTGATACAGCAGGTTCATAAAACATTTACATAAAAAACGCGGCAGGCCACTCGTACTTTCTCTCTTACGAGAGAAAAGCTATGAGCATTGAAAACGTCTCAGTAATTTCAATGTTTTTTGTTGTTTTAAATAAAATAACAATTAGAAAACATAAAATAATTATCGACACACAATTACTGAATTTGCTATAAGCCAGTCTCGACGATGCTCAATTCTTCCACGGATATGAATTCACGGGTAGGTAATTTTCTGTTATGGTGCGCGTCTCCGGTTACTATAACCAAGAATAACTTCTCAATCAAGTGACAACAAAACAAGCGGCATTGTTTAATATATCTATTTTTAACATAAATATAAAACTACGACATGAATAGAAGAACAAGTACGAAAGAAATGCGTGATAAATATAGAGCTTTCCAACGAAAACTAAAGAAGTTTCAATTCCCCAGCAACGGCTTGGTGGTACGTGAAAATCAAAAGAAAACAACACGTAACTTGTTTGTAGGTTGCATGACGTTTTTTATTTGCGTAACAAAATTAAAAAAAAAAAAAAAAAAAAAAAAAAAAAAAAACACTCGTCCTCTGGGATGCTGCCCAGGAAATCAGTTTTTGCAAATATGTAGGGGACAACCTATTTTGGGATTGGCAATAAATTGCCCCTGCTTTGGAGAAAAGGCGTTCGCAGTTACATACTTCTGCGTGCAAATTTCAGTTCACAACATACTATGGTTTTCAGAGTAATTATAATCATTAAAATAAATGGAATCATAAAATACATCTACATCTTACATTAAAAGGATATCAAGTTTCATGTAAGTAACTCAATGGTTTGATGAAATTAAGACTAATATGGCAGGTCAAAACTTTCAATTTTAACAGGGACATGAATTCATTTTAAAATCTGGTATCGACACTTTTCATTTGATACCTTCACTCTGAACTCCTCGCAGGGCCGGGCCTGGGGCAGGCTGGTCGTCTCCTGGATTTGTGGTGGGAAAATTAGATTGAAACCTCAGCAATCGTAAACTACTGATACCTTAGAGTACCAAAATACAATTCACAATGAGAAAATTGAATCAAATGATGGCTGCAATCAATTACCGCTATCGGGGCATTCTCCAAAAATTCTTCAAATGTCCACAGCGGCTCCGCCCACTCCTTGGTGTAGTAGTATTTCTGGAATTCCATATACATTTGATATAGTAGAGTTGAGCGTTTCTTGTCGAAATCAAGGTTGAGAAGGCTGTAGGGAAACACCTGGGATTCAATATGTAGTTGCAAATTTCTCAGTTTGCAATGATCGAAGAATCCAGCAATTTTGTCAACCTTCTTTTGCCGGTCAGTTTGCATTGCAAAAAGGATCGACCAAAGACGATAAGGTTGTATTCGATAATCATCAGCAACGCTTGCATACGAGTCTGCAACACATTGGAACATTTTATGTCTTTAGTTGCAGACTCGTATGCAAGCTCTAAGAGCCACTCAGCTGATCCGGACCCTGGGCATCGTCAAGTAATGTCCTAAAGAGGCAACATACGAAATTACAGCTTTCTAGATTGTAAAGTATAGAAATTACCTATTAAAATGATTCAACCACCACTTCACAAATCAAACCGTTCTCGCAATATTCGGATCACCTGCTATGAATCAAATCATCGAAACATCAGCTCAATGAAATCATCAGAAATTAACAAGCGGTTGCAATCATGTTCCAATAACAATTATTGAAAATGATCACCTGTGTGTAAACAATAATTATTCATATAACCATGGTCATAACTCAGCTTGTTGGCCACGCACTTTGCAGTAGTTATAGTACGGTTGGATAAAACGAGAGCTTTCGAACGAATGGTCAACGGATTTTGTGGGATGAAAAACGACGAAGTACCATTTCCCTAGCAACGACTTGGTTGTAAGCGGAAATCATCAGAAATATTTCAGAACGCTTTCTTCGTCACACTTATTGAGTTATGTGCCATAGTAAAGACATAAAATGTCAAAAAGGAAAATATTGGTGGTATTGGTTACCAAGTATCAATACTTCCGATAATATTGGGAGAAAGTATCGATACCACGATAATATCTGATGCAAAGTATCGATACAAATATCGGTGGTATCGGAAGAGAAGTATCGATACCACGATATATCGGAAGTATCGCAACGTCCCTAAACACAACCAACAACAGCTCCTGACGGATGACGTAATTGCGGCAATCCGGTAAAATATCTTATTTTTCAGACGTGGCAAGATTTACCCCACTCTTCCGACTGGCACTAGCCAATCAGAAGGCCGAACGCATTTACGGATTGCCTCATTTCCGGATGAATGTGAACCCACTTTTAGCTTTACTCGTGCTCAGTTTGACCTTTCTCTAGGATAACACTCTAGAATAACTTAGCAACCATTTTGCATTTGGCATGGACACACACATACAGACCCGACAAAGTCGCCTGACTCTTCCCCGTGCCGTCTTTTGTTGTTGGTTTAACCTTTGAATTTGTCTTTCTTCCGTTTTTGTTTTTCTGCACCACAACCAGAAGGGTGGGTAATTACCGGCAATTTGTTCTTACTTTCGACATTTTATGGACCATTTCAGCTTTCTCATTTCCAAGATTTCATTTAAAAGTTCATTTTATTCGTTTTAAAGATTCTCGTTCTTCACGGCTGAATCTTTTTTGTATGATGTAGAGGTAAGTGTTCGTTGTTTCGTTCTTCATATTATATTTTGGAAAAGGTCTGCTGTCACAATTGAGTTTTGAGCAGTGATTCAATACAAGAGTCACGTTAACGTCTCTATACGAGTTCTCTTTCTCCCGAGCTTACGAAAACGCTACAAGAAGTCAATGCGATAAGGTTAGCAATGTTAGCATTCATCGTGCTCGCCCTAACAGCTTGTTCTCGTGTTTACTAGAAATTCCAATACGAGAAATACAGAAACTCTCCAATAACTGGACAAAATCACAGTGAAAATTCGAACACGTTCCGATAGAATTTTAAAGTGATGAAAGTTCCAGTCCTGTAGCATGAATGAATGAATGAATGCCTTCATTTCCAAAACAAATGAGATATTTGAACAATATAAATGTAGCTAACACACTGCATACGGTAGAAATACTATATGTAACAGATAATTTAATAATACCTAGTGTTAGTTATATTACATATTATAACACTATATTTTAAGCTAACAAAAGGCTATTGAGGCATGGCCGTTTAGGCCGTCTACCTTTGGAGCCGGTTTATCTATTAAAAGTCGTTAACAACGTACCTACTTGTACAAAACATCTTTTTTAAATATATTTTATGGTTTACTTGACTCTATAAACATTTTCATTTATTGTTGGCGTTAAATATTGCTTTACATATCTATTAGGTTTACTTATCATTATTGAGATTCACAACATATTTTATTCTAATACTTTATAGTTAATCCTCTTATATACAATTGTAACAGTAGTAACAATAGTAGTAAACATTTTCCTTTATATTTCTATCAAAATCATTAACTAATTCTCTTAACTAATCTGCTCAAATTTTCGTTTTTTTTCTTATTTCATTTTCCCACATAGACTACCACCACTCGCCCTGCCATTAAGCAAATTTTTATTAGCATCAGTCCACATCGAATTATATTCTGGGAACAATTTTTCTTGTTTTTCAATAGGTACCCTCCTGTAAGTTTCAAATAGAAATGAAGTACTATAACGTTCAACAAACTTTATAAATTGAATTTTATTTTTATCTAAACAATCACAATCTAGCACAGAATTGGAAGCTCTTTTACAGTAAGTTCTTCTGAAATCCTTTCAAGGCCATAGTTATAGTCAATCAGCCAGGCTTGCTGTTTCGCCAGTTTTCGAAGATGACCTGTAGCACGATCGTATCATCAAATTTTCGTATTGAATAATGTTAAATTGTTTCAATTGTTTTGGAATTTGAGCTCTTTCAGTGCAAAGAAATCGTGAACCATTAATTGTATGGTAAAATCGTAGTCTAGATAATAATCTACTATTAAAAAAGATTTAGATTTTGAGCTTTTTTCTTCGTTTTAATAGATTTTTCGAAGCAAATTTTAATGATATTCAAGTTTCTATTTTTTAGTTAATGAACTTCATTTAAGCAATATTCTTCTAAAAAAATATGAATTAAACCATTATTAGCATTTTTTCTAAGCACATTTTCTGGAACTTGATTAATTGTGCTCGAAAAGTGCTGGCCAACGAACTCATCCTTTCGATTTTTTGCCGCAAGAACGGGATTTCTCAATCCTAAGGAAAGTTACAGTTAAGCTGCTTTAGAGTTTAGCTCTGTATGCTTGCCATCAGTGTTTTTTTCAGTTTTTTTTTTTTTTTCAATTTTAGCCTCGTATTTTGAGTCTTATTCATGTGCCAACCCTTATCAGCCTCAACTGCAACCATTTCTTATTTTGTTATGACAATTGACCCTAAATCCATGACCGTGTCCTATATTTTGACACCGTGAAAGATCCTTAAGCCGTGAAGATGGTTTTATATAAACCGAAAGCTCGGCGATAAGGGCTTTTATTCGTTTTCGACCCTTATCCTGAAATTTTCCACGCCCCTTTCTATCCGACAAACTATCTTCTGAATCGACCACTGCATCGAAACCCCCGTTCTGCAAACCTCCTCTTAAATTTAAACCCAGATTTTGACTTTTCCAATAGTCCCCAGGCATCTCTGAAATCTCTAGTTATCTCTTCTCCCGCTTTGTTTACTATTAGCTCCAAATTGCTCTACTGGTTTCATTCGTTAAATTACTGTTATATTATTGCTGTTTCTGTTTAAACTTGATCTTTTTTTGTTGTTTTTCTTAGATGTGTAATATTCTTGTGTATTTGATATGCTGTAATAAATTGGGCTTGCCCGTTAATAAATAAATAAATAATCTGACAACATACATATTGTGGGTCGATAACCTCATTCTCTACTGGAGTAATTACGACTCAAATTTTGATAGGAAGAGCTACAAATAAATTAGGTAAGTAGGTGGTGGCAAGAGGAGTGTGGGTGGCGAAGAATGGAATTTTATCAATTTTAGTAATAAAGAACACGGAGAATTAAGACAAAATGAGACGAATTAGCATTAACTGAGTTGTGGATACAATGAATTTTATGGATATCAAATCAATTTCTATCAATTGAGCCTAATTTATTGAAATTTTGAGAATATTAAACTTTATTGCGTTTTATTTATTATACTTCACCGAATAAATAGCGTCGATATTTGTTACCCAACCAATGAGGACTTGGGAAGACCCTATTTGTATACTTTCTATGAACAAGATCTTCAACAAGTATCGCATTTCACACAAAACAGTATCTTCACTGAAATGGAATTTTATCAATTTTAGTAATAAAGAACATGGAGAATCAAGACTATATGAGACAAATTAGCATTAACTAAGTTGTAGATACCATGAATTGTATGGATATTAAATCTATTTCTACCAATTGAGCCTAATTTATTCAAAATGTCGTAAATATTCAACCTTATTGTGTTTAATTTATACTTCATGGAATAAATACCATTGAGATATGTTCACAAATAAGGACTTGGGAAGACCGTATTTGTATACTTTCTATAAACAAGACCCAAAACAAATTGGGAGCGGAGATTGTCTTCACTGAAATAGAATTTTATCAATTTTAGTAATAAAGAAAATGGAGAATCAAGACTTTATGAGACGAATTGACATTCACAAAGTAGTAGATACAATGAATTTTATGGATATCAAATCAATTTCTATCAATTGAGCCTAATTTATTGAAATTTCGTGAATATTCAACTTTATTGCGTTTCATTTATTATACTTCACCGAATAAATAGCGTCGATATTTATTACCCAACCAATGAGGACTTGGGAAGACCCTATTTGTACACTTTCTCTAAACAAGATCTTTAACAAGTATCGCACTTCATACATTCTTCATACTTTCTTATTTAGTCTCCCCTTAAAGGTTATTGCGCTACGGTTTGGATTATGCACGGCCAACGCCTAGTAGTCCAATCCACTATTTTTTGGGGCGTTAATGTTTCAGAAGAAACACGGCCCAGGGTTCCAGAAGGAATTCCCATTATCACCCTTTGGTATATAAATAATTTCTTCGGTCTTTGACTTATTATTTCTATTTTATTCCCCTCTCATATTTTCAATTTTGTGAATTAGCCACCTGAGTGTTGCCTCCTAGGTCAATTACCAGATTAGTGCATAATTTAAGTCCCCAATGTTGGGCATAATAATTTATATATATTTCATTTTCCTTAAGGTATAAGTCTCCATAGTTGAGCCACCGTTTATTCCTGATTGTTCCAATCTTTGATTGGGGGTTAATGACCTAATGAATACTTCATATGAAGATTCATTGACAATCCATCCTGTTTTAATTTCTCTTTTGGGTCATTCTCATTTCATTTGCCGCTTTGGGTCGTTTGAGAACCTCAGTGACGTGAAATATGAAAGTGCTCAAAAATGAGGTTAGATTGGCAAATACTACTCATTGTACATTGCAGATTTGTGTTCCATAGATGAGCAGTGAGTTTTTCATTGATGTTGTATTTTATATATTTTTTACCCATCCTTGGTCACACTCCTGAGAGGTAACACTCATGAAAATTTCCAGTAAAAATGGCGTCAAACAGGATGCTGAAGTGGCAACAAAACTCGGGGATGGCTACTGTTTGAAACCTGTCACCAAGCAGTATGGTTCTTGATATCGGATTATTTTGTTTAAGCACTAACAACACTCGTAATTAGTGTAACACTCATGATTGAAAATAAAAATACTCCTCATGTTTTTAGGCTTCTTTCACTGTAAAAACTGCTGCAACTCCAACCACTCCACTGCAGTCTCACATCTTCAACTGGAATATATAACCTTCACATCTGACTGTTTCCCACTATTTTCCATCGATATTCTTGATCGCAAAAGTGGTAACACTCCTGTGGTCCCATTGAGAAGAGATATGGGGGACTGACTGAAAAACTAGTTTTTCACGGGTTGGGAAAAATCTTAAAAATGTAAATCCTTTCCGACCTACTGCAGCTAGTAACCCTGGCCAGTTCTAGATTGTCATTGTTTCGTAACTACCTAACTTATACGTACATGTTAGGTGGGAGGGGACAGTAACACTCATGAGTTACCAGGATTTCAGGTTTCATTCGTCATCACTGTGTATTGGTTAAGGGGATTTTGGGCAGTCAATTATTTCTTCGTTGATCTCCCAACTTACACTACCCTTTTTTCCCCCGAAATCGCTAGTTTTGATCAAGAATTGTGAGAATTCGTCGTCAGGGACATGAAAACGGCAAATGAAATGAGAATGACCCTTTTTCCATCCTCAATCTCCAATGCAGCTATTTATGAATGAGCATCAGTTCTCAGCTTGTATTCCACTACTTGATCTTCAATCAAGTATGTCTTTAAGTGGGGGAGTGTGACAGAGTTCCCGTCATAGAGGTCCCGTCGGGGTCTCAAAGAATGCGCTGTCGTCGCCCCGTTGATGAACAACGGGCGTCGCTCGCTGATACCCGTGTTTTCGAGAAGCTGAGTTTGGCGTTGGATGGGCGATCCAGATCCCTGGAAAACCAATCTACTCCGAACATGGCTCATTAAAAGCTATTAGTATGAGTGGTATCTCTCTGACGGGATACTGTTAACCTCCTCTACCTTTTTATCGAGGATTTAGGCCTCCATTGCACCTCTGGGGGGGTACCTAGATCCCTGATATCTGTGAACGAACTAATTACAACTCAAATCTTGATGGGAAGAGCTACAAATAAATTAGGTATTCTGAAATTGGTAACATAAATAATATATTTACATAATATTATCTACAAATGTCTAAGGTAAAAGACGCTTTAGTGGAGGAGGGCGGATGAATAGCCGTAGGCGCTGCCGTATCCGAGACCTGAGGAGTAGGCGAGGGGAGAGGCGCGGGCGTAGGTGGTGGCAAGTGGTGCGGCGTAGGAGGTGGCGATGGCGGGGGCGGCAGCGGCGTAGGTGGTGGCGATAGGAGCGTGGGTGGCGTAGGTGGTGGCGATGGGAGCGTGAGCGATGGCGGGGGCGGCGTAGGTCGTGGCGATGGGAGCGTGAGCGTAAGCTGGGGCGGCGTAGGCGATGGGCTTGTTCACGGTCCTGTAGGTGTTAGCGTAGGAGGAGGCGATGGGAGCGTGGGCAATAGCGGGGGCGGCGTAGGTGGCGATAGGAGCGTGGGCGATGGCGGGGGCGGCGTAGGTGGTGGCGATGGGAGCGTGAGCGTAAGCTGGGGCGGCGTAGGTGGTGGCGATGGGAGCGTGAGCGTAAGCTGGGGCAGCGTAGGCCGTGGCAAGAGGAGCGTGAGCGTAAGCTGGGGCAGCGTAGGCCGTAGCAAGAGGAGCGTGGGCGTAAGCTGGGGCAGCGTAGGCCGTAGTGGCAAGAGCTGGGGCGGAGTAAGCCAGAGGGGCGAGGCCGCCAGCTGACACAGCAGCGACGAGGAAAGAAAGGACTGCAGCCTGAAATAAACCGGAAAAATCATTATCTCTCGAAATTTAAAATTCAGAGACACAAATGAATAAAACGAAAAAATATTCAGACTGGAAATGCGCAATTTGATATTTACTAAGATGGTAGGCCTGTAGAGTGAATTGACATCAGGATAAATAAATTGAGGTAGGATATCAGAGCCAAAATAGTTCTGTTTGCGAATAAAGTGAATTCCAAACAATATAAATTATAAATATTCCAATATGAAGAAGCTATAAATGCGTAACACAAATTATAAGCACAGTAAATATGAAGATAAATTGATTTCACGCAAAATCCGGAAACGCAACACACAATCACAAAAATTTTGTAAGCTAGTAAGGGATTAATTAGAAAGGGAGGTTTTTAATTTTCGACGGATGTAATCGACTGAAAGTTGAATCGTCGAATATTTCATAAAGTGGAAACATATTAAGAATCGTAAATCTTAAAACATCTTGAGCGGTTTTAGTGGTTATTGATTTTGAATTATTGTGCAGACCTCAGCAGCCCAACTGTAAACGATATACAGAAATAAATATTTTTATTTCCATATTAAATAAAATTAATAATGGAATCCGAAAATATATTATCATTTGTCCGAAGATGCAAACACAGAATATCTTCGAAATTTGGTAAGCTAGTAAGGGATTAGAAAGGGAGGTTCAATTGTCGACGGAAGTAGTCGACTGAAGGTTGAATCGTCGAATATTTCATAAAGTGGAAACATATCAGGAATCGTAAATCTTATTAAAACATATTGAGCGGTTTTAGTGGTTGATTTTGAATTATTGTGCTGACCTCAGCAGCCCATCTATAAACTTTATACAGAATTGAATGTTTTTATATGCATATTAAATAAAATTAATAATGGAATCCGAAAATATATGATCGTATGTGACTTTTTGTAAGAATGCTAAATCATGACTTCAAGAACGAATTTTTGTAAGCTGTGGCAAATTCAATGACTGAAGTATTTTCAGGTTCGAACACTAAATGAAATTATTGAATTGTAGCACTCTTTTAGCGAATTTTTAAGTGTGTTAAAATGAGTTCGTTGGGCAGCACGCCAATCATATTAAATTGGACAAATTTGCCAACTATTTGTTACGAAAAATAGTAGAAAGTGTACCTTTTAATATACTGTAGATATAAAGTCGCATTGAAATTCAATCAATGATTTTGACTAGGGTTCAGACAAAAGTATGGAGGATATGTAGCCAACTTATAGAAATTACCACTTATTGCAAGTACCATAGCAGTATAAGAAGAGTCGTGCATCATGACTTCAAGAAGCTGTGGCAAATTTAATGACTGAAATATTCATAGGACATCGGAGACTGACCTAAATTGAAATAATTGAATACTTGTTTTTTCCAACGGCCAACAAAAAAATAAAGACTCAACAGAATATATTCCGTATCATTTTTCAAAAACTATAATTTAAAATTTTTGAACTAATCAGATGATAAATTATAAGTGAGTACATTAAAGGATAGCTGGTGCTAGAAGAAGATATTTTTTTAAATTAGAAATTAAACTTTTCATTGTCTATACATACCATTAGAAACTTCAAATTTTATGGTAATTTGTAGACGCCACAAAGACTCCAGATCAATCGGACAAAGTTACATTATATCTCATGATTAAATACCTAGTAGCTAACCGCACAAACCTTGTAGATTTCATAAAAATAGGTTCATTCGTTTCGCGGGTTTGTCTGTGTCGATCAATTTTAGTTTTAAGCATGAGCTATAGTTATTACCACACCAATCGCAACATAATTCATAGGGGATTTCCCTGGAACATTTAGCCACCTACTCCCCGGATTTGAACTAAATCGGACCAATAGATGATGAGAAATCGACGTTATAATAAATTAACGTTTGCGCATGCGCGCAGACTAATATTTATGTGACGGCAATGGAAGTTATATAGGATCGTCCAGAAGCTATCCCGCACAATCCCTGAATTGCTGAGAGAAGCGCGAATAAAATGGAATATTGAGAAAATTTAACTATTCAAGTCCACAGCCCATTTCGTACAGCCTAAGATCCCGAAAAATCTAACGAAACTCAACCACAAGAGCGAAGATTGTGAATTAGTTTAATGAATATTATAGAACCACATTTACGATTTCATGAAAATCTGTCTTGATAGGTTAATTCTTGAAGGAATTGCAGATAAGAATGTCAGAAGTGGGAAGCATAGAATGAACTGAATCTTCAATAAAATTCTCTGCACATAAAAACTCATTAACAATTTCATGGAAATTCGTCTTTTAGCGTGTATTGTTGAAGGAATTGCTGATAGAAGCGCTTATACAAGGGAATATTGAGAACTAAACCTATTGAAGTATCCACCGTCCATTTCTTATAGCCTAAGATCCAGAAAAATCGAACAAAACGCAACCTCCTCAAGATTGATTATAGTCAATTCGTAATGTATATTATAGAACCACACTTACGATTTCATGAAAATTTGTCTTGAGAAGTTTATTGTGAAGGAATTGGTGAAAAGACTCCAATTTGCGCTACAGTAGGACGGATAACCACTCCCGAATTTGAAAAAAGTTGGTGGAAGATCTGCTTTTTTTTTCGTAATTTCTCCGACAGAATATAAACAAAGATTTCCATGAAAATTAGTTTTCAGTACTTTATTGTGAGAGGGTGTGCGCTGAAGGGAAGTTCATATAACAGGCATTTAGAAATCGCTGATCCTACTCCGTGGATGTCCACTTCATATCGAATGCAAATCCAGTGCAATTTCCAACGAAGAGAGAGATTAAGAATTTATGAAAAATTCTATCAATATAAACATTAGGAATTCAAAATTTTAAAAGCTAAAAGACGTCTCAAACACATTCACCGAGATGAACATGTTGGTGGATACGGGAATGAAATGTGTAGACACAATGAATTGAATGGCTATCAAATGAACTTCAACTAACAAAGCCTTTCCTATTTAACATTGTCTTTCAGGACAAAAATAGCTGGCAGATGTGCACAAGAATTAGAACACGGAAATCGACCCTATTTGTATACTTTGTGCAACATGACCTTGAACTATCCAACGAATGAGACAAAATTGTCTTCATCTAAACTGAAATTCACTATTATTTTTATTAATGCCTCTATGAGACGAGTTGGCACTCACCAAGTTAAGTTGTATGGTTCCTAAATCAATTCCTATCAATTAAACTTTATTTATTCAAACTTTCACGAATATTTAACTTCAATGCGTTTTCTTCACTCTTCACGGAATAAATAGCATTGAATTACTTATAAATTAAGCAAGAATAAAATAAGCAATAAAGAATTGGGAAGTCCCTATTCGTTTACTTTCTATAAACAAGATCTAAAATAAGTATCGCACTTCACACAAAACAGTATCTTCACTGAAATGGAATTTTATCAATTTTAGTAATAAGGAAAATGACGAATCAAGACTTTATGAGACGAATTAGCATTAACCAAGTTGTAGATACAATGAATTTTATGGATATCAAATCAATTTCTGTCAATTGAGCCTAATTTATTGAAATTTCGTGAATATTCAACTCTTTATTGCGTTTCATTTATTATACTTCACCGAATAAATAGCATCGATATTTGTTACCCAACCAATGAGGACTTGGGAAGACCCAATTTGTACACTTTCTATAAACAAGATCTTTAACAAGTATCGCACTTCACACAAAACAGTCACTGAAATGGAATTTCATCAATTTTAGTAATAAAGAACATGGAGAATCAAGACTATATGAGACGAATTAGCATTAACCAAGTTGTAGATACCATGAATTGTATGGATATTAAATCAATTTCTACCAATTGAGCTTAATTTATTCAAAATGTCGTAATTATCCAACCTTATTGCGTTTAATTTTACTTTAGTACTCAATTTTATTACGTTTTATTTATACTTCACCGAATAAATAGCGTCATTTTTGTTACCCAATGAGGACTTGGGAAGACCCTATTTGTATACTTTCTATAAAAAAGATCTAAAACAAGTATCGCACTTCACGCAAAACAGCATCTCTACTGAAATGGAATTTAACCAATTTTAGTAATAAAGAAAACGGAGAATCAAGACTAAATGAGACGAATCAGCATTAACCAAGTTGTAGATACCATGAATTGTATGGATATTAAATCAATTTCTACCAATTGAGCTTAATTTATTCAAAATGTCGTAATTATTCAGCCTCATTGCGTTTAATTCATACTTCACGGAATAAATAGCATTGAGATATTTTGACAAATGAAGAATTGGGAAGACCGTATTTGTATACTTTCTATAAACAAGACCTAAAACAAATTGAGAGCGGAGATTGTCTTCACTGAAATAGAGTTTTATCAATTTCAGTAATAAAGATAATGGAAAATCAAGACTTTATGAGACGAATTGGCATTCACCATGTTTGTTAATTTTTTAAATCAATTTCTATCAATTGAGCCTAATTATTCGAAATGTCGTGAATATTCAACCATAATACGTTTATGTTATACCTCTGTTGGAATAGGATAGTATTATTTAGAACACATTTTTTGCCATAAAATGAATAGTTAACAATATCCTTGCACTCAAAAAACTCAAATTTCAAAACAATTCAACATTGTACAATACGATAATTTACGAAAATTCGCTCATACAATCATGCTGCATGACTGGAACTTCTTCAGTAATATAGAATATTGAGAATCAATACTCTGCGACGAATTAGCATTCACCAAGTTGTAGATACTCGTACAATGATTGTATGGTTATTGAATCAATTAAGCTTCATTCATTCTTCAACGAATAACTAGCATTGAGATGTGGTAACGAATGAAGACTTGGGAAGCGATCCTATTTGTACACTTGGTATCAACAAGACCTAGAACAAATTGAGAGCAAGATTGTCTAGAAATAGAATTTTATCAATTTTAGAAATGAAGAAAATGGAGAATCAAGACTGTATGAGACGAATTGGCATTCACCAAGTTATGGATACAATGAATTGTTGAATATTAAATCAGTTTCTATTAATAGAGCCTAATTTATTCAAAATTTCGTGAATATTCAACCTTATTACGTTTGATTTATACTTCACGGAATAAATAGCATTGAGATATGTTGACAAATGAAGACTTGGGAAGACCGTATTTGTTTACTTTCTATAAACAAGACCTATGGGGAGCAGAGATTGTCTAAACAAATTGGGAGCGGAGATTATCTTCACTGAAATAGAATTTTATCAATTTTCGTAATAAAGAACATGGAGAATCAAGACTATATGAGACGAATTAGCATTCACCAAGTTGTAGATACAATGAATTTGATGGATATCAAATCAATTTCTGTCAATTGAGCCTAATTTATTGAAATTTCGTGAATATTCAATTTCATTGCGTTTTATTATACTTCACCGAATAAATAGCGTCGATATTTCTTACCCAACCAATGAGGACTTGGGAGTATACTGTTTGTATACTTTCTATAAACAAGATTTAAAACAATATCGCACTTCACACAGAACAGTATCTTCACTGGAAGCTCAGTTGGCCCTAGAACTGCTTTTAACATCGCTGCCCTCCAACCCGAGTTCCTCCGTTTAATTAAAAGTGTGTCAATCAACGATGAAATAGAATATTAAAAAATGTCTGCACCAATTATTTCTGAACGTTGTACTTGAATATCATCAAAACATGCTAGAAAAAGAAATCAAATTGTTTAAATCCAAAAGTTGTTTGTAAAGCTAAATTTCATTTTGTGTCATAAAATTTATTGCATTAGTTCTCAGTTGCTACTTTATACACTTTCAAAGTCCTATGGAATATAATTTTAATAATTTTTATTCGATTTTTGGTTTCTACGCATCATGAAACGTAAACCAACAAAATTTGCAGGGGGTGTTAATTTTTTTTTTTTTTTTTCCCTTGGTCTATTACAAAGGTTTATTATTGAAAATAATAAACCGAAATGAAGAGAATTAGAATCGACCCTAGTTGAATAATTTGTACAACAATAATGATAATGTGTACTTTGTAGAAATATCTAACAAATTGAGAACGAAGGTTGACTTCATTGAATTTCTTCATTTTTATAATATCGAAATCGGAGAATCAATACTGTTGTACTCTCGAGACGGATTAGTACTCACCGATTTGCTGATACTATAAGCTGAATTGTATGGTTATCAAATAAATTTCTATCAATTTAAAAAAACCCCACACTATTAAAAATTTCATGAATATTAGTCTTAATTGCGTTTGTATGATCATGTATCCTTCACCAAATAAATACAGATGCCCTAAAGAAATTAGGGCTTTTGAATCGACCCTAGTTGAATAATTTGTATCACCACGACCAGGAACAATCTAACAACAAATTGAGAGCGAAGTTTGGTTACATTGGAATTAAATTTTCTAGTTGCTATTATTACAGAAAATGAAGAATTAAGATTGCTGAAGTCTACGGGACGAATTAGCACTCACCAATTTGAACATGTTGGTGATGTTTGAGTTGATCGTTGCTGTCGATACAATGATTTGATTAGGGTGGTGCACAGTATATATAGGTAGTCCAAATCCCCAACACTCCCGCCAGTATGCCGTAATCCATTGTAAGAAGGTGGGGAGACGAGATCAAGCGAAAAAAAACCCTACCTACTCTTCTGAGATGTGAAGAACGAACGAATTTTAGATTCGTAAACCAGTTTTTGAAGCAGACCAATTGCGGCTGAGTTCGGTTGTTGGGAAGGTAAAGTTCAATGTCGGGATGAGGCAACGCGTTGGACGACTGCGAGGGGCTCGCCTCCAACGTAAAGTTACACCTGAGG
Organism: Adelphocoris suturalis; assembly: GCA_030762985.1. Taxonomy (NCBI): domain Eukaryota; kingdom Metazoa; phylum Arthropoda; class Insecta; order Hemiptera; family Miridae; genus Adelphocoris; species Adelphocoris suturalis. The sequence continues at coordinate 24,830,921 of CM061042.1, forward strand.
GTGATACATGATCCATGTTAGGTAGGTACCTCAAGATCCATACTACTGGTGCAACCTCAAATATCATTATATAATAGGTTATTGTAATTGAACATAACAAACCTGTGAATGGGACACGACAGGGGAATGAAGTTTGGGACATATCGCAGTACTTTTCAGGCAGTTGAACATGAAATATTGAACTACCACCTTCATATCGAACTACCACAGATTAATTACAAAAGATTGAGACATGAATGGAAACAATCGCGTGAATAGAAGCGAAGAAAATAGCTCGGGACTCAAAACTGTCGACTTCACTGAGAATGACCCATATCAAGAACATACTCAATACCATCGAAAGCGAATTATTCATCACCATACCGTAAAACTGGGTGAGAATGTGACTGGGTGGGCGAGATTGTGACAACCGGCCCTTAAAGGATTTTAGCGCTTTCTAGCGAGGAAAGGTTAGTGAAACCTTTTCAACATTCTTGCTGCACGATGGGTAACATTGCTTTCCAGGTGAAACTGGTGTCTAGGGCACTTTGTATCTTATCATGAAATTGGGCATGATTCAGAAACGTGTGAGAGTGGGTGAATGCTCCCCCGCCCCCTCTTTCCATATACGTCCCTAATTTAATATTAATATTATCAAAGATCATTCGTGCAAAGGGACATGATTATATTTTGGCTTATTTAGATTCTATGGTGGAATAAGTAAAAAAAGGGAAATCGACTGTGCGAGATTGTGACAACGTGTCAATATCTCACCCTCCAAAACATCCCTCTCATTGCTATAATTTCTGATAGCATTGGTTGGATGAGATTGTGACGAGCCAATTTCAAATCTTTTTCGGGAATCTCGAGGTTTTTATGATGTTGGAGCGATGGGAAAATATTCCAGGGTGAACACAAATCTTCTCAGGATTAAGGGACGTAATTATATTTTGGCTTATCTAGACTCTATGGTGTGACCATCTCACCCTCCGAAAAAACCCTCTCATTCCTATAATTTTTTCTGATAGCATTGGTTGGATGCGATTGTGACGAGATCAAAAATGATGCCACTGATGCTTCATATTTTCCTCAAAAGGAGAAGGAACAAGAGATCAGTGAATCCGAAATCTGGTGACTAAGTGGCAGTTATGTATGGCAAACCTCTATACTAAAGAAATGATGGATTTTGACAAGAATGGAGACGTGAAAGCACAAATCAGCAATGACCAAAGTGGAAAAAACGTGGAAGTGGCAAAAACCCAGACAGGGTTTGGTACAACAAAAAGAAAGTGATGACAATAATTGACCCACCAAACGAGATTGGGGAAGATGTTTTTATTGTGGATAAGAAACCATAAGTGGAGCTGATTCAATTTATTTTAAACAAAGTTTATACCTGCATTTATTTTCATTTTTAGTTCCTGCGTTTTCATTTATTTCATTTTTAGTTCAACCAATGTTGTAGAGTGTTGTAGGCTCCCCTGCACCGAGAAGTTATACCTAAGGGTGGTGATAAATGATCCATATTAGGTACCAATACATATTACATTTAGATATTGTTCAACAGATTTCGTTCAATGATTATACAGTCAAGATAGTGTTCTGCCTTTAGGATTTTACGCATCATGAAATGTAAGATATCTACAAGAATACAATTAACGATACAATTACAAAGCATGGAATGGCTGTGATCAACTGTGGGACCTTCTGCGGGGAATTAGGGACTTGCACACTTTTTTTTTTTTTTTTAAAATATTTATTGTAGAAATTAAAAAAAAAAAAAAAAAAAAGGAAATCGGCTGTGCGAGATTGTGACCACGTGTGACCATCTCACCCTCCGAAAAAACCCTCTCATTCCTATAATTTTTTCTGATAGCATTGGTTGGATGCGATTGTGACGAGATCAAAAATGATGCCACTGATGCTTCATATTTTCCTCAAAAGGAGAAGGAACAAGAGATCAGTGAATCCGAAATCTGGTGACTAAGTGGCAGTTATGTACTAAACAAATGATGGATTTTGACAAGAATGGAGACGTGAAAGCACAAATCAGCAATGACCAAAGTGGAAAAAACGTGGAAGTGGCAAAAACCCAGAAAGGGTTTGGTACAACAAAAAGAAAGTGATGAGAATAATTGAGCACCAAACGAGATTGGGGAAGATGTTTTTATTGTGGAGCCTGAATTCCATATTCCTGAGTTCCATATAGTGAATACCATAAGTGGAGCTGATTCAATTTATTTTAAACAAAGTTTATACCTGCATTTATTTTCATTTTTAGTTCCTGCGTTTTCATTTATTTCATTTTTAGTTCAACCAATGTTGTAGGTGTTGTAGGCTCCCCTGCACCGAGAAGTTATACCTAAGGGTGGTGATAAATGATCCATATTAGGTACCAATACATATTACATTTAGATATTGTTCAACAGATTTCGTTCAATGAATATACAGTCAAGATAGTGTTCTGCGTTTAGGATTTTACGCATCATGAAATGTAAGATATCTACAAGAATACAATTAACGATACAATTACAAAGCATGGAATGGCTGTGATCAACTAGGGGACCTTCTGCGGGGAATTAGGGACTTGCACACTTTTTTTTTTTTTTTTTTTTTTTTTTTTTTTTTTTTTTTTTTTTTAAATATTTATTGTAGAAATTAAATTAGAAGGTATTTATGGGTGAATGGTGGAAGAAAAAAATGGTTAGAAGTCTCAATGATTTTATAAAAATGATCAAAGTTTGAATTTTTAGAGAGCCCGCCAAAACGGCCTCGGCAGCTGACTCCGCCCACTTTCTAGTCACACGTCACCATTCATGTTCTAATCAACTGATAACAGCAAGGCGCTATTTCATGTCATTCGTTAGGTACTACATTTCATGTCATGTCACTCGCTTCTGATTGACACTTCATTTTTTAGTACCTAGTCCAGCATTTTGTTCCATTCAAGTGTTTTCTAGTATTTCTACAAAAGCATATTAGGGAAGAGTGGGGTAATCACAGCCTTGGGGTAATGCCATCCACCGCCTTTATGAAAAAACTTCGAGTTTCGGAGAGATGACTATAGCAACTCCATTTTTGCTGAAGAGTTGAGCACTAATTAAAGCGTTTTCACCATGGTAACATTGTTTTCACAGCACTGGCGAGGCATATCGTTTTTGGCTGCCGTTTGATATAATTTGTCCATACCTCAAAGTAAGTCAACTTCGAAGCTGTTTTTGCAATGTTTGATACGTTTGGCATGTTATTCAGTTACTTACCTTCACTACCAACTTGTGGGAGGCAATTTTTGTTGAGAACTAAGCTCATGATGGGCTTTTGATAAAATGTAAACTATGGGGTAATCACAACCATATACCTAAGTGGTGGGTAACCACATCCATAGAAGTTGGTGGCAGCCATTGCCCCACTGTTTACTTTTCTTCTGCATCAGTTAAATATTAGCATGTGTTATTTGATTAATTTCATTACTGATGCCACGTAAGTGGCTGAGAACGACAGAAAGAAGTTCCTGGACGTTGGAAGATTTGAAGGCAGCAATGGAATGCTCAAAAAATGAAGGATTAAGCTGGCATTCAGCAAGCTTGAAGTTCAACAAGTACAACCCGTTTAAAGAAAGAATGAGGAAATGTAATACATAAAAGCCACGACTGGGGGGGGGAGGCGCTGCACATTTACCAAAGATGCAGAAAAATATATTATGGTCACTCCTGCTTCAGCGCAATTACTGAAATGCTGGGCCACTTTACTCCAGCAGCATTCAACAACAGAAATAAAAAGCAGCTTTCCAAAATCCTTACCTCTACGCCCCGAAAAGCAGCTCTCATCGAAAAACAACAAGCCAAGACAGACAAGCAACAAAAAAAAAGTAAACGAACAAGAAGCAAGGAAACTTGACAGTATCGGAAATGGTATTGATGGGCCAGGTACATCAAAGGGCAACGGAAGCATGAATGGCAGTAAGAAAAGGATAAAAGATGTCAGGAAACGGGGTTTAGAGGACGACAGTAAAGCCAAACAAGAAATTCACACAACGGAAGAAATATGAACTTGACAGAGAATCAGAACACTCGGATGATGTGATTTCAGTGTGATGACGATGGTATGGACGATATTGGAGGGGAACGAAAAACTATATGTATTTCGGCTGCCATGAATATGAGGACAACTCACCTTTTTGGGAATTCGTGAGAGAAGATACTTTTTATATTCGATGGGTCAACCTGACCAATCATTGTGTGACTGTGTTATTCACTTCTTTTATCATATTTATATTTAAGGAGCCAGTTGCAATATACCTAATCAGGGTGGCCAAGAACGTCGACAATGAACAAGATAAAATAACAAAATAACCAGGCACTTCGTGAACAAAACAATAATGGAGACTGGACGGAACAAATTCTACCACTTTAGAGAGCCAAAGTTATTCGTTCAAGATCCTAATGCACATATTCAAAAAGTCGGTTTGTAACTTTTTCACAACAAACTGAAAACAAAGTTTTCGAGACCACCGGCGCTTCTTTCTACACACCAATCTGTCAATGCTAGGTGGTACGATACATTTGGTAAATATTCAGCTCATTCTACTACTACTAGAGTTGCTTTATGATGGGTTTCGTTAAGGTAAATCTATATTACATGAAATTGATATTATGATAGCACGAACGGACGTTGAAGGGATGAACAGCGGTAGGGTAGGGGTTCGGGCTTGCAGGATGGGCAGAAGTCAACCGGGCCTTGATCCAGATACGGCGATACGGACGAGCCCCCTGAGTCGACAGGTCGAGTTTTATGGAGTAAAATTACACCGAACGACCTTTCCAACGGTCAATTACCTCGGCCGTCCGACTTACATGCAGCAGAAACCCAAAATGCAAGATATAGGCGTATCAGTTGACGTAATTGGGTATTGATAACATGAGAGGGTATAATTAAGGGAATACTTGTGTAATTCCAACCTTCACTAAAACCAATTTCTCGCCTAATTAGGCCATTATCTTACAAGAATCAAAAATCTGTGCTATCAAAACGAATGTAACGACTTCATTGTTTGAGACACTGCACTTTCTTGGTTACATACCTACATCATAGACTTAAGGACGGTTTATTAATGCTGAGACCAATCTCTGCTTAACTAATACTAATTGCAATTAGGCAGAGGTTAAAATGTGTTGGACTTTACGATACCGTTTATCAATCTTGAAATGACTGCTGACTAACTAATCAAAATTTACCACGGGGAAAACAGAGATGCTACAACAACAGCGAAATATTCCCTCGAACTTAGGTTGGAACACTGCGCAGTATTTAGTTGTTTCCATAGCAACTGCCAGGCCACAGCTTTCAGACCATTTTTCTCCAATAATTTCTTTCTTTGGGATCATTGTATCAATGTTGAAAGTAAACCCTCCTTTTGTGACTCGCTGAGTTATTCATTTTTCTTTACTACAATGTTGAAAGACATAGGTACCAGCTCTCATCATCAAAATTAACTCATGACGTTCAATGCAATGCATCACTGTATATTCCCAACATTTTATCTTTCTTTTTCCCCCTTCATTATGAACTTCATACACCCCCCCCCCCCCCAACCCCATACACCCATTTTTAGGCCACCTAAAAATCTTCCTGATTGGCATTCGAGGCGTTTGGAAATTGAAAAGTGGGTAGGTATCCTCCTTGTACCTACACAGGACGACGCACATTGGGAAGGTAGGTAGGTACGTAGAACCTACCTTATTCAATCCCTCAGCACTCAACCTTCGTCTTCCTGCCTATGGTGCATTTTTAATTTTCTAAAATAGAACAAATAATGTACAATTCATTAAATGAAATCGTGTAAGGAAATCCACATCCTCCACTACTACTGATGAAAAAAAGAGAATAGGCTGAAAATTGGAAAATTCATCAATTTAGGAGAGATTACGACGGCATCAAAACTCTAATTATTACACAACGGTTTATTATTTGAGTACAAGATAACCTTTCTACGCAGAACTCTTGTCTATACTTATTAAATGAAATCTATTATGCACTACCTAAATATAACTACATGGGGGGCTTAGACCCCTACCGAGGAGGAATTAATTTAATTGAACTAACCTAAACTTTACTAGCCCTCTTGCACTTAATAAGAGCGGACCCACAAATTGAAAATTAACAAGATATAATAAATTACCTGCCTACAACTTTAGGTTTCTCATAATTTAAGACCTCGGCCAAAAAGGGGTACTTACGCGAGAAAAATTTTTTTGCGTCAAATTATAGCTTGAGGTTTCTTTTACGTAATTATAAGACGTTATTCAGTAATATTAACTTCGTGGTTGTTTTTTTACATTGAAATGTCTTAGTCTATGTCTTAGTCGACGGGTAAACCGGAAATTTTGTTAGGCTAAGAAAAAAGTCATGCAACCAATTAACAAGTTAGGTGTTGTTTTCCATTGATTTTCACGTACAACCAAGCCGTTGCTGGGGAAAATAAACTTCTTTAGTTTTCACCGGGCAAAAATCGTTCTCCACTCGTTGGAAGGCTCTCGATTCATCACGCATTTCTCTCGTACTTGTTCTTCTATTCATGTCGTAGTTTTACATTTATTTATGTTATAAATGGATATTGTAAACAATGCCGCTTGTTTTGTTGTCACTTGATTGAGAAGTTAATCTTGGTTATTATAGTAATGGTAGACGCGCACCATAACAGAACATTACCTACCTGAGAATTCATATTCGTGGAAGAATTGGGCATCGTCGAGACTGGCTTACAGCCAATGTAGTAATTGTGTGTCAATAATTACTTTATGTTTTCCAATTGTTATTTTATTTAAAACGATAAAAAAATCGAAATTATTGAGACATTTTCAATGCTCATAGCTCTTCTTTCATAAGAGAGAAAGTACGAGCGGCCTGTTTGCGATGGAAACACGTGAAAACGTGTTTTCTCCATAACAGACGAACAGGGATACATGTTCCCATTGCTAGGTTGCTCATCACCCGAGGATTTTGTTTTTTTCTCGTGATTCTCGCTAATGTTGTGAGTCGTTCAGTCATTTTTGTTCGTATTAGTGCTTATCTTCTTCTTTCTCTGAGAATGGCCGGCGCTGATTTGACGATTAAAGATGTGGATAGGCTGAACAAATCGCGTACTCGGACAATGCACTTTTCCAACTAGAAGGACATTTCGAGGAAGAACCGACAAAACTCGGGGCAGCAGTACATTTCGAACATGAACTTCGCGATTCCGGAAGTTTAGTTACCGGCAACTGTTTAGTTCCCCGAAGGACTTCACGTCATCTATTTTGTTTTCCATAGTTTTTTCAATTTTTATTCATTTATTTATTTTTTCATTTTTTATTTATTTATTTTTAACTGTGACAATAGATGTGGAGATGTTTATTTCGAGTGTCGAAAAGCGGCCAGCCTTATATAATACGCGTTTAAAAGAGTATGCAGATAAGAGTTTGAAAAAAAAAAAATTTAACCACCGCGTCAAAAATCAAACCGTTCTCGCAATATTCGGATCACCTGCTATGAATCAAAACATCGAAACACCAGCTCAATGAAATCATCAGAAATTAACAAGCGGTTGCAATCATGTTCACAATATCAATTATTGAGAATGATCACCTGAGTGTACACAATTATTCAAATAACCATGCTCATAACTCAGCTTGTTGGCCACGCACTTCGCAGTAGTTAACAAAAGATGGTTGGATAAATCGAGAGCTTTCGAACGAATGGTCAACGAATTTTGTTGGATGATAAACGATGAAGTACCATTTCCCTAGCAACGACTCGGTTGTAAGCGGAAATCATCAGAATATTTTCGTGAGCAATTTTCCATGACGTTTTTTTAGTTTATGTGCCATAGCAAAGACATAAAATGTCAAATTTCCTACCTTCATTTTACCTATGTCCATTGTACATCTTTTAATGTGACATGTATAAAATGTACCTACTTACTTTATCTCTACCCAACTACAGAAACTTTCATCGTTTATTGCTTCATGCATTCACGCACATTCATTCGTCAGAAACGTGTTAATTTAAAGAAATCAAAGAGTAACAAAAAAATACAAATGTGGACTTGTAGGAAAAAAACGCTTGCATACGAGTCTGCAACACATTGGGACATTTTATGTCTTTAGTTGAAGACAAGTATGTGTTGCAGACTCGGATGCAAGCTCTAAGAGCCACTCAGCTGATCCGAACCCTGGGCATCGTCACGTAAATGTGCTAAAGAGCCTACATACGAAATTACAGCTTCCTAGAGTGTAAAACATAGAAATTAGATTTAAGAGCCACTCATGTGATCCGGACACTGGGCATCGTCAAGTAAATATCCTAAAGAGGCTACATACGAAATTACAGCTTCCTAGAGTGTAAAGCATAGAAATTACCTATTAAAATGATTTAGCCACCGCTTCACAGATCAAACCGTTCTCGCAATATTTGGATCACCTGCTATGAATCAAATCATCGAAACACCAGCTCAATGAAATCATCAGAAATTAACAAGCGGTGGCAATCATGTTCACAATATCAATTATTGAGAATGATCACCTGAGTGTACACAATTATTCAAATAACCTAGCTCATAACTCAGCTTGTTGGCCACGCACTTCGCATTAGTTAACATATGGTTGGATAAATCGAAAGCTTTCGAACGAATGGTCAACGAATTTTGTGGGATGAAAAACGACGAAGTACCATTTCCCTAGCAACGACTCTGTTGTAAGCGGAAATTATCAAAATATTTTCGTGAGCAATTTTCCGTGACGTTTTTCTAGTTATGTGCCATAGCAAAGACATAAAATGTCAAAAAAAAAAAAAAAAAAAAAAAAAAAAAAAATTGCGGTTGGAGGTGTGTTGAAAACTGGAGTGAACTAGTCGACTTTTTCGATGTGATTTTACGAGTACTTTTCTCAGTTCTTTTCATATTTTTCAAAAATATATTATACTTTTTCTCGTCAAATTCAACTTTGAAAATGAAGTAATAAAATTGTAATCTTTCCATTTTTTCTATCATAAATCATTTAAATGCTAATTGTATTTATTTTATTACCTACCATAGAGTCACGGCCAATCTTTCTTACGGTGGTACCGGAAGGACGTATTCCGGTGCGTTATACGTGGTCCGAGAGCTACCGATTTCACGGGTTTGTGGTGACTCATGCCGTTATTCTTGTGGTGACATTCACCTTCAAGAGTGAGCATTTTTCCAAAATACTACACACTCACGTACGATGAACAGACAATGTACCTTATAAGTTGCACGAAACTAACTGAACCTGTACGTAGAAGAAGTAATAAAACCAACGCAACTTCTATGAGGCAAAGCTCTTCTAGCTTATTATCTAATAGCCGATGATTAAGTTTGTAAAAAAACTTTCTTGGATACTTTCAAAATAAGTAACAAACGGCTTAAAAATGTCCAAAACAAAATGAAAAACTGAGAAATCGGACCAAAAGACCAACGTGGCAAGCGTTCAGTCAGGCCGCATGCATTTAGTCAGACGCTCCATGGCGTCTTGCATTTTATAATGGAGCATATAAATCGCTTCCCGCGGGAAGAGTCATATTACAGCAGAAATAAGTCGGATAAAAAATGCCTATCCCTAGATCTTAACAAATCCAAATTGTACAGGAGTTTTAAACGAGACTATCCCCAAGTCGTAGTGAGCAAAGATCTAAACTATAATGTTTTAAAATCATTCAATCTCAGATTTGGTAAACGAATATCTGATGCAAAGTTTGCGACTCCCTTTTTTATTAAACTTAAGGCTTCCAGTTCAGAGGAGGATAGGAAGAATATAAAAAAAGAATGTGACCTTCACCACGCTAAAGCTGATCAAGGTTACGGATCACTGAAAGGTGTGACATAAACAAGGCCAAACAGAATAGCAACATCGTTGTTCTCTGCATAGATTTGCAACAAGTTCTGTTCACCCCTACCTTACACCACTCCGAAATCTTCTACCAAAGACAGCTCATCTGTTATAATCTTTGCATACACAACATGGACACAGGCGTAGCAACAATGTTCTTGTGGTATGAACGCATAGCAGGAAAGGGTGCTCAAGAAATTTCGTCGTGCCTCATCAAGTATATTGAGCTCAACTATACAACACTTCGGGAAGACGAGGAAAGGAAATTTATCGTCTGGTCAGACCGCTGTGTCGGTCAAAATAATAACTGGACGTCACTGAACACCAGTTGCTTATTTAGTCCAGACCAGATATTTCACGGAGATGAGCCAGAAGTTTTCAGTTTCTGGACATAGTTTTCTACCATGTGACCGTGACTTCGCTCTCATCGAGAAGAAAAAAAAGGCAGCAAAAGTATTTATCCCTTCTGAATGGAAGTATGTGATTGGTGAGGCTAAGGTGAACAAACCATTTACCGTGGTTGAAATGAATCAAACAGCCTTCAAGAATTTACAGCTGGTCAAAGAACATGCCTTGAAGAATTAAAACGCTGCAAATTATTTCATAAAGGTTCATTATTTTTTCAATTGAGTATGATCGTAGTTTTAGTTGGCTTGCGTACGTCATAAGGCCCGTCCAGACTCCTCGGCGTGTCTTATTTCGAGTTGCCACAACCTATACTTCTATAATTATATACGCATGTTTATATTTCTCAATTTGAGCTCCTATCTATTCAAATAATTATTGCCTTAATAATATCATTATTTAAGTACGTACGAAAAGTCGAGAGGATATGTTATTAAATATGCGTAGGCAAAGCAATGGTATTAACACACAAATATGACCTAGAAAAAAAACATATATTCATGCCTCGAAGGAATATGAAATTCGAAAGCAATACAAGTGTAGGAAGTTTTCCACGCCACCCTGGAGGTACTCCCTAGGTCTCGTTACCTCACAACCGGAGGTTCACCACCCTATTACGCTTACACTATCATTATCACTCATATTTTTCCATCAACATTCATTTGAAAAGTTGTGCATTTTGAGATGAGAGAATTTTGTCCTAACATGAGAATAATAACTATATATAATACATACATGATAATAATAATTATATACTCGTAATTAGGCGTGCGCGCTTACGTCAGTCTAACATCACTCAAACCTCGACAAAGACACTTTTTCACCTATTTTTGGCTCATAGCACTCATAGGTGTGGTGGAGCGATCGAGCTGGCGAGAAGTTAGGACCAACTAGACCCCAATTGAAGTCTAAGCGCGAAAGAACGGATTTTTTAAGTAAATTCTAAGGCCTTTTATGGCCCGGACGGCGAACGGCGGGCGGACATTGCATATTAGGATTCTACGCACTTTGAAACGTAAAATGACAAAGTTTGAGGGGAGTTATACAAATTTTTGCTAAACGATCACAAAGGCTTATTATTGAAAATAATAAACCAAAAAGGCAGCAAAGTATTCATCCCTTCTGAATGGAAGTATTGTGATTGGTGAGGCTAAGGTGAACGAACCATTTACCGTGGTTTAAATTAATCAAACAGAATTCAAGAATTTACAGATGGTCGAAGAACATCTCTTGAAAAATAAAAACAAGAGGCTGAAAATAACGAAAAACTTCTGGATGAAGTAATCTATCGATGATCTGTTCTACATGTATTCCCGTTTAAGTCACAACTCCATACAACCATGGGAAAGGTACAAACCACCTTCAGCCCCTTTGCCCAAGCCTGCTGATCTTCCTGCTCGACGAATTGAGCTGATTCCGATTACCCAAGCCAAAATGAACGACCTTCTTTGTATGGTTCCATTTTCGCCTCCTCAATACAGATATTATAATGAATCACTTTCTTTCGACTGAAAATCAGTAGGATCATTCCCGAAATGATGTTCCTAAAGTTCGTAAAGTTATGTTCCTATGTAGTTCGTAAATTTTCAATATTTTATTTTATTGATTCCAAATAAAACCTTGAGTAACAGTCTACTAAGTAAAATAATTTACGCCAAATATTTCATCAAAAACAGTGAAAATACAAGGATTCCAACATTTAAAAACCTACATTATTCTTATTTTTCAAATTCATGTAAAATTAAACTCATTGTATGGTGAAGCATGATTCAGGGATCGCCGTTCAGAGAAATAACTCCTACATAAATGAATAATTAAAGAAAAAATAACTCCAACAAAGGCAAAGGTATTAGCCCTGGTAGGAAATCTGGTGAAACAGGAGTATATGTTCGAATTATTCGAGACGAAGGCGATCAGGTTTGTTTTTTGGCTTTCCTGTAAAATTCCAAAAATGAAAAAAAAAAGGAATAAGAGGGTCTGGATGAAGAATACAGACAACGTTTCAGAGATTTATCGTTGATTATGAAAATGAACGATAATCGCCCAGACGATTTTATTAATTACTTAAGGATGAACCCTTTGCCTTATTAGGGTGAATCCATGAAAAACGTCATATCCTTGTCCCAAGCTGTTTTAGGGCATCCTGTTTGGTATAATTGAAGGAGGGTGAATTCGAATTCGAATTCGTGAAATAGAAGGGAGGGGGGGTGAATTCGTGTACAGTTCTCTCTTTAGTCCATCTCCCCCAGTGCCAAAATAATTTTTTTTTTTTTTCTGAATCAGTGATCAGTAATCAGTAATTAAACATCAAAAACCTCTCTCCCCTGGCTGTCCCACTCTATAATGTTACCACTTCACCAATGGTTTTTTGTGTTTCCCTTGTGTTTTCAAGCTGGGGAAAAATAATTATTCAATTCAAATCTCATCAGGTTTTACATCTACAGGTTAATTTTAAGATTTAATTTGAGATTTCCTGGTTGGGAGTTACAGTACGATAAATCAATGTCCCATGGGTACTCTCTCTACCCTGAGCGTTTTCAAATCTCCCTCCGAATCTCTGGAAAAAATGGATTTTTTGTTTCCAACACTGCGTGGCAACACTGCAAGAAGCCGCCGAATGATTCTGCCTAACCTTAATTTGTGAAACCTCAGTTTAATCCTCGTGTTGGATGTGAGATGTGAAAAGTCAGCTTCGGTTTTATTCAACCTCTCTTCCCTGGTATTCACCAATGAACGGTGGTAAGTCTTTTCTTATAACTTTCATTAGCATTTGGATGCTGTGTGTGGTAGAAACAAGATCTCCAAACACCACATGTTCTTTCACTTGTTGTGATAGGGTCAATCAAGTTTTTCCTTTAATTTATCTCTACCCTGGCCTCTCTTAAAAGTTGAAGGACCAGGAGAAAGAGGTACAGCCCAGGGTATAGATAATTTTAAATTCATTATTGGTTTCTCTAATCTGTTTGACATACTTTTAGTAAGTAATTCAGAACCATAGGTCCTACTAGCAGATCAGCATGTAGAAAAAAATCAGCATAATTTTGGCAAATGTTTTTATAAAATAGAGTTTGACTTTTAACGAGCTCCCCTAGAGTTGGTACCTAACCGTTGGTTTTCTCCACTCACTCTGTCATTAGTTGAAACCAAGTTCAGCTTTTCTTCTGTTGTAAAGAAGTGTGTAGTTGTTACACCGTTGAAATATATATTTAGCTTAGGTACACTTAGTTGTGTACGTAAACTATTTCCGTTGCAAATTGAGAGGGAGAGAGAGAGATTTTCAATAAAAATTTCTTCGTTTCTTTCAGGTCAGACGAAATGGAGAGAAAGAAGCAAAGTCGAGAAGAAAAGCTGAGGAAGAGAAGAGTAGCTGAAAGTTTGAGATAAGAGAAGATAAAGAGTGATCCTGTGCTGAGAGCGATTCAGAAAGAAAAGGACAGGGAGAAATGCAAGAAGAAGCTAGAAAAGATGAAGTAAAAAAGTAGGTGGAATTTACGTTTGTGCATGCGCAGAAAGAAGTATTGATTTGGCAACAATGAAACTGATAGGGGACCATCTACAAGCTAACCCACGCATTCTCTGACAATTTCATTGAAATTGGATGAAAACAGTATAATTCAAGGTTGTTGTATTTGGCAACAATCAAACTGACACGGGACCGTCTACCCCCTAGCCAGCACATTCCCTGTGTTACGAGGATTTTACATTGGCGCATGCGCAGTACCTATCAATCATACAACCATGTTGAAATTGATATAAGATGTTAAAATTGTTATCTCCCCACTATCATCCAAATTTGAGGGAGATCGGACGACTAGGGCGTGAGGAAATGATGCTTGGTAGATGCTTGGTTACGTTTGCGCTTACGCAGAGTGAGGTATCAAGTCAAGAACGATGAAACTGATAGGGGACCGTCTAGACCCTAGCCCGCACATCCCCTGAAAATTTCATCCAAATCGGATGAAAACCGTGGAAAATAAGCGGATTACAAGGATTTGCGGTCACACGACAGACAGACAGACAGACACACACACACACACACAGACACGGAACCAAAGTTGTTCAGAATGGTCTAAAACGTAAAATGCGAGTGGAAATTTAAATTTTGGAGGCCAGAAAATTGTTTTCTCTCGAAAGTGAAAACAATGCTTCTGCTACCTTTAGGTAGACTCGGAAGCAAAATCAATTACGATACGTCGCCTACAAGATGGGTATAGCATATGAGGACGTCGACTTCGAGTCTCTACAGCGTAGATGCGGCTTGACCACGCTCGAGAGGAGAAGATGCGTGAATGACCTAGTTCTTCTCTACAAGATCGTCAACGACGTGATCCACTGCCCACCCTTGCTGTCGAGGATTGATTTTCTTGTCCCTCGCATCGCTTCCCGATCGCCGTTGTTGTTCAGCGTCCCCTTTACTGCTACAAACTATGATCGAAATCGACCGCTTTACCGTCTTCCCCGAAGTGCCAATCTCTTTTTGACTTTTTATCCCCAGTTCGATTTCTTTTTCTCTCCCCTCTCATCGCTCAAGTCTTTATTTTCAAACTCCCATGTTTCATTTCAGTAGATTTTCATTTCCCCCTCCCCTTTTTGTTTTCTTTTCTCTTTAAATCTTCATCTTTTATTCCTCATATCAGTTAGATTCACGTTCCCTTGTTAGAATGACTTATTATTTATAAAATGTAATTGGGCTTGCCCGTATTAAATAAATAAATAAATAAATTACAGTGAACAAGCACCAATTTATGTAATTTTGCATGCTTACCTAATGTTCTGAATAGTTACCATGTCACTCTCAAGTCAACGAACATGGAGACCTAGTTTTAAACGCATGTTTTAGAGAAACACAATGTAAAACTATAACGTTGCTACAGTTTAAGTTTATTGGCAACAGTTTTTGTATTTTGAATTTGACATTTTAATGTCTTTGCTTTGGCACATAAACTGAAAAATCGTCACGAAAACTTGCTCAGGCGATACCAATAAATAAAAGGGACTCACTGTGTTGCGTAGAGAACAATAAACTGTTTTCTTATTTTGATGCTTGGGTACATGAACTAACAACCTTACTTCACTACCTTTTTGTGTAGTGGTAACAACAACGCTACTGGGGTAGGTGATGTAGCCTGGCTCGAATTCAATAACGTACCCACGGGTGTCGGAACAATTTAGTGACAATGAGTCAACACGATCGCGAATTCAATCAAGTACCCACGGGTGGGCGGTTTCTCCTATGGCCCAAATAATGGATCTGTACGCCCCGCCGTGTAATGCACTGGTGAGATCTGCCTGGTAATAAATACAATAAGAAAACACACATGACAATGTCCCAATGTGTTGCAGACTCGTATGCAAGCATTCAAGTTTGGTACATAGCTTTCCATTTCACAGTTTTTACTCTTGTAATTTGAATTTTTCAACTGGGAATTATGGCTGTTCACATAAAATTCCTAATAGTTTGAAAAGAAGTGATATATATGTGATTAAAATTTGTTAAATGAGACTGAAGGATGTTTATATAAAAATATAAATGAGAATGTTGAGAGAAAAGTACTGTTTTTCTCTCTCCCCTGGACAGTAACTCTCTCCCCTGGAACCATGTTTTATTAAAACATGATACCTCCCGAGGAAAAGTATCAGCTCAGTTGAACGTTTGAGAACAATTCAAACAATATTAGGAGATTAGGCAAATCTTCCGAGGATTCGAAATTCTCCACCGGGATATATCTGCTCCTTCATTGAGCCAAATCATACCAGAAATGTGTAAAGCTACCAACGATATCCTCAAGAAAGACTATAAGACGGTGAAAAATAAAATGTGGAACTCTTTTATAAAAAGTCTTCATTTATTGATATCAATGAAATGTACAAACAAATGATTGGTTGTCTATGCGCTTGCTTGGGGGTTTGTGAACCTGACATATTAGGAGAACGAAAAATGCATTTTCAGGACGCCTGTTAAAATTGATTGGGAGGGGGGGGAGAGAATAAAAATGATTAACTTAAGCAAATCCGTTTCAAGTTCGAATCAATTAGAGAAAAACGCTGCAAATTATTACACGTGGCATGTGCGATTAGATTGAGGGTTCCCAATCAATTCATCAGTCTAAAAATCAACAAATGCAACAACGTATACGCATGCACAATAACATCTATCAAGCATCATTGTTAACATTTTCCGTTCCATCTTAGAGCCCAATTAAATGAAAATGACGTTGCGTTTGATGAGTTAATTAACATCAAATCATGTCAAACGTTAGTCGTACTAGATGGCATAGAATTCGTCCTGAGCTCCTTGGACTGCTCGAGCATCGGAGAGGTCAAGAATTTTCTGCAAAATCTCATAGAACGTTCTATTTGAGATAAAGAGACTTTACCTGAAGAGAATAAACAAGATAGGAAGTAGTTTGCCCAAGTATTTGATCGATATTGGCGATGAATTATTCATTGCGGAGTCTCCAAAATTTGTAGAGCATCTCGAGGTGTCGGTTGAGCAATAAACCCGAAAGGGGTGCGGCGGGCGTATGACATTTAAAGTGACCTGCGTAGTGGGTATGGGCGGACTTAAACGTTTGATAAGCCGCCAACTTGACTTCTGATGCCCCGAATTCGAGTTTCATCAACAGCTTGGCACCGAAAATTAAGCCACCTGGCCTCCCATCTACGAATCCTCATAGAAAACAATAGATTTGCAAAGGCCCAAAACTATTTAAGAAAATTTTTTTCTCAATTTTGTTCATGGAAAACCGTTATATATATATATATATATGATGAAAAACCAATAAAATCTAATTGTTTTGTTGGAATTAGTCGGGATGCGGCACAGGGGTTTGTTGTTGTTTTACTTTGTTAGTTTCTGATAAATGTTTATACCTAATTATTGTTATCCATTAATAATACTTCAACATTTTATCTATATTTTTACTTTTTACCTTTGGTTTGTTTTAATTAGGTCAACCACTATTTTATTAGATGAATCCGTTATATTCAGATGTTTATAAATTTTTTTCCTGGACACACAAGTAAGTATTTTGTTGAAATTAGTTGAAATGCCTGTTTTGTCCGTGTAGTATAAAAGCAATAATTATTAACACACTAAGTTCTCTTCGTGCAGCATGATGTATTGAGCGAATTTTCTCAAATTATTGTTATATATATATATTATGTATGTTGAATATTTTTAATTTTGAGCACTTTGGGCGCAAGGTAATCGTCAAGTTTCATATTTATGGTCTTGTCGTAAACTATAAACAAGCACAAAAGCGTGACAGAACATGAAACATGTTCCTTGGGATAACAGGACATAATGTAGGTCAATCGCCTGATTAGAAAATAGCCCATCATTTCAACGTCGAAGTTTCTTTCCAGTCTAATACTATAAATAGCGCAATCCTACAGTCATATTCTCTTACGATTTCCAATATTCCAATGAAACTATTTAGCCCAACATAACAATGAATCAATTATTCACGAATTTTTAAATTACAAATTCACAATGACAATGAATCTGGCACACCAACTACTTCGGTCACCCATCTACAATACCTATTGCGGCAATGCGAATATTTATGCTGTTTCGCCAATACTCCATTTCAAATCTACTTGCTGCACGAGACCTATCAATATATTTCTTACGGTAGTACTCTATGTAAACATTTCAATACTATATTATTAGCGAATTTTCGTAGGAAATGAAGCTATTGCAATTTTAAAATCAATAAGTTTCCAGCGTTGTTAGCGAAATTTCGATTGTTCCCAAGATTCACGTGCACCTTATTAGGGCCATTCCACCAGAAAGGGGAAATCACTGTCCGGAAGGTCCTGCTATTACCCATTCACAATTTTCATTCTGAAAACAAATTTACAATTCACTATCCAACTTGCTCAACAAGTTCCATTATTCAGTTATGCCTAAATTTGAATTTAAATGAGGGAACTTCAAGTTTGAACACCCAAAATGTCATCTCTCACCATGTCCAGACCTGACCTTCTTGAAGCTAGTATTGAGAGCACTACAAATATTTTCACGATTCCAAGGGGGTGGTCTATCGTTCATATTGATTCTGAAAATGGGAAAAACCGCTTTCCCGTATTTTTCTGACTTGAATACAATGAACAGAAGAGGAAAGTACCTGTGTCCAGAGGTATTAAGTCATTCTCTCACTCCAACCTTGTCTTCAAATTTTGACTGACTTGGAACTTTCCCAAGATTTTTGCATTTCCGCCACATTTAGGGTTAACATTAAGGTTACTTCTGAAAACAAGTTCAACGAGATTCAGTCGCCTGAGAGCTGTCAACGTGGTAAGTTTGTTCTGATTCCTTGACCGTACACTTTTGTTGTGTCATTCTTCCTTATGCATTAGAAGGAAGGAAATTGACTATTACTTTTTGTCATTTGTTTCTTCTTGTAGGGCTCTTGTTCTAGTTTCGTTTGATAATAGCAAATCATAGAAAACACGCAGTTGCAGTAGAAAAAAGTAGAGAAAACCCTAATATGTCATTCTCTCACCAGTAATTCTGTAGCCTCTTTTTTTGAGAGAGAATGACCAGCGAGGTGAGAGAATGACTGCTGGAATTATTTTCAACGCATTTTTTATTTGATTTCTGGTTAAATCAATTAGAAAACCTCAGAAAACCTGGATCATGTTCCAGCAGCCATTTGGGCCCATTTCCAGTCGATATTCGGCTTTATCAAGGCTAACCACTCAAACATTACTGGTGTCCACTTTCTTTCAGACGGGCAATCAAGCCAGTATCGCAACAAGACGATGTTCTATCTTATACAGAACAGGCTGACTGAAGTCTTCCCCAATCTGAAGTGGGCCAGTTGGAATTTCCATGAGGCAGGCCACGGGAAAGGTGCACCTGATGGCATTGGTGCAACTGTGAAGCGAACTGCAGATCGAGCAGTTGCCCAGGGAGAGATATTACTGACATAACCAGTTTGGTTGGCGAAATTACCAACAAGATTAAAAAGGTTCGGATTCTTGTTATTTCGAGCTCAAAAATAACTGACATGTATCGACCAATACCGATTGGTTTGAAGACATTCAAGGGGACGATGGAAACCCATCAAGTGGTATGGATGAGAGATGAAAAAACCCTTCACATGAACAGATTGAGTTGCTTCGACTGTCCCTACAATTGTTCGAAGTACCAAATTGGCTCCCATATTTCTTTGGGAAAGCTGAAGTCACCCCCTGGAGAGTATGGAAAACCTAATAAACCCACTCAAACGAAAAAAGCTCTCCCTCAAGAGGAGAAACCATCGTCGTTCACATCAGTGTCCCCAGTTCCCAAGCTGAATCCATTCAATGATTTCGAGGGAGTGATGAAGATTGGCTTCCCTGATGATGGCATGCATGGGATCTTGGCTGTCGAAGGAGAATCGGAACTGGGCTTTAATTTCCAAAGTCCCTTAGAAGTCAAACTGACCGATGATTTGGTGGGGAATGTGATACCAATAGACACCAACGAGAACGTCCTCGCAGATGATGATAATGGTGATGTCACTGAAGGACTTTGCTTCCAGTGCGGAGGTGCTATAAGTCATAACAAAACTGGTCATTTGTGTGATGTGTGCCAAATTGTCTTGCACCACAAGGGTTGCATTTCTGCATCTGACTTTATTGATTTCGGCCTCGTAAAACTCTTTTGTTGCAAAAAGTGTAGAGATCTCAATATCATCTAGACGATTAACCGAAATAATATATTATATTAACCATTTAAATTGTAGTCTAAAAAAAAGTCTGGCAACCTGTCAAAAAAGTTTAATCTTGTAGAGTGCGTTTTCAAGACTAGGGACGTTTTTTTCTACTTTTGAGTTTTAGTCAGTTACTGTAGTCTGATCCAGTTTTTCATTATTATTTACCATTTAGAGGCTGCACGTTCTCAAGTTTTCTAAGATCTCTAATTTGCATACTATTAAGAATGTGCAGAAAAGATTAAGTTACCTACGTTTTAATGGCTACCTACCCTTGTCACAAGTTTAGGCTGTGTTCAAGAATGAGCTATTGATAAGCTATACTGGTTAATTAGTTATACTTTTTACTTTTATTGAGAATTGATTAATATATTGATACGTGTTGTAACGAAATAAAAATATGAAATTGTTCTGGATATGAACTTCTTTTCTTCTTTTAATTCAATTCATTTCGATATTGAATTCAAAAAGTACCCATATGGTTGCCCTTCCACCTCAACAACTTGATTCACTTAATTTCTGGTGAAAACTACGCTTGAGGTATGAATTTCTATCAACTTCCAAGTTAATCAATTAGTGTATTATCAACACTATGGTGATACAATTTACTTTAAATTGATAGATGTACAAGAAATATCTTTCTTTCTGATAAGCGAGAGAATGACTAGAAGGGTGAGAGAATGACAAATCCTAAGAAAAAACTTGAAATGTCATTCTCTCACCCATGGGTCATTCTCTGACCCTAGCGATTTCTTAATTAATTTTTAATCAATCAATTATACATGTTCATGTACGCCCCACCATAGAAATACATCCAGATTGGTTAGGAGAGCGTCCCTGATTTTTTTCGGAATTTAATTCCGACTTTAAATTTTCTGAATAGTTGGATCTCCGATTTCCCCTTTCTGGTGGAATGGGCCATTAAGACACCGTGGTAACCAGGAACTCTCTAATGTCACGTGAATTTTGACTCATTATTGGCCGGGTTATGATGACAAAAATATGTTCCATGTTGAAAGAAAAAGCAATATCAGGTGAACCGCGTGAAAAATGTTCAAAAAATGTTTACGTGCTAAGAACAGACGAACTGATAAAATCTGCTCTAATTTCTGAAGTTTGATGACTGTTGAAGCATAAACGCCCTTGGCATTATGAATATAAAATACAACCCAGTACTAGCCGAAAAACTGGGACGGAAACGAGGATTTTGGACTCATTATTTCCGACTGTTCGTGTGTGAGCGGGTGTTCCTACACGGAGAATCGTTTTCGTGTGCGTGGAGGCGCAGCTTGACCTCGGATCCGTTGAGCAACGATTCCATCCGGTAGCTCTGTTTTCAAGAAGTAATTTACGACGTTATAAAGAAGAAACGATTAGGAAAAAAAATCGAGATCGTCTAGACTTATCGGAGTTTCTCATCAATCGAAAGCTTCGGCGCTAGTCACACACCCCAATACGTGATGGCGAGTATACCGTGTTGACATAGCGGTGTTGATCGCTGCAGTAAGAAACCGCAGCCCCACAGAGGGCGCGAAATAGGATCTAGCAGTTCAAAAGTAAAAAACGCTGCAAATTATTTCACAAAGGTTTATTATTTTTTCTATTGAGTCTGATCATAGTTTAGGTTGGCTTGCGTACGTCATAAGGCCCGTCCAGACTCCTCGGCGTGTCCTATTTCGAGTTGCCACAACTTATACTTCTATAATTATATACGCATGTTTATATTTCTCAATTTGAGCTCCTATCTATTCAAATAATTATTGCCTTAACAATATCATTATCTAAGTACGTACAAAAAGTTTGCGAGAATATGTTTTCAAACATGCGTAGGCAAAGCATACCGTCACGCGGGGTGACTAAGTGACAAGTGGGGTTACTAGGTGCCACACACGTTTTGTGACTTTAAGTGCTACCTGACGGATTGCTATGGTAATTATGAAGTTTGTCTTATGTCCAGTAGATAGCGGATAGGTCGACAAGAGCTGTGGCAAGTTTCAGTTTTGTCAAGGCAACCAGTTCGGGTAACCTTCCCAGTTTTTGTGTTTTGTGCTTGTGTTGTTGTAGTTACAAGCCCGTGTGATGTGTTCCGTGAAACTGGGATCCTGAACAACTTGACGAAAGGTACATTTTTTTCCAGTTTTTATATCTATCTGAGATGTTAAATAATGACGGACGTTTCTCTATGTCTGTTTGTTTAAAACCAACTGTGCAACTACGAAAAAATGGACATTTGAGGGGTGACTAGTTGCAAATAAATGTTTGAGGGGTGACTAGGTGCCAAATAATTTTTCCAAGTTCAGCTCAATTCTGACCATGTTTTGATGTTTACTTTTGTTTTAGATGCCTCGACGTTATCGGAAGAAGGTAGGGGGTTTGAAAGGAGGTTTCAAGGGCACAGGAATTGTGCCACTTAACCGAGACGTGGTTTTGGCCAAACTGTGTGATGAGGTCTTTGAGGGAGCAGATAAAGGAAGACATGTGCAAAACATTTCTGATGCTTTCATTGTTGAGATTAAGAGAAAAAGGCAGGAGGTCACTGAAAAAAAGCAACGCCAGGGGCGAAAAAAAAAGTAAATGTCCCACCTGGGAGGGGTATTACGGTTGAAGATCTGGAACCCACGATTTCATCGGAGCCTGGCCAAGGAGAACAATCGTCTGAAGACTCCTTAGCCTCTCATTTATCTCAGCCGAATACAGATGCACCACTACAAGTACCAGGAGCAGTAGCTTCAACAAGCAGGGGGGCAACAGTTGTGATGCGGCAAGGGAGGAAAAAAGTTGCGACGAAAAACAAGAAACCAACGAAGGAAAAGCGCTCAAAAAATCGACAGAAAGTTTCAATAGATTCAAGTGATTCGTGCGAAGATGGTACAGACGAAAGTAATATCCCATATGCAGAAAGTGAGGATAGTGTCAGCTCCCTTCAAAACTTGATGGATGGAAATGTTTCTCAAACGTCGGATTCTGAAGATGAACCGTTTCCCAGTCGCAGTGTGGCACAAAATCCATCGGTTAGTGAAGATTTGAGAGAGGAAGTACAAAGTGGACCAAAGAAAGATGACTTCGTGATAGTTGAATATCAAGGAAAGTTGTACCCAGGTAAAATGATGACAGACTTCGATACAAGTAATGAAGCACGTGTTTCGTGCATGAAAAGGAAAGGCCAGTGCTGGGAGTGGCCTCAAACCCCCGACGAAGTGTGGTAAAAACGAGACCAAATACAGCTGAAGTTACCAGCTCCTCCGAAAAAAGTAGGGAGGAACAAATTTAAATTAGAAGACTTGTGAGTTACCTACCTACAAATCAAATGTGATATTCGTTTAATATCTCACATTTAAATATTTTGATATGGAAAAGTGTGATGGTTATTTGCGTTTTAAATTATAACAAGTCAATATCTGAAGGGTTTTTCTCTAATTTAAAGTTTAAAAATGTTGTTTTTTGGGAAAATATTATTACAAGGGCAGTTTTACATTTTCTAGACTTCTTTTAGTCATTAAACAAGCCCTTTTGATCTCTAATTTAGAAAACAAGCTTGTGTAATTTGTTTTTAATTCGTTTAAAATAAAAAGTTTGAAAAAAGTGTAGATAATTTCTATTTCCTTGAGTTTTTTTTCTTAAAAAACAAAAATTCCAGCTATTTCAGAGATAAAAAATGTGTAGAATTCAATGTAATGGGTCGAGAAAGTGCCAGGACGCGTTTCTAATGCATTTCAAAGGGAAAAAAGTGGGTGGCAACTAGTCACCCCGCTTAGCGGGGTGACTAAGGCCGAGCGCACACGGTGTGACTGTTTTGAAACTGCCGTTGCAAACCAGTTGCGCGCGCAACTGTTTTGTGACCTTGACAATGTATTGAAGTGGGGAGGCGCACACGACGCGACTGGTTCTTGACGATCTCAAATCAGTCTGAAACCTGTCGCATACAACCCTGGACCCACGGTTGCAGTTGCGTTGCAGACTTCAGTTGCACGAGACCTCGTGGTGTTTTGGTGGTATTTTGACAGCCATAATAGTGTGGATCTCAAAATGAATGATCAGGAACTCAACATGAAGCTTGTTGGAGAACTGTAATTTTTTTATAACAATACAGTTGAGTTGTTAAACTTACCTCAGAGTGATCATTATTCTTTCCTGTGCAGGAACACATTCCCTCATAGGTGTGTCCATCTTCTCCAAGGAAGGACCAACAAGTCTTGTAAGTTCCAAAAAAGAGTCTTTTGTCATTCTGTAAAAAGATTTAAATTTCCTATCCGACTGTGACAGCTCTCTAGCTGCTACAAATAGCCTAGAATTCACATTCTTGCTCAAATAAGGGTGAACCCAATGCTCTCTTTGTACCCTTCGCCGTCTTCGGTATTGATAATAGTTAACAACGTCTTCTTCGTCTGAGTCTGACATAGTAAGCGCAATACGGCTAATCCAAGGCCTTAAAAACAACACGTAGGCCTACTGCACTAAATTATAACCACTGATTGCAATAGACGCAACTGATTTACAACAAGCCCTTTGCCAGTACACCCGTGTGTGGACAGAAGTTTTGTTTCCGTTGCAAACTGGTTTCAGACCCAACTAGTTTGCAACGGTAGTTTCAAAACAGTCACACCGTGTGCGCTGGGACTAAGTGACAACGGAAAAAAATTCCCCCTCCCCACCATGACATGATATACTCTTTTTGGGCCAGTCAATCGAAAGCCAAGAAGTATATCTATCCTGCATTAAATCAGCATTGCAATCTGTGCAACATTACATGACATTGACAAAAAAAAACCTCAAAAAGTGTCACTTAGACACCCCGCGTGACGATAGGTATTAACACACAAATATGACCTAGAAAAAAACATATATTCATGCCTCGGAGGAACATGAAATTCAAAGCAATAAAAGTGTAGGAAGTTTTCCACGCCACCCTGGAGGTACTCCCTAGGTCTCGTTACCTCACAACCGGAGGTTCACCACCCTATTAGGCTTACACTATCATATCACTCATATTTTCCTATCAACATTCATTTGAAAGTTGTGCATTTTGAGATGAGTGAATTTCGTCCTAACATGAGAATAATGATGCCGTGCAGTTGTGGTCGTGCATGATCTGCTATTAAAGTGATCTGTTGCGAAGCTACTGCCCATTGTTACTTTAAAGGTGGAACTATTTATGTCATCCTATAGTATGGTATAATATACAAACTATACTATGGCTTGTTCAAGGTATAATATGTTTCTGAGTATTACAAGTATAAGAAATAAATATCCGTTCTCCTACGCCCGCGAACGACGCCGAACCCACCTCATGGTGCCACTTGTAAAAGTAATATATATATCTGTTATCCTACTCCCCTGGCGCCGTTCTGCTACGCCCCTGGAGACGAGCCGCTATGCCCCTACATGGCGCCGCGCCTCCTCCCCCTCCCCTCTCGTGACCCTCTGCCAATGTTTTCATCATTCCACTAAGCGTGCCAGGCGTGCGCGCGTACGTCAGTCTAACACTCAAAGCCTCGAAAAAGACACTTTTCACCTATTTTTGGCTCATAGCACCCATGGGTGTGGAGCGATCGCGCTGGCGAGAAGTTAGGAGCAACTAGACCCCAAGTGGAGTCTATGTGCGAAAGAAGGGACTTTTTAGGTCAATTCTATGGGCTTTTATGGCCCGGACGGTGAACGGCGGACGGACATTGCAAATTTGGACGTAAAATGACAAAGTTTAAGGGGGGGGGGGTTATAAAAATTGTTTGTTATACAAACACATAGGAATATTATTGAAAATAATAAACCAAAAATGAAGGTGTTCACTATTTGGTGAAAAACGATTCAACATATCGTAGACATCCAGGTGGGTCGTAAACAAATGGCAAATAGCGGAAAATGAACTATGAACCACCAGGAAAGATACGGAACAAAGAACTGCAGAAGAAGGACCCAAGGAATCACCCCACTAAATCTGTGTTAAACTCGCCGAGAAGATTGGAGTATGCGAAGTAGCAATTATTGATACAATCATGTTGAAATTGATATGGGATCGTCAAATCGCCATCCCCTAACTATCATCCGAATTTGAGTGAAATCGGAAGACTAGGGCAGAAGAAAATTATGTCTGGTAAAATTTACGTTCGCCCATGCGCAGCTTGAAGTATTGAGTCAAGATGAAACAGACAGGGGACCGTCTAAACCCTATTCCGCACATTTCCTGAAAATTTCGACCAAGTCGGATGAAAACTGTGAAAACTAAGCTTGTAACAGAGATTTGCGGACACGACACACATGCACGCACCCACACACACGAGCGCGCGCAAGGACGCACGCACAGAGACAGACAATGAACCAAAGTTGTTCAGAATGGTCTAAAATGTAAAATACATTTTGATTTCAAAGACCAAAAATGTATTTCCTCCGAAAGTGAAAACACTGCTTCCGCTACATAAAGGTAGACTGGGATGCAAAATCAATATGATGGGAGCAAGTCATAACTTGTGGATTATAGCGACTGTATAAGCAGATATAATTAATTCCAATGCAATTTTCACTTCACGAAACCGGGTTCCTAACTTTTGACCCCTGTGAAAGGACTTCTGAAGCTAAGGTAGGTGATTTATAATCAATTCTCAGTTGGTCGGTCAGCTCGAGTTAAATTGTAGGAAAGGTGGGCTGAGCTACTTAATTATCAAAATCTCCTTCGGCAGGAACTGCTGCAAATACCTATTAAGCAATAGGCTTCATTTAATAATCATAGATAGGTGTTCTGCGTAAAAGCTATACGATATAGAAATATTGAACCTTTGTGTAATGATTTTTACGGATGGATCCTAATTGGTGGTTACTTGGCACGGTTCCAGTATCACGGTTAATCCAATAGCTAAGAGCCCAATAAAACTGCAAACAAGTTGAAAAAGTGAGAGATCCCATCGGACGCTGTTTTGTAACTTTTTTCAGTCATGCCCAAATGTCTAAGTTTGACATGGGATGCCAAACGCACGACAAAGTAGAAAAGTATTTGTTCTTCGTTGATTAGTATTGATTACTTCTTCAAATTTCTATACATGGAAGGCTTGAATAATTAAGTAGACAGGGTCGATTTTCTTTCGGTTGGTCTCAGTTTTTACATATCGGTATTACTTGGAATCAGTTCCACTTGCTCTGAAATTAAAAATGGACCAACAAAAGAAAAGGTGTATTTAGGTTGTCGTATACATGGAAAATTAGGGCTATACAAATTAAAGAAACAATAGACCAAGCAGATTATATCGGTTTAGACATATTGCTATCAAAGGAATCAGTATCACCAGCTCTATGAGGAGCAAAATAGAATCTAGTAATTCAAAAGTTGAAAATGAAAGTGATCCATAATTGGTGAAAAAAGATTCAACATATCGTAGACAAAGTTGAGTCGTAAACAAATGGTAATAACCGGAAAATAAACTATGAACCACCACACAAGATACGGAACAAAGAACTGCAGGAGAAGGACCCAAGGAAAACCCCACTAAGTCTGTGCTAAACTCGCCGAGAAGATTGCATAGAGCATGCGCAGTAGCAATTAATGATACAATCATGTTGAAATTGATTTTGGATGGGCAAATCGTCATTCCCCAACTATCTAAGAAGACTGGGGCGAGAGAAAATTATGTCTGGTCTCTGGTAGAATTTACATATGTGCAAATGTTGTGTGAAGTATTGAGTCAAGATAAAACTGATAGGGGACCATCTACACCCTATCTCGCACATTCCCTGATCATTTCGTCCAAGCCAGATGAAAACTGAGGAAAAAAGGCTTGTTACAAGGATTTGCGGAGCTTTTTTGAGGCAATAATGATACATCGAATGGATACCTCCAACCTGTAATTGGACTCATATCTCAGGTGGAAGGTAGGACAGCTGTCAACAGAGCCAACCAAAACATGGGTGAGAAGAGATCTAGAACCAGTAGGTAAATGTTTGACAAGGGATGCCAAACGCACGACAAAGTAGAAAAGTATTTGTTCTTCGTTGATTAGTATTGATTACTTCTTCAAATTTCTATACATGGAAGGTTTGAATAATTAAGTAGACAGGGTCGATTTTCTTTCGGTTGGTCTCAGTTTTTACAGATCGGTATTACTTGGAATCAGTTCCACTTGCTCTGAAATTAAAAATGGACCAACAAAAGAAAAGGTGTATTTAGGTTATCGTATACATGGAAAATTAGGGCTATACAAATTAAAGAAACAATAGACCAAGCAGATTATATCGGTTTAGACGTATTGCTGTCAAAGGAATCAGTATCACCAGCTCTATGAGGAGCGAAATAGAATCTAGTAGTTCAAAAGTTAAAAATGAAAGCGTTCCATAATGGTGAAAAAAGATTCAACATATCGTAGACAAAGTTGAGTCGTAAACAAATGGTAATAACCGTAAAATAAACTATGAACCACCACATAAGATACGGAACAAAGAACTGCAGGAGAAGGACCCAAGGAAAACCCCACTAAGTCTGTGCTAAACTCGCCGAGAAGATTGCATAGAGCATGCGCAGTAGCAATTAATGATACAATCATGTTGAAATTGATTTTGGATGGGCAAATCGTCATTCCCCAACTATCATCCAAATCTGAGCGAGATCGGAAGACTAGGGCGTGAGAAAATTATGTCTGGTAGAATTTACATTTGTGCATATGTTGTGTGAAGTATTGAGTCAAGATGAAACTGAAAGGGGACCGTCTACACCCTATCTCGCACATTCCCTGATCATTTCGTCCAAGCCGAATGAAAACTGAGAAAATAAAGCTTGTTACAAGGATTTGAGGAGCTTTTTTGAGGCACTAATGATACCTCGAATGGATACCTCCAACCTGTAATTGGACTCATATCTCAGGTGGAAGGTAGGACAGCTGTCAAAAGAGCCAACCAAAACATGGGTGAGAAGAGATCTAAAACAAGCAAAATGTTTGACAAGGGATGCCAAACGCACGACAAAGTAGAAAAGTATTTGTTCTTCGTTGATTAGTATTGATTACTTCTTCAAGATTCTATACACGGAAGGTTTGAATAATTAAGTAGACAGGGTCGATTTTCTTACGGTTGGTCTCAGTTTTTTACAAATCGGTATTACTTGGAATCAGTTCAACTAGCTCTGACATTAAAACGCTGCAAATTATTTAACAAAGGTTTATTATTTTTTCAATTGAGTTTGATCGTAGTTATAGTTGCCATGCGTACGTCATAAGGCCCATCCAGACTCCTCGGCGTGTCCTATTTCGAGTTGCCACAACCTATACTTCTATAATTATATACGCATGTTTATATTTCTCGATTTGAGCTCCTATCTATTCAAATAAGTATTGCCTTATATCTAAGTACGTACAAAAAGTCGAGAGGATATGTTATTAAATATGAGTAGGAAAATCATTGGTATTAACACACAAATATGACCTAGAAAAAAACATATATTCATGACTCGAAGGAACGCTATACCCATCTCATGGTGCCGCGGTGTATTATATGGGTATAACACGTAAAAGTAATAAATATCCATTCTCCTACACCCTTCTGCTACGCCCCTGGTCACTCCAGCCACCACAAGGTGCCGCGCCCCTTCCTCTCACTACACCTCCCGCTCACCCCCCTCATCATCCACCGTGACCCCCTACCAAGCGTGCCAGGCGTGCGTCTAACACGTCTAACACTCAAAACCTCGAAAAAGACACTTTTTCGCCCGTTTTTGGCCCATAGCATCTATGCGAGTAAAGCGATCGTTATGGTTAAACGTTAGGACCAACTAGACCAAAAATGGAGTGTATGTGCGAAAGAACGGGTTTTTTAAGTAAATTTCAGGCCTTTTATGGCCCGGACGGCGGACAGCGGATGGTCATTTCAAATTTGGATCCTACGCACCTTGAAACGTAAAGTGACAAAGTTTGAGGAGGCGGTTTCAAAATTTTTTTGCTACACGAGCACATTGGCTTATTATTGGAAATAATAAACCAAATGGACCAACAAAAACTAAAGTTATATTTAGGTTCTTATACACGGGGATTCCGGGCTACATAAATTAAATGTTTAAGAAATAAGAAGGCCAAGTAGATCATTTCGGTATAGACATATTGCTATCACAGGAATCAGTATCACCAGCTCTATGAGGATGAAGATAGAAAGAAATAAGAAATAACGTCTTCCGAATTGGTGAGCAGTATAACTCCCTCACATATTGTAACAGACGTATGGAATTAGTTGAACAGCAAAGTACGAGTCGAAATGAATTAATGCAAATTACACCAGTATCTAATACATGAGAAGAAGTTAGGACATTAAGGTAGAGTGAAGGTACACTTAGTTCTAGTTTTTCTAGAATGCAAATTAATCGGGGTATAAGTCTAACTCAACCCTCTATTTAGGGTATTTTAAATTAATGTTTGCAATGTGCAAAATTGTCTAAAGAACTCAAACAATAATTGGAAATTCTATCCAAAGCGATACATTATTCTCGGAGTGACATCCAATATTGGTTTTGCGTATGCGCAATAGTTTTCTATCACTCAAGGATATGCGGTAAAAAAAAAATGTTCCAGTCATGCAGGATGATCGTATGAGCGAATTTTCATAAATTATCGTACTATATATGTGTAATGTAAAATTGTTTAAAAAATTCAGGTCTTCAGGTAAAAAGGGGGGGTTGACTAGGTACCAATTTAGTGGGCAAAAAACTTTTGAAACTAGGCTCGTTTAAAAAGGAATACGTGTTCGCGCATGCGATTGGATGAAATTGCTAGGGAATGCTCAAATTAACCTCTTCCACCAATCCTCCAAATCTGAGCGAGATCGGACAACAAGGGCGTAGAAATGGATACTTGATGGAATTTACGTTTGCGCATGCGACGAGCGGAGTATTGATTTGGGAACAACGAAAATCGTAGGGGACTATCTTCACCCAAACCCGCACACTCTGTTGAAATTCTATGAGAACCGATGGAAATTAAGCTTGTTACAAGAATTTGAGGACATACACACACAGATATAGAGAAACACAGAACAAAAGTTGTTCAGAATAGTCTGAGAGTGGAAATTTTACCGATGTAAAAAAACAACAGCTGCTTGATTTCAGTGGAGACTACAACTTTTCAATCTCTCGAAAGTGAAAACAATGCTTCCGCTACCTTGGAGCTGGTACAAATAAATCAAGGACTCCCTCTAAATCATCTGTTGATGTTCATTAACTCCTAAACACGTATATAACCTAGGTACCCAGTACAGATTTTTTATTCTATTTCAAGTATGTAATGACCCAAATACACAGGTAAGTGTAAGGAACGGCAAGTGATGAGGTATTCCATACAACCCAATTGCATAGTACGACCATTATCTCCATTTAAAACTCAAGTTCAAGAGTTATTTTCCAGTCATCCTAGTATTTATTTATATCACAATGTTCAAAAAGTAGGTTTATATTGACATAATATGGCCTTAAGGCTGATGAAACAAGAAAGCCTCCTATCAAGAGATGTAAAGAGCTTATCGTATTGGGCACACTCCCTTGAATTCCTACTAGGGCCTGAAATTTCTAATTTGTCATAAATTTCTCTGAAAACCAACTAGATTTCCCCGATTTCATTAATTTCTCTGTAGGGTGTAATGTTATGGGTAAGTAGGGTGTAATGTCAATTAATATTTCAGTAATTATAATGGCATTGTTATTGTCTTCTGATCAGTGTGTTAGTTGTTGTAGGACAAGCCTCCAGTATCCCTCCCTATCTTTAGTGAAGAGCATCTGTTACCCATCTGCGCGCAGGTTTTCCACTCCTCACACTAGAAGGGGGATAGCCATTGATTTTAAAAGTTTGCTAAAGCAATGAAAGAATTGCACCAGAATTTTGAGTTACTTCTATTCGGACTCATAGTTAATCCGCTATACCCTTTTTTAGGGGCCTCGCTGTCAGCTTTGTCTAGCTATAATTGTCACGGGTGGGGTGGGGGGGGGGGGATGTCATTGAGGTGAAGAGCATCTCGATCGATTCCATACAGAAAACGGGACTTGAACGCGGTATTCTTGATGGGAACCAGAAATTTTACAACCAAATTCAAACACAAATTATTAGTTCGCAATATGCTGAGGGGCCACTTTGTTGAAAAGAAATCTAATGGTGAACTTCACTTTGAGGAAGTCTCAGTTGATCGTGATGTCCAGTCAGAAATACCAGCACGCGCAGTTCCTTTCTGTAAAAAAGTTGCACTTCCTGAACTATTCACCAAATACTCTTCATTTGAAAAACACAATGCTTACTACGAATAACGCCCTTCTAAGTTCCTGTGTCGAAATTCCTATAGGTATCTGCCGACAACCTCCTTGTGCATCAATGATAAACTATATAGCACGAAATAGCAGCAAAGTTAAGTTCCATAAAAACTGAGTGGGGAATAAAAGAAATTTAAAAAAGTGGTATTGTCCCAACTGCTCTCAGCCACAAAAAGTCCAATATGTGTAAAACTAGCTAGACTTTTTTCCCCATTTTCTTTCAATAGATATTGTATGTATTTTTTTTTTTCCTTGGTAGTTCGTGAAATTTTAAGTGTGCAATTACAAAATTCAAATATTATGTCATACAGTATGCTCCAAGACAGAACCTTTTTAAATCGTGTTACCGTTTTATTCTAACCATTACAATGACATACATACTTGTTCATCTACATGTCTTGTGTTGATTGTGATAACTCATACCCAAGTGATTGAGATGTAAAACATTCTGTTCTGTGATAAAGCTGTTCTTTAAAGCTTAACGCTAAATAAATTTGTAAAAATAAGAATGTTTTATTGGCAATTTAATTGTAACCATCTTAGTTTTACTCTTGCCTTTTGCTAGTTCTATTTTAAATAATAAATAAAAAACGGACAGTATACCTACGGTTCTAGAGTTAGATCATCATTAATAATGATTAATTTTACACATTATTAGTTCAATATGGTTACTTAGCAATATTAGTTTATAACTGAGCGTAATAAATCAGCTTTCCTTGACACTGCAGAGGCTTAGGGATTAAGAGAATGAGAGCATTCCAAAAAGTGGCTAACGACTTTCCTGCTATGAAAACTAAGGGAGTTACACTTCCCTAGTAACGCTTTGGTAGTACGTGAAACTTAATAGAAAACCCCACCGTGACATGATGAAAACAAATGGAAACGTCCTGTTAATCATTATTAAATGATAACAATACATTATACGTATTTGAATTGCCTTCTTCTTTTCTCCCAGTTCACTACAACTTGATGCATATCAAAGTTACTGTAGGATTGAAAGGTGAAGGCATAGAATTCTTTTCAGATAACGAGTTGAACAACATCGTTTAGTTCTAATAACAATTAGACCCAGTACAGTGGAGTGTACTAATTCCATGAATGTGGATGTATAATAATTGGAGAGTAGCAACAACAGTATGAGTTTGTGTGAAAAAAATACAAAACTTAAAAGAAAAAGGCCTTTCTGTCCTTAATTTTGTATACATTTAGGACAAACCATTGAAATTCAGTTAACATCCGAATAGAAACTCAAAATTTGAGCAAAATTAACACGATTTCAGGAACTATAAATTTATAATTACCGTCACCAGCCAGCTAAGTAGAAAAATACGAATAAACATTGTTACCTGCATGAAGATAAACAGACAATTTTAACATTGATTTTCACCGACTGAGAACTGTAAATTCGATTTTCTTACAAAAATAAAACAGAGATTTTAAGTTTCGTATTTTAAATTCAATGGGGAACTTTTATGTGTCAGAAACTCACAATTTTCACCTCAGATTCGGATTTAGCACGTTTGAAAAAACCCCTAATAGTGATTGGGTGATTCTCAAAAAATGTACATTTTGTGCGTACTCGCCTCTGTAGCTTCCAAAAATGATGCGATCTTCAAACTTATTTTTTTAATTGGTTCCACACGAAAGGCCCCGCCACTGGAAATACTTTTGAATGGTTTCGGCCAATACACTCGGAGGAAATCGAGTTTTACTACCGAAAACTCCGCGACCTTCACGCGTACTCGAGACCTTCAAGCAAGTTTGGAATCGATTTTCGATTTCATATCATGGGTTTACAGTGAACGCCTTCTCCACATGTGATTAGGAGATCCCATACTTGAATAATTTAATTCGTTCAAGTGGTTATCAGTTACCCAACTGTAGAACCACCCTCTCAAAGTTGCGTACTCGTGGTGACTCGAGACCTTCACAAGAAAAAAAGTTAGTTTTTCATCTCGCGTGGAGAGCGCGTTAGCAGTCATTCCGACCCCTGAGCTAGTCTGTTCAGTAGCCCAACATCCCTGGAGGGGCGAGGAACATTCTGGCGGTTCTCCAGCGTCCTACTTCACATTTACAGCCATTTTACAGTGGTAAGTCATGTTTGTTGAGATACTTTTTATCTAGACCTTCACGGGGTGTAACATGAGTAATTCTAACTGTTTTGCTTAGTTTGTAATCACCAGTAGAACACAAAATGGGTTTGTGTGGAGATGAAAGCCCAGTTTGCCCTTCTGGAACAACAGGTTAGCGTTGCCAGCCATTTTGAGATACTTTCTCAAGACCTTCACGCTCAAGACCTTCACGCGACCTTCACGTTTCAGTAACCCAAACTTGTGACGGTCGTGAGGGATTTGTGAAGGTTTTGAGTCCTATCGACTATTCAAGAACTTTTCATTTTTCATAGCGCCTCCACGTGCTTTTCTTTCTAGGATTAGGATCACAATTGAACGCAATTCAAAACCAAAACAGAATTCAAAAATCATACCGAACCGTTTAAAGAAGTAAAAAACAAAACAAGAAATCAAATCGACGTCAGCTCTGCTGGGAACCATTCAAAGATTTAAAAAAATTAATTCCTGCATTATTTTTCATACAACTTCATTTTTTCTTCACACAGGGCAATGGAGGAAGGTGACGGGGACCCATTCGTCCAAAAACTGAAAAAAATGAAAGAGGCCGCCTGCAAAAAACGCCAAGCTGAAGAGGAAATAAAGAGAGAGGCGACTTTGAAGAAACGTCGAGCAGCATACAAAATGAAAAAAGGTAATGTCGTTGCTCGTAAATTGAAGAAATCAAATGACAAGGAGGCCTCCAATCTGACTTCTGAACCTTCTGGTAGTACTGTGAACTTCGCCCCACCTGCAAAACAAAGCGTCAACAAGTCAGTAGAAGTGGAACCTTCTACCTCAGGAATCAGTCTTTCTGCTCCTCATAACCCACCCAAAAAGGAAATCCGTGTCACTTGTAAGACTCTTCCCAGATCTGTCAAATCTAAATCCTCGACCGTCCCAGCAAAGGAACAACGTGCGCCGAAGGGATCAAAAAAATCAATCACTGAAGCTGCATCCGTTCTTGCTCGAAAACACAAGCAGTTGGAAAGAATACGAAACGATCCTGAAAAGTACGCTGCTTTTAAAGCAGCGGAAAGAGAGAGGAGCAAGAGACGACGGGCCGAAGGGAAAATTAAGACAGTTAAGGACATGTCAGGTAGAGAGCTCAGGAATCAGAGGAAAAAGTGGCGCAAAGCTTACCACGACAGCAAAAACCGAAAAAAACTTATTCAACAGGGTGCCGATTTGGCTGAAATGAACTCACCGCCTGCTTCGGAGATTGATGATGATGAAGAAATGGAACAGCCGAAGAAACTTGATGGTAGAAAGCTGAGGTGGAAGAAAGAGCATGTTAAGACCATGAAAGATTCTCAACAAAAGATCACTGAGCTTGAAAATCAAGTTCTACACTACCGTAAATTGGCAAGCTGTTGGAAAGCGAAATACTTCCGCAACAGTAACGGGGATCTTGATTCATCTCAAACTGCAACGCCCTCCCCGAATTCAAAAGCCATACAAATAATGTCGAAAGGTAATGATGAAATACACAAACAT
Source organism: Adelphocoris suturalis (assembly GCA_030762985.1). Taxonomy (NCBI): domain Eukaryota; kingdom Metazoa; phylum Arthropoda; class Insecta; order Hemiptera; family Miridae; genus Adelphocoris; species Adelphocoris suturalis. Next base: position 24,866,754 of record CM061042.1, read on the forward strand.
TTGGTTGTTGGGGAGCTAGTGAAAGAAGGAGCATCTTCTCTTCCGTTGGGAGCAAGAAAGCGAATTGTGAAAAATCTATCTCCGCTGAAAGAAAAAATCAGTGAATATCGAATGGAAACAGCCGTGGCTGATGCGATTGGAAGACGTGTAGTAAAAAAAAACCTGTTCAGAGATGAGGAAGAAGACCAACCCTCTCCAGCCGCAATAAAGAGGAAAAACCTTCAACAACAGGTCGAAGAATTCTTCGAGATGGATGACAATTCATACATGACTCCTGGAAAAAAAGATTTCGTGACAAAAGGCAAAATAAAAAAACAAAAGCGTTACCTATCGCACACAATTCTCACCCTATACAACAAGTTCAAATCCTCCTGCGAAGTGAAAATTTCTTATCCGACCTTTTGCCGTTTGAAACCATTCTGGGTCGTAAGCAGGAAGTTATCCCAAAGAGATACTTGTATGTGTGTTAAGCACGAAAACTTTTCACTGATTTTCCAAAGTGCCAAGTATCATAAGATTGTTTCAGAGACATTCAAATCGCCCAGCGACCTTGTGGCATCCATTTGTTGCAATAAATCACACTTCAAGTGCATGCATCGAACCTGCAGTGATTGCAAAAGCAAAGAGATACAGTTTGAGAGCTACCCATCTGAAAATGACAGTGACTCAGCATGGTATTATAAGTGGCTAAGGGAGAAAGAAAAGAAACAGAAAAATGGCAAGGTCTTCTCAGTAACCAAAACTGTGAAATCCAAGGTATACACAACCGCAGAGGAATTAAGAAAAACCATTTCTTCCGAAATCATTCCCTACATGGCCCACTCATTCCGTAAAACCCACCAAACTTCGTTTTCAAAGGGTCTGAGGGATACCATGGAGTCTGATGAAGTCATGGTGGTGATAGACTTCTCAGAAAATTATCAACTCAAATACAGCAATGAGATTCAAAGCGTTCATTTTGGTGCATCAAACTCCCAACTAACTCTCCACACTGGTGCTTTCTTCACGAAATCGAATGCCAGCCCTGAATGTTTCTCATTCTGCACGGTATCTGAAAATCCTCGCCATGATGCAGCAGCCATTTGGGCACATATGACTCCAATACTTGAAAAAATGCGATCTACCTATCCAGGTCTGAAAAAATTGCACATCCTAAGTGATGGACCGACAAAACAGTACCGCAACAAATCGACCTTATACTTATTCACTAACTTTGTCGAAAAGTATGGATTTGAGTTGGCGACATACAATTATAGCGAGGCCGGTCATGGCAAAAGCGTAGCCGATGGAGTTGGCGGAACAGTGAAACGGAATGCTGACAACATCATTGCTCTAGGACGAGACGTTAGTGACATCAATACATTCATTGAAATCTCTAGCCCATTGAACGTCTACATGGTCCAAGTGAATGATCAAGATATCGAGAGAGTTGACCAACTATTGAAAGGCATCAACTTGGCATCAATCCCCAACACAATGAAACTTCATCAAGTACTTATTGAGGCCACCTGCTACAGGCAGTTACAACTGCGGTACCTCTCTTGCCTTCTGTGTCGGAATGAGACGGTCTGTGACCATGAAGGAGTTTCCCTGGGCAACTTCTCTTTTCTACCTGAAACGGTGCCCACGGCTCCCACCATCAATGCGGAATTGGAGGAAGTCAGGGAAGACTCTGTCTGTGCATTATATGAAGACCTTGACATCAATACCTTGACTCCTGGGGATTGGATCTCCGTCATCTACGATGAGGTCTGGTATCCTGGGCAAATCGTCGAAATCAATGAAGCGACCAAGCAACTAAAGACGAAATTCATGGCAAGGTCGGGACTCAACTACCAGTGGCCATCGAAAGAAGACGTCCAACAAGTTGACATTTCTGGCGTTCTAAGTAAATTGGGATGCCCCAAAAAAATTTCGTCCAGAATTTATGCCTTTAGTGAAAAAGAACAATTAGACGAACTTTGCTCAACCTACCTCTCCTAATTATGTTTTCATGGTATATTAATTGTTACTAGTTTTGCTAGTCTTCTTACTACGCTTCTCAAGTTTATGACGTTAAAAAAAGAAAAAGAAAAATTAGTCGACTTTACAACGACACACGTTCATGGTATTTTAACTGTTTCTATTTCTTGCTAGTCTTCTTATTACGTTTGTAAAGTTTATTTGATGTTAAAAAAGAAAGTGAAAAATTAGTCGACTTTACTGCTACCTGAAAAATTACCACTCAGGCTGCATTTGTTTTTAAATTAACTATGTAACGTCTTAAATTTACAAAGACTGAATGAAATTATAAGACTGTTTCACGGAGCTTATTTTCAGAGTTTATTTTATTTGTTCAAACAAGTATTTTTTGTGACTTGTTCGTTTTTTAATTACACTTTTTCTGAAAGTTTGAAGTTTCATTATATTCCCCATCACATTGACTTGGCCAAGTTACTGTAGTACATAGGTAGGTAATTATTATACTATGTAGTACATCATTGTATTACATTACTAGCAGCTAGTTTTAGCTCTAAAAGGCAAGACCATCGTGAAAAACTCATGACCTTCACTCAAGACTTCATAACCTTCACAAAAAATCTCAAGACCATCACGAAAACTCAAGTCCTTCACGCCTAGCTTTCTTCATTTCAGTTGCAAAAATTGATCCATGTTTTCATTTGTACGCCCTGAAACAGGTATACAGTGAAGCAGTAGGACTTGCTACCTCAAATGAAAAAAGACGAATAGGTCTTCCATCACATTTATTGAATTCATTGAGAAGGATAGTTTACCACAGTCACAATTTTGTATAAATTTACGATTTAAACCAAGTTTTCAAAGTAATTTCCTTCAAATCTGGTTCCTAATCCTAATTAAATTTTATATTCGATCAGTGCCTACGGACATCGGGAGTAATTGAGAATATATATTGAGTTCCTTAATAGTTATACCACCACCAATTCATGTGACGGTCTTGAGGGAAGCACATAAATTCGTCGTGGTTTTGTAGCGATATCTTTTTGGGGGCTACGTAAAGTATCTCACCATATGTATTTTCCAAAACTAGTTCTTTCCCAGGACCGGAATCTATAACAGTTTTAGAGAAAACGACGGAAAAATTTTCGGCCGAGACGAAACCCCAAAATGTACATTTTTTGAGAATCACCCGATTATTAGCTCAAAATACCTCTTAGTTTGGCCAATATACGGGGGTAGATCGCGTGTGACGGAGTAGTGCAAGTGAGCCGAGTGATCTTATTCGAACAAATGAATTTCACGAGCCTTATTACCGTTCAGATACGAGTACCCATCCATATAGCACCTTTTTGGAAAGATCTCGCTATTGTGCGAATACATAATAACTATGAAAGTTCCCCATTATATCATCTCCCAGGATAAATCCCAGCTCCAGGGAAGAAACAAAAAAATTAATTAAAGATTTTGCAAAGTAATAATTTTAACTATGCAAATGAATAAACGTAAGTACTTTCATTCATCGTGTCCTTTCAAAAAGACAAATGAGTGAAAGAATTTAAATAAAAATTGTGTTGTTTCACCTAAGTCAGTTAATTTCAAATAGCTTTATTATGTTATTTAAAATAAATACTGCTGAAGGAAATACTTTCAAATTAAGTTATTAACGATTTTCAATGAAATTTTACAAATTACAAACGCTTTTACAAATTGTGTTGTTTCACCTAAGTCAGTTAATTTAAAATAGCTTCATTATGTTATTTAAAATAAATACTGCTGAAGAAAAGACTTTCAAATTAAGTTATTAACGATTTTCAATGCCATATGTTTTACAATTTCGCCAACATGGATCTAGATACAATCGGGTGGCCCTAGTAACCCAGTGGCAGTTGTAACCTGGGGCCGAATTTTATGTTTAGTGAGAATATTTTCCGTATGTTTTCCTTCAAAAACATACGTGTGACGTTTTGTTCCCAACTTGTTCTTGTGTTAGAATTTGAATGGATTTGCCGATGTGAGATTGTATTCAACCCATAAATAGCCTTTGAAAAATCTGTCATTAGTACACGACCTTACCTTATAGCGTTGCGGATGGTTTTAATCGACTCTTTGGGATCATATTCATCACTGACAAGCAAAAATCATTACCTACTGTTACCTAGAAAGCTTTACAGATCCCGATTTTTGAATGTTTGGCCTTTTAATGCTACCCTTTAGGGTTGACAAAAATTGATACCGAACTTCTAGTACCATCTAGACCCCAAATGCGATTTGTAACGCTAGTTTCATGAAGTTTGGTCTATTAATTTCGGAAAAGAGTCGCGGACGGACGGATTTTTCTTTATTCGATTTTGGTTTATTATTTTCAATAATGAACCTTTGTCAATAATGAATCCAAAAATCAAACAAAATGAAAGATAAATAAATAAATAAAAGAACAAATAAGAAGAATTTAGATGAAGAAGAAGAAGAAACAAAAAGTATTATTTTACCAAACTTCAAGAAAGTTGGGTAAAAATCTGTGAACCCTTTGAGGAGGCACAATGCCGCCAAGTTTTGATAATTTACTAGATGAATATGGCTCAATAATAATTACAGACCAATGATTTGCGTAAAAGGGCAATCTACCTTCGTGTGATAATTTGCAGTGTTTTGTATGATACGTATCTTGAAACGTAAACCAAAAAAATTCGAGAGAGAGAGAGAGAGAGAGAGAGAGAGAGAGAGAGAGAGAGAGAGAGAGAGAGAGAGGGGGGGGGGGGTTAATTTTTTTACTTTCTTAGTCGATAACAAAGGTTCATTATTGAAAATAATAAACCAACAATTATTCACTACCTACTACGTGCCTACTATGCAAACGAATAAACGCATAGCGGCCGGGGCGGTTTCATTCGATTCTCCGGGCGGGGATACCTATAAATGAAGCTCAAAACGATTGTACTGTTACATAGAAAGATTTCAATACCCCGATTTCCGAATATTTCAGCCCATAAATCTACCCTTTTGTGTTGATCAAACGCTATGCCGATGTTACTGGCTCATCCGTGACCGATAACGATTTTTAAGCCAAATTTCTTATAATTTTAGTCGAATACTTTTTGAGAAAAGCTTCGGACGGCGTACGGTCGGATTTTTTTTCTCTCGATTTTTGGATCTCACCCATCTTGAAATAAATGAAAACCAACACATTATATGGGGTAGTTAAAAAAAAAGTGTTCTTTTTTTCTTGGTCGATAGAAAGGTTCATTATAGAAAATAATAAACAAAACCCGGATTTTGATTAAGACACTTTCTTCAAAAATTTATTTTGAAATTTTCCTAGCCTTTGCAAACATCTTCATATAATTATTTGATGCCTTTCCGAAGAAAACATATATCCCCTGATCGCGAATGAAGATTTCCAACGTCTCTATTGAAAAGCGGGACGTCAGATAACGATCGAATCGAAAATCGCGTTAAAATCCACAACCTCGTTACTGGAAGCGAAAAGGTCGAAAGGTTGGGAGCAATCTATCGGTGTGGGAGGGATCAAAGGTCATTAGGGGAAGGTGGGGTCAAAAGATCGCCGTCCAATAGAGTGGCGGCGTCGGGAGGCGGCGCCGGGGGTGGCGCCGGCGCCTGCGCCGCCTCCACATCACTCTTCGGCTTGATTCCTACCGGATGGGCCGACTGCTGGAAGAAGGCGCAGAGATTGAGGATCAACTATCGCGAAGTCATCAGGTGAGTTATGTTAAGATTTTTTCATTTCCATCCCTATTTACAGAAGTACTTGATTGTGTGAATTAATTTAGACCATTAACTAGGTACTCATTCACCAATTCCCATTTCATAGCTAATCTCGAAACTTAAATTATGATGTACATTATGATATAATATATACTCTTGTCGCATATTCATGTATAGGTAGGTACTTCATCTCATTTGATTAACTTTCCATCAGTAGCTTATGTCTAGGTATACAATTTAGATCATATGTCAAAAACTCCATTATTGATAGTTACCTACTATTAAATTATTTGATTTTACCACCATCAGTTAAGTTAAAAGCTTTGCCCTCAAAGAGGACAGTGTCAAAAACGGGAGGTTTTATAAACCTCATAAAATCGAGCCACTAAGCCAAAATAAAGTCATTTTGGAAATAGTATAAAGAAACAATATTTTGGTTAGCAATTTTAAAGGACCAAAAATAAGATGCATTAGACAAAAAACCAATTACTAAAACAGAGAGGAAAAAATATAAAGACACTAATGGCGTCCATTCAACGTCATTTCAATGATTGCAAAGATGTTGTAATTATTTCTTTCTCCGCGGTCCGCACACAAAGATCCTGACGATCAAGATGTTAGAAAAAGGTGAAAATCTACTTTGAAAAAAAGGTACAAATATGTCAAGTAAAGCCAAATATGCATTTGATTCAGCATCCCAAGAGACATCAAAAATAGAAATAACAAAGCTGGAGAAATATAGTTAATGAACTGTGAACATTTTTTATGGATTTATATTTAGCAAGTACAATCGCAAAGTAGCACTTTTCCAGATATGAAGTAAAAAGGAGCACTTGCACACGAGTCTGCAACACATTGGGACTTTTTATGTCTTAGTTGCAGACTCGTTTGCAAGCTCTAAGAGCCACTCAGCTGATCCGGACCCTGGGCATCGTCAAGCAAATGTCCTAAAGAGGCTACATACGAAATTACAGCTTCCTTGAGTGTAAAGTATAGAAATTACCAATTAAAATAATTTAACCACCTCTTCACAAATCAAACTGTTCTCGCAATATTCGGATCACCTGCTATGAATCTAATCATCTCAACACCAGTTCAATGAAATCATCAGAAATTAACAAGCGGTTGCAATCATGTACACAATATCAATTATTAAGAATGATCACCTGTGTTTAAACAATTATTCATATAACCATGCTCGTAACTCAGCTCTCAAAAATACATAACATCAAGTAGTCAATCCCTTATTAAAAATTCAGATTTGTAGGACATATAGGTCAGAATGATGAGTATAGGTTGGTGGTCTGGATGCTCTCAAGCTCGCATCTCAAAAATACAAACATCAAGTAGTCAATCTCTTAGTAAAAATTCAGATTTGTAGGACATATAGGTCAGTATGATGTGTATAGGTTGGTGGTCTGGATGCTCGCAAGCTCGCATCTCAAAAATACATAACATCAAGTGGTCAATCCCTTATTAAAAATTTCGATTTGTAGGACATATAGGTCAGAATGATGTGTATAGTTGGTGGTCTGGATGCTCTCAAGCTCGCATCTCAAAAATACATAAAATCAAGTAGTCAATCTCTTAGTAAAAATTCAGATTTGTTGGACATATAGGTCAGAATGATGAGTATTTATACATTGCCTAAAACAATGGTAGGCATTATATAGACTGCCTAGGCATTGTGTACATTGCCTAGCGATTGTGTCTAAAGAGAGTTAAAAATGGAAGAATTTCATACGTTGTCTAAAAAGTGATGGCATTGCATAGAACGACTAGTCATTTTATGCAATGCCAGGATTTCATACTTTGCCGGTAACATATATAATTCTTGTGAGAATTAATATGATAAAAAAAACTAAAGTATTGTAATTTCTCGGAATCCCCCACCCCACCACTATAATTTCACCCTTCACCGACGGTAATTTTGAAAAATCCAGGGTTGCATAATTGGACCGAAATTTGGATCAAACAAACTATAAAAACAGTCACGAAAAAAGTCTGATGAATATGATAAAAATATGACGATTTAATTTATTGCCCCCTCCATTCTCCTTCCATCAAGAAATTTAAAACTCCTGTGAAGTAATCCTAAACAAGACCAAATTAAAAGTTGTACAAAAAAAAAAAAATAAATAAATAAATAAAGAATCATGAAAATCGGAAGAGAATAGTTAAAACACCACGATTTATCAGTGGTAACTGGTAAATTTGAAATGAAACTATAGTTATATTCTCCATAACTAGACGAAATTCAAAGTTGAACAAGAAAATTATCACGAAAATCGGACGAGAATAGTGAAAACATCATGGTTTATCAATATCCCCCCCCCCCTCTCTCCATTCATCTCTCTCTTGATGAAATTTGATAACCTGACAAACTTTCAAGAACTGCATCGAATTCATATAGGAACAAAATAAGAATCACGACAATCGGTAGAGATTTGTAGCTTGGGCAGCGCTTGACAAAATCGGTACTTATCCCCTCCACCCCCCACCACGACATCAAATCCCAAATTTCCTAAATTTGCTGACAACTAGACTGACATTTGAATCGAACAAAATGATAAACACGAAAATCGGTTGAGAATTGTGGCCTGGGCCGCGTCGACAAAATTCGTCACACACACCTGTCGTTTTTTTCACGGATTCGGTCTTAGAATGGTAAAAACGGATTTTTATGAGGTTATTTTTTTCTCATGCTTGGGTTGTCCCCCACCCCCTGGATCAATTACAATAGGTCGTCCCTCTTGAATAAGGGGAGTTCGGGTTGAGACCTGAAGCAGTGTGGACGCATTTTGACACTCTTCATCATTTTGGTTGTTTAGAGGTGTATGTAGCCCGTGTTTTGGCCTGATTTTCGGCACAAGAGTCGGTTATATTGCTGCTAATAATACGTGTTACTCACGCGGTGACATTTTTCCTCTGCGGGCGAGAGTTTAATGATTTGATCTGCTGCAAGTGTATCGCAACGAGAGGTGGACCAGCGGCCTTATCGCGGAAGATAGAGATAACGAGCCTCCTCTTCCAGTTGTTTCGTGTTCGCAGTTAGATATCTCCCACCGTTCGTCGCTTCATTGGTGAGTCCCCTCCACCGTGATTTACTTTCTTAGAGTAATAACATTACCTGTCACTCGGCCACTGAGGCCCGCATCTATTACGAGAGAGCGTTTGGGTGTTCAATCTTCTCCCGCTAGCGATCACACACGGCTCTGTCAATTAAATGCAACAACAAATAGATAAATATTTTAGTCCAGGAAAAGATAGTATCCAGACCCCTGAAAAAGCCCAATCTGGTACACTTAAGCGTTGCAGAAGCTCCCCCGAAATCAGTGACTCGGGACATAAGAAAAAAATAACAAAGGAAAAGCCATTCAAAATGATTCTAGACCAAGAATCTCTAGAGGCTATAGGGGCGTTGATGGACAAGAAAGTTATGAATTTAGTTACAAAGGAGGATCTTGGAAAGTTGCATGCCGATTTACACAATTTACGTGAGGAGAACAATGCCCTGAGGGAAGAAGTAAAATCTTTGAAAACGGAAGGTGCACAACGAGATCGGAGGCTCGAATATTTGGAAAATCAATTCAGAAAAACAATTTGATACTGCGTGGAGTTGTGTGTGGCCAAGGAGAAGATATCAGTCAGGTGGTTTCTAGATTTTTCCGCGAAGTATTGCAAATTTCATCACCGATAACTATCGGGTCGGTGCAACGTCTCGGAAATCATACCCCTTCTATTCTTCTGGTAACAATGCTGAGTAGTGACGATAAATGGTTAGTGATTAAAAAGGCACCGATTTTAAAAGGAACTGGCTTCACTATCTCACAAGATTTTTCTCCTGAAATGCGTAAGAGAAGAAACAAATTACTTCGAATTCGTTCGGAACTACGGAAGGTAAACAACGCTGTGCTCTGTCAGGTTCGTTCCGACAAGTTGGTTTTCCAAAATAAGAATTATAAATGGGATAATATCATGGGCTTAGTGCCTATCAATGATGCGGGACTCCCGGGTAATCCAGTTCGCAGTCTAGCTGGAGTAGATCTACGTCAACTGTGGAAAAGTTACTTGAAGAGGATAGAAATGGGTCATCACGTCGTAGTGAAAACCATTCTTTGGCCTGAGATAAATTTGTCTGTCGGGAGCAGATCCAGGATGGTGAAGACCTGAAGATTCAAGATTTTCGTGTTTTAGCATATAATGTAGCTGGTCTAAATAAAAAGAGAATTAATGTTTCGTTCATGGATTTTTTGAATTCTTTTGATTTAATAATGCTGTTGGAAACCCATGTAATGTTGGAAGGTATTTATTTATTTGATAATAATTTTTCGGAATACAATATGAAATGGATTGCAGCTGAGAAGTTTTCTGTTTTTGGCAGGGCGAGTGGGGGGATGGCATTTGGTTTTAAGAAAAGTTTAAAAAGAGTTAGGTTTGTGAATATGGATGGGGTGAATTTAATTGAATTTCAGAGTCTTGATTGCAAATTACACATTCTTCCTATTTATTTGAACTGCAACAACTGGGAATCAGATTTTAACAATTTGAGCGATTTTCTCTCAGCACATGTGGAATTGAACTATATATTGGCTGGTGATTTTAATGTTAGGGTAGCGGAAGAACAAGATTTGAGTGAAGTTATGTATGACAACATGTCCAACCTAAATGCATCTCGGAACTCAAGAGATAGAGTCCTGAACAACAGAGGGTCTAAATTTCTTGATTTGCTGTCTGATCATGGTTTGGTAATTCTTAATGGGCGTTCTCAAGGAGATCTGGAGGGTCATTTCACCTATATTTCACGGCAGGGATCTTCAGTTTGTGACCTGGCTTGCGTATCCATGGAGGCACTGAGGTGTGTTTCAAATTTTTGGGTATTAAATGAATCGTTCTCGGATCATTTTCCGCTTGCTTTCTCGGTTCGTGCTGCGGATTCCGATCCGCTTGTAGGGCTACCCCCGAGACTCAAATGGTTTCCAAATCAAGAAAAACTTTACAAGGAAAAGTTGAGAAAGGAAGTTATGAAGAAATATTCAGATATGCAGGTTGCAGAAGTAAATGAACTGTCCGATATAATCATTAACATGATCAGAAGCGTGGCTATCCCTTCAGTGCTCTCTGTCGGCGGCAGAGAACCATGGTTTGATTGGGACTGCCGGGCAGCTGGAAACAAATCTATGAAGTTATTGAACTTGCACAGGCGAACTGACTCGGTGATTGTGAGGCAGCATTACCTGAGCGCGAACAAAGTGTATAAAGAGCTTCTGGTTGCCAAGGAAAGAGACTACCTGTCCAGCATGGCCAGCAAGTTCAGCTCTGTTACGAGCAGTAGAGAGTTTTGGGATTTAGTGAAGGCTTTTAAGAAGTCAAAACCTTATACTCGATCAGCGGTTTCTCCGGCGAAGTTTCTTGGTCATTTTAGTGACCTTCTGAACCATCCAACATCGGGAGCTGCGATTGTGTACGCTGAGCCTGGTACCAATGTGGATGCCCTGGATGAGCCTTTTACAATGGCTGAGTTGCAAGCAGTGCTGGATTCCTGCAAGGCCCAAAAAGCACCGGGTGTGGATGCTGTACCCTTTGAGTTTTATAGGTATACCTGCACCAAATTTAAAGAGGTTTTATTGTTTCTGTACAACCTGGTATTCTCGACAGGAGTGGTACCTGGTTCTTTCAGGGAAGCTCTTATTTTTCCATTATTCAAAAAGGGAGATCCTTCTAATGTGGGTGACTACAGAGGATTATCTTTTATCAACTGCATAGCAAAAATACTGTCGAGTATGCTTGGAAATCGGCTCTCATCCTTCCTAGAGAAGAACAACCTACTGACTGAATACCAGTGTGGATTCCGGAGAGGGTATTCAACTATTGATTCGGTGTTCACATTGACCAGCCTGGTTAAACTGAAATTGAGCTACCCTCGTAGTAAAGTCTATGGGTTTTTTGTGGATCTGAGGGCGGCTTTTGACACTGTTGACAGGGGCCTTCTAGTGTACAAAATGTTTGAATTAGGAATCTCATGGAAATTCGTTAATATGATCAGGAGCATGTATGAGGGTGGAGTATCGTCGGTATGGTGGAATGGGAATAGAACAGAACAGTTTCCTGTGAACTCTGGTGTAAAGCAGGGTTGTCCTCTGAGCCCCACACTTTTCTCTATCTATCTGAATGATCTGCCCTCAGAGCTTGAGTGTGGTGTCAAGGTGGGTGAGGTGGTAATCAAAGTTTTGCTCTATGCCGATGACTTGGTTGTGCTAACAGAGACTGCAGAAGGGATGCAGAGGAATATTGACATTTTGGAGGAATATTGCCAAAAGTGGGGACTTTCTGTGAATTTGGATAAGTCCAAAATTATGATTTTTCAGAATGGAGGAAGGAGGGCGGGCAATGAGAAGTGGACATTTCAAGGCAATTTTATTGACATTGCGAATGAATACAGATACCTGGGTATAGTTATTACTCCAAGGATATCGTTCACAAAACACCTGAAACGAAAGGCCCAGACATCAAAGTATGCAATGAATCAAGTGTGGAACAATCTTTTCGTAAGCCCAGAGGTACCGATCCAGGCAAAGATTCAGGTGTTCAATGCAGTGGTCCGGGCTATACTGTGTTATGGTGCTCAGTGCTGGGGTTTTAGGGAATATGAGTACGTTGAAGGAGTACTGCATACTTTCATCAGGAAGCTTTTTTCGTTGCCCTCATATACACCTTCATATCTCATCCACTTGGAAACAGAGTTAGAGACCGTTTCAGCATTCACTCTTGATCTTCATCTTCAATATATTCTCAAAGTTGCTGGGATGGCTGAAACACGTCTTCCAAAAATTGTGGCGAGGGAAGTAATAGCTCGGAAGGTTTTCTGGGCAGAGGAATGGGAGCTCCTGGCACAGAGGACGAGTTTGCTGAACAATTTGTCTACCCTTGACGTCTCGATTCTGAAGCAGGACATCATACAGATGATCGATAAATTCCGAGAAGACAAGAGGCGCCTCTTTCAGCACCGTGCGGAGGTCTCAAGCAGGTTCACGCTTTATAAGCGGTTAGATCCAAACGTAAAATGTGCAAGTTTCTCCACTCACGTTCAGCTCAGTGATAGAGACAGGAGACGGCTCTTCAAACTGCGTTGTGAATTGGTCAATCTCAACGCAAAGCCTTTCGACACTGATCGCTGTGAAGAGTGTTCTTTGTGTAGTTAGCATGAGCGGGAAGACCTTCATCACTTTCTATGTGTGTGCCCAGTCTTATCCGAGTTTAGGTGGATCGCATTCGGAAAGGGCACTATAAGTGTAGATGAAGCCATCGTACTGCTTGATGGATCAGGTTGGGGTGCATTGGCGCAGTTTGCACGATTGGCTTGGCGCTACAGACTGTTGTTAGTCAGGGAGTTCAATTTCTGAATGTACCAAATCCTATAAGTATAACAAATCTTGAGGCCACCCTGCTTGGGCCCCGTTTTCTGAAACAGATTTATTTTTCTTTATTACCTAGCATGTTTTGATTCATTTGCATGGACTCCATGCGTTCTAGAATAGGTACTATTTATTTATATTTTTTTAGAAGATAGCAATGTAAATTACTTTATACCCCAACTTCCGACAGACGGTTGACACCATGTCGTAATGTTTATTGTAATACGTTTTTACTGATTTTTGTGATGTGGATTTTACTTATAATAAACTATTTTCTTCTTCTTCTTCTTCTTCTTCCCTCTTGAATAAGAAGCCTTGCGTGTATGACCGCGCTTCTGAGGGATGACCTAAAAACTGGCGAAAACAGGAATAACCACATGAAAAAAAAGTATAAATACCCATCACCGGGATGACAATAATATTTAAAATTGAAGATGTATTCACTCATGAAAAACTAATTATCAATTCTCCATGGCACCCAATAATTATTTAATGCACCTACATATGAGTGAGGGGAAAACTTCCTGACATGGTAGCTCACAAAAACATCGATTTTGAGAAGCTCAAACTAAGTTTGCTGGAGGAAAAATTAAAATCAGTGTACGAGGTATGATCAAGAAGTATCCGACCTTAATTTTTATTGGTCAAACAAACGCAGCTATGTGGGCGGGGCTCGATGTGTGGTTGTGAGCATGCCTAGTGCGCATGCTCATTTTTTTCTACAGCTCCAATACAAGTCAGTAAGCGTCAGGCCATTCATGATTGAACAGGTGCAAGTGAGTGTCGTCGGATTTTATTGTTTTTAAAATGTCAGAAAAAGTCGAACAGCGTTATTGCATAAAATTTTGTTTTAATCTTGGTGATTCGCAAGTGTTCGCTCTCCTGACATGGCTCCCTGCGATTTTTGGCTTTTCCCAAAGCTGACAATGCCACTAAAAGGGACCAGATTTCAGACCAGAGAAGACATTATGCAGAATGCGACAGACCATCTGAGAGCCATACCAAAGGAGGACTTCCAGCGATGCTTTCAACAGTGGCAGAAGCGTTGGGAGAAGTGTGTGGCAGCCCAAGGGGACTACTTTGAAGGGGATTTGTATTAAATAATTATATCATAATAAACGTTTATTTCATGAACAAAAGTCGGATACTTTTTGATCATACCTCGTATACCCGTAATTCTAATGGAGCGATATGGGTTCATATCGGGCAAAAACACCCAAGATGCAGTTTCAAAAGTGGTTTCCACTTTGATTAACGTGCTTGATCAGGTTTGTAATCCGTCAGTCTTTCTCGACTTAGCAAAGGCTTTTGATTCACTGCCTCGTGCATTTTTACTCAAGAATATTAGAATAGGAAGCGTCGTTGATACAGACAGTTAGTTCACTTAACTGGTATCTTGAGTTATGACATAATTCTAGAGTGTTATGGCGTTCCTCAAGGAACTGTATTGGGCTCACTCCTATTGTATAACTGTATATGTTGTACAACCTGTTGTAGGGCTCTCTCCTATAAGTAAATGACTTGCTAAAACATTCTGAAGATATTGGAGGGAATTGCGATACTTCTTTGATATTTTATGGGGATTCCTTGGAGGACGTGCAGCAGAAATTTGCGGAGAGAATAAAGAAGGTTTTTGCGTGGTTTAGTGCCAATAAGTTAACTCTAAATTTTGGTAAAACTAAATGTGTTGCTTTTTCATTGTCGACTGCGCAAGCTATTCCGTTTGACTTCATTTCAGTACATGGAAATTCGTGTGACCCTAAGCTCAGCGATTGCCCTTCAACTAAACGTGAGAATTAGGTAAAATATCTTGGCTTGAATATCGACGCGTTTCTAAAACGGGATCAACATATCTTGATACTGGCTAGAAACTTGAAAAAATTGATTCTTTTGTTTTCACTCTTAGAGAGGCACATTTCAATTAGATTGATGAGATTGGTATGTGGTCTTGCTCAGTCGATTCTAACCTACTGCTTACTCATATGGAGTGGAGTAGCGCCTACAAAACCCATCTTAGCATGGATTCATCCAAAACGCTTTGATTAGGCTGGTGTAAAAAAAGAGGTATAGGGAATATTCCCTTGCCGCGGGTTATTTATTAATTTATTTATTTACATTTGCACGGGCGAACCTAATTACATTATTACATTTAAAAAAAAAAAAAAATCAAGTTGACGGAAACCAACGAAAAAAAATGAAACTTCTGAAAAAAAAGAAAGAAAGAAAAAAACTGACTGGGCTGGGTTATGCTCATATAGGGGAGTATTTCCAATGAATGTTGTATATAATAAAAGTTTCAGTCATGCAGCATGAACGTATGAGCGAATTTTCGTAAGATATCAATTATATTATTCAACTTACTTTGTTTTGAAATATGAGCAAATTGAGTGCGAAGAAATGTTTAACTACTAATAACACAACTCGGTAAAAATTGACTATTTTGCATCGCTGAATCAATTTTAATAATTCTGGACGTCTAAGACGCTAACGTTTACGACATTCACATTATGATTTTCGGCCTCCCATCACTTAGCAACGATCAAGTTGAAATTTACTGTCTGCAAAATAAATGTTAACTATTAATTTTATTGCTCAAATTCGTCATATTGTCTGCAAAAAATTGTTAACCATCAATTTTATTACATATATATATATATATACATATAAAAAAAACGTTAAAATCCTGGAATCATTTCAGAATACCTCGAAACAGATTTAGATGAAGAAAATTTTTGGAGCCATTGCAATTGCTTTATTCTCTAAGAAAATTCTGTAAGATCACTGCTATCCGGTTTGTGAAAAAAAGTAAGATTTTATTGAGAAATTTTTGTAAGTAACCTTATATGGAAATCGGAGTTGGGCTTGAGCCTTCGTATCGAACGCACGTGTTGCTGCAGCTCTCTGTTTATCAGTAAAGTTTATTAGCTTTTCCTTTGTTTTACCGCTTGAATTTTGATTCGGTGGTTCGTTAATTCGCGGCGTTCTACCCGCACTCTGAATTGTAAAATTTTTCGTGCTTGTGTTCAATTGTTTTTGAGTTCGTTTATCTACGGTTTTGCTGTTTCGGGGTCGCGCTTTGGTGGACCTTCTCGAGGATCGGTCTCCCACTATCGATGTCAACATGTAGGTAAGTGAGAATAATCGCTTATCAACTTGCGGTCTCACCTATCACCCTCAGTAGTCGGCTGGCAGCCTGGTTCAGTTGATTCATAAGGTAGGGATTCTGTACCAACTTGACTTAATTGACGACGATCTTCCCGTGAGAATTGTTTTTTTCTATGTCACAACAAGATATCAGTAAATATCTGCAGAGGCGTAGAAGTAGTGCCGAGCATACACCCTCAAAAGAGTGTGCAAGTGTCCTACTAAAACGTCCAAGTAGATCTCCTAAAATTTCTCCAGAAAGTAAAAGGCGAACCAGGGGAGACGATGCACTATTCAAGAAACTTGAGAGTCTGTTTAATGAAAAATTCGCAAATCTAGCGACTGAGAAAAAATTAATAATTTATTCTTAGCTACAAAGTGTGACATCCAAACTGTGTGCTCCCAAATTACTGAGGAGCTAAATCATACAACCTCGAAACTTCAGCATCAAATCGACAAACTACAATCCGCAAAGTGAGTTTTTAGAACTTGAAGCAAGGAAAAACAACGTTATCATAAAAGGGTTTGAAGCGAAATAAGGATGATGATTTGATTGCGAGAGCAAATAAATTCTTCCTGGAAGCCTTGAAAGTTGATGTGCCTATTCAAATTGATTCGGTTCGGAAAATCGTACACTAAAAGGACATTTTGCAGACATTTTGAAAGGACCTGATTGCTCCAGGCTGGAAGAGTACTGTAGGTTGGCATGGCGTTATCGCGAATTTCTGGTAAGCCAGTTCAAATGGTGAACTATTATTCTGCTTAGTACTTTCATCCAGACATACAGTTTGATTAGTTCAATTAATTATTCTCTCTTTCCATTGGTAGTTGAGTTTAGATATACTTTTTTGACATGAATATGTCTTTGCTCTGGGGGGTCAACCAAAAATTTCAGTGATGCAAAATTTGTGTCACAATTTCAGTGTTTTTCACGTACAACCCAGCCGTTGCTAGGGGAATGGAACATCCGCAGTTTTAATCGCACATAAATCGTTCGCCACTCGTTGGAAAGCGCTTGATTTATGTGATAAATGTTCACATCACAAGCTACCAATTTCCCCCTCCTTACGTACCTGGCTACATTCCTAAACCAAGTTGATTGGACTATAAACAATTTTAATAAGCCAGTTACAATATTCTTAACGTAATGCAATAGCATCATTCACTCTACTCCATAGGAAACATTTTCATCCTCTCGACAACAGTCGACTGTTGACAACAACTCATTGTAGTGGCTTCTCTCCACAGTTATTTTCAACATTTCTATAAGTAAACCGTTGTTTTGGTGGAATTAGTCGGGATGCGGCCATGCGGCCCAGGGATTTGTTCAAAGTTGAAGGATTTGTTTACAACTCTCGAGGACAACCGTTATGAAATCCCCAATCAAAGACATATCATGTAACATGGTATCTGCTTGTAAAGCAGATAGTGAAACTCGTTTACGAGTTGTTTAGTTAGGTACTTGATTTTAGTGAGAAATTTAAGGTTTGAAAATTAATGAAAAGAGTGAAATAATTGCTTGAATTCGAGGACAAGAGGTTCGGTCCCTACTAACAACAAATTCTTTTTTTCTAACTTCTGCCCTTAGTCACTTAAAGAGAGCAAAGCCCAAACCTCCGGCAGACGGTTATTTAACCATACCCGTATACAGTTTATATGTAAATTTATTGATTGTATTGTATAATGCATTTCTTTTTTCATACAAAATAAATTATTTATTTATATATCTATCTTATATGAAAATTTAAAAAAAAATTGCGAGAAATAATCCCCGATATACTTTTATTGTAAATCATTTACGTT
This sequence comes from Adelphocoris suturalis, assembly GCA_030762985.1. Classification (NCBI taxonomy): domain Eukaryota; kingdom Metazoa; phylum Arthropoda; class Insecta; order Hemiptera; family Miridae; genus Adelphocoris; species Adelphocoris suturalis. The sequence goes on from CM061042.1 coordinate 24,884,798, forward strand.
GGGGAAAATGGACGAATGTACACTATCTACTATGAAATTCGGTACGACAGCGGAGTAGGTAAATAGACGTTAAGGCTGTTTTTTTACCTAAGGAAACCTTACAAAGATGCTCAAGCCGTTCTAAAAACAGGAGTGCAAGACTCTATTAGAAAAATGGTATTTACATGATGTACATTAAATTCGGAATATAATCGCAGTTCCTATACGATAGTATCTAACAATTTGAAGAGGAAAGTTATGCAATATTTGGATTCCAAAAGATTTGGAGCCATTGCAATAGCATCATTTTCTTGAAAGTTTGCTAACTTAATAACGAACGTTTCGAGCACTTTAAATTGGTCATATTTCAAAAAATGAACTAAGTAAACGCAAAAGCACCATAAATGGCGAAAACAGTGTGGAGAATTGTACAAAGTCATCATCTATAAATTAGAAGATTCAAAATTTTATGCACACAATTTTACTGAAAAATGTCCCTAAATTTCATTAATGCAAAACAAAAGCTAGAAATCCAAAATCATTTTTTGGATAAAATACAATAATTCAGGGGTTTTGCCATAAAATTTATAGCCAACGATTACATTGCCCTCAAATTGTTCAAATTTCAATGACATTTAACCTTACTGTATGCAAATACGATAATTCGCCTGCACAATCATGCTGCATTACAATTTATTTAATAAGTCTCCCCATTTGTGATCTGGAGCGATTTGTTGAAGTTCAAATTTAAAATCTTTGTATGGATATTTCATCTCTAGGGGTGATTCCAAATTTTCGCCTGGCAGAAAAAACGTCACGATATTTTCCACCTACAATCAATTTTTGCTTGAGAGAAAAAACGAGGGGTGCTTTAGAAAAGTAACCAAGTCCACTTTTTTGCGAAAATGAGTTACTGGTACCTACGTGACCCAAATAACATCCTCTTTCATAAAAAAAAAAATTGACCTGGGTGTTATTACAGCGCTAATATCGGTTTTTGAGGTAGCCCATTTACCCAATCCATAAGGCACATGTTCACTTGCAAGCAAAAGTACCCAAGTCCTCAGAGTGGACTTGGCTAGTTTCTCTGGAATAACAGTGTGGAAATAATGGGACTTGGGTGCTTCTACCCCTCCACATTCTGCTGACTCTATCTCCCTACTGATCTTTTTGCGGTCATCTGACATCTAATGGTGAAAGAATTCTATATTTTCTTAATGACACATACTTATCGTATAAATTTTGAATAATTTTAGTAAATGATTCTACTTTTTTGTTAATATTTTGTTCAATGAGAACAGTTGACCAATCAATATTTTTCAAATAATTTTTCATCGTTTTGATATTAACTTTTCTTATATCTCGAACATAAATAGTTTTCATTGGACGAGATTCTTTTTCGATAGTTAATAAATATATAAAAAATTAGATCATGCGCAGAAAGTCCGGGGACTGGAAGTTGTTCCAAATTTAACTACTTTCGCTTTGTCATTGATTACGGCTAAATCAATTGAACTTTCAGAAGTTTTTGTGTGGTGTGTGGCTTTGAATGGTAGATTTATCATATTATGCGAATGGAGAAGTCTGTTCAATTCCGAAGTATACGAGTTATTTATGTCGTCTACATTAGTATTAAAATCTTTGAATAAAGAAACTACTTCAAATTGGTGTATTATTTCAGATAATATTTCGAAAATAGTAGAAATGCCTCCGATTTTTGGGGATCTATAGACCAATCCGAGTAGGCACTTCTTTTTCTGAAAGGAGAACTCGATCAACATAATACTCGGGTGATCAAGAATATTCAGACTGCGATGCATGAACTGTTGTGTAATTTTTTAGTGATGAGTGTATGTATTGTATAGGCACATCCCTCCTCCACCGATTCCTGTCCTGTCTACCCTAAGAAGATTATAGTTTTCTAATTCAAAAGATTTAGAATTCAGACTGGGCTTGAGAAAGGACTCAGAGACCCCAATAATGTCTTCAATTTTATTTTCAAAAATATGTTTTAACTCTTCAAAATGAGCAACAAGAGATTGAGCATTTACATGCGCAATTATTAAATTGTCATCAAAACCAAGCATACAATTTTTCAAAGTAGGATAATAAACAGGGAAATTTACCATAAAAATAAAGATAAATAATGAAAAATAATGCATCAACTTCGTTTTGTTTGAATCGTAAGAACTGAATAAATATTTTAGTTATTTTATTTCAACATACCTATTGGTTTGTTCATTTGAAATAATGGATTTTGGGAACAGGCAAGGTTTTTGATTTACTGGGGGATTTTTAGTTTTGCAGTATAAAGGCGGTGATACTCATGATGATGAGTTTTGCAGTATATCGGGTATGATACATACACAATGATGTATTCATTATAACAGTAGAGGGTAGAATGAATTGAACGTTGAAAAAAAGCCCCGAGGAAGACCTGTAAAGCTGAAGAAGCCCACCCTCACACATCTTTATAAATCAAATTCACCTATTTCAGAAAAAAAAAAAAAAAAAATCTCCTGAAGCTTTGTTCAACAAATGCTTTATCACCCGAATACCTCAGACGCTAATTTTCAAGTTTTTAACGACAAACGACATGCTATTTACTACTGCTAATTTTAGTTCCTATTTCAATATACTAAGCCAATACTTCAAAATACCTTCAAGTGCCTTTTTTACCACTAAAGAAGTAGTTTTAATAATAAAAAATGTTGTTTCAAAGAAAAATACCGCTTAACGTTCATTTACCCCTCCACAAAAGGTGTCTAAAAAAGTACCCAAGTCCAATTTTGGCAGCAGGGGGCTATACCCAAGTCCAGAAGTGGTCGTAGTTTTTCGGTCAATACTTGGAGAAAAAGTCTAATTAATAAAATTAGTGATCTCGAATCTGTTTGTACATAACTGAGGAACATAGGAAAAATAAAGAGAAACAATTACTAACTAAATGCGATTGATGCGGGAACGTTGAATTTTCAAATGCGATTTACTAGAGAATCAGAAAAATGGACTTGGTTACTTTTCGAAAGCACCCCTCGACAACTTCCTGATTTCCCATCCCACAAAAATCGTTCGTTGGAATGCTGTGATTTTATTACACATGACTCCACATTTCAATGAGCCTTTTCCTCCTCCTAGACCCTCCTGAGAAGTCCTATCCAAGTTCTAGATTATGTATAGAAACTAGTTGTTGCGACTCTCTCTGGATCAATCCACTACTCTGCTGGGTTTGCTACCTAGTTCAGTACTCTGTTGATTCTTCTGATGTCTAACCACTAGGTGATGGAGTAACCATGTATCTGCGTGAAGCGTTGTGTCTCTTTGAACAGTTTAAACACCAATCTTGATAATTATATTTTGTCATTCGTATAACCCACCAATGAAATAAAATGTAGTATGATAAAGTACGCTGCTGAAGTTTAGATTGTTTAGGAATTAGAATGTACTTTGAAACTTTACAAATCATTACACAAAGCTCCCTAGTTCAATACTCTGTTGATTCTCCTGATGTCTAGTCTAACCACTAGGTGATGTAGTAACCATGTATCTGCGTGAAGCGTTGTGTCTCTTTGAACAGTTTGAACACCAATCTTGATAATTATATTTTGTCATTCGTATAACCCACCAATGAAATAAAATGTAGTATGATAAAGTACGCTGCTGAAGTTTAGATTGTTTAGGAATTAGAATGTACTTTAAAACGTTGCAAATTATTACACAAAGTTGCCATTAGGGGGGTTGGGAAGTTTTACTATCCGGGGCACCGCAAAGTTTTATCCTTCTACATACACTCATTATTTAACAACATGGGTATTCATTATAACAGTAGAGGGTAGAATGAATTAAACGTTGAAAAAAAGCCCCGAGGAAGACCTGTAAAGCTGAAGAAGCCCACCCTCACACATCTTTATAAATCAAATTCACCTATTTCAGAAAAAAAAAAAAAATCTCCTGAAGCTTTGTTCAACAAATGCTTTATCACCCGAATACCTCAGACGCTAATTTTCAAGTTTTTAACGACAAACGACATGCTATTTACTACTGCTAATTTTAGTTCCTATTTCAATATACTAAGCCAATACTTCAAAATACCTTCAAGTGCCTTTTTTACCACTAAAGAAGTAGTTTTAATAATAAAAAATGTTGTTTCAAAGAAAAATACCGCTTAACGTTCATTTACCCCTCCACAAAAGGTGTCTAAAAAAGTACCCAAGTCCAATTTTGGCAGCAGGGGGCTATACCCAAGTCCAGAAGTGGTCGTAGTTTTTCGGTCAATACTTGGAGAAAAAGTCTAATTAATAAAATTAGTGATCTCGAATCTGTTTGTACATAACTGAGGAACATAGGAAAAATAAAGAGAAACAATTACTAACTAAATGCGATTGATGCGGGAACGTTGAATTTTCAAATGCGATTTACTAGAGAATCAGAAAAATTGACTTGGTTACTTTTCGAAAGCACCCCTCGACAACTTCCTGATTTCCCATCCCACAAAAATCGTTCGTTGGAATGCTGTGATTTTATTACACATGACTCCACATTTCAATGAGCCTTTTCCTCCTCCTAGACCCTCCTGAGAAGTCCTATCCAAGTTCTAGATTATGTATAGAAACTAGTTGTTGCGACTCTCTCTGGATCAATCCACTACTCTGCTGGGTTTGCTACCTAGTTCAGTACTCTGTTGATTCTTCTGATGTCTAACCACTAGGTGATGGAGTAACCATGTATCTGCGTGAAGCGTTGTGTCTCTTTGAACAGTTTAAACACCAATCTTGATAATTATATTTTGTCATTCGTATAACCCACCAATGAAATAAAATGTAGTATGATAAAGTACGCTGCTGAAGTTTAGATTGTTTAGGAATTAGAATGCACTTTGAAACTTTACAAATCATTACACAAAGCTCCCTAGTTCAATACTCTGTTGATTCTCCTGATGTCTAGTCTAACCACTAGGTGATGTAGTAACCATGTATCTGCGTGAAGCGTTGTGTCTCTTTGAACAGTTTGAACACCAATCTTGATAATTATATTTTGTCATTCGTATAACCCACCAATGAAATAAAATGTAGTATGATAAAGTACGCTGCTGAAGTTTAGATTGTTTAGGAATTAGAATGTACTTCAAAACGTTGCAAATTATTACACAAAGTTGCCATTAGGGGGGTTGGGAAGTTTTACTATCCGGGGCACCGCAAAGTTTTATCCTTCTACATACACTCATTATTTAACAACATGGGTGTTGATAAGTTGAAGACATTGATACCAAACATAATCGACCCCCCCCCCCCCCCCCCGGCTATCGGAAGAAAAACGTGTTGCTAACAAAATTTGAAAAAAATATTCAATTCCGGAAAGTAGATCATGAGAGAATGGGGTAAATGTATAGGAAAATGTGATTTTTCAGGAGAGGCTTTCGAAGTTCTCCTTCCACAACGATAATTGAGGAACTGTTTCTTCGCTCACGATTTCCTTTTCTCACAGTTGTGTGATAGACCTTGAGAGGTGAACAAGCCGTTCGTAGTTCTCGATTCACTTTCTCTTTTCTTTGTTATTTTTCGTCTTTCTTTTCCTCATAACATTGTAGTGTCCGTCTGGTTCGGTGCTTATCATATGTTTCTATATCTACTATCAAGGAGAGGTGAGTCGCTTCCTCATACCTTATCTTAATCAAGATAGTAGGTTGTGACGGTCCAATACGACTTTCAACATTGGCAAGTTTCTCTTATCTTTCAACCGGCTTAACCTTTGCCGTGGATTATCTCCTCATCCCGCTGTTTCATATTCAATTCAAATATAGCAAGCATCGGATATGGCCCAAGTGTCATTATTAATTGAAAAAATGTATGCTATGCACGTTAATGACTCGGAATTGAATGCTATAAAAGACGATTTAATGTTAGACCTGTACTCCTTCTCTAATAATAAGGACCATGATGCGAAATTGATTGATTTTTGTGCCAACCTCTTCAGACTTCTTAGTTCAATTAATGATAGGCTGGATGAGCTTGACGGGATGAAGAATGAGATTTCTTCTCTCCTAAATGCATATAATACTTCCCGTGATTCACTTAATAACTCTATGACCAATCATCTACGTCATGAGGACCAGTGGGAAGACGAAAAAAGAGAAATGCAGGGGTCTATCATCCGTTACAAGAGGAAAATTCGTCAGCTAGAGTGTAGACTGGTCTCGCTTCCCCAGGTAAATCCCTCCACTGAATGCGGTTCTCAGACCCATGTAGGTGACTTCTCAGCTACTGTGTTTACACAGACTGCATCTGATTTGAATACTTGTGTAGTAACTGTAGAAAAGTCGTGTAGTACCACGGAAATTGAAATTGGGTCTGTGGGTACTGTTGGTGACATGATTCCAGTCTCGCACTGCTTAGATTTATCTCAAAATAATACCAATGTGGCTATTGATACGCTACCTGTTCATGAGAGAGGGCCCATTTTACTTAACGATCAAAAGCCAGAAATTGCTGTTGTAGGAGATTCCTACTCAATAAAAATTGGTGAAGAGCTGCGTTCTCGATTACCTAATTCTTACTGCATTACCTCGTTACGAATGCATGATGCACCTGTTTCAGCTATGCTGAAATCTCTGAGTGATCGCTCTCGGCTTCCGGAATACGTCGTGCTGTCTGCTGGTACAACTGACGTCGCTTTCAATGAGTTTGCTAAGTTCAAGCGAGAATTATTGACTTTCTGCACATCACTACCAAACACTAAGCTGATCTTAATTCTGACACCTTATAACTATCTGTTGCCATGTTGGTCAGTAGTTAATAGAGAAATTACAAGACTAAATAAATTCTTGTTGTCCTTGCCTTCGAAATTTCAGTTTGTTAAAACAGTAGACCTTTGTTTCATTGGTAAATCTATGATATCGTCCAAGAGAAAAAACCCTTTCTTCGGACCCATAGGAAGGAGATTGTTGTGTGGCAGAATAATTGATCATATTTTTTCTTATTTAAATCAACCTTCTTCAGTAATTGTTCTGAATCGTCAGAGTGGTATCGGCGGTCGGCTAACCGATTTTTGACATAATGACTCACCTCCTTTGTCGCTTTCAACACACCACATACTATTTCAAGCGAATCTTCAGGGAATTCGATCTAAAATTAATGAAATTAATTATTATTTCCACAATCGACATGATGTTTGCGTCATCGGAGTGACTGAACACTGGTGTGAGCCCGACGAATTACAATTTTATTGCCCTGATGGTTTTCTTCTTGCCTCTTCCTTCTCAAGAACCAGCCACAGGGGAGGAGGCTCTGCTGTTTTCATCAGGAACAACTTGGAGGTGGATGATTTGACTGAAATTGGAGACATGTCGATTGAGGGCACTTGTGAGGTTTCGGCTGTGAATGTTTCATCTCTCAATATGATTATATGTTGTATCTACAGGCCACCCACCCCCTCAAATTTTCACGATTTTATTGATTGCATTGACCGTATTCTTACTAACATATGCAGGTTTAATAGGATGGTTGCAATTATGGGCGATCTCAATATCCATTTTGAGGATAATTCCAATATTATTTATAATAATCAAAAGAGGATTATTCAGGGCATCTTAAGTGATTTCGGGTTGCATGTAACTCTTACTGAAGTAACCAGGAGACCCCAAGGTAACCAGTCTGGTAACGCTTCATGCCTTGACGTAATGATGACCAATTTCGACCAGCATTTATATGAGGCTAGTGTAAGTAGCCTTGGATTTTCTGACCATCAGGGGATTGAATTAAAAATCTTTAAGTGCCCTCCATGTGCCTCATCAACCGTTTCCTACATTAGATCCTCAAAACCTGAAAACCTGCTGACCCTCAGTGAATTGTTCTCAGTGGTATCCTGGTTCTCCGTTTATGAGGCTTCATGCCTTGCTGATGCCAGCTCCATGTTTCTTCGCATCTGTGTGGAAATACTGGATACAGCTTGCCCGTGGAAGTTCATTAGAGTGCTGCGGAATGGTTCGGCTATAAAGTTCAAGTTCACGGCTTACTTAGAAGATCTCCGTGTTCGATATCACAACTTTCGGGAATTATCTCAGTCTACCAGGAATGATGATTTTTCATTTCTGGCTAGAGACAGCAGAAACTTGTATAGACGTGAGTTGAGCAGATGCCGTAGACTTTTTAACGATAGCTGTATTGAAAACGCTCCAAATAAGGTCAAAGCATCTTGGAGGGTGGTTAATCGGGAACTCAACCGGAGGTCAAAAGTTACGAGCCGCAATCCAGAACTGAGTTGTTCTGGATTCAGTGATTCTTTTGCTAAAGTTTTTAATAATTCTAGCCAACCGAGTTTTGATGCGAATTTCTTGAGCTTTCTCGAAAAGGCTCCTAAACACACTGAAGAATTCAAGTTTCAGCCAACTTCGGTTGAGGAAGTATATGAGGTCATCCTCTCCCTAAACAATTCCAAAGCTTCCGATTTCTATGGGTTTAATTCTGAAATTCTAAAGGCAGTTTCTCCTTTCATCGTCGAACCTCTCACGTACTTGATAAATTTATGTTTTTCAGTTAACAGCTTCCCTGATTGTTTAAAGATTTCAGTTGTTACCCCAATACCTAAAAAAGGGAAGTGTCAATCCTATGATGAGTTCAGACCCATTTCCAAGTTACCAATGTTTGCTAAGGTAATTGAGCACCTGATACTCAAGCGTGTTTCTGCTTATTTGGATGAGAAGGATATTCACCATCAATATCAATTTGGTTTTCAAAAGGGGAAAAGTACTTGCACAGCTGCTTCAACGTTGGTCAGACGGACTCTTCAGTCCTTGGAGAATAAGCAGGCTACAAGTTTGAGGCTGTATGATATCTCCAAAGCTTTTGACTTGGTTCCGCATAATATTCTTTTGAAAAAGTTAGCTCACTATGGTTTCAGTCAAGACGCTCTAACTTTCTTCTCTTCATACCTCGAAGGCTGGAAGCAGCTAGTTTCTTATAATGGTGAAGTTTCCTCCGAAATTAGCATTCCTTGTGGCGTGAAGCAGGGGTCTGTGCTGGGTCCATGCCTTTTTGTGCTGTTCATCAATGATTTGGCATATCAGTTTGACGATGGTAATGTATACCTGTTTGCTGATGACATTTCCACTGTAATATCTGGATCTTCCTTCGATACTCTTCATAGTGATATCACTGCCGCCGACGAAGTTGTTAAGCAGTGGTGCTTAGCTAACTCTATGATACTTAATGAAGACAAAACCCAATCATTAGATCTCCGACTGAAAGAAGAACTGAGCAGCACGCTACCATTTTGGGAGTTATAATTGACAATAGATTGTCGTGGCGTAATCAAGTCGAACGTGTTGTTCTCAAGCTCGCCTCGGTGCTGTTCATGCTGCGTCGTCTGGTATCTTCAGTATCCCCCGCAACTCTCCTTTCCGTTTATTTTGCCTGTTTCGTCAGTAGAGCTACGTACTGCATTTTGCTCTGGGGAAACTCCTGTCATGCTGCCGAGGTTTTTAAGCTTCAAAAAAGAGCAGTTCGAATTTTGAGGGGGCTGAATTGGAGTCAGAGCTGCCGTAGTCACTTTAGAGACCTCGGGATTCTGACAATTCCGAGCTACTATGTTCTGAATTCCCTTCTGTTTGTTCGAGAGCGTACTGACTCAATTGTAAGAGGTAACGATGTTCATCAATATCCCACCAGAGGCAATAATAATTTACGCCCACCAGCTGCTCGCCTTACGACAACGTTGACAAGTGATCCGGTACAGATGGGGACTCGTCTTTTCAATTGCCTACCAGTACAAATTCAAATGCTTCCAGTTAAAAAGTTCAAAAGTACCCTGAAACGAGCCCTGATTGAGATCGAACTTTATGAAGTATCAAGTTTTTTGACATTTTCATGTCTTTCATATGGCACATAACAAAAAAATCGTCACGAAAAAAATTGTCCCAAGTGGCCACAACGATGATTATGACCATCAGAAATGACGTTGACCATTCATAGGTAAACACATGAAAATGTCCCAATGCGTTGCAGACTCGTATGCAAGCGTTTGTAAATTTTTTCTGATGATTTCCGCTTACAACCGAGTCGTTGCTAGGGAAATGGTACTTCGTCGTTTTAATGTGAATTGGAGGAAATATGTACCTGACTAAGTTGTTACCCAAAGATTCTCTAACTATTTTATTATATTTTTAATTTTGTCATGACTTAATTTTCAGTGTATTGTTATATTTATATTGTATTTATGTATTTTGTATATACCTGACGTTTGTATTGCCTCATTTAGGCCTCTACAAAGAAAAATATATCTATCTATCTATCTATCTATCTAATGCTCACAAATTGTTGTACTTTTGTTAAAAATAAAAATTACAAAAATAATTTTTTTTGTAACCCTTTCAAACCCTCTTAAAGAAATTTCCTGACATTTGGTAGTTTTTACCAAATTCCCTGAATTTTCCTGAGTCAACGAATTCCCTGACGATTCCCAGACTTTTTCCCTTGCTATACCATGCTTATAATAGGAAGACTGTCACACGTATGTACCTCAATTATAGGGCAAAATAAAACAAAGCGATTTTACTAGTTATCAACTCCTTCAATAGGAGAATTAAATACAATTATTTGGCTAATTTTGGGTGAGTCGTCCCCAATCTTCTTCCGTTAAGACTATTGGTTCAAAATCACCTAACCACCTTGATATATCAAAATGATCAACATTATCGAATTGGAATTGTTAATTTTTGATCCAAGAATAGGAGTTAACCTGATATTATGAAAAGTGGTAAATTTGGCCTTAAAAAAAGAAAAACTTGAAAAATTACTTCAGCTAAAAAAAAAATAATAATAATAATAATAATTTCCTCACTGTTGTGTTCTGTACCACACTAGAAACCAAAAGCTCATAAACCTGTTCATATAAACGTCTTGTTTTTATGATGTCACCATTTTGAAAAATGAAAGTGGCACAGAAAAGGTGGTGAGATGGTCACAGGGAAGTGATCAAATGACGATTGAAACTCTTCATTTTTTAAATTAATTTATAAAAACAAGTGGAAACTTGAGTGAAATCAGTGAAAAGTGATTCCGAGTTTTCTAAACAAATGATTTTGCTTTTCGATCAAACTCTGGCGTTCGCCCCCGATTTTACAATACTGTCCTTCTGTTTCTAGTTTGTACTGTTGGTAATTACTCCTGTTTTTTAATTTCATTTGTGTAATTTATTTGAATGATGGGCGTGGAACTGTTAATTTCTCTGGTACAAGAAAGGAATCCATTGTGGGATATGTGGTCAAAAACGAACCATAACAAGGAAATGTCCAGAAGAGCAAGACGATTATGGTTCGAACTACGATAACTTGCGGTCATATTTATCTACAAGGCAGCAAAATACTGTGGACGTCTCAGACGCTAATACCTCAATCACTGACCAAATGTTTTCGCAGCGACATTTTCTAGCATACTTAAGACTGTACCTACTTCATTATTAATCGTCAAATGGTTATTTAGGGATGGTTAGGAGGGCAGTATTATGTCTCCGTCGGCTTTTACCCTCAAATACAACTGGCAGAGGTGAAAGATGAGATAAGCTAATGGAGCAGTTAGTTGGGCCTTTTTGTTGAGTTTATTGCTAAAGTCAGCCTGAACTTTATATCTCGTTCGATCACCCATGAATTCGTCTGAATTCAAGTGAACCAGCACTGCCAATTATTACTCGGTCGTATACATACATGCATTAGTACCTACATAATTACCACATTTCTGCTTCCCCTATTTTGTAATCGATAAAAAAGAAAAGTAAACCCTATCAAAATTAGTTGGTTTTTTGTTTCTATGAAAATCTGTCGTCAACCTACAAATATTTATGGGAGGGAGAGGGGAGTTTATCTTTCTTCTTAGAGGATTAAATATATAGGTATGTGCCTACTGTCTATATTTACTAGTTGGAATTTTCGGTTCAAGAAGTACGGAAAATTTCGAGCCTAAACCCCCCCAGCACACTAACTTACCCTCCAAAACCAACTTCTTCTAGGTGCGACCACGGCCCTGCATATAAATGAGAAATCAAAGATTTGGCTGAGCTGGAAATTAATTAAGTACGGTAGAACGAACGAAAATTACCAAATTTGGTATAACTAGAAGAAATTTAGTATGTTTCCACGACCTAGGTTTATGAAGACAATAATTCCTAACTGAATATGAACTCGAGTGTTGCATGGAGACACAGATGAATATGAAAGGTACCATGGAGACACAAGAAGATGAATATGCAAGGTACCATGTAGGAGGAAATGCAGTTCTATTGAATAGTTTTTTTGAGATATTACAACTATTTACGTTGTTGGTTATAAATTGCTTGAATATGAGAATTGGGATTTGTTTAGACTAGCTTTATCCTATTAACGGCGAACATATTAGTGAGTAATGCATACATTACAAGTTAAAATGAATACAGTTAAAATATCACGACTTATCGCTATTATCCCCTCCACATATCTCCCCTCAATCGCCCAACATACCCCCCAAACCAACTTTTTCTTGGAGCGACAGCCTTGCATGCAACTAGAAAAATAAAAAAAATTGGCTAAACAGGAACTCAAGCAATTACGGTAGAACGAACGAAATTCAAGAAATTTGTTCTAACAAGAAGAGTTCAGTAAGTTTCCACTCCCTAGGTAGATGTAGGTAGTAATTCCTAACAACATAGGTACTCGAGTGTTGCATGAAGACAGAACGGAAGAAGATGAATATGAAAGTCACCATGTGGGAGGAAATGCAGTTCTATTGAATAGTTTTGAGATATTACAACTATATACGTTGTTGGTGATAAATTGCTTGAATGTGAGAATTGGAATTTGTTTAGATTAGCCTTTTCCTATCAACAGAAAACATATTAGTGAGTAATGCATACATTACAAGGACATCCCTACGAATTGATGGTATATAATCCTTGTGAGAATTAAAAAAGGAATGAATTCGAATGAGTGGTGTGGATATATAAAATGGTTATGTAATTCTGGTCAGAACTGATAAAGGCATCAATATGAATGACTAAGAGTGAGAATTGAAGAAAGAGGAGCAACTAATAAAATATCATGATTTCTGGGAATTGATCTTGTCTCCCATTTACCCCTCCATCGACATTGAATTTGAAACTTCTAATGTTGTATCACTGGACTAAAATCTGGATCAAACGAATAGAAAAAACTTTTAAAAAATGGCTCAACTGGAAATCAAGCAATTACGGTAGAACGAACGAAAATCACGAAATTTGGTCAAACTAGAAGAGTTTAGTAAGTTTCCACTCCCTAATCATCCGTAGGTAATAATTCCTAACAAAATAGGTACTCGAGTGTTGCATGAAGACAAAACCAAAGAAGATAAATATGGATGGTAGGAGGAAATGAAATCTCCTGAATAAGTGAATGAAGAATGAACATTTACCCCTCCACAAACATTAAAAATATGAAACTTCCAATGTTGCATCACTGAACAAAATCTGGATCAAACTTATGAAAAAAGCTGTAATTGAAAAATCAGGCGTATATGGTTAGAATATCGCGATTTATCGATATTACCCCCTCCTCCCATCACCCTTCAATCGCCCAACTCACCCCCCATACCAACTTTTTCTTGGTGCAACAGCCCTGCATACAACTATAGAAAAAAAAAAAAAAAATGTAAGTAAGTTTCCCCTCCCTAGGTGCATGTAGGTAATAATTCCTAACTAAATAGGTACTCGAGTGTTGCATGTAAACACAAACGAAGAAGATGAATATGAAAGGTACCATGTAGGAGGAAATGCAGTTCTATTGAATAGTTTTGAGATATTACAACTATTTACATTGTTGGTGATAAATTGCTTGAATGTGAGAATTGGGATTTGTTTAGACTAGCTTTATCCTATTAACGGCGAACATATTAGTGAGTAATGCATACATTACAAGGACATCCCTACGAATGGATGGTATTTAATTCTTGTGAGAATTAAAAAAGGAATGAATTCGAATGAATGGTGTGGATATATAATATGGTTATGTAATTCTGGTCAGAATTGATAAAGGCATCAATATGAATGACAGGAGGAAATGCAGTTCTATTGAATAGTTTTGAGATATTAAAACTATTTTCGCTGTGGGGTATAAATTGCTTCAATGTGAGAATTGGAATTTGTTAAGATTAGCATATTCCTATTAACAGCAAACATATTAGTGAGTAATGCATACATTACAAGGACATCCCTACAAATGGCAGGTACATAATTCTGGTGAGAATTGAAATGAGAGGAGCAACTATATAAAATATCATGATTTCCGGGAATTAATCTTATTTCCCATTTACCCCCTCCACCGACATTAAATTTGAAACTTGCATCACTGGACTAAAATCTAGATCGAACTATTAAGAAAAACAGCAACAACAATATCACGATTTATCGCTATTACCCCCTCCACATATCTCCCTTCAATCGCCCAACTCACCCCCCCCCAAACAAACTTTTTCTTGGAGCGACAGCCTTCGCATACAACTTGAAAAATCTAAAAAATTGGCTGAACTGGAACTCAAGCAATTACGGTAGAACGAATGAAAATCACGAAATTTGTTCTAACAAGAAGAGTTCAGCAAGTATCCACTCCCTATGTATAGGTAGTACAAACTCCAAAGGTACTCGAGTGTTGCATGGAGACAGAACCGAAGAAGATGAATATGAAAGGTACCATGTGGGAGGATATGCAGTTCTATTGAATAGTTTTGAGATATTACAACTATATACGTTGTTGGTGATAAATTGCTTAAATGTGAGAATTGGACTTTGTTTAGATTCGAGATAATACAACTATTTTCGTTGTTAATTATTAATTGCTTGAATGTGAGAACTTGACTTCACCCAGTTTAAATTGGCTTCACTGGAAATCAAGCAATTACGGTAGAACGAACGAAAATCACGAAATTCGGTCTAACTAGAAGAGTTTAGTAAGTTTCCACTCCCCAATTATCTGTAGGTAATAATTCCTAACAAAATAGGTACTCGAGTGTAGCATCAAGACTAAACCGAAGAAGATGAATATGAATGGTAGGAGGAAATGAAATCTCCTGAACAAGTGAATGAAGGCTCCCATTTACCTCTCCACCGACATTAAATCTGAAACTTCCAATGTTGCATCACTGAACAAAATCTGGATCAAACTAATAAAATAAAAACTGTAATTGAAAAATCAGATGTATATAGATAAAATATCGCGATTTATCGATATTATCCCCCCCCCCCATCACCTTCAATCGCCCAACTCACCCCCCAAACCAACTTTTTCTTGGTGCGACAGCCCTGCATACAACTATAAAAATAAAATAAATTGGCTAAACTGGAAATCAAGCAATTACGGTTGAACGAACGAAAATCACGAAATTTGTTCTAACTACAAGAGTTTAGTTACTTTCCCCTCCCCTAGGTAATAATTGCTAACTGAATAGGTACTCGAGTGTTGCATGGAGACACAAGCGAAGAAGATGAATATGCAAGGTATCATGTGGGAGGAAATGCAGTTCTATTGAATAGTTTTGAGAAATTAAAACTATTTACGTTGTTGGTGATAAATTGCTTGAATGTTAGAATTGGGATTTGTTTAGATTAGCTTTTTCCTATTAACAGCAAACATATTAGAGAGTAATGCATACATTACAAGGACATCCCTACGAATGGATGGTATATAATTCTGACGAGAATTGAAATAAGAGGAGCAACTATAAAATATTATGATTTCTGGGAATTGATCTTGCCTCCCATTTACCTCTTCCACCGACATTGAATATGAAACTTGCATCACTGGACTAAAATCTGGATCGAACTAATAAGAAAAACTGTAATTGAAATCAGATCAATATTGTAAAAATAATCACGATTCATCGCCATTACTCCCTCCCCCATCAACATTTAATCATGAAATCTTATCTCATGAAACTAGAATCTGACGAGATTGAATAAAATAACATGGTTATTGCTATTGCACCCTCCCTCAAATAAATTTGAAACCCATGATATACTTTCCAAAACCAGACCTTTCCAAAATCATAGTTGAACAAAAAAAATGACGAAAATCTGACAAGATTAGTTAGAACAGCGTTACCCCCTCCATTTACCCTTTCCTTGATGAAATTTGAAATTCCTGATATGCGATCAGAAACTAGACCGAATTCATAGTTGAATAAAAATAAATCAAGAAAATCGGACGAAAATTGTTGGAACACCTTGATTTATCAATGTGACCCCCTCCATTCCTCCTACCCAAGATGATTCCAATAGGCGTCCCTCTTGTTAATGAAGCGTTGCCTATATGACATAACATCAGAGGGACGTCCTAAAATCACATTTCTGCCACCGGCTTGTTGAGTAGGACTTATGCTTAAAATATGTGCAATGTCACTGTTTTCGATAGATCATTTTTGACAGTCTCGGTTGATCTCAGTTGTTTGATCTTAATAGGTAATCAAATCATAAGTAAGTACTTTTAAGTAAGGGCTTTTTTGAATCAGATCCAAAATGTGATGGGTTAGGGGGGGGGGGGGTGGACTTGCATATATTCAAGTCAACCTGTGCAACGCACGGGTGAACCAGCCAGTATCTCCCTATATCCCTAAATCTGAATCTCCGTCTGTCTGTCTGAGCACGGCTAAGCGGATCGATCTTCTTGGATTTCTCGCGAAGGGGGTATAGGCTATTTCAAAATTTTCTACTCTCACGCGAACTATGGGCTGGAAGGCGGCGGTGGGACTTCCTTTTAATCATGTTTTTTGGTCAAGCGCTCAATCTTCAATTGGCTGCCATATTGAAATTCGATCGAGAGCACTTCGTGTTCCAGCGACAATGTTACGTTCCCGGACCCGTAGAATACTACGGGTCCATCGAATTTGCCGAAAGATACTGTATTCCCGGAAACATCATCGAAACATGAAGAAGAAAGATGACAAGAATTAATTCCGGCTAATTAGGCCCAGTAAATGTTGACAATTATTGCTCGGGTTGATCTAAAAGATTCGTTGGAGTTCCCATCAGAGTTTCGAGGCATGAAATTATGCTTTCCGATTGTAGTGAACGAAAATGAAGACTAAAACGTTCGTTTTCGAGCTATTCCTTTGAAACGGATGTACTCAACTTTGTATTAGAACCTTTTGAAAAACATCGCGGAAAGTCTCTATGGGACAGTGATAACCAAATCGGTCGAATGATCTTCATTTACCACGAAATTCGTGAGATATATGGATGTTTCTTTTGTATAAAGATCATAGATATAAATATAAAAATTATATCTGAGTCCGACATTTAAGCGGACAGGTATTCGTAAATGAATGTTGAACTCATGTGTTAGAATTTCACACTTATGACCTCAGATTTGGATTCAGGGCACTTGAAAAACCCCTAGTTCCAATTTTCAGATCAAAAGATCGTTTAGTTTGGCTGATCAACAAGTAGGAAGATCACGCGTGACTTAATAGTGCAATGGAGCTGAGGTTTGCCCTAAGGCAGGCGGCCATGACGTCATCGTTCAAATGAATTTAAGAGTCGTATTACTGGTCAGATACCCATAATATAGCACCTCTTTGGAAAGCTCTCACGTCAAGATCTTTCTATTGAGCGGGGGGAAAAAACGTGGAATTCCCCATTTTCCCCATCAAAAAATCACCAAAAATATGCAGAAAATAACGGAGGAATTAATTTTGGCTATATACCTATATCCCACCCCGAGCGAGAGAAGCGAGTAACATCCCCTACACACGTCGGATTAAAACGGGGTTTTTCCTACGGACACGGAATTAACTATATCATATCGCATCTATACATCCCACACAGAGGGAGCGAAGCGAGCGAGAAAACTAGGCTAGTCTTATACAATTTTTGTCTAGCTTGGTTTTATATTACCCCTTTTTCCTCCATCTCAACACCTCCGACATAATACAACATCGTCTGCCGCCAGCTCTGTCACGTAAAAGTCACCATCGCATTGTCAACAATAGCACCCCTACCGCTCTCATTAGAGAAGGGCTGCCCCTAACTTGGAACACGTGTGGCTGATTGACTTCACTTAAGGGCCGAACAAAACCCGAAAAGGGCTCGTGCGAACTTGCGCACCTGTCAAAGGGCGTGGCTCAACTTGTCATAATAGTGAACCCCCTTACATAGCCGGGCTTGCGGCTTGACCACCTGCTCGGTGTCCCGGGGTTATTAGACTTTCTGACTTCGATTCCTCATTAATGCGTAACATCGTGACACGGAACGGAAAGAGTATAAACACGGGATAAATTGGACGAAAACACGGGTTACCCGCGATCCCTTGAATATTTCAAGTTCGGAATCTATTTTATTGATTCCGCGGAGTTTTTTTCTCTACAGGTTTAACCGCGGTCGAGCTCTCCGCGGTTTTCGATCATTTATTCAGGGGAAAAAATGGCTTTGGGAGCGTTCAGTGCATGATCCGGTGACGGCGGGAGAAAGGGGATGGGGTAGCAAACGACAACGGGGACAGTGAATTGTTTCCTTAGCGACTTGTCTGTTTCAAATATAGATAGAGGTTAGGGCGAGAATTCCACGATAAGCCCCTATTTGTTCAATCATCTTCATTGACGATCTTAATGATGAATTGGTTGAAGCGGAAAATTTATTCTTTGCCGAAGATCTCAAATCGTTCACCCCGGTTAGCTCAATCGAGCAGTCTCTGTCTCCAAAGTGCATTGGATGGTCTTCTGAAATGGTTTAGGAGAAACGGCTCTTGAATATCGACAAATGCTGTTGCACATATCCTTCACGAAAACGAGGAATCCATATGTGTTTGATTATAGAATAGATGGACGTGTGGAACAGGTGCGTGATCTGGGGGTTCTCATTGACATGGAAATGTCGTTAATACCTCACATTTCGTTGAAAGCTAATCGCACCCTGAGTTTCGCCTGGAGAGCATCAAAAGTTCAGCCAATTCGGGTTATCTGTATGCTGTACGAGTCCCTAGTAAGGCTTCGAATTCGCCAGCTTAATTTGGTCTCCTTACTCCCAACAGCACATTATGGCCGCGGGAAAGATACATTTCCTTCGAATGATTCATTTCAGATTCCAATTGAAAGATTTCCAGGAGACGAATTTGTCATTCCTCATGCATGTTAGGATTTTGAACCTGCGACATGACTTTCCTTTATAAGGTCTTACATGGAGTCGTCGATGCGCTAGCATTTCCTGCCAAAATGGACTTTCGTGTTCCTCCCATAACTACGCGCGCCGCTGATCTGTTGTCGTGTTGCATTGTGGAACTAATTATGAATTTCACTCCCCTTTTCCAATAGTTATTAGGACTGCGAATCGTCTAAACATAGACTTGTTTGTAGTCGGATTCTAGGAGTTTCTGAAAGAAATACAAGCCTCAAGTGATTAATTATTTTGTTCATTTTACTGAGACGGTGTCCACTCAATTTGTTTGTTTTCTCGAGTGGAATTCGTGTTTACCTATTTAGCTAAGAGAACATAAAGAAACGTTTCTTCTTTTATCTTGTATTTATCTTACTGAATTTTTATACTAATTTATTATTACTCGTATTCTATAGGTACCGTACGAACCGTATTGTAAATTCTATTTTTGTAACTGGGCTTTGCCCGTTGATTTAATTGAATGAATAGACAATTGATTGATTATTTTTTCGAGTAGTCTGTGCCTCACATCGTCAAGTTTTTGGAGCGTAACCCGTGGAAGTTCGAGAGCGAGTGGTTACTGGCAAGCATGTTGTTAACTAAGCGCCTTCCTTTTAATACTAACAAGAATAGGGCTAATTATACTTTAGTTGGCAGAGAAATTACGTATTCTCCTTTTTTGCAGGCTCTTTGGGTGGTTTAAATCTGGAGAATGCTCAGCGATGAGACTTGTGGATCTCAGGAAGGACCTGCTAAGTGTTGCCAACTGGCTTCACTAAAAATCCTGCAAGCTCAGAAAAATACTCCTAACGGAAAAAACCTTTAAGAAAGTGACTGAGAAGGATCACTTGTATGTGCACAATAAATTATTCAGAAAACTACGCTCATACTTCAGATTGTTGGCCAAGTACTGCGCAGAGGTTAACATAATGTGGTTAGGCAAATCGAGAGCTTTCCAACGACTGTGGAACGATTACTGTACGATCATAAATGTCTAAGGTACAGTTCAGTAGCAACGATTTGATTGTAAGCGATAATCATCAGAAGCTTAACACACTAAATGTCACGTAACGGTAATTTTGTCTCATTTTTGGCCGGGTTATGATAGCAACAACATATTCCATGTTAAAAGTCTGTCAAGTTGCGAGTAGGGAGGGAAGGTGGGAGGGAGAGAGAGAGATAGAGAGTGAAACAGAGGGCGTGGTGTAGACCAACTTAGGGTTTTTCTTACATTTTTGTAATAATTTGAACTATCCGAAAAATGAACCCTTGCAATATTTTGTAATAGGAGAGTGTATCCAGATATCGCTGAATCCTCCCTCCAACACACCTGTAAAAAAGAGAACATGCATCCCAAACCGAGATTCAGTAAAGATTTGGGAAAACACCTAAAAACCTAAATTTTAGTACGCTTTTTGTTTTGTGGAAATGAGATGGAAAAGTGCCATTCTGGTCAATGAGCCGGTATTTTCCCAAGTTGGTGTTGCGAATATCAATAAATGGACATCATTACGAGGTTCAGCACGAAAAAATACTCCAAAATCATCTATAATATGTGGCAATTAAGTATCTTCAAAAACTCGGATACTGCTATTTTAGATTGGAATTGCGCACTTTTGGAGCGGGATTGCGCCCACCTACAAAATCGAGTGATTGGTCATTTCTTCCTGAAATTTCACGCAGAATTCAAATCTGCAATAAAAATGGGGGTTGCAACCCAAAAGAACGAATTTGATGTCAAATGCGCACGTCTGTGCACGTGCGCCCATGCGAAATTTTGTCGTTTAGGATTCTAAGCAAAAAATTATGAAGAATAGCGTTGGTCCGATTTTCTCTCGTCCACAATTAGAGAAAATAAAGGGGGGGGGGGGTTACTGGACACCCTGTGTATATATATATATATATATATATATATATATATATATATATATATATATATATATATATATATATATATATATATACACAAACATGTATACATATTTTCATATTTGTATATTCACACACATTACACATCGGAATCTATAACCGATATTGAGCATATTTTAAGAGATTTTCTTCCTATGAAATGTTATTCTTATAATGTAGATACCTAATATCTGACAATGAGTGGCCGAATGCATTTTGATTCATTGGCTTATCCCCCGACTCACCTGGAGCGCAACAACCACAGCAACGTCTGCAGAGTCGGGGAGGAAGGTAAAAATTTTCGAGCCATTGCAATAGCTCAATTTTCTACGAAAATTGGCTCAAAATTAAATAATAATAAAAAAATAGAAAACTAAAAAGTATTCTTCAATTACCTCTCCCTCCACACACACTAATATTAGGTGCTAAATATTATAAACAGTAAAACAATGGATTTTTACAGGATGGAAGACCGCATGAAGGATGCGGTTTGCAGAGTGTGCGGAGACAAATCATCAGGCAAGCACTACGGCGTGCCGAGCTGTGATGGTTGCAGAGGATTCTTCAAACGGAGCATACGAAGGTACTTCAACATAAATCATACGGCTGATATGTACAAATTAAAATGTGCTTTACGAGGGTTTAAAATTATTGAACCATCACACAGTGCTCGGGGCATGGGTAAGTCGAGAAATCGAATTATATGATAGTCCTTGAGTACAATTCAATAGGTTCATTTCCCAACAAGTCGCGTACGGAATAGCATATAGCTCAACTTTAGCAATTTCTCATGATATCGTGAGCATACAAATCTGAGCATTATGGTCTCAGATATTTCGTTCCAGATCGATTACAGGTCGAGTTATTGAATTTTTAAGCTGTTCAGATTACAGCTATCTCACATGATCCCCAACAAGTATGAGCACTATGGTGTCAGTAAGATGCAGCTAAAAGCATTATGATGCAGATCAGAGCACTATGAATGAAACAGCTACACAAACAAAAAACCTCAAAACAGCTCAATTTAAGCAATCTCTCATGACCTCATTAGGAATCAAGAACGTTATGTCAGATAGATTACAGCACAACTTGGTCCATCCTATCATCATTTCGTGATCTCAAATACACCAGGGCTCACCCTTCCACAGAGAAAGAGTTACTCAGAAGTCGGAAACGAAATTTCACATAGATAATGAAAATAATCTCAGGAAAAATAAGTGAGAGACTGATAAAATAGGTAAGTTATCATCAATGTAAGCATTGATTCATAAATTTGCAAACGGTACTTGGGTTTAATGTTCTTTTTTGTTTTACAGGAATTTGGACTACGTGTGCAAGGAAAATGGCAGATGTATCGTGGATGTGACCAGGAGGAATCAGTGTCAGGCGTGTAGGTTTTCCAAGTGCCTCAAAGTCAACATGAAGAAAGATGGTAAGCGAAAAAGACAGTGTAAATGATATTTTCCGAGATGTGGAACTCAAGAATTTGAAATTGAATTATGTTGAGGAACCAAGTAAAATATCCAGGAGTGTTCCAACACGTTCATTGTGGACTCCGTTTTCTCGAGTTATTCCCAGGGGCGGAACCCGATTTTTAACTCAGCAACACTGCAGGGGGCGGAACTCAGCAAATTCTGTAAACACCGTTCTCAGAAAAGTGGAAACTAGGAATGGTACGCATTCTAGCGATGGTTAGGACATCTAAAACGAAAAATAACGTACCCAGAACCAATCAAAATGGAGTTTTTCATGTTTGAGGGCAAAATATGGGAGCGCATATTTATTTCCGTATAGGATTATACGGAAAGTTTGTCCGGCAAAGAATTAATTTCCTTTCAATCTCTTCAATTCATGCGTTGATGTTAATTTACGCCAATCTTTCATGTACTTGAAAGATTCAAATTATACAGTCCGACGCATCTTTTACGAACTTAGGCACTGATAATTGCGCGTTCTCGTTAGAGGCCATCAGGCCGAACAATTAACGAGATCGAAATTAAATTATGGGCACTAGTTACACATATCAACTCATAGTTTTATCATATTTATGAACACAACAAATTTACAAAATCCTGGAATATTAAAAAACATGTTAATTTTTTACAATTGTTAATCATATTGGTTTTAACCTTTTCGATGCTACGCCCGAATACATTCGGGGCGGAAGTGTCTCAAATGCCATGCTATTCCCGAGAATACTTGGGCTGTTCGAGATTGCTTGCGTGTGCTATGCATGAAGATATCTTTATATATAATTCCGAACGGTCTTTGAAATTGTGAAGAACTTCGAGGTCCGATTTTAGTGTTAGACTGCTCATTCGAATCAGCACGGCCCCAAGTTTGTTGCAAAAGTGTCGCCGTTCGTCTCTATACCCGCCTTGATCGTGTTCTAGGCGGTCCTTATCAACGAGATTGTTTATTAGCAACGAGAGTTGTGGCGGTAACAACAGTTGCCATCAATTCACGGTAAGTGAAGAAGTGCGTTGCAAGTTATTCACTGGAGTGGTTATTTCATAGATATTTGACGAATGAATCGATCATCGAAGAGCACGTCCTTGGCCGAATGGAAATGATTAAATTCTGTCAGGCTAGATTAGGGCTTCCAAGCCCTAACAGGCCTGAAATTGTGAAGAACTTCGCGGTCCGAGTTTAGTATTAGACTGCTCATTTGAATCAGCACGGCCCCAAGTTTGTTGCAAAAGTGTCGCCGTTCGTCTCTATACCCTCCTTGATCGTGTTCTAGGCGGTCCTTATCAACGAGAGTTGTTTATTAGGCAACAGTTGCCATCAATTCACAGTAAGTAAGAAACGTAATGTAGTTACTAACATCTAGGGGAGTTATTTCTGAACGAAGAAATTGAAACTGAAGAACTTAGCGGATTTTATATATAATTCCGATTTAAAAACATCGCGTTAGCTTTTAATAACACCGCCAGGTCACCTAACGCCGCAAATAGTTAGGAATTATATCGTTACTATAATGTGCTGAGTTCCTGTTAGGTACTACTGTTATACGGACTAGATTAGGGCTTTCCAAGCCCTAACAGGCCTCTAGTATCTATATAATTCCGAACGGTCTTTGAAATTGTGAAGACCTTCGCGGTCCGATTTTAGTGTTAGACCGGTCATTCGAATCAGCCCGGCCCCAAGTTTGTTGCAAAAGTGTCGCCGTTCGTCTCTATACCCGCCTTGATCGTGTTCTAGGCGGTCCTTATCAACGAGAGTTGTTTATTAGGCTGTGGCGGTAACAACAGTTGCCATCAATTCACGGTAAGTAAGAAACGTAGTGTAGTTACTAACATCTAGGAGAGTTATTTCTGAATGAAGAAATTGAAACTGAAGAACTTAGCGGACTTTATATATAATTCCAAATCAGCACGGCCCCAAGTTTGTTGCAAAAGTGTCGGTAAGTAAGAAACGTAGTGATGGGGTCTTTTCTGATCAGCTGAGTGAGCTAAATTCTCTCCTGTTCACTCTAGGAAGTAAAAGTTTGATAGGTAGACTCTCTAGGACATTAAGAGACGATTAAAGTGATGGGGTCTTTTCTGATCAGCTGAGTGAGCTACATCCTTTCCTGTTCACTGTAGGGAGTTGAAATACACTATCATCTCACCATGCCCAAATTCAGAATTCCCCGATTCAACTTTTTGTTTAGTCTCATAGTGGCGAGGAACCACCTCAACTGGTGAATTTATTTTATTACACTACTTACTTTTTGATCGGTATTTCCTCTTTTTTAATAATTTAATAACAACGCCGCAAATAGTTAGGAATTATATCGTTACTATAATGTGCTGAGTTCCTGTTAGGTACTACTGTTATACGGACTAGATTAGGGCTTTCCAAGCCCTAACAGGCCTCTAGTTCGAAAATAAATGAGTAATAAGTCTCACTAAGTAATAAGTAATAAGTCTCACTATAAAGTAATGTCTCACTAAGTAATAAGTCCATCCATCAGTACCTCTACACAGAGCCGCACTACTTGGATCCAACAATGTTTACGAACGATTGTTGCCATCTTATCTTGGTTAGTTTCGATTTCCGTGGTTCCGTGGCAATAACAGAAAATTTAACTCAGATTGATGTCACGCCACCGCGTTTACACTGATCAAGAACCATTAAATATTCTCGAAAACAGTGATGAGGAAGACGAATTATCTCGTGATTTGTTGTCAAATGGTTCAACGAATACAAGTCATTTTGCTAATTGCATGCCTTTTGCTCTTTCAATTATCCACCCTGCGCCTCTACTGTTTCCTCTGCTTATAATTTTAATACAGCTTTTCATTTCCATCAATTCTTTATAATATAATATAAATATAACACATGAGTTGTGCACGAGTTATTTTTTATGCATTCCTACACGCTTTTTTTACTCTTTTCACGTCTCAGAGAGGTCATTGATGAATTATAAGTAGAAAAATTGCATGTTGCTCGTTAAAAAGTATTTAATTTAGCACAGAGGACCTGAATGAGCGTTTCAGCAGGCAGATAGCCGGCGCAGGCTGGCTCAGCCGGGGAGTAGCAGCTAAAAGGTTAAACAAGTTCCAATTGATATTTGATGGAAACAAGAAGGTAAATACTCGTACACTCACTACAAATTTGGCCACTGCAATGCCAAAACATCTTCAAGTAGGAATTAAAAATCCAAGTTAGGTATCAAAAATTATAAAATCATTTAACAAGTAACCGTACATCAAACCGTAGGCGGAATACCTAGATGCTCACCGTCCAGTTACATTTTAAAGCAATACCCAATCATCCGTTAGAGGAAAAGTATATATACTTTTGAAGGGAAAACAGGGGCTTTGGAACGTTTTAGAGAAAATGACGATATCATAGTTATGATGACCTTTCTTCTGTCATCGAAATCGCTAGAAACATTGTGGAACGAGAATCATGGAAATGGGTTATGACCGTTCTGAAGAATGTGTACCTAGCATGAATCAGATTACTCGAGTTCTAACAAATCAAGAAGGCAAACACCTTTTGAAATGTAACCCACCAAATCATGTATGTTGGTGGTGAGGAGGGGGGAGGGGGGGGGGGTAAAAATTGATTCTTGGTCGATTACAAAGCTTCATTTTTGGAAATGATTAACAAAAAATATATACTTCTATGGACAACGCTTCTCATCTTTTCATGCGATTTTGAATGACAGAAAAGTGCGGTTACGAGATTTATTACCTATAACATGTTCATATTATTTGGAAAAACATTTGTTGGCTATCCACAAGTAGTTGCGGTTTCTTAAATAGGCAGTTTAATGTGCTTATATATATTATGCGTGTATATAAACATTTCTACAAAATCGAGAAGACGAAATGGCTAAAACTTGTTAAGTTCATCGTCATATCAGATAGTGATCGAGATGAAGTACCGATAGATTTAATTCCAGCGGATAGAACAATGCATGTTCTGTAATAGGTAAAGGATTGCTCCAAATCTGCAGTAATTTATTTATGTATAAGTTACAGAAATCTTGTTTGATATATCATCGGACTGTGATAATTCCAACCGCTCATCGTTACGTACGTACGTATTGTAGCATGGACGGTACCAGCTTATAGAAATCAGAGTGACATTATAAAGTAAATGGGCCGTTATCGATTGGGCCCAAATCCGTCATTAGGTGGAACATGTACCTGGAATGTAATCCTCCCTGCACCTTCAGATTTACTCTTGGGTCCCATGTTTTTACATAAGGCAAATAAACCAATAGTGATGCATAATACAGATGTAGGTATATATTAGAGAGTTTTTGTTCTTCCCGTAATTTTCTACCCGTGTACGTGAAAAGACTGAAATACCAAATGCGCATGCGCGAATCTTCACGTCAACGTGTAGAACTACGCGTGTACGGGAAAAAGGCCTATCTACACGTGCACGGGAAAATGCATTCGTTGGAATTTCGGCCTACGGGTAGTCATCATAGCCTGACGCAAAGGTAACAACAGTTGCCGGTAATCAGTGTGACCAAGGTAACCGCAGTTACGCAGTTATCAGCAAGGGTAACTACTGTGTGGTTGCCAACAACACGTTGGTTGGTCAACAAGTCGAGAGGTTATAGTGAAGTGCTCCGCTACAAAATGCAGCCATTTAAGGTACCTAAGCAATAAATATATTTATAATTATGTATTTATAAATAATTATAAAGCAATTAATTATTTATATAAGAATAGGTTGTACGAAAAGAATACGAAACAGCTTCTGAAACACTTATAGAGACGTTAACGTGACGTTAGCGTTTGGTTTTTCACGTATACGTGTAGAAATACGCGTAAAAATCACGTGAAGAGCTAGCATCTCCAGCTGCTTGCTCTAGACGCTGCTCTACACGTCAACGGGAGAAAATCTTACGGGAAGAACAAAAACTCTCTATTTTGTATCGAAACGTGACGATTGAGTAATATTAACAAAACTACATCAAGGCAATCTACTAGTACGTAGCGTAATCGTCAAAAACTGATGCACTATTCATGTCTCAAGCATGTACATACGTGAAACCGATTACAAGTACGACCATATCTTCTTTTCTTTTCTATTATAATGGTCAATAAGTTACAGGAGAAGCTCTGTTTTGCGGTTTTCGTACCGTGGCAGTTGACACTCCATTCCCCTTTGCAAGACGAGCGGCGAAGGTATCGTCCCAGTTGTATAAAACAAGGATGCCGTAGTGAATCATGAAAACATCAAATGATTATTGAATGTGAAAATTACCATCATGGGAAAATCATGACCTAAGATTTTCGAAACTGTTCACATGATTAGTTGAACCACTAGTTACATTCTTGTGGGAGCTAAATTTGTTTAGTTCAAGAATTCCTGGCAGAGCGCAGCTACACTAACTTGAGCAGGTTTAATTTTATAAAGCGGGTTTGTTTCCTTGAGGAAGTATGAATTTTTACACTAGGGGAACACAAGCACCTACACCTTCATGCAAAATTAAGGTAACGTTATCAGTAATTTCGCCCGTCTGGTAAAGTTAGCAATAGTCAAAACGTTGTTTCATCACAATTTTGAATATTCTTTATATAGCATTTCCAAGCCAAATGAAACCTTTTCTAAGTCAAATGAAACCTTTTCCAAGTCAAATGAAACCTTTTCCAAGTCAAATGAAACCTTATCCAAACCAAATGAAACCTTTTCCATATCAAATGAAACCTTTTCCAAACCAAATGAAACCTTTTCCAAGCCAAATGAAACTTATTCCAAACCAAATGAAACTTTTTCCAAACCAAATGAAACCTATTGAGAAAATGAGTGAACTGAGGTACCTAGATAGGTAGATACCCTGCAAGTTGCAGGTAGATGCAATTGTACCTATCATAGAAAGACGTTGACAAAATGAAAATTCGATGAATTTCAGGCATAGGATTACCGAAGTAGATCTCACCTTACTAGAATAGGAAACAAGTAAATTTGAGAAATTTCTCATACATACTGAGCGAACCAGATGAAAACCACATTTTGACGCAAGTCATTGATAGATGCGTCAGAACTGTAACAGCAACTGACTCATCCAATTATGTGATGGACATGATGAGCCGCCACCGGTAGTGACTTACATTGACTGATTGAACCTCTAAGACTGAATTTCTGAAATTTTGTTATATATATATATATATATATATATATATATATATATATATATATATATATATATATATATATATATATATATATATATATCATTCATCTACGATTGTTTACTTTACAGAAATACACTATGTTTGGAAAAAGTTTCATTTGGTTTGGGAAAAGTTTCATTTGGTTTGGAAAAGGTTTCATTTGGTTTGGAAAAGGTTTCATTTGACTTGGAAAAGGTTTCATTTGACTTGGGAAAGGTTTCATTTGACTTGGAAAAGGTTTCATTTGACTTGGGAAAGGTTTCATTAGACTTGGAAAAAGTTTCATTTGGTTTGGAAAAGTCGGTAAGTCTTGCACGAGTATCTACATTGATCGGTCGAGTTCACGTAAATATATTTTCTATATTACTGTCCACTCTTTGTAACACTTGTTGAATTTGAGTTACACCGTTAAAAATGTATTAATAATTTCAATATTGATTTGAAGGTTGCTTTCCGTCGATTCGATATAAATCTAAGGATCACATTGGCTTCGACTAAACTAAATTATAAGGAACTATGAAGGAATGAGACACCATATGAAAAATTTACGAAATAATGGACTTTAGTTTAGAAACTCAAGTAAAATTAGGTAACTTCTCTGAACTTCATTAGTGAGTCTAGATTAAGTGTGATTGATTTTATACCACAAAACAGAAAACCAAAATGAGATAACCTTGTTCATTTACTTTCCCAAACTCCCGCTGAGTCCATTCTAGAAAATCGGCACACCTAGAGACACAATCAACAGTCAGCATCTGAAGAGACTTATCCAGTTGTTCAAGAGACTTATGCATGTTAAAGTCACAACAGTCTAAGACAAATCGGAAAAAATATGAGAACCACTTTATAAGGCATTCGAATCACGAACGTGATGCGATGAGGAAAGCTCCATAACATTGAGATAAACCATAGGCAGGTTTTTCAAATAATCAGTTCACAAATGCTTGGTTCACATAACGAAGTAAGTCCAAAGATTCTGGACTCGAAAAAAGATACTCAGATGCAACTCCTTCATAGGATGAAGGTTTGAAAAAATATTCTAGATTCTACGATGCATACAAAGATCTTGAATTTGCTTTTTAACAAACGTATCATGTTTTACCGCTTGCTTGTATGCACAAAAATTAGGCGAAATTCAGAGCGAGCCGTCTGTTTTATATTAATTTTCAAGTACAACCAATGCGTTGCTGGGTAAGTGAAACCCCCTTAGTTTTCATAGCAGGAAAATTGTTCGCAAGTTTCTGGAATGCTCTAATTTATCACAACATCTCATGATCCTTAAGCCACTAGAGTGTGAAGGAAAGCCGATAAACGTTATAAACTAATATTGCTGAGTAACTGTAATACGAAAAGAAGGCACTACCGTACATGGTAGATACTATTGAGTAGTAGCTATTTATCAAGTGTTAGATACTCGACGATGCATAGACCTCAGATCAGCTGATTCCTACGGTGTTCAATCTCAAACAGGGCCTGCATGAGACAGGTAGAAGAGAATTTCGACGCGCGGAACCAACATAAGTTTCTGATTGAGCTCGTAAGCTATTCTATACAGCTTAATCTATGAAGCTGATATTAGAAACAGAGCCTCGTTGATACAGGTAGAATAGAATTTTATAGCTGAAGTACCTGATTCCTATGCCTATTCCTCCTTTGAAGCTAAAACTTTAAACCGGGACTATTGACCATTCAAGTGTAATAAAGAAGAAATGGTAGAAGCGTGTTTCTGTGCTGTGAAGCGTATTTCTACAGCACATGATGGTGTCAAAGATATTTGTGCGATTCAAACTACCATTGATGGTAAACAGACTCTCCTCGTATCTTTCTATATCACACCCAGTATATCCAGTCGTGAAATTATATACATCTTCGCATTAAACTAGATGACATACACTCCATAAGCAGCAGTTGTTGAAGCTGATAGACTTGTAATAGGAGGCTATAGAGTCGTAATAGGAGGGTGAAATTCGGTAATGAGCATGTATACTCCTGCTGTGTACGATTGACAAAGTGAGGAGTTCATTTCTCTCCTAATAGACGGATGAAGCTGAAATTTAGAATTCAGCAATATTCCGACAAGATAAAACATGATTCATGATTTTTATTTATTGGTTGCAACAGAAAATTGACTTTTTCCTTAGGGGATCATGTTTCACAAAAACCGTTAATTTCATAGAAAAAATCATGCTTTTTTTCCTTTTCAGCTGTGCAACATGAGAGATCTCCTAGGAATTCGGCCACTCCAAACAATTTATCATCATTCACATATCCTCCGCCCCATTACATACCGAGCTTCCCGTACATCCCTCCTTTTCCAGGTAAATCGTTTTGGATTCATCATTAGCATGTAAGTTGCCGTTAGAATTCTGAATGGAGATAATTAACGATTCCTCGATTAATTTGAAACATTGATGTTTCAACGGTATATCGAAACATCAATGAGTTCAAATAACATATTGCTTCATCAGCAGATAAAACAGTTTTACTTCATTCGCACGAGGAGTTTAAGTCATTAGAAACAACTAGTTAACGAACAGGGCTTTTCTTGCTTCTTGATTTCTAAAATCGTACTTACGCGACGTACTATTTACCAGTGGCGTTTCAAAGTCATTTCTCATAGAGGAGCAGCAACAACAATAAAAAATTTCACGTGTAGGTTAAGATATATAAAACTAGGAACGTATTGTTTGAATATGTATACTACCAGCAGTCAGAATGGGCGTTCATAGTAGAATAATATAGGGGCACTGATATATATATATATATATATATATATATATATATTTCGGGAATATATAATTTGACTATCATTCTAATTTCAGTTTTCAAGTTATTCTCGAATTGGTTATACAAAACGTTGCCCATGTCGCGTACATCCCATATCAATTGAAGAGAACAATTACAACTACCTACCAAGCAAGACACTCTTGGATGAATTCTGCAGTCATTATTATAATCAATCGGATGATCCGATGCTCTTTTATTTTTGGGAGCCTGGCATGCTCGGGATTAATTTGTCATTCTTAATTTAAAATTCTCTCACGTTCTGTATAATAATAAATCAGTTCGTAAAAGTGATTATCAAATTAACTGTTTTTATTTAGAATTAATCTCACTTCTAAATATATATATATATATATATATATATATATATATATATCTATATATATATATATATATATATATATATATATATATATATATATATATTATTTTGAGGTATTACAGAAGGTTGGAAAAAGATAGGAAACACTTAAATAAACTTACAAAATTGAGAGAATATTTCGCTGTGTCAGCGTCGTCAGCTATATATATAAAATTCGTTTATTTATTTAAGGGTTTATTACCTTGAACAAACTTTGGTTTTGTTACAATAGATATTTTTACCAAACCGATTTTGCTGAGGAGAAAATGATATCTTTCGCCCGATCCCTTTTGCTAGGTAGGCAGTCAATCACGAGAAAGCATTAGTAATTTTAGAATAGGTCGATTATTCAACACCTTCGAAAAAAACAATTTGCGTCCTACGGAAAGAAAAGTTCCAGTCATGCTTATTCCGTCATAACGTAGTCATTTTGATCATTGCCTTCGAACGAACCTCTTGATCTCGGGGAAGTTTCCCGTTTGCCCTTCTACGCAAATAAAATAATAGCCTACCTTTAGAAAAATAGAACTGGAAAACAAATACGTAAAAACATTCAACATCTGACTGTTCTGTTAGTACTCCTAAAACTATAATTTTCGTGGTTCCACGTAAGGTGCCGCGTTTCATTGTCATTTCCAAAAGGGGGAGGGGGGGTGGTCTGCTAAGTCGGGTGGGCAGTATAATTTCCTCACAAACTGTAACAAGGGCTGTAGGTCTCGATGGTATCCCACTATATCCCATCGCATGTACACATCCCACACCAAGCGAGCGAAGCGAACAACATTCCCTACACATGTCGGATTTCAACGAGGTTTTTCCTACGGATTCAAGATGGACTATATCCCATCGCATCTATACATTCCACAAAGAGCGAGCGAAGGGAGCGAGACAACCCACCTCAAACGAGCGAAGCAAGCAACATCCCTACACACGTTAAACCTACCCTTAGTGATCTACCGTTTCCAATCATAAAAAGACCAACAAGTTCCACTCGACAGTAAAAGACAAAGGGATCCTACTGTCGACAATGATTTGCCCACAACACCACCACTGCAAACTCTAGTTTTGAGAAAAACATGCCGAGCAGCTCGCGCTTTTGATTTATTTTGTAATATTTCATTTTGGAGTTAATTTTGGATATTGTTACTCTTTCGAGTTTGATTCAAATGTTTTAATACTCAGTGCTGACTACATTCATGCTTTACATTCATTTTCGCACCCCGAACATTGGCGGTCGTATATTAGGTATCCGAGGCAGCGCTGGAGGTGCTGGCGGTCGGATAACAGGAAGGGTCCGAAATGCGTTGAAGGGGAAAGAAATAGGAGTAATGATTAGGTGGCATTCCTGATTCGACATGCAACATGCATGGTGGACATGATTCAGGTAGCCATGATAGCGAGGTCATACAAGAGGTGAGTTGGGGAACTTCAACAGTCAGCATATCTTACGGAAGTCATGTCTCGTGGTGTTCCAACTATTAGAAACACCAATTGTTCAAATCGGATGGATTTTTGAAACTTCCGACAGCTGCCTCTGGTCAGCCATTGGTTTAACACATTTTCGATTTTTTGTTATTCGGGACTAAGTACAATGATCCCCTTGAATACCTACTTTCATGGGGGGGGGGGGGGGGATTTTGAGATATATATATACTCGGTCCTTCGGGCCTCGCAAGGGGCTCCGCCCCTTGACCCCGCCAGGGGGGCTTCGCCCCCCTGGACCCCCCTAATCTATACTCGGCGCTTCGCGCCTCGCCGGATCTTTTCTCTTTTCTACTGTGTAGAAAACGAGGATAATTTGCTATGCAATTCGTCTCCTTGCCTGGCTGGGATTCAAACCCACAACCTTCGTCTCACGAGAAAAAAAAAATGTCAGGCCTGGCCGGGATTCGAACCCACGACCTCTCGCTTCCCATCTCGGGACAAAAAACGTTACACAAAAAGTGAACATTTAGAAAATTATTGGGGGTCGGCCTAAGAATTTGCATTGCAATTAATATATACAAGTGATGATAGGTTAAAGGATAAATCGCTTTTTAAAAAAGTTGCGATTTATTTATACAGGAAAATTACAGGTGGAGGCTAGGAACACACGGTTACGTGACTGGGTTCAGAGGAAGACTGACGAGTCGCGCTCGGTGTCTCCTATTTATAGCTTCTGGTTCGGCTGATGTGGGTGAAGCCTACATCAGCAGGTTTTATTTCAAGAGAGGCGGTTTATTATTACGTAACGCGTCCCCCCTAGGATGAAATTTTAGGCTGAAAAGGATCTGACTCTATAATTTTGATTGAATTTTAAATTTTTTGAATTGAGCAACCCCACATCAAGTTTACCTAATCCGTGTGTTTTACAATATGATAAGTAAAAATGTAAAAAGTATTTGAATTAAATTGATTCACTTAATATGAACATGGATTAATTATAAGAATACAATTGATAGTACAATACAATACTACAATACTACAATACAATATTACAATACAATACTACAATACTACAATAGTAGTACAATACAACGATCAGGATAATAGTACAATACAATGATTGGAATAACAATCATAATTATTTAAATGGACGTTGTACAGCAATTTAGGTATTTAGCTATTAGAGTTTCTGTTGAGGATTTGGTAGTACTTTACTGCGTTTAGGCATATTATTGATCCTACGATGATATACAGGAGTACTGTCCAAATACTGGGGATCGAGTAAGGTTTTAAGCTCCAGTGAGTTATTGGGCGGACGTCTTGTAGGTTGATGTTTTTAAGCTCTAGGTTTTTAAATTGAATTTCCTTAGTCGGTCGTTGTATGTCCGTAAGCGTTATGTGGGCGTCTACAATTAATTGTGGTCGGCCGGCTGTTTCACTATGGGGGGCGAAAAGCGTCTGGTTCTGGTAAGACAAGTGGTGCTTACCCGGTGAGGCTAGGTAAATACCGTGGAGGGTTTTGGTCTCTACTGTGTTGTCTTGGGCTATGCTAATAACATCTCCTTTAGGAAAAAATAGGAGGTAATTGTTTATATCTAGCATGAGCTTGACATGGTTGTTATCGGTAATAAGTTTTACATACTGACATTTAGTGGTGGAACCAGTGAGGAGGAATTCTGTTTCACATTCGGGGTGAAATGGTGAAATTAGAAAGTTTGGGCATAATCGTATATGTCCAGGTGGACATGGTTGGGACAACGGATAGGTTCTAGTACTTGATTTTAAGTGATATTTAAGAGTGGGTACTATGGTCATATATTCGGAATCAATGAAAGTGGGTATTGATTCTATGCTGTACATCTCATAGTCGTTTGGGTCTACTATGGGTATATCCAGAAAATAGATTATTTCTTCAATGCCTACGTAGCATCGAACTCTGATGTGTGTTTGGATTTCGAACAAATTTTTTCCTTGGAAATCTAAAAATTTATTGCCGTAATATGTGCTTAGTTTTTGAAGTTCGTCAAAAAGTAAGTGTGGTTTAATTATGCTAGGGTGAATTGAACCTGTTCTGCAAGCTGTTAAGGAATTTTCTATATCTTGAATTATATCGGCAATCATATTGAGTACTATTTGATGGTGTTCTAACGTCGCTCTGGTTATCGCTAATGTCGAGTAATTTGGATTTTGATGTTGTAATGAAATCAGTTCCCTTTTTAATTCAACGTTGTTTTGGGCAATGGCTTCAACTATTTTATCAAAATTTTCTTGGACCGCGGTGTTAATTGAAAATTGAGCTTCTAGTTGGGAATGGAAGTCCTTTTGGTTTCGTTGAATTTGTTCCAGGATGGAGTTATACTTTTGTTCGTCTTGTGCATCTAAGTTACCTGTTATGAATTTAACCAATGATCCTAATCCGTTGATTAGTCCACGTTTGTTTCTTTTGGGCGTCCACGGGATGTGAATGTCACTCAGTTTTTGTTCAATTAGTTCGAGGGTTGAGTTTATTGTGTGCATTAGGAGTTGGGTTTGACTGTGATCTAGTGTGGATTGTGTCGATTTTTGCAAGGTTTTTATGTAAGTCTCTTTCATCGATTGTGTTCTAGAAATGAGTTCGGTTAGGTCATAATGGTGTGTGAGTGTGTGGTATCCTTCCACTATTTTTGTCGGTCCCAGACGGCTGGCTAGTAATCCCGGGTTGAGGGTTATGTTTTTGATGGTCTGGTCTGTCGAGTCTGTCTGTCCGAGGAGAAAGACGAGTAATCCATGGACGAGGAAAAAGGTTTTCCTGTAACATTTAGAGTAAGTCCGTTTTTAGGATTTCGTAACAGATCTGTTCTCTTAATGTTTGGGCGTCTAGAGTTTTAGGGAGTTGTTCGTTAATCGTAAGGAGTTTTGCGAACTGGCATAGGAAAACGCCACAATCGTTTCCGTTGTTCTGTTGGGGTGTGTTAGGTGGAGTCGAAAGTTTCCAGTTCTGTGTGTCTAGTGGTGTTCCCCTCTTGTCTAGGTGTTCACTTTCTAAGTAGCGGATTATGTCTTGTAAAATTTCGGTTCCGTCCTTGTTCAAAGAGTCGTAGTAGTTTATTTGTTTTGTTTTTGTTTTAATTTCGATTAATCTCCAGTGGGAGGATTTGAAAATGGGGATCAGGATTATGTCTTTGCTAAATATGTCCGACTTTTTGGTGTATTTTCGAACTCGTTCGTAACCGCCAAATTTGTAGGATACGTATAGGAAGCTGTTGAAAGAGTAGGATTTTGGTAGGTTGTCGTTGCGTCGGCTTCGTTCGTCTATCAGTTCCATGTAAATGTTAATTACTACGTCATTCAGCCAGTTATTGTCTTTTAGGGTTATCAAGTCTTCGCGTGTCACCTTTAGTCCGAATTTACTTGCAAGGATTTCAGTTTTGTCTAATTTAGGGTCCCATGCGTTTGCTACTGAGTCCGTAAATTTTTTGGGGCGTCGTACGTTTGAGATGTGGATTTTCTCTTGGGTATTGTGATGACGGGGAATTATTAATGCAGTTTTAAGTTCTGGATTTATTGCTTTGACGTGTTCCTGATTGAATTTCGGTCTGGTTTTGGATTGTTTTTGGACCGTTTTTACGTAAATTTCCGGTGGAATTGCGGGAATTTCTTCGCGGCCTTCATTCTTCTTTTCTATGTATTTCTCTTTTGCAGAATGAAGTTTTTCACCTACTTGGGCGTATAGAGCTTTCATTTTTTCCTTGTGGGAAGAAAGATAGCTGTTAGCCACGATTTGATCTATGTTCAAGTCTAGTAAGGTGTCCGGTTTTACGTGTCCGTATAACAGTTCGAAAGGGGTTAACTTGGATATCGAGTGAATTGAGTTATTGTAAGCCAGTACGGCGTATTTGACTTTGGTGTTCATAGTCGATTTTTTATGCTCATTTCTTTCATTCAATATCCTAATGTGTTCTATTAGAGTGGAATGGAAACGTTCGATCAGACCATTGGAGTCTGGGTGTTGGGAAGATGTGAAGTGTATGTTTATGTTGTGTAGTAACAGAAATTCTCTGATTATGGAGTTTTGAAATTCTGGGCCGTTGTCTGCTACGATGGTTTTGGGGATTCCATAATTGGTAAAGTGAGTTAGTAGTGCGTCCACAATGTCTAAGGCGTTCGATGATTTTAAGTTATAAGCTTGTGCATGTCGGGAGAAGGAGTCTATAACGGTTAGAAATTTTGAGCCTTCTAGGGTCATTTTGTCGATATGTATGGTTTCCAAAGGTCGTGAAGCGGTTGGTGTAACATTATATTTGACTTTGATCGGGTTCCGATCGTATTTACATCTTACACAGATGGTGCAGTTGTTGATAAATCTTTGAATGGTTTCCTTCATGTTGGGCCAATAATGAGTTCGCTTCAGGTGGTTGTAGGTTTCTTCAATGCCACGATGGTTGGTTAGGCCTTCGTGATATTTTTTGATTATTTCTGACCTTTTGTTTTCGTCGGTTATGTCCTCTAATTTTTTGGTGTATTTTGTCATTGTTATTTCCGAAAAGGCAAAATTTTTCGTCATGATATTCGTAAACTGTTCATAAATGTCTTCTGTAAAATAAAGTCCGTATTTAATTTTGGGTAGGATGTACTCTTTTACGAATTTTATGGTATCTGATTCTAAGTTATTTTTATTTAAGTAAACGGTGATTCTATTCTTATTTTCAAATATTTTTTCGACTTTGACAGGGTCTTTCATCGGGAGTTTCGTTAAGTTGATTACGACTTGGTGGTTACAATTATTGACTGGTTCGTCTCTAATTGGAATAGCTACGATTGCATGACCTATGGCGTTAGAGTGAATCGTGCTGCTAGGGTTGGATTGGGAATCATTGCATTCGTCGTCAGAGTCAAAATTTACGATTATGGAAGCGGGAGTGTCTACGTCCTTGTCTGTCATTCGGAGGAGGGATTTTGGAGTTAAGGCTTCAAAAAATACGTCGACTGCTTTGTCGGCTTCAATGGGCTCGTTTTCGTTGTTGTTCAGTAGTTCAACACGAGAAAGGGCGTCAACGTTGGAATTCAACGTTCCTTTCTTGTAAACAATGTCGAAGTCGTAAGCTGACAATTTTGTGCGCCATTTGAATAGTTTAGAGCCGGGTTCTTTTATAGAATATAACCATTGCAAGGGTCTGTGGTCGGTGTGAATTTTAAATTTTCTACCGTAGAGGTACGGTCGAAAGTATTGTACGCCCCAAACGACTGCAAGGAGTTCTCTCTCTATTGTGGAGAGGCGTTTCTCGGAATCGCAGAGAGTCCTTGACGCGTAAGCTATCGGCTTATCGTGTCCGTCAACCGTCTGGCTCAGCACTGCTCCAACCGCAATGCCGCTTGCGTCCGTTGTTAAGTGAAATAATTTTGAGAAGTCTGGGTATTGCAGGATGGGTTCGTTAGTCAGTAAATTTTTGCAGGTTTCGAATGATTCCGCGTATTCGGGGTCTTTCGTATCAATTTTGCTTCCTTTCTTTAAGCATTTTGTCATGGGTTTGGTAATTTTCGCGAAATCTTTAATGAATTTTCTGTAATACCCTAGTAGTCCTAAAAATGATTTGATTTCTTTCGTGGTGGTTGGAATGGGATAATTTTGAATGGCTTTGATCTTGTCGGGGTTCGGTTTTACGCCGTTTGGGGTGATTATGTGACCTAAGTATGCAATTTCTTTGCGTAGGAATTCGGTCTTGTCAAGTTGTACCTTGAGGTTTGCTTTGCGCAATCTCTTGAATACTTCCTCAAGACGGGTGATGTGTTCCTGCAAAGAAGTACTGTACACGATGATATCGTCGAGGTAAACACAACAGTACTCATTCGTGATACCACGTAAAACACTATCCATCAGTCGTTGGAATGTGCTTGGCGAGTTTTTGAGGCCAAATGGTAAACGATTGAATTCAAGATGGTAAGTAGGTGTACTGAAGGCTGTTTTTGCAATACTTTCGGGACTCATTTGAATTTGGTGAAATCCGGATTTAAGATCAATCACACTGAAATACTGGCATCTGCCTAATTTATCTAACAATTCCGAAATCTGAGGTAGCGGGTATCGGTCTTCGATTGTTTTTTCGTTGAGTTTTCGATAATCGATCACGATTCGAAATTTAGGTTTGCCACTAGCGTCAGCTTTTTTGGGGACGATCCAAATTGGGGCGTTCCAGGGGCTTTCGCTATGTTGGACAATTCCTTGTTCTAACATATCCTCGATTTGCCGGTCTACTTCTTGTCTATAGATTTCTGGGAATCGATAATTACGGGCATGAACGGGTATTTCATCTGTGGTTCGGATTACATGTTTAATATTGTGGGTGAAAGATAAGGGTTCATTATCCTGATGGAAAACATCGGAATATTTATTAACTAAATCTGTGATCATTACCTTTTCTTCTTCATTCATGTGATTTAGGCGTAATTTAGATATGTCAAAAGTGAATTTAGAATTTTCATCGAAAATGTTGTTTAGCGATTCTACAGGGATTTCATCTAAAGTTTCTACTTCTATGGGGGAAATTTGGGAGAATTTGCCGGAAGTTGGTTTTGGATTTAAAATTCGCACGTTGGTTTCATAGTCTTCGACGTGAACCAAGCACTCGGGGATTTCCATCTCTCCTATTTTTAAGTAGGGGAGGACAGCATCTCCTTGTTCGAGGTTTTTGACTCTAATCCTGATTTGCTGGATGGATCTAGCATCTATCATGTGGGTTTCCGCATGTTCAGTGCCTAGATATTTCAGCGGGATATTTAGGTACGGGGTGAGCAAGTAGTCCTCGACTAAATCGATTTTTGCTCCTATGGCTTTCAGGTTGTCTATCCCTATCAAGAGGTCGAATTTGTCGTGGAATTTAAATATGTTGAATTTTAAATTTAGATTTTTCTGTCTGAA
This sequence comes from Adelphocoris suturalis, assembly GCA_030762985.1. NCBI lineage: Eukaryota > Metazoa > Arthropoda > Insecta > Hemiptera > Miridae > Adelphocoris > Adelphocoris suturalis. Next base: position 24,924,912 of record CM061042.1, read on the forward strand.
AGCGTCTCCGCAGGGCACTAGAGTAGTATGGCTGCCTCGCGAAGAACCGTGGGCGGTTCTGACGAAAAATGGCTCTAATTTGCGTTTATTTGGGAAGAAATATTCTGCGATTTCAGGGTTTACATAACTGGTTGTGCTTCCGGTGTCTATTAGAATTTTCAAGTTGAATTTTGGTAGGTCTATATACGGGAGTTCACTAATGGTTTTCTTGTTTAAGTTCATTAAGTCGTATTGGGGAATTCTGGGTCGCTTTCCTCTAAAAAATGGGGGCTATCGAATTCGTTTTCTTCTACTGGTTGGTATACGTCCGTTTCGTAAGTTGTGTCTTCGCAAATTTCGGGGTCGTCAGATTGTATATCGGATACTTCAACGTTGTTGAAGTTTGGATTAGATGTGCGCCAAGACATGGGTGTCGGTTTTCCTGATGGGTTAGAGACGTTTCGTCTCGTGGGCGGTGCATTTGGTTTTTGGTTTGAAGGCTGAGGGCTCGAGTTTGGTTTTGAGGAATTTGCCTGAGGGGCTGATTTTTGGTTCTGGTTATTTGTATTCCGATTGGAATAATTTTGGCTTGAATAACCGTGATTTGGTCTGAAATTTGACGGGTTATTAGGTTTTTGTGAGGTGTTTGGCGATGGTCGTGAAAAATTTTGATGTGGCTTGTTCTGATTATATGACCTGGTTTGCGATGAATTTTGAGAACTTTGAGGGGTCTTAGTTTTGTTGTTGCAAAGCATCTGATAGTCGTTCGTTAGCCATGACAGCGCCGTGTTCAAATCGGCGGGCTGTCTCGTTCTCAAGATGCTGCCAAGGGGTTCTTTTAATTGTAGTAAGAAACAGCGAAGTGCTACTTTCTTATAATTCATGATCAAAATTTCGTGATTTGGGACATCGTGAGTTTGGAGGTAAGCGATTAGGAGATTTAGGGTTTTAGTTATTTTATCATGGAATTTGAAGGGTGATTCCCCTTCATTCTGTTTTGACGTGACTAACTCAATTAATAGGGTAACGTCGTCTCTACGATCCGTGTAGGTCTCAATTAGGGCCTGCCTGATTTGTTCGTAGGTTGTGAGATTTGCCGAAAAAATCTGTTCCGAGGCGGGGGATACAATTTTAGCTTTAATTGCGTTGATGATCATTACATTTTGAAAGTCTAGAGGGTCATTGTTGTTGAAAAATTTATTGTGGATTTGTTGGGTAATTTCCAAGAAATGATTTAGTGTTTCAGGGGAACCTTTAAAGGTCGGAATCAGGTCCAAATGTTCCTTTTTCAAAGTGGGTAAGTCATTGTTAGTGGGTCTCTGTTCCCTAGGCGAAATCACCTGGTTTACAAGTAAATTCTGTATTAGGGCGGTCAGTTGGCCTATCTGTTCCGTCTGGTGGTTAATAATTCCTACATAGTCAGTCGGTTGAATTTGAACGTTTTGGGTTCCTGAAGTTCCGTCCATTTCGGGTATCGTTTGAAAATTTCTAGGAAAGAGTGTTAGATCAAGCCAGGGGAAGCTGGCGTGAGGGAATTTTTTGTTGTGTTTTGGAATTTTGATTTATCTTTTCAGACGAAAATTTCGTCTTATAAATCGACTCGAGTGGGTTTCAGTTATTGATTAGTTTGTAGCTGTAATACAAAAATTATAATATACAAATAATATTCATTAATTAATCATGCAAATGAGACAATGAAAAATTAAAATTAGATGTCTTATTTGTAAACTGAAGGTCACGGTCGTAAGAGATCCGAGAGCGTCTTCTTCCAGCCGGGAATTCTTGGTAGAGATTACGGAGGATTTTTAAAGGGCTTGATAAGGCAAGCGGGTGTACGTGCAGATAGCAAGAGCGGTCTGCGTGCGGGTCAGGTGACGAGGTGACAACTTGATATGCCTTCAAGTTGACGATAAAATGTTTTAGTCTTCGCGACTTATTGTTTGAGATACGTTCGTTCTCGAACGATTTGAAAATTAAGGTTGATTCGAAATGTTTCGAATGGGGTTTTGTGACGGTGAAATTTGGGAGAGTGAATGTGCTTTTCACTAGTTGGGAAAAAGAAATATGCTTTTTCTTCTTCCAAATTCGGGGAAAATGTTAATATGTTAATTGATTTGGGTTTACTCACGCTGGAGCCGTCATCTGCCAACGTGAGGAGTCTTCTCTGTTGAAATTTGTCCGCCGGGTCCTGTTGATGCCTTCTGCGTGCCTGTTTGGTACCTTCTTCGTGGGTAGTAGGGTCTGGTGGAGTCCGGGTCCTTTTGATATTCCCTCAAAAAGGTCCTGGTTTCTTCACGTCCTCATAGACTGCGCCAGTGATGATAGGTTAAAGGATAAATCGCTTTTTAAAAAAGTTGCGATTTATTTATACAGGAAAATTACAGGTGGAGGCTAGGAACACACGGTTACGTGACTGGGTTCAGAGGAAGACTGACGAGTCGCGCTCGGTGTCTCCTATTTATAGCTTCTGGTTCGGCTGATGTGGGTGAAGCCTACATCAGCAGGTTTTATTTCAAGAGAGGCGGTTTATTATTACGTAACGTACATACATATAATACATATATAGAGGTACCCTAATATATATTATTACTCCTATCATGTCGTATTCAATATATTCAGTTTCTTTCATTTGCCCTTCCAAAAGCATTTATCGCATTGCTCAAAGAGGGTGAATCTGATTTGTAAAAGGGTGAAATTGGTTTCTAAAAGAGTGAATTTGATTTCTAAAAAGGTAAAATCGGTTTGTAAAAGGGTGAATCTGACTTGAAAAAGGGTGAATTTGACTTGAAGATGCAATATGTCGGTTTATGTGTACTCATGTATGTTAATGCATTATAATAACAATCATGTGGTAACTTATACATCCCGTCATCCTCTGACAATATAGCTTGTTAGGAATAACTACTGGGTCCTGAAAGAAAGAAAGAAAGAAAAAAAAAAAAAAAAAAAAAAAAAGACGTTTTTAAAATGAAGTGAGTGTTACGGCGATAGTGGTGTAGAGTGTAGAGGAATGGAAATTTAGTTACAATGTAGTCAGTCGACCCATGAGCATTGTCACGGTCAAGAAGTTTCGACTTTAAACTTTTGACCTGCGACCAATCAGAGAGTAACGAGACAGGACGAGGGGGGATTCGTAATCTGAGGACTCTCAGGGCAATCAGGATTTTCTTTTAGTGTCCACCTCGCGATTGTGCCGACCTGACCTCGAGTCACATCATTCCGGACGTTTCTCATAATTTTCCTCGTGGCATCTACCCTCCGATACTTTTGAAGTGCAGGAGAAAATTTTAATACTATTGCCGAGGTGAGATCTTTCCGTTTAACTTTGATTCCCAGGGTCGGGAAGGACTGCATCTCCCTTTTCTCTATTATTTTTCAAAAGGAAACTACCTTTTACCTTTTATATTCCCCCTTCTTGTTAGGTAGGATCCCTAACAATAAGCAAAGATCAAACACCAAAGTAGTAGATTCCTTTGTTTTAAAATCTCCTGCTTCTTTTTGTTCGTTTGATTGGGCTTGCTTTTACATTCATCGATTTATCTTGCTCTGGTTCCAATACAATGACCTACACCAGTATGGCTCATCAAGCTGATAGCCCTGTCTTCATGTCCCCGGCCGTCTCCGTGAGGCAGTTTAAAATGATGTATGACCCGTCAACACTCCTTTCAGGCTTTTGTCTTCGCAACCTACCGTTTCCGATATTTATCGACGCTGGTACATTCCACAGATGCGTATTCCCTTGAGCCTCCTGCTAATCGTGGCCGCAAACATACGGAAGCGGTAACAGTAGGCGAAATGGCAACCTTCCTATGCGAACGGAGTCAAATTCTGGAGGGAACATTCGCTTGTTCAAAATTCGTTCGGAAAGAACTTGGATATCTTCAGCTTCCGGACCCAATCTTTGCATCTCAACAGATATAAAACTTTAGTACAGACGCTGGGAATGAGGCTATTGTTGTAGGAGGTGTTAATCCGAATTGGCGTAATCCTTACGAAAACAACAACACGTTCTTACAGACTCTGTTCCCTGAAATCCCTGCTCACAACCAAATACCTCTGGTCCCCGCCGGGATATTACCTATGCCGGAAGGAAGAGAACTAACGATCAATGATCCTCGATTGCAGACTTGTCTTAGAATATTGAAATTCTACGCAGCTAGCTTCAACCGTGCACAACCACTTTCCTGGGAGATCGTAATGACCAGTACATACTTGGCGATGACTCAAACGGACGGTATAACCAATTACAAGTTGGAAAGACTGCGCGACGCCGTAAGGAAAGAACTGAAAACAAACATTTCACTCGACAGGCAGTCAGTCTCCGGAATCTACACGTATTTCAAACGGTCAATGACGGAAGACCGAATGATTGAGCTTGTTGAGACTTTCCGAGTCCTCATCCCAGAAGAGGAGCCAAGATGGAGATATTTACTCGATCAGGGCATGTGGCACAACTTGACAAACTTCACTGTGATCAGACGAGCTATATGCAAAGCAAGAGCATTTCCATGGGGGCGTCTATTCTCGCTTCCGATTTATCGAGCAGAGTATACCAGCTTTATGATCATCGCCTACCGACTGATAGAAGAGCGACCATTTTACGGCTTCAATCAGGATGTGGCGGTTGCCAAATCAGCCAATTATAAGAAAATGAGCGCAGTGTGTACCGCTTTATGCCGGATTATCCTCGGAGACAAGAGCATTGATGGTGCGGAAGGTATTGATGAGAAATTCCCGGCTCGTCCACAGATTATGCGATGGATCAAGGATTTGAAAATAAATAATGAAGATCAAGACATCCCTCAGCACCCTCTCGAGATCTTTCGTTCGTGTTAACTGGGTGCTCTTGAGCATTCTTGCTCAGTAGTCTCTCTTCCGTAGTGTCTCAATGGTCCTCTTCAAATTTTCATTATCTTTTTCCAGCTCTTTGTTTTTTGAATTCTATTTGTTTCGACTCCTTCTCTTTCTCTTGTTTGCAAGCACAGAAACGTGTCCTCCCATCCTTGGAGTGACCTGTCGAATATTATTTGGGCTTCCTGGGTTTACATCCTCAGTCGGATCGGCAGTGTCTTCTGAGTCGATACTATGAGACCTCTTCTTGTCATAACGTCTTTTCGAGTTCTGTCACCAACTTTTCCGTTTATTTCTCAGTTCTCTTTGTGTCATGCCTCCCTTCAATTTTATTTGTGTCTTGTCCAGCATTCTGAGATATTTATCATGGTTTTTCCCCATTTCCATCTTCAGAAGCTCAGGGTCATTCTTGATCTTTTCTCTCCTTCTTCTGTCATATTCCTTCTTCTCTGCTCGTAGCTCTTCTTGATTTTTCTTTTTCCGTTTGTCTCCCATGCTTTTAGTTCATCTGGTCTGCAACAAAACATATTTACATTTTAAATTTTCATTAATTTCGATCTGAAAAGCTGCCAAATTTCACTTGACCTCATAATAACATCATTTGAAGCTTAAAATGAACTCAGTCTCATCCTCTCATTCAAAACCTCATTCTCTCACATCATGAAGAATCCTGGAAAAATGAGAGAATGAGAATGAGAGAATGAGAATTTTCACTTCAATTTGGCCTTTCATGGCATTCATAGTTGAAAGAGTGATTTTTGAAAAACACATGATTTGGGCCTCAAGCAACACTCACATTCCACAGAAGATTAAAATTGTACGACTTACCTGTCACAATTTTAGTGTGCGTGAATGAGAAACAAAAATTACGCACTACACTTTTTAACAAAGATGCTCTCCAAGTGAGCCTCAAGGAGGTTTCACGTGAACCAGGTTATATGTAACATGAAGAGGGGAAGTGTACGATTGTTGTTGACCACTTTTTTCTGCCCTGCAAGTGAAGCAGCGGACACTACCATGTTTTCATGGAACATGAGCAAATGAAGAGACACCCCCATGGGACAGCCACATAAGAGAGTCCTTGCATTATGCTTTTCACTAGAAAAATCTGTCTTTTATGAAACGGGGAAGCTGAGAATGTGCTAAAGACGAAGGTCTATTCAATTTTGGCGAGATCGGCCGTGGCTCATTATCACGACATGTTGAAGTTGTTAACCTCGACCATGGGACATGTGAGAGAATGAGAATTTTCAATTTCAAATTTAATTTTAACCACCAAATTCTTCAATGAACGCGAAGTTACTTGATTGAATTTCAAGCTCACGTCGTCTCCTCGAAGGGGGGTCAAAAACCCTGGCAAAATGTCTCACAGGTTGGCCACAGTGGTGGATGGACACAAAATCCCCTGTTTTCGTGGAATCACCCATACGTAAGAACAGAAAGGCCTTTTTTCGTAAAATCTTGTTAGAAGTAATCTAGTTATAAAATTGAAATATTGGATGATCAAACCATCATTCCAATACAAATACAAGTATCAATAAAAACAGATTAGTACTATAAACCCATTGAATATATACAACTCATAAGTGAACCCATTATTATGACAAGATTTAAAACACCTACGCAGGCACTTTATAAAGAAATAATGAATGTGTGTTCAGATAAAATTAGAATAAGTGCATACATTATACTTCAACAATTGAACGTTTATAATATATTGTTAAAGGAATTAAAAACATAATGAATCTTCAGTTTCAGGGTTACCATTAATGAATTGTTACTTGAGAAACGAGCCACCTTGCAATGAGAATGAAGTTTCGAGTTCACAGGAAGTGTCTACAGTTGAAAGTCGCAGTAAGTCTTTTATAATCTAGAAAGTTACTTGTTAATTCATAGTATTGAACGGGTCCAATATACTAGCCATTGTATAATAAACAACAACAGCTATGCCGGGTTCTCACTAGCAACACTATGAAAGCGAACTAGAAACTAATGAGGCAATACCCACCTGCAGTAGATCAACTTTCGAAGTTGATTGTCTATATTAAATGAAAAATGTGAAAATAGCATGTTTACCAGGAGCAAGTAATTTATGAGATATTTCTTGAACGGAGTGGGAAAAAATGTCAAGTGTCTTGACTTTAAATGGACGACCTCATTCTTCTTGTCCAATGCTCAGAAATGGCTTACCCTTCCATGTCTAAATGATTTCAGACAAAGCATTGCGTCTACTTTTTGGTGGTGAAAAACGAATAGTTCGCATCAACAAGATATTACGTTTCCTGTTCGCTTTTATTGCTACCATTTTATGGGTTCTCGGCAAATTTTAGGTTCATGTAGGTTTGTGCGTCAGGAGATTTCTGCCACATCCGCAACTTCGGGGCAGCGGTGAAAAAGCCCTCACTTAACGTTTACAAAGCTTCACCTGAGCTGTAGCCTACCAACGTTTCAGTGAATGCAGAGAGCAAGAAAAATAATGCCAGAACCATCATTGAGATGGAAGAAGCGATTACACATTATTAAAAGTTTCCAAGTTCTACGTAACGAAGTAAACCGAGACGTGTCGTTAGAAAACAAAGACATACATGTACAAAAAAAAATCTGCAGGTCAGATTTCGTTCTTGACTTTTTTCGGAATGTTAAACCTATGGCATTTTCACGTACTGGTGTTGAATGGTTTTCACAAGTTATCACTTTATTAGAGGACGATAACACCCTCTGTCGGAATCGCTCTAATAATGGAGTTTCCCACGCTCCTCCCTCTGCTAGACACACAAATAATGAGACAAGTAGTCCCCAGCACAAATGTTAGGTCCTCAAAAAAACTCAATGAACGATAACCAAGTTCTCTCATTCTTTATTTTGTCGACACAAAAATAATGGCTGGGACAATTATTGGTGAATCAAGCTCTCAACGTAAGAAACGACTTCTATGAGGGGTTTACCGGCGATGAGCGGGTTAATTTTTGCCTTCAAAACGTCAGCGGTGGCTGCCGCAACTTTGGCCTTCTGACTTTCAATGATGCTCGGGACCAATTGGTTGAGCAAATCCTGAACTTCCTCCTCAGTCAACCCCCCTCCACTTGAAGGCCAGTGCATTTCACCTGAAACAACAATTATTGTATTTCAGATATCGAAATGTTGGTACTGTTGAGGTACCATGCTGCATGACTAGAACTTTTTAAAAATAAGTTCCTAGAAACGAGATGTTATTATACTTAAAATTGGTGAAGGTTGCTCACGAAATGATCAAAAGTTAGGAAATATTAATATTCTGGGATATGAGGTTTACGAGGATTCAATTCAAGTTTTTTACTCAACAAACTTAATATTTATGATTAATTCAAAGAAGTTGTGATTGAGGAAAAGATTTGATAAATTTTTTGAAAAGTTGAGGGTGGACATTGTTTGAATACAGATCAGTAGGGGATTGTGTACCCAGTGACTGGTTATGTGAGACACCGTACCAACCTAAAGCCGCTTAACTACTTTAAACAAACCTCCTACAGTTCCTCCAAGCCGAACTACTCCGAAGTTATTCCAACCATAAAAAGAAACTGACATCAACCCAATTGAATGTAAAAACTTGACGTTTGACTAAATCAACAAAAAATATCCATCAAACATCAACAGAATCTACAGAGATGGATCTAAATTAGAGAACGATAACTTCACCGCATCAGCTTACATCTGCGAACTACAAAACATCACCAAAGGTGTTGGATTCAATAAAATCTGCGGCATATTTGTAGCGGAATTATTTACCATAAAAATGGGACATCAGCAAGCTTGGTGGTGAAGTTTCATGATTTGTAGACGATGAGGACGAGATTGAAGTTGTAGTTACGTCTACATCCACTGTTAAATAGTAGTTCATAAACTAAGTACGCAAAAAGGGGATGTGTTCGAATGAGAGAGAAATATTATTAGTGGACTGTATCTATAGGGGAGATGATGCGTAATTTTATGTATATTTAACACTGTAGAGGAAAACCAACCACCAGGTCAATTCCTGGCGGATTGCTACAACAGGAAAGCTGGTGGGTATTTGAAAAAGGGAAAACAAGTACTAATGGAGCGTATTTACCGAGATGGACCAGCGAGTACAACAGACAGACATAAAACATGTAAGTTAAAGGAAAGGTCTGAAGGCCAAGCTGTTCTACTTGTGCGCAAGGGTATTCAGTCGAAGAGGCTGAGATGTCTACGGCGTCGAATACGATGGGTACAGGGGCAATAAGTCCGATTAAACGGCGCCGATAACCAAGAAATACCGCACAATAAGACTTCGGGGCTACTTGGAAGACTAACCGAACTGATCGGGAATATTATTAAAAAGTCAAGTTTGCACAACACGAGGATAAAAGAGTTTGAGGCAAAAAAGACGGGAGACAGAGGTTTCGGGGTGAGTGACACAGGGAACTGCTGAGGATACATGGAATTATCAACATGGAAGGTGTAGTAGAGAGAGGGACTTTCATGTTATTTACTGAAGACGAGCTATTTTTCGAAAACAGCAACTCCACCATCCCCGCATCCTAAACTGAACATCCACAAAAATCGAAATTTTTCGAAGAAAATGTGCCAAGGTTTGACGACGAAGAGTTTGTTTACTAATATTTTAGAATAAATTATTCGGCAATGGAACACCAGCAACCTAGAACAATGTTGCGGAAGGTAACACGAGTTGAGTGAGGTTACAAACAACAACACAGGTTATTCCACGTCCAAGTTCTGAAATCGTTCGCAGTTCAGAACGCCACGGGATTTTCCGTCCCAGTTCTGATGAGTTCGGGAACTGTCAGAACGCGCACTCAGAACGAAGCTTATGAGACGATTGAAATTATTGGCTCTTTCCTAATCACCTGAGTGAGCTAAATAAATAAATTCTCTCCTGTTCATCCCAGGGAGTAGAAATTAGAAACGGAGACTCTCTTAAACACATGGGACGATCTAATTTTATAATTGAGACATTTTCAACTTGAGCCACGAAACATTAATTACACAGGGGGATGAATAAGATATGTCCATGTACCGATGTATCTGCATGTAGAATAGAATCTATGTATCTGATACTCAACATCATTACTGATTTGCGTTCGTTATTAAAAAATGAGATTTGTTATACATGGAACCACTTAAATTTGTTGTATGATTATTATACCAACAGTACTTCTGATGAAAGTTCAAAAGAATAAAAGAAGAGGCTATATGGGTGATCAGGATAGGATAGAAAAACGATGAAAGAATAAGGACCTAGGTAGCAGAATAGGCAACGAAAAATATCTTCCATTTCAAGAGAAAAGACAGAGAAATTGAAATACCTAACACGAGAGCTTGGGGACAGACTACACATTAGTCGGCACTGAGTCCGCTGGGTGTGCATGGGCTGTTGGAATTTCTCATCACCAGCTGGGTAGATTGTACGCTAAGCGATATCGCTTTCCCGCGTTCGACTTCTGAAAGAATTTGTCCCATTCATACAAAGTGCGTCCCGTCAAAATATCAGCCCCTACACAAGGTGCGACTCGCCAAAATATCGACCCTTTACCCAGGGCGCTCCAACTAGGAGGCGAACTTGGTGGCAGAAGCCCTATAAACAGTTGCAGTTTCCACTCTCTCAAAGTTTGGATTTGCTCAATCGTCTCGTCATTTTCAATTTACCTCAGTTTCCGGTTCGGTAGGAATTCGAGGGAGACGCTCTTTACGAATTCCGTCTCCGTAATTTCCCAGCCCGTGTGAGTTGACATCTTCTTCCGGAGGTAATCCTGCTAGTCATTCTTCCTAGTACTATTTGAGCGCATAAAAATATAAGTGTCTGGCTGAATTGACTTGAGGGCCGCAAAAATGAGCCCTTATAGGAAAACCATTTATGAAATCGGTATCGTAATCCTTCCAAAACTTACATCGATCGCTGAAGAATTTCGATGGGCCAGGGAGGTTCAATGCAGACGGGTTGATAGAGGCAAAATGACCAACTGATCATAACTGAAGTGTTGGTGACTGATGGGCAAAGTGCGACCGGTGACGGAAGGTGAAAGAAGTAACTGGTCGCAATTTGGCTACGGTGCTCAACATCTGCGAGTCGCACTTCGATCCAGCGACCGAAATCTTGCGGGTTGCACCTCTTTCGAAATCAAGTGGATTACCACGAATCAGTTGACCTCTATATAATAATTAAAATCACTTCTTCATCTTACTCTGTGTTTAAAATCATTGAAGTAGATTCCCGTTCTGTGCATTCCCACAGTCCTGTGGATTGCTGATGCATTCGAGAAATAAGGCTATCATTCCAACACCCACAAACCACAGCCCGACGCTTCTTCCTCCAGCCCCCAACGGAGCTTCCTACAGCTTTCGTGTGTGCTCTATTATGACCGTTCAGTTTGTTATTCATTCATGTTCTCAGTACCTATATTTTAATAAAACCATTTTAATTAACCGGTGTTACCGTTGGAATCAACCCGATAAGTCATAAGAATCAACCTATGAACGCCGTATTAACTAATTGGTTTGGAGGACGGTCTAGTTTAACGATTGTAAGAAATCGTTCGGCAGTAAATATCGTGAAATAAAAGTTGGTCGTTAGGTTCGAACAGTAGTTAAATGGACATTTAATATTTTTATACCTATAAAATAGAAGAGAAGCAAAACAGGAAGGTAGGTAATAACTAGGTTTGATAGGAGCGGATAGGGCTCAGTAAGATATATTCTTACACAAATTGATACGTTGGTACACAACTAAAATGAATAATCAACTATCACCACCTGAGGTTATAAATGTTTCACGCGTTGACTGATTGATTGAAAAATGATCAGAAAAGTTGCTCAATCACTCAAGTAGGTAGGTAATTAATAAACTAGGTAGGTAGTGTTGAAGCGGATCATGTCAAAGATGTAAGTATCCGTCTATCGATTACAGCGGTAACTTCCAGACTAACCTCAGGCAGATACCTTGAGGTTACCGTAACCTATTGAACAAATTTGGTAGGGCGTTTATCAATCAACTTTATGCCATCAGGTACATCAGGTACCTGCAAATAGCTTACTGCTCATATAACTTCGTCTGTGGGAAAAAGGGGCACCACTACTACAACAATGATTTCTCCACAAAACAGCCTTACAACAGTGGTATTTTTAATTTTTTAATTCTTTGTGACGTCCATTGGTGAAATGTAGATAGGTATAGTACAACACAACAAAAAAAGTCCTGTCTTTTCGGTTTTATGCCAAGGGATTTCGATTATCATTTTATGCTACATTATTAGGTAGCAACTACTCACCAAGACTATCGCATCTGAGCGTAAGGGGAAGTTTTGTGATCGGCGATATGGAGTTGTTACTGCAGGATTCTAATTTCCCTTCCAGCACAAACATCGTCGTTTCTTTCGATAGTCGGGAACGGGTGAGAATTTGACATCATCAAGTAAAAAAAAATAAAATAAAAATAAAATAAAATAAAAATTAAAAAAAACCCCGGACGTGGACGAATCGTATAAGGTCTTCGTTCGTATTCTAGGAATTGAACGATTTCCTCGTCCGAGAAATCTGTATCAATCAAGTCAACTTCATTACCACACGTTATAACCTCTCTACGAAACGTTATCCACCAGATAAATCGCTAAGTGAGGGAGATGAGTCTCAGGTAATATGAATCAGCAAGAATGGGGCAGCTAAACGCTGTGCAGGATTTATTTACACAATACGGGATATATTCCAAATTTATTAGTGAAAATTATGTACGTAAATTGCAGCCAAATGTAAATAAAAGTAGCAAAGCTACAGCATCCTGACAACTACGACTTAACGAAAACCAAATTGACTCCCAGAAAGTAAAATATTTTTGTCTAATCAATAAACTGCTTTTTTACCAATTTTCCCATAAATCTTGAGGTCAACAACAAAGAAATATGTGATAATTTCCTACACAAATCCGCGAACCGTTTTTATATAATGGCTTGATTTATGATAACTTGAGTGAATCTGGAAGAATTCCGTTTGGAAAACATAAATTGATCAAATAAACCAAAGGATCCATTATCCACTCGACGATTCTTAATCGCCAAATTCGAACAGAATACATCAGGCCCAGAAACCCATAGGAATTCAAATCTTCAACACAATTAAGGATGTCATCTAAAATAACTGGATTAAAAGACATTGCACAATTAACCTTTCCGGGTAACTCTTAACTAGGATTAGAATGTTCAAATCGTCTGAATGAGAATTGCCTACATTGAGGAAATATTCATTATTGTCTTTTGAAATATTAGTAGGACTAGTGACATAACAACAAACACATCACACACTTCGATAACATTTGAAAAATCGTTTCACTTCTTGTTATTTCCTGTGGACGGTAGCAACCAAGTGCTTATGACTTCACGGCCGATCTTGGAATCTCCTCCTAGTACCTAACCTCCAACGTACAAGAGTGGATACAAGAACTATGATCGGCAGTAAAGTTTTCAGGAGTATTTGAAATTTGGCTACATCTTATTCTTGAAAAATGGTATCTGAAATTATATTTCATGTAGTCATTCAAAGTCGAGTAGGTTTAATGCATGTAAACCATTATCATGATCTAACGGAAGGTCATGATACAAAAATGTAGTTCTTAAATGAAAGGAAAAAGTAGGGGATAGTTGAAAAACGTTCAATTTGACTTCAACGGCTGTATTACATCTATACCTACTCTTTTATATGATCAATTTACTTTCTGTCCTTTCAACCCGGCGAATTGAACGAATGTTGGTTGCATTTATTGTAAAGAAGATTTTATTCGGCATGAAAGCTAATCTGTTACGACCCACTCACGTCGATTGGAAACCTCTGTCATGTCATCTGAATTAATTTGTGTACATCACACAGTACTATATCATACACACTATTGAATTGAATCGTTTCTCTTGATAGATGAAAAATTTAAAACATGATCAGTTAAGTAATTCAAGGAAAATATTTCGATTCCTCGAACATTTGATTTCGCCTTTTCATAATATAAACCTCTCAATACCCTCAAGTGGGGATATAAGTGTAGAAGAAGGCCAATTTTTCAATAAACACTGATCGACTGAAGCCACAGTTTTTTTTTTTGTAGGAGATTTGGTGAGTGCATATTCGCATATTCAACAAGGTACGATAAACGTGTTTTAATAATGTACTAATGAGTCCAATTTTTAACGATGGACAACTTTTGATTGTTGTGAAGAACTACAACGCAAATGCACTCTAGTTGCAGTTTGGGAAACAAAGTAGTTACCTAGCTGTTAGCTGGTCTACATGTGCGAATTTCTTGTCTAAGAATCGCATTCTGCGCCCATGAAAAGCCCCTTAGAACACTTTCAGCTTAAAACCAAACACGATTGAAAGAGAGTTGAATGACGTCATAGGTATTACTCCCCACCCTCCACTCCAGGCGGCCTCTGTAGAAGTGGTGCCTCTATTACGTCATTTATTTTTCTTTACATGTCTGTTTCGGCTACTTCTAACCATCCGATATTCAACATACTGCACCTTTTAGGGAAACCATTGGCAATATATTTTAGCTGATGGAATAAAATTGAAAATAGGTGAACTTGTCCGTGGTCCCTTTTTTTGGTCCCTACCAAAATAAAATTGAACTTCAACTTACACCTAGGCCTATTAGGAATTCAACGTGTTCTAGTCTCGAGCTATTGGTAAAAGCACTGTGAAACTACGATTCAGTTAGGTCGCTGTATTTACCGAAACTCCAAGTTATATGCCATTATTTGATGATAAATTGTCATAAGTTCCAGGGCTCAAAATGATATCAACGATCCCACTGCTGAGTTCAGATGACGTCTACCAAACATCTCATAGACTGCTGAAGCTGGCAGTAGAATGCGTACACGTCATACCCTCATTCCAACAGGTATAATTGATAAGGTTATGAACGTATCCCTTTCTTGTGGTAAGACGACTACGCTGCCGTAATCTTGCAAATCCACTCATCTCAAAAATGTTCTAAAATATGGTTTTCACGTAATCCCCATATTTTTGATTAGTTCGTTCCAGTGGTGAGCCAAAAACTGGAAAGTTCCCACGGGAAACCTTCAAAATTAATCCTACAAAAATCGGGATAGCGGAGACTTACTTAGCAGGCAAAACGACTCAACTCACCACTCATGCATGCAGGCAAAACAACTTAAATCACATGCGATAAATAACTCATATTTCTTTTCTGCCCAATAATTACTTAGCCAAAACACCTCACTCAACCCATCGAAATAGTTTATGAGTTGTTTTTTGTCTGCAAATTTTCCACTTCACTTTTCAGTTGAGGTTTTTTATTTGACTGTTGATGTCGTTCTGCTTGCGTTTGTTGACAGCTGTCAAGTTGTCCAGCTGATGGGTGGAAGAGGTTAATTTGAGAGGTAAATTCCCTAGCAATTTCAACATAATTCAATCATTAGAAGTTATTGCGCATGCGCGAATTGGTTTTCCTTTTTAAACGAGCTCCTGCGCATGCGTGAAAGTGTACTCCGAGAACAAGATCTTGCTATCATCATACTTTGATTACATTTTATAGGAATTTGTGGGTTAGGCTGTAGACTGCACCCTACCAATTACATTTTTCCCCAATCATTGCTCTATTCTGCACACGCGCTAACGTAAATTAATTCAAGCATCATTGTCCGGGGTTTTTTTTTTCTAAACTATCTTTACTGTGAAGAATAACTGCGGCGTCCTGAAACTGTAACAGTGTAAACCCTTCTCGGAGGCACGATGCGCTATGTTCTGATCATATTTCAGGTACATAAGGGGTTTTATAATTATAGGCCAATGATCTGCGTAGAAGGACTACCATCTCGGTAATGATAAACGATTGAGTTATAACTCGCAGCGTTTGTACTTGCAATGATCATGTACCATTTGAGTGTAATTCCGTCCACACCCGGTGAGGATTATTCATTCATTATCAAGATAACAATTTGATTTTTTTCCAAAGGGGTTTATAGTCTAGATCAATAGTTACTAAGTTGATTATTCTATTCGCTGTATCGGTTTAACAGTGGTCATCTTTCGAGCCAATTTTTGCCCTCAATAATCAAAAAACAATCATTCAATGAAAGTATGTAGTGTCTAGCAATCAATTATTAATAAAATTTTCAATTTAATATTTATTCATGTTCCAGTTGCCAGCAGAGGACCGCGATACTCTACTGGAAGATTGCTGGAAGGACCTGTTCATTCTGACCATGGCTCAATGGTCCCTGCCGGCGGAACAAGGTCTGAAACTGATCAAATTCAATAATAAGACATACCTTTATTTGGGATTGGAAATAGCATTCTTCAAGCTTCTAAATGTCTTCTCTATTCAGGGTCGGTTCTTCGATCGAATTGGGTCGCTAGTTTAATCGCCCATTATCAAGCTGAGGTTTCATAATACAGTCTATCAAATACGGAAATCGACCATCTAGCTCCCGCTACTTTAGTTTGTACGATGGGGAACCAATCAAACGTGTGAAAAAACTACATTTTAGAACACTTTGTGCTGTGTGGAAATGAGTACGATAAGTGCGATTCTGGTCGATATTTCGGTGATTTCCCAAGTTCCTGTTGCATATATCAATAAATGAAATCTTTACGATGTTCAGCTGAAAAAAAATATCCCGATATCATGTATGACTTGTGGCAATTGAACATCTTCAAGAACTCAGTATTTCAATATGTGTGCACTTTCAATTGTGCAAGTTATTCTCTGAGAAAACGAAGAAAAAATGTATGCAATTTGCACCACTTCTGGAGCGAGAATATATTTATCGAGATCTACGTAAAGAATTTGAAGAATCGCGTTGGTTCCAATTTTTGCAGAATTCAGGGAAAATGCAGGGGGGTGTAACTTTCCGTGGGAATCTAATGGGAATATAATCCTACAGAATTATAGAATTAACATCAAAGTTCAAGAGTTGAACTATCATTTTTCCGGACTTACTTCTATTCGCTCTTTGGTGGCTCAAGGACACCTGATGGTGTTGGCCTTGCTCTATGGAGTCTCAACTTCCATGTCACTAGATACCTACCACCTCTCGTGTTCGTGCTTGCAGCAAAGCAGTGGGCAGTGACTGGCTGTTCGACACTTCTAGTTATTGAGAGTTGGGAATTATATGATCTGTAGCGATTCATAAGTACCATCGAAGCGATTAGTGACACATATTCTGATGATCCTCCAACACAAACCCTACTTGTATCGCTAAACATAGCCACAACATTGGGCTTAATCTTAGCTGTTATGAGGTTGCCGAGCCATGTAGGTATTCGTGGCAATAAGTGCGCAGATGCCCTTGCGAGGAGAGTTATTGGTGCCAATAAGCATTGAGAATCAAATCTCCGACATACATAATGAAGCCCAAAGCCCATTCCATCTAGCATGAGCAATGGCAGGGTGAGGTCACTGGTCTACGTGGTGCCCTTTCGTAACCTAACTTCCAAGGTGGGGAATAGTGTCCACCGGGTTACCACTGGCCATCCCCGTCTTACTCACAGACACCTGCTTAGCGCAGAAGCTCGACATGTTGTGTGTGAGGGTGATCTGTATGTCCATCCGTCAGTTCCTGGAGGACTGCCCAACCCTTGAGGACCTCCGCTTCCATCATCGGCCCCCTCAGTGGGTTGACGTTTTATCTGGACCAGACAAGATCAAATCCCTGTTGCCGTACCATATATAACCTGTGATATATTCATGTACATCTCGTGATAGTATTATTTCTCTTTGCTGGTTATATAAATATAGTAACAAGTATTTAGTTATAAGCCTCGTCTTATAAAGTCCCATACCATATATAGCCTGTGATATATCATGTACACATCTCGTGATAGCTTTATTTCTCTTTGCTGGTTTTATAAATATAGTAACTAGTATTTAATTATAAGCCTCGTCTTATAAAGTCTGCATGTAGTCTTAGCTGTACTATTCTATTCTTGCGGGGTTTTTTCATCCGCTTTGGGGGCTGAACAGTGGTCATCGCTGTGCCCCTCGTTTCTTCCCTCTCCGATTTCCCAGTGGAGTCCATGATGGCACTCCATTTAGTCATAGACATCAACATGGCTCCCCTTAGAACCGTGCGACTTGCAGTGTCCCTTTATACACCTTGTTCAATGTCGCTAATGGTACTTCTGCTTGAGGTGCGACTCAAACAAGTGAATAAATAAAAACAATTACTTTATCTTAATTAGAAAATTCAACTGTATAAAATCCGACTACCGAACGTTATGAGATGAGCAGTAAAAAGTAGACGGAATTGAAATCACAGATGTAAATGTGATTCGAACAGAAAGTAATGTATAATATATATGTGACGAGGACGAATAATAGAAAGAGGAATATTAAACGTTGAAGATTTTACTTAGATGATATTATTAGGAGCTCTAATACCAAGAAACTAATCAGCTAGCTATCGAAATATTATAATTGGTAATGGATAGATATTTCACCAACAAGCAATGTTACAAAGAGAACTGATCATAGTATGAGTAAGATAACGGAACAGAGTGAAGCAGGCGTGCGGCTGCATTAGGATATGAATGAAGAGTTTTGGAACTTGATAAAATTTTAGCACAAATAAAAAATTCTAATTAGAAACCAATGAGAAATATGTAATCTGATCTTCTAAAGAGAAATTTGAACAATTTATGAATCTGTAAGTTTTTGTTACGGATATGATGGAGCCGTATCTATTACGTTTAACCATGCTCTATGAGATGACGTATCATTGTTTTTCTTCTTTAAGGATAAATGGGAGACAGAAACTATTCACCTAAAGGCTAAAAAGAGTGATGAGCTTAGAATATGTTCTTTACATCCATTTATCATTTTGGCGTCATCGGATGAATAGAAAAGAAATCAACTATTACATCAATTCATCAAGTTTTTCAACTATTGGGGTGATTTTAATTTAGTTAAAAATATTTAAAAAGGTAGGATGGACCAATTGGGAAATTTGGAAATATATGTATCAAAAAAGACAAGAAGAGATTTAAATTAAAATGACCGATTTGCAGAAGAAAAATTTAAATTTATTAGAACCTGGGAAAAAAGTTTAAACAAATGGGGTATACTTCCAAGTTCCTCAATTGCAGGTGTACTAACTTAAGAAGTAGGCTATGGTTAATACTATTACCTGAATACCTACTAATTTGTAACTAACAATTCAAAATAATATTTTTTATATACCTACCTACCTAGATTTACAGGAATGTATCTATTTTGATTGGTTTGCTTTGACTGGAAAGCTCCATGTTTTGAAGTTTAGTTACCAAGCTCAATGAATCTGTAAGGATCATTATTTGGTGATTGTCAGAATTTGTGTCATTGGCGTGTTTGACGGATGAGAGAGAAGCGTGCGTTTCAGCAGTATAGTTTCAGCAAGTTTAATCATCGTTGGAATCATAGAAGGCGTTCCTGTTTCACTGATCTGTCGATAACCGTCTGTACGTAATATTTGACTATTGGATCACTTGCTTTGAAGGAAGTTTTGTAGATTCCGTTTCTCTGTGTGCTGAAGAATGTTTGAAAAATAGGTAAGGGATTTGGAATGTACAGGAGGTGAAAGACTGAGCGATCCACAGTAGCTTATTACAGAGCTTTGTGAAACTAACACAGAGTGGAGGTGAAGGTTTGTTGATCCAGTATTTATTTGTCAAATTTACTTTCGATAATTCCCTGATATTTTGAATTCAGCGGCGATCTTGGAGTACAGTAGAAGGAAAAATCTATCCTCTAAAAATCTGCCGTGAACGCATAGGAATCTTTCCTGCTTCCGCAAGAAGGATGGGTGTGAAGGGTAAAGTCCCCAATGCTATTATTCTGAGCGCTCTCTTCTGGGCACGATCAATCTTCGCCAGACTTGTGTTTGATGCTGCTCCATAAAAGCATTTCA
Organism: Adelphocoris suturalis; assembly: GCA_030762985.1. Classification (NCBI taxonomy): domain Eukaryota; kingdom Metazoa; phylum Arthropoda; class Insecta; order Hemiptera; family Miridae; genus Adelphocoris; species Adelphocoris suturalis. The sequence goes on from CM061042.1 coordinate 24,944,645, forward strand.
TTCATTTCCTCGTTTGCTCGACACAGGTTCGACTTTGGGTGTTGTGAAAGAATTGGCCATCGCATTGCCGCCGCATTGGTAGGATTGATAGAACCGAGCTGGACTCATCACTGGAGATCTGATCAACAAACAAAAACACGCTTGGTAGGCCTGTTAAGATTTGCTTTAGCTGGTTACAGGTAGACGTGGCGGAATCTTAAGGTCGTTATAACAGCAGGGGTGAGTCGGGGTACTAAAGCTGTTACTGGTGGAGTCTTAAGACACCCATGCTGAACGAAGTTTTGTATCAATTAATCAACGCCTTTTTCAGAAATATCAAAATCCATCAACAATGAGGAATCATTAGGCTGCTCCGACTTTAAAATATTTTTACTAAAATTCGCGATCGCATCAGCCATTTTCTGGTTAACCGATTTTTCGTAGAAAATGAAGCTATTGCAATGGCTCCAACAACTTTAAAACCATTTTGCTCTCACCGGAACTGAAAAGATTGAAGAAGAAGAAGAAGAAGGTAAAACACTTCCCGAGAACCCGTTACAGAAACAGTAATGTCAGAAAACCTAAACTAAACGGTCACGCTAACAGATATAAATGACCCTTTAACAAGACTGTTACATTTTGTTCTGTAAGTAAATACTAGAAGATCGTTAAGCAGCTCGTGTGATGGGACCGAGAAAAATTATTGTTAGAATCCCTAACCATCCCTAACCATCAAACGTGACATGCCCTAGAACTATATTTGAGTACAACTCTTTCGAGGGAGGTGTTGACCTAGGTGATATGTTGTGCGCTCTTTATCGGATCGCTCGGGACTTTTGCATTTCTGGTTGATGTGGCTCTGGCAAACTCGTGGCTCGTGTACAGGAGAAGAAATCCCTGGACCAATACGGGGCTGAAGGATTTTGAAGTAACAGTTGCTGACCAGCTTTTATTTTGACATTTTATGTCTTCACTATGGCACATAACTCAAAAAGTGTGACGTTAGGTGTGACGAAGAAAGCGTTATGAAAAATTTCTCATGATTTTCACGTACAACCGATTCGTTGCTAACATTTATCACTCAAGACGTAACACGTAGATAACTCATGTTGGATTGCCCATTTTGAAAAGCAATTAGGGGTTTTGCACTTTTTTTGAACAGGAAGACTAGCAGAAATTCTAAGGATAAACGGACCCAAAAACGCCGTTCGCCGACGGTAAAATTTGATCCAAAAATTACCTCTGATGGACTTCATCGTCTTCCGACCAAAAAAGGAGACGCGCGTAGGAAGTGTAGGTGGTGCCATGAAGGACCAAAGAACGTGTTTAGTAAAAAACGTCATTTACAACTGTTTTAACGAAAATCGTGAATGCTTAACTAAAGCAAATGAAGTGTGAATTTTTATATATTCTTGCCACCGCACCGATGGGTCTCATGTGCCTTACCCATTATTTTTTAGTACTTTACTAGGTATTGTGCTTTTTTACTCAACTCAAATAAAATGTATGATTTCAACATGAAAATTTAATTTTATCCCACATCTAGCAATTTTCGGTGGTTTATGGTTGTGATGGTCATATAACTTAATTTGGATACGATTATAATGGTAATTAAAAAATTTTTGCAGTACATTTTTACGTCAATTTGTTGAAATCATTAGTTTATAATCACCTAAATGTCAAGCCTATTTTGAAAATCAAAACGATTCTTTTTGAGACCCTATCCCGTACGCGATACCTTTTGTGAAGAAATCGTACCATAATGATGAAAATGTTTGAAACCTCATATCACGTTTGTTGAAAGCTCCAAGAACAAGAAACAACGAGAAAATTTTTGAAAAAGTGCAAATTTCATGTCTTGCCCTAATAACCCTAATAAGGCATGTAAGCTAATAAGGGCCAAGGGAGGTGAACCATGTTTTTTAGCGAATTTTCGTAAGAAATGAAGCTATTGCAATGAAAAGGAAGCTATTGCTGGTTTGCGCGTTTTCGTATATGTGTGTGTGTGTGTGTGTTATTCCAGACGACAACTCTTCTTAGGATTAAGATAAAAATTCCGTTCTTGCGCCAAAAAATCAAGCTTCCAAAAGAAAGGATGAGCTCGCTGGCCATTAATTTGTGAGCACATTAAATTGGTCAAATTTCAAAAAAGTAGGTACTAAAAAATTACTAAAAATGGGTAACGGCTACTAAAAATCGTAGAATTTAAATTTTTCAGTAGAATTTTCGTCAAAACAAGATTATCAACGATTGAATAGGACATTAAAAAATGTTTGCACAAAACTATGCAGAAAAACGTACTTAAAATTCAACTAATATTTGCTGGAAGAAAAAAAAAAAAAAAAAACGTAAAACTCCAAAATCGTTTTTGAATCACCGAATTTTATTTAGTTTTTTTCGCCATGAGATTGACTTTCTACTGAAATTTCTCAAATTTCATTACATTTTAACATATTATGATATGATACCTAGATAATTTAAGTAAATTCGCTCATACAATCAATGTTCATGATTGGAACTTTTTAGAAAGCAAATGAAAGTTGCTCATAATGTTTGGATGATATTTCTCACAGACAGGTTGCTGAGGGGTGTAGGCGCAGATGACAGCACAACCGGCCTGGTTATAAGGAAAGCCATATCATCAATAGCTGCTGTTCTGAACAAATTGGGCCATCTGAGGGTCGACCACACGGAATACGCGTGCCTCAAGGCACTAGTCCTTTTCAGCCCAGGTAAGTTTATTAATATTCAGTTACTGGTTATTGGTATTAGAAACTGTTATTAATAATCGACGGTTCATGCTGGTTGCCTAAGACTCAGCTTCAGATCATGAACATATTTTGCTTGCATAATAAATTAGATAGGAAGATAAGATACAACTTACGTTTATTATCGGCAATATCTAAACAATTTGGTGATTTAAATTATAATCGCACCAATGACTGAAAGTATAAAGGTTGAAAATTGATAATAAATTAAAATTTCGAAAGGATACGCATCGGTACATATTCATGTTAGTTTACTTACTGTATAAGCAAAGATTCGATGTTCTTCATATAGTTGAACATCATGTTTGAGGGAATCCCCTTTTGTACTGGAAAGTTGGTCTTAAAGGTTAGAACAAACTTTCAATTTATCAATGGTATTATAGCTGTGACATTTTTTTAAATTAATTTATTGGTCTTATACAAATTGTTTATGTACCAGAACTATAACAAAATGGGAATGGTGTATATATCTTGAAATTTCGTCTGTGTTTGATATTCTGTGTTAGATGTCATCCGTATAGTTTACTCTGATCTTGTTGTCTTCTGTTATCTGTTATGTTATCTTCTGTTTCTGTGCCCAATATTATTTCTTTTGCCGTTTTTTCGGTGTGGAGAGGCTTTCCCCCAGTCTTTTGGCCTGAGGGCCCCGACCAGCCCGGACTTACCCACCTTGACGGCTCCCAGGGCCACCAGCTAATTTCTGAACAGACAGCCCTTAACGGATGTTGTGGCGACTCTTCACACATCCTGGAGAATTGATCATCAAGGAGGCCGCCCCCGGGCCGGCCAAAACCCCTGACCCCTTCCAGATGTTTTCTCTTGTTTTTCCTTCTTTCTTATCTTCCAAAACTCTTTGGAGGAGTCACCATCAAGGAGGTTGCGCCCCGGCCGACCAGATCAACCTTACCATTCTCATTAACGATTACACCTAGTCCATCAAATCTTCACATTACTAATAATTAAAAATGCTAAAAGGGTGGAAGTAACACTTGATTTTGAAGTATAAACAATTGAGTCAAAATTAAAAGGTCGTTCCACTAAAAGCTGCCTTTTTGCTTCATACCTGTGGCATAGAATCAGTACGTGTTCCAAGTCATCCACTTTTCCACATAGTTTACAGAGGGGAGATGTGATCACATTGATACGGAAGAGATATGATATGCAGATTCCAACGTTCATTCTTAGACATTCCATCATCTGAATTTATCTTCTCCTTAACCCTTCGTGTATTCTCCAGGAGGGTCTTTTCAGCAGTCCAATGACATTTCTTGAATATCTGCTTGCAGATGCCCGTCTTCTTTCTTCATAGGTCACTTCACAATCTATTCTCGCTAATATCTTTGCTTCTCTAATACAATTCTCTTTGGGTACAGGTTTTGCTACCCATACACTACGCTATCACAAACTCCAATGAAGTTATGTAGAAAACTATTTCAATAACTGATGTATATTTCCACTAAGACTAACATGAAACCATCAATATCAAACAAATTAAGATTTTTTGAAGGTTTATTATTTGAAAGGCTTAAACATACCTACTATGTAATCGACCAAGAAAAAATAAATTTCCCTAGAAACTGACTACCATTGACCTCGATAGTTGGGGAAAAAATAGAGCAGCTTGTTGAATAAAATTTGATCTGGAATGTTGATTTTGATCTTGAAAGATTTATGATCAGGATGACAAAAATGAGCATTAATTGTCAGTTTTTTCGAAATTAAAGCACTTTCTTTTCATTAATTTCAAACATTTTAATTCAAAAAGAAGTTTTGTCACGAGTGTTTCCGTTAAAAAAAACCTGAATGGAGCAAAATACTGCATGGTATACGTCTTTGAGGTTCAGAAAACTAAAAATATCCCAACTAAATTAGGGATAATGCGACAAGTAGTCTGTCGCAGATTAATTTCAATATATTTATTGTACCCAGAAACTCTTAATGGGAACTGTTCACAGTAACACGGTGAAAAATAATGTAGTTACAGATGAATGAAATTTCTCTATATTGTAGTTGAGTAACTGTTCTCGCTGCTAGCTGGTGTATTTTCATTGTGCTAGGCAGTGGTATATCAGATGAGAGAAATAAAAAATTGAAAAAATTAATGTAGACCTCACATTGCGCGGCAATGGGGCAATCTCTGTATGATACTAAGCCCAGAAGATTGAATTTCGTTTTTCCTTTCAATTTCATTATTATTTTCATAGTGTGTCCTGCATAGTATGAACTTTCCGAAACATTAGCGAAACTCCGACCAGACATTGCTCTCTATACCATTATAACATAAATAAGAATCAATTAATGTAATCTTAATTTATTATTTCACAGAGTCCTGATTCATGATCAGGATGACAAAAATAAGCATCAATTGTCAGTTTTTTCTAAATTAAGTACTTTCTTTTCATCAATGTCAAACATTTTAATTTAAAAAGAAGTTTTGCCTCGAGTGTTACCGTTTAAAAAAAGCTGAATGGAGCAAAATACTGCATGGTATACGTCTTTGAGGTTCACAAAACTTGATACATCTCAACTAAAAGGGATAATGCGACAAGTAGTCAGTCGCAAATTAATTTCAATATATTTAATGTACCCAAAAACTCTTATTGGGAACTGTTCACGGCAACACGGTAAAAAAGAATGTTGTTACAGAAGAATGAAATTTCTCTATATTGTAGTTGAATAACTGTTCTCGCTGCTAGCTGGTGTATTTTCATTGTGCCTGGCAGTGGTATGTCAGATGGGAGAAATAAAAAATTGAACAAAATAATGAAGACCTCACATTGCCCGACGATGGGGCAATCTCTGTATGACACTAAGCCCAGAAGATTGAATATCGTGTTTCTTTTCAATTTCATTATTATTTTCATAGTGTGTCCTGCGTAGTATGACCAATCCGAAACATTAGCGAAACTCTGACCAGATATTGCTCTCTATAACATTATAACATAAATAAGAATAAATTAATGTAAATATTTTATTATTTAACAGAGTCCGTGAAAAAACAAGAAATAGATGTACTACAGGAGCAAACTTTGCTGATGCTATCAGAATACTCTGGACCTAGAGCTTCGAAACTACTTCTGCTCATGCTGGGAGTTTCAAGAATCAGCGTTTCTTCCATCATCCTAATCTTCTTCAGGTCGAACACGAACGCGACATTGCTCGAACTTCTATCCAGATTGTGAATGCGGATGTTTTTGTACGTTTTTAAGAAATACAAAAATAATAATTTTATATTAACAGGCTGTTATTCACCTTTCGATCGATCTTTGGAGTGAAATCGAATAACTCGAATGTTTCGAATCAAGATTGTTAGTTCGGAATAAATTGCCCATGCTCATGTTTACTAGTGAAATCCACTGAGGCAAGCTATCAACCGAAACATTTTTACCGTAATGTAACTAAACTTTGTTAAATCTCTCTCACAGATCAGACGTCTTTCACTGAATCATCCAAGGATGTAGTGTTCGTTGAGTGACCGGTGAATTATCATCAAATTATCACGAGCGGCACAAATATCCATCAAACATTTCCGGAGTGCATGTTGGGAAACCGCCGTTATTGTTTTTCACTGTATTGTTTTTAGGTTCGTAATGGAGAGGGACAACGAAAAATGCCTCGAACTAATAGGGATGTAGGAAGAGAAGGTAGAGCTTTGGCAACCGGACCATAAAATCACCATAATAAATTGAAGAAACATGATGATTGGGAAGAAATTGCCACAAAAATGGGGAAAAATACTGAATCACGAAGGGAAAAAATCAATTCTTTGCTTGCCGCGTTCAGAAGAGAAATGGCCATGGGTGCCATTCTCATGAGTTCGTGCACTTTTCATGAGAACTTGGTCGAACGCTCGCGAATACTGATCGTTCGATGTGCGCAGGCAGTGTGAACGGGAGCGCCCTCCGAAACGGGCTCGTGTGGTATAACAGAATCAAACGGGCGTACAGCGTTCAGAGAGTCAGTCGTTTTTTAAATGAGTTCATCGAAATGAAATCTATCAATGGAAATTAATTTAACTATGATGTTTTCGGTTACTATCTCCAATCAATATTCCTATTCCCACTCATCATTAGTTCAGTATTGAAAGATCGGCTCCTATTGTAAAAGTTGAAGCATTGAAGCAGATAAGAAGGTTGCTAGGCACCTGGATATAAACATTATGTTCGAAAAAGTCTTATCAGTAGTTTTGCCATTACGTGACATATGTGTTTGTTCTAACAGACTTTTGAATTATATGGTTTAATATACGAAGACCTATTCTTATAATTCTTCAAAAGTTAACTCAATTCTAATACAAATAACCCACTAGGGTTGATCGAAAATGATGTTAGCGATTCAGGTGATTAAAAATGACGACTTTTCCCTTATTTTCTTTCTAATTCCAGTCAGATAGCAACGTACCTTGAAGCGTAAAGCAAAAACTTAGAGAGTTTTATCTTCATTGCAGATTTCAAAAGATGTCTACTTATTGAAAACAAGGAGAAATATAGATGAAAAGTATCGGTAGGTAATCAATAAGGAATATTTTTAGATGATCCCAATGAGTTTGGAACAGGATAAGTTCATCTAAATCACTTTGAAATGATTTTACTAGATTAGAAAAATTCAATAGGAGTGTTCACCAAACAAATGAAGAAAATGCGTTCAGGGTCTAAACGAAACTCGTGAAACGCAACCCATTCACGACAACTTCAGATTTAAAACCAAGAGAATATTCAACGAGGAGGACTCAATTATAATATGTATGTAAATACACACGTGAGATAAATTATCAGGTAAATTATCGTATAAATGTCCTCAAGGTATTTTGATAACTTCCAAGTCAAATGAAACCTTTTCCAAACCAAATGAATCTTTTTCCTAAACAAATTATACATTTTCCGAACCAAATAATTCATTTCAGTAAAATAAACAATAAATAGTGGTTGCGATCATGTTTGCAAAATTATCTGAGAAGGATCACCAGTGTGTAAACAATTATTTAAACAACCACGCTCATAACCTCAGATCGTTAGCCACGCAGTGTTGTTTCCAACGACTGGCGAAGGATTTTTGATTGATGACCAACGCCTAGAATACAGTTCCGTAGCAATGACTTGGTTGTAAGCAATAATCAAATGGAAATGTGTTTAAAAAATCTTTGCATACGGGTCTGCAAGACATTGACACAATTTATGTTTTCACTTCCCCCCCACAATTTCAAGCGTCTCTTAATGACCCAAATAGTCTCCATCAAATTCGTACTTCCTTCTTTCCCTTTCCTTCCATGGTTTTTTTTTTTTTTCTGGTGGAGGGAGTCTGATTATATCCTATCAAATTTCGACTTCCTTCGGTAAAAGGGGATAATTTAGGTCACTCAGCCGATTCGGAAAGAGCTCATCATTTCAGTCTTCTCTTGATGCCCCAGAGAATCCCCCCCCCCCCCCCCCCTCCCCATTACATTTCAACTTCCTAAAGTGAACAGGAGCAAACTTAAATGCCCATCATTTTAATCGTCAGTTGATGTCCCAGAGAGTCTCCCTATCAAATTTCAACTTCCTTGGATGAACAGGATAGATTTTAGCTAAGTCACAAAGCAGAGTCACAAAATTGAGCAACTTGCACAACATACCAGGACACTTTGTTTATGCCAATAAACCAAGAACTCAACCTGCTCAGAACATCGAAACGCTTCCAGCTACCTTTTGAACCGCATTCAAATTCCTCTTTAATTTATCACAATGCCCGATCCTTTCATTCTCATTCTTAACATATCATATCCGATTCATTGTACCGGTATCCTTATTCTCTCTGAGTCCTCGACCGTAGCATCCGCTGAGTTTCTGGACCGCATTATTATTGCCACATGTAACAGAGTTACCTCCTGAGAGGTCCATCAAGCTCCCGTCAGAGCACAAGAGATAGCATTGGTGGCGTCCCGTTGAGGAATCAATGGGAACCACGCGCTGTTCTCGATCGTTTTAGACAGCTGGTTTGGCGTCGGATGGTTTTCTGGTGACAGGAATATCAACCTTCCCCGAACATGGCTCATTAAAAGCTATGACTAGGGGTGGTATCTCTCTGACGGGATGCCTGTTACTCTCCTCTACCTTGTTATGAGGATTGAGGCCCCCATTGCACCTCTGGGGGGGGGGGGCACCTAAATTCCTTATACACATTGGGTCAGATACAAATTATTAAAATAAAGGCCCTCCTGGTAAATTAGTATTTGTTAAATCCGGTCTTGGTATTCAAATAGTTTCAACAATTCAAATAAACCAAGATACAAAAAAACTTCATCACATTGCAGTTACTTATCAAAATTTCAATACAATAACTGGTTACAGTTTCCTCTTCTTCAAACTTGATATAAATTGGCGATTGTTATAGTGGCTTCAGTCTTCTCATTACATACATGCAAAATACGTTTGAAAAGGGATCAGCCTTGTTCATCATTGTAGTCATTCCCACAACAGACTACAACACACAAATCGACTTATCATTTTAAAAAATCTTCTTTTCATTATCATGTATTGTTTATGGGTTATGATCGTTTTCGACCATAAACCATTATTGGTTGAACTGAATACGCATGACAATCCACAACATTCAATTTTGCCGCGAACTCTTAAACCTGGATTGGGGGATGAACCGTTTAGGGACGAATAATTGCTACAACAATTATTCTGTCATCCAGTTACTCTTCTTCATAGATCATTTTCGCAAAGTGATTCAACCTGAATCACCTTCACTGTTGGTTAGAGTGCTTGGCAATATTCTTCACAGCCCAGGCCCTGCTGAAACCATATCCATCAGAGGTCTAGTGTGTCTGATCAGTTTACAACTCATGACCAGCAGGACATCGAAGAATATTTGTCAGCTCTATTGGCTAAAATCCTAGTTGGAGAATCTAGTGCTCTGGAGTTATATCAATCGCAATTACAGCCAAACATATCATGCCCTCGTTGTCAATACAATCACTCCCAGACCGCAACATCTGACCATCTACTAAGAAGCTACTATCCTGACGTAATTGGCCAAACAATACAATTCGCTGACCTTTTCAAGCCTGGAGTTGAGGTGATACTTTGTCCACAGTGTAATAATATGATTGTGCAGCTCATGAGATACCGAATCGTCCGTAAATCTATTTTCAAAGTGAATTGTGATATTGAAGGCTTCAGTCAAGATTCAATGACCAGAGATTGACAAGGTCTGAGCTTTTGCGCGTACTCCATTGCATTGAATTATATTCAATATCTCGACACCGGATTAGTCAGCAAATACACTCTAATTATCTCTTCTTTGGAGCGTCATATGAAGAAATTATTGTCATTAGAAGATCTAGATTGCAGAGAATAAGAAATTTAATCACGACAATCACCTAGATTGTCACATATTCTACTTTGGACAGCGTTATTGATGTAAATAACTTCAAGATTGAAGGACAAGTTGTATTTAGATGAGTTCTATGAATAGCTAAAATTGTTCAATACATTAATTGACGTTGTTAGTTTGACTCGTCCCCAGACTCGACAAGGATGCGTTGAACGTTTTCGAGAAGTTCGGGAGTTATGCCGCAAGCATCGTCCGATTTTTCGGTCTGATCCCTCCGTTGCTTCAACGGTCTGATGACGGGAGTTTTGAATTTTCTTGGATACCAACGCTCACCGTCTGCCGTCATGTTGTAATTGTGCTTTTTGATGAGCCCTGTAACAACAGTCATTTGTGGATAGAGCTCGCAAGATAAAACTATAACATCGGAGTGCACCCCGTTGTTAATATTTGGGATTATTTCTGTCAACATCGGATATTCCCTGCATGTTAAGTAAATTACTCCGCAACATTAATTCATTTATAATAATTACGGTGAAGCCCATTCAACAAAATACAATTGGTTAGTTTATTTTTCTAGGATAAGAACAGTATAACAAGACTATTACGTACAACTTCCGGGCATTGTAAATGGTACTAACAATGAAAACCTAATCAACGTCTTAAATCTTTAGAAAACTGCCTAAAAAATCAAAATTTGGGTCCATTTCAAGGAAGAAGTTTGCCGAACGGGAGATCCTGCTGAGAAGGTGATCAGTTACGGTAGCGATGAATTACGGTAAACTGTAGCGATGAGCGTGCTGGCAAACAAGGAACATGCATATTAAATGTTGCTAGAAGTGCTGGGCAATCAATATTACCACTCAACAGCTTATATATAACTGATGAGTCCGGCCATTGTTTTTTGTCTTCAATGGTAACACATTACACCTTGATCATTCATAGTCAACAACATGTAAGGGACAACTTGAAGGGACATGGCGACAAGTTGCAGGAAATCAAAATTAGGGACGATCACAAGGAAGAATTTGAAATAACAGAGGTGAATTGAAAAATAAAGTTCGTGAAATTAAGGAGATTGATGCTTAATGATTTTTTGTTTGTTACAGCATTGTTGCGATACAATAGACTAAGGACTGTATTCAAGTTTATTGGAGACAGGAAACCAATGGGAAACTATCAATATTATGATACCTCGAAGAGAAGCTAAGTATAGCCCGAAGCCAAACGTCAGAGGAGACCACATTTCAACTGGGAGAACGACTACCACCAAATGCAATTTCGAAATCGCTCCCTTTAGGCTTAGGTATACAGCAACTTGTTCCATCATTAATAAAATTTAGACAAAAATTAATTCTGTTAAATATTGAACCATTAGGTGTTGCGATAGTTGTTCAAGTGTTACATTATTGTAATGAAGAGTGCGTCATGTATATTCATTTATTATTATTATATATTCATTATCATCATTATATTTCTTTCAGTGGTATTTTAATGTAAGATATTGCCATTTTTTTGTTACAAATACACTACCCTTCATGGCTATGGTTATAGGCAAATGACAATTGGAAAACAAGTGGTAAATGAAATAGTGTGCTGGGGAAAAAACTTGTTTAACGGGCACTCTGCATGCGACTTCATTATTATGACACCTGTTTGTACAACCTTGTTGCTACTATTTTATCAAGAATCCCAGGTAACACATATGACTATGGCATTTTCGACTCAGCTGATTTATCCTGCTCTAAGATCATCTACGACTCAGGTTTCGTGTTTCCTGGAATACATTCGAAAGCCGACCAAGATAACTGTCATCGAGAGGCAGAAAAAAAATCTGAACCGATTCATCACCCCCACAATTGGTTCCAACTCGAATGTTCCTTCGGACCGAGATTCAACGTCACAGAGATTAAAGAGAATGATTTTCTATTTCTTCCCTGGATTGTTGGAAATAGCCCTGGTGCTTGGGAAAGCCATAGAGAAAAAAGTTCCAGTCGTGCAGCATGATCGGATGAGCGAATTTTCTCAAATAATCAATCGTATTATAATATGGACAAAATGTAATGAAATTTGAGCAATTATATTATTGTAGAAAGCATGCGTTCATTTTATGGGGGAAATACTTGTACTGAATAACATAAATTTGGTGATTCAAAAAAGACAGGTTTTACAGATTTTTCAGCTAATATTAATGGAATTTAAGTACGTTTTTCGGCATAATTTTGTGAAAACATTCAAACATCTAGGAACAAATTTACGTTGAAAGATGTAGGTACTATTTACTGTGAATGAATCGATTCCCGATTTTATCCCCTACCTCAGAAGATGTCTATATAAAATCTAAAGTTTATACAACGTGAAACAGGACAAGCTGATCAAGCTCCGACAGCCGATAAGGTTGGTTTCGTCCTCCTCATTGAATTTTCAAGAATACAATTAATAATCAATCTTGGGCAAACAATTTTAAGATGTATGATATGATTATGGGAGGGAGGAGAAGAAATTTCAGATGCAGAAGATTTCATGTTAAATTGAGAGATACCGTACGAGTGGTGAACGATTGTAGCTCACAACTGGAAATTGTAATTCCCTAGCAACAAGTTTGTGGTTAAATATAAAGAGAAAACAAATTTTAAAATGAATTTCGAGTCGCTACGTGATGCCGGTTGGGCCATTAGTTCGAGGCCGCAATATGTCCCATGTTTGTATAGTATAAAAATGTCAGCGGAATTTTTATAATTGATAATGTACCTACTTATTCTCATTTATCAGCTATTTTCAGGCTTTATATGGGTTTCAATGAGAAGCTCAATTTTTCCTTCACGATCCCGAAATGAGGTAGGTTTCTATATTATTTGGCATTCACAAACCTTCACACTTACATGGTTTCATATGTTTTTGGGTTCATTATTATCTATAACCCTTTCAACCCAGCTGAGAATCATGAGTTAATACATTCTCTATCTAATCGTGAACGACTATTTTCGCCCACACTCAATTAATTATTACATTGGTCCAGATACCTTTATAGAAGGAATTTGAAAAAAAATCTTCTTTCAGGCTGATGATTAGGTAGATCATCAAGCAACCTGTAGAAGGAAGGATGTGGAGATATTCAGAAGAAGGCTGCAGTAACTGATGTTTTGTCCATAAAACAAACTTTAAAAAAAATTTACCTTATTTAATTAAAATCGGCAAAAAATCTATGAAAAATGTAAAAAATTGAGTAAATCCAAATTGTTAGTACATCTGAATATTACCCAGAAAAAGTTTCCTGTTAATGATTAGGTATCATTATTCAGAACCATTGAACATTTTTATAAGAGGAAAATGAACGAAATTTCAATCACAACGACAATGCTGTGTGACTGGGAGAACCATACCAACCAAGTTTCTTTTTCGGCACTACTTATCGTATATCAGTTTCCAGCCAAAATGTCAAAAGATAATTTGTAAAAACGAACTTAAAATCAAAAATTATTGTTAGTAATAACTGTTGATGATCGCTGAGAAGATAATGGATTGATATCCTCTGGATAATATAACAACGTGCTGTAAAACAAAAATAAAAACAAAATGTAAAAATTCAGTTCATTCGTTTCCATGGAGATTTGTGTGTGGCCACACATTAACAATGGGAGTGATACTAACAAAACCAAAATTTACATCATTCCTGTATTATCGCTTTCAAATTTGTACCTTCTAGCTCCATTTCTTCAATAGTTTCTTGGTACGTCTGCGACAATCCTTTACTTTCTACCAACGTGAACTCCTCGGCCAACACAGCTTTTTTACCTGCAACACATCATTACGAATCGAAATATTAAAGAGCTATTCAAATAGGCTGAAGGAAGTACTATTTATCAAAACACAACTCAGCATACCAGGATTAAGATATAGACACCTACTATTAGGAAATGACCACAACGCAGACCCTCTTTTGAAACGAACTAAACTAAAAACTAAAACTAAAAAGAACTAAATCACTCGCGACGAAGTTGTGGAAACCCATTTCGAAACAGAAGTTAGTGAAAAACGTTGTTTATTTCCACGAAAAATAAAGAGTTACAATGTTAAATCGATTTCGACGGTTAGGCCATCATCAGTAACAAACAATAACACACACATTAGAAAGGACACAACGTATATAGTCATAGGTGAAGGGAGATTGAATCCCATTCCAGAAAAAGGAAAGGGGGCTGGAGATATGATAAATAGGAAAAATGAATACCGGAGGTTTTAAAAAAGGGTATGTTGTTCAATAAATAACGTTTTTCAATAAATAGGAGGTAGAACAATGTTAGTCATCAATATGTACTTACAATCCCTTTAGACAAATGGAAGAAGGAAGCTAAATAGAATAATTACCTACTTTTGTGAATTGCCATTCTACATTACTGTGATAGCAGGTGATGTGAAACCTATTTTTTGTATTGTTCCTTAATTTATTGACATGAGTCACTTAGGTAGGTTGTAATTAAGTGCTTCATAGTAACCAAAGTAGACTGAACATAACACTTTAAGGCAAAATATGAAACTAGTAGGCCTTTTTTTCTCTTTTTTTAACGATTCAATCGGAAGCAGTAATAAATTTCTTTGCTTTTTGAATTCTTGTATTATTTATACAAGTTCCTTCGTAAATACTGAAAATAAGGGTGCATGTTCGATTATGAATGAATTGGATGAAATAATTACGCCAAGTGTGAACTATTGGTGTGTTACCTAGTCTTCTACTACTGGCTCGCTGATGTCTACTGTTAGTGAAAAAATCCTATATATTTAAAAGAAAAAATACGAAATCTAATGGCAGTCAGTACGGTCGTTCCATCCGACCGATTTCCTTCATTCTTTTTATGCATAGATTTGTATTAATGCGTAGATTTGTCATCAAGCATTGAAAATCAGCTTTGTCGATCTTTTATAGATTTGTCCTTTGATATCTCAGGTTCTAATTGAGATACATTGTTCGTTTTAGTATAAGAACACTCAGAGATAAATGCCCTTTCATTTGGGATATCATGACTTGATTGGTTGAGTTTGAAAGGATTTACGCCCGGAAAACTGATTCGTTTGGCTATTCGTTTAGTTATTATGGTTGCCAACAAGCAGTTCGAGGCCTTTGTAAACGACTTTTGGTTTTGACGATTTCGATCACCGGATTGAGCTCTCTCTCCTGTTTACCCTAGGAAGTTGAATATCAATAGGGTGACTCTTTGGGACAATAAGAGAAGATTACAATTATGGAATCTTTCCTGATCAGCCGGGACTCTTTTTTGCCACGTTTATGTGAGAATTTGGCATGTAACGCTGCGGACAGCAGGTTATCTAAAAAAGAACAAACATGAATAATTATAGTACTTTAAGAGGAATTTAGGTCAAATGAGAGTGCAGTTGGACAAATAATATAGCAAAAAAATGAACATTGAAAAGACTTTGATGGAATAAAAAAGAATCATTGGAAGAATCTCACTATGGTGTCTTCAACTGGACACGCAAATACTCCATTCTTCAGATTCCTCATGAACCTGGGACTGTTTATAGAGTGCAGAAGTTGTAATTTCCAAATAGTGGACCGAGACCACATCATAAATCTTGAATCACAGGAGGCTACAACTACACAGGGTTGATTCGACAGCATCGAAAATTAGAGGGGACCGTCTAGAAGCTAACCCGCACAATCCACGAAACTTTAATCGGAATCTGACTGAAACTAGGTAAAGTTATGGTCGTAACAAGGTTTTCCCATAGACAAGACAGACAGACACGGAACCAAAATTGATCAGCAAGCTCTGAAACGCAAAAAGCAAGAGGAAATTTTGATTTTGGAGGACAAAAATGTTTCGACTTCAATCACGAACACAAAACTAAGGAAGAAAAATAACGGTGATTTAGTAAATGAAGAAGTTACATCATCTGCATCAGCGAAAGAAGTAGGTGAGTCATCAACTCAACCCAAACAACCAGAACACAATGATAATTGAGCATGAAGCAGGATGCTAAACTGTTCGATACAACAATATAATTCAATGATATATATCAAACAGTATTTCAAATTGAAGGGGAAACAAAAGCAAGGATGAACAATCCTCCTTATGGACAACAGCAGCTCATCGTACATCTGAGAGTTTTTTAGGAGTAAAAAATTGCGCGACCATATATCTTCAACATCAATCTCATTTTCTCACGAACGGTTTGCTTAAAACAATAATATTTGAATGACATTAAAATTATTCATCCCAATTTATTTCCCAAATTAACATTAAATAATATAAGATTGACATAGCTTAACAACTAATTATACAGAAATTCAAATAGTAGCTAAAGAAGTAGGTAAAGAAATTGAGGAAAATATGAAATTTCATATTATTAATGGAACAACTTGGCAGTGCTTTAAAATTCCGCTAGCCACACAGAAGAGATCTACACCTATTAACAATATGGCTAGAAGGTGCATCTGGTCTGAGGCCCGGTATCCAAAGCTAAGTTGTATAATAAAGAAGTATTCTTAGTATCTAAAGCTATTCTTAGATTTGTACTATTAATCTTTTGGTACATTAATTTGTGATAACATTATCAAACAATACTCCTTCATTTCTCGGTTAAGTTGCCGTCCCATTTATTTAAGTTTTGTGATTGAATCACAGAATTTTATTCATTTATTTATTTATTTATTTTTTAATTATTATTATTATTATTTTTTTTTTTTTTTTTTTTTTTTTTTAAGTTTTGGCAGTTGGAACTTTTGACGCCAGCTAGAAGCGATTGTTTGTTTTTATTATCGATTATTATTTTGACGATGTGGCCGGGTTCGTGAACTCTGTGCGCGACTTCGAGTCCACTTTCTTCAGTTATCCCCCCCCCCCCACCCCCCGAAGCCTTCCCTTTCACGGTAATCCAGCAGTTATAATTAACGGGATCAGTCTCCTTCTGCCATCTCGACCAGAAACCCCTAGCTCGTTTGCCCGTTATTCTTCACACCATTCTTTCACCTGTTGGGTCGTCAGCATCCCAAAATATCAGGATCATCAGCAGCATTCCTGGAAACAGATTCTTCTGGGTTCCTCCTTCGTGGATGTATTCCTCTCAACTGTTAATTACCGTTCTACAATACATTTCGACGTAAGTTAATTTATCATCAGCTCAAATCTTCATTTAGTACCTCGATGTTTCACCTGCTCAACCGCCATGATGTATGAGTTTCCTCATCATGAGGTAGCGCTACCTACTTACCCTCCTAATGATGGATTATTATTTTCTTACAGTCGAAATACAAGACGTGTTACCGCACTCTACATATTTTCTTTACTTCTCGACATATCTACTGGATTTGGCTTTACCTGATATCGCCTACATCACCCAGAATTGAGAACGTGGCTTCGGGGGCATTCAGTTCTACTCACATCTTCAGCGAGTATGCACTCGTGTCTTGAGTCAGATAATACGGTCAGAACATTCCTTTATATTCTTATAACTTATCATTTATACGCCGAATTAACATTTACGCCATATGGCCATTACTCAAAATTGCCATATACTTTACTTGCTTATTTTGTTTCAATGATATGTGTTAGGAGGAGCTCCTGTAGGAAGTATTGTGTTCATTTTCTCTTCGCAAGGCTCTCATCGCAAATTTTTCGTATAGGTAGATTAATTCAATAACTACTGTCATTATACAAACAAAGAATGTGTAAATGGCCTGGATAAATCTTCCGGATTTTAAGAGCACAAAGAAATTTGCTCATTAGTAAATCAGATATTATATATTTATATTTTTGAATCGAAACAATAATTACAATTAAGAAAATAATAACAAGATAATGAGAAAAATACAATTATTAAAGCTTTTATCTCTTCACGATTAATGTTCAAAAACCGTTGAGTGTTTATTCGAAGTGGATATTTTTTATTTGGCCCATGCTACCACATCTTCTATGTCAAGATTATCAACAAGATCTTTTTTCGCATTGTAATTGCTTGCAGCAATCGACATAGGCACTCATAAGTCATGTAGCCTTTTCAATATTTTTATATGTTTCAAACAACTGAATGTTCTTCACTTCAGTGAACTACAGGGTGGAAATGAGTGTGAAAATGTTTACGGGCGAAACAACCAGCGCAATTTTCCATCTTAACCCGTTTTCGAGATATAACATAGGTAATTGGAAAATGCTGAGGAAATTTTGAACAAAAAATGCCAGTATCATGTACAAAATGAAAATGAATCAAGCCGTTAATAATTACCTGGTACCTAATTTAGGAAAACAAGGATTTGATTAGAATTAGGACTTCCAAATAGGGAGCCCCCCCCCCAACGACGCCCCTTGCCTTCTTGTAATAATTTGCATTTACAGTTAACGATTTATTCATAGATCACAGCGGTGAAAGGTGACATTTTCTAAATTATAAAAAACTGTTCTGAATTCCGAACTGTTCTCAAACACTGAAACTGTTCTGAATTCCGACGGATGAGTGTACACTTTAATGACATGGTCTTGATTATCAAATGAGGATTTGGACAAATAGTTTACCTACATACATGGTGTTCATTAGGTGACGTTAGAGTGACTAATGGAATGACGTCGTTCATTGATTGATTTGGTTTATTCATATTTATAACCATGGATAACAGGACGCACGCGAGGGCGGTCTGTCGGGAGAATGCGATATTGCTGGTGTAGCAATGGTCGTGTCTCACGGCAAAACAGCCCAATAACCCAGATTTTCTCTCGTGTATAACACTTACTCCATGCTCTCTCTGCGAACATTTTTACCAGTTTTTATGGTGAAACTCATCCACGGCACCAGTCATACAATGTAATAAGACAAGAAGAATGATAATATTGTGTTGTTTCAAGTGAAACACGAGTCTAGAGATAGAGCAGACAAAAACGCCAGTGTCAAAAGGCATGTATAGTTAGTGCATTCAATGTATGCTTTAAAGAAGGAAACACTTGGCGAGCAGAAAATACATCAAACCAACCAACCAAAGTATTATTTGTTACTGATGATAATAAATGAATAGACAACATTCTTCATTAAAATTGAATATCGCAACTTTGATTCAACTTATTTCGTAATATTTTTACTTTACTTTGAGTTTGTAAAATCAACTGATGTGATTTCCGAGCAGAAAGTGTACCCAATGTTTTCCTACCACTTAATTAAACCTTCCTAATGTGAGTTTCGCGATGCCCCCTGATCAAAATAACAAAGTAAGGCACGGCGCATTTAGAAACGCAGGCTGGCGATTTCTTTGTGAACCGCAGATAACATGGAGACTGTGCAAATAGAACCGTACAAACGTGACGCACCTCACTCTCGAGTCACAGCGTTCGGGAAACGCAGTTCGCCTGCTGCACAGGCACGTAGCCAGAGGGGGTCCATGGGGTCCGGACACCCCTACCCTACAGTTTGGAATGGAGGAGACCCTCTGGGACTGATGGGTAACAATGATAAGGTATATATAGCCCTCTTAGACTCTGAGCCTAATACCTAAACTCTATTCTACCTACGAAGATGAAAACATGAACAGTATTTTCTAATAGGGTATCCTAATTTTAGCGCCCGTTGTATTTCAAACATTGGGCTTTCCTACTAGTATTATACATAAACTGTTGTTAGAAAAACACCACCCCATATTCTGATTCTAGTATATAAACTCTAGCACCTCTTTTATACAACAGACTGCTATAAAACAAAGCAAGGAACAGGAGAATTTTGCACTCTCTTGAATATGGGATATATCGATTAGATGAAATAGAAAGAATCATTCCAAGCTGGTATCTATTACCGAAAAAAGGATGGTCCGGCTTGTTATCTTCTGTGTAGCGTTTTTTCTTGTACTTCTCAGCGAAAATCTCTCGGTACGTCCTGTACATTAGAAGACTTTTGGGTACTTGCGTGTCCAGGGGTTCTGGGGTCACAACACCAAATCCATGGATTTCCTTGAATTTGTGGTACAACTTGGATCTATACGGGTCAGAAAAGACAAGATTATCTAGTACTATGAAAATCAGGAGAAACTGCTAAATTTAAATTTAATTTAAAAGAATATACAGTTAAGTTATCATCAACATTAGTGTACGCAACATAACATTTTGGCATGAATGGGGCTCCGAACAAGAGAAGCTCGAGGGAGAGATCAGCATTTAGTTAACGAGGACCTTAACAACGATTTGCTCTTCTTTTGTTACATATGACCGCAGTCGTAACGAACACAAGTAGTGTTTGTTTTTTTAGCCCACTATTTTGTTTGAATGAGTTTTTTTATCGACATAATTTGTTATAATATAATTCACATTTTTGACTAGAATTTGAGCCCCTTTTGAGCGAAATGAGGTAACGCAAGTTGTCAAAAAAGGGAAAGACATGTCAGCATGTCCATCGCCCCCTAGCACTCCTCGCGGCGGACCTTGTAAATTCGAAGCCCCAATCAGAGCATTCTTTCGACTGATATACGATTATTAAGGAATCGAATCGAATGGAGTTGATCCTTCTGGGTGGGAATTTAATTGCACCTACAAGAAAAACGCTAAATTGAGTTCCAGTATATGAGACAAAACCAAACCATGGAAATTTCAAAACCATACCCGATGATACGGAAAACACCGCACAGCAAATTCATCTGTGAAACTAAATTACAAAAAAATCGAATCATGTAAGAAAAATAGAACATTATATCAATGCTAGTTAATAATAGTAGCCTAATAATTGAAACGAAAAGCTATCTCTTACTCAACCACAAAATTGTATGGTTCCCATAACTAACTAGAGCGAGTTGGTGTCGCCACCCCTAATTCCTTTGCCAGAAAAGATAATGTTTGGTGCCATACTAAATTGTGGGAGTTGGGGACACACGATATGCATTACGAGTTTAATTCGACATATAGGTATTGCTATTATACATCACCCATAGATAAATTTACACCAATATATCCCAGGTCTTAATATACATTGAGTACTTGTATGAATCTGGAAAACTAACTCACAGCTAGATCGTTTGATAATACCTGGGACCAGCTTCTTTCTCAATGGTCGAAGGAGATTTCTTCAGCTTGCTCAGCTTCTTACCCTTCGTCTGTAGCTGTTTCAGAGCCAGAAACGAGCCTCTCAAAACGTCATCGCTGATCCCCTCGTCGAAATTAGATTCCATGACAACGCCCTGCAGCATGGAAACGGACCAATAACGATGAAGGTATTGATGGGCGCCGTATTGATTGATAGAAGGGTATTGATTGAAGAGCGCCGCATTGTATCTGACATGTTGTTCCTTTTCAACTTGTTGATCAAACCGGATTGACTGTCCCGAACTCATCTCCGAAATCAACCTTCATGTTCCAGCTTTTTACTCCCGTAACCAACCCATTTTTCATACTCAATTCTCCACTACTAATTACCTGTATGAAAAGCCTCTCAATAGAATCCCTCGTCAGGCCAACCATATACTTCAACGAAATCCAGCTTTAAACTTCTTCCATGATCAGCCATCTTGAACCTTGCGCTCAAAAATATTACGCACCATCCACCGTCCGCCCTGAAATCTCTGTCCACATAGCCTTAAACTCATCTCAGCTACAAGAAGTGTTTATTTGTTATTTTGACCTTGTATATACACACATATACCTATATTGTTATTTTCTTTTCTTCTGAAACACCGATTTTGTTTCCTCATCAAGAGACGAATTTATTCTGTTAATAATATTGTAATTGTGCATCGCCCGTTTTGTAAATAAATAAATAAACGGGATCCAATTTACTAATAATCTAATCTAGTTACGGAGCTGTGATGGGCAAATGAGATTCATCGTCATAAGAAAACCGTTGAACCAATGAAAGGCAGAAGTGATTAGGCTGGCTGGTGATCAACTTTTTATTATTAGTATTAGTACATAAAGTAACTCAAGTAAAGTTCGTAAGCCCTCTCCTCTCCCGAAAGTGCACAGAAATAAAAACTTCACGATTCACCTAAATTGAGTAGTGCAATTTATTATATATATATATATATATATATATATATATATATATATATATATATATATATATATATATATATATATAAATCAAACGCTCTTTGTACAGTTGATATCAAATTTTGAATAATTTTGTGGCTACAGTTTTTAAAATGATGTACCTTTTGTAAGATTAATAATTCAGGATTCCTATAAGAAACATTCCAGCCATGCAGCATGATCTTGAGGGGAATGAATTTTCGTTATTTTTGGTTGTATATATTTATGTTAATTTGTATTAAAGTTTAGGCAATTTGTGTCCAAGAAATCTTTATAGGAGCATCTTAAGGCAATAAATCTGTTTCTATTTTGTACTCACCGATCCCTGAAGATTGCGGATTATATACATTCCAAACTACAAAAATCAAAAATTTTGCTCTTGCGCCATAAAAATCAAACGTTTGAAAGAGAGGGTGAGTTCGTTGGCCAGCAATTTTTAAGCATAATACATTGATCAAGTCAGTACGAGGAATCCGATTTTTTAGGTCTCGTCGCGCGGCGCGTCACATGCAGGGGGTAATTAAAACACTTTTCATATTTCGTCATTTTAAATTAGAAAAAAAAAAGTTTCTAAAAGGTAAAAAAATACGAGGAATCCGATTTTCTAGGTCTGGTCCCGCAGCGCAACTCATTGAGGGGGTAATTCCAACACTTTTCAAATTTCATCATTTAAAATTTGGAAAAAATAATTTCTAATAGGTGGAAAATACGAGGAATCCGATTTTTCAGGTCCCGTCGCGCGGCCCGTCACATGGAGGGGGTAATTTCAAGACTTTTCATATTTCGTCATTTTAAATTTGAAAAAAATAGTTTCTAGTAGGTAAAAATACGAGGAATGTGATTTTCTAGGTGTCGTCCCGCGGCGCAACTCATGGAGGGGGTAATACCAAACACTTTTCAAATTTCATCATTTAAAATTTGAAAAAAAAAAAATCGAATAGGTAAAAAAAAAAAAAAAATACGAGAAATCCTATATTCTAGGTCTCGTCCCGCGGCGCGTCACATGGAAGGGGTAATTCCCGATTTCCATGTCTTTACTAAGGCCTCCCTGATGGATAGGAAATTATCACAATTTGCATCAATCAAACCGTAACATAACGGAAAACTTTTGATAATTTTTGCATACAACGACTCGTTGTTACGTTTGTTCACCTTCTTCTCTCTTTAAGGCCATTGTGGACAGGAGTTTAATATGATTCTGAGATAAGAGATAGAGCTACGGCCGCACCAAAAGTTTATTCCATTTTTGTTGGAACATTTTCATTAAAAATTAAAATTTAACTATGGAAATGTTCTCAAGACGAATACGAGATTAGAAGTATCATTCAACATTTTGAAATGTTTTTTCTAAAATTTTAAATTTTGACTTCAAAATTGCAATTACAATTTTTTTTTTTCTTTTTTTTTAAATACGAAGAAGAAAAAAAACAGGTTCAAGCGTGTTTGGAAACTATTTGAGAACAAAATGGAACAGTCAGTAAACATTTTCCTTGATAATCAGAGACGTGAGGCGAAGTTTAGGTCTGACGAACGTGATCCTCGAACCTGACGAAATTAATCCTTTTCGTCTCTGAATCTGAATTTTAAATCCGTTTTGTTCTTCGAGGTTAAGTTCTTTCATAAAAAACTTCCAAAGTTTATCTTGGAAATTGTTCAAAATTCATCAACTTGTGTTACAATATGGAAATTGGGGCGCTGAATCCGAATAGAATTCGTTTCGCACTAGAACGCTTCGTTCACCAAGTATCTCAAATTTCAAGAATTGCATAGAAATCTCCCCAAAAAAAACCACTGATTGACCCCTGTATGGTGGTTAAAACCCACTAGAAATATTCAATAATACATGCAGATAACCTACCTAAAAGATGAAAATTTAAAAATAAAAAAATAATTTTACGAAACTGAATTTGCCTAAAAAGCCGAGCGGGCACTTACTGGAACCACCTGGGCTTCATTCTGGAAAAACTTTTTGTATTAAAAATTTATTTTGGATCTTAAATTCGCAATTTCTCCCCTAAAACTCACAGGAAATTTGACGAAAATGCTTTCTATTATGTATTATGAGTCGCTGAATTCGATTCTGAAATCCGTTTTGCGCTAGGACGCTTCATTCACCAGACATCAGACATTTCATGAATTTCATAAAAATATCCCCAAAATGCCCTTGGGAAATGTCTGAAATTCACCAAAATTGGTATCCTCATGTTTATCGATGCGCTGGATCCAAATTTGAAGTCCATTTTGCTCTCAGAAGCCGCGTTCGCTAGATTCCACAATTTCATGAAAATTCAAAAACAAAATTCTTTACACCATTTCTACGGAGTATTTGAAGGGTACATACAAATTTCGGAGGCCCCAGCTTACATAGGTGCTTCGGAATAGTTTGAAAAAGAATCCGGACATTTTGTTTGAGGCCCCTCTACATCCCAAATTAATTGAGTGCCAACTGAACACCAAAAACAAAAAAAAAACAAAAAAAAAAAAAAAAAAAAAAAAAAAAAAAAATGCATCGAAAAATGAGGGAGTTATGGTGGTTCAAACTCTGGTCTTGCACCGAAAAAAATCTGCTTAGTAGACTTAATGGTTTACAGAAAAATAAAAATTGTTTTCCCCAGAACATCACTTGAGCCCGTTTTTGCGTTTTCCCTGATGCATCTCTCAGAGAATGGTGTTAACCATGCGGCTGTCCTTGGTCATCTGTTGCTGCTATCGGCGACCACTTTTGACATGGATATGTCTTTTGGCTGAGGGTCAAGGAGTTTTTCGCGACACTTTTTTCTCTCCACACAAAATGCAACGCTCCGGCACTTTAGACTATTATTAACTCGAAAAGTGAAAGCTAGGTAGAAATCAGTGAGGTACCGCAATGAAGTACCTAATTCCGCCTTCCTCAACAACCGACTTAGACTTCTGTTTTAGCATGGAACGAAAGTAGCGCGGGAGTTTTTACTTTCCCAACATCCCAACAGAGCGGAAAGTAATGTATATTTTTAAGTTCCCGAAATCCCAACAGAGTGGACAGTATTGTCCACTTTTAGTTTCCCAACATTTTAACATGGATATGTCTTTTAGGCTGGGGTTCATTAAAATTTATGCGACAGGAAAATAATGTAACGTTTTTTGGTTTTGATACATCTTCTGCTTCAATCATTTACAACTTCCATTACGCTTCATGGGAAAGACATATCCATCCATGATCTTTAGGTCTTTCTTATGAAGGGAGAGCTTAGTGGATTTCTGTATTAAACTGGTTGATTTCATGATAGCTCATGATTATCACCCTAAAGTCTGTAGGACTATCAATTATATTATTGCACATGCGCATCCTTCCTCTTCACATTACCACGACGTCGCCCATTCCGGTCGCTTGTGTGATATTGGGTTTTTCACTTGTTCCAAATGATGTGTATAATTTTAATTTCACAGACCTGCAAGAATGCAACAAGGAGGTTGACAAACTTATATTAGAAGCGGAGAAGAATCGGGGTTCGCCTACACTATTTCATAAAATCGTGTTTGTTGTTTCAAGTGTTTATGTGTAGACTTGTCTGTATGTGGATGCCTTATTTATGTGTTGTGGACTTGGTGGACTATCCCTCTGCATCTTGGATGGCCAACTTTCACAAACCCATATTACAGGTAACTTTTGAAGCTGAATCGATTGTGACTGATCTTCAGACAAGTCGGGCTCACCTGGATCACGATTTCCGACATACCTACGTACCTACCTACTCTCGAATGATAATAAACCCATGTGTAATCCAATTCGGAGGAGATTAGCTGGTAGTAAAGAAGTAAACTTGTTCAAAATTGTGACATTTATAAGTTCAATTTAATCACGTTCAGAACTGTAGAGAAATTGATGAGGTTTATGTGTTGGTTTGGTGGTATGTACTGTACTTTGTTTCTTGCATGTTTCATGGTGATTAAGAGCAGATATACAGAGAATTTGCAGGAACATAGTCATAATGACCTATTAGTTGCATTGTTGCGTGATGCAATATCATAATTTAATTGATTTCACTTATTCGATTATAATCATTATGAATTCGTCCAAGGTCTGTAAAACGGCCATTGTCACTGTTTGTCATTAATATTCATTTGTTTAGGGGTGGAGGTTCGGAGAGTATCCTGAGAGGATAGGTGAACATATAACCTGGAAACATAGACGGTTTGGTGAATGTGAATCATTTCAACAACTGTTGTAAGTTAATGAGTCAAGCAGTAGTTGCGGACCAGTAGAATTTCTGTGAAGGAGAAGTATGAGCTCATGTTTTCTAGCTTCCCAGTCAAATCAACTGACATTTGTAGGGCATTTTATTTTTCATGATTTTTTATTCAGTTTCCTCAAAATTTCAGAGGTTTTCACAGCTTCACAACAGAAATTGACTGTTGAGTCATCTGGCCTATTAAAGTCAACATCGGTGATATTTTTCTCTACTTTTCAGAGGTTCTTGGAGCGTCTGAAGAAAATTCGGATTTGGAATTACCATGTGTCTCCTTGAAAAATGATGAGCTAACAGAACCAACCTACGAAGGTCAGTTGAGCAACATAATTGATTGATGTGAAGAGGAGGTGTTGGTTGATAACCTATTAAAGTCAACATCGTTGATATTTTTCTCTACTTTTCAGAGGTTCTTGGAGCGTCTAAAGAAAATTTGGATGTGGAATTACCATGGGTCTCCTTGAAACATGATGAGCTACCAGAACCAACCTACGAAGGTCAGGTGAGCAACATAATTGATTGATGTGAAGGGGAAGTGTTGGTTGATAACCTATTAAAGTCAACATCGTTGATATTTTTCTCTACTTTTCAGAGGTTCTTGGAGCGTCTGAAGAAAATTTGGATGTGGAATTACCATGGGTTTACTTGAAAAATGATGAGCTACCAGAACCAACCTTCGAAGGTCAGTTGAGCAACATAATTGATTGATGTGAAGAGGAGGTGTTGGTTGATAACCTATTAAAGTCAACATCGTTGATATTTTTCTCTAGTTTTCAGAGGTTCTTGGAGCGTCTAAAGAAAATTTGGATGTGGAATTACCATGGGTTTACTTGAAAAATGATGAGCTACCAGAACCAACCTACGAAGGTCAGGTGAGCAACATAATTGATTGATGTGAAGGGGAAGTGTTGGTTGATAACCTATTAAAGTCCACATTGGTGATATTTTTTTCTACTTTTCAGAGGTTCTTGGAGCGTCTGAAGAAAATTCGGATTTGGAATTACCATGTGTCTCCTTGAAAAATGATGAGCTACCAGAACCAACCTACGAAGGTCAGTTGAGCAACATGATTGATTGATGTGAAGAGGAGGTGTTGGTTGATAACCTATTAAAGTCAACATCGTTGATATTTTTCTCTACTTTTCAGAGGTTCTTGGAGCGTCTGAAGAAAATTTGGATGTGGAATTACCATGGGTTTCCTTGAAAAATGATGAGCCACCAGAACCAACCTACAAAGGTCAGTTGAGCAACATAATTGATTGATGTGAAGGGGAGGTGTTGGTTGATAACCTATTAAAGTCAACATCGGTGATATTTTTCTCTACTTTTCAGAGGTTCTTGGAGCGTCTGAAGAAAATTTGGATGTGGAATTACCATGGGTCTCCTTGAAACATGATGAGCTACCAGAACCAACCTACGAAGGTCAGGTGAGCAACATAATTGATTGATGTGAAGAGGAGGTGTTGGTTGATAACCTATTAAAGTCAACATCGTTGATATTTTTCTCTAGTTTTCAGAGGTTCTTGGAGCGTCTAAAGAAAATTTGGATGTGGAATTACCATGGGTTTACTTGAAAAATGATGAGCTACCAGAACCAACCTACGAAGGTCAGGTGAGCAACATAATTGATTGATGTGAAGGGGAAGTGTTGGTTGATAACCTATTAAAGTCCACATTGGTGATATTTTTTTCTACTTTTCAGAGGTTCTTGGAGCGTCTGAAGAAAATTCGGATTTGGAATTACCATGTGTCTCCTTGAAAAATGATGAGCTACCAGAACCAACCTACGAAGGTCAGTTGAGCAACATGATTGATTGATGTGAAGAGGAGGTGTTGGTTGATAACCTATTAAAGTCAACATCGTTGATATTTTTCTCTACTTTTCAGAGGTTCTTGGAGCGTCTGAAGAAAATTTGGATGTGGAATTACCATGGGTTTCCTTGAAAAATGATGAGCCACCAGAACCAACCTACAAAGGTCAGTTGAGCAACATAATTGATTGATGTGAAGGGGAGGTGTTGGTTGATAACCTATTAAAGTCAACATCGGTGATATTTTTCTCTACTTTTCAGAGGTTCTTGGAGCGTCTGAAGAAAATTTGGATGTGGAATTACCATGGGTCTCCTTGAAACATGATGAGCTACCAGAACCAACCTACGAAGGTCAGGTGAGCAACATAATTGATTGATGTGAAGAGGAGGTGTTGGTTGATAACCTATTAAAGTCAACATCGTTGATATTTTTCTCTAGTTTTCAGAGGTTCTTGGAGCGTCTAAAGAAAATTTGGATGTGGAATTACCATGGGTTTACTTGAAAAATGATGAGCTACCAGAACCAACCTACGAAGGTCAGGTGAGCAACATAATTGATTGATGTGAAGGGGAAGTGTTGGTTGATAACCTATTAAAGTCCACATTGGTGATATTTTTTTCTACTTTTCAGAGGTTCTTGGAGCGTCTGAAGAAAATTCGGATTTGGAATTACCATGTGTCTCCTTGAAAAATGATGAGCTACCAGAACCAACCTACGAAGGTCAGTTGAGCAACATGATTGATTGATGTGAAGAGGAGGTGTTGGTTGATAACCTATTAAAGTCAACATCGTTGATATTTTTCTCTACTTTTCAGAGGTTCTTGGAGCGTCTGAAGAAAATTTGGATGTGGAATTACCATGTGTCTCCTTGAAAAATGATGAGCTACCAGAACCAATCTACGAAAGTCAGTTGAGCAAAATAATGATTGTGTTTTGCGTCACATAAAATATCTTGACGGAAAACTTGGCAGACCCCCAGCGTGCAGCGGTACGACACACAGTGGATGGAAACAGCAGTTTTTGTGCAAAAACTTCTTAGATGAGCCAAGTGGTTGAACTTGATATGAATTCTCATGTTTTTTGGGGTGCTGAGTCGATTGAAACCATTCTCGACTCGCTAACTATAATAGCTAATCGGATAGCAACGTTTTAGCGAATTTTCTTAGAAAATGAAGCTATTGCAATGGCTCCAAAAATTTTAAAATGAAAATTTTAACAAATTTTCATCATGGAAATCCGTTTTGAAGTATTCTGAAACGATTCCTGGATATATATCCTCTATGTATATATATATATATATATATATATATATATATATATATATATATGTATATATATATATATATAACTCTTAATACGAAAACAAAAACAACAAAGAACTCACGTCTGAAGGTTTCGATCCGATCTTCTTCGGCGGAGAACGGCGATCAAATTAATACACAAGACTCTTGAATGAGTGCGTAGTCGGATTATTCTAGTCCCAGGACGACCGGAGATGACCTGCACTTTTGGCACTCTATCAAAGTTAAATAATCACTTGATTTTTCCAAAAATCCTCATTATCACTGCTTACTCTTGGTGATGCACCAAAAAATGTGAAAAAATGATCAGGTACACCTAAACATGTATACAATACATGGTATATTTCGTCTTGGGGAATTTCCCCAGTTTTGGAGGCGTAACCAATCATCAATAACTGCTACACCAAAACCTTAATTTCAAGCGTACGACCAATTACACACTCAATGCCTTCTCAAAATGTTCTGCATGCCCAAATGGGGAAACTAAGGGCTAAGTTTGTGTCTGAAGGTATCTAGGAAGGAACAATATAAAAATGGAAAAACAGTTTTATTAACGCTTTCATTTTTTGAGGTTTTTGCACGCTTCCATCCACAGTGCGACATCTTGTCAAATTTGACGTATTTACCAACACCTTTTGTTCATTTATTTATTTCAATTTTTTTTATTTACCTATTCAGTTTTTCTCCGGAATCCAATAGTGACTACGGCGGAAACAAACAC
Organism: Adelphocoris suturalis; assembly: GCA_030762985.1. Taxonomy (NCBI): domain Eukaryota; kingdom Metazoa; phylum Arthropoda; class Insecta; order Hemiptera; family Miridae; genus Adelphocoris; species Adelphocoris suturalis. Next base: position 24,974,774 of record CM061042.1, read on the forward strand.
AGTAACTATAAATGAATATACGTACAGTTCAAAGAGACAAAGTTAGAATTTAAAAAAATTTAATTTCATTTATTACAAATTTCATTTGATAATAATTAGATACATTTTTGAAAATTTCTAAATTATATCTTCGGCGGAATGACAGAAGAAAAGGCAAACTAGTTATTTTTGTGATTTGTTAGTAGATCGTAAACTAAGCCGAGTGCCCTGTTTTGTTTTAAGGAATAGACTGTTTACTATTGAAGAATAATTCAATATTCCTAGTATAAAACAGTCAACCAATGTTATCTCGCAAGATGGCAGCTTCAAAATCAATGTTTATTATCAATGACTTATTTAATGAGATTTTTTCCCCGGAATCCGATAGTGACTACAGTGGGAATTGTTTCCCCCGAAATTTCACCATATTTTAGGGAACATTCTCCACATCAAGCGCCTTCAAAATTGTTGAAAAGCCTGCACTACTTCAATGAGTTGCGGGATTATAGAAGACATTATGCAGGGGACTTCTGTATCCACCTAAGAACCACTTCTCGTCCGAAAGACTACATCAGCTACGGGTCAGGACGAACTGCAAGACAATGGATTTCATTCCATAAAAATGTAAAAAAAAAAAAAAAATAATAATAATAATAATAATAACAATAATAATAATAAACCAAAGTAAAAAGGTGGTTACTGTTTTTTCCCTTTTGTAGCCTTCGGGTGCTGTGTATTGTCGGTTGATAACTGTCTAATGCTAAGGGGTTTTCATACTCGCATTATAGAAGCGACTGATGGAGGCGAGATAAGGCCAAATAATACTTCTCTCAACTGACTGGCTTCCCCAAATACCCACTCTTTGGAGTTGAGCCACTCTGAAACAGGTGAACAAGTTTCCCCATTCAGTCCTTAGAGTGGAATTGAGTTGTCCCCTCTCTTGTTCCCAAGCCAGAAAAGTGACACTGTTACAGGTGGGTCAGGTGCCACAGCCCCACACACAGCCAAATAACACTCATCTCAACAAACTGGCTAGCTCTCCCGAATACCCGGGAGAGCTAGAGGAACCTGCCGCAAGGGAGGCAGTTAGTTGGACGTGGGTTGAAGCTTCCAATAACCAGTTCAAAAAAAAGTTCAACAAATAATCAAAAAGGAAGTGAGAAATAAGTTACATAGTTGAAATATGATACATAGAAATATGGTACATAGTTCATAATTTAAAATCAATGCAAAAATTCTGTTAGTGCAAGAATATAGTAATAATAGTATGCAAAGAATAGAAAAAGAGGTCAAGAAATAAGGGACACAGTTGTATAACAATTCATACTTCAAAACCAATGCAATAATTCTGTGTTTATGCAAAAACAATGTGGTTAGCACTGTAGTGGATACGAATGATATGTATTCAATTTTTTCGGTTCATGTTGTAGAAAATGGTGGAGAGGAACCCTAACACTGGCGATGTATACCTAATCTATATTGGATGGTGATAAAAGTAGAATAAGTAACGACCTATGACTTCTGCTGAATGCGAACGTATTGTAGGTAATAGTGCCCAAAATCACATCTTCGGCAATTGGGGCTTCCAGATCATTATGAATGATGTTGTATGTAACGTACCACTGTATTAAGGGTTAGCCGGAGTATGCGTTTCTGGGTAGTCTATATTTACTTTATGTAGCATTTGGCTGCATCCCCAGAGACCGCATGAAATTGCCAAATTGGCCTGCTGACAGTTAAGATAGGTTAACCTCTTCTTCCATACACTAAGCTTCAATCATGAGGCCAGGAGATGCTGTTTTGTTCGTTGTCTTGCTTTAGTGACAAGATGGTACATGTGCATGGACCATACCTATCTTTCATCTAAGAAAAGGCCAAGGTATCTTACATCGTTCTTGTATGGAATCAAGACCTCCGAAAAGACTGATGGCTGGAGTTGAGACACGCAGTAAGTAAGTAGATGTTAGATACTAGAGAAGATTTTTGAGCAAGGGTCCTTATCCTGAGACACGCATTTTCGTTGAATTAATCATGATTTTGCGAGTCAATAACACGAATTAAACTTGTAAAAAGAACGCATATCGGCAAATATAAATCAATATCAAACTGTGACAATATAAATGGCAAGTTAACTAAGATGACAGCTTCAATGCTGAATTATCAAACAACTCGTTTGAAAGTTGAATTTAACTGAGGAATAAAAATACGATTGTTTTACACTTAATTAAATAAACACTCCAGCGGAAGGCCTACGCGTAGCTTCACCAAACCACAACGATGAGCTCAACCATAACTTTTACGTGGGTGAGAGCAAGTGAATATACATGGCAATGAAGGTTCAGATGCCCTTGCAAGGAGAGTCATTCATTGGTGATAACTCCACCGATATGTTGCCTATACGCATTCAGGATCAAATATCCTACATGCAACATGAAGCCAATTCCATCTGGCATGAGCAATGGCAGGGTGAGGTCACTGGTCTGCGTGGTGTCTTTCAGGAGTAGTACCTGATGGGCCTTTTCGTAACCTAACTTCGAAGGGGGAACGAAATAGTGGTCAACCGGGTTGTCACAGGCCATATCCTCCTTTCTCACTGACAACTGCTTAGAACAAAATCTCTCTTGAAAGAGCTGTTGAAAAAACTGGCGAAGGAAAATAGATAAAAAGTGAAAAATACAGTAAGGATATAATATATTTCCTAACTTTTTTGACAGAAATGTCAATAATAAGGATAGGTATCTGAACCAAGTGGAAAAAGGTGAGGGAAAAATAAAGGCGAATTACATTTTTGGAAAAAAATCGTTCAGCATGTGTTCGCGAGGAAACCAAATTGAAAAAAATAATGATAATAAAATATTCCTGATAATGTAGAATTTATTAAAACTTACTGGTGCAATGTGAAAAGCAATCCGGTGAAGTATCGTAAAGTAAACCATATCATATATTAGAGATATATAGTTCAGATTCGTCAAATACTTCTTCGGCCACCCAAATTGTACTACGAGGTAATGGGATGTATCTAAAGTTAGTTAAATATAGAAATTTTAAATTTGGACTTCTTCCGTTAATTCACAACCATTTATATTCATTCTGGCCAGTATGTAACTGATCTGTATTTTTACTTGATGACTTGTATTTTTGAGATACGAGCTTGCGAGCATCCAGACCACCAAACTATACACATCCTTCTGAACTACACGTCCAACTAATCTAAATTTTTACTGAGGAATCGACTAGTTGATGTTATGCATTTTGACATTTTATGTCTTTACTATGCCACATAACTCTAAAACTGTGACGTTACGGTGTGACGAAGAAAGCGTTATGAAAACTTTCTAATGATTTTCACGTACAACCGATTTGTTGCTACGGAACTTCAACTTCGCCAGTTATCATCGTACAAAAATCGTTCACCACTCGTTGGATAGCTCTCGATTTACCTAACCATATTACGTTAACCACTGCAGAGTGCGTGGTCGACAAGCTGCGGTATGAGCGTGATTGTTTAAATAATTGTTTACACACAGGTGATCATTCTCAATAATTTATATTGTGAACACGATTGCAAGCATCATCATTTTTTTAAACAAACAAAAAAGTACGAGGTACGTAGTGTGGGTGCGGGAAGGGGCGCAAAGACATAAAATGTCCCTCGTGGTTGCGTACTTGTACGAAAGCTGTACCCACCGTTTGTGTTTTGATACATTCTCTAAGAGACAACTCAGTTAAATATTACATTTCAGTTTCGAAGAGTTTATAGTGAACGTCGTCATTTTTTCAGTAGTACGAGGTAATTGGTGCTTTACTACGAGGTAAAGCACAGAAAAAATAAACCTGTGTAATAATTTGCAGCGTTTTTCCCCCTCCCTTCAATGCAGAGGCAGTTCTGACGCTGCAAGAGGGAAACCATAGGTATGCATTACAAAGTTGGTGCCTACAGCAATTTGTGTCTGATGTGCGTAGATGGTAGGGGAGAAGATTTCCTCTTGCATAAAGACTGCATTCCGACCGCCACCGTTTCCCGAACCCCACACACCGCCGCACTGTGGGGCAGAATCGAAAAAACCTGGCCAAAATAAGAAAAATCGAAAGTTGGATATTTCTACTGGTAGATTGTGTTTTGGTCACCTCACATCCCTGAGAACTCATTTCAAAAGTATCTGACCTCTGGACCCTTATTCCGGCAGAGTAACAATCGGAAAAACATTGACGTGCTCCAATCATCGATCAACCTGTTAATAGATAAGCTGGAAGAAATAACTGCTAATTTAGTATTGTTCCGATGTTTAGTAGTGACGTTTCGGGCCGGATCTATCTGAAAATATGTCAGCAAACGGTAAGAAATTATTATCACAATTTAAAAGTCGTTCATTAGTGAAAGTAGTAGTTTTTCAAAAATGAGATTATTTCATTAGTGAAAATAACTACGTATTGAATGTCGATTCTTTTTTTGTTCGATAGGGTAACTATTCTACTAACATAATCCACTGAGATCGCCCGCTAACATGCGCTATTCTTGACGTCATCAACTTTTGTAGTTGAAAAACACGATTTCAATGAAAGTAACGGAAATTTTGTTTTTCTGTAGAAACCGCCGGTGTGAGTAACAGCTGTTCAGCAACAACTTCAAATGTGAGGCTTCAACTTTGTGAATGGTTGTGGAATTCTAATAAGATAGAGTTGGACGATAAAATTAAATTTCTAACTGACCAAATTGTTGATTACTGTGGTCTATGTGAATACGATAATCATCAAATTAAGCTCAAGATCAAAACATTCAAATTCGAATATCTGACAAGAATGATCAGAGCCAGCAGAAACAAGGCTTTTTTCATCAAGAAAAATTCGCAGCTTTTAATCGTGTCCGATCCGTTTCCATCCTCTATGCGGGAAATTAAGAATACGACTGCAAAACCATTCTTTTCAGAAACAATAGCTTTGTTTGAAACCCCAAACCTCCTCCCTCCTCTTGTATTTCTAGTGTCAGATGATTCTGATTCATATGAAGGCATGTATCTGTCTGTATATATATATTGCGTGAACGCGTTTTATTTTCTTATCGCCTTTAACACACTTCCTACAGGTGTAAAAATATGTTAGTTACGATTAGCAATAATTTATTTTGAAACAACAACATTAGTAAGTCTATACCGACTATATCTCTTGCATTTTTTTCTATACCTATTGTTATGGACTTCAACTCATATAAACCTCATTATCTAAATAAATTTCTCACCTATACTTCTCCAAACTACCTCAATATTGTTTAGTGCCCAGCACCGTAAAAAAGGGTATCTCATTAGTTTTCCCTAAAATTTCAGTAAAAAAGTTCATATTTTTCAAGTTTTTTAAAGAGAAAAATACCTAAAAAAATCATAAAGGAACTGTTCTGGACTTTTTTCAATATTTTTTTCGTGATCAGCGCCCCCCAAAACATAGACAAATACCTTCAGAATTTTGGCCAGGTTTTTTTTCGATTCTGCAACACTTTGCGCCGTAAGATACCTTCAAGATTCGGTCCTTTTTTATGAAAGACAAATTCAAATTGGAAAAGGACCAATGGACCAATTCATTTTGCAAAAGGAAGAATTCATTTTGTAAAAAGACGAATTCAATTTGAAATACTCGAAATGATTTGATTCAACAGGGCCGAACAGTGCGGGAATTCACGAAGAATATACGGCTCACCTTTGTAAATAAATCAAAATTTCATCAAAACGTTTCCGACAATGATACAATGAAAAGAAATAAGTTATTTGAAAAAGCCCTTTGGTTGTACAACATTAACATGCAAATATGAGCATAAGTCAATGCGGAGAAATTACAATTGAAAATGACTAAAAGGAATGAAGTCTAATGAGAGTGTAACACAAAAATAAACTTTCAAGGAGTCGATTATGTAGATAAACAACACTCTACTGAATGAATTAATCTAGTTACAGATGTTATGAATATTGATACTTGTGCTTCATGGTCTGAAGTCTGTGAATATAGTAAAGGAATGCGTTATACTAGTTTTCATGGGCGACGGAATTACAGGAAAAATTAAAAGAAATTAGTTATTTAAAAAACCCTTTGGTTGTACAACATTAACATGCAAATATAAGCATAAGTCAATGCGTAGAAATTAGACTTAAAAATGTCCAATAGGAATGAAGTCTAATGAGAGTGTAACATAAAAATAAACTTTCAAGGAGTCGGTTATGTAGATAAACAACATACTCTACTGAATGAATTCATCTAGTTACAGAAGTTATGAATATTGATACTTGTGCTTCATGGTATTTCCTTATCAAAAGCAGCGGTTATTTGGGTAGGTTAATCTAGCAAGACAAACTCAAGGCAATATTACAGTAATGACCAACTTGTGACTGAGCTGGTCAGAAGCGTTTCGTCGTCCTATGATGAAAACATATTGATAAATAAGTATATTACGACCGCACTGCCATCACTACTTGAAAATAATGTTCGTAAACTATGCTGGTTAACTATTGTGATAGAGAATATTGAATGTCTAGTAGCAACTGTGAATATAGTAAAGGAATGCTGTTTACTAGTTTCCATGGGCGACGGAATCACTCGACAGCCAGACGTTTAGAGACGAATAAATCAATATTAAAATTTAACTGAATTTCTTTAAAATGCGTACGTACTATTACCGAGCACATTATGAAGCGTTCTCGGTTAACACAACGTACTGGATAGAGGAACTGAAAACATCCGGTGTGATGGAAATTCTACGTTCTTCGGATATTGAAACATAACTCGATCCACTAATATCGATCGTGACTTTAGAGTCGATCCATTTTTCTCTTTTCCCCTTTTTGAATGAACTGAATAGTATAAAGCAGGACGACAATTAATTTTGGTGGTCAGTTTGCCGTTTAGTGACGGAGGACAACAAGGGTCCCCTTAAAATCGAGCCTCTTGCACCCTTTAAACACACTGTTCAATGCCGCTAATGACCCTTAGGTTAATTTTATAATTAAATGGAAAATAATAATTTTGGGAATCACAATTCATTATTCAGAATTATAGCTAATAAACCACTCGCGCAGAGCTCACCAAAACGATGGGGAAAAGGGAGAGGGGCTTCTCAACTTGTACAAATAAGCCTCAGCCGAGGGCGAGTACTCTCTCTCTCTACAAACCCTTGTGTAATTATTTCAGTGAAACCTTTCCTCTGTACTAGACGATGTAACTCCAGACCTTCAGCTAGTATATATATTTGGTCAGTTTGATTTCCAGTCCTCCCTTGGGCAAATTTGTGATAGGTGACCGCTGGATTCGTCCAGGTACCATTTATGACAAATTGCTTCCACCTTACCCTACCTGTTCGAACGGTGACGGCTGACGGCTCTGGTACCCTCCTAAAACAGTCCTGTCCTTTCAAATTATAGTGGATGGCAGATGGCTAAAGATCCATCGGATCTTCGACCGATTTCAAGTCTCTCACCTCAAATTCACCTCTACATGGTCAAGTGGTGATAGTGGAGCTCACGAGCTTTGGTAACGCTCTTGAACAAGTAGATAATCATAAGTTACCAATGGATGGCGACGGCAGGTACCAAGGTGCACGGGTACAACATCCAGCTAGCTTCCTTAATCGATGTACTGAACGAATTAAAATATAATTAACAAATACCTTTGATTTCGGAGAGAATAGAAATAGTAGGACTAGCGTAGCGTTGCGACAAAATAGTGAACCTTGTACATAGTATCACCCACATCTTGACAGGTTACGTATGTTTGTTTGTGAATTTTCCACTAGCGATTACTAAAGCGTATAAAAGAGCAAACTGCAGCCTATTCGGATACAAATCCGCTAGTACCATGAAGTTATTTCAGCTTCTATCATTTCCCCAAAAGAGGAAAAATAAAGGTTTGGACAATAAGTTAGGACTGAGAGACCAGTGAATTTTCCGGGAAAATAGGTTCAGAACGGGTAAAAACTTATAAAATCGGATATTAATGTTAAAACCCGTATTTAATGTGCTTTATATTGCCAAGTCAGTAGGTACTTTTGAGTAGTAATTAAGTGACCAAGACGTAGTGGTCTTTGTGTTCTTGGGCAAATGAGGGATGCTCCACATATTTTGCCATGCTCACCAAACTTGTTAATGCTACAGGTACAGACGCATTGTAGGTAACTACTAATAATAATTAATGATGAGGTAGGACGGTATTATAAACATTTTTTCTCCATTACAAAAATCATTTATTAATACAAGATTTTAAGTATACGGAAAAAATATAAGAAAGTATATGATCCTTCGATCCATGAATTCAATAGCAACAAGTCTTATAAAAGGTTTGGCAGTTACTGATCTCCAAAATTCATCACAAATTTCTGTAAATCAGAAGTTGAAAAAACAAAAGAGCGTTATCGTCACTCAAATATGCGCCATTATATATAATAAATAGGGAGAAGGGATTTAGATCTTGAATGATACAATAAGTACTACATTCTACCTACACAAAAGAAAATTCAAGTTGAACATTCTGTCAAAAAACGAACGTAAAACTCTATTGATGAAATTACTGAATAAAGCTAAAAAAAAAAAAAAGAAGGAAATAAAAATATATTTTAATAATTTCTGAAAAATATATCAATACTTTTTTAAATTAGTTTAATGTGTACTGGCAACTCAACAAACAATCTAGGGCCTAAAAATAAAAAAAAAAAATAAAAAAAAAAAATTGGATATGGGATCGGTATCGTAACACATGAAATCGATCGCGTAACACCTTGTGCAGGGGGAATATCTGGAAGATCATGGTTCATGTTTAAACTAATACTTAAATAATTCTACCACATAGGTTAGCCAAGGAGAGAGAAAATTTTAATTGAGAAAATAAAGGTCTTACTTGGGCCTCCCTCAAAAAACTTTCATGAGCACCGCGCCATACCGGAAGACAATAGATCAGAATAGAATTCACAAATGCAGGGAAGGTAATTTTGATAACAGACAGAGGTAGAAATTTCTTTAAAAATGTAAAAAAGAAAGACGATCTTTTAATTGTCACCTAGGTATCGTTGACATTCCACCCGCTGGATGGAAAGGCATCCACTAGACTGAATGTGAAACAGAAAAGTAGAAGATTAGGCCTTGCTCTGTAATAGTTTGTCAATCAACTTTATGCCCTCAGCTGGCTACCTACAGATAGCTAACTGCTCATGTAACTTCGTCTGTGGGGAAAAGGGCACCACTACTACAACAATGATTTCCCCACAAAACAGCCTTATAATACTGGTAATAGAATGTGTAATACGTGATGTTTTTTGTGTATTTACATTGATGCATTACGGGCAAACATATCATATATTGTAGCTACTGCTTAAGCAGCAAGATTGCGGAAATTTATTCACGAAAGCCACAATAACAAGAGCCAAATCATCGGCAAAACCGATTAGTGCACCGCCCATATTCAAATCAAAAAGGTCATTCACGTATAAAATAAACGAAAAAGGACACGACAGAGTCTTGAGGAACACCAATTGACATGCGCATCAGTACATTTATTTCACAGTTAATAACAACGAATCGCCTTCTGTTCGATAAATACGAGGGAAAACAATTCAACGAATTAGAATCCAAGCCAATACGACGTAATTTATTTAGCAGTCGTTCATAGTTTATCATATCAAAGGCCGTTCCAAATCAACTATATACTCAAGAGTTGATCGCCTGAATCGGACGCATCAGTTTTCAGAGAACTAACCAAAGCTACATAAAGTAAAATATTTTTGTCTAAACAATCCATCAACTGCTTTTTAACCAATTTCTCATAAATCTTGAGAAGGTCAACAACAATAAATAGGTCGATAATTTCCTACACAAATCCGCGAAACTTTTTTATAGAATAGGTTGACATTCGCTATCTTGAGTGAAACTGGAAGAATTTCGTTTGGAAGACAAAAATTGATCAAATAAACCAACGGATCCGATATTCACAAATTCGAACTGAATTTATCAGGCCGATAAGGTTTCTAATCTTCAACACACTTTAGGATGTCATCTAAAACAACTGGATTAAAAGACATTGCACAATTAACCTTTCCGGGTATCTCTTAACTAGGATTAAAATGCTCAAATTTTCTGAATGAGAATTGCCTACATTGAGGAAATATTCATTGCATTTATTTGCAATATTAGTAGGACTAGTGAAAACCTCACCCTGAGTACACAACTTTTTAATTGGTATATCTTTCGTATTTATTTAGTTATCTCTTTTATAACATTGAAACATAGTTTCACTTTTCGTTATTTTCTGTGGACTGTAGCAACCAAGTGCTTATCACTTCACGGCCGATTTTGGAAATTCCTCATAGTAACTAACCTCCAACGTACAAGAGTGGATACAAAAACTATGATCGGCAGTGAAGGTTTCAAGCAGTGAGGAGTATTTGAAATTTGGCTACATCTTATTCTTGAAAAATGGTATCTGAAATGATAATTCAAGTAGTCGTTCAAAGTCGAGTTGGTTTAATTCATGTAAACCATTATCATGTTCTAACGGAAGGTCTCATAGTTTCAACGCAATACATATGATACAAATGTAGTGCTTAAAGAAAAGGAAGAGGTAGGGGATAGTTGAAAAACTTTCAATTTGACTTCAACGGCTGTATTGCATCTATACTTACTCTTCTATATGATCATCTAATCTGTTACGACCCACTCAAGTCGATTGGTTATCTGACTTAAATTACAATGTTATACACACTATCTTCTACTTTTTTTCCCCAATGATGAGGATGAGAACACCAACACGATGGAAATGTAGAGGGGAAAAAAATTCCTTGTATTGAATCATTTCTCTCGATAACCGAATAAATGAAAACATGAGCCAGTTAAGTAATTCACGGAAAACATTTCGAAATATTTCGATTCCTCGAATATTTGATTTCGCCGTTTCATAATATAAACCTCTCAATACCCTCAAGTGGGAATATAAGTAAGTGTAAAAGAAGGCAAATTTTTCAATAAACGCTGATCGAGCCACTGTCTGACTTACTTAGCAGGCAAAACGACTTAACTCACCACGCAGGTACAACGCTGCGAGTTATTACACAATCGTTCATTATTACTGAGATGGTAGTCCTTCTACGCAGATCATAGTACTATAATAATTATTAAACCCATTATGCAATATGTAATATATGATCAGAACACAGCGCATCGTCCCTCCGAGAAGAGAGCACACTTTTACAGTTTCAAGACCCCGCAATTTAACGCTTTACAGTAAAGATAGTTGGGAAAAAAAAAAACGGGAAAATGATGCTTGAAGTAATTTACGTTAGCGCAAGCTCAGAATACAGCAATGATTTGAGGAAAACGTAATTGGTAGGGTGCTGTCTACAGCCTAACCAACCAATTCCCAGAAAATGTAATCAAAATATGGTGACAGCTAGATCTTGTTCTCGGAGTACACTTTCACGCATGCGCAGGAGCTCGTTCGAAAAGTAGTACCTATTCGCGCATGCGCAGTAAATTCTAATGATTAAATTATGAAATAATAATGAATAAATAATAATAAATACCTCTGAAATTAACCTCTTCCACCCATCCTCCAAATTTCAGCGAGGTCGGGCAACGGGGGCGTTAGAAAATAACGGTTGATGGAATTTACGTTTGCGCATGCGCCGAGTGAAGTATTGATTTGGGAACAACGAAACTCATAGAGGACCATCTTCACCCTAACCGCACATACCATGAAAATTTCATGGTAAGAACCGGTTGACTATTGTGGAAACTAAGCTTGTAACAAGTATTTGCGGACATACACACACTAATTCATGCAAAGATAGAAAGAGAAACACAATGAATGAAAGTTGTTCAGAACACGTAACATGCGAGTGGAAATTTTATAAAAAAAAATATATATATATGTATATATATATATATATATATATATATATATATATATATATATATATATATATGTACATATATATATATATATATATATATATATATATGTATATATAAAAAAAACAGCCTTTCGATTTTAGTGGAGGCCACAACTTTTGTATCTCTCGAAAGTGAAAACAATGCTTCCGCTACCCAATGGTGGACTTGGGAGCAATTGAAGCGATGAAATTTAGCTTTCAGGTACCAATACATCACTAGTAGGTACATCGCACGAACAATTGTTAATACGAAGTTTGACAAGGAAGTTTGTGCTGGAGTTGATTGAGGGGAAATTTAGAAGCCTGCAGAAACAACTCCATATCGCCGATCACGAAACTACCCCTTACGCTCAGATTCAATGGTCTTGGTGAGTAGTTGCTACCTAACAATGTAGAATAAAATGATAATCGAGATCCCTTGGCATAAAACCGAAAGGACAGGACTGTTGTGTTGTGCTATACTCATCTAATTTTTACCCATGGACGTCAGAAAACATTAAAAATACCAGTGTTGTAAGGCTGTTTTGTGGGGAAAAAATCATTGTTGTAGTAGTGGTGCCCCTTTTTCCCACTTACGAAGTTATATGAGCAGTTAGCTATCTGTAGGTAGCTAACTGATGGCATAAAGTTGATTGATAAACGCCCTACCAAATCTACCTGAGTTCAAAAAGTTGATTGACAAACGCCCTACCAAATTTGTTCAATAGGTTACGGTAACCTCAAGGTATCTGCCTGAGGTTAGTCTGGAAGTTACCGCTGTAATCGATAGACGGATACTTACATCTTTGACATGATCCGCTTCAACACTACCTACCTAGTTTATTAATTACCTACCTACTTGAGTGATTGAGCAACTTTTCTGATCATTTTTCAATCAATCAATCAACGCGTGAAACATTTATAACCTCAGGTGGTGATAGTTGATTAGTCATTTTAGTTGTGTACCAACGTATTAATTTGTGTAAGAAAATATCTTACTGAGCCCTATCCGGTCCTATCAAACCTACTTATTACCTACCTTCCTGTTCTGCTACTCTTCTAATAGGTATAAAAATATTAAAGTTCCATTTAACTACTGTTCGAACCTAACAACCAACTTTTATTTCACGATACCTACTGCAGAACGATTTCTTACAATCGTTAAACTAGACCGTCCTACAAACCAATTAGTTAACATGGCGTTCATAGGTTGATTCTGATGACTTATCGGGTTCATTCCAACGGTAACACGGTTAATTATAATGGATTTATTAAAATATAGGTACTGAGAACATGAATGAATAACAAACTTAACGGTCATAATAGAGCACACACGAAAGCTGTAGGAAGCTCCTTTGGGGGCTGGAGGAAGAAGCGTCGGGCTCTGGTTGTTAGTGTTGGAATGATAGCCTTATCTTTCGAATGCATCAGCAATCCACAGGACTGTGGGAATGCACAGAACGGGAAGCTACTTCAATGATTTTAAACACAGAGTAAGATGAAGAGATTTTAATTATTATGTAGAGGTCAACTGATTCGTGGGTATCCACTTGATTTCGAAAGAGGTGCAACCCGCAAGATTTCGGTCGCTGGATCGAAGTGCGACTCGCAGATGTTGAGCACCGTAGCCAAATTGCGACCAGTTACTTCTTTCACCTTCCGTCACCGGTCGCACTTTGCCCATCAGTCACCAACACTAGGAGGGATCACTTGGTCATTTTGCCTCTATCAACCCGTCTGCATTGAACCTCCCTGGCCCATCGAAATTCTTCAGCGATCGATGTAAGTTTTGGAAGGATTACGGTACCGATTTCATAAAAGGTTGTCCTAAAAGGGCTCATTATTGCGGCCCTCAAGTCAATTCAGCCAGACACGTATATTTTGATGCGCTCAAAAAGTACTAGGAAGAATGAAAAGCAGGATTACCTCCGGAAGAAGATGTCAACCCACGCGGGCGGTGAAATTACGGAGACGGAATTCGTTAAGAGCGTCTCTCTCGAATTCCTACCGAACCCGAAACTGAGGTAAATTAAAAATGACGAGAGGATTGGGCAAATCCAAACTTTGAGAGACTGGAAACTGCAACTGTTTATAGGGCTTGGGTCACCAAGTTCGCTTCCTCGTTGGTGCGCCCTGGGTAAAGGGTCGATATTTTGGCGAGTCGCACTTTGTGTAAGGGCTGATATTTTGACGGGACGCACTTTGTATGAATGGGTCGGTCGTACTTTGACAACTTCTTTCGGATGTTGTAACGTTGTAACAAAAATCGCTAAACATGGCTAAAAATGTAATTTATCAATTTTAGTTAAAGATAGTTTATCAATAACGAACGAGAACTTCAAGAGATTTTGGCACAAACTTATGCTGGAAATGTACTTATAATTTCTTCAATATTTGCTAAACAATCGTAAAAACTGTAAAAACCTCGACCCATTTGGATGGACAGTATAGATTTCTCAATCACTTTACCATGAACGTATAGAATCAGTTGATGAACAAAGTACGAGTCGAAATCACTGATTAGTCGACGTAATAAGTAATTGAAATTTGCGCAAGCGCATAGACTAGTACTACCCCAACGGCAATGAAATTTATAGGGGAACGTATAGGAGTCGAATCGAACAATCCATGTTTTCTTAAATTCGGTCCATTAGTCTCGGAGTTTAGTCTGTCTCGATCAATTGTGTGCGCTATAGTTATCACCCAATCAATCACGATATAACTCACAGGGAATTTTCCTGGAACACATACCCATCTACTCCGCGAGTTTGAAAGAAATCGGACCAATAGATGATAAGAAATCGACATTGTGAGAAATTCGCGTTTGATACAGTTGATTCGACGAGATGCAGTTGAGAATAGTAGGGGACCGTCAAGTAGCTAACCCGCATGATCCCTGAAAATTTTATCGGAATCGGATGAAACTTGGTATAGATTTGGGCAGGACCTGAGTAACAGGTAGCAATATTTCCTCCTAATGTAGTTGATAGGGAATGTATTTCTTCAAGATCTCATTCCAGAACCTTTTTGTACATTAATACAACTAAGAACTAAACTTTGTGTGAGTACGAATAGCAAGAGAATGAATGTATAAAATTTCAAATATAAAATTTATTGTTTCCTCCGTGTTATCAATAAATTCTGACAAGGGTAGGTGATTAGGGTGATTATGATGATATTCAGGCCTTAGTTTCATCGAATTTGTTCAACACTGTTGGTGCTTAATTAGAAAAAATAAAAAATACTACTTTGGATTTGTGATTTTTTTTTTTTTTTTTTCCACCAGATTAAATAAAATTGAATCATTTCAAAAAAAAAAAAAAAAAAAAAAAAAAAAAAAAAAAAAAAAAAAAAAAAAAAAAAAAAAGTCGAAAAAGAACATGATAACGTCCGAAAATTCAAAACTTGAAGTCAATAGCGGGAAATATTTCAATAAACCCGAATTTCAGAGTGATAAATATTGTTTTGGGCGTTTTCATACATTTAGGTTTGTATGACAGTAATACTAGTGTAGGTTTGTTTAGTAGTTCACACTAATACGAGTGTTGTCTTCTGGTGGTAGTCAACTGAAAATAGGAGCCCAACCACTGAATCATTATGCTGTAATATTCAACAAAAATATTTTCGTCTTCTATACGGCGTATTGTTATGTACGAGTTATTCAATGCGAAGTTGCATGTAGCAACTTACCTTCCTATCCGTAACATGAATAAGAAATCCCTGCAATGCATTGGATACCGATGAAACATTCGATAACCGGTAAGTAAAACTTATAAATCTGTTGTTTAGGGGAAAGTGTGCTTGATAAATATTAAGTTTGCTCGTGTGCAGTATCAAGTGTTGATGAGTGAACAATGAAACAGATAGGGGACCATATACAGTTCAACCAACGCATTCCCTGATGATTTCGTCAAATTCGGACTTAAACAGTGGAAACTAGGATCGTTAAAGAGGATTTCACATTCAAGCATGCGCAGGAGCTACGAGTTAATATGGCATGATCAAATTGCCAACTATCCTCCGACTTGGGCGTAAGAACAAAAAAAGTGAAGGGATGTGCGATTGTGCATGCGCAGAGTGAAGTACTATTTAGGGAACATTGAAGTTTATAGGGTGACCATCTGCAGTTTAACGGTACATCCCATTAAAAAAAATGTACATTCCATGAAAATTTCATCAAAATTGTATAAGATCTGGAAATCAAGGGCCGCTTTATTAAAGTGAAGTCCGTTTATTAGTATCCAAGTTTAACGTAAACGGTGGATCGATCTTAGTTTGAATTCGTTTCAGTTACATCAAGTTGGGCCGAGTTCCAAAGAACGCGTGACGCAGGACCTTAATCACTGAAAACCCCAGTTGCCCTACCTAGCGTTGATCGAAGATTGAGATCGATGAGATAGAGATATTAGGGCGGGAGCGGGAAACTCAATTTTTGTTCACTTGCCATTATTCGTCCCACGAATGAATGTTCGGTTCGTGTTATAATTCGTTTATTGCGGATTGTGTGATGGATTCAAAGAAGGAGCGCGGGGAAGCAGTGTTCTCCCACTCGTAGAATGAACACCTCCTCGACCGGTGACAACTGAAAGAAGAATTTATGATTCAATATCTTCCTGTCATAATTATTTTGAGATTCTGGAATAGCGAAAGAAGGCAGGCCGCACAATGACCGAAAAATGAATTAATTGGCTGAGAAGTCTAATTCCTCCTCCTACCCTTATCGAGATTAGTCGCGATGAAAAAAATTTGCTAAAACGTTTTGGGAAAATCTTAGAAAACAAGCAAAAGATCTTAGTGAGTGAAGAAAATCTCGTCAACTCAAACATTAATTATAATATTGGTGTCCATGGACCTGTCTGGTCGCCCTGTCGAAGATGGCAGACACCAAGAATCACTTGCCACATATTGAGGAGATTATTTCAGACTGGTCGATCGCGAAAAGAATGCAGTAAGAAAATGGGTATACGATGGATCTGGAAACATACGAGCACGGAGGGGAACGAGACTACAGCCTAATGGTTCACTAATAGCTTAATGGTTAACCTAATGGTTACAGCCTAGTAAGTTATCTTTTGAAATTTGACCAGTTTAATAGCTGCTGGCAACGAACTCATCCTTTTATGTCAAAGCTTGATTTTGTGGGGCAAAAACGGAAAATTCGACTCAATCGTTCGGAAGTTATCGTCCGGAATGACACACATACTTAAGAGAAAGTGTGAACTTCAGTAATAAATTATCTCAGAATGCCTCAAAACGATATCAATGAAGAAATTTTCCATTTTAAAATTATAGGAGACATTGCAATAGTTTCATTTTCCACGAAAATTCGCTATTGTTGAGGTTAATTATAATGTTTGTGTTTTATGCATTTTTGGGAACATCTAGAGAGTTCATAATCGACAGTAGAGCCTTGAAAGTTCGTCGACATAGTAATGCAGCATGACTGGGAATTTTTTCTCGTTATTATCGTTGTTTGGATTGTTATTAGGATTTTTAAAGCCAAATAAAGCCTTGAAACTAAGCTGATGGGAAATACCTAGACAAGTCACGAACGACTGTTCCCTTCTACCAGCGACAACCTTCCGAACAACACAGGAAGTAATTTTTTTTTTTTTTTTTTTTCCTTTTATATCCCGCAATGAGGTTCTGCACTAATCGGTTCATCAGGCATTCAGGCGGCAGGAGGCGGTCGCGACAGGAAGACGAACGAAGACACCGTGGTTGTTATCCTTGCGGTGGGCCAAGGACTCTCACCCGTCGGTCAGGTTCCCCGGCTGTAAGGAGATCTCGACCTGACACTGGCGAGGGGAACGAACAACTAAGTTGTATCTGTAAAGTTTAGCACTGGCTATATAAAGCTTTGAAATGAAATAATAATTACGTAAAAAAGTTACAAGTTCAAAAGTAAAGCTCAGAATGACTTTATTCTTGAATCGTTTCTCCTAAGTAACAGCCTGGGGTTGAGTACAGCCTCATTACTGTAGTCAACAAACAACACAGTAGAGAGTTTTTTTGTTCTTCCCGTAATTTTCTACCCGTGTACGCAAAAAGACTGAAATACCAACTGCGCATAGTTTCGTGAATCATAGTGTTATATTATTCGTTCGATATATTGATTTGAAATTTGTTGCAAATGTTTTGAAATTTGAGCATTTCGAGTGCTAATATATGTGACCGTGCAAGAGAAAAGAGAGCTTAACCACCGAAAGCTTTTTCCCCAAAGAGAATAAATAAATATATATATATATATATATATATATATATATATATATATATATATATATATATATTAATTTTTCTATGTAATATTTATTATTACATTGTATTTGTAATCGCGAAAAACTGCAGTTTTGCAAGACTACTGGAAATTTGCAATTTTTAGGCCCGCTTTCTTCAAACTTTAAAAAATCATAAATTTTCATTGAAAAATTATAGAAAATTAAAAAAAAAAACTATTATGTTCAGCATAATGTGGAGATAAATACAAAAAATATAAACTCAGATTTGACCTCTGACAAGTCAAGCTCCCTTTCCCCTTGTACGGTCGCTTAAAGTTCAATACTAAGTTTATGGCAACAAAACTCGTTCAAAATAACATTCTGCAAATTTTTTTTCCATGGAGTTTTTATAGATTTTTAGCAAGTATTAATGAAATGTGAGAACATTTTTCTGCAAAATTTTATGCGTAAATTTAAAAATGTTTTAGTTCGTCGTTGATAAACTTTTTTCTTCGCTGGAATTTTGCTGAAGAAGGCCAATAAAATGTGAATTAAAAATCTGATAATAGTGGACCGTGTTACGAGGAAAATTCGAGATGAATCGAATCGATATACAAACAAAAAGAAACTAAAAGTGAACTAACATATAGCCTGTTTGACAAGTGCGAATGACAGCACGATTCAAACGGTGTATCTAAATTTAAGATAAATCACTAATTATCAGACAAAAATAATTTATGCTGAATATTATTAAAATAAAAATTGGCAAATTAGCTTCCGCGTGTTACAGGGATTTGAAATTCGCTGATGACGGGCAGCTCGCCTTATATTTGCAAATAAAGGTTGTTTCTCTCTCACAAAAGCGTGGTGTAATTGTTATGAGATGATTGAATCATATCTTCCTGATTACCTTCAGAATCGATGTGAGATCGGATAAGACAAGGCCATGTAAGAATTGTGCATGAGGGATTATAAATGTACCAGTAGTGCTTGAAATAAACGAAATAGGGGACCCTCTCTACAGCCAAACCATCACATTCTCAGAAAATGTTATCAAAATCAAAAGTGTTGAAATTGAGCTTGTTACCAGATTTGCTAATACAGACAGACACAAACACGAAACCGATAATATTTTTTTCTTTTTTATTATCATTTTTTATTGGCACAGTTTTAATAACATTCAACAATAAATATTAAAAAACATTTTGTGTAATATGTAACGGATTATGGAGTAATTGAAGTAAATGTCCAATATATATACACAATTCACACGCTGTTTGGGACGGGAATATATACCCACAGATATCCGATAAGTTTATGTACGAATGATGAAATGAGCGGTGAATCGCTGAACAGCTGATCTGCGCAACAGGTGCCCTCTACTGGCGAATGCACTAACACACGCACTCTCACGTCGCATTCCCTTCGGATCGTTCAAGTCGAACGCGCTGTAAAAACTCATAACGATTTATTCAACTTTAATTGTTTGTTCCCACTCAATTTCGGCTTAAATTGCACACGACTTTTTACTTCTTGACGGCCCTCCCGGCGGATTTGGACTTCAGCGAATACGGGGGCCCCCTTCGCTTCAGAATTCTCAAACACGTAGAAAGTCAGTGTTGCATTTTGCACTATATTTGATAATTTTCTGTTCTTTACTTTCAGCATTTTTTTACATTGATTTCTCGGATATCGTGGGAAAAGGGTTTGTCCATAATTTACCCAATGGGGGTGGTTCTTGACCTCTTTATTTCGGCCTACGCCCACATCTTTTTCACATGTGAAATTACCAATAACTGCATCGAATCACGAGAAAATCGGTTACAAATGAACCACCAATAATATAGTTATTTTTCTAAATTTATTGCTTCAAATCCGAGATTAATTTTGTTCTAGACGTGTTTTGGTTCAAGGTGAGGATATATCCTTTCTTTATTTCCACGAATCACACGAGATTCATTGAGTGAAGATGAGGCAGGACCTGGCGAAAATAACTCCACCACCGAACTCAACAATGTCATTATGGAAAACCAGTAAATTGATAACTTTTTCGCCTTATTGCCAGAATTCGAAATCGACCTGAACCAAGACGAACCTGGACCGTTTGACGACTTCATCATCAAAGTATGGATGTTTCCACATTTGAGCGAATTGATGAAGTATCATTTCCTACGTTTGCGATTCCTTCTACCTCAGCAATAATTGTACAGGATTCTTCACATTACCATACATCTCTCCGTTCCCAAACTGTTCAGCCACTTAGTGCCACAAGAAATAATCGTAAGAAGTATGAAGGCACAAGAAGGTCAAAAGCTAAACCGAAAAAAACCCTGCTGAAACATGGAAACATTCTAAAAAGTTGCACAAGATCACTCTAACTAATGGGTTCGTTGTCACTGATACGAACAATAATGATGATGATCTACATAAACCAGTAGATTATTTCCTTTCTTTCTTTACTGAAGAAGTTATAAATATTATTGTATTTCAAAAGCAATCTGTATAGATGTCAGACAACTGAAAGTGTTGCTAACTTGACTCGAGAGAACATCTTGGATTATTTGGCAGTTGTGTTTCTCATGGACGACGTTCCCATGCCAAATGTTAGAGATTACTGGTCCTCATCACTAAGGTATGAAAAAGTGGCTTCAGTCATTCCCGTAAAGCAGTTTTCGAAAATAAGGAGGTTCCTCCATTTTTCTGACAACTCAGAGCCAACGAATGATATTTATAAGACTCTGATGGAAAAAACAAGAGAGAAATGTGTGGAAACTATATGTTTTGGAGGATAAACAATTCCGTTGATGCATCCATCATTCGATACAAAGGGAAGAAAAATGGCAGCCTTCGCCAATTCATGAAGAATAATAAGCCAGTGAGATGGGGCTATAAATTGTTCGTTCGTTCTGGTGTATCAGGATTCATTTATGACTTCATGCCATACAGCGGGGAGTCAACATTCGATCGAATCAAATTTACTGAACAATAGGATTCATTTTCGTTTTCTGAAAAATGTGTTTTAGCTTTAGCGAAGACGATTCTCGACCAACCGCTCCGGGCGTTGTATTTCGATAACTTTTATTCGTCAGTACGACTAGTATTTTTCTAGCGAAATCAGTATAGAATACTCTCACTGGGAACATTTCGCCCCAATAGAACAGAGGGGGCAGATAAAATACTCGTACTTGTCGGCGATAAAGAGCTGAAAAGAAGTGGAAGAGGATCATATGATGAAGTTGTCCATAAATCCGAAAAAATGTCTTTGATGCATTCGATAATAAAGTTGATATTATTGGATCATCTTATGTTGGAGCAGAACCTGTTGGCAAGATAAGGATGGATAAAACAAGGAAACAGAGCCGAAAAATCAGACGTGACATGCCCTATTGCTATACAACTCTTTCGAATGCCACCGGCTCAACGCTGCCTGAAAATTGGCCTTTTTACGAATACATGGAACAGATTCTGTCGAATCAGGACCCCGGGAGCCATCTCCCACAAACTGAAGAGCCACAACAAGCCGAAGAGGAGCCTAACGATACCGAAGAGGAGGCTGTTGATGCTAAAAGGTCAGCTGACTTGTAACAAAAAGAGAGAGAGAAAGAGAAAGTGTACCGTTATACTTAGGTACAGTTAAGATGGGTTTACTTAGTCAGTCGGTCTCTAAAAATTTCTCAATTTATTCGTCATAAGAAAATATCGTCAAAATTAACAACAAAACCTGTAGGCAATCATCCATTGAACGTTTTCATACACCCACCTCAAAAATTGTGGGGGGAAAGTTATAGAGGAAGGGGGAGGGGGTTAGTTTTAGGACACAGTTTATGCATACATTTTTTCCTTTTTTTTTTTATTTAAAAAATATAAAGAAATACAAATTTGTACAAAAAATGGTGCATAGTATGAAATCTTGGTAGGGAATGATAATCCTACCTCTATATAATGTCTGCATTACAACGTAGATTGTTGATAGTAGAAAACCACCATGCAATCCAACAAGTTCGATTTTATTCACATCAGTACATTTCCAGAAGTTGAAACAAGCTGCCAACGAGGGAATGGCTCAGAATGCCACCGGCTCAACGCTGCCTGAAAATTGGCCTTTTTACGAATACATGGAACAGATTCTGTCGAATCAGGACCCCGGGAGCCATCTCCCACAAACTGAAGAGCCACAACAAGCCGAAGAGGAGCCTAACGATACCGAAGAGGAGGCTGTTGATGCTAAAAGGTCAGCTGACTTGTAACAAAAAGAGAGAGAGAAAGAGAAAGTGTACCGTTATACTTAGGTACAGTTAAGATGGGTTTACTTAGTCAGTCGGTCTCTAAAAATTTCTCAATTTATTCGTCATAAGAAAATATCTTCAAAATTAACAACAAAACCTGTAGGCAATCATCCATTGAACGTTTTCATTCACCCTTCTTTATCACAACCTTTACAATGTTGAGGTAAATGGAAGCCAAACCAGGTGAACAACGTCTCTTAATTTTCAATTTTCAGCGGGAAATTCACGCAATATCTAAAAAATTACAAAGAAAATCTCAGAATGAAAGTTGTTAACCTTTCACTTTTTCGGATTCTACGTACTACTCTGAAATAAAAACGCAAACCTACAAGTGCAAGCATCCATCAAATAGCGTTTTGTTTCAGATATTGTTGGTCTTGTATAATGCTTTCTTTCGTATTTTTAGGAAAATGTTGATATGCTTTGAGTGTAGTAGCTCCAGATGGAAAAATGTTGGATTGAAAATGTTGTATTCTTTTCTTGAATTCAATAAAATAATATCCTGAATTGTAAATTCTTTCATAGCGTATTGTTTCTTTCTTTTACATATTGTAACCTGTTGTTTTACAGATTTCGTGCCAGTTCTGAAGACCGCGCCACGAACACGACTGTCGAAGTAGTGGAACCACCGGAGGCGGAGTACGAAGCTGTAGCGTCCTGTACTATGTGTACAGTACTGTAAACACCGATCTGGAACGCATACCTTGGCTCAATGCTGACAAATTGGCTACCTATGCTGAGGTAAGTTATCTGTTGTTCGTTCGCATTTAGGTATTCGAATATGTTATGCATTTCAACATTGTTTTCAAAAGACTTGTGTTTAGTACGATTTGAAACTTGCTGCCCGTATTTTAAATACCTACCTACATAGGCCGCAAAACTTGATATACATACATGTATCGGGAGTAGCTACAAGTAGGTGCACTTCATGATCGAATTTAGCACTCTTGAAAACATGTAGTTTTTACCTCTGAAATCTGAGTAGCTTGATAGAGGGTTGAGGTAAAGTTTTGCGCTTAGAGATGATAGACAAAGCTCTTCGAATAATCCACAATATAAATTTATGTACCTAGTTTAAGTACCTACCTATATTAATTTTTTTTCTGATTTCGTTATTTTTGAAGGCAGTTACTGAGAAGGGAGCTCCTCTCTCTAATTGTTGGGCATTTATTGATGGTACTGCCGGGAAAATTTGTCGGCCTTCTGAAGATCAGGTGCTCTATTACTCAGGGCATAAGCGATTTCATTGTATCAAATACCAGTCCATCGCCACTCCGGATGGATTGATCATTAATTTACAAGGACCCTATCAAGGAAGACGGCATGATGCAGGTAAGCCCATTAACTAAGTATTCCGAATTGTGATTGAATATTATTCTCAATTTAGGATTGATAGATAGACTGATTTATTGAAACACGTCTGCCGAATCGGGAGTGGTAACTTGCTCGTAGT
Source organism: Adelphocoris suturalis (assembly GCA_030762985.1). Classification (NCBI taxonomy): domain Eukaryota; kingdom Metazoa; phylum Arthropoda; class Insecta; order Hemiptera; family Miridae; genus Adelphocoris; species Adelphocoris suturalis. The sequence continues at coordinate 24,998,600 of CM061042.1, forward strand.
AACATGACTGTTTGATCATTGAGATGTACGTACCTGCTATACGCGTTACCTGGATCTGAATACTTCTATATAGATTACTTATAGTAGATACTTATATCTTATAAATTGAAGTCAAATCCGGCCTGAGGATTTTGACACTAACCGTGCTCTCCTACGATCAGTAGGAACTTGTGTACGGTCGTGGAACTTGTGACATCAGAGGCCAAGGGATACCCGTCCAGGCAGGAGGGGTGCAATGACGTCACACGTTTTATAAACGGTAAAAAAATCATGGAGGGAAAACTACTTTTCGTTGGGGACTGACGTTAGAGTCAACATTATCAGAATAGAATATACTTTCATTCAAAAATACAAACTGAACGGCAGGTTGACTCTCATTAGAGTGGATCAAGATCTACAATCCGAGAAATTGACTTTAAAGTATTACCTAAAATAATCACCTATGAAGTATAGCAAGTATTAAAAACACATTTGGTTGAAGTGATTGATTGAAAATGTGCTCATTAACTCATGCAGTAGGTATGACTGGGATTTTTTATAAATGTCAAAACCATAAAGGGCTATGTTCATGAATATGTTTTGTTTTTGAATATGAAACTATATTCTATCCTGATAATTTTGACACCAACCGCACCTGCCGTCATTGCACCTCTCTACCCTGGATGGGACCCGCCTGCCCACAACGACGTCAGAAGCTTGGGAACATGATAAAATATAGTGCTAAATTATTATTAAATAGATTCGGGCTTGTATATTAAATCAGTTATTTCATTCCAGTAACCAAAACGTGCTTTTTTCAGCTTTCTGGGCAGGCAGTGAAGTCCAGGACCAAGTCCGCAGGCTATGTGTCACACCTGGTCGTACCTTCGTCATGTATGGAGACCCCGCTTACCCGACCTCTCAAATTTTGATACCACCCTACCCCTCCAATACTCAGGCGCCGTACCAAATTGCGTTCAACAGGGCGATGTCAAGAGTGAGGATTGCAGTGGAGTGGGGATTCGGGAAGGTTCTACAACAATTTGCATTCGTTGACTTCTCAAAAAACCAAAAGCTCCAGTTACAGGATGTGGGGGGGATGTACCAAGTGGCAGTGCTTCTCACCAACTGTCATACGTGTTTGTATGGCAGTCAAACGAGTGACTTTTAACACAGAATGTGTTTTAGCCATGGACTAACTAGCCGAAAATGGAACGCGGGATGGGAACGAAATGTGTGACGGATGATTTTCACGTACAACCGAGCCGTTGGTAGGGAAATGGAATTTCCGCCATTTTAATCGCACAGAAATCGTTCACCATTCGTTGGAAAGCTCTTGATTTATCACGAATTTATTTCGTTTTTTTTTTTTTTTTTTTCTCGTAGTTTCATACTATAACTATATAAATTGATGTTATAAATGAATAGTAAACAATGACGCTTGTTTGGTTGTCACTTGGTTGCGCGACAACGCAATTTTCGTAGTTTCATACTATAACTATATAAATTGATGTTATAAATGAATAGTAAACAATGACGCTTGTTTGGTTGTCACTTGGTTGCGCGACAACGAAAACACATTCTGTGTTTCAATAATTTCGTCCGAAGTATGTAAATAGAGGTAACCGGGGGTCCAGGGGGCTTGCCCCCTGGCGAGGCGCGGAGCGCCGAGTTTTAATTTAAGTCCTCCTACATTATTATAATATTTATGTTGATTAAAATTTTCCGCATAATTTTTTGTTATCTGTATTCAATGGTACCTTTGTGTTTCCCCGTTCTTATGAATGTCTGAGGAAATATGCTAGAAGGATAAGCTCACTATGTTGATTCATAGTTACCTACGTATTTTCCAGGGTTACCTTCTTATTTTTTGTACGACAGACCACATAATAGTGTAGGACATGTTCATATAAGCTCTATTTCCACTTTAAAAAAATCAAGGGTTGAATTTTAGTACTTCATTCTGAGTCCTTCATCTGAGTGCAATAGCATAAAAAGAGCAGAAAACCGTTCAGAAGACCCTACTATTCATACTCAATAACAATCGATTTTGTAAGTATATTTTTACTTAACGTAGATAGGAAATGTTGTTTAAAATCTTGTTAAAAAATCAATAGACGAATAAAATTACTTTGACTGACCAAGAGGTAGGTACCAATGAGAACGCATCTCCAAAAATATTAAGTATAATAACAAAGAATGATTGACAGAGCTTTTGGAAACTGCAGTTGTCATCAAACCTCTTAATATAAAAATAATTAATTAATTAATAAAAAACAAATTTCTGTAACCAGAAGATGAGAGAGAAAAAATCGTTAAACTATTGGTGTAATGCCAAATGATTAACTTTATAAGTGAGCAAAAAAACACCAAAGCAAGTTTCCTATTGGATTCATGACTGAATCTCAGTGAATACATCAAACTAGGTACCTTCAATTATATAATGATCCAGTTATTTGATTATAATGTATTTGGTTGTAGTAATTTTTCTCGAACCTACCAAAGTAGTCGAGCCTCAGGAAAAGGAAGATAAATCATTTCAAAACTTTCTTAACGTTGATTTATTTAATATTTCCTTTGTTAACGTCTCAAGTCACCATTTATTGAGAGTATTAACAATACTTTTATCAAACATCAGGCACTTTGTTGTGAATATAAAGTTCAACCTATTCATACTGATATGAAATAATGTATAGGACCTACGTGAGAGAAGACTGAAAATGATAAGATCTTGAAAGAGAGATGGGATCAAATCAGATATTTAGAGTTCAGGAAGTTATACTGAAAGACTAAGTAACTGAATATAGGATGCTAACAGTTGTTAGCAGTTGAGTCATTCCCAACATCTCACTTGTACATACCTATTAATTTGAATAATATTACTAACAATAATATAATAATGCATACATATACCCGCCTAAACGTGGGTACCTAGGTATATCTCAGTTTATCACATTTTCCAGGAACATAGCTATCTATCACAGTTTCTTCATTTTTGATGGGACAGTGGTTAGGTAGTACCAAGATTGGTTAACTACACCTATCGTTGTAGTGAACATTACAGACTAGGTTCCAATTGCACTAATATCACAGTTAGGTTTGAAGGAACACTGATCATCACAGTTCGATAGTTGTACATAGGTACCTATTAATTTGAATAATTGCTAACAATAATATAAGAATGCATAAATGTACCCGCTTAAACACGACGTGAGTACCTAGGTATATCTGAGTTAATCACATTTTCCAGGAACATAGCTATCTATCACAGTTTCTTCATTTTTGATGGGACAGTGGTTAGGTACCAAGATTGGTTAACTACACCTATCGTTGTAGTGAACATTACAAACTAGGTTCCAATTGTACTAATATCACACTTAGGTTTGAAGGAACATTGATCATCACAGTTCGATAGTTGTACATAGGTACCTATTAATTTGAATAATTGCTAACAATAATATAAGAATGCATTCATGTACCCGCCTAAACACGACGTGGGTACCGAGGTATATCTCAGTTTATCACATTTTCTAAGAACATAGCTATCTGTCACAGTTTCTTCATTTTTGATGGGACAGTGGTTATCAAGATTGGTTAACTACACCTATCCTTGTAGTGAACATTACAGACTAGGTTCCAATTGTACACACATTGTAATAATTTGTGTAATTGTGTTTAAAACTGTAATCACATTTAGGTTTGAAGGAACATTGAACATCACGATTCTCTGAACTGGATGAATTGATATTTGACAAGCCTAGCAGGTCAGTCTGTTTGGTGACATGATTCAACGAAATGCCTACAGAAGCAATTTAACACTTCTATATAATATATAATGATAATCTGATTTTAAACAATAGTAATTTGAAGGAGAAATTACGCTCAGAAAGGTTGAAAATTTAGTGATCAAACGAGCTTACCTGTGAAGTTTGATCTTGATTGTATCCGGGGTCCCATCGAAGTAAATAACAAGGTAGTACCCCCGCTTCCCGCTAGGCGAACCACACACTTCAAAGCCAAAAAGACGCAGCTCCATGCATATGCTCCCTTAGTAGCCAACTCCATGACAGCCTGTCGCGCGGTAACCTACTTCAGTCTAATTCAAAGCTTTCTCGTTGCAGCTTATGGGGCTTATGGAAATAAGATAGGGTCGGGGTGGGACTTATTTACTTCGATGGGACCCCGGATACAATCAAGATCAAACTTCACAGGTAAGCTCGTTTGATCACTAAATTGTATCCGGGGTCCCATCTCGTAAATAACAAGGTAGCTATTCAAAGCAAGATGCAACGAGGGATGCAGAAAATACAAAATTTATTAAAACATTATTTCGTAGGAGTAGAGCAGGTGTGATAGTATAAAAGAGCAGTAAAGGTTTTTTTTTTTTTTTTTTTTTTTTTGAGAAATATATGGCATCTTGTTAAGATTTCAAAACTGCATAAGCAAAACTTTCTGAATCCTGCAAGGGGCGGTTATAAAAATTGGCAAAAGTTTTAGATTTATCTGACCATCCGGCTGCTTTCCGTATTGTGTCTATATTGACACCCCTCCTGGCAGCTGCCGAAGTGGCAGCATGTCTGGTGCTGTGAGCGGAAAAAATGTTAACGTCCACTCCGCATTTGGATAAAGTTGATTTAATCCAACGGCTTATAGTTTGACTAGAAACTGTCTTAAAGGGCTTCTGAAAGGATATGAACAGGGAAGTGACATCTGACCTAAGAGGAGAAGTTCGGTCCAAATATGATTGTAGAGTAGAGGCAACGCAAATGAAGGGATTTTCCTTGAAAAATGGGATTTTCAGAATGGGTTGAGGCCTACCTCTACCAGAAGTTTTTATGCGTGCAGAAATTCTTATAGTAAATCCAAGGGGAGATCTAATAATGTTAGAGATGTCAATAAGAGAAAGGGTTTGAGATCGTTGACCCGTGGTCAGTGCCAGGAAAGTAGCCAATTTACAAGTTAATTGTTTTAAAGATATAAGGTCATCAACACTGTCATTGAAATAATCCAACACGATTTGTGGATCCCATGTAAAGTCATACTTTGGTGCAGAAGGTCGAAGATTGAACACACCCTTGAAGAATCTCTTCAAATTTTTCTCATGTGAGATTTCTTGCAAAACTATTGATGAAATTGCTGACCTGAATAAATTAAGAGATCCATATGACATCCCCTTTTCGAACTGAAGAGTCAAAAATTCCAAAATAAAAGAGATATTAGGGGAGAATACATTACAGTTTCTCAACTTGCAGAACTCCCACCAAAGTTTCAGGGCGGAATTATATTGCTTGAAGGTAGAAGATGTTATGGAAGCGATGCTGATATGCGCAGTCGACTCTGGAACCCCTTTCAGGAGGAGACTCTCCATGATAAGCGGCCTGCAACCAGGGTAAGTTTTCTCCAAAGGGGGTGAGGTACCCTGTCAGGAGAAGAAAGCAATTTGAGTCTCGGTTTGAAAACTAAAGGGTCATTAGTGAGCATAGACGTAAACATAGGATACCATGGTTGTACCTCCCATAATGGGACCACTAAAACACCAGTGGCTTTATCATTGATAATCTTCTGGAGGACCTTACCAATTAAAACAAAAGGAGGAAAAGCATAAAAATAGGAAGTTCCCCAGTCTAGAGTAAAGGCATCTATTGCATAGCTTTCTGGGTCTCGTTGCCATGATACAAATCTATCACACTTTGTATTATGCCTTGAGGCAAAAAGATCAACCTCAAAATCTCCAAATCTCTCATGGATCTTATGGAATGCAGCATCGTCCAATTCCCATTCGATTTCAGTCTCCGCACGTCGAGATTCGAAATCGGCTACTTCATTATCCAAAGAACGTATGTATGAAGCGTAAATGAAGATATCTCTAGAAGCACACCATTCCCAGATTTTTCTAGCAAGTAAGTTAAATTGTGGAAACTGAACACTACCCATTTTGTTAATAATGGCAATCGCCGTTGTATTATCCACCCGACAGAGAATGTTACAGGAGAATTTATCCTTTGCAAAGCACTTCAGTGCCAGCCAGGCAGCAAGAAGCTCAAGATAATTAATATGGTGCTTCTTTTCATCATCTGACCAGGTACCATGGGCTCTCTTATCATTGTAACATGCCCCCCATCCAGTAGTAGAAGCATCGGAAAAAATCTCCAAGGCGAAATGAAGTGAACCCAAGGGTTTACTAATTAATGGGAGATTAGATAACCACCACTGAAAATCTGGGAGGAGGTCCCTATTGATTGGCATAATAGCATCATAATTACCATTACTATCATCTAAGGCTAGTAATTTTGATCTTTCGAAAAACTTGGTGTACAACCAACCATATTTTGAAGCATGACAAACAGAGCTAACACGACCCACAAATGAAGCCCAGTCTCTAATCGAGCAGGAATCAAGTGACATAAACTGTTTAATCTGGCGGAGTAATTGAGAAATCTTGTGATCTGTTGGATATATCTTCATTGTTTGAGTGTTGTAGATGAAACCAAGATACTGGCATTCCCTCTTAGGAATCAGAGAGCTCTTTTCATAATTCACGATGAAGCCCAAAGATTCGAGAAACGTTACCGTATAATCAATATTAAACAAGCATGATTCAAAGTCTCTACCAATCAAGAGAAAATCATCTAGATATAATACTGATAAAAACCCTTTATGTCTTAGATGGGCCAAGACTGGTTTCAAAAGTTTAGTAAATACATAAGGGGCCTGGCTGAGGCCAAAGGGTAAGGCTGTAAACTGATAAGTGGACCCGCAGAAACGAAAGCATAAGTATTTCCTGTGAGCTTTGTGAATTGGTACCAATAAATAAGCATCCTTGAGATCTAATGTTCCCATGTAAGCATTAGCAGAAAGTAATCTCGCAACCGTCTTATGGTCCTCAATTTTAAAATGACAGGATGAAAGGCATGCATTTAGGGACTTTAAGTTAATCACGAGACGATTTGAGCCATCTTTTTTTGGAACCAAGAAAATGTTAGATATATATTGATCTTTAGAGGGTTTAACTTTCGCAATGGCTCCTATTGATGAAAGCCGATCAATTTCCTTTGACAACGCCTGTTGTTCAGTCTTAGACCAGTGTGGGGTGATGGGTAGAGTAGTTTGAATAGGATGCTGTATGAAAGTTAATTTCATACCAGACACATAAGAGAGCACTAATTCATCATTAGTAATAGACTGCCATACCTCATAATAATGGCTCAATCTCCCAGCTTGCTTACTTACATCCACCGCAGTGTCTAGTGTCGACGTCCTGGTTTCTTGGAGTGCTGTATTGTCCTCCGGGGGTGTGTTTCTTGGCGATAAGGTCGAGAAGAATGATGTTGACGAGGGGCCCGGTTTTTGTATGGCTTTTGTCCTCCCGTCCGAGCTCCCTGAGGTTGGTAGCGGCGAGGACCCTTCGAGTTTAAAGAACCCTTGGCTAAACGAGGTCTTTCCTTAACTAGTTTCAATTCGAGTGAAGATTTTTCGAGAGCACGAACAGCCTTTACACGTTCAGTCAAATCTGAACCGAAAAGGTGCTCGTCTGATGGTGCGTCCTTGAGGATTTCTTTCAGGTCATCATTGAGATTTAGAGAAACTAGTTCCTTTCTGGATTGAGATTCAGTATGGTGTACATCTGCTAGAAGCCTAGCTGCATCACTCAAGAATTGAAGGGTCTCTTTATTGTCTCTCCCCTCCTCACGAAGAAGAAAGGACATAGCGTTCCCAATGGCAGTCAAACTATGGCCTATCTGGCCCTGAAGAGCCGACAATCGGTTGTCACGCCGTAACACAGCCTCTGAGGATACTTTAGCAATCAAGTCATTCAGTTTAGGAGGTTCAAGAAGTGGACAATTATCTGGAACGGGATATTTGTCCCTAAGTTCCTTCTTTTCCTCCGCAGTTAACCCCTTTCTCAAAGACGACATCCAGCGGTCTGCAAGTTCTTTATGCAGCGGCGGACCAGTAGGAGCCACCTGAGGGGTAATATCCCCGAGGACTCGCAGTATCTCCTGATTGAGAGTAGGGTCCGCCAGTTGTTGAACGTCCGTTGAAGGATTGCCCAGAGAGATGGATCTATCATCTGTGAACGAAAACCGAAATAGAAACAACCTCAAAAGAAAATATGAAGTACACAGGTTAACACAATCAGATTTCAATTAGTGATAGTTGTGGGTATCTTTAACAATCCGATACCAGTCAATGACCATAAATATCCTGTTTAGCCATCACAGACATATATGAATTTATTTGTACTCAACTGTTTAAGACAAGGTGACTACATAATACGCAAATTATGGCATTGGGTTTCTTGGATGGTGTATCACAACACCACTTTGATCATGTGCATCACAACACAACACCTGCTCCATCAAGTGTACCACAACACTTGCGAGATGTCTAGATCATAGATACTGCTTTGTCCTCACAAACAAAATAAACCTCAAAAAGCCAGGTGAAAGGGTATATCACAATACCAGCTACTTAATCGGTCGCTATCACAAGCGAAAAAACGAGGTAGTCACATAGCTTGGAGGCCTAATTTTGGTATGGGTGGGGAGGGGGGGCATATACCATGGGAATATAACTAACTACATACCTGGAATGATGATGCCTCCGCACGAATCTGAGTCCGAAGAATGGGATGGCTGAAGATCGGAAGAATATTCTAAATCTGTGCTGGGATCACTGGAAGAATAACGACGGTGACGTGAAGTATAGTGGCGGGGCCTCGATTTTGAGGACCTAGGCCTATCACCAACTCCTTCCTCTAATGCCCGACAAATTTTCTTTAAACGTCGGTGTAACTGTTCCGAAGACCGCGAGCGACGACGACGAGTGCGTCTTCCAGACATAACGAATAATACGGTATTGAATAGAAAAAATAAAAAACTAGAGAAATATAAAAAATTTCAAATTGTGAAGTGCGTAGAAGCCAAGCACAAAACGAAGACTGAAGTAGGTTACCGCGCGACAGGCTGTCATGGAGTTGGCTACTAAGGGAGCATATGCATGGAGCTGCGTCTTTTTGGCTTTGAAGTGTGTGGTTCGCCTAGCGGGAAGCGGGGGTACTACCTTGTTATTTACGAGATGGGACCCCGGATACAATTCCAAATTGTAGGACTAACAGAGAGCTTTCTAAAAAGGTGCGATATGATGTATTGTCAATTAACGGAGGGAAAGGAAAAAGCGTATGACGTTATTAAGTAACCATCTAACTCTCACTCCCGCCTCTAGAAACTTAGTGAGAGTTGACTGATGACGTCACGCATTTTGTTGCTCATTCCTACCAAACTACACGGTTTTTGTGGCTGAAAATTGAGATCCAGGGGATGTCAAGGGTGCTGAATCCGATTTTGAGGTCAAAATCCGCAAATTCCGACCCATGTGTCAAGGTGTGAGGAGGGTCAAGGGAGACTGCTGAAGGCGCCTAAGTGAGCTCCAACGCCATTTTGTCTGCAACGCAGGATGCTGAAATTTGAGAGGGAGGGACAAGGGAGAATGGTGAAGACGCCTGAGTGATCACACATCAGCTGAGTGAGCTCCAACGCCATTTTCTCTCCTATTCAACGCAGAAGCTGTAATTTAAGAGGGAGGGTCAAGGGAGACTGCTGAAGGCGCCTGAGTGAGCTCCAACGCAGGATGCTGAAGTTTGAGCGGGAGGGTCAAGGGAGAATGGGGAAGACGCCTGAGTGATCACTGATCAGCTGAGTGAGCTCCAACGCCATTGCCGCTCCTATTCAAAACAGGGAGCTGAAATTTGAGAGCTAAGGTCCAGGGAGAAAGCTGAAGGCACCTGAGTGATCAATGATCAGAACATGTAAATTTTTCAAATCGCGGATTATCTTGAAAAATGATCATCATGTTTGGCGTCAGCTTCTACGTATTTGTTCACGCTAAATTTAATGACACTTTGAATCTCTCCGTTATAACTGAGTTTAACACATTAACTCACATAATTTTAGTTAATTTGTTATGCTCAATCGTATGTGTTTGTAGAGGTAAAACTAGTTAATTAAAGTAAAATTCGGTTATAACGGAGTTGGAGGGATCTACAAGAACCAGAGTTATCGGCTTTAAACAAGAAATTTATTTTAAAAGTGTCTTTTTCGAGGCTTTGAGTGTTAGACTTACGCACGCACGCACGCCTGGCACGCTTGGCATAGGGTCACGGTGGGTGGTGGGGGGGATGGAGTGAGAGGAGGCGCCGCGGCACCTTGTGGTGGCTGGAGTGACCAGGGGCGTAGCAGAGGGGTGTAGGAGAATGGATATTTATTACTTTTACGTGTTATACCCATATAATACACCGCGGCACCATGAGGTGGGTACAGCGTTCCTTCGAGGCATGAATATATGTTTTTTTCTAGGTCATATTTGTGTGTTAATACCAATGCTTTTCCTACGCATACTTAATAACATATCCTCTCGACTTTTCGTACGTACTTAGATAATGATATTATTAAGGCAATAACTATTTGAATAGATAGGAGCTCAAATCGAGAAATATAAACATGCGTATATAATTATAGAAGTATAGGTTGTGGCAACTCGAAATAGGACACGCCGAGGAGTCTGGATGGGCCTTATGACGTACGCAAGCCAACTAAAACTACGATCAAACTCAATTGAAAAACGCTGCAAATTATTACATAATGGTTTATTATTTCTGAATCATATAGCCAGCTATAGTAACCAGCATGCTCTGGGGCTTTCGCCAGTCTCTTTTCTAGTATCCACCTCTGTTCTTCCTCTCACTCCACCCCCCTCACCACCCACCGTGACCCCCCTGCCAAGCGTGCCAGGCGTGCGCACATGCGTAAGTCTAACACTCAAAGCCTCGAAAAAGACACTTTTTCGCCCGTTTTTGGCCCATAGCATCTATGCGAGTAAAGCGATCGGGATGGTTAAACGTTAGGACCAGCTAGACCCCAAATGGAGTCTATGTGCGAAAGAACGGATTTTTTAAGTCAATTCTTAGGCCTTTTATGGCCCGGACGGCGAACGGCGGACGGACATTTCAAATTTGGATTCTACGCACCTTGAAACGTAAAGTGACAAAAGTTTGAGGGGGGGGGGGTTATAAAAAAATTTTTGCTATACGATCACATAGGCTTATTATTGGAATTAATAAACCAAAAATAATAAACCTTTGTGAAATAATTTGCAGCGTTTTTTAACACGTTGACTGCCACGTGTGACATATCTGTCACACACAAGTTTCCTTTGGGGGGCCGTGTGTGCCCTGGGTTGACTCGACGGAAGCAAGTATGGAGCCATCAAGTGAATAGAAAAAGTTTACAGGTGAGTTGGAGTAAGTAATTCTAAGGATATTGCATTTGTCTAAATTAAGGCCAAGGTTATTATTACAGGCCCATTGGTACAGTGACTCAAGAATCTTGAAGAAGAAAACAGTCGTTAATATTTTTAACAATGCGGTAAATTTTCGCATCGTCAGCAAATAATGACATGTTGGAATTGTGGATAGAGGAAGGTAGGTCATTTCTAAAAAGGTTAAAACAGTAGTGGAGCAAGATGTGACCCTTGGGGCACCCCTGAAGTCACATCTGTTGGGCTAGAGACTGAGTTAAGAATTTTCACACACTGAATACGATTCGTAAAGTACGATTCAAACCAATCATGTAATTTAGGTACCAGTAATGCCATGAAGCAACAGTTTATCTAGCAGTAGACTTATGTTTACTCGGTCAAACGCCATAGCAAAATCCGTGTAAATTAAATCAATTTGGTGACCATTTTCTAGGGCTTCTATGATGTCTTTCGTAAGCAGCATTAAATTTGTGACAGTAGAACGACCTGCTCTGAAACCGTGTTGTTCGTTACAGATTATATGTTTAAAACAAGAGGTCAAAATGTACACCAGTGATTCAAACATTTTGGGTATGGAATGACAGCTTGCTAACCGGACGGTAGTTACATACATCAGATTTGCTGCCTTTTTTTGAGTAAAGGTTTTATTTAAAAATTAAAGTACAGGTCTTATCTCCCGTATTGCAAATCCGTACAGCCTGTCGAGTTGAATTAGAAAGACGTGGTTCTAATGGAAACAAATAAGCGGTTTCTCTGAAACACTGTTTTAAATGCATATAACTCGAATATGATTGGAGATTGAGATTGAAAATTACTCCATTCTCGTGGAGTGTTCTACTCCATTTTCTAACTAGTTTAACTCAAAAACATAGCGGAATAGAGAAACCAAGAAGTAGCGTGAAACGTCATAATTGGTCAATTAAGAAACAACAAAATTAGGTATACTCAATGTAATTTACGTTCGAGCATGCGCAGAATGAACTGATGAGTAGAACAATGAAATAGGTAGGTACCATCTACATCCTAACCCGCGCATTCACTAACAATTTCATCAAATTCGGATGAAAACTGTGGAAATTAAGCTTGTTACAAGGATTTGCGGACACACGACAGACTGTCAGACACGGAACCAAAGTTGTTCAGAAGGTTCAAAACGTAAAATTCGAGTGGAAATTTTGATTTTGGATTTGATGTGCGGGCTAGGGGTAGACGGTCCCTTATCAGTTTCACCTTCTATGCGCTCACTCTGCGCATACGCAAACGTAAATTCTGCCAAGCATAATTTCCTCACCCCCTAGTCGTCCGATCTCGCTCAAATTTGGGTGATAGTTGGAAGATGACAATTTGATAATTTTATATAAATTTCAACATGGTTGTATCATTAATATCTACTGCGCATGCACCAATATGAAATCCTTGTAACGACTCTAATTCCCACTGTTTTCATCCGATTTCGATGAAATTATCAGAGAATGCGCGGGTTAGGTTGTAGATGGTCCCCTATCAGTTGCATTGTTGCCAAATCAATACTTCATTCTGCGCATGCGCAAATGTAAATTCCATTACGCTCCATTTTTTCACACTCTAGTAGTGGATGGTAGTTGGAAGAAGATGACTTGATTACTTCATATCAATTTCAACACGATTGTATCATTAATAGTTACTGCGCATGCGCCAATGTGAAATACTTGTAATGACCTTAATTTCCACAGCTTTCATCTATATTTAATGAAATTGTCAGCGAATGCGCGGTTTTGGTTGTAGATGTAGATGGTCCCGTACCTATTTCATTGTTTTCAACTCATGAGTTCATTCTGCGCTTGCACAAACGTACCTACATTACATTGAGTATAATTTTTTCGTTTCTTAATTGACCAATTATGAAATTTCACGCTACCTACTTCTTGATTTACTCTTTTCCGCTATGACATTTTTCAAGATCATTTAAAACTTTTCAATGACCTATACATTCACGATAGGTAAACGAGGATTTCTATATAAATAACGAGGTTTCTAATTTTCTATAAATTTTTTAAGCACATATTAATCTAAACCATTCACCATTTTGTCTTCCGCCATCTCTTCTTGATTAGTTGTTTTTTCACTACCAAAGATTCGTATGCTTGGTAGGAAACACCCTGGGAAAAAGCCACAGCGGCTAATAGATAACTAATATTTCTCCATTCATCAAATTATACCCCGAAATCCCCGAATTAAAAAACAAAATGAAAATGGATAGGAGAACGAAGTTGACGGACGAGGCAGAGCTACGCAGCTGTCGTTTTCATCGTCAGTCAGTCTTTATTTATTTATTTACAAAACGGGCGATGCCCAATTCCAATACTATTAACAAAATAAATTAGTCTCTTGATGAGGAAACAAAATCGGTGTTTCAGAAGAAAAGAAAAAAAAAAAAAAAAAAAAAAAAAAAACAATATAGGTATATGTGTGTTTTTTTTTAGGTCAAAATCACAAACATACACTTCTTGTAGCTGAGATGAGTGTAGGCTATGTGGACACAGATTTCAGGGCGGACGGTGGATGGTGCGTAGGTAATATTTTTGAGCGGAAGGTTCGAGATGGCTGATCATGGAAAAAGTCTAAAGCTGGATTTCGTTGGAGTATGTGGTTTTCCTGACGAGGGATTCTATTGAGAGGCTCTTCATACAGGTAATTATTTGTGGAGAATTGAATATGAAAAATGGGTTGGTTACGGGAGTAAAAAGCTGGAATATGTAGATTGATTTCGGAGATCAAACCAGACACAGTCAATCCGGTTGTTCAACAAATTGAAAAGGAACAACATGTCAGATACAATGCGACGCTCTTCAAGGCTCTTCTAGGTATGCGCAATTTATAACTCAGGTATCTCACGAACATGGTGACCATACGTTTAAGCAATACTCCATTATTGGCCATACGATTATTGAGTACAGTGATACCAAGAAGACACTAGTGATACACTAAAGCAACTGTAATGCTGAAACTATAAACTGTAATGTAAAACTAAATGTTTGGAAGTGCAACACAAGACGAAAGAGATGGTCGGGGATAGAAATAAATGTTTTCCTAAAGTACCGCTAGCGTGACTTCATTTTCATGGATCTTCGTGTATCCATGCATCTTGCGCCGAACATGTCCTAAAGCGTTTCCGCTGACATCTGAACTGAACAGCTATGGAGGTGCCCTTGCTCTGACCTTGCACTGTACTGAACCTGTTCAGGTCACGTAGCGGAAACAGACCTGTTGTTGGACAGCGCCCTTCACACACGTTCGACGCACGCTCCATGTCACTATGGAAGTGCAGTTTTTGTTATTTGCATTAGCATAATAAGGAGTACCATTGTACTAAAAGTTTACTTTAAAAAAAAAGAAAAAAAAACTAGTGTAGGTTTGTTTAGTAGTTCACACTAATACGAGTGTTGTCTTCTGTTGGTAGTCAACTGAAAATAGGAGCCTAACCACTGAATCATTATGCTGTAATATTCAGCAAAAATATTTTCGTCTTCTATACGGCGTATTGTCATGTACGAGTGATTCAATGCGAAGTTGCAAGTAGCAACTTACCTTCCTATCCGTAACATGAATAAGAAATCCCTGCAATGCTTAAGATACCGATGAAACATTCGATAACCGGTAAGTAAAACTTATAAATCTGTTGTTTAGGGGAAAGTGTGCTTGATAAATATTAAGTTTGCTCGTGTGCAGTATCAAGTGTTGATGAGTGAACAATGAAACAGATAGGGGACCATATACAGTTCAACCAACGCATTCCCTGATGATTTCGTCAAATTCGGACTTAAACAGTGGAAACTAGGATCGTTAAAGAGGATTACACATTCAAGCATGCGCAGGAGCTACGAATTAATATGGCATGATCAAATTGCCAACTATCCTCCGACTTGGGCGTAAGAACAAAAAAAGTGATGGGATGTGCGATTGTGCATGCGCAGAGTGAAGTACTATTTAGGGAACATTGAAGTTTATAGGGTGACCATCTACAGTTGAACGGTACATCCCATTAAAAAAAAATGTACATTCCATGAAAATTTCATCAAAATTGTATAAAAACTGGAAATCAAGGGCCGCTATATTAAAGTGAAGTCTGTTTGCATTACATTTTTAAAAAATAAAAAATACTACTTTGGATTTGTGATTTTTTTTTTTTTTTCCCACCAGATTAAATAAAATTGAATCATTTCAAAAAAAAAAAAAAATTAGTCGAAAAAGAACATGATAACGTCCGAAAATTCAAATCTTGAAGTCAATAGCGGGAAATATTTCAATAAACCCGAATTTCAGAGTGATAAATATTGTTTTGGGCGTTTTCATACATTTGGGTTGTATTACAGTAATACTAGTGTAGGTTTGTTTAGTAGTTCACACTAATACGAGTGTTGTCTTCTGTTGGTAGTCAACTGAAAATAGGAGCCCAACCACTGAATCATTATGCTGTAATATTCAACAAAAAATTTTTCGTCTTCTATACGGCGTATTGTTATGTACGAGTTATTCAATGCGAAGTTGCATGTAGCAACTTACCTTCCTATCCGTAACATGAATAAGAAATCCCTGCAATGCATTGGATACCGATGAAACATTCGATAACCGGTAAGTAAAACTTATAAATCTGTTGTTTAGGGGAAAGTGTGCTTGATAAATATTAAGTTTGCTCGTGTGCAGTATCAAGTGTTGATGAGTGAACAATGAAACAGATAGGGGACCATATACAGTTCAACCAACGCATTCCGTAATGATTTCGTCAAATTCGGACTTAAACAGTGGAAACTAGGATCGTTAAAGAGGATTTCACATCCAAGCATGCGCAGGAGCTACGAGTTAATATGGCATGATCAAATTGCCAACTATCCTCCGACTTCGGCGTAAGAACAAAAAAAGTGAAGGGATGTGCGATTGTGCATGCGCAGAGTGAAGTACTATTTAGGGAACATTGAAGTTTATAGGGTGACCATCTACAGTTGAACGGTACATCCCATTAAAAAAAAATGTACATTCCATGAAAATTTCATCAAAATTGTATAAAAACTGGAAATCAAGGGCCGCTTTATTAAAGTGAAGTCCGTTTATTAGTATCCAAGTTTAACGTAAACGGTGGATCGATCTTAGTTTGAATTCGTTTCAGTTACATCAAGTTGGGCCGAGTTCCAAAGAACGCATGACGCAGGACCTTAATCACTGAAAACCCCAGTTGCCCTACCTAGCGTTGATCGAAGATTGAGATCGATGAGATAGAGATATAAGGGCGGGAGCGGGAAACTCAATTTTTGTTCACTTGCCATTATTCGTCCCACGAATGAATGTTCGGTTCGTGTTATAATTCGTTTATTGCGGATTGTGTGGTGGATTCAAAGAAGGAGCGCGGGGAAGCAGTGTTCTCCCACTCGTAGAATGAACACCTCCTCGACCGGTGACAACTGAAAGAAGAATTTATGATTCAATATCTTCCTGTCATAATTATTTTGAGATTCTGGAATAGCGAAAGAAGGCAGGCCGCACAATGACCGAAAAATGAATTAATTGGCTGAGAAGTCTAATTCCTCCTCCTACCCTTATCGAGATTAGTCGCGATGAAAAAAATTTGCTAAAACGTTTTGGGAAAATCTTAGAAAACAAGCAAAAGATCTTAGTGAGTGAAGATAATCTCGTCAACTCAACATTAATTATAATATTGGTGTCCATGGACGGTCTCTGTCTGGTCGCCCTGTCGAAGATGGCAGACACCAAGAATCACTTGCCACATATTGAGGAGATTATTTCAGACTGGTCGATCGCGAAAAGAATGCAGTAAGAAAATGGGTATACGATGGATCTGGAAACACGAGCACGGAGGTGAACGAGACTACAGCCTAATGGTTCACTAATAGCTTAATGGTTAACCTAATGGTTACAGCCTAGTAAGTTATCTTTTGAAATTTGACCAGTTTAATAGCTGCTGGCAACGAACTCATCCTTTTATGTCAAAGCTTGATTTTGTGAGGCAAAAACGGAAAATTCGACTCAATCGTTCGGAAGTTATCGTCCGGAATGACACACATACCTACTTAACCCGCCAGTTCCTAATGCACCCTACAGGGTGCACCTCTTTTTTGGCCCCTGAAATTCAAACATGTCGCCCAATAAGTGATCCTAGTGCTCCTAGAGGGTTTTGAAGACGTGACAAAGTGACTTGATCAAAAGGAAGTTGATAAGAACCACCTGTTATCTTGATACTTCAGTTCAAAGTGGCCAACCTCCGCGATTTTTGCGTCTGTGTGACCTGCCTTCTCGTTTTCGTTCACCATGACTAAAAAACGGCAAGTAACCAATAATTCATAACAGATTTTGTTTTTCTAGGTATTTCTGAGAAACCTCAACAAAAAATATTAGAGAACTGAGCAAAATTGGCCTCACAATCATAAATACAACTTCGGTGCACCCTGTAGGGTGCATTAGGATTGAGAACAACTTTGGGTTTCGGTGGTCAGTAGGTAGGTACATGTTCGTTGTGCTTGTGTCAGTAACTATCTATGTCTTTATTATCTCACTAGGACTCGTCGTGTCCGTCAGTCCATCCGTCCGTCTCGTTTTTTTTTTTTTTTTTTTTTTTTTTTTTTTTTTTTTTTTTAGTACGCCTAAACGGCTGGTTCGATTTTGATGTAATTTTTTGCATCAGTTCCAGAACCTGCTCAAGGCTACGTTCGTTGTGCTGGTGCTAGTAACTACCAATTTATGTTTGTGTTATTTGTTATATTATGTGTCACGTCGTTATATAATTATATGTGTGTTTGTATATGTGCCTATGTGTTTTTGTTGGTTCACCTCATCAGCTCGTATGGCCTTTCCTCCACCGTGCAGTATTCAGGTACAGTAATAATAGATACAATATACTTATGATAATACTGAATCATTATTTCATAAATATGATATTCTGTTGACTGTGACTGTTGACAAGGTGAAGAAGAGGGTGTCCGTTGATTGTCCGAATGTTGTTGTGATGTAGAATTGATATATGGTAGGAGTCGACCGGTTTGATGAGAATGTTGAATCTCTTAGATATGCTCTCTGAAGGGACGGAAATATGGTACCCTCTCTTCCTGTTTGGACTTGATGCTGCTTGCCAGAATGCATGGACGCTAAAGAAGAGCACGTCTAAAGGAAAGGATACATACTGTCAATTCAGAAGGGCCATCGTTCAGTGTAACTGCCTGACGCACGCGAATCCAGCCAAAAAGGCGCGATCCATTTCAAACATCCCCAAAGTGATGGGCAGACATATCCCAAGTCAACCCAATCCTTCCCACAAACCAGTTCCCTGTAATCAGCAGCGATGCAGAAGATGCCACAAGAATACGAGGCAAATGAGCCGAGTGGTCATTGCTGGTATCAGTTCCATAAAAGCTGACGTTACACCTTCATCTCGTGAATAGCTTTAAAATTGCATCCAAGAAGCTTCAAAAATTCTTTTCAACACTGATTTTTACCAATATAATACTGCCTACACTGTTCTGGAGGGTTTATGAAATAAAAATTATGTTTTCACCAAACATCTTATTTCTTGTTGTTCCCATGCCTAATGCACCCTCCAGGGTGCAGTACCATTACTAGTACTTGGAGCGTGATATAAATGGTATGCTTTTTTCCCCCATTCAATTAGATGTCCAATAATAAGAATTCATCAGAAAATTTCAAATTTTTATGGTAGTTTTCATTTAGGAACTGGCGGGTCAAGAGAAAGTGTGAACTTCAGTAATAAATTATCTCAGAATGCCTCAAAACGATATCAATGAAGAAATTTTCCATTTTACAATTATAGGAGACATTGCAATAGTTTCATTTTCCACGAAAATTCGCTATTGTTGAGGTTAATTATAATGTTTGTGTTTTTTGCATTTTTGGGAACATCTAGAGAATTCATAATCGACAGTAGAGCCTTGAAAGTTCGTCGATATAGTAATGCAGCATAACTGGGAATTTTTTCTCGTCATTATCGTTGTTTGGATTGTTATTAGGATTTTTAAAGCCAAATAAAGCCTTGAAACTTGAATAAAATTAAGCTAAGATGGGAAATACCTAGACAAGTCACGAACGACTGTTCCCTTCTACCAGCGACAACCTTCCGAACAACACAGGAAGTAATTTTTTTTTTTTCTTTTATATCCCGCAATGAGGTTCTGCACTAATCGGTTCATCAGGCATTCAGGCGGCAGGAGGCGGTCGCGACAGGAAGACGAACGAAGACACCGTGGTTGTTATCCTTGCGGTGGGCCAAGGACTCTCACCCGTCGGTCAGGTTCCCCGGCTGTAAGGAGATCTCGACCTGACACTGGCGAGGGGAACGAACAACTAAGTTGTATCTGTAAAGTTTAGCACTGGCTATATAAAGCTTAGAAATGAAATAATAATTACGTAAAAATAGAAATAAGTTACAAGTTCGAAAGTAAAGCTCAGAATGACTTTATTCTTGATTCGTGTCTCCTACGTAACAGCCTGGGGTTGAGTACAGCCTCATTACTGTAGTCAACAAACAACACAGTAGAGAGTTTTTTGTTCTTCCCGTAATTTTCTACCCGTGTACGCAAAAAGACTGAAATACCAACTGCACATAGTTTCGTGAATCATAGTGTTATATTATTCGTTCGATATATTGATTTGAAATTTGTTGCAAATGTTTTGAAATTTGAGCATTTCGAGTGCTAAGATATGTTACCATGCAAGGGAAAAGAGAGCTTAACCACCGAAAGCTTAACCACCGAGAACAAATATATATATATATATATATATATATATATATATATATATATATATTAATTTTTCTATGTAATATTTTCTTGGGTCCCACTCTTTCCACAATAATCATCACAACTTCAATTTTCTAAATTTTTCATTGTATTTGTAATCGCGAAAAACTGCAGTTTTGCAAGACTACTGGAAATTTGCAATTTTTAGGCCCGCTTTCTTCAAACTTTAAAAAATCATAAATTTTCATTGAAAAATTATAGAACATTAAAAAAAAACTATTATGTTCAGCATAATGTGGAGATAAATACAAAAAATATAAACTCGGATTTGACCTCTGACAAGTCAAGCTCCCTTCCCCTTGTACGGTCGCTCAAAGTTCAATACTAAGTTTATGGCAACAAAACTCGTTCAAAATAACATTCTGCAAATTTTTTTTCCATGGAGTTTTTATAGATTTTTAGCAAGTATTAATGAAATGTGAGAACATTTTTCTGCAAAATTTTATGCGTAAATTTAAAAATGTTTTAGTTCGTCGTTGATAAACTTTTTTCTTCGCTGGAATTTTGCTGAAGAAGGCAAATAAAATGTGAAAAAAAAATCTGATAATAGTGGACCGTGTTACGAGGAAAATTCGAGATGAATCGAATCGATATACAAACAAAAAGAAACTAAAAGTGAACTAACATATAGCCTGTTTGACAAGTGGAATGACAGCACGATTCAAACGGTGTATCTAAATTTGAGATAAATCACTAATTATCAGACAAAAATAATTTAGGCTGAATATTATTAAAATAAAAATTGGCAAATTAGCTTCCGCGTGTTACAGGGATTTGAAATTCGCTGATGACGGGCAGCTCCTCTTATATTTGCAAATAAAGGTTCTTTCTCTCTCACAAAAGCGTGGTGTAATTGTTATGAGATGATTGAATCATATCTTCCTGATTACCTTCAGAATCGATGTGAGATCGGATAAAACAAGGTCATGTAAAAATTGTGCATGGGGGATTATAAATGTACCAGTAGTGCTTGAAATAAACGAAATAGGGAACCCTCTCTACAGCCTAACCATCACATTCTCAAAAAATGTTATCAAAATCAAAAGTGTTGAAATTGAGCTTGTAACCAGATTTGCTAATACAGACAGACAAACACGAAACTGATAATATTTTTTTCTTTTTTATTATTATTTTTTATTGGCACAGTTTTAATAACATTCAGCAATAAATATTAAAAAACATTTTGTGTAATATGTAACGGATTATGGAGTAATTGAAGTAAATGTTCAATATATATACACAATTCACACGCTGTTTGGGACGGGAATATATACCCACGGAAATCCGATAAGTTTATGTACGAATGTTGAAATGAGCGGTGAATCGCTGAACAGCTGATCTGCGCAACAGGTGCCCTCTACTGGCGAATGCACTAACACACGCACTCTCACGTCGCATTCCCTTCGGATCGTTCAAGTCGAACGCGCTGTAAAAACTCATAACGATTTATTCAACTTTAATTGTTTGTTCCCACTCAATTTCGGCTTAAATTGCGCACGATTTTTTGACGGCCCTCCCGGCGGATTTGGACTTCAGCGAATACGGGGGCCCCCTTCGCTTCAGAATTCTCCTACACGTAGAAAGTCAGTGTTGCATTTTGCACTATATTTGATAATTTTCTGTTCTTTACTTTCAGCATTTTTTACATTGATTTCTCGGATATCGTGGGAAAAGGGTTTGTCCATAATTTACCCAATGGGGGTGGTTCTTGACCTCTTTATTTCGGCCTACGCCCACATCTTTTTCACATGTGAAATTACCAATAACTGCATCGAATCACGAGAAAATCGGTTACAAATGAACCACCAATAATATAGTTATTTTTCTAAATTTATTGCTTCAAATCCGAGATTAATTTTGTTCTAGACGTGTTTTGGTTCAAGGTGAGGATATATCCTTTCTTTATTTCCACGAATCACACGAGATTCATTGAGTGAAGATGAGGCAGGACCTGGCGAAAATAACTCCACCACCGAACTCAACAATGTCATTATGGAAAAACTTTTCCAGTAAATTGATAACTTTTTCGCCTTATTGGCAGAATTCGAAATCGACCTGAACCAAGACGAACCTGAACCATTTGACGACTTCATCATCAAGGTATGGATGTTTCCACATTTGAGCGAATTGATGAAGTATCATTTCCTACGTTTACGATTCCTTCTACCTCAGCAATAATTGTACAGGATTCTTCACATTACCATACATCTCTCCGTTCCCAAACTGTTCAGCCACTTAGTGCCACAAGAAATAATCGTAAGAAGTATGAAGGCACAAGAAGGTCAAAAGCTAAACCGAAAAAAACCCTGCTGAAACATGGAAACATTCTAAAAAGTTGCACAAGATCACACACAATAATGATGATGATCTACATAAACCAGTAGATTATTTCCTTTCTTTCTTTACTGAAGAAGTTATAAATATTATTGTATTTCAAAAGCAATCTGTATAGATGTCAGACAACTGAAAGTGTTGCTAACTTGACTCGAGAGAACATCTTGGATTATTTGGCAGTTGTGTTTCTCATGGACGACGTTCCCATGCCAAATGTTAGAGATTACTGGTCCTCATCACTAAGGTATGAAAAAGTGGCTTCAGTCATTCCCGTAAAGCAGTTTTCGAAAATAAGGAGGTTCCTCCATTTTTCTGACAACTCAGAGCCAACGAATGATATTTATAAGACTCTGATGGAAAAAACAAGAGAGAAATGTGTGGAAACTATATGTTTTGGAGGATAAATAATTCCGTTGATGCATCCATCATTCGATACAAAGGGAAGAAAAATGGCAGCCTTCGCCAATTCATGAAGAATAATAAGCCAGTGAGATGGGGCTATAAATTGTTCGTTCGTTCTGGTGTATCAGGATTCATTTATGACTTCATGCCATACAGCGGGGAGTCAACATTCGATCGAATCAAATTTACTGAACAATAGGATTCATTTTCGTTTTCTGAAAAATGTGTTTTAGCTTTAGCGAAGACGATTCTCGACCAACCGCTCCGGGCGTTGTATTTCGATAACTTTTATTCGTCAGTACGACTAGTATTTTTCTAGCGAAATCAGTATAGAATACTCTCACTGGGAACATTTCGCCCCAATAGAATAGAGGGGGCAGATAAAATACTCGTACTTGTCGGCGATAAAGAGCTGAAAAGAAGTGGAAGAGGATCATATGATGAAGTTGTCCATAAATCCGAAAAAATGTCTTTGATGCAACGTTCGATAATAAAGTTGATATTATTGGATCATCTTATGTTGGAGCAGAACCTGTTGGCAAGATAAGGATGGATAAAACAAGGAAACAGAGCCGAAAAATCAGACGTGACATGCCCTATTGCTATACAACTCTTTCAAATGGAGGTGTTGACCTAGGTGATAAGTTATGCGCTCTTTATAGGATCGCTCGGGATTGTTGCATTTCTGATTGATGTGGCTCTGGCGAACTAGTAGCTCTTGTAAGAAATCCCGGGACCAATACGGGGCTGAAGGATTTTAACGTAACAGTTGCTGACCACCTGTATTTTTGAACAGAAAGACTAGCAGACATTTTAAAGATAAACGGACCCAAAAACGCCGTTCGCCGACGGTAAAATTTGACCCACAAATTACCTCTGATGGAGTTTATCATCTTCCGACCAAGAAAGGAGACGCGCGTAGCAAGTGAAGGTGGTGCCATAAAGGACCAAAGAACGTGTTTTTTTAAAAACGTCATTTACGATTCTGTTTTAACGAAAATCGTGAATGCTTAACTGAAGCGCATGAAGTTTGAATTTTGATATATTTCTTGCCACCGCACCGATGGGTTTTCATGTGCCTAAGGTACCTATTATTTTTAGTGCTTTACCTTTGTGCTTATTTACTCAACTTAAAAAAAATGTACGATCTCAACAAGAAAATTTAATTTTATTCCACATTTAGCAATTTCCGGTGGTTTATGGTTGTTCTGGTCATAACACTTTATTTGGATACGACAATAGTAATGGTAATTAAAATTTTTTGCAGTACATTTATACGTCAATTCGTTGAAATTATTAAGTTCAATCTAAATGTCAAGTCTATTTTGAAATTCATAATGATTCTTTTTGAGACCCTATCCGGTCAAATTATCGTACGTGATACCTTTTTTGTACAAATCGTACTATAATGATGAAAAGGTTTGAAACCTCATATCACGTTTGTTGGAAGCTCTAAGAACAAGAAACAACAAGAAAATTTTAAGAAAAAGTGCAAATTTCATGTCTTGCCCTAATAATCCTAATAAGGCACGTAAGCTAATAAGGGAGGTGAACCATGTTTTTTAGCGAATTTTCGTAGGAAATGAAGCTATTGCAATGGCTCTATGAAGCTGTTGCTGGTTTGCGCTATTTCATATCTTATATGAAATAGATTTCATCTACTGTAGTAATAACGAGCACTTACTTTTAAAAATGGATGAAAGGAACTACAATTTAAGATTAGGAAATGAAACTAGGGAGTGTTCAATAGTTCAAGCTACTTGTGTATTATACGAGGCCAGAACTTTGAGAATGACAAGCCCTAGGGAAACGAGAAATTGGAAAAACGGAATTACTGAACACTTCCGAACCATCCTGTCCCAAACAACCAACCTTGAGGTAAATCACGAGGCCATCGGTTTGGTCATATTTGAAACACTACATCAGGTGAAGCATGATATCAGGGGACATATAATGGCCTCAACGATTGACTCACTAGACCAGCCTCAACGCTATCTGACCCAGCTGGACATGGCCATTGTAGCTCTTGACAGACTACAGCACGGGAGTAATCCCTTACCGGGGCCTGTAATGTCTTAGCTGCCCTCTCTATAACAAGATCTCTTGATGAGCGTTCTCCACCATCCTTTCCTGCACATCCTACCAATGCCAATTCCTCTATCGCTTTCAGTGTGTGTGTCATTCCAGACAATAACTTTTCTTAGGATTAGGATAAAAAATTAAGCATCCCAAAAGAAAGGATGAGTTCGTCAGCCAACAATTTTTGAGCACATTACATTGGTTAAATTTCAAAAAATGTACTAAAAAATAAAAAATGACTAAAAATGGATCGAAACGGCCAAAAATCGTCAAATTCTAAAATTCCAGTAGAAATTTCGTAAAAACAGGACATTAAAAATGCGTGATAAATCGAGAGTTTTCCAACGCTGTTAACTTCGTTCAATTTATCCTGTACCTACCCACTACTTTCTTTGTGCACTGTGTTAATTACATTAACGCATTCTCGACAGCTAGTCGACACTTTTCCGCTGCTAGTGGCAATAAAATCCCATCTGGAAAAATACCGGAACGACGCTCAGCGAATGGTGAAGTTTCGTGATGAACGAATCACGTATTGGTGTTGAATGGATTTTCACAAGTTATGATTTTATTAGAAGACGTTTACACCCTCTGTCGGAATCGCTCTAATAATGGAGTTTCCTACGCCCCTCCCTGTGCTAGACACACAAATAATGAGAAAAGTCCCCAGCACAAATGTTAGGTCCTCAAAAAACTCAATGAACGATAGATAACCAAGTTCTCTCATTCTTTATTTTTTCGACACAAAAATAATGGCTGGGACAATTATTGGTGAATCAAGCTCTCGACGTAAGCAACGACTTCTTTGAGGGTTCTACCGGCGATGAGCGGGTTAATTTTTGCCTTCAAAACGTCAGCGGTGGCTGCCGCAACTTTGGCCTTCTGATTTTCAATGATGCTCGGGACCAATTTGTTGAGCAAATCCTGAACTTCCTGCTCAGTCAACCCCTCGACTTGAAGGCCAGTGCATTTCACCTGAAACAATAATTATTGGGATTCAGCTATCGAAATGTTGGTACCTCAACAATATCATGCTGCATGACTACGTATAACTTTTTTTAAATAAGTTCCTAGAAACAAGATGTTATTATACATAAAATGGGTAAAGGTTGCTCACATAATGATCAAAATTTAGGTAGTATTAATATTCTGGGATATGAGGTTAACGAGGATTCAAGTACTTTATTCACCAAACTAAATATTTACGATTATTTCAAAGAAGTTGAGATTGAGGAAAAGATTTGAAAAAATTCTTGAAAAGTTGAGGGTGGATATTGTTTGAATACAGATCAGTAGGGGATTGTGTACCCAGTGACTGGTTATGTGTGCCTCCGTACCTACCTAAAGCCGCGTATCCACTTTAAACAAACCTCCAAAGTTCCTCCAAGACGAACTACTCCTAAGTTATTCCAACCATACAAAGAAAGTGACATCGACCCAATTGGATGTAAAAACTTGACGCTTGACTACATCAACGAAAAATATCCATCGTACATCAACAGAATCTACAGAGATGGATCTAAATTAGAAAACGATAAATAAACGCATCAGCTTACATCTGTGAACAACAATACATCACCAAAGGTGTTGGATTAAATAAAATCTGCGGCATATTAATAGCGGAATTATTTGCCATATAAATGGGACATCAGCACGCTTTCCCATCTTCCCAGCAACTGACACTTGAAACTATCAGATTCGAAGTCCCTCCATGAACTTCTTAATATGATAATCGAGCACAGTCGTGGCATCGCATACGCTCTATTCGCCGTTGGTTGCCGAGTGTTCCCTATAATTTTCCCTGTAATATGCCGCTTTGTTCTGCTGTTCGCTGTTGCTCATTCGAATTTCTTCATTGAAATGTCAACTACTAGCTCGTCAAGTTCGGAAAGCGATAGTTTCGACGATGGTGGTGAAGTTTCATCATTTGTTGACGATGAGGACGAGATTGAAGCTGTAGTTATCTCGTCTACTTCCACTGTTGAATAGTAGTTCATAAACTGAGTACGCGAAAAGGGGATGTGGTCGAAGAGAAAGAAATATTATTAGAGGACTGTATCTATAGGGAAGGAAATACGTACTTGTATGAATATTTAACACCACAGGAAAACGAACCACCAGATCAATTCTTGGCGGAATGCTACAACAGGAAAGCTGGGAGGTGTTTGAAAAATGGAAAACAAGTACTGATGGAGCGTATTTACCGAAATGGACCAGTGAGTACAACAGACATAAAACATGTTAGTTAAAGGAAAGGTAGGTAGAAAGTTAGATTAAGGTAGGACCTTAATCGAAACTGGGATGACTCTTGATAAAGCAACGATGTCTCTTGATGTCTGTAGGCCAAGCTGTTCCGCTGGTGGGCCAGGGTATTCAGTCGAAGAGGCTGAGACGTCCACGGCGTCCGAATACGATCGGTACAGAGGCAATAAGTCCGAGAAAAAGGCGCCGATAACCAAGAAATACCGCACAATAAGACTTCATGGCTACTTGGCAGACTAACCGAACTGATCGGGAATATTATTGAAATGTCAAATTAGCACAGCAGGAGAATAAAGGTTGGTGACGCAAAAAGACGGGAGACAGAGGTTTCGGGGCGAGTGACGAAGAGGAACTGCTGAGGATACATGGAATGAACAACATTGACGGCGTTGAGGGGCTTTCGTGTTATTTCCTGAAGACGCGCTATTGTCTGACAACAGCAACTCCACCAGCCCCGCTTCCTGATCGGAATTTTTTCGACGAAATTGTGCCAGTGTTTGACGACGAAGAGTTTGTTTACCAATAATTGGTGTGTGAGTGTGAGTGTGTGTGTGTGTGTGTGTGTGTGGGGGGGGGGGGCTATATATTGGTACTTAACACTGGTATCTAAATAAAGAACACTGAATGTTCAACAATAACAACCAATACCTATAATAATAATTGAACATATGATGACATACCAGCCATGGTCGCGGTTTGAACAAGGAAGATATGGCACTTGTGCCTTCCACAAACAGGGGTGGTACTTAGGCCCTTTCTAAATTTATGATAACCAGAACATTTTTTGTAAATCATACATAGACAGTATATAAGTGTTGACACCGAAAAATAATAGTACTCAATGCAAAAGTGTGTAGAAAAAAAATTCGGGAGTTTTAAATGAAAGGTAACAAAATTGTAAGCATGAGAAACCTTAAAACCGCATTAACTTTTTTTTAGGTTTTTGGCACTTAGACCCTTTGTACCGCAAGCCCATCAATTAAGAATAAAATATTCGGCAAAGGAGTAGAAATTAGAAACGGAGACTCTCTTGAACACATGAGACGATCTCATTTATTTGAGACATTTTCAACTTGAAACGCGAAACACAAATTACACAGGGGATATGAAGATATGTCAATGTACCGATGTATCTGCATGTAGTGTAGGTACTCAACATCATTACTGATTTCTATTTGTTATTAAAAAATAAGATTTGGTGTACATGGAACCACTCAAATTTGGTGTATGATTATTTTACCAACGGTACTCACGTCAACACTCGCGAGGCCGTAGTCCAGTGAAAGATCCTGAATTTGAAGGGAGGTATCGGGATTGACGAATGTAGCATTCACTTTCTGATAGAAATTCAGAAGATTAACTCTGTAAATTTCAAAAACGTCAGTCAACCTACATGGAACTAGAGGTTTTTCTGTTATTCAAATTGACTGGGAATAAAATTAGGGAACATGAATGTGACGTACACGATGGTTCCTTTTCCTGTAACGGCCCGACCGAAGGCTTTGCCATTAGCCTCGTAGTCAGCTGACTGAGTGAATTCGGGAATGGTGACTGCAACTCTGGCGGACAATGTGGCGGGGTCAGTGGATACATCATCAACGGTGAAGGTGGATGCTTTAGACAGCAGTGTATTGGTCTGGGAGATCACCAAGCTGAAAAACAATACATAACTAGAGAATCGGTATGAGAAGTAAGAACTTAATGGAAAAACCGTTGAATAATAACAAAGTCTGAAGTGCGGATTCCACCTGCGCCAGGAAACTTGCATCGCTGATGGCATAATTCTTGCTTCCTCACTACAGAAGGTGAAACTTTGAGTTCGTGATTGAAGTCGAAAAAATTGTTGTCCTCCAAAATCAAAATTTTCACTTGCTTTTTGCGTTTCTTCACAGCTTGCTGATCAATTTCGGTTCCGTGTATGTCTGTGGTAATCCTTGTCACGCCTGGAACTTCACCAAGTGCGCATGCGCTAACGCGAATTTCTCATTATAAGTTGGTCTGATTCCGTTCAAACTCGGTAGGTATGAGTTATATGTGTGTATATGTTCAAGAAAAATGTCCTATAAAATATATCGCAATCGATAGTTCAATAGCCATTGCGCATGCGCAAAATTAATATTGATTGTCGGAGGCAAAGCTCCGAGTCTAATGGAACGATTGTGATGACATTTTCAAGGATTGTGCGGTCTAGCTCCTAGAAATTCCTCCATAAATTTCATTGGCGTTGGGTCATCAGTAGACAGTGCAAATGCCCTGACATCAATTTTTTTATAACGTCGACTTACATGCATTTTTTTCATTGTAGAGTTGGTGTGAAATTATCAATTCTTGTATACTAAGAATTTTTAATCTAAACCAAACAGAATACACATTTCATCTACAAAGAAATTAGTAACAGCTCACCGCTCTCCCAGACAACAGCTGCCAAAGTTGTGTCATTAAATAATGAGTGATAAATTATTACAAGGAAGAAATTTTCCTGGATTATTTATTCGCTAGTGCATAGGTTAAAACCGTGAAACCATGCAAACTTTTGGAAATTAAAATTTCATAATCATGGGGTTTTACATAATGATGAAACTATTGGGGTGCTGCAAATAACTGGTACTCGAATTCGGTTTTAGACAGTTCTATTCAAACTTAATATCGGACAAATGGTTAAATTAACATTACTCGCGCCAATTTTACTATACTATGTTATTATACTATAACTACAAGTGGAGGCGTATTAGGTCCAGTACCTGCCCCATAGCCTATTAAAGAATATTAAAAAGAAAGATTAAAAATACAGATATAGGTTAAAGAGAAATAAAGTTTTAAAAAAAATAAAAGATATAAATAAAGATAAAGAAAAATTAATTTCAGAAAATAATTAATACACATTAAATGCATCTGGTTCCTGACCTCAGTGAAGGGAATAAGGCAAGTAATCCCTTCAGGAAACTATAACAAATTCTAGCACCAGGACCAGTCTTCATTGAATTAATCCTTAAGAATTGGAGAATTTAATTCAGAGATAAAGAATTAATTTAATTATAATAAGATATAGGAAAATGAATGTACTGTTATGGAAAGCACGACAGTCAAGTCAGGAAAAGACTCGATATTTTTAACAACATTTAAAAAATTAGTTCAGAAAAAAACGAATCCCGGTACTAAATTAGGGAGAATAGGACAAGAAAGAGTGGCTGTTGTGACTCAATTGGCAATCATTGTAGGAATTCTAGATAACCCCTCTCAATACAGAACAAGAAGCGAATTACGACCGGCTATCAAAAATATGTGGTAAAATCTTGATAACTGAAATATTGAACAAGAATTAAATAAAATCTTAAGTAAGGGAATAGACCAAAATGAAATAATCTTGGCCGAAAAACTGATTTCCGAAGCTGGTTTACAAGTAGGAAAAACAGATAGCTATAAACCCGAGAAGTGGCGATTAATTAGCGAAAAATACAAAACTTGGCTAACAGATACGGATATTTTAAGTGAAACAGAGAGTGAGGAAGAACAACTGACGGACGGACAGTTCACAATTTTTAACAAAGAAAGAGTCGAAATATTGAAAAAAGTTCTAACACGGATATACTTTAATTTACAAACTTGGGAAGAATACGTGTCGGAGCAAAAGGATAATAAGGTCAACGCTAGTAACAGATTGTACAGATTTCAAAAGAACATTACCGACAGAGAGAGAAAAACTTTCGGAAATAGAAGGAAAAACATTGAAAAATTACTGCATTAACATATTATCAGACAAAAATAGATTAAATTTGGTATTGCAAGACAAACTTAAGTCTCAGGAAACAACAGAAATGAAATAAATAAGGCAGAAATTAACCCCGAGATACTTCAGTGGAGATTCTGCGGAAAAAGCAAATTCATGGTTTATTCATTTCGAGAAAGTTGCAACAACCCTAGGGTTTTCTGACACCACCAAATTACAGTACCTTCCAATTTATCAGTGGAAAGTAGCTTTAACAAAACGGTTCTATGACCCCAACGAACCAGACATTGCTCGCCAAAAACTCATTGATCTAAAGCAAAGCAAAGACGAACTAACCCGTGATTACCTAGAAAAAGTAATAACGTTATGTTTTCGAGCCGACCCCTCAATGAGTGAACAAGAGTAAATCAGATGGGTAAAAAACGGGATAACAACGGAAGTAATAAGATTAATCGGATCCACCCCAATCGACAAGTTTGACCACCAGTTTGGTAAACCAGGCTGATCAAACGTTAGCGGTACTAGAATCCAAAAGACAAAACGTTCAAAAACAAACTATAGAAAAACTACAAAAACAAATAAATCAGCTGCAGCTAAAAGTAAACCGGAACCGGAACTTAAATACCCCTTTCCAAAGGTGGCAAATAATTCAATCAAGACGATTCAGGGGAAGTTCGTTTCGCGGCCAATCGCGAGGATTCAGAGGGACAAATAATTACTTAAACTCTTACCAACGGGGACTAGACATGACAAATACTTTTCCGCAAAACACCCGAGGAACAGGAACCATCCCAAGTAGAGGTAGAGGTTTCAGAACCCGCGGAAATTTCCAAAGTAGAGGAACTTTTCGAAACAACTATCCTGGAAATAATTACTCAGGAAATAACAGTTTCTATAGACATCAAAATTCAGGCCAACATAACAACTTCCAGATCATGCAGTTCGGGAACAATCAGGGAATAGACATTACCAAAACCAAGGTGCACCAACTTATAAAAACAACTACACAGCCCAAGGTGGAAATTTCCAACAACATCAAAATTCAAAAAACGGATAAAGCGCGACTCTCACGCCGTGAGTGTCGCCAACTACAATTTAGGCGCGGAAAACGCAGACAAACTGCCAACTAAACAATTCTTTGAATCCAACACTAAAAAGCAGAAAGTAGCAGCAATAAATACGATTATTCCAAAAGAAAGCATCAATCAACCAATAATCAGTGGGACAATAACCGGAAAACCTGTACTTATCCAACTGGACATGGGACCAGCAGTTTCTTTAGCTGAAACAACTGCACTAACAGACGAAAACCAAATTTCATTGCGAAATTGCAATAAAAAACTAAAAGATGTTCAAGGGAACAGCATCCCTATAAAAGGAATAAGGGCAGCAAAAACTAAATTCGACGGAGCTCAAGAAGAATTCAAACATACATTCTATGTGACAGGCCAGACTCAGAATTCTAAGAATATCCCTGCAATAATATTAGGTACAGATTTCTTATATACGAACAGATGTACGATATGTTACAACACAAAAACCCACACGACTAAAAAACCCAAATTAGTGATCCCATTCCATATGAATTGGGACAAAACACACTATATTCATACTCTAATCCAGCAATCGACAAACGAAAAATTGAAAACGCTTTTCGGAATTTTTAAACCAAATAAAATTTAAAAAATTGAAACAACAAATTTTAAAACAAAACATTATAAAGCACCTAGTGGAATAATCGAAATAATCTTCCGAAAACTTGGTAAACAGCAGCCAAATATAAGTAGTCAAAATTTAACAACTCCAGAAGTATTACAACTTCTAAAAACGGCAGGAATTAATGCAAAAATTGAGATAGGAGATACACAAGCAATTTTACGATTTAAATCAAGAAAATCAAGGCCAGAGGTACACCTGAAATATGACGTAAACATAAACAAGTATGCAAAAATTAACCCCTTGGAACCTAAAGAGGAGGTAAAAAAGAATCCAGTATTGGAAAAAAAGATATTTTCAATTAACGACAATAAATCAAAATAAAAACTTTGAAATAAATTATCATTCCCCCAAAATCGGAGAATTTTCGGAATTTTTAAACCAAATAAAATTTAAAAAATTGAAACAACAAATTTTAAAACAGAACATTATAAAGCACCTAGTGGAATAATCGAAATAATCTTCCGAAAACTTGGTAAACAGCAGCCAAATATAAGTAGTCAAAATTTAACAACTCCAGAAGTATTACAACTTCTAAAAACGGCAGGAATTAATGCAAAAATTGAGATAGGAGATACACAAGCAATTTTACGATTTAAATCAAGAAAATAAGGGCCAGAAGTACACCTGAAATATGACGTAAACATAAACAAGTATGCAAAAATTAACCCCTTGGAACCTAAAGAGGAGGTAAAAAAGAATCCAGTATTGGAAAAAAAGATATTTTCAATTAACGACAATAAATCAAAATAAAAACTTTGAAATAAATTATCATTCCCCCAAAATTGGAGAATCTTTAACAGTATCCGAACATAATTCGGTGATTTCTTTGCTACGACAATATGAAGATGTACTCGTACATGTCCGAACGGAACAAGACTTCTTTTCTTTAAAAGCCGAACCAGTAAAGCTTCAACTAAAGCACACATCCCCTTGGAAACCAAAATTTTATATTAGAGCGGAGAAAGAGATGAAAGTCATGGATGCGGTCATAGACAGGCTCCTACGACTTGACATAATTATTTTGCGACTTTTTGTCCCCCCTCAAGATCAACAATTTATTGTACTCAATAGTGAGTTTTTTTTTTTTTTTTTTTTTTTTCCCTTCCTTTTGCGGTCTCAACGTCCAACCTTGTCTTATCCTTCCCAACCTATTTCTGAACATGTTCACGCAGCTTAAACAAAGCTACGAATTTGGACTTACTCAATGACCCCTTGTTCTTGGACTCTCTCGTTTTTGACATCAGGAAGAGGCATGGGGTCGTGGGCAGACAATTCCTGCTTGACGTAGGTAAGGACAGCCGTGATGAGATCTGCATATTCGTCGTTGACTAGAGAAAGAAACATCAACTAATAATTATGACAAGATGATGATCAGGAAACAACTAGAATTAAATCGACGAACTATTGAAAATAG
Organism: Adelphocoris suturalis; assembly: GCA_030762985.1. Taxonomy (NCBI): domain Eukaryota; kingdom Metazoa; phylum Arthropoda; class Insecta; order Hemiptera; family Miridae; genus Adelphocoris; species Adelphocoris suturalis. The sequence continues at coordinate 25,032,630 of CM061042.1, forward strand.
ATTGGGGCTTTATTGAGACTTCTAGCATTCAAGTGATACGAAATTTCATATGATAGGCAAATGCATGCAACATATTGAACCTAAAACCACACCGGTTTTAGCAAAGGAGTGGAAAATAGGAGAGATGTATTTACCTGGTGCTGAAAGGCACTGAGAAGCCAAGGCGACGGTCAAAATTGCTAAAACACACTTCATGTTGAAGAGTTCTCACTGATGACTGATCCCAAGGGGAAAAAAACACTGTCATTTTATAGGGCTGAATAGAAGCGTTATCTTATCAACGGGAATGTAAAAATTGGTAAGGAGTAAATTTTTACCATTTAAATTTGAAAGAATAGCATCGCTGCAAGGTTCAAGTGTTCGAAGAAGAGTCAAGTGCCCTCCAAACGATATGAAAGTTTCAAGTGCGCGTAGATAAGCTTAAAAATAATTCATTATCACTATTAAGAAAGGGGGCTATATAAGTAATCAGAATAGGATAGCAGAATGATGAAAGAATAAGGACCTCGGTCGCAGAATAGACAACGAAAAATTTTTTCAATCAAGAGAAAAGACAGTGAAATTGAAATAGGTACCTAACACGAGAGCTTGGTGACAGACGACACATTAGTCGGCATTGAGCCCTCTGGGTGGGCATGGGCTGTTGGAATTTCTCATCACCAGCTGGGAAGAATGTCGCTTTCCCGCGTTCGACTTCCGAACGAAGTTGTAAAGTGCGATTCATACAAAGTGCGTAAAGTCAAAATATCAGCCCCTACACAAAGTACGACTCGCCAAAATATCTATGAAGTGCGCCCGACAAAATATCAGCCCTTCTACAAAGAACTGGCGAACTGGCCCAAGCCATATAAACAGTTGCAGTTACCACTCTCTCAAAGTTTGGATTTGCTCAATCGTCTCGTAATTTCTCAATTGTCGTTTTCAATTTCTGGACCTCATTTTCGGGTTCGTTGAACATCATTGGACAACCTTTCATGAAATCGGTACCTAAATCCTTCCAAAACGTACATCAATCGCTGGCGAATTTCGATGGGCGTTCAATGTCGACAGAGGCAAAATGACCAGCTGAGCTGGAAGTCCCTGGTGTTGGAGACTCATGGGCAAAATGCGATCGATGACGGAACGTGAAAGAAGTAACTGGTCGCACGGTGCTCAACATCCGCGGGTCGCACTTCGATCCAGCCACGGAAAACTTGCAGGTCGCACTTTGTCCCGGGGCCCCGGGTCGCTGTTTGATAACACCCCTTTCGAAATCAAGTGAATTCCCACGAATCAGTTGACATTTATATAATAATTAAAATCACTTCTTTATCTTACTCTGTGTTTAAAATCATTGAAGTAGCTTCCTGTTCTGTGCATTCCAACGATTCAAGGAGACTCGGGTCACCTCTTCATTCAGACTTTCCAGAGAATGAAAGTAAGTTAAGTGTATGAATGTACGTAAATGAATGAATGTACGTAACCCGCATACGTATCTACTCATTATTCATGATGCACCCTCATCGTCGTCTCTAAATTCTCTAGCATCGATTGTGACCTCTGTTTCAGGTGAAACATTTCGGATTGCTGATGCATTCGGAAGAAGATAAGGCCATCATTCCAACACTAACAACCAGAGCCCGATGCTTCTTCCTCCAACCCCCAACGGAGCTTCCTACAGCTTTCTTGTGTGCTCTATTATGCCCGTTCAGTTTGTTATGCACTCATGTTCTCAGTACCTATATTATAATAAAACCATTATAATCAACCGGTGTTACCGTTGGACTCAACCAGATAAGTCATCAGCCCATGATTTTCAACATCTGAATATAGTCATTAAGATTACGATTCAGCTTATGAATAAACGGAATACACTATAGTTGTTTATTGTTTTGCAAAGGAGAAGTGTGTTTCCCATCCCTCTTTCTCATTAGTTTCTGATTTCTGATGTTTACATTCTGATCTTTCTGCGATCTTCCGAGTGACACTAAAACTAACAAGGCCGATTATGACGTCAGCGATGTCTCTCGGATACCCAAGTAAACACTATCTAAAAAATAAGTTCCTTAGTCTCGCAGATAGATGGCAGAGAAGTTCAGATCGTGTGATGGTGCGGCTCGCGCTTAAACACGGCCCTGGGACCAGGGGCTGTATCGGAGTTTTGCGCTTAAACACGGGCCTGGTACGGGGGCGACGCTGTTGTTTTGCGCTTAAACACGGCCGTGGGAGCGATCAGGTTAATATCAGAAATTAATCGACCACGGGCCGCCGTTACACAACGTTGCTTACCTGAAGGGACCCTCACAGGGGGGTTCCCATTTGCACTTCTACGCAATACCTTGCGAGCGAAGCGAGAGCCATTTCAAATAATAAATACGGACGCCGTAGCGAGCCGGAGCGGCTAGTATTATAATAAAACCATTATAATCAACCGGTGTTACCGTTGGACTCAACCAGATAAGTCATCAGCCCATGAACGCCGTATTAGCTAATTGGTTTGGAGAACGGTCTAGTTTAACGATAGTAAGAAATCATTCGGCAGTAGGTATCGTGAAATAAAAGTTGGTCGTTAGGTTCGAACAGTAGTTTAATGCACCTTTATTATTCTCAGACCTATAACATAGAAGAGTAGCGAAACAGGTAGGTAGGTAATAAGTAGGTTTGACAAGAGCGGATATAGGGCTCAGTAAGATATTTTCTTAAACAAATTATCACGTTGGTACACAACTAAAATGAATAATCAACTATAACCACTTGAGGTTAGATTATAAACGTTTCACGCGTTGATAGATTGAAAAATGATCAGAAAAGTTGCTCAATCACTCAAGTAGGTAGGTAATTATTAAAGTAGGTAGGGAGAATTGAAGTGAATCATGTCAGCGCGATAGAATTATTATACAGACGTTAGTGTAAGGATCCTTATATCAATTACAGCGGTAACTTCCAGACAAACCTCAGGCCGATACCTAGAGGTTACCGTAACCTATCGAACAAATTTGGTAGGGCGTTTGTCAATCAACTTTATGCCCTCAGGTAGCTACCTACAGATAGCTAACTGCTCATATAACTTCGTTTGTGGGGAAAAGGGCATCACTACTACAACAATGATTTCCCCACAAAACAGCCTTATAATACTGGTAATAGAATGTGTAATACGTGATGTTTTTTGTGTATTTACAGGTAATGCATTACGGGCAAACCAATCAGATTATTGTAGCTACTGCTTAAGCAGCAAGATTGAGGAAATTTATTCAAGAATCAGCCACAATAAACAAGAGCCAAATCATCGGCAAAACCGATTAGCGAACCGCCCATATTCAAATCAAAAACGTCATTCACGTATAATAAACCCAAGAAGCAAGACAGAGTCTTGAAGAACACCAATTGACATGTGTATCAGTACATTGTGTTCACAGTTAATATCAACGAATTGGCTTCTGTTCGATAAATACGAGGAAAACCAACTCAACGAATTGGAATCCAAGCCAATACGACGAAATTCATTTAGCAGTCGTTCATAGTTTATCACATCAAAGGCCTTTTTCAAATGAACTATATACTCAAGAGTTTATCGCATGAATTGTGCGCATCAGTTACCAGAGAACTAACCAAAGCTACAGCATCATGAAAATTACGACCACAACAAAAACCAAATTGACTACCAGAAAGTAAAATATTTTCGTCTTAACAATCCATCAACTGCTTTTTAACAAACTTCTCATAAATCTTGAAAAGGTCAACAACAAATGAATTGGTGGATGATTTCCTACACAAATCCGTGAAACTTTTTTACATAATAGCTTGACTTTCACTAACTTAAATGAATCTGGAAGAATTCCGTTTGGAAAACATAAATTGGTCAAATAAAACAAAGGACCCAATATCCACTCGACGGTGCTTCTCGCCAAATTCGAACAGAATATATCAGACCCAGAACCCATAAGGTTTCTAATCTTCAGCACACTTCAGGATGTCATCTAAATCAACTGGATTAAAAGACATTGCACAATTAACCTTTCCGGGTAACTCTTAACTAGGATTAAAATGTTCAAATTGTCTGAATGAGTAATTGCCAACATAGAGGAAATATTCATTGAATTTATTTGCAATATTAGTAGGACTAGTGAAAACCTCGCCCTGAGAACACAACTTTTTAAATGGCGTAGCTTGCGTATTTATTTGAGTTATAACATAATAACAAACACATCACACACTCACACATCACACTTTTCGATAACATTTTGAAACATTGTTTCACTTTTTGTTATATTCTGTGGACGGTAGCAACCAAGTGCTTGTCACTTCACGGCCGATTATAGAAATTCCTCATAGTACCTAACCTCCAACGTACAAGAGTATACAGGAACTACGATCGGCAGAAAAATTTTTCCGGAGTATTCGAAATTTGGCTACATCTTATTCTTGAAAAATGGTATCTGAAATTATATTTCAAGTAGTCATTCAAAGTCGAGTTGGTTCAATTCATGTAAACCATTATCACGTTCTAACGGAAGGTCTTATAGTTTCAACGCAATACATGATACGAATGTAGTGCTTGAACAAAAGGAAAAAGGAGGAGATAGTACAGGAAATTTGAAGGATACAAGCTATGAAAAACTTTTAGACTTCAACGGCTGTATTACGTCTATACCTACTCTTCTATTTGATCAATTGCTTTCTGTTCTTTCAACTCTGCGAATTGAACGAATGCTGGTTGCATTAATTTGTTGTGAAGACGATTTTATTTGGCATGAAAGCTAATCTGTTACGACCCACTCAAATCGATTGGAAACCTCCGTCATGTCATCTGAATTAAATTGTGTACATCATCACACAGTACCTACTATATTATACACACCATATATTATACTTTTTTCCCAAAGATGAGGAGGAGAACATCATCACGATAAAACTGAAGAGGGAAAAAAATCCTTGTATTGAATTATTTCTCTCGATAGCTGGAAAATTGAAAACATGATCAGTTTAGTCATTCAAGGAAAATATTTCGAAATATTTCGATTCCTCGAACATTTGATTTCGCCGTTTCCTAATATAAACCTCTCAATACCCTCAAGTGGGAATATGAGTGTAAAAGAAGGCCAATTTTTCAATAAACGCTGATCGACGAAAGCCACAGATCATTAATGTATTTTTGTTGTAGGGGATTTGGTGAGTGCATATTCAACAAGGTAGGATAAGTGTTTTATTAATGAGATAATGAGTCCAATTTTGAACGATGGACAACTTTTGATTGTTGTGAAGAACGACGACGCAAATTCACTCTAATTTGCAGTTTGGGAAACAAAGTAGTTACAGTTTGGGAAACAAAGTAGTTACCTAGCTGGTAGGTGGTCTACATGCGCGAATTCATTGTCTAAGAATCGCATTCTGCGCCCATGGAAAGCCCCTTAGAACACTTTCAGCTTAAAACCAAACCCGATTGGAAGAAAGTTGAGTGACGTCATAGGTATTACTCCCCACCCTCCACATCAGGCGGCCTATGTAGGAGAAATCGTTCTTCTATTACGTCATTCATTTTTCTTTACATCTTTGTTTTGGCTACTTCTAATCATGAGATACCTAACATATTGCACCTTTTAGGGAAACCATTGGCAATATCATTCAACTGATGGAATAAAATTAAAAATAGGTGAACTTGTCCGTGGTCTTGTGCCCTTACCAAAGTACAATTGAACTTCAACTTGTACCTAGGCCAATTAGAAAGTCAACGTGCTCTAGTCTCGAGCTATTGGTAAAAGCACTGTGAAACTACGATTCAGTTAGGTTGCTGTATTTATCATTTATTTACCAAGGAAAACCTTGGCTAAACTTTAAATACATACTGTTCCGTCAATTGAACCTTCGACATCAGCCAAAGCACAGGATACGCATACCCCAGAATTATATATTTTGGCGAGTTTCAAAAACGAATCCTAAATATTTATCGCTGCTTCGTTTGAAGCACCAACGCTATTAACGGATGGATTATGGCGTGTTCAGAGAACCACCACCCATTTTGAGGTGATAGACAATTATTACTTTTGTGTCATGAATAAAGGCTACGTTAATGAAGTACTTCCTCATCCAAATTTGGTTCTAAGAAATGAAAAAGCATCGAATGTCAGAACAATAATGTTAAATTTCAATTTTCACTTGGGATATTATTTTGTTTGTGTTTGTTCATTTATGATAAGTATATTAACAATAAGAACACTGTTGTGGAAGTATCTTCTTGATTTTCTAATCCCATCACTGTTCTCAATCATCCGCTTTTCACTGCCTGTTAATGTATTCTATTGTCTTTACCTATTTTTATCTGTTAGAAATCATAAACAACTTGTTCTTTTATTGTTTCAAACAAAACCAGATTTTTCTCAGAACAATAAACCTATGTACATTTGAAAATTTACATATCACATGCCAAATTAATAATAGTGAACATTCATTTTAATTACCGAACTTTTTTCCAAATAAATTGATTCAAACAAAACAGAAACATTTATAACAATTTTCAATGGTCATAGTACTCGGAAAATACAATTACTCCCTTATGAATCAATTGATTTGAAAGTTTCTGGACAATCGACGCCGAATTTTGTCCTCTATAATTATTTTTTTAATCCGAATTATGATTTTTTTTGCATCCTATTTGCAGGAAAAAGGTTGAAAACCGTGGTTTTCCCACGGAAAATACGTTAACCTGCCGTTCTGAGAAAAGGAACAAGGGGTTTAATACTCAGAATCAGAGCGAAATTTCCTGTAAAAATAGTTCAAATCAAAAGAAAATCATATTTCTCAGCTAGAATTAGCATTTCAGCCGGCTGTGGGGCATCATAAAAAAATGCATCATTTCGTCCAATTTGAATTTGATCTCATCCTTGAGACTGGAGAAGTGGACCAGAATATATGTAGGGTGGGCAAGGTTGGGTGGGATGTGTGTTGCCTTGATCGTATTTGCAAGCTACATTACTGAGAAATATCGTTAGCCAAAACAAAACAAAACTTCGCCTGAAAGGTGCAAAGAGGTCGACCATGAGTATTCAATTTATTTACTTATAAGCTGGATTAAGATAAATCTATTTTAGAGGACCTACGATTCGAGGTAGACTGCTCCCCATAAACGGAACCAGCGGCCAGACGAGGGTAGAGGTCAAAGCTCGGCAGACCGCGAAAAACTGGTAGTAATTAATTATAGTCGTCGGTTAGGCTTACAGCTAACCGCAGTTTTGTCACGAACGAGCGACAACAGTTTCGACAGCGGACGTTTGCCGACATACAGAACGTCCGCTACTATTTAAGAAATCCTATGGTTCTAGAAGACCTTCAAAACCTTGGAAATATCATCATACCAATGAATAAAGCCCAAGGTAAGGATGTGCATAAGGTCGAAACCCGGAGGATAGTTACGTGTTGATTCTTTGATGGTGTTGGATGAATGGAGCAAGGATACGGGACATGACCTTGTTCTGTAGCGGTTTATGTCTAAAGCACGAATTCATCTAGTTCGAAAAACATAGGTACTGTAAATATTGATCCCAAGTAAGATGTAAGTCGCACTGACAAAAATTAGAATAGTACTGCGTGCTTGCTACGAAGGCTCAGAGAATGACAAGATTTTGCAGTCATCAGCTCACCATGCAGAGTTTCCAAGAATATTTTCGTACTCCATTTTATGTTGGGGAATCACAGCAATTTAATTCGTGATTTGTAGTTTCCGTACTCGGAGTTTAAAAATGATGCTTACAAATAGAAGATAAGGGAATTACCTACAATACGAAACTATACAAAATTTACAAATTAGCACAGTCATGTCTCAAGAGCTTCTATACAACACTTCCTACTAATGGTACAGTACATTTGCAAGTGATGTAATGTACTAAATCGATAAAATAAAATCTTTGTCGCTACTGCCCCCTCCGTAAGAAATGACTTAGCTTGAAAACTGATTAGGACCATACCAATCAATCTATAAGGCATAAATACCTTCATTACATATACCCAGTAATATAAAACAATAAGGTATGATAATTTGATCCTTGGGAGGATGTCTATGGATCAATGCATGATACAAACCAAAATACAACTATGTAGCTGCTGCTTCAAATATACTTCAGCTAACCGATAAATCCGCAACACACCAGGAGACACTTCTACGCTTTGCGCAACACCCATCATCGTATTCCCTGGTGTTGCTGAGAAGGGTGAAAAGTTGTGAGCGTAAAATAGGTTTTCACGTTTTTACCGTGAAAATGAGTCATTTATAGGTAGAATACCAAAGAAATTAGCTCCGGATCTCACTCAGCTGCTCCAAGGAGCACCAGACCTTATATTCATTATTAAATGCCCCACTGGACCTTTCTAGACGTCATTGGAACCCCTATTCCAATCTATCGATGTAAGGGAGAAGAAACCCTATTCGCTCAGCTGGCTGACACCTCAAAGACACAAGAGTGCAATATCATATCTACTATTGTGTCTTTATTCCCTTACACAAATGTATATATATATTATATATATATATATATATATATATATATATATATATATATATATATATATATATTAAATTAGGAGTCTTTATTTCACACTACATGCAAGTTGCGCGAGCTGTTGTCACAGAGGACATGGAAGAACTGGCTCATGATGTTGGGTATGCTAAAAGCCACCTGATATTGGCCACATTTACCTCCTTGGGCATGCATACTCATCAATGGAGAGGCTACCCGTTCAATTCTGCAAGAGAGAAGACCAGACCAAGACTATTGGAGCAGTACTAGATGTTGCCCAACCTCATTCCCGAGATGTCCATCAAATCACTGGCTCACACAATTGGTCAGTTGAGTTGAGCTCTGTTCCAATAGATGAACTCTCAGGTAGAGCTATCTGTGTGAAGACGTTTATGAGGTCAATCCTGAAGTGAGGTTTGCAAACCTGATCGGTATAGGGGATTTGGCTGGAAAATACAAGCTCTCACCACTATCCAGAGAGCTCTCGGCCCAGGCTCGAATCGTCTATCATAACCATCACTCCAGATCCATATACTTTATAAGAGCCATATTATCTTGCCCTAAAGTAAGGAGGTCTAGATGGATCAGGAGTGATAGCAGATGAGATACCGGGTTATGAAGGTAACCTATCATCCCCCTGTTTAGGGCTACGGGCCAGGTTGCCAAAGAAATTTCATGTACGAAGATTCCCAAAACTGGTCTATGGAAGACTCCTGTATTACAAGGCTTCCCTCGTCTATAATGAAGAGATCGAGTTGTTCTCGCAATACGAGGTAGACTAAATGCGGTCATGGTTCATTGATAGAACTATTGTCCTTCAAGTGGAAGCACTAGTAAAACTTGTTCCTCGAATGTCTGTGGTGGCGTCAATTGCCTTTGTCAGAACACTTGCCATAGATAAGGCTGACCCGATTCCGGCTGGAGAAACTCCACAGGAGGTTGAGCTGGTGCATGAATCCCTCAAGGGATCTGCCAATCATGGGGTCTTTGAAGAAGGGACAATGATGATGGAGAATAGTGATAGAGGCAACCCGCATTCATCCTGAAGGGTATGCTAGAAACCAAATACACAGATCTCATGGTTGCACAGCATGATATTGAAGATCCCACAGAGAGAAATGCGTAAAAGGCCCTGGTGAAATCATGGAGGGATAGGATCTCAGACACCATGGAAGAATAGAAATTCCCTCAGGCTCAGACAGAAACCGAAGTGGCGATAGGAGATGGAGTCCATGAAAGTCTGAGAACCATCACACACCACATCAGGCAAAGACTCAACTAACCATCACCTGGACCTCTTCACTCTTGTCCATGTATATATTTTTCAAATACTCCAAGCTACAATATAAAGGGGGGGGGAAAGACGCAATTTGAACCTTTTTACTGACTGCAGCAGTCCGGTTGATGGCCTGGTGCAAGCTCCGGACTTCAAACTGGTAAGAAGTATTTGATTGGTTAATTACTCGACATTTCCAGATTATTGGTACCTACTGGGTCGTCATCATGGGGACTCAGTACGATTCTGAGTTCGATATGTTGATATGAAAGGTAGACTATGTAGCTAGAAACAGCGGTAATTTTCTTGCAAAGAAATTCAAGGAGGACCTACACAAAATGGGGTCACGGGACTAAGGCGGATTTTCAACTCGATGAATACAGAAATCCTGGAGAAACAGGTCGTTGAGCAAGCGCCCCCTGTCGTTGGGATAGAAGGTCGTATAGGGATGTTTTGAAGGGGGTACTAAGGGATAATGTTGAACGGGAAGTTCCGGAGCCTCTTTCTTGTCTGCTCGTTAAGCCTACAAAACCTATGAATTCTGATCAAACCCGAAATCCGGTCATATCTTCGATTGATCTGGTCGAATTGGCCATGCTAATGCTTGAAGAGATAATTGACTGGCCCCATATGCTCACTGGAGCATAATTACTCTGAGTGCAATTATGAGTCGGATAAAACGAATCACAGATGTACGAACTGCATCAACCATAACTCCCGAGTGACGAGAAACGAGCTGAAATTTGACCACAAACACAATGTGTTTGACCGCAACTGTCCGTCCTAACACCGGCATAAAGAGGAATAGACAGCTGATTGATAGATTGATTACAGAAGTTTCGATGACAGTCAATAAAGTGAACCACTGTACGGATAGAATATTTTGCGGGCAGCTAAACGTTCAGCGCAGTCTGGCAGTGACTTCTCTTGTCCTAGCGAGGCTCCGAATTCAAATAATGGCATTGCAAGAGTTGAATTTTGGGGGTCTGTGATTTCCGAATTTATTAAGGATTGGAGGGTTTCCAAGTAGGTGAGAGCCGGAAAACAGCGGCAGTATTGGTGTTGGGAATTCACGACCAGATGTTGTCCTTATGATGGATTAGTCTGATGAAGATATGGTGGTGGTTGACATTAACAACACCAACAGGATCTTTAATCTTGATTGTTAGTGCCTAGTTTGATGGGAATCGGAATATTGAGATTGAATAGCAGAGAACATCCAGAATGTTGAGGTATGCAAAACAAGGGAATATTATTTAAGGAATAGATTCCAATAGTCAATCTGTTGCATGGTTCGGAGGATGAGGTACTGGAAGATTTCCGTTCATCTGCGTCGCTTTATGTGATGAACGAGGATGATGGCAAACCAACATTTGAAACTCGGAATGAGCACAGCTGGATAGATCTAACGTTGTGCACTGGTCCTATAATTGAGCATGTGAGGGAATGGATAAATGAGGAAGAGCTATTATCAGTTCATAAACTGTTGTCATTTAAGGTAGGTGCTGGAGGGGGGGGGGGGGGGGGGGGGGAGTGCTGTAGAAGTAACTTCAAAATTTCAAGATTGGGGGAGCTGACTGGCAATGGTTTGAGTCGGAGCTCAGACAACGAGCGGGGGAACTGTGTGGGAGTCTCATCGGCCGAGGCTCGGATGAGGAGAGGCCCCTTGATAACATGCTGAAAGAGTGGTTGAGAACTGAGAATGATCTTGAGGCAGCAGTAGAGAAGTTTACTGAGATGATATCTTTTGCCTGCAGTGTAGTTATCCCTTCGAGGGAAGCAAGGGCTTTTCTATCAGCCAAAAGGTCTGTGCCATGTTGGTCACATGAGTTAACAATACTTAAGAGATATATGCGGTCGGCAAGACCGTCATTTCAAATAACGAGGAACAACCAAGCCCTTTGAGAACATCGGAGGCAGACCTACTGTACACTTCAACGTCGGTTCATAGTTCAGATCAAAATAGCCAAACTTGAGTCATGGAAATATTACTGCATTACCGAAGGATCTCAGATTCCATGGGACCGATCTAAAAAGCAGTTGCTGGGAAGAAAAGGACTGCGCTGGAGGTCACGACGATGTGGAATGCCGATGAAGGAAATTATTAGAAATCATCTGCTAGACGTATTGATCTACCTTAACTCCATAAACATGGAGTTACTGAGAAAGTGATGATGTTTTACTGACTATTAAACGTGAATAATTATAATGTAGACAACAATGCAACGGACAAGGAACTTTTCCAAAATGTTATCTAGCTTAAGGAATGAAATATGTAGATATAAATATGAATAATATTAAGTAAATTTGTAATGAATTGATAAGCCTCTAATAGTAATGGGCGCAGGCTGTATAATTAATGCCCTTCTTGCAGGGTTACTGTGGATATATATATATAAATATAAAGTTTTGGGCCTTACAGATGGTCGTAAAATATAGAAATATAGGGAAAAAAATAAAGATACTTGGAAAATATATAAGTCACTAGGGAATAAAATGTTTGTTCTTTTTTAACTTGTGATCTTCATGGATCAAAAATCGTTCCATGTTATTCAATCCTTGCCCACTTATAGTATCCATGCCCTTCATCTATTGCTTTGCATCAATGTCAATCCTCTGGAACGCATCGTCATGTGCAATAATTGTATGTAATTCCCGTTTTCAAGGTATGTCACTATATTAATCAACATTTTCCTTCTGCTAATGCCTCAATAGTTTTGTTATGATCATAGATCCATGTTATTTTTTCCATATTTTTCCTCAATAGTAGGTATATCAATATTTTCATGTAGATAGCTAAGATTTATAGCACTTATGTTTGCAGTTATTATTTCAATTAATGGTATCATTCTTTTAGCCCTGATGATGTTCCACAAATAGAACGAAACGTTGGCACGGAATCTGAGTATTTTTTCCCCAAGACCGACTCTCAAGAAACCTACACCGAATTTCATCTTTACATAGCGGTCAAGAACTAAGTCACTTTATATATATATATATATATATATATGGTGACGGATGAAATAACTTTCTGCTCGTGATCACGGCAAGTCGCCGAAATATTGAGGTATTTTTCCTTTTTCAGAAGTTTTTGTCACTATATCTTTCTACTTTCTCTATCATACCTAAATTTATATATAGTATTAGGTGACAGTGGTTTCTCTATGAAAGAAACGTGTAATAACTCATGTTCAACGTGCAAAAGTGGGTGTTCCTCGTGATTAGTAAAGCTGTATTCCGTAATGTTGCAATGCCATTCGATTATTTTGCTCGAAAATACGAGTTGAGTAGCATTGTTATTTGACACGTAGTTGGTGTTCTTTTTGAATGAATTATCGGAACAAGTTCTCAATTGGAATATGTCACAAAAGTTACCTTCATTTATAATTTTCATATCCATGGGGAAGTTAGCAGCAATTCTGTAACTATCGTCAGTTAGGTGTTCGAGATTGAATTTCAAATTATTCGGATTAACTTTCTGTATATCTTTCTGTATATCTTTCTGTATATCTTTTTGTGTATCTTTTTGTTTATCTTTTTGTTTATCTTTTGGTATTTCTACCGTCTGGTTTTCGAGCTTTTTCAAAGTATCTATTTTCGCTAACAAAATACTTTGAAAACTAGTCAAATGACTAATCAACTCGGATTTGAACGAACTCATTGTGTATTCACCATTAAGTTCATGCACATCATCGTAAGTTTCATCGGGGAAAGGAAATGTGAATGAAAACTTGAAGTTTTTTATCTCAAACGTTTTCCTAGTTGTAAACATCAATGCTGACATGCCCAACTGATACTCTTTATTCGGATCGAGTGGAATCGGTTCCTCAAACCATATTGTATCTCCTGAAATTTTTATAAACATTATTTATTATATAATATATAATAAATAAAATGAGTCATGAATACAATATTGATCCTCATCCATTTGAATCAAACAAAGTTCATAATGGATTACTACCGCTTCCTCTTCGATGTTTAATAGTTGGAACAAGCGGATGTGGAAAAACCACTCTATTGTACAACCTGATTACTAAACCATGGGGAATTCCCCATGACAATCTCTACATATGTTCCACAACTTTAGAACAAGAATTTTATAAAGGCTTGAGAAAAAATAGTGAAAAAATAGAGGCTAAATTTGAAATGAAAATAGTGCATTTTTACGATAGTTGCGACGAACTAATTGTACTAGATGAATGCCTACCAAACAGTCTTGTAGTTTTCGATGATTGTGTTAATGTTGAACATCAACGAGTTATAAAAGATTATTACGCGAAAGGGCGTCACAGGAATATTTCTTGCATTTATCTAACTCAATCATTCACTAAAGTTGATAGACAGTTGATTAGAGGCAATCTGAATTTCCTGTGTATTTTCAAGCAAGATCCAGATTACATGAAAGTGATTTACGATAAGTATGCTGGAACAGATTTTACTTTCAAACGATTCAAAGAAATATATAACGAATGTTGGGACGATGATTTTGGATTTCTAACGATAAACCTAACAAAACAATTAAAAGACGGTCGATACATGAAAAAGTTTGAGAAAACGTTTCTCGAGTCGGTGAATAAACGGTCAAAAACACCGTTAAACGATCAAAATAACCGTTAAAATAACCGTTAAATTTGGATTTAAATATTCGACAAAAAAAATAATTTTTTTTTACTATAATAAATGTCTACCGAAAAACATTTACAAAAACTTTTGTTGAAAAAATGTAAGGAAATTAAAAAAAATATTGAAACTCGTGATGATTCAGAAACTAGTAATCAATCTGATGATTCAGAACCAGAAAATAGAATTTTCCTGAAAAAACCTAAAAAAGAAATGACTGTCAAGGAAGCTAACGAAATTCAAAAAAAAAACAAGAGTTGAGACGTGCTTTCCGAGAAGCTAGAGTAGATAAGTTTAACGAAAGAGAAACTCGTAATCAACCTGATGATTCAGAACCAGAAAATAGAATTTTCCTGAAAAAACCTAAAAAAGAAATGACTGTCAAGGAAGCTAACGAAATTCAAAAACAAAAACAAGAGTTGAGACGTGCTTTCCGAGAAGCTAGAGTAGATAAGTTTAACGAAAGAGAAACTCAAGAAAAGATGTTTGCACCCATCACTGAAAAAGTAGTTGAAGTAATAAATGCTGTGAAACAAGCTGATGAAGACATCATAAAGAAACTAGAAATTGTTCCCTACAAGCCAACTAGTTCTCCTAGAAAGAAAGTTGTAACTTTTGGACCAACTAATACTTTTGACATTAATCCAAACGAAGGAGCTTCTGCACTAGTTGATACTGCGTCAGATGATACCGTAGTAAACACGAGAAGTAGCTTATCAAGCATCATGGATATGGTAGATCGGAATGAAACCCCATCGAATAGCGTTGGTCCGAAAGGAATTGGTCCTATTGCGAGACTTTACATCAGACAGGATGATAAACAATTTGGTATATGGGGAAAAGAGGACAAAATTTACATCGGAGACCAACAAATTCAAGTAAATGGAGATGCAATCGTTATTCAAAATGAAACTTACAAAGGAACTCACGGATTATGGCGTTTGTTAACTGATCCTCTAGGACCTGATCCTGATAAATACACTAAAGAGGATTTGAAAGTTTACAAGAAAATTCTCATTATATATATATATATATATATATATATATATATATATATATCGCTCGCAATGTACTAAATTATGGCTATTGCTAAATCAAATAATATCCCTGTTGAGATTTCAGGGATGAAACCCTTGAAGAAAGATTTCAAAGTTGATCAACCATTACCTAGAAAATTTATTTTTAATATTGGTATTGAAACCACTCCTTTTAGATCAATTTAATTTTCGAAGAAGATATAATGTAATGGAGAAAAAAATCTATCAACGCTTCATTATGCTTCATCTCCCACCTCAAGACTATGGAGACTATTTACCCTATAATGGAATCTAACCTTTAATAAAGATAAATTTTAGGTATTTTGCCGTGAACTGGTGTGTGTTGTTTAGTGTTGGCTCTGTCAATTCACAGTAAAATAATTTTAATCTCTTTCTGGCTTCTCAGAATAATTTTTAATTATCCATTACCTAATAAAATTCGCAGATCTCTGGTGAATTGAAGTACATCCTGGGTTTTCATCGTTTTAGCGATAATCTCTGCAAGCAATGCGCTCTGCGTTATGATGGACCAATGATATAATACTGAAAGCGCAGTACGCATGCGTGATTCGTCCGTCAGCTGGTACTGAGCGTCTCCTATAACTCTAGAACATACGAGTTGGGGGAAGGTAGGTTAGTGTAAGGTAGGTTAGTAGGGTTTGCGTACCGATAAATAATATTAACCATTAAATCATACGTCGAAAACCAGTACCTAGTTAAGTGGAGTCATTCCTGGGACTCATCTTCCCAGCAACAATCTACGCAAGCACTGTGCTTCCAAATATTGTGGACCATATGTGGAATTGAAGAATTCGGTTCAACTAATTTAAAACAATATCCCCGGTGGGATTGTGTGGAGAAAACGCTAAAAGCAAGATTTAAAAATTAAACAATCATTACCTACATTATTTTCAAAGTTGGTAAGTACATAAACTCTCCTACCATTTAAATTAAATCTTTATAGAAAATATATACGTAACGGAGAAAAAAAATTCGTCGGCCATTTATATTACATCCATTTCTTGATTCAAAACATCGATGCAGAAATGTAAATTTTCAACGTTGGTTTTCAATTTCGATTATTTTGAAGAAAAAAATGAGTTTTTTTTCAATACTAGGTGACTATAACATTTTTAAATGTGATTCTCATACACCGAAAACTTCAAATTCTATTTTTTATCACAAAAATAAAACGATAGACATTTTAAAATATTGAATTCGATTTTCCTATCCGATGATTCCGCAAGAGTTTTAAGGAATGTTGGTTTTTACTATTGTGGCGTGTGGTACTATATATCATGTTGTATTTTGCTTTTAACTTCGTTATGTTACAGGTTATATCATTGTGGTTTCCTCAAAAAGCTATAATGAAACGGGTGAGATTATGAAGATCGGATGTAGGTATGCAATAGGTACCTACTTGCCTAGTAAAATACCTGATAGTTACCTAAAATCGGTACTAATTTACTTAATTTATATTTTTAGTGAATGTTTGAATAAAATAAACTATTCCTATGGCTTCCAAATTTAAAAAACTAGAATTTCCCAAAATGTTCCTGATGGAAAATCGTATACTGGTATTATGAGGCAAAATGCCCTGTAAATTGCATTTTATTTATCGCTCTGTAGTATAATATACGATTATATGAATATCATGTGTCATTTCAGACTATAACAATAGCCATAGGGTTGAGGTAAAAAATCGTGTCTGTCGTAAAAGAAGAAAGAAAAGAAAAAAGCGTTCTATTCTAGTACAAAGGCCAAGTTCGTTTTATAGTTCAAAAATGGCGAAAACGGCTAGATATCGTAATCGGAATATTGAAACCATTAAAAAATTATACGAAAATTCAGACATTTCTCTAATTTAGGTTGAATAGTTTCCAGGATGTAACAACCTACCAACTTCATTCTGAAATAATCAGATTGCCCAAGAGGTTGTGGAAAAAATGTATACGTGGAGTTACTTGTTATGTCGTCATCTTACATAAATCTTCTTACATAATTATAATACGTTGAGTTATTTGTTGATCTAGTCGTATACAAGGCGAGAGAGGCTCATTACAATAACGATTAATAATTTTAATTACATGAAATTCTCGAAGATTCATTTACTTTTTCCCTTGCTTCTATCAACTTCTAGTGGGATGAGATGAGAATTTGTGAATTTCGGGGATGTCTGACGATATTTATTTGACGCTTTGTTAAGAAGGTTTGTATGCTGGCAAACAAGGAAGAATTTAATTCATCAGAAGCCATAACTCCAACTTCCCTAATTATGATTAGGCAATCAGAAAGTTGTGACAATTACAATTCGTATTTTAAATTTTTGAAAAACGGATAATATTCAACTAACAGATTATCTAGAATCGACTGAATTATATCGATCGAAATTAAGTGTGACGAAAGAGCTGCCAAAAAATTATACTGTGAATTTTATCAGATGAAGATAATATGTAATGTGTATATTGCTGCGAATGTAAAATATATTGCGGATTCCAAAGTTGGTATTTAATCAAACTCTCACTGTCGGATCAATTAAATTTTTCGAGAAGTTTCTATCAAGAAGGAAATGATTAATATCAAAGCTTTCTATGTGGGGCTAATACTGGTTAGTTAATAAAGAGCATTACAGAAATGATGATGTTCAGTGTGGTAATACAAATCTTCATTCAGAAGAAAGTGACATTATGAGGACTTGATCATTTGACCATAATATAAAATCTATACTATACTTATACTTGCGGCGGATAGAAATATCGGATGAGTTCGTCATAAAGGAAAAGGAGGTAGATTTCAAATATGCATATCAAGTGCAGAATAATTAAAGAAGTAAATTTCAAACCATTTGTTTCATTTCTTTTCGTACTTGGTTATTACCACTCACAAATCTTCTGTGACATCAATTTCAACACTAGCATTTTACATTACTTCATTGTATCCGATGTTACATTATTTTGATAACCAAACCTAGTTTTTTCTCGATAGGCCAACTTGGGTTTTTTGGAACTTGGTTCTCAACCGTCCATTAGCTAACATAAGTTTTTCAGGAACCTAGGACATCGTTTACAAAAATTGTGCACCTGTCAGTGATGTTCCTATGCTCTATTGATAGTAAGAAAGGTTCAGAGAAACAATAATATTGAGGAAAATACTCCAAAACATTTCAAGATGAAAGCCAACCAACCTGGAAAATTAGTGATTTATTCATTTTATAACATGATAATGAACACACAAGTCCACAGCGTTCTCTCATTGTTATGAGCGTTGAATTATTATGTCCACAGCCTCTATACAACCAGTATGAGCATTGAATTTCTTCACCTTATTTGAATAGTCTATCTTTTACATTGAAAGAATGATTTACGGAATTCAAACAGTTTTCTTCCACAATCCAAATTCATCCAGTTTTGGAGCGCATTTCATCGGAATTTTAGTAACGTACCAACCAACTAACGAAACCAAGCAAATAGGTGAATTGAGATATGCGATAAAGTAAGGGAGAAATTAAGGATTATGAAAATAAATACAGATCAAGTTGTAATGCGTAAATAATGTATTAAAAACCTATTCAAGTTATAATATCACATTGTAGAACACAAAGTTCAATGTCTATACAACAATAATTTACAAGTCGATTACGAATTAACATAGAATGATAGTATATGATTCGGACATATATAAATTATATTTTTACAAACCAATAAGTTAATTCAATAAAACTTTGTTGTAGCAGGAGAAGATACGTACAACAAAATTCACGTAGACAGAACCGTATTGCTATCCAAGATTTGAAATCTACTATTAAGATATGAACATAATAAGCTCCAATAGCGTTCCTTTGAAATCAACGGTTGTTTTAAACAGATAACATTATAAAGGGTAATTACAGATAAATCATATTCATGGCGTGAGATACTAATCGTATTTGTTCTAGTTGAAAGTATATAATATAAATTGGTATGTTGGATGTTGCAGTGATCGAAAACTTTAGTATCCAACTAGGTGGATGGTTTATAGCGTTGCATTTCGAGTTAAACGTTGATTCCGAGTTTTTTCGCTTCAGCCTCGTATTTCTTCTTGTAAATGCCGGAGGGGTCGTAGATTTTCTCAAGAACGGCGTAATCCTGGGGTTTGTTCTTGAGGAGATGCTTGATGACTTTTTCGGAGCCGGCCCTCTGTTTTTCGGAACATTTGGAACAGCCAGTTTTCAGTGCGTCGGGAAGGTGCTCTGTCGTAACAGGGGAGAAGAAAATTTATTACCATGATGAAATTTCGTGAGTGACAAACATGATTCAAATTTGTTTCCAAAAGATGTGTCTTGAAAAAAAAATTATTCCACATATTCATTCAATACAAACATATTGGTAAGTTACGCATGCATTTATAAGGACATCTCTATGAATGGATTGAATATAATTTTGGTGAGAATAAAAATGAGAGAAACGTATCGATCCTTTAAGAAAGTATCGATTTTTTCGAGCATCCATATTTTTCCAGTATTTAGAACAAAAAGTATATTTTCCAGGTTCACATTCAACTTTTGGCAAATTTCTGAAGAAACATGAGACACCCTGTAATATAAAATTGTCAATTTTTACCACTAACACGGAAAAAATCGTGGCATGGATATGTCTATTTGATTTTCAATACACATTTCAAATGACAGATGCGAAATGAACCACGACAGTTGACAAGATACAGGCAACAGATGCGAAATGGCCCATGGCAGGTGATAAATATCCATGTCAAAATATTTCAATTAAATTACCTCAGTCGGCTGATCAGAAAAAACCTAATCGATTCAATCGTCTCCTAGTAACCCAGGGAGTCTCCGTATCCAATCTAAACATCCTGGGATGAACAAGAGAGATTTCAGCTCACTCAGCTGATTAGGTAATAGCCAATAATTGCAATCGTCTCTTAGTGTCCTAGAGAGTATCCCTATCAAATTTCAACTTTCTAGAAGTAACAGGAGAGAATTTAGCTCACTCAGTTGATTAGGAAAGATCCAATAATTTCAAGCGTATCATAATTTCAGCTTCAGAGATTAAATACGACAGAAATCATCAGCTTATGGTGCCCATCAGTCTATCAGAGGTCTATGCATCGTCTAGTGTCTACTGCTTACAAGTACCTACTACTCAATAGTATACCTACCATGTACCACCTAGTGCCTTCTTTTCACATTATTAGTTCATTATGGTAACTAAGCAATATTAGTTTATATCTTTGCGTAATAATTCAGCTTTCCCTGACACTACAGTGGCTGAGGATGTTGTGATAAAATGAGAGTATTTTAAAAAGTGGCAAACGATTTTCCTGCTAAGAAAACTAAAGGAGTTACACTTCGCTAGTAACGCATTGGTTGTACGTGAAAATCGATAGAAAAATAAAACATCGTTGCATTTTTTAACTAATTTTCGTACTCACGTAGGCCAGCAATAGACGTATCCATGTCAAAAGAAAGAAAAACCTACGTTATCACGGAATGGGGTAGGTACCACCATTTATCTAACCCGTCCACAGATAGTAAGAATTTGAAACTTCCAAGGTGACATAACTGGACTAAAATCTGGATCGAACGAACAATAAAACAGTCATGGAAAACTGTGATTAATATACTAAAAATATCACGGTTTATCGTTATTACCTCCTCCATTCACCGTTTTCCATCATGAAATTGGAAACTCGTGGCACATTATCCATAACTAGACCAAATTATTAATTTCCGAGGTTTGTTCCACAACTAGACTAAAATTGGAATCGAGCAAAATATGAATCACGAAAGTCGATTGAGAATTGTAGCCTGGGTGTTGTCGTCAAATTCAACCCCCCCCCCCCCCCCTCATTTTACCTCTTCCATTTTGAAATTCTAAATTTCCTAGGTTCGTTATGGTTTTTTTCCCCCACGGATTCAGTCTCAAAATGGTCTGAAACGGATTCATATGCGGTTATATTTATTTACTTCTTCTTCTTATTATTATTTTAATTTTTTTTTTTTTTTTTTTTTTTTTTTTTTTTTTTTTGGTACGTCGAGCTTGGGTTCTCCCTTACCACCCAGGATCAATTCCAATAGGTCGTCCTTCCATTGACGAAGCCTAGCTGCAAAGAGACGTCCTAAAAACAACCTCTGAGATCTCCTTGCACAATAACTACTTAGGGTGCTTCAAGCTGCATGTCCATGAGCTCATTAAGCTCAATTTTATTGACAATTATCCACTACTATGAGGAATATAGTTTGGCTCTCATAAATTCAATAATGCACTTAAAAACGATTTTTCTAGCATCCTTGTTTAATAGGCTTACTGATAGCCATAGTATATATTTTCAGTTTAAAATCCTTTCAAGGAGCAGAGTATAGGTTCAAGCACCACAACTTCCATTTCGAATTGAAAAAAACGCAATGAAAAAGTTCAAAGAGGATTGATTATGTTTCATGCAGGACTGATATAGTCGTATTGTGAAGATTGATAATCAAGAAATATTCATCGCTGAGCGTTAATGAATATGTTAGAAGTACGCTTTCAATTTGATTTAATTTAATTGAAATATTCAATCTAATAAATATTTTAATTTATATATATATATATATATATATATATATATATATATATATGTAATGTAAATATATTTATATTTCAATTTAATTAATTAATTTAATTTCAATTTAATTGAATCAATTCAAATCGCATTGCTTGCAGTAGCATTGAAACACATAAGGTTGTGTAAGCCTCAGGAAGGTTGCTCACAGGTGAGACAAAAATGGTGAGATGGTGGAAAAATGTGCAACCCTAACGAAGTCTAACTATAATATTGTAATATATTATCTATAAACTACGAAACAATCTTGAAGAGCATGCCAAATGTGCTCGATGGAACTATTGATTTGGAATAATGAATTATGAACATTCATGGATTATGAATCATGAAATTATTGAGCATCGGAATTGTATAAAATAAGATATCGAGGAGCGAGTAATGATTATTGATGAATTCATTCGAAACAGTTGTATAGGATTTCCTAATCGTTGGTGAGGGTTGTCCAATTACTGACATGAAAGCACAAGCAAAACAGTTAAAAACAAACAATCCAACAGAAAACATATTTATTGAAGAAAATCGTTTAGGTTGTGGGTTACATCACATGATTGACTACAAAGCATGAGCAACAATTTTCGTTAATTATCGTACTATATTATGTTAAATTTTCTGGAAAATTCAGTACTTTAGGTTGAACGGAATTGCTGACTACCAATTTTATGTCGAAAAAACTCGTTGTAAACAATATGCTAGTCATTCTAGCCGTTTCTAGTCATTTGAATTAGTGATTCTTTGGGCAATTTTTTGAAATTTGACCATTTAATGTTACTTAGCACTATTTAATTACTTAGTACCATTTAATTTACTTTAAAAAAATGCTAGCCAACGAACTCGATTTTTTGGTGCAAGAACGGAGTTTTCATCTCGATCCTAAGGAGAGTCTGTTATCATCCGGAAGTATATTGTGTGTATATATATATATATATATATATATATATATATATATATATATATACATATATCATAACATACCATAACACAGAAGCGGTACACTCTATGATTCGTCCCAGAATGTCTCGAAACGGATTTCAATGAAGACAATGTTCAAAAAATTTCATCTCAACCACTTTTGGAGCCATTGTAGTTTCATTTTCTACGAAAATTCACTAAAATACTGTAGATGGCAATCAATTTAACAGAAGACAAATTGAATGGAAAAAAAACCTTTAAATTGTATGATAGTATGGCAACTAGAGACCGAACGAACAAAACTTGACAATAGCGATAAGGCATGTTTATGATCTTGTGGTGAAGTTGGATATCATTGTGTCAAGAAGATAGAAAAACGAAATTGTTATTAAATACCGTCATCATCATATATAAATACCGTAAATCATATATGTACTCCAGGAAATTTGATCCATTGAAGACTGTGCTGAAGTTGTAATACCGTTGTGTCCAATGAATCAAAACGAGTGGTATGGCGTAGCACATTTATTATATTTAAAAAAGTTATATTAAGTTTAGGCCAGTCAACGAGTACACTAAAAATCGCTAAAATCGCAAGTGAAGATGTAGTTCTGGTTTTTTGGTATGTTGTTAGGATCAGTACCGGTAGTGTAAACCCGAGTTTGCAGCTTCGAAAGACCTGAGCTACCTTCGGGGCACTCGAAAAACTACGAAATTTTTCGACTTTTTTCGGTTTTTTAAATATATTTTCTAAAATACGTATGCTAGCGATTTAGGTACGAATACCGCTGTTAAAGCAGATTACATTTGCTGCGATTTGAGACTAAAACCAACTCTCTAGGTCAAATAGTTACCGGAATACAGCAGTTTGAAAAGTGGTCATTTTTTCCAAAAAAGTGAAATTTTAAGTTTTGGTCCACTTTTGGCTAAAATACTGGGGGAAATACGTTTCCTACGATAAAAGTTATTTCGAAAGAAGTTGTAGCAAATTTAATTTATTATAATTGGACCGCAAAACGACGGCTGCAGGCCCCATAGTTCTTTCGCAATTTAAAAAAAACCTAAAATTAGAAAACTGCTTTTTTTCGCAAATGAAACCTTACTTGTTATAACGACGTTTTACACATTTTTTGAGGGAAATACATGAACTGCTGTCCTTTTACAACTTCAGAAGCCAAGAACAGGGGGTGATTTGCGGATTTCGAATAAGTGATATTGGAAAAATCCTCCATTACCTCGATACACACCCTCCCTTTCAGCAGACTGAAAAATTATTATCCATCAGCTATGGGCTCGTTGCTAGATCTGCCATTAACTGACACAGGGCTCAAGAATTAGGATTAGAAGCTGCGAAGCAAATAACAGGCAGTACGTTTGGAAAAGTAACATTCAAGCGAAAAGACAAGGTTCGAACTCTGGCATCAATGAGCATGTCCATTAAAGTACGAGACAAACGCGTGGATGTAGAGCCATTGACCATTTTCCAGCGTATGTGCATCTCAAAACAATCAGACAAGGCGTTGAAAGATCATGTCAAGTACGAGTTGGCTCCATACCCCATGGAACTTTTCAATGAAGATGGCATGAAGAAAGGAACAAAATCTAAATTTTACTCGGCTTTCACTCCCCTACCCCAAAACGTCTCAGTTGATGGCAATACCTTCATTGTAGTAGATGGGGATACCTACTGCATAAGGTAATTTGGCACCGCTACGACACCGTGAGGGCGATTGTTGCAGGGTATATCAGTTACACGTTCAATAACTTCGGAAAAAATGAAACTGTTGTCTTCAATGGGTATCCGGAGGATGGCTTTGAAGAATACCGAAACTGCTGAGCGAGTGCGGTGCTATGGTAATCTTCAATGCAGTGAAGTTGTGTTTGATGAGTCCACTGTAATCAAAATACCTCAGGAGAAGTTGCTGGCCAATGAAAGCAACAAGAGACCTCATTCCAAACAGTGATAATTGTTGGTGATGAAGTGGACCTGTTAGTCCTTCTCAATGGGTTGGGATCCACAGTGAATAATGTATTTTTTCTAAAAACCAGCAGATCGGAGAGTGGGTCATTACAGTACTCATCTACATCATACAATCGTGGAGAGTTGGAGTTCTCCCCACGTTTTGAGCTCTCTTTTCATGCTTTTACAGGATGACACCACATCTGCCCTGTTCTGGTACGGGAAAAACAAACTGTGGAGCGCTCTCCAGAAATCGCCAGCACTGATCGCTGTTGCAGAGCAGTTTTTCCAACCTGTAGCAACCTGAGAGGCCATAGCGAGTGCAGGAGCAAAGTGCCACGTGGCTATGTATGGAGAAGACTATGAAACAGAAGATCTTCACAGCCTATGGAACAAGATTTTCATCAAGACAGCCGCCTCTGCCAAGGTTGACCTCGCCCGCTTGCCCCCAACAGAAGATGGTGCTACAGGTTCAGAAGTCGTTGGGAGTAGAGAAAGATGCCACTCAATGGGGCTGGACCAGAACGGAGCAGCTGCTCATCCCTACCACCATGATGGGCGAAGTGGCACCTGCTCTTATCAAATTTCTTTCATGCGGGTGCCAGACAGGCTGTACTGGAGGTGCAAAAAAGCTGGCCTAAAATGTTCTTCCTTGTGCAAGGTGTGTTCTGGGGTCTCCTGCCAAAACGTAGCCATCATTATACTGGACGAAGTTTGGGACGAGGACGATGAAGTGGACGACCCACTCCCTGTGGCACAACAACTGGTGACAGAAACACCAGAACCCACTTCAAAACGTGCCAAGTGATGTTGGTTGTAGGTCAGTAAAGTTTGACGTGGTTGCAATTGTCAGTTAATATAGTTTGTAAGCGTATGCGAATTTATAACATATACGGTTATAAATATATATGTACGTGATGATTATTCTATATAAATTCATAATTATGATTTATTAAAATCATTTGCTTAAGTTGGCATCGTTTTTTCGTCAAAACTACCGAAAATCCCATCATTACTACCAGAGAGGTCAAAATTGAAAAAAAAAAAAAAAAAAAAAATGCAGTTTTCCTTCTTTTTTTTTTAGTACCTATTGCGAAGGAACTACAGCCGTCGTTTTGCAATTAAATTAAAGTAAACTAAATTTGCTACAACTTCTTTCGAAATAACTTTTACCGTAGGAAACGTATTTCCCCCAGTATTTTAGTTGAAAATGGACCAAAACTTGGAATTTCACTTTTTTGGAAAAAATGACCACTATTCAAACTGTTGTATCACGGTAACTATTAGACCTAGAGAGTTGGTTTTGGTCTCTATTCGCACCAAATGTAATCTGCTTGAATAGCGGTATTCGTACCTAAATCGATAGCATACGTATTATAGAAGATATATTCAAAAAACCGAAAAAGTCGGAAAATTTCGTGGTTTTTCGAGTGCCCCGAAGGTAGCTCAGGTCTTTCGAAGCTGCAAACTTGGGTTTACACTACCGGTACTGATCCTAACAACATACCAAAAAACCAGAACTACATCTTCACTTGCGATTTTCATGTAGGGTAAACCAGGGATAGATGGACCTATGGGAGAGATGGACCAGGGGTGCTGTTTCGACGAAAAGTCATTGGACAACGCCATGGCTACTCAGTTTCCTTCATGGCGAACGATGTAGTGCTACTGTGAATTTCGCTCCCCTTATTATTGCTGGTTTCTACTTACATTGTTGAATTCCATGCAACAGTTAAGCAAAACTTTTTATCAGGTTGAGTTATGTATAATATAACTTTTGGTAACCATGATTTCCACTCATTTTCGGCAACGAGCATCATCGGTGATATCGTTAGGAGTAGAATGAAGCTTTCACCTAGTTCAAAAGTAACCTAGGTGCATAATGGCGCGGAAGTCCATCTATCCCTATCATTTGGGATAGACGGACCAGTTGACCAACGGGATAGATGGACCATCCCAGTAAGGCATGTATGTCATCTAATCCTGATGGTATTTAAGAACTGGAAATTATAATCAAAATTAACCTCCCCCTTATATTTTTTCCACAATTTTCAAGATATGCATGCATTTCAGAAAAGCTTGGAGGGCGTTTTTGGGTTGCCTAATACTAATGTTCAAGCAGGTGAACATCAGAAAGGGATCCGAAAACGTTAGGCCTACCCAAAGTATTGGTTAGGTACATGGATTTCTATTTCTAGCATCTTAGTTTAAAGATTTCTTAGCACTGAACAAGATGGTGAAGCTGGAATTACAATATCTTAGTCCATTCGAAGATAGACAATTTTAGAATAAATCCCGCTTCTTCATGGTCATTGTTTCACTCTAAGAACGCAATAGGATATCGCAATTCTGGTACCACCATTGTTCGATGCTGAAAAATCTTTAAAATGAGATTTTGCTCGGCAAATAATATGGAAAATGTTTTCCAAGTACCTAGCAAATACTCCTCCCTTTGAGTAGCTTCCAGTAGCAACCAGCTTCAAAGCCATTTTCACAACAGAACAGCGATTCCGATTACGCATACGCATTTCTGTGAATCACACAGATGAGATTTCACCAGCAGTAAGCAATCCTGCAACTCCAGCATTTTTTGAAGGTAACATCTAAATATCTACGAATTTAGAAATCACTCAGCCCATTCCTAGTACCTCAGCTGTTGGCGTACGGTTAACTGTGGATTCGTGTCTTCTCCAACCTACGAAAGGTCACCCATCAAGATTTTGAACTTGGTTTCTCCTATTCAAGTGACAAGGAAGAAGAATACTGCCAGAGGTCGTCAGGCCAGCACTTCCAAAATATTGAACTCCACCGAACAAAAAAAGTTACAAAAAGAAAAAAAAAAGACTCCGTGATACCCGTTGAAGATGACATTGACTATATTAGTGAATGGGACGAAAACGAATGTGCCTGTTATGGTGAAAACGATAACCGACTGGATTCAATGCATTGTATGTAGCCGCTGGCTCCATGAAAACTCCACAACATTTGTGGCAAAGTATGATTTGTGATAGCGCCTATTTTTATTAACAAATTTTTGATATGGTTCTGATTTTTTATTGTTAATGTTTTATACAGTTCATTCATACAACGAAAATTATTTAAAAACTTATTTTATTGCATCACACATTATGTTTCAATCATTAATAGCCCTGGTCCATCTATCCCATGTACTGTTTTGCTAAGTGGTCCATCTCACCCGCGTACGTGGGACAGATGGTCCGATTTTCAAATTTCAATAATATTCAATTTTCATGTATAACTTATTGCGAAACAAAGATTTCGTAATTTTTCTGTAAAGAGGGATGGAAATCCAGGATAGGGATGACCCAAACACATTTTGTTTGTCTATTATTGTAGGATAACGGAATTTTGAAAAAAAGTGGTCCATCTATCCCTGGTTTACCCTACTCGTTGACTGGCCTAGTTGGCTTCTTTGTACATTCAATATTGGATAACATTATTATCGATTTATATAGAGATAATCAACTCTCTAATTAACATCTAAAATATATTTAACGAGTTTCTGAAATATTATCACTGTTAAGACGTTATGATCATCTTCCGCGCAAAATTAGTACCTACCACTAAAATGATGTAATTTATTGATAAAGAGATGTATAACTTCTTCGTTTTGCCCGACCAAAAAACAAAGATTAGTTTAATAAATCTCGACAGAGCAGTGTAAACATTTTTTCTAATCAACCTACGGTGCTTGATCTTGCGGAACGTCAGGATTACAATTACAGTGTGGAGGCAGGCACACTGATCAGCAGAAGATTCAAGTCATAAAGACATGATAATGCCAGATTCGTGAGTTGATCCCAGAGCGGAATGACCAGATTCTGCTTAACAGAAATATCGGCTGTTCTGCGAGTATAATGAAGAAATCCAAATGCGATAGAAACTTCATCTGAATACATTATAACTGAATTGTCACAGATTCTGAATTATGATTATGCTTTTAGTTTACCATGGTCTTTCAAATTCGAGTTATCAAAAACCAATTGAAAAATAGGAAAAAAAAAAAAAAGATGATGATGTTCTGGGTGGGGGGGGGGGGGGGGGGGGAGAGAGATTACGAACTGTTGAAAAGATGTTTTCAAACTGTTTGGTTTTGAAGAACGAAAAAAAATTTGTACATATAATATGGCACAAATGAAATGAGACCAATAGCTTAGGGCAATACCTTTTTAAATCATACGGTGGATACAGCTTTCGTACAAGTACGCAACCACGAGAGACATTTTATGTCTTTGCGCCCCCTTTCCCCTTCCTATAAAACCCCGTATTGTATTCTAGAGCCACTCAGCTGATCTGGGATCGGTCAGTTGTGTTCAGAAGTCCCTCAAGGGCCCACATACCAAATCTCAGAATCGTGGGATCATTAAAGAAAAAACTGGATTCTAGAGCCACTCAGCTGATCTGGGATCGGTCAGTTGTGTTCAGAAGTCCCTCAAGGGCCCACATACCAAATCTCAGAATCGTGGGATCATTAAAGAAAAAACTGGATTCTAGAGCCACTCAGCTGATCTGGGATCGGTCAGTTGTGTTCAGAAGTCCCTCAAGGGCCCACATACCAAATCTCAGAATCGTGGGATCATTAGGGAAAAAACTGGATTCTAGAGCCACTCAGCTGATCTGGGATCGGTCAGTTGTGTTCAGAAGTCCCTCAAGGGCCCACATACCAAATCTCAGAATCGTGGGATCATTGAATAAAAAACTGGATTCTAGAGCCACTCAGCTAATCTGGGATCGGTCAGTTGTGTTCAGAAGTCCCTCAAGGGCCCACATACCAAATCTCAGAATCGTGGGATCATTAGGGAAAAAACTGGATTCTAGAGCCACTCAGCTGATCTGGGATCGGTCAGTTGTGTTCAGAAGTCCCTCAAGGGCCCACATACCAAATCTCAGAATCGTGGGATCATTAGGGAAAAAACCGGATTCTAGAGCCACTCAGCTGATCTGGGATCGGTCAGTTGTGTTCAGAAGTCCCTCAAGGGGCTACATATCAAATCTCAGAATCGTGGGATCATTAGGGAATCTCCGCGTAACGCTCTCCGCGTAACGCTCTCCGCGTAACGCTCCCTGCGTGACGCTCCCCGCGTGACGCTTTTTCATTTATGTGCCATAGTAAAAAGTCTACAATATAGGGAAAACTTATAGGTGGGAATTTTTGTGACAATCATAGAATTAATGCTTGATAACGTAGATTAGGAATCCGAATTCACTATGATACGCATAAGTGTATAATGATTCAGCTACGAGTAGATGGGCTGAGCACAGTAACTGTGCCAACAAAAAAGTAACAACTTTTGAACTTTAATAGGTAGATTGCTCAAAGTTGTTATGTTTCCAACAATTTTGAAGAGGAAATTATATTATAGAATTATCAACCAGCAGTATTGATGATTGAGACAGAAAATACCTAATAATAAATGAGATTGCATTTATTTGTTGTGGATGCGCTATTTTTCCAAACATCAAATTTACGAGGGAAAAAATTTTTTCAAGCAAGCAAATGGTTTACTCAACAAACCAATTTTCAACATTTTTACAGTTTATGTCGATTTTTAAACTCAATCATCATTTAAAAACAATTTGGAAGCACAATTTTATGGACAAATTTCTTTCTGTTCTAGTCCATAATAGATCAATCTATTTCAGGTAACAAGAGTGCTGGCGAATTAAATAATTAATTCATTTATCGTTTAGATTGCTTGATTCATTTATTTTTTCCCCATCCATGAAAGAAAGAGAGTTTATCATCCCAATTTTTCACTATTGTCAATGGTGTATAAAAATATCCGAAATATAATAAAATCCTGGAATCGTACCAGAATGCTTCAAAACTAATTTTCATAAATTAGAAGAATAAAAGTATGTGAAAATCGATTTTCAACAAATATGGAGCGATTGTATGTAATGCTCTCTCCTGTCGAAAATTCTCATTATAAAATATTTATTCACTAGTGGATAACTACTCTGCAGTATACTTTGATGGGTGTTCTTTTCAAAATGAGATTTCTCCAATTTAAAAACATCTCTTTCTCATTTTGAAATTATTATTTGGAATCTTCAAAACTTCCTCTTTTTTATAATTATCATTTGAAACATCCCAAGCAGATTAACAATAATTAATTATGGTTCTAAAAAATGGAGAGGTAATAGTAGTTTTTGGATAGTGAAATATTGAATTACTGCCCCCTCCCCCCTTCCAAACAGCAGTAAACCAAGGGATAATGCAATACAGGTCGGTCTGATGAAGCAGAAATACACTTTGATCGAAAGCTAAGGGATAGAGAGTTGATAACTCAGGTAGGTAGGTGTGGCTGGACCCCTCCCCGTCCAATCTCAAAAGAGTCTGGAGAATTCCTCCCAAGTCCCCAATGTGATCTATTTGTCCAACTGACCAATATTTTACCACACTTAGACAATTAAAATTTTCTCATTCAGGTCATGATTTTGAAAGAACTGAACTTTCTACACACGTTACACAACGCGGAGTTCTTATATTATTTAGGCTTCAACATTCAAGTTTAATCCCCGTCGTTTCGACATTGTTCTTTTTTTGTGAATAACCTAAGAAAAGACGTCCATACAGGAGAGGTGTCGGCGTTATCTGTTAAAAAGAAAGAAAAAAAAAACGGTCTTTGTCGATGCATATGCGACGTATCATGAAAAGATCTCGTTGTTCCATGCATAAATGGATGTTTCACGCTTCACTCGCCCCGGTTTTAATAGGTTGCACATTGCGTCATACTAGGTCGCGCCACCCGTCAAAATGACCTCTAGTCACGTCAACCATCACGCATTGAAGGAAATTGGAGATGGTAAAGTGAAATGAAGTATTTTAGACAGTGGATCCCAACGCAACATTTTTGCGCTCGCGCTCAATTCTCAACTTCGTTATATCAAACGATAAATCACAACTTTACGCCAGATTCGGGATCTACACGATAATCCATGGAGAAATTACCTATTACAAGCAAGATTAACAGGGAAATTAAGTCATTAGGACAGTAGTTTTCACAACACAACATTTTTGCGCAATTCATGGAAAAATGACCAGTTACAAGAAAGATTTCAGAAAAACTAGGTATTAAGAGTGGTTCCAAACCGAACATTTTTGCGCACGCGCTCAATTCTCAACCCCGTTATTTGAAACGATAAACCGCAGCTTTACTCTAAATTCTGGATCTACACGATAATTTATGGAGAAATGTCCAATTACAAGCAAGATTAGTTCATTACAGGGAAATGAAGTATTAGGACAAGTGGTTCTCAAAAGAACATTTTTGCGCACGCACTCAATCCTAAACTCCGTTATCTGCGATAAACATCAGCTTTACTCCAGATTCGGGGTGTACACGATGATTCACGGAAAAAGCCATTAACAAGCAATATATTAAAAAACAGTATGAAGGAAATGAAATGAAAATGAAAACGGAAATGAAAATGAAGTTTTAAGACAGTGGTTCCCAACAGAACATTTTTGCGCACGCGCTCAATTCTCAACTCCGTTATTTCAAACGATAAATCCCGGGCTTTACTCCGGATTCGGGATCTACACAATAATTCATGGAGGAATGACCAGTTACAAGCAAGATTAGTACAATACAGGGAAATGAAGTATTTAAGAGAGTGGTTCCTAAGAGAAATTTTTTGCGCACGCGCTCAATTCTTAACTCCGGTATTTAAAATGATAAATCCCAGCTTTATTCCAGATTAGGTATCTACACGATAATGCATGGAGAAATGACCAATACACGCTAGATTAACGAGGAATGAAGTATTAGGACAGTGGTTCCAACATAACATTTTTGTGAACGCGCTCAATTCTCAACTTCGTTATTTCAAACGATTCCGAGCTTTACTCCAGATTCGGAATTGACCAAATAATTTATGGAAAATTACCAATCACAATCACGCGAACTGAAAGAAAAAAAATATATATATATACTTTTTTTTCTGTATTGTGTTGAACACATGATTTTGGGGTATTCTTTTATGCTGAATAATGTACATTTATATGATCATTGATATCCGCAATAATAATACTGGAAAATAATCGAAATGTGACATTTCAGTATGCTTTGCGCTATGAGGAAATGAGTAGAGATATGTGCAATCATGATTGTATGGGGAAAACAATTCAACTCACTGATGATTTCTCATGTCAAGGACATCTTGGAACCGCAACGATGGCGAATGTCCGTTCCAGGCCGAAAACGGTTCCAAAATTCAGAAACTCATCCCAAGGGAGTGCAGAACTTTGAACCCTTGCACAGTGGTCTGAGAGCGGCAAAAACCTGGCTAAGAATCGGGGGGGGGGGGGGGGGGGGGTTATTCATTGGTTTGTATTGTAATCAATGTTTGATAGTAGGTGGATGTAGCGCAGTGCCCTGGGCCCTTTGAATAGCGGAGATCAGCCTCTGAGTAGACGTTTTAAGTTGATTAAACCATAAAGTTGGTTTTATGTTCTACTTTTTCAAGTTACAAGATCAAGGTGGATCTTTTTTTTCCTTTTTGGGTTTTCGTGATCACAAATTTCACAAGCTAATTACAACTTCTAGGAGAGTTTGTTCCAATACTACTGCTGATTACTGCCTCCTCGTTCTGGTCTCATCTTATAGATATTTCAACCATCTAAAGAATCATGTAATAATTAGCTGCGCCCATAGTAGATTTTCAACAAAAACTCACAGAATGATTTTTTTTTGTGCCTTCTCAGCTAAAAATGTCAAAAACATTTTGATATCTCACCGAGAGCTATTCGATGTTGACATTGACGTCTCCAGTGACATCACAGGAGAAAGAAAAAGAAAGATTGTGTTATTTTTTATGTGGGGGAAAAAAAAAAAAAAAATCCACACTTAAAAGACGAAATCAATAGGGCGGCTTTATTTTTATCAGATTTACACAGCTGATGGCAACAACGCAACAGGAAACTGGTGGTTACAGGGAAATCAGCTTTTCGTCTGAAACGCCTATTGTATCAGGATCGCGAAGGCAACGTCATCAGCGATCGTTTTCTTTATGCAGTGACGGATTAATGATTATAACCACACAAAGATACTATATATAAATAGAAATACACTTATGTAAATAAGTAAAAGTTATAATGAAGTAAATACTAATCATCGAATAAAAGTTTTATTATGGAGTAGGTATCCAAATTTTAATCAACAATCATTTACTAAGAACCTAATGTCGAACAACCTAAATATTAGGCTTTTTTTTTTTTTTTTTTTTTTTTTTTTTTTTAAATAAATGATAACTTTATTATTCATTGAATATTACAGTTTTGCTGAAAGTATATAGTAGGCTTCGCCTAATTAACATGAAACGTGAAGAAAGGTACAACCCAGCGGCTGCCCTTAACCAGAGTAGTCTATTCGTTTTCGTCTGAAGCTAAGAGAAAATCTTGGGGTCGTTTTCTTTTTAGGCGGCGTTGTCTTGGTAGCGCGGGGGGATTTAGGGGAATAGCAGCTGCCAGTGAATTGCTACGGGCTGACTTGGTCTGGTGGATCTTGGCATATCTTTCCTCGATCAGTGCTTCAACTGTTGGGATGTCCAAGTCTTGGTGCAGAGTACTGTTTCGCACAAACCATTCTGCTCCAGTTATCAAACGAAGTACTCTATTTTGAGTAACTTGTATCTTATTCAAGTGCGCTTTGGCAGCGGATCCCCATATTTCGCAGCATAAAGCCAAATTGGTCGAATCAATGTGAGTTATAGAAGCCTTTTAGTGATTAGAGGGAGTGATGAACGGTTGTCTAACAAATGTTTTAGTTGTCGTATTCTGTATCTAATTTTGTGTACAAGGTGTTTGATATGGACTTCCCATGTTATTTTTGAATCTAAATAGACTCCCAAGTATTTGGTGGACGATTTGATAGGAATTCGGGCTCCGTTGAAGGTCAATCCATCCATCAATCGTTCATGGCGAAGAGTGAAAAAGATAGATTTTTGAGGGTTAATCTATATGCGCCAATAGTCTTAGTTTTGGTAGTTTTTAAAGCATCTTTAGTAATGAAATTGCATTACAAATAAATTTCAATCACTTCAATTGCTACGTTGGTGAAATTTGTTGCGTTGGGATAATTTCTTAGGCTTAATCATAAAATAATTATATGGTAGTTTTCCTCAGTTATCCTGTTGAATAACATAAAATCACGTTATAATTTTAGCCCCACAATAAAAAAAATAAACGATTTGGCTTTGGAATCTTTATTCAAACCCTCCAAGACAGTTGAAAACCAATGTCGGGCACGAGGCGATAGTTTATCGGTCAAGGTTTCGCCGCTGTCAGACCGCTATGCCACGGTGGCGCAGTGAGAGAAATGAGTGAAGTAACAGGTGGATTACGTGGAAATCGCAAGTATAACTCCATTGAGATGTTGCTTAAACTTGCATTGAGGATGAAATCTCCTACGGATGCAACAGAAATTCAATTCCATCTGACACGAGCAACGGCAGGGTTACTTCACTGTATGGTGTTCCTTCCTCTTCCATTAGTGAACCTACACCCAAGGAGGGACCGAATGGTTGGTCAATGGCTAACGGGCAATATAAGCTACCGGCCGTACCCGTCTTACCCACAGACACCTGCTAAGCGCAGAAGCTCAAGATGATGTGGATGGGGATGATCTGTCCATCCGCCACATTCTGGAGGACTAATCCGAGTCCAGCTGAGACCTACACTGGTCTACCTTTGTCACAGTGTGCGGCAACGCCCTGCTACGAGGAATATCATTTTCCCCTCAAAATCTACCCGTGGAGTCCATGATGGCAATCCGTTCAGTAACGTTAGGTCAACATGACTCCCCATACAGTCCCTTCAATAGCCCTTTAACATCTCCTTCAATAAATCTGATGACCCTTCAGGTCTGGTTAGAGATATGGCTCGAAGTATTGAATTAAAAAGAAGTAAAGCAACAACACGAATGAGGTTGAGAGAAATCAAGTGAACTGCAGAGAGGACGTCTATATAAATATATTTACTTTTATAATGTGCTAGTGTTGATCAGTACATTTACCAAAATCAACAAACCAACTGTTTTTCTACAATTTGAAGATGAAGAATTCGATCAATTTTCTGGCAAGAGTATAAAACCTCCACGTGATGTGATGATAAAGTCCACTGTTGACATCAAATTGAGAATATTAGGTCACCTGATAATCTTTAGGAATTTGAACGATACCGATTATAAGAATTAAAGACTTAGAATCAGGTTAATAGGAAGTAGGTATATCCTTCAAATCATGAGAATGATAATGAACCTACAACATTCAGTAACTTAACTAAACCGTGTACAAATTGGATCAACCCATTAACAAAATGAATTGCACAATGAAATTACTTGAAACATTCCGCACCCCTCTCCGCCGGCATTAACACCAAAAACAAACAATGTATTGAACATTTATTACGTGAATACTAAAACAAAATATAAGATGCCATATAAAAGCATATTCCTAGGTTTCATTTCTAGACACCTCTTTTAACCCTGACTTCACCTTTCCATCTAAATTATACTTTTTGAAATGATATTATTTACATAGCAATAACTTACTATTGATATTTCTGTAAAAATATGAGGGTTAGTCTCGTTATTTAATATTTGATGTGTATTTGAGGGGTGAGATCTCAGTTGCAAAAGGTTAAACTTCGAAATGCTTTGAATTAATACAACTGATACAGAGATCTGTGACGGAGAACCAAGAGCCAGTTCATTATAAGTTTGAATCCATGTTTTATACCTAACCACCAGATGATGATGATTATGATAGTTTCGAATAATAAATATTCACAATTATTAATTATCACGGAGTTACATTCACAAGAACCAAAACCCGATTTATACCTAACTTATGATGCAGCAGGAAGATCAAGGAAAATAGATGATGTGGCAGTTGTGGTTGAGGAGTTCACCTCTACAGGAATATCACATTTAAATGCTCGAAATGACAAAAATCTTCCTTGTGTGACCGATATAAGTTTACATTTGAGATGACAATGAACATTCTGATCTGACAGGCCTATTAGGAAAGGTGAGGGTGTAAGTTAGCCCCAAAGAATGGTTAGGGAAACACTCGAGAGTCTCTATACTAGTATTGTACTCGCACTTTCACTTCTCACCCTTACACTCAACTCACTCAGCCAAGTGTCAAAGCAAAAATAATATTTTTATTAATTATCCGAAACTATCACAATCATCAACAACTGGTGATTAGGTACAAAGCAGTATTCAACCCTTACAATATTAATAGCGTATTCAACTAATAATGAACTAGCTCTCTTGATTATCCCTCACTAGATCTAAAATGGCGTTTACGCAACTGAAAAACATTTAAACGAAGATATTGTCAAAGCAACCACAGCCACTTTCAAATTTATTATCATCAACATTGTTATTTCTTGAAAAACCATGAATCTATTATTGTAGGAGTCCATAATTCAAATACCCAGAACGCTGCAAGTTAGCATAGTAATCAGGGAAGTAGAAAATGCAATTGCATCTTCAATATTTCATCTGAATGAAGCCTGCATAATGTCGAGTGAGGCAATTGATTGTGAAATCGTAATTAAGAAAAAAAGAAGACATTGGAATATATTAAGTCGAGTGCTAGTCGAGCTTGGAACGTAAACAGTAATTTTTATTGAATTTCAATCAGGTAATGAGGGACATGGAACCAGTTTCTACACTTCAGTTCGTGATTGGGATTTGTATGCCGAGCTGTGTGCGTCATTTTCATAATCATATTCTGAGAATGCAAAAATCACTCAAGGTCCTCAAGTTGTCCCTGCTTTATAACATGCTAAGGCCTCGTATTCAAGTCAAGGACGGTCTCGGAGACCAGAAACGGTGCGTTCTTGCGGAGCTATACACGAAGCGAATCAAAGTTACATATTTTTCCCACGCTTCTACTCATTAGAACAACAATATCATCCAGGAAGAACTAGGCAATACTGACGAATTCGTAAAAATGAAATAGTAAACAGATGTGATAATTCCTTGCAACGATTCTGAGCAACGAAAATTACTACTGATGAGAAAAAGAAGATGCTAACAATT
Source organism: Adelphocoris suturalis (assembly GCA_030762985.1). Classification (NCBI taxonomy): domain Eukaryota; kingdom Metazoa; phylum Arthropoda; class Insecta; order Hemiptera; family Miridae; genus Adelphocoris; species Adelphocoris suturalis. The sequence goes on from CM061042.1 coordinate 25,070,597, forward strand.
ATGTCGCTTTAAGACTGAACTGCAGATGCTCAATAATTCCCATAACTTGATGATCTGTGGGATCTACAAACTATTTTCTTACCAACGAAGAGGAAAAAATAATAATAAATTAGTTTCTCCATCTTTTGTATTTTGCAACATGATGCAATGATGTTTCGAAACATTTTAGAGTTAGAAAAACTAATTAATACGAGTAATTCTGCTAGAAGAGATGAACTATAGCTTGTGAGATCTTAAGATATCTCCTACCGGATTTCCACCAACACTTTTCCTATAAACAAAAAATAGGCTACACGGAAGAATTTGAAACAGGACATAACAAAAAGGAACATAATCTGGTCAATGTTTCAGCACCAAAAGGCGTGATCCCAAACCCATCTTCGCACCAAAAACAAGAAGGAGTCATTACGATACCTGCTGAAGAATTTCTAAATAGGAAAATGCAAAATTTGTCCTTTAAATGTAATGAGCTAGGAGGTCGGTCAATGGTTACCATGAATCGAAATCGGATTTGATCTAAGTAATCAAAAAGCCACCATGAAACCAATAAAAATAAAAAATAAATAAATCTCAATGCCGAAGAAGTTGTAACGAGTAAAAATTGCAAAAAGTCTTACAAACTAATACACTCATGAAAAAACTTTTGCTGGTCGCGTGGTCATTTGACCTAGGAGATTGGTGATAAATGGGAAATAGCCAACACAGTACCTTGTCGCAGAAGTTGTAATAGGGAAAGTGCAGAATTTGCACCTAGAAGCGAGTTGAGTTGGTCGTCGAGGTGCCAAACACGAATTTGAAGTCAGGGTTTGATCTCCGTGACGACAATCTATCTTCACCCAAACCAATAAACAAGAGACGCCAATTCAGGAGAAATAGTAACGAGTAAATTGCAATGAGACAATGAGAAATAGCTGGTTAATGTTTCAACATCGAGCTGATGCAGGGGATCTAGAATCCATTTTCATACTACTAAACAAGAAAAAATCAATACTGTAAAAGAACAAATCCTTGTTACCTGGAATTCCCAACTCCGATGTCAGTAACAATACACAATCAAATAACTCAACCTTCCTTCTTCCACACGTTCCGTTCCGCATCCACTTTTGTAGTTTCCACTTTAATTGCAATAGCTATACAGTAATTTCCATCATTCCAACAATAATTCAATATCTCGATCTATATAAGCTTTGTTCCATCCACCTAACCGCGGTCGACCGTGGTCTACCGACTCATGCGCAGTAACGTCAACCGCTGTTCCATCCCAACAATCAGCTCAACACAGCGGTTGAACCGCTGTTCCATCATTGCAGCGTGGTCGACCACGGGTCGACCGCGGTCGAACCAAAACCGACCGCCCGATGGAGTGCGGTTCATTCCGGTTGTTATAGGAAACCTCACGCAATTGAAACCTACTCAAAATCATCAAGATAAACATTCATTTAAGCTGAGATATGGAGGGGAAAAATTCCGAGTGAAGAAAATTGAATTTTACAAAAAGTTCCTTAAATATCCACATTTGCCGGGTATTCAGCGAATGATGTCAGCCCACGCACCAGCGAGATGAGTGAATTTGGCAATCTTTTTAAAGTTACACATAATCAATTTAATAAACGGTGTGTCCAAGGAGACTCAATTTTTGTGTTGCAAGGTCGAGAACACGACAAAATCATGAGAAAACTCAACAATTTAAGAGGTTTTCAAGAAATTCTATGAAGAACCTTTTTTGGGGAACAGTTGCCAAATCGATTCAAAATTCGTTAGTTTGAATTATTATGACTACTTTTTAGTTAAGAATATATATATATATATATATATATATATATATATAAGGTAGAAATATGTATATTTATATAGATAGAAATATATATATTTCGATGGTTTAAGCCGCGCCCCAACGAGACAAACTTATATAAATTGAAAGATTGTGTTTTAAAGTGTAGTAATTAGCGAGAAAACATTAATGTTGTTAGTTAATATTCGGTGGCTTATCCAAGATATTTAGAGTTCTAGGAATCCTGATTGAGGAGCGTTACAAATGCATACTGACAATAGACCTACATTCCTTTAAATTTTCTCCTACAGCAATCGAATAAAAGTGAAGAAAAACATTTGTTTTCAGAATGGGGTAGTAGGTATTGCGCAATATTATTCACAGAAACGAGGAAAGTAAGATTTTGGTTGCCTTGATTTTGATATTTTGTTTGGACCGCGTTGTACGTAATCTCTCCTCCGAGAATGGAAAACAATATAACTCCACAATTGTTAATCCACAACAACTCTGAGCGTTTCAAATCTGCTTAAAATTCGTTAATCTAAAAAAAAAAAAAAATCGTTTATCCTAGAAGTAGTTGAAACTATTGGAGAATCATTTTGAAAACAGAATTTGATATAGGAGGATATTTAAACAGGATTTGTAGAAGAGTGAAGCGAAACTTATGTGACAAAGAATGGTGAAAGAAATAGTTATCATTCATCAATTCTACAGTTATGATTGGCATGGAAGTGATTCACGTGAAGAGATCCTGAAATAGTATGCTCCTTGAATTTACAAAATTCTCTCTCTTGTAGCACCTATCCCCTATCCCCAATAGCCTGAAGAAAAATAACAAAGATCAAATTGTAAAAAGTCCCAACCATACAGAATGAACGTATGAGCGAAATCTAGAAAATCATCGTTCTATATTATGTTATAAGGTTTTAAAAATTGAGGACATTGAGTGAAAAGAAATGGTGACCCAAGTTCATTCAACGTACTAAAAATATGTTCAAAATAAATTCTGCGAATCAAACAAGAAATTTGGCTTTTTTGCATTTTATATATATTTTTTGGCAAACATTGATGCAATTCAAGTACGTTATCCATAATAAATTAATTGTGCATCAGTTTTTTAATGTTCTAGTTCACTGTTAATAAACCTTTTTTAACTAAAAATTCTGCATTAAAAAAACCCGATTTTTTGCCGTTTTAGCCACTTCTAGTGATTTTTTGAAATTTTACAATTCAAGGTGCTTAAACAAATGCTGGCCAACAAAATCATCCTTTCGCTTGAAAAGCGTTTTTTTTTTTTTTTTTTTTTTTTTTTTTTTTTTTTTTTTTTTCGGTGGCGGAAAAGTAAATTTGATCTCAACCTTAAATAGATTTATCGTCTGAAAATGACATAGGGAAATATATAATGAAAAAGCGCAACTTCAGGATTCGTTTCGGAATGCCTTAAGACAGATTTCCTTGGAGGAATTATTCAAAATTTGGATTTTAAAATTTGTCGAGCCGTTACTGTAATTCACTTACTTTAAAAATTCACTGAAAAGAAAAAATACCGTTATAAATCTGTATTAGAATATCAAAACCTTACTATGCTGCAAAACTTATGATTTTTCAAAGTATGAAAAAAGCGGGCCCGAAAATGTCAGATTTTCAGCAGATTTGCAAAACTACAGTTTTTCGCGATTATAAATACAATAAAAAAATGTATAAAATTCATGTTTTGATAATTACTGGGGAAAGAGATAGTTTTCGAACCTGAAAAAATATACCGAAAAAAAAAGAAGTTATTTTTTGGACCCAACCTTCGTTGTTTGTTCTCGTGGCAATTCAAGTCCCCTTTCCCCTTGTACGGTCACAAATATTTAAACCTTAATATATTACAATAAACATAAATAAATATTTAAACGGTTTAAAACACTGAATTTTTTCAATCTGCTTATCCTTCCTTGATAGCAAATTCGTTGGATTGAATTATATTAATACCTTTGAGTTCCTTGCCGTCAGGGGTGCATTTCCCTTTGCCTGTAAGACACTCGAAGTATTTCTTGTATAGCCGCTGGTTCTTGAGGATATCGTCGAGATCGATGTTATCATATTTGGTCGTGTACTGATTGGCGGCCTCCACGGCCAAAACCGCCACGCTCGCTACGAGGAGAGCAGCTACGAATTTCATCTTCGGACTGTTGAGCGGAAACAGGGAAAATATCTTCAAGGAAAGTAAATTAAACTAGTAGTAAACACAAGGGAGCGACTGGTGCGGGACTGAACCTTAGTCGAGGACTCGGCTAGGCTATTATACGCTACGGCCCCACTTCGGAAATCCTCGGTCCTTGGAGGAAGCAATACAGCCCCTTAACGCCCGCGGGGCGTCCAACGCTGACCTTCTGTTGAACATGTCGCACAGAAAAATTGCCTCATTACAAAACATACTTTACAATTCCTATAACTTGTTGTTGTCAAGTTCATTTTTATGATTTGATCTCTCGGACGAATGTAGTGTACGTAAACATTAGGGTGGTTCAAAAAAAAAAAAAGTTCTGGGATTTCTTGTCCCCATTGCGTTTTTGCTTCCTCGGTATGTCAGAATGACCCTCTTAAATTTTTAGCAAAAAATATTAATCCTAACCACTTTACCTGGGTCGATTATTATCAGTTATCGACCGCTATCGTAAACCAACCTCTAAATTGGTACCGAGGTGATAATTTGAAGGACGGATTTCAATTTTTTGGGGTCAATTTATGGGTTTTCACATGCGCTGAACACGATGAACTTATTTATTTTACGCTCCGTCCACTAGTTATCCGGTAAAATGGCAGAGGGCACTGCTTGAAGATAAGTAAAAATCGAAAATTTCACCGAAAATGCTGTCGCCTGGTTAAGAATTGTACTAGAAACATGCTATTATGGTCGGAGAATATGCTTTGGCATGTTTTGAACATGATCCCGTTTTTTGCTATATTTTCCGCCGATGATGGCTTCGTTTATCGTCCATAAACCTCAAATTAAGTGTAGGGTAATAGACAAATTCACCCTAATTTCACCGGAAATTATGTCGCGTTGATAATTTAAGGTCCCAAAATACCTTGTACCGATAAAATTGGGTATTTTCCAGGATACTCGGTACAGAGCCGTTGGTAATTTGGCAAGGGCTTGAACCGGTATTGTACTTATTCGCCAAATATAGCGGCAAAATGGAGAAAATAGCTAAAATTTTCCCATTTTTCTGTAAAATTTCTTAGTTTCCATCGGTTTTCCGGGGTCAAATTCGTAGTTCTGAATTGTCTGAACTGTGATTGGAGGATAGTTAGCCTGACTATCAAGCCTTATTGATATCTGTACAACACCACAAGGAAAAATTTTCTAAAACTTGCCGTAAACGGGATATATGTAGTTGAAACTTTGAAGACTGAATGAAATACATTTTTTTATGTTTCAACATTATATCGAGGTTAATTATTATTTTTGTATATTTTTATTATATGTTATTCTCGTTAAAATGTTATGATTTAAGTTCCACGATCATGGATTCTTTCAGCCTATCGACCAAATTACAGATTGTCCCTCGAGCAATTGAAACTGAAATTGTATTACATTATTTTCAATTATATTACATCATTTTTTATTTAACGATCAAATCATAGTTCAGACAATTCAGAACTACGACTTTGACCCCGGAAAACCGATGGAAGCTACGGAATTTTAGAGAAAAATGGGAAAATTTTAGCTATTTTCTCCATTTGCCGCTATATTTAGCGAATAAGTACAATGCCGGTTCAAGTCCTTGCCAAATTACCAACGGCTTTGTACCGAGTATCCTGGAAAATACCCAATTTTATCGGCACAAGGTTTTTCGGGACCTTAAATTATCAACTCGACATAATTTCCGGTGAAATTAGGGTGAATTTGTCTATTACCCTACACTTAATTTGAGGATTATGGACGATAAACGAAGCCATCGTCGGCGGAAAATATATTAAAAAACGGGATCATGTTCAGAACATGCCAAAGCATATTCTCCGACCATAATAGCATGTTTCTAGTACAATTCTTAACCAGACGACAGCATTTTCTGTGAAATTTTCGATTTTTACTTATCTTCAAGCAGTGCCCTCTGCCAGTTTACCGAATAACTAGTGGACGGAGCGTAAAATAAATAAGTTCATCGTGTTCAGCGCATGTGAAAACCCATAAATTGACCCCAAAAAATTGAAATCCGTCCTTCAAATTATCACCTCGGTACCAATTTAGAGGTTGGTTTACGATAGAGGTCGATAACTGATAAAAATCGACCCAGGTAAAGTGGTTAGGATTAATATTTTTTGCTAAAAATTTAAGAGGGTCATTCTGACATACCGAGGAAGCAAAAACGCAATGGGGACAAGAAATCCCAGAACTTTTTTTTTTTTTTGAACCACCCTAGTAAACATATATACCAGTAGCGAACGTGCAAAGAAGAATTACCCCTTTTAGCGAATTTTCGTTGAAAAAAAAAAAACATGGTGAAATCTGCGCATTATTCCCTGCAGTGAAGAAGAGATCCTTCAATTCCTTACTTCCCCTGTAAGGGATCGTCAATTTATTAAATATAGGACCTTCAAATTGAATTGGTCCTTTTACAAAATGAATTCGTCCTTTTACAAATTGAATTCGTTCTTTTACAGAATAAATTCGTCCTTTTACAAAATGAATTCGTCCTTCAAAAAGAGGGATCATATCAAGAAGGCAACCGGAAAATAATATGCAGATACCTGTTATCGAAGAATAATGATTTATTGCAATCGGTTTGCATAGTAATAAGATGTAATAGAAGGAATTGACAACGTTTACAGGGAATTGATACAAGACATTTGCAAAAATTATTTTCAATAATAAACCTTAGTAATTTACCATGGGGAAAAAAGTAACCCCCACCCTCCACCCAAAAAAAACTCGGTTGGCGTTTCAAATAAATGAAAAATTGGTTTTAAATGAATAAAAAATTAAAAAAACCGTCCGTCCACTGTGTGCTGTCCAGATTGTTTCTCCAAAACTACTGGACCAAATTTTATGAAATTTGGCTGAAAAATCATACATTGGCAAGGGATGTGCCAGTAGCATCGGCATCAATTTTGATTAACCATAAAAGGTGGTAAGGTAATGAAGGGATAAAATATTGAAAAATCGAGATCTCGAAAACTTTTAAGGTAGTAACAGTAATGTTTTTTTGGTTGTCATTTACATATATTTCCTCAAAAAACCGAATGAAATCATCCAGATAGCTGTTCGGTTTTCCCTTCCCTGACTACAAGTTATAATGGAGCAGCGACCGGATAATTTTTCGGAGGAACCAAGTTTTATCGAAGACCGCTAGATAGTGTTAGGCTTGCAGCAAGCCAAGCAACACAATTTTCTCAACTGCGAACTAGTTGACGTGCATCTATCTAGTCGACGTCAATGATGTCCGCGGATATCGACAGATTCCAGAAAGTTAGGCCCCTCTACGATTCAATACAGAAAGATGCCTTTTGCAACCCCTGGAACAACTTCATCTATAGCTGAAAGAACGTACTGGTCTCAAATTTCGTCGCTGTTGAGAAACAAGAGAAAGCTAGTCGTTGGGTCAAGAGTGCAAAAGATTATGTAGAAATAGATCGCCCTATCCATGATACCTTGGATCCTCCCAAAGAAGATACCATTAAGAAATAGGGTAGGTAAATACAGTCGGGCTACCATAGAGTTGGCTTTCAATCACTAATAGGAACTAATAAGCAACAAAAATAGTGGAATATGATTCAAAATCGTTTTTCTAATAAAATCTACTACATCTCAACAAAAATTTGATCACCTTCTGAGAGCTTCCAAGATATTGATTTGAAAATTTCTATACTACGTTGATTGAAGGTATATCCATCCTAGACTGATATCATTAAGACTAAACTTCCTGAACTTCGGTTTTACGGCAAAAAAATGGTAACATACGATTTTAAAGTTCAAGAGTTAATTTGTCTCTGGTCCATAAATTATGAATACCTAAACCCTACCTTATTCAAATTACAAACAGAGTCACAGGAACAGATTTCTATGATGAATGAGGAATCGTGGTTTACATTAAACAAAACTTAAATCTGATAGATATCAATACAGAAATACATCTAACTAAAGCAAGTGGAATAGAATTACAGATAAATAACAATGAAATGAAAAACTTAAGAATAATAGCTTGTTACAGAAGCCCGGTATGCAACAACGAAACATTAGATACTTTTATTGATGAGTTGCAGGTGCTGATTGATAAAAAGAGGGACATAGAAACTATTGTCACTGGTGATATAAACATCAATATAATTGCGGATCAGTTGGGTCTCAGAGAGAGAAATATCTAGACGTTATGAGCTCTTGCGGATACAAGTGCTTGAATCACCTTCCGACTAGGAAAAAATCATGCTTAGATCACTGTTTCTTTAGAGGTCCAATCCAAGTTAATGTTATGGTGCTAAATACCGCAATTACGGATCATTTTCCAATTGTTTGTGAAATAGAATTAAAGAAGAGAACAATAAAAAATTCAGATGACAATGGGACCTTAGTACATACTAAAATTGATTTGGATAAATTCAGAAAAGAGATTATCAACCTGAACTGGGTGGACTTCTATGAGGAACAAGATGTCGATATGGCTGCTCAGAAATTATCGAATATGCTTGAACAGGTTAAACTAAAGACTTCAGTAACAGCGGAAATTAAAAGTAACAAACGAAAAATCTTAAAACCATGGATATCACCAAGTATACTCAAATGTATAAGGAAAAGGGATAGATTGTCCTCAAAAGCGACCAAACAACCCTTTAATACAACATTGGAAAACAAATACAGAATGTATAGAAATACTCTTAATTCACTCATCAAAAGCGAGAAAGAAAATTATTACATAAATAAACTGGAAAGAAACAAAAACAACCCTAGAAAAAAATGGGAAATAATTAACGAAGCCGCGAATCGTAAATCAAAAGCAAAAAATCATTTCCCAATAAAAGAATGGAAAATGAAACACAATAACGTTATGAACGAAAAAGATGCGGCAAATATACTGAATAATTACTTTGTTTCAATCGGAAAAGATCTAGAAACAAAAATCTCTTCATCTATGGAAGCTCCAGTTGATAGAATAACTCAAGCCGACAACATCATGAACTCCATCTTTATATCTAATTTAGAAACGCATGAGATTATCAAAACAGCAAACTCAATAAGCCACAACTCAGCTCCGGGTCTAGATGGACTACCTCCTAAATTAATAAAATATGTAATTGATATTATCGCTGAGCCCCTTGCTCATCTTTTCAACATGAGCATAACTAATGGAACCTTTCCACAACACTTTAAAACAGCAAAAGTGATACCTCTGTTTAAAAAAGGAGACAGTTCGGACCCGGCTAACTACCGCCCCATCTCTTTAATTAACCTAATTGCAAAGATATTTGAAAAAATCCTTAAAGCTCGACTAGTATCATACTTGGAGAAAAATAAAACTACTCAAACAGCAATTTGGATTCCAGAAGAATATCAGCACCCAAAACGCTCTATTTAGAATAACAGAAGAAATCTATCAGAGACTTGATGGCGGAAAAAAGGTGGTTTTAACGTGCCTCGATGTCGCCAAAGCGTTTGACTCAGTTTCGAAGAGAAAATTGGCTGAAAAACTAGGAAAGTCGGGCATAAGGGGAATTGCACTCCAGCTGTTCGAATCGTATCTAAGAAATAGAGAACAGGCCGTTTATGTAGGAAACACAAAAAGTGACAGGGCCTCTATTGAGGATTATGGCTGTTCCCAAGGTACCTTGATTGGGCCAATACTGTTCCTTTTTTACATGAACAGTCTTGCATCGCTGCCTTACATGGGGAACATCTACATGTTCGCGGATGATATAGCCATAGTCAATGCTGGAGATACATGGCAGGAGGCTCATGAGATGGCAGAGATGGACCTACGCACAATAGGACAATGGATGATCTCGAACACGCTGACCATTAATGCTTCGAAATCTCATTTCATTAACATCTCCAGAAAATCAGCCAACATAGACCCGACCGGAGAGACGCTGACAATACATACCTGCCACAACGATCATTGCAAATGTCCAACGATCAAGAGGGTGGATCATCTAGTGTATCTCGGGGTGACTATAGACAGCAGAATGAGGTGGGACCTCCATGTAAATGAATTATGTGAAAAACTTAGGAAATGTGCATACATCCTCTTTAGTATTAAATTCCTATCTAGAGACTTATTACGAAACATTTATCAATCATTATTTCAATCTGTAATGCAATATTCAATTGTGATTTGGGGCGGAGGGTTCAAATACATGATTGAAAAGATATTTAAAATCCAAAAAATGACTCTAAAAGTTATGTTTAATAAACCTAAGCGATACCCAACAGATCAGCTATTCAAAGACATTCAAATAGACACGATTCATCATCTGTACGTTAAAAATATGATCAAATTTATCAAAAAAGAAAAAAGCACTTTCTTCATAGACGTTAGGAAAAGAAATAATAAACAATATAGACTCAAGCTGCCTAAAGTTATAAATAAATATGCTCAAATGACTACTAAATATCGAGGAATGCAACTAATTAATAAAGAATACGAAAAAATTACCGAAATACTCAATATTAATAACGAAAACTTATTTAGAAAAGAAATTGATAAACTCATATCTGAAAACAAAATTGAATACTTCTTGCTAAATTAAAAACCAAAAGAAAACTTGTTTCCTAATAATTAGAATAATAAACAGAAGAATGATAAACATAAGATGGAATCAAATCAATTTACAAGATAGTTTTTATTTTCTCAATTTACTTTCTTACTCATTTTCAAAATCGAGTAGTAACGATATAATCACTTAAAAAAAAAAAAAAAAAAAAAAAAAAAAAGGAAAAAATCTATAAAACACTAATTTTATAATTTTTGGGTCAGATCAACTCCGTGCTGGGATACAGTTTTTACTATCCAGCACGGTCATCACATTCACAAGAAATTACCACATTTATTGATTTATATTTTAAGTAGGTACTAAGTATTATTAATTGCTATGCAATTCTTAGGCCGACCCCCAATAATTTTTTAAATGTCCACTTTTTGTCTAACGTTTTTTGTCCCGAGATGGGAAGCGAGAGGTCGTTGGGTTCGAATCCCGGCCAGGCCTGAAAATTCCCCCCTCCCCCCCTTGCGAGGCCCGAAGGGCCGAGTATATATATATACTCGTCCAATTTATCAGGCCTAGCCTCCAAACATGTTTCTCTCTCTCTTGGAAATTGAATTATTTCGTTGTTATTTTTCCTTTATATATATATATATATATATATATATATATATATATATATATATATATATATATATATATATATATATATACTATTTTGAGGTATTACAGAAGGTTGGAAAAAGATAGGAAACACTTAAATAAACTTACAAAATTGAGAGAATATTTCGCTGTGTCAGCGTCGTCAGCTCTAGTGAAGAAGTCCTTCACAGTCCCTAATATATATATATATATATATATATATATATATATATATATATATATATATATATATATATATATATATATATATATATATATATATACAAGAAACAATTTATTTATTTAAAAAAAAATTATTTATTTATTTTTATCATCTCTGAATATGTATTTTATTTCTACTGTTCATGATGACAATAAACAATATTATTATTATTATTATGATTTGCTCCTGTTCATACCCGGGAGAAATCGGGTAGATTACTAAAATTAATGCACCTACGAAGTGTAGCAGAGACTTGATATACATACAGTTAACAAATGATATTAATATACGCATTGGTAAGCAAAATAAATGGTTAATATTTGGTATATGTACATATGAACCTGAAGGGTTGTTACTTGTAGAGCAAGAGTAAAAATCACGGACAAGTTGTCCTGTTTGGTAAAATGAATAGGAAGTCACTGAACACACAAACATTTCATCTCAAGACACGACAATCCAATAGACACCAAGAAACTAGTGGGGGTCAGGGTGGCAAGGTGGGGAACTAGGCTAATGCTGAAGGACTTGACGGTCTATACACTTCCAAGAGGGATTTTATTATTGACAGGTCGACGGTTAATGTTTGGGACTACGAGTAGGTGCATGTTCTCAGGGTATTGGAAAGATTCGGGAAAACCAACAGGCAAAGGCAGGACAGAAGATCAGGGGTTGAAAAGGAGGAGTGGATTAAAGCTGGGTTTGAACAGCGCCGCTGTAACAACATCGTCATGTACGCTAACTTCCTCGCACAACTTCGGGACGTTGGAATGTGATGTGGAAGAAACGATTTGCTACGATTTCACATTGACGGAATTCTCACAAACCTCGACTGGAAGGCATCCCGTAGCCTTCTGAATTGTAACCAGGATCATCAAACTCTTATTTTACCATCCTAGAATGTGTATTTTTCCAATATTATTATTTACCAACAATGTAATGCACAACTGATTTGCCTGGAAGATATACACTCACGCAAAGCCTGTAAGCATGACAAGTGCATCTGTGAATCTGAACGGCGCACTACTCGCTATCTTAGCTTCCCCGCGACGCTTCTAGAACTCGGTAGTCAACCAAAAGGTGGTTAAAACCGATACAACTGGAAAACTTCAAAAGGATACGAACGGCGAATTTTCAATTATTAGACATTAACCAGCTATATGAAAATCATAGGTTTTAATGAAACCCACCCAGTTGAGAATATAAGCAACGCATAAGATGCTGTAGGAGAACACTGTGAAACAGAGAAACCGTATTAAGTGATTATTTATTATTATTTTTTTTTTTAAACATAAATTGTTCAAGTTTACATAGATAAATTGTTCAAATTGCATAGGTAAATAATAAAAGGTATAAAACATCAAAGTATACGTTCAATTTTGTCCAGGAAATCATTCATGGACTCATATACTTCCAACTTCTCTTCTGCGATGAGTGTATCCAAATTGAAGGGACTTGTCACATCTCTTGGAATGGATGATAGGATCATTTCTGAGGGCACTCCAGGACGATGTGTGCCATGGTTTCTACTTCCTCTGGGCAATGGGGGCAATCAGGCAATGTCAGTCGGTCGAATAAATGAATTCGGGAGTTGGTTCTTCCAAGTCCTGTTCTTAAGCGAGTTATGTTGCGGTAGAAACTTTTTGGTTTGGCGTCTCTTACTTTGTAAAACCAGGAGTGTCTCTTCAAAATCGGAAATAGATTTGTGTATCTGTTTCCTGGTATAGACGCATATTGAGCATTCCATTCCGTGTGCATTTTTTGGGAGATTTTCTTCTTCAATCCTGTTACAGGGTACTCAGCAGCAATTTGAGGAGTGGAGACGAGGGGATTTATTTCTAAGATGAAATTATTTGCAAAATTTCAGGCATAACACGGTAGTCGGTGATGCATATGATTATGATGACTCTATACCTATCTATAAAAATCAAATTGTTTGTATGCGCGACCAGAATAATTATGAACCGATTTTGATGCCGATTGTGTTGTAGAGTGATCGAGCATTCCATTGCAAAATTCTAAAGATACCTACTATTGTCATCTATGCTTGTCATTTGGAACAGTTATATTTAGAATTTGGTATCTAAATATATATTAATTGTTATCTATGTTTGTCATTTGGAACAGTTATATTTAGAATTAATTTGGTATCAGTGTGTTGATGATTCTTCGTTGTCGGTATATATGTTCCTTGCTGATTCATCATCTGAATCAGAATATTGGATATATTCCGAAGAATTGATCAAGTGTCGTTAGTAGCTCCCAGTGATGTTGCCTCCTTCAGAAGGTCACCGATGCTTGATACAGTTTGTTCAACTAGTCGGGTGGTTTCATTACATTGTTCATTGATCAATCGGGTGGTTAGTGATTATTATAAGTTATAGAAGTTACCCGTTAAAAAATAAATCGATGCCGAAATAGCCGAAGAAGCGTTGAATCAACAAATCAATTGCCTCAAGATAAAACGAACTGCGACATCGCAGGCACTGGACAGTACTCACTGATTATAAAGGGTCGTTGGTAACCGAGAAAAAATGTTAAGCGTTACGAAAATGCTGAATAAGCAACCGTTGAAAACAATAAAAAATTAAATATTTATAAGATGGAATTATTTGCAAAATTCCAGGCATAACACGGTAGTCGGTGATGCATATGATTTTGATGACTCTATACCTAGAAAAATCAAATTTTTTGTTTGTCCTTTATGCGCGACCAGAATAATTATGAACTGATTTTGATGCCGATTTATTCATTTTCTATTTTATTTATTTTTTATTATTTTTTCTTAATAGGTAATACATTTCATTCAGAAAAAAGATTTACAAACAATGAATTACAGATTTGTACAAAAAATGCTGCGAATACCAATATCAAGGATATTGTGGCGTAAATAATAATGAGCGGATTGAAATAACAAAAAAGGTTAGACAAATGAACCAGCATGTTGATCTCCTTCAGAACAATTTAAAATTTACTAAGCGAAGGGTAAAGGGTAATCCCTCTATAGCGATGAGAACGTTGAGCGGCGGTGGTAAGAAATCTTGGTATAATTATTACAATAATCTTGTTCGAACTTCTTTTGCCAATATTACTTAATATCTCAGATCTCCCTAATATCATTAAATAAATCCCTTTCCCAAAACCTTGATCAGGGTTTTTTGGGTCTTGAACGAAGGCGGAACCCCAGGGTGACACGCCATAAATCACATATGGGCAACAGCCGGCCTGGATCCGGCCCGCTGTAAGATTTGATCCGGCCCGCAAGGCATTTTGAGAAACCCAATTAAAAAATAAATAAATTAATAAAAATACACTACTTACTCATACTCATTGAATCAAGTGAGCGATCAAGCCGAGTGGCGGTAAACAACAAAGCCGTTGATGTTTGCCACCTCACTGGCGGCAAGTTACTGTCGGAGCAATTTTCAATCAGGTTTAGCGATTTCAAAAACATGGAAGACTGTATCAATTTATTTGCTACTCCAACAAAAGGTAATGCACAGAATGCTCCAATACACTTGCAAATGGTGTCGATCGAGATTCAAGAAAACTCACTCCTTAAATCTAAATTTGAAGACGTGGAGTTATGCGATTTCTCCGATAAAGTACCTCAAAGTAGACCATTTTCCGCAGCTTAGAAAATTTGCAATAAGATCGATTTGTGCGTTTGGCAGTACTTATAAATGCGAACAGTTCTTTTCATTGATGAAAGTTAATAAATCAAAACATCGTACAAGGCTGACTGACGATAACTTGGAAATCTTTTTACGGCTTCGTATCAGAGGAATTATAATCCAAACATCGATGAATTATTAGCTTGCCGAATTCAAGTTCAAGTGTCTCATTTGATTTCGGTGTCGCTATTTAACTTTCGTAGTTTGTAACAATTCCAAATTTACCGATTATAATGCTGTACCTATTTTTTATTTTTTTTATTTATTTTTTTATTTATTTATTTATTTATTTTTTTTTTTTTTTTCCATTTCATTTTGTTATTTCAACAAAAATTGTATTACAATAACGTTGTCGTACTATTTCATGTCTGATATCTATCACTAAAAACTATGAACACTAATTTAAAATGCACTACTTTAAACGCGGCCCGCGATCGTATTTGCACACTAAAGTTTGGCCCACAACATGCCAAAGGTTGCCCATACCTTGCATAAATCATTAGCGACTGGCACAACGCACGGTAAATTTCGAATTTCTGGACACATTGGTAGCAATCTTCTAATTGTTGTAGATAAATCTTTTGTGTTCATCCCATTCAAGGCACTGATCTATTTTTCCCTCTAAGCATACGGGTACTTATGATGTTTTATCGTCGGACAGTTGCAGTCTATTTATTTCGTACATCTCAGATTGAAGGCATAAAATTGTGATTAAATCGGGAATCATTTAGGATTTCCATGCGAACGTTATGTAGTTTGTTTTATTAAAATTTAGTTTGAGATTTTTCTTCTTCAGCCATTTTCTGATCTTATGAAGGTTGCATTTCATATATCGCTTTAAATCTTCCCTGTCACTACCATTGCAGAATCAAACTCAAAACGTATATTTTATCCGTCAATATCTATGCAGAAAATGTCATTAAATAAATTCAGGAACTGTCTAAGAACAAAACCACTTACACCACGGGTGAACAGAAGATCTCGGTATATTTTTCTAGAAGTTTTACAAACGGTAACTACAATAATAAATTTTTTCGGGAAAAAACAGGAAGAACCAAACACGACCAAATTGCCAGGCTACAAACAGTTACAACAAAAGTCGAGTAGATGTTGATGAAGTCAATTTGAACATCCTCCCACCTTGCAATACAACTGGTATTGCAACACGTTAGAAATCTGAGTCGCGATCGGTGCCAGCTCAGGAAAATCTTGTGGAGCAGGGTCTTCATGAGGAGCCGGATCGTTTGGAACTGGATCATTGCGTGTGAGTGAATTCACATCGAGCTCTGGTCGATCTTCTTGTGGTTCAGGTGGAAAATGAAGATCTTCTTCCTTAGCCATTTCCACGATCTCTCCAGTGGCAATCTTCAACCTAGCCACTCTCGTATGCCCATCAGATCCGGGTAGTGTCTCAATCACTTTACCGATCGGCCAGTTCACACGTTTCAGATTGTCTGGCCCAACCAATACAACATCACCAATATTGATAAATTGGTTTTTCCGCTTTTTCTTTTTATCACCATCGCTGTCCTCAGATTCTGAAGAAGATGCAGTTTTGGTCTTCTTCTTTTTTTTTTCTTCTTCTTGACTACAGCGTCTTCGTCAGATGAAGAATCGTCCTTTTCTTCTTCTTAGCATCAGCTTCATTGTCATCGTCTTCATCCTCTGAAGAACTATCATCTTTCCTGGCCTCCAGTTTCTCTGTACCAGGGGGCGGAGTGCTTACATTCCTCGACCGTTCTTTATGGTCTGGAGAACTTGCTTCCTCGTCTGATGAAGATTGGTCTCTCCTGGACGAGCGAGAGTCTTTCCTACTGTTATCTTCCACTTTCTTGATTGGTAATGGACTTTGCGATGCAGGTGGAGGAGCCCTTTTGTCAGCTGTGTCATTGGCTGCAGAGGTATTCCTGTCAGGTGATGGGCTGCTAGAGCTGGCTGAATCTCTTCGAGTATCTCTAGGCTTTTCTTTAGCGACGGGCGTTTCTAAATTCAAATTCGAGATAATCAAGTTTGATTTGGACTTTTCCAACTGCCCCATCAAGGTCCAACCCAATTTCGTGCGAATCGCCACTAGGCTGTCACTGAGTTCTTCAAACCCTTGGGTCATCAGCTTTCTAATTATATCGGCACCTAACAAGAGTTTGACTTCTTTATCTGCCGAATCATTGACGTCCGATAAATGAATGTTCTTGGTTTTCAAAATTTTCAGGACCCCACAAATATTCAGGGTAGGAATATGATTGCAGATTCTATCTTTTTCTAACACAGAAATCTGAACACTAAAATCGCCTTCTAGGTCTTCCACGGTCAATATAAAGTTATTATGAGGGACTCTCTTAGTTTCAATCCCTCCAAAGAGACTATGACCTACAATTTCTTCTCGAACTTTGACTAGACCTAGGGTTTTCACCACGTCTTTAGCAATGTAGGATCTCTGTGATCCCGAATCTATGAGTGCGCGAACCAGGGTACTTTTGTTTCCATGAGCAACTCGAACCACCAGAGTCTGTAAGAGAGTAGACATTCTGGGAGAAGAGAGACTCGCTAGTTTTATGATCATCACTCTTTTTTTCCTCAGTAACTACAGATCTCATCTTTTCTAGGTTAGGGCACATGACAGCATGATGGCGTTTCTTACATAATAAACATCTAGGATGCGATTTGCAAGATTGACTGGAGTGGCCTCGCCGCAAACACATGAAACAGGCATGATATTTCTTCAGCTTCTCTCTCTTATCTTGCCAACTACGAGTACAATCCGATACTGCAGTACAGCTGGCGGTTTCATGTGTTGCATTGTAGCAGAAACAACACCATTTTTCCAAATTCTTATCATCATAGGCTAACAGGGTACTAGAGGTGGGTACTGTCGTCATCGGAGACTCTTTCTTATGTCTAGTCTTACTTTTGTCTCCTGTATCGAATACGCTGCGTGCTAAGGCCAGTCTTTCCTCTCTTTCCACCTCCTTTTGCAAAAACAGTAGCAGGGGTTTCAGGGTGTTGTCCAGGTGTCCTCCGTCTGTATGATCACGGCTCATCCTTGCACGTTCCCATGCCTTCAAGGTCTCCTCTGGAATTGCCGATTCAATGAGAGGGTACAACATCGCTGCATATTTGTCTGACGTCACGCCGAGCGTTTCAAGTGCCAGCAATAGCGTTTCAAGTTGATCATAAAGCTTCGCCAGAGATAGATGTTGGGATGATTGACTCAACACTAATTGCAACATTTCTCTGACGTAAACTTGAATGAGCAATTCATCCCTAGCGAATCGAGATTTTAGTTGTTCTATGGCTTTGTTGTAATTTTCCGCCGACACTGGGTACTTGGATACTAGGTCAGCTGCGGGAGATTTCTTCTCCATTGACTGGATGAGGTATTGGAATTTATCCTCTGCTGGAACATCAGGATTCAGGTGAATTTTCTGAAATATTGACCAAAAACCTATCCAATTTCTCACATCCCCGTCAAATTTTACCAACTCTAGCTTTGGGAGCCTGTAACTCTTTTTCAGGTCCCTCATTCCCCTAGCATCTTCAAACGAAGACTCCGCATAATGGGAAACAGAAGGTGAGGCAGCAACAATTTTATGTTGCATTCTCAAATCAAACCTAGTCGATAAATCATGCCATCGGCTGGAATATTGTTCTATACAGTCGAATTCTTTGTTTATCAAATCGTCATTTTCCGACTCGGCGGCTATTTCTAACAGAAACTCACAGAGTTGGTCATCTATGGAGTTGAGTGACTCCTTTTTTTCTTCCAATTTTCGTTTGGCTGCAATTAGGGACTCATCAGGAGTATTGGGATCAACGAGAAGACTCACGAACTCCTTTGCAGTAACTGTTAACAGTCGCCTTACCTGAGCTCTTCTTATCTCCAGTAGCTTCCTTGCGGACATGATGTGGTTTTTTCCTGCAACGTACTAGAACACAGTAACGATCACGACCGATCCTGGCAGGGTCGCCAGATAAATAAATTCAGGAACTGTCTAAGAACAAAACCACTTACACCACGGGTGAACAGAAGATCTCGGTATATTTTTCTAGAAGTTTTACAAACGGTGACTACAATAATAAATTTTTTCGGAAAAAAAACAGGAAGAACCAAACACGACCAAATTGCCAGGCTACAAACAGTTACAACAAAAGTCGAGTAGATGTTGATGAAGTCAATTTGAACAGTCATAACAATATATGCCCTGTGGGACGGAAAACTGGAATGTTGTACATGTATCACTCAATTGGTCCTTTGTTCGCGACTTAATAGGGAAGTTTCTGCAACGCTGAGTCGTAGTCAAGTGGGAGAACTACGAATAAAAGTGGATCATTGCGCATGCGCGCAAAATGCTAACGGTTAGCGGTCCTAATCCATGTATGAATCAAATTGTTCGATGTAGAATGAATCAAATTTTTAAATTTTCTGTACCTTTCTGATAATTTCATGGTGAAAGGAATTTTTTTCGACATACGATACATTTTTTTCTTTTTCCCAGACAGTTATTAGAAAACCTCTTGTGATCCAGGGTTTCAAGGGCAGCATTCTAAGTAGATAACTGACTTTTCTGCACAAGCATCAATGAGGGTCTGCAAGGTTTAAAATGATAAGATGTCGATGATGATAAGAAATCGACGTTATGAGAAATTCGTTTGCGCTTGCACACAGGCTACTGCTGATTCGACGGCATTGAAGATTATAGGAGAAAGTGTTGAAATATTAGTTTCTCCGAGTCATGGTTTCAACATATGGCCTAGCCTCCAGGTAGAGTTCTCTATCTATTCGGCTTTGCCTTCTGGTTGATTGCATTTCCGGTAAATAAATCGGAAATGCCTCTTAGGCATAATAGTATATTTTATTATGTCAATTAATAATATTTATATATTCCGCAGATTATTCGGTCTAACTTCAGATTCGGACCTAACACGCATCTCCACATCTTCACATCTGGAAGATCAGGTGATCCGATTCCTTCATTTGTCAAGATTCCGAATCCTTACTTCGTCTCCAACTTCACTCAGGATCTTCACCCTTGAATCGAGGATCAATTTAATCAACCTACTTACTGTTCTGTTCATCTTTTATACTTTCAAGTTCATTACGTTCAGTTTTTTTGTTCAAGTTTCGTCATAAACATCCAACAAAATAAGGTATGCGTTTACTTTATTACTAACATTAAACTTCCCTGTTGCTGTACGAATGTTACCTCAAACTACAAGCTCTAATATTGAAACTATCGAAATCGAATTAGCTGATATACTCTCAGGTGCAAATAATTTGGCCCAATCTCATACTTTTATGAAGTTGCGACGAATATTCTCTTGTTTACGACTGGGTTACTGTCTGAACTCATTCAGAGGCATAGTTTGTTGTTTTCTAGCCAAACGGATGAAATTGTTTTGATCTCTCAACGATAGGGAATCGGATCATGTTTCATGCCTACAAAATTCCAGCTTTACAGGTTGAATAGCTTTAAACAAAAAATTCGCTCCGGAGCTCACTCAGATGATAATAGAAACTTCAATTATTTCAAACCAGGTGATTTGAGTAATTTATAATTTCGGCAAGTAATTATTTAATTTAGGTATGCCTACAGTCAAAAGTTGATTATTTGATAGTCCCACTTGCTATTAACAATCCACTTGTTACTACCATGATTACGTGTGTGCCTATCGTGTGTCCGTAAATCGTGACGGAGTGGTGTGGAGGATCCCTGGTATGTGTTCAATATGAGCGTTTTTGAATCCGCGTACATTAAAGGATTTGTAGACTTTACAATGTGGACCGCACCAACAAGTGCGTGTGAGAAAAACGAAATCCACCTTAATGTTCAATTACCATATCACACAAACGACATTACCAATATAAAAACAAGGTTCAAACATCCAAAACCGATATATATTTATTTGAAAATGGGGAATATTATACTTTGACCATGAAAATCGTCCATACTAGCAATTTCATTTCTAATTTAGCGAGCATTACATTTTTCTAAAAATTAATCGTTTGGGGTTATTAGCCAAAAACTGAAAGAAAAATCAAATAACGACATTTTGCAACCAAATCATTTTGGTTTATTATTTCAATAACGAACCTTTGAGATCGACCAAGAAAAAAGTGTCTCGAAAAATTCCTTACCCCCAGCCAAAAGACATATCCATTTCAAAAGTTGGAGAAAATCAAGCATTTTAATTTCTCCCTTGATGGGAAAAACAAAAGATCCTGGATATGTCTAGTACCTACTGCTTACCAGTTGGTACCTACTACTCAATTGTATACCAACCACGTAGTGCCTTCTTTTCACAAGATTATTCCATTATGGTTACAAAATCATATTAGTTTTTAACTTAGAGTAGTAAATCAGCATTCCTTGACACTACAATAGCTTAGAGGTCATGAAATGTCGTGGTAAAATGAGAGCATTCCAAAAAGTGGCGAACGATTTTCCTACTATGAAAACTAAGGGAGTTACTCTTCCCTAGTAACGCCTTGGTTGTACGTGAAAATCAATAGAAAAAGACGACGTGTCGATCACAGTAAATTTTTATATTTAAATTTAAACTTATTTCTGTTCTAGAACCAAAAATTTCAACCATGTATCATGTTTTCTCCTCGATATTGATTCGAAATTCTATGAAAACATCAGAAATTAACAAGCGGTTGCAATCATGTTCACAATATCAATTATTGAGAATGATCACCTGTGTGTAAACAATTATTTATATAACCATGCTCATAACTCAGTTTGTTGGACACGCACTTTGCCGTAGTTAACATAATATTGTTGGATAAATCGAGAGCTTTCGAACGAATGGTCAACGAATTTTGTGGGATGAAAAACGACGAAGTACCGTTACCCTAGCAACGACTCGGTTGTAGGCGGAAATCACTGTAATTAATTTCGTGCGCGGAAAAAAATTGACTCGCAAAATTCGCTAGGACCCCAGGGCTAAAACATGATACATGTTAAAATGTGCCGGTCGGGAAAAAAAGTGTCGGTCGGGAAAAAAAAGTGTCGGTCGGGAAAAAATTCCTTGACCCCAAGCCAAAAGACATTTCCATGTCAAAAAAGTCCCAAAATTTCGAAGTGTGAAAAGTCTGAAAAAACTAAAGTGAAGAAGAAAAAGAAGGTTACTCTGATTACTCTCAGCGCTTCTTGCCGGAGTAAGTACGGGCCGTTCCAGCGCTTCAGTTCATGAACTGAAAAGTTCACGAACTCATCGCCACTACTCCGTTTTTTCCAAGAATTAGTTCATGAACTCAGTTCATGAACTGTGTAGCGCTGGAACATACCTGTTGTGTGTGGGAGATGTGGGTGTGATTTGTCTATCCGCCACTTTGTGGAGGGTTGCCCAGCCCTAATGGATCTCAGAGTCCAGCATTCACCCCCTCAGTGGGTGGATGTTCTGTCAGGACCAGACAAGGTCCAGTCCCTGTTGGTGTACCTGAAAGCCACTGAGCTTTACAACGAACTGTGATATTCTGATCTGTGATACATTTATTTATTTATATACATTTAGTCATACCTTTATTTAACCAAGACGTGTAGTATTTATCATATATATTTATCGATAATATTTATGTATTTGTAAGGATCATCTAGTCGTAGTAAACGTTTTTACTACGGGGTATTTTTATCCGCTGTAGGGGTTACAAAGCGGTCATCGCTGTATCCCTTGAGGCTGAGTGCTCTTGTTTTTGAGAGTTGTAAATTGCTTTTATTCCATCTCCCTGACTTCCCACATAGGAAATTTCTTCATAAGGTTTACTTAGGTACTGCGACGATGATCAGTGAATTGTATTACACAATTGTATTACACATTTCATTAAAGTCGCTCTAAAGAAATTATACTAGGGAGAAGCTTATTTAACGTTGTATGAAGTAGGTACCCATTCGTGAACAATTTATATAGCCATCCCCGAATAAGAATCATAGAAACGACAATACTACTATGTGGTGTCAAGCAATAATTGCAATATATCAATAAAATCGGGGTATGAATACTATCTGTTTGTTATATGCTTTTGGAATTTGCAATGTTGACGAGTAGAAATTTAGAGTAGATTCGAATCCCTAGAAAACAAGCTCAGCGTTATTCTTGACGTAGGCACGAGTACTTGATAAATTTTCAGATACCTTTGAAAAGAATTCCCCATTGAATCGAAACCCTCTACATTGATACTATCGAGCCCATTACAAATAACGGCTCCCACGATTATGAACATTATTTCAATACTGTGCAACTTGCATGATTTAAATGATTTTCCTTAATGCAGTGGGCTTAATAGTGCCTATTGAATAAGTATACAAGTACTACAGCATACGTACCTGCACTTTATCTGTACCAATATATTTCATGGATCAAGAACAATTTTTTGCCATTTGTTTTCCCGCCTTGTTTTCAAATTTCTGAAATTTTTACTAAGTTAACTGTTTTTCATTCAAAAATGCTTGCCTTGCTCTCAGCAGTATTTTCTAACCTCAAGTGATTAGAAATAATCATGAATTATTTGTACTCCTTTGTAAGTTCCCAAATTTAATTTATAAAATCACTGACTATAGTGAGTATTGATTGTGATTCGTATATTTTTTGTTGTGTTTACACTATCACGATCTCGTTATATCGAATTCCGTATCAATTTCTATTTTTACAGTGGTCGGGTTACCAGCAGAACTCTTTCATGCAGGTGGTGAACGAGAATCTGTACAATGCTACAGCTCAGCCCTAACCCTCACCACCCCACAGCATACACAACGTGGAGCAGTCTCCAAGACCCTCCGAGTACATGAATGCCCCCCCCCCCCCTCCATTCCAATCAGGTTCGTAGCAAATCACACCTGCGCATTTTCTGTCTGAATGCGTAATTTTCGTTTTTCCGCTTTCCTACTTGTGAAAATCCCGACGAGAAACCAGTGGTGTTAAGAAAGCTAGCTAAAGTAACTATTGCTTCATTTTGAGTCGTTAAACGAGGAAAGTACTATATTTTCTACCTATATTATACGTAAACTTGGAGAATTTCAGTTCTATTATGATCTTTAGATATGTACATGTCTTCAACCACCTTTTTTTTCCCCCGTCCACCTCATCGTCAAAGTTCCACCTCCGTTCACCGTTGTCGCTGAGAGGATTTTAATAAGAATAAAGTTAATATGAAAATCAACCAAAATTGATATTCGCATTTGATTCCTTCTAATGATTTCAACTAGAGTTTGATTCATCGTTACTTCTCAAGTACTTACTTTCCACTACACCAAATATAAACTGATTCATTTGCAAAAACACACACGTAAATTCGTAGTCTCCATCGGGTTTTAAAATCACAAATTTTCGACTACGTTTTGTATTCTCTCCTAAAGGATTGCTGCACTTGAGTTTTTGTACAAATATTTATGTATTTTTTCCAGCCTGATGTGATGGCTACATTATCTACTCCTACGACTCCTCCCACCCCTACAACTCCTAGCAACCAGGGAAAGCTCACGAGGTTTGCGATCACCAACCTCCGCTTATAATTAACAACAGTTGCTATGCGTAGGATTACTGGACTCCAAATTATTTCTTACAGATTATTATTATGCGCTGGTTAGTTTATGGATACAAGCTAAGTGACGTTCTCGTTCTCGTACAATCAAGTCGAGTCATGAGTCTACACCCTTACTTACTCATTAGTTCGACTACCCACTGTGAGGCATTCCCAGCGCTCCAGTCGTCATGCGATTTTACACAGATCAGATTTTTGCTTAGATCAGTGGTCTACGCTCGCATCTCAAAAATACATAACATCATGTAGTCAATCCCTTCGTAAAAATTCAGATGGTTGGCCAGGGTCTAGGGTCTCGAGAACCGACTTTCTGAATGGTTTTTTAACCTAAATGTTAGGTCAAGGTTTAGTAATATAAAAGTAGAAATGGGTTACATTGTTTATATATAGTAATGATTATAATATGGAAATTTATGTGATTTTGGATTTGATAGTAAATTTTTTTTATCTACGTATTCGAGATAGGTGGAAGCGTGAAGGCATATGAAGTTGGACATCAATCGTCTTTTTCTCCAGATACTTAGGCCCAAAAGCGCCCTAAGAAATCATTAGTTTTTGTTTTTTAATCATAGAACCTAAGATATAGCAATACAAAAGTTAAAAATAACATATAAATGCATATACAAAATCAATGATAAAACAGTCGGCTGTGTGTTACCATCAATATTAAAGAAGTCAGAGGCACTGTGCAGTTCACGAAAAATATATATGCTCTTTAGATAGACTTGGTGGCACTTTTAAAAACATTGGGAGATGATTAAACAGTCAAGAACCAATTGGAGTAGGGTTGTGAGTCATGGTCTAATAGAAGGAGCCAAATATCGTCTCTCTTCTTAGTGTGAAAGTCTGCAACTCCGTCAAACAGCTCGAGACTGCTTCTGACGAAAATTAAACAGCTGAAGACATAAAGCGCTGGGAGTGTGACGGAAACCTGAAATGGTGAAGGCACGATGCGTTTCAGTCCAATCTGCAGCATCCAAATCGCTCGTTGCTGGAGGCAAAAAATTGATTCACTGCAGCATGAGTTACTCCACGTTAGCAAACAGTTGATTCTACATTA
Source organism: Adelphocoris suturalis (assembly GCA_030762985.1). Lineage (NCBI taxonomy): Eukaryota > Metazoa > Arthropoda > Insecta > Hemiptera > Miridae > Adelphocoris > Adelphocoris suturalis. The sequence continues at coordinate 25,096,187 of CM061042.1, forward strand.
AAACGCGCGAAAAATTACTTTCAGGAACTCGGGAGACACCGCATTAGTGGAACAACGTAAAATAAAAGTATAAGAATGAATAGAAAGGGCCCCAACTCAGCTAAAAATTCTTAGTATGTTTCTTCTCTTAGTTTTACAATTTTTAGCATTTCTTGATATGCAAAAATACTTACAACACCTAAAAATTTCAAGGTGCTAAATCATATCGAATAGATTATAAGATTATTATCTTCAGGGGTGTTAATGATTGATTGATTGACCTGCGTATATTTCATTCATATTCGTACATTTCATCAGACATAACACATTACGCCATGGTATAAAAACAGTTAGGCGGGAACAGGCCATACAAAGGTATTCTAGTGAGCGATGTTTCTCCGTTATGACAGCATGGTTCACAATTACGTTAAAAAAACAACATACATCATATTCTCAAAACATTGATACCACATAGTCACACAATAATCATTTCTAATAACACACTGAATCGTTCGTTAGTAATTTTGCAAAACTTTAAATTTATGACATATGTTTAGCAAAAATTTATATTTCCGAATTACGTACACGAATGGTGTTCAAGAGCACAGTCATATCCCCACCACACCACAAGCCTCCGAATAAACCATAATCGGCCTCCGTATAATAATCAGTCTCCGTATAATGAAACAGGCTTACGTAATAGATAAGACTGATTGTTATAGTTCAGTGGTCTGGATGCTGGCAAGTTCTCAAAAACCTCAACAATAAAAAATATCCTAAAATGATGTTACGGAGGTCGAATATGAAGAAGAATTGGATCTAGATGGCACTAATGATGGGGGTTTTGGACGTGCCATTGAAAGTCTAGTGTTATCGATCATTGAAGTAGATATTTCGATTTATCATTTAGGGTTCTCGAAATCCTTTCAGGCCCTTGAGAAGTTTGGTTTTTGGGGACTCAGTCAACGTGTTGAGTAGAACATTAAGCGGATTCGTTGACCCTCATTCATAATTAAACTCCGACATCAGTCGTCTTCGTTTTGCCCATGCAGCTCGGTAGAAGGCAATTAAACCGGAGTAATTCTCTCTGTTCAGCATCAGTATCAACTTTTGGGTAGTGAAGTGTGGCTTTCCAAGGAAATGACTTCTCATGCTCCAGGGTACGGCACATCTTGCCAAAAAATGCTCAGTAGTTTCGTGTTCCGCAAGATGGCACAACAATCAGAGCTGACTGAACAGCATGTTGATTCCATGGGCGGGAGTTCAGCTGTACCAACTCACCACGGAGTTTCATCACAGTCTTCTTATCCGCAGAGGTGAGGTCTGATTTGACATTGTTTGGATTTTTGTGTTGCTTATAGAGCAATTGTGCTTGTTTAGAGCTATTGATTAGACTGGCGGATTTCGATTTTTATTTTTGCCAGTATATTTGTGGCCATCCTGATCCATGATTCGGCTGTATACGGCTCAAAACCAACATCATGTTTCATCGCCAGCTTCCACCAGTCTTGTCGCCCAACCCACATATATCGACTCAGGTCCATTATCATCATTTATAATGCCGGGGGGGGGGGGGGGGGGGGATCGGCCAGAAGCACCAAATGATCAGCAAATAGTAAAATTTTGATTCGCAGATTTTCCACTCTGACTACGCCCTCTTAGCTCGTCCTCTAAACCGTTTATATAAATGGAGAACAGTGTGGGGCTAAGCGTGCAACCCTTCTTTACGCCCATGGTGGTATTGAAGAAATCGGGCATCTGTCCAACCGTCCTCACACATGTACGTGTACTCCCATACAAGGCAGTATCTATCCACACTATCAAATACAGAGCCAAAATCCACAAAAAAGCAATGTTTTCCACCCTTGCTTGAACCTCATCACCACCTAACTGCTCAGTATAAACAAGTTATCATGGGTAGCAATCCCCGTCTGAAATCCGCCTGGTCATCAGACATAAAATCATTTTTCTCCAACCACACAGTCAACCATTCGTTCAGCATCCCTACGTAGTTTTCAGGGATGGTAATTACTTTTCATTCCTCTTTTTATGTAATCAATTATAATTATACCTACCTATTTTGATGAACATTTTTAAATTGTATAACGTTTGTTTGAACTGGGATAACGACTAGGGATTCTGACCTGCGTTGCACCATCCTTCTTCTACAAATCGAAATTTTCTCATATATAATCGTTAATCGCCTTTGAAAGCGTGAATAGGCGTAAACGCTTTGGGATAATTCGAAGCATGAAGATTTCCTACCTTAAATTGGCTGTTTTGTTCTTTAGGTGATCTTCACGGGGAAAGAGGGCAAAACGACAGGTTGTCTCGTTGGAAAGTGGCGGACCAGGCGTAGCGGACCCGAGGAAAAAGTCCTGATGGTTCTTAAAAATAGGAGAGGCCATGTTTGCGCGACCTCATAGATCGTCATTGCCACAGTTGCTTGGGAAGGCGTTCCTGCGACGATGGCTGACGATTTGTATAAAACCGTCCCTGATAAACTCCGAAAGTGAGTACATACTAGATAAATATTACTCTTCATGTTTCTTATTCCACCAAACGTCATGGGCGTTGGGCCTCGCACTGTAGACTGGGTATCCCTGAGATTCGGAACTACCGTACCGAAATTTTATGAAATTTAGGTCAAAAATCACACGTGGATCTTGAATCATCATGTTGGTTCTGGAACCTCGGCATCAATAAATCAACCCCTAGGGTGGAATAAAAGGGCTAAAATATTTAAAAATCGAAATCTTGAAAACGTTCGAATAAGAGCAATTGTTTTGTCAGAGATTAATAGGTTTCATCCCGAATAAGCGAATGAAACACCCGGATCACTGAACGTTCATCTGCTTGTTCCCCTTAACGGCTAGAACTTTGACAAGAAAAATTAAAAATCGCCTTATAAATATAAACTACGACAATCATATGTATCAGCTGGTATAATTCCAAAGAAATTCACTCTTCACAAAATCGAGTTTATTATAACATTTTGTCATGTGTATAGGGTGCATATGATTCGCGTTCTTTATTTGGAGCTAAATCCAAGGAATGTGGGCCTACCTTCTAACAGGGAAACATTGGGACATCCATTGCTTGGACATTTAATGGGATGCTTGGCGAATACTATCTGCATCAAGACAACGAGACCTTTGCTGATTTGAATTTCCATAATCCTAAGCTGAATAAATATTTCTCAGATGAAGGGTACACAAGGGAAGAAACGTTTAGGTAGGTAGGTATGTCAAAAAACAGCATGTTGGGAAAATCAACTTTAATGTCGGACAACAACTGTTTTTCCCTGGTACGGGTAAACTTCAGCGCTTAAAATATTAATGACAACAACGTTTTCACTTCACCTTCCGAAAGGTTCCTTGAAACCTCAAACAGGTGGCACCACTATCTGACAAACACGTTATTTCCTCGGTACCCTTCAGATGTGTTCAAGCATTGGTTTTAGACTTTGTGGAATCCACCTAGAGAAAGTGGTATTCTTGGTTGAATACGAATCCTTGGAAACTGGGGGATTGCAATTTCCCGTAGCAGCAATTGCAAAAATCGAGGAGGAACTACCCATATTCATCACATACAAAAAACGTGTACCAAGTTGCGTGTGGCACATAGCTTCCTCGTTTGAGTATCATGAATGAATAGATCATAAAAGTTTTCAAATTATCTTGAAAAATCCCAAAGCAGAAAAGATTAAATGAAAAAGTAGTGTGAAACGTCATATTTGGTAATCAAGAAACGGAAAAATTATACTCAATGTAATTTACGTTTGCGCAATACAGAGTGTATTGATTTGGCAACAATGAAACTGATAGGGGGCCGTCTGCACCCTAGCCCGCACAATCCCTGAAAATGTCATCCAAATCTTATGAAAACTGTAGAAATGAAGGTCGTTACTAGGATTTCACATTGGCTAATGCGCAGTTACTATTATAATACAATCATGTTGAAATCTATATTGGACGGTAAAATCGTCATCCCCCCCTCATCATCCAAATTTAAGCGAAATCAGAACACTAGGGCGTGGGAAAATGATGCTTGGTAGAATATATGTATGCGCATGCGCAGAGTGAAGTAGTAAGTCAGGAGCGATGAAACTGATAGAGACCGTCTACACCCTAGCCCGCACATTCCCAGAAAATGTCCTCCAAATCAGAAGCAAACTATGCAAAATGAGCTTCTTACAAGGAATTGCGGACACACGGCAGACACGGAACCAAATTGTTCAGAATGTCTAAAACATAAAATGCTATAGTGGAAATTGTGATTTTGGAGACTGAACTTTTTTTCCGAAACAATGCTTCCGCTACCTGCAGGTTGACTCGGAAGCAACATCCAGATTCAGGGAACTGCATTCTAATAGAGCCTAGGAGTTCTGGATAATCTAGTCAAGTAATTTCATCAAAGTGACCCTATACACATTTTTTAAAACCCTATACATAGTTTTGACGCCTCCTGCCTGCCGCCGCCTCTTCCACAAACAATAAACATTTATTCACTTCTAAATCATTTTCAAGAGTTAATTTTACCTCAAGCACCTCTAGTATTTCAGCCTATCACCACTCAATTTGTCTAGCATGTTTCAGCGTTCAAACTAGCACAGCCAAAGGTGAAAGTAGAATGAAAAGGATGTTGGGGGGGTTGGGGGGGGGGGGGGGGGGGGAGGTGTTACTTCGGGATACCTGATACTCCAGGAGAATCTACTGGAACGGTTACAGAAGTTCACGAAAATAAGCCTGCCTTCAGAAACTTAAATTGTGCTCATAATGATGCGATTCTGATAAAAATAGAGCAATCCGGAAAACTTCCCGAATTTTGAAACGCTGTATCTTCATAACTACTAGACTTAAAATAACCGCTCTGGTCTCAAATTGTTGCGAATTTTATGAACTTTATAAATCTTGTCGGGCATTGATGAAAATCCAGTCCTTCTAGGTCAAAATTGACAAGAACTGTAATATGGTGAAAATTTACGAGGTTGTCCTCGGTCGTTCTTCGAGGTCTAACACTTGAATTTATCTTTCTCTTTGCATCGTAAGCAAAGTACCAAAGCATATTGGAGAGTACTGCATGCATTACAGGGACGTCCCTATGAATGGACTGTACCCCCCCCCCCCCCCTCCCACTGACCGACGATAAATTTGGAACTTCCGAGGTGGCATAAATAGACTAAAATCTGGATCGGAAAAAACAATAAAAACCGTCCCGAAAAGTCTGATAAATATAATAAAAATATCATGATTAATCGTCATTACCCCCGTCATTCACCCCCTTAAATTATAAAATTCAAAACTCCTGTTACATATTCCAAATCTAGACCAAATTCAAAGCATAATAAAAAAAGAATCACAAAAATCAGACGAGAATAGTTAAAACATAATAATTCATCAGTACTACCCCCTCCATTCACCCCCTTCGCCATGAAATTCAAAACTCCGGTTACATTTTCCAAATTCGATGTTGAACAAAAAAAAAGGAATCACGAAAGTCAGACGAGAACAGTAAAAACATCATGATTTATCAATATTACCACCTCCATTCATCTCATCTCTTGATGAAGTTTGAAAATCCTGACATACTTTCCAAAACTATATCGAATTATTATTGGAACAAAATAAGAATTACGAAAATCGGTGGAGATTTGTAGCTTGGGCAGCGCTTGGCAAAATTTGTCGAAATAAACACTTTTTTTTCGGTTTTACCCCCTCTATTTCCCCTCTTCCATCTTTGAAGCCGAAATTCGCGAAGTTTGTTGCACAACTAGAATAAAATTGGAATCGAACAAACAAATAATCTCAAAATCGGTCGAGAATTGTGGCCTGGGCAGCTTCGACCAAATTTGTCACACTAGCACACATACACACACAGCCCTACACCTATGGGTTTTTTTATGGATTCGGTCTTAGAATGGTCTGCAACGGATTTTTATGTGGTTTTTTTTCCCCCTTTTTTTCCCCTCTCTCATGCTTAGGTTGTCCCCCACACCCGAGGATAAATTCCAATAGGTCGTCCCTCTCACATAAGAAGCCCTGCCTGTATGACCTAGGTTCTGAGGGACGTCCTAAAAAGAACCCATACCTGATTCGATGTAGCGTTTGATGACTAATTGACGGGACTACCTACCTAGTTGTTGCCTAGTTTTCATACAAATATAATTTATTCAAAATACTTACTTCTCAACCGAGTTAATAGGGACACTGGTTTTGGGTCGGTTTCCAAGCATTTTTCAACGTTGGATCGAATAGCAGGTAATACTTGCAGCTCTCTCCAATTCTTTTATAACCGAGTTTCATACATAATAGTTTATTTGGTTTACTCTATTGCATGTAGGTATTTGTACGAAGTAGTTACTTGTCAATGAAATTTCAGTAACCTATTTCTTTCTTCTACTTCAACTAGTGGCAAATTTTTATGTTTCCTGATCCACTATGGTTGAGTGGGTTCCTTTTGGCCACACCAACCTTGGTAAACAATCTCTTTGCAATTATTACACCAAACAATCTCAAGAACTTATAGTGGAGAGGCACTGCTAATAGAAGTCTAAATTATTTACTTTTCTTCTGAATGGTCTGATATAGGGATTTCATTGAAAATTAAAAACTGATGTAACAATCAATATTCCCCTCCAACCCCATCAATGAAAACCCTATCTTATAATTCACATACTAGCTAGTTAATTGAAGAATTTGAGTGAAGATGAGTTCAAATTTCAAGTAAAACAAAAGATTTATTGATAAAATCGTTGAATAGCAATTAATACCTGATAATGGCATACTTCTATACATATAAAACAAAATAATATAGTTTTTTTTTTTGTTTTTTTTTTTTTTTTTTTTCCTCTTCTCCCCAAGGGCGTATTTTTAAATGTATGTAGTTCTCGAGCCTTTTTCATGTGTCAGTTTCATTCTTTGGAGAAAAACGGCTCAGCTTTCCTTGGTTGCAATTTCTCTATAAACTCCTTTTCCCATAATAGTATTAGATTCTTCGAAACCTGGGAGAGGTTGCAATCGTTTTTTGACATAAAATTAATAGTTAACAAATTCGTTGCACTTAAAAATCTCAAATTTAAAAATAATTCAACATTTCACAATACGATAATTAACAAAAATTCGCTCGTACTGTATGACTGGAACTTTTTTCTTTGGAAATTCCCTAAAACGTTAGGCGTCAAAATAACTAATAAAACAAGACAATTATTAGGATCGAGCATAATTCCTGTCTATCAGAAGATCCAAACTCTTTCATGATGCAAAATGTAAAAGATAAAAAATTTAACAATTAGAGTATGCAAGACAAATAAAAGAATGTCCATCTAACAAAATAATTGGTTTACGAGAATATAATCTTGGCAAGCTTCGAAGTTCACTGCTGAAAATGTCGACTAACGACCTCAGGCATGAAAAAGTTGCTTGACTAGTCATAATTGTGATGACGACCTGGTCCAATCATTGTTTTTTCTGGTTATAATCGTATAAATTACATGAATTCTGGCCCAGAACCATTTAAAAGCTTCCCTCTTCATTTAATTTCTGATATAAATAAGAAACCAGGAGACGTCATGCTGGTAGGCTGAGAATTTAAGTAATTCCCATAGGAAATGCATTGAAGAAGTGGCACGATCTCCCGCACTAATCTTCAATTTCCTCCGGGCCAGATTGTGATTTCGGTATGAAAAAATATGAGATGATCTTGAGATAAACCACCGGTCCGTGTTCATGGAGGAAATTGTCAAGGTATACTGAGTAAAAAAAGCAGATAATCGACTTGCTTTCAAGGCACTGGGTTCTATTAACTAGATGAATTGTATTAGTTAACCCTTCTATGTAGGAATCTTTGGCGTGTAGTAATCGTGCTGCTTCAATGCATTTCTTACGGGGGGAGGCCTATGTTGTGTACCCAGCTTGTCGAGAGCGAGCAGTGACTTGCTCTGCACTGCTATGTTACTAACCCAGCGTAACTTGGGTGCCTACGGTAAAGATCAACTTCCTCCCCGCAAGGGTGTGCCCACCGTAACTTGGGTGCCCTCAGTTAAACCTGATTTCGAGCGAGTCGGGTGCCTAGGGTAACGCTTTTTCCGGCCCGGGTGCCCAACGTAAGTCCCCTCATACATGTGAAGGTCAGAAATCCTCAGCCTACGAGCGTGACTCATTTTTGGAGTTGTTAAGGTCGCAGTAGTACAAGGCAACTGTTGAAGTCATTGTTAGGCCTATTACACCAAGTACCTAGCCCGGCATATAAGATAGAAAAGAGTTTTTTAGCTTGAGGTAAGCGGCTTATCGTCCGGAATAGTGGGGCTTAAGGGTAGAAGGCATCTCGCGCTCCGTCTTTGATCGTGGCAAACTGTTGCACAAATTATCGCACGACGTTGGTTTTCATCTGCAACTGTTTGTACCTTATATCTCTACAAATTTGATTATTGGTTTCTCTCCTAAAACCAATAATTTGGTCAGGAAATGTGAGGTTGTGAGAAAAATATGAAGGGTGAGAATTACACAACGCAATGCGACAGATTCAACCTGAATATTATTTGCGAACAACTTATGGACTAGGCTGCATATATTTCAATCGTTTTATGGTTTATTTCAATAATATAAATTAATTATAACGAAGAAAAATAATGTATGAAGGAGGGGAATAAATACTATGATTACACAGAGCAATATATTGATTGAATCTAATGGATCAGAGTACAGGCGAGACAAAAGGTGCTGTAACTGGAAACAAGGTCAGCGACTGATTATACAAAATACGCTGCAAATTAGGTATGATACTGAGTGTTATTATTTCTGAATAAGGTAGCCCTTCTACATGGACCACAAGTATATAATTATTAAACGAGGTCTGTGGTACAAAATCTCTCTAAATACCTGTGTGAGTGAGCGTGTGTTAGTGCGCGCGCGCGTGTGTGCATAGTAAGTTCTTCCTGGTATATTAGAACGGATGATCTATACTGGTGCCATTATATGTATGTGAGTGCGTCAGCTCTAAGTGGATTTCCTTTCTTACCAAGCCAGGAGTCGACAACGTCGAGGTTAGGGAGTTAGCCGGCCCTCTGAGGGAAGGGTAAGGCCGTGTCCTACGTGGACGACCGAAGAGCGCGAGCGAGCGACCAACTGATTTCAAACAAGGTAAACCGAACGAAGTGTCCTACGTGCCACCACCCAACGCCGCGATTCGGGCTGAGGTCGCGCGCTCGGGTTTGATTTTCAAACCAGTTTGATTTTGGTCGCGCGCTCGCCTGGTCGCTCTGCCGGGAGGTTACATTTGTGTTTTCAAGTTTTGTTTGTGTTCCCGTAATCCTATAATTTTTCCCTGGAAATGGCTGGAATTGACTGCGATCTTCTTATTAGTGAAATACAAAAAAGAGAATCGTTGTGGAACAAGCGCAGTAAATCGTATAAAAACAACAGATTTTTGGCAGAAGAGTCGTGGGAAGAGGTCGCGAACCTATTGAAGTTGCCAAGTAAGTGGCATTATTTACTTTTTTACTTATGAGCTTTTATTATTAAAATAAGCTGGTAAGTGGGTAAAAACATTGTGCCTGTGTTGCTAGCATCAATTAAGTAGAATAATTAGACAGGAATAATTTATTTAGGTAGTTATTAGGTGAGGTGTAATAGAAGAAAATATAATTTATTTAATTGATTTATTCAACAAATCTATTTACAGTGCTAGGTATAGTTTTAATCTATTTGCATAAATATTCACTAAATATTTTCCTGATTTGAAGTGCAGAAGCTGAGCACCTATTATTATTGCGGGAAGGTCGGAAATTCTGTAAATTTTGGCTAGTCCGTGAAAAGGGTTATTTCTAAATTCGTCTGCTTCCTCTGCCAGTACACCTCAGTCTATTATAATGTTGTAGAATAAAGTAATCGCTTTAACAATGCGCACAGTATAATATCGCAAAAATAGAAACACATTTTACACCAGTAACCTCGCGAGGATTCAAGACGCGTACTGTGGATGGCCACTGTGGACACAGTAGCGGCGCGCGCCAGCGACTTGAGCTCGCTCGCACGCGCAGGTGCTCGTTCGCGCTCCTTGGTCGTCCACATAGGACACGGCTTAAATGTACCTGAAACCCCTTGCCATCTTTTCACATAAAGCGATGGATTTTAAGTGCACTGCAATATCATGGTTATATTTGGAATGTTGGATTATCTTTCCCACCAAACGACCAGCAATTTATTCATAATTTACCAGGAACGATGACTAGTACTGCTGGCTGACATAGAAAATTTCAATTTCACAGATGAACTCTAAAAGTGAACAGTCATTCAAGATTAACCCATTTGTAAAACAAAGAAGCATGTTGAATAATTGTAAATGAAAGTAGATCTGATCTGATCTTGAGAGTAGCATCGATCTTAAATTACACTCACCAATAATGATCATTGGCACAACCATCGTACATCATTAAACTGTGCATTCCCTTAAAGGTTTAATTCAGTGACTAAGTAACCGTTTAATCCGATTTTAAACGGTGATGTCGTGATGATGAGATTGCGGGTGGCAAGAAGTCCAATCGTTAAGCCGTTAAGTCCGGATATCTCAATCGTCTCCAAATAATTAATCATCAATCCCAATTAATCATCTCCTAGCAACACGATATTTTCCCCCAGCAGGTCTTGTTGTCTACTGAGCGGCAAAAAGTCCAATCCTTTAGCAACAGGCGGAAGCCCGGATATCCCAATTGTCTCCAATTAATTAATCATCAATCTCAATCAATCATCTCCAAGCAAAGCGATATTTTCTCCCCGCTGGTCTTGTTGTCTACTGGTTGTCTAATCAACTTCTTTATTTCGATAAGAAAGGCCGATTTTCAATCCTAAATTCGAATTTCTAGTTTCAGAACAGATACGGGCTAATTTCTCATATTTAGTTTTCAATTCGAAAACAGGGCCTGGATTTAACGCCTTAAGAGTAAGCCTCAAGAGGTCATGTTTGACAGCGCAGTATATTGACAATGCACCTATAACCAGCAGCATAATTTACGCCACATATGTGATGCTATTCAAATTGGCAACGTAGCTATACCTGGCAGATATGGAATTTAAACAACCTCGAAGCGATCAACAATGGAATTCAGTCAAATGAATTTTCTCAAAATCACGTGAAACATGGAGAAAATCAAGGGTTTTCCATTGATAAAGCTTGTTATTCTTCATAATACGCAATACTTAATTACAGGACCAAATTCACAACATTCCTTTGTAATTTAGGTGATAGACCACGTAACACAGAAATTGTCAAGTCAGTTTAAAGGAACGAACAACATGTTGGCCGATTTTGCGTCATGCCGCAATGAGGCAACTCTAATAATGTACATTTAGAAATATCAAGTAAATTATGGATTACACCAATATTGTAAATAACAATCATAAAATCCGTCGGGGGGGATATGGTATAGTGTGATCACAAATAATGGTGAACCACTGTAACTAACTGAGAAAGCTTCATAACTTATAAAACAAGCGTATAATAGGGGCTTAGTTGACCATAAATTTTCCCAACGAACTTTTTTCTTCAAATTCCAAATTATTCCAACACACATTTTTTCCAACGCTATATAAATTGATCGACTACCACTGAAAATATGGGGTAAAAAACACCACAGGAAATTTTATAAATGCGAAATGGAAGGTGTACTCAGAATCGATTTACTGACAAATGAGATAGGGAAATGAGAAATCATTACACCGCCAGATATGAAAGGCGATAATTTATTTTCTACATATTCAGTTGGAAGTGACAATATTAAAAGAATGTTAAACTCACATCAAAAGGTCTATATGAAAGCTGGATGGAGTATGCTTGTCCGGTCTGGAGATTCATTATTTTCAATATACACACTAGATGAAATTAATTAGGGGGGCAGCGTTCATCCGCGTTATCCATTTCACGTTGTTACATGTGGTACAGTTTACACGTTACATGTGGTATCTGGCACTGTTCCAATACACATTATGAAAAAGCAAGTTCCACTTACTACGTACATGGTATCAGTGGGGTGGAGGCCCAGAGGAAAAATTGGATATGTCCCAAACATAGATCGAAGCGCCCGAACAGGAAGTAAAGAAGAGGTAGCACCAATCAAACTCAAACAAGATAACTACAAGATACCAGGTATATTGCCATATCAGTACCCACAGTGTCACCCCCATTATCTGTCAATATGAATGAAAATCAATCGAAAAACTCGGCGCTCCGCGCCTCGCCAGGGGGCAAGCCCCTTGGACCTCCCGTTAACCTCTATTTGCATACTTTGGACGAAATTATTGAAACACAGAATGTGTTTTAGCTCACGCGTTTCACATAAACCCGTCTTCAATCTTCGGTTGAAGATTGGTTTAACTTCCTCTCACTAAATCAGGATTTCGCTACTTTCCTCCCACTTAATCAGAATCTTATATAATCACCGCGTCATAACAAAATATCGCATAGGTTACACTAGGTTACACGATCCTTAGTTCCGTATCATCGATAGCCTTTTAAAAAGTCAGTCATCAGATAGGAAGGTATTTGATGGTTTTATTGAGATTACATTATTTGAAAGAACCCCATAACATATGTTTCGATATCGCATAGGTTACACCAGATGTAGGTAGTTTGGTCGGCCGTAAGTACATATTGTTTTTTTGGAATTAGTCGGGATGAGGCCCAAGGAAAATAAATGAAATTATTGACATGGATATGTCTTTGCTCTGGGGGGTCAAAAAAAAATTTCCGTGACGCAAAATTTGTGTCACAATTTCCCGTTGCTAGGGGAATGGAACTTCCGCAGTTTTCATCGCACAGAAATCGTTCGCCACTCGTTGGAAAGCGCTTGACTTATGTGATAAATGTTCACATCTCAAGCTACCAATTTCCCCCTCCTTACGTACCTGGCTACATTCCTAAACTAAGTTAATTGGACTATAAACAATTTTGATAAGCCGGTTACAATATTTTTAACGTAAAGCAATAGCATCATTTACTCCACTCCATAGGAAACATTTTCATCATCTTGACAGCACTCGACTGTTAACAACAACTCATTATAGTGGCTTCTCTCCACAGTTATTTTCAACATTTCTATAAGTAAACCGTTGTTTTATTGGAATTAGTCGGGACGCGGTCCAGGGATTTGTTTAAAGTTAAAGGATTTGTTTACAACTCTCGAGGACAACCGTTATGAAATCCCCAATCAAAGACAAATCCATGTAACATGGTATCTGCTTGTAAAGCAGATAGTGGAACTCGTTTACGAGTTTCTTATAAGATTTAGCGAAAGATATTTTTTCATTTATTGTTTTATTTTATTACGTTTTGTCCTTTTGCTGAGGACATCTTCAGATCTTGGTGAGACCAGGAAAAAATTCATAAACCTCCGAAAATATAACGGATTTGTCAGATAAAGGTTTGTCAGATAAATTTCGACTAATTCCAAAAAAACAATAGGTTACACCAGGTTACACGATCCTTAGTTCCGTATCATCGGTATCCATGTCGTCCCAGATTTTGTTACAAAATTTCGTTAGCTTTTTCTTGGCTAGTTAGTCCATGGCTAAAACACATCCTGTGTTAATAACATGTCTGAGATTGAACTACTAAAAAATTGCTCACTGAATTAATAAATAGAAAACACGATGAAACAACAAGGCTATTGAGTACTATTGAGAAGCAACTTCAAGAAACGAAAAATAAAGTCGTGGAACTAATTTTTTTTTTTTTTTTTTTTCATTTCTATTATACACGTATTATATTATTTTCGTACTCAACGCAGAACACAATTTTACCATATAATGTACTCCCCCCAGCGTTGTCTAGTACTTGTGCTAAGGGGAGGAGTTTCTTACAACTAAAATACAGAAAGTACTGCCACAAATGGCTTCCAATGCCTTGCAGAAATTTCAAAAAAAAGATAAAACAATAACTAAGGAGAATATCTCGAAACCCCACCACCCACCAAATATCAGATAAGAAACATTAGAATTTTTAGATAAGAATCAGATAAAGTATTATAATTTCATCCGATAATACACTTACATAAAATCAATAATTTCATAAAAATACATAATATAATAATGGATAATATAAAAATAAAATAATAACATGTAACACAATGAACTTTTCTAATTCAAGTACAGGTTGATGGATGACGAAAATGCTGTACCCATTATTGTTTGGCAGCGCATTATGTTGACAAAATAATCCGTAAAATTGGCAACGTAGCTATACCTGGCAGATATGGAATTTCAATAACCTTGAAGCAATCAACGATGGAATTCATTCAAATGTATTTTCTCAAAATCATGTGAAACATATAGAAAATCAAGGGTTTTCCATTGATAAAGCTTGTTATTCTTCATAAAACGTAACACTTAATTACAGGGTCAAAACAGAAATCGTGAACATTCACAACATTCCTTTGTAATTAAGGTGAAAGACTACGTAACACAAAAATTGTCAAGTCAGTTTAATGGAACAAACAAAATGTTTTCCGATTTTGCGTCACGCCGCAGTGAGGTAACTCTAATAATGTACATTTAGAAATATCAAGTAAATTACGGATTACACCAATATTATAAATAACAACCGTACAATCCGTGGAAGGGGGGGGGGGGAAGTATGGTATAGTGTAATCACAAATAATGGTGAACCAGTGTAACTAACTGTGTAAGCTTCATAACTTATAAAACAAGCGTGTAAGTAAGTAGGGGCTAGTTGACTATAAATTTCCCTAACGAACTTTTTTTAAATTTCAAATTATTCCAAAACACAATTTTTCCAACGCTATATAAATTAATCGACTACCACTGAAAATATGGGGGAATAAACTTATTACGTAAGACAGGGGATGAGAGAAGTTGCATAAAAAAAATTACAAATAAATGCAAGGTAATAAAATAGATGAACGATTATAATACATAAAAAATTACACAAATACGGTTGTCAGGGAACATGGGATGGACATAACAGAACGCCCCAAACAAAAGAAATTATGTTATTATTTTTTATGTTAGAGAGAAGTATATTTATTCACAATTTATAAGAACTAATAGTCCCCAGACTGAGAAAACATATTCGCAGGTAAGTGTTAAAATTATCAAAGGTAAACGTCAATAAAACAATATTTTAAAATCATCATATGGAACTATCGAATGATATCAAAGAATGTGCTATTCTAGTGTTATTAAAGTTCTTGTTTGGCGAATTTTCGTAGAACATGAAACTATTGCAGTGGCTATAACAAATTTGCAAATGGAAGTTTATCGAAATATTCTTAATGGAAATCCGTTTCGAGGCATTCTGAATCAATGAATACCTGGAATATATATATATATACCGTAAACCGGGGTTACTTTGATCTCCTGGGGTAACTTTAGTAAATCACGGTTTTAAAATTCAAATCGCTCAGGCGGGCTCAATTCTGATTCTACCGACCTCCAGCTGGTCTGCTTGTGATGAGAGTTATCCATACAGTGCAATTCATTAGTCCATGGTAGTTTCGGTGGCAACACTGGAAGGTTTCGCGCCTTTTTCAGCAACAGCTGATAATGCCTCTCTAGAAAACTTTGTCCAAACCTCGTCTGGCGTGAAGCCCCTGCTGTTTCTGAAGATATAAGCAAGTTATATTTTCGTTCAACATCAATTTAGCAATAATTTCTTTTTCGTTTCATGTCTCTAGTTCATTTCTGTGATTATCTATGAATTATAATGTAAAAAAAGCGCTCATGACGGGGTAAATTTGATCATAATGTTTTTGTGTTTTCAGAACAACAGGTCCTTCCCAACATGCCGCGAAAGTATATAAGGAAGTTGGGGTCGCGTAACTATAGAAATTACTCACCCAGTACCCTTTTCAAGGCTGTAGAAGAATGTTTGAATTTTTTAATGGGTAATTAAGTTCTGAAGGGGGGAAAAAAATTGAACTGACTTCCGACCAAAAACAAATTATTTTTTTTGGTCGAAAATCTGTTTTTTAAAAGTCGGGACTCCTAGTCAACGGGGTTTCTTTGATAAAAGTCCCCAAGGAGACGTTTTTCAGCCGAAAATCACTTGTGATCAAAGTAACCCCAATGACGGGGTAAGTTTAATTTTAAAAAAATTGTCCCCCCAAACCCCCCCATTATCAACAGCGAACCCTTCCAGCTGGCAATTGATAGCTGAGATGTGTAGCTATCAAAGAATTGTTCGAATATTCTCAAAAATGGGGAAGTTACAGTCCCAAACATGCAAAACCTGTACCAAAGTAACCCCGATTTACGGTATATATATATATATATATATATATATATATATATATATATATATATATGTATATATGTGTGTGTGTGTGTGTGTGTGTGTGTGTGTGTGTGTGTGTGTGTGTGTGTGTGTGTGTGTGTGTGTGTGTGTGTGTGTGTGTGTGTGTGTGTGTGTGTGTGTGTGTGTGTGTGTGTGTGTGTGTGTGTGTGTGTGTGTGTATTATATATCTATGGGACATTCAGATAGGGTTATGGGATCTATGGGTAGGATTCAGATTCCAAATGAAAAGATGAGTTCGTTGGTCAGCACTTTTTGAGCAAACTAAATTGGTCACACTTCAAATCATGTGCCTTAAATAATCACTAAAAATGGCTAAAAACGACTGAAAATTCATAAATTTCTATTATATACGAAAGAAGTGTATCAACAATTTGTATAGAACAATATAAAATTCACCCACAAATTTATGCTGAAAAACGTACCTAAATTTCGCTAATATTTGATTTGAAAAAATCGATAAAACAGAACAATCTAAATCATATTTGAAAAGAAAGAACCCTATAATCTATTATAATAATAGGATACATACAAAGTGAAAACGCTTGAACGCCTGCACCCATTCTCTTCAAATTTTTTTTTAAACTGACCGGCATGAAGAAAACTGGTGCAGATAATTCTACCAAGTTATAAATCAGATTCCTTCATATTAAAAAACAAGAAAGAGTGCAAAAACGAGGGAAAGTTGTAGAATTTGCCGGTAGAGGGAGCGCAAAGTGACGAACCAAAACACATGTTCTTTTCATACTTTGTATTCGTTATGTGATTTGATTTAATAGAGGGAGCGCAAAGAAAGGGTGTATATACCGAGAATAGACCTTGCTCCAAGTGACACTGGACTTCCTTTCTAATTAAAACGCAGACAGTTTCCAGTTAATCTAGCGTTCGCAATGACAATCAATAAATCTCAGGGGCAAACATTCGATAGCATTGGACTTTATCTATCTGCTCCAGTTTTCAGCCATGGACAATTATACGTCGCATTTTCAAGAGTTCGTCGCTTTAGTGCAATAAATTAAAGTTCAAATTAAGAATACTGAAAATCAAGGACAGCATCAGAATGGTTTAGTATACACCCGCAATGTTATATTTCCTGAAGCATTAGAATAAATTTTGTAACTGAATGAATGTAACTTTTTTTAATACAACTTGAATAAATGAAAATTAAGTTGAAACAGAAAGATTTTGCTTTTTTATTTGCATAATTAAAGTTTGTACTTGCATCCCGTGGTGACACGGGCTTTTCCACTAGTTTATTATTATTATTAGAAAAATAATATATAAACATTGATGTAAACAGGGCTTCTGATAACTTATGGAGGCCGGCATTTCTTACAGAATTTAAGAATATTATAAGATTCATACAAATGTTCTAAGCCGAACAATAAGATTCTCAAAAGATAGGATAACATAATTACAAAACCTCATGGAAGAACAAAACAAATAAATACAAAAGGTCCTTTGGTCCTTTCTTTTGGAATTTTGTTGTTGATAGATTGATAAGAAAATTGGCGTTGAAAAAATTCTAAATTTCGACCCATGTATGCGGATGATGGAACTGATTGTTACAACTGGAAATTCAAGAGTTGAATGGGAAAATAAAGGAAGATTGGCTGTATTGTTGGTCATTGGTTTGTGTAAAGATTATAAATTGAAGTTATCAGTAAACATAATTAATGCCATTGTTGTGAGAGGACAATTCAACATTCACCATTATCCAATGTTCACTGTAGATAGGGAAAGAGTTGAGGTATTACAAGCTACGAAAATTCTTGACATATAAATCGCAAACAAACAAAATTTCAAACAACATATGTTTAATTAAATAAAGGACGTCAAAAGAAATCTGAAGAAAACACAGTGCATCATTCAGAAAATTATCCATAATGTATAAAGTTCAACTTGAAAGCTTGTAAACTACGAGTATTATGCTTGTCCAGTATGGGGACATGTGACAACCAACGTACAGCATTGTCATCAATACGTACATTGTTATATATTACACGACTTCGAAGATGCTTTATATGTTCTATCTGGTCATGTTCCCATAAATGAAAACACACTCTCTTGTCAACGAGGTAAATTTCGAAAAGTGGAACATGTCATTTGGAACTGCAAAGGACAATGAAGAACGAACATGTCATAAATAATCAAGAAATCTCTAGAAACAACAGAAGCCCACAAACAGAAAATTAGATGGTAAATTACATTCTATTTTATTGATTCGTCACTACTGAAATAAAAAAAGAAAGTAAGAGAGAATGGGGAAATGTCATGTGTTGGAATTTCACACTTTTGACCTCAGATTCGGCGGATCCAGCGCACTTGAAAACCCCCGAGCATTAATTTAGTAGGAATATAATGAGTGGAGAAGTAATGCAATGGAGCTAAGGATTCCCCCAGGCGGGCGGGGGCCGTGACGTCATCGTGCAAATGAAATTTGAGCCTTCTTATACTGGTCAGATACACATCATATAGGACCTTTTTGGAAAGCTATCGCTCAGATTTTCCTGATAAGCAGATAAAAAATATCCATGAAAATTCCTCATTATGACTGAGTTGGATATAAATGTTATTTAGGATATTACTTCGTTCCGTAATCGGATGTTTATTCATTAAAAAAAAAATCTCCAAAAAAAAAAATACATTATAGCATGCTTATTATTTACTCTCTAACCTTCTTCTAATTTTGAATGTTGTTTCCATTACAGATTGAAAGCATTTGCAAGTAGGTTAATTAAGAAATCAATGCAAGCATTTATACATGTGAGGCAAATAAGAAAAAACGTACACACGATATTATAACAAAATCAACAAAACCAATCGATATATAAGAGAAATCAAAGCAAGTCCAAAAGCGCTGAATTCAAAACATAAAGTGACCAACATCTGGCATTATATAAATAATAAAACAAGAGAATTAATAACACACTGTAGACTGAGTAGATAAGAAAACTTCGGTCAAAAACAGGCAAACCTACTCAATTGCGTATTGCGCTTTTTAATTTACTGAATTTATTCTCTAATTTCAAAACAGCTCCACTCACTGATACATTATTGTTTTATACTTATTTTATGCTGCGGCAATACGCCGTACTGACTGTTGACTCATTATTCTGTTACAAAAATACGTCTCTTCATGTTTTGTTGAATCAAGCTGTCATGGAGGGAAAAATCAAGTGAAATGCAGTTACAAAGGTATGAGTTTTAGGAATGAATAATAAAAATGCATTGATACTAATTTTGAATAATTCAATTTGTCGCACATTCTATTATTCATCAGACTTACTTATTTATCTTATGAATAATATTAAGTGCGACAAATCCAATAAATTAGTGTCAATTCTTAGGAGGTAAGTACCATGATTTTGTTTCCAATCTTGACTGTTATACCTGCCAACGTCTCATTTTCCATTTCGTTGCTACCTTGGAAAGAAAAACGGTAGCCAACTGGACTGGTAAATCATGAAAGTAATTAGGTACCCTATAGACATTTTGATGAATCGGTACGAATGGGGGGAAAACTAAGTGAAATACGGTTACGGGAGAAACTGTTCCCACTGGACAGGACAGGGAAAAACGAAAAAACGGGGAATTTCTTGATAGGTACAAATCAGTTCCATATTCTCCGCCCGAATGCAGGGTCGGCGGGCGGGCAATATTCGAGGGGGCGCACAATAATAGGTACGTCTACATTATATAGCCAAATTCTCAAAAGTCATATATATGCTGAGATCGTGGTGCATGATATTTGACAGATGACGCACTTTGGAACACCATGAGATGCGAAACATGTTATTCCGCGGGTGTTGAAAAACTACAGATTTCATTTCCTTAGTTAGAAGAAGTGAAGTTGCGTCAGCTGATCAAGAAATTCCGGGAAATGAAAACTGGATCGCGCCTACCTCCATTTCACGCTGACAGGTTGGCAACATTGAGAACGTAATGAGATGTGATAAAGTCGTGTTACCTACCGCGTCAGCAGCACACCAGTGCGACTCGGACGTTCGAAGGAGAAAGTTTGCCAAACGATCAAGAACATTACGGATACAGATCTCCGCGGTTTCAACACAAGTCTCGGTTTTTAAAATTTTGATTAGTTGAAAATGATTCACTTCAAGAACTAGGATTGTTGTGACAACGTGTCGGCTCGAGTGTGATTGGACATCAATATCCCGGTAAGAAATAATTCCTTTAGTAAAGTATAATCAAATATACTTCGAGGATGGATACGCATTCCCATGCGAAAACTGAGGAATGCTGAAACCAAATGTGTTTGTGAACTGATTAAGATGAAAATCAAGAAGCACAAAGAAAGGTTTAATCACGAGAGATTGAATGATATCTACAATAAGTTTTTGAACAGTTTATCTGTACACTATACATGTTGCGTGTAATCAAAAAGATGTAGCAGATATTCATAGTCGTATCACATCAAAATCAGCAAATTTCTGAAGATCACTTCTTTGAAAATATATCATGAAATTACGAGTAAGTTAGTAAAGATTATATTACAGCAATGGGAGAGACGCATGACAACTTCTGAGTGGTCATGATCACCACTCTTTAGTCAGCCATGAAATGCATCTATATTCCATATAATAAAAAATAAAAAACCAGTCATGCAGCATGATCCTATCGTACTATCGTACTACATTACGTTAAATTGTAATGAAATTTGAGCACATTGAGTGGGGGGAAAAAAAATTGTTAAGGACGTGCTAATGCCAACTATTTTTAAGAAATATTCTGTGGAACAAAAAATATAATAGAATTTCAGCTAATTCTTGTAGATTTTTATCAATTTTTCGGCGAAAATTAAGTTCATTTTTCAGCAAGTTCATTTTGACAAAAACTCTGTTGAAAAATATAAACTTGACCATTTTTAGCCGTTTTTAGAGATTTTTCAAGCGATTTTTTTTATGTGACCAATTCAATGTGCACGAAAATTGCTGGCCAACGTGCTTGCCCGTTCCCTTGGCAAGCCTGATTGTTCGGCGCTACAATGCAATAAGCTTTATTAATTTCCACGAAAATTCGATAAAATTTGGAATAAAATCTTCCATAGCATTGGAATATACTGAAATCGTGCAAGCAATCCAATTGAAATAAACATGGTCCGAAGAATATTAAGATGAAACTGATTGCCATAAATTATTCTATGATTAAATCTAAACAAAATATTTACCTGATGTCTGTAGGGCTTCACCCAATAAATTTATACTGTTTATATTATTATTTTAGTAACGATAGTATAATTCACAATAGGAATTATTTTCACATAATTTATATATATAATCACAAGGATTCTTCACGCATGCGCCACAGGGTATCTTTTGCCTGCAGTGGAGTGAATGAATGGAGGTGAAGTGGGGGGCTTTGCAGGGCCAAACCCGTATACTCTCAGGAAATTTCACTGAAATCGCACTGTAACTCTGGTAACTCTGTAATAAGGTATTCCCTTACAAGAATTAGCGGCCTCATTGAATGGAAGTTGCCAACGTCTGCCAAGTTGGTCTCAATGGAAAACTCCAAATCGGAAATAGTAGTAAAGAAATATGTTGCGTGAAAAGTCAAAACCTGTCAATTGAGAAACGAAAAAACGATGCTTGAAGTACATCATGTTTGCACATACGCAGCGTTAAGCAATGATTTGAGAACAACGAAATTGGTACAGGACCATTTCCCGTTAAGGAGTATATTTCCATACAATTTTACCAAAATTGGATGAAAACAGTGGAAATTGAAGTCGTTACTAGAATTAAACATTGGCGCAAGCGCAGCTGCATTTAATTATACAATCCTATCGAAATTAATTAGGGATGAACAAATCGTCTTCCTCCAACTATCATCCAAATTTGAGCGAGATCAACGACTAGGGTGTGAGAAAAAGATGCGAGGAGGAATTGACGTTTGTGCATGGGCAGAGAAAAGTAATGATTTGGGAACAATGATATTGACAGGGGATATATTACAGCTTGACCCGCACATTACTTGGGAATTTCATAGATCAGATGAAAACTGTAGAAATAGCTTGTCACAAAGATTTCTCATTCGCGCATGCGCAACATCTGCTGATGACACAATCACGTTAAAACATATATCGGATGACCAAATTGTTTTTTCCCAA
Source organism: Adelphocoris suturalis (assembly GCA_030762985.1). Classification (NCBI taxonomy): domain Eukaryota; kingdom Metazoa; phylum Arthropoda; class Insecta; order Hemiptera; family Miridae; genus Adelphocoris; species Adelphocoris suturalis. The sequence continues at coordinate 25,118,598 of CM061042.1, forward strand.
TCGTCCACCAAATTCGATCGAGACCGGACAAATAGGACGTTAAAATATGAAGCATGATGTGATTCATGTACTAGCCGCTCCGGCTCGCTACGCTCGCCTCCACGTCCAGCCGGGGAGCAAGCCCCCCGGACCCCCCATTAAGTTGCTCGCTTCGCTCGCAACGTGTGGCATGTAGGGAATATTGCTCGCTTCGCTCGCAAAGTCTGGCATGTAGGATATGTTGCTCGCTTCGCTCGCAAAGTCTGGCATCTAGAGAATGTTGCTCGCTTCGCTCGCAAAGTATGGCATTTAGGGGATGTTGCTCGGTTCGCTCGCAAACGGTAGATCTCTAAGGATAGGTTTAACTTCTGTAGGGGATGCTGCTCGGTTCACTCGCAAACGGTAGATCTCTAAGGGTAGGTTTAACTTCTGTAGGGGATGCTGCTCGCTTCGCTCGCTTGAGGAAGTTATACTGCCCACCCAACTTGGCAGACGTTTTTTTCAGTTGGGAATTATTACAAACAAATTAAATCTTATAAAACAACGTGGAACCACGAAAAGTTTATTCGGGGATGTTGCTCGCTTCGCTCGCAAGGTATTGCTGTATATGTGTAGGATAAAGTCCGTATTTATTCTGTTGAAATGGCTCTCGCTTCGCTCGCAAGGTACCTACTGTCTGTCCGCGATGAGAATGCCGAGGTGACCTGTCCCCACCCTACCGCTCTGAGCAGCCAAACTCCGCTACTACCCTTTCACCAAGTTTGCGGCACCCCTTCCTTCCCCATCCACTACCGAATGATTACGTCGTATACTAATTACGTTTAAATGCCATAAATTTGAACGTTAAAAATTTTGGCGCACGCAAAAAGTGCTCAAATTTCAAAAAATCGCAAAAAACAGCTAAAAATGGCGAAAAAAACTAAAAATTCATCTCATTTGCTGAAAATGATTTTAAAAAGTTTAAATGCCATAAATTTGAACATTAGAAATTTCGGCGCGCGCACAAAGTGCTCAAATTTCAAATAATGCGCTTAAAAATCACTAAAACCATTAAAAACTCGGAAATGAGCTCTAGAATATTGACTCCAGAAGTTTGTAAAACTTTGTGTTCACCCTGTATACAGTGAATATTTACCTCAATAAATTAATATAATATAATACCTACATACCTATACTATATTATTAATGTAAATAATTAATTAATATCAATGAATAATATTAAAAATATTTATATAGAGAGTAGAAAGGAATGAGTCAACGGCGAGAATCAACGGTATCAGTACTTGAAAGTGAGACAGGTAGTACATTGGTGTTTTCCTTCGTCCCTCGCCATAGGTTGACGCGGGGGGAAGGGTTCCCTCTCTCTACCTGTGCCTCGGCATTCTCATCGCGGACAGACAGTATGTGTACCTGCTCGCCTCGCTAGGTTGTGAAACACCTTAGTCATCGAACCCCTTGACGTCTTCCTAGAGCCTTCTCGCGTCCGGAGCACAATTAATTTCTCATATTGAACGCTTCCCTCGCTTCCGCTCGCAATTTGACCTACTTCCCGTCACTTTTTTCGATTTCGGATTGAGATTCGGCGGGATCAAAGCTGTATTTCGCCCGCAAAAACCGTTCCGAAAAACGTACCTTTACGGGGTATATTTTAATGGGAAAAAACGTAGTTTTTCGTCGGACTTTTCGAGAAAACACGGTCCGTACTCTCGCATTTTTTTTAACGCATTTCCCGATACTTTTTTCGCGATCCGATCGCGCCGTCGTCTTCCTCGTTCAAAAACCTACGAAACCGGTATTTTTCCGGAATTTTCGACGGCCGTTTAGAGGGGTAGGGGAAGCGGGGAAGTCCAAAAAGCGCACATTAATTCTTACTTCGACCCCCCTCCCGCCCTACGGCCCATGGTTCGGCTGGGATTAGAAAATTTTAAATTTGCTTGCTCCCCCTTTCGGAAAATCCCAAGATCCTCCCACTCGTAGACTCCCCCCACTCAGCCGTTTGGCCGTGCATAGCATGGACAAACAGACAAACAGACAGACAGACGGAGTTTCATTTTTATAAATAATAGAGATAGATAGATATAGATGTGCATACGCAGAGTGAAGTATTTATTTGGCAAAAATGAAATCGATAGGGACAATTTACTGCCTAATTTGCACATTAGGATCAAAATTGAATAAAAACTGTGAAAATAAAACTTCTTAAAGGGATTTCACGTTCGCGCTACTAATGTTACGAACGTCTTGAAATTGATAGGGAATGCTCAAATTTTCTTCTCACGACTATCCCCGGGTTCGGACGACCTCTACTAGGGCGTGAGAAAATAAAGCTTGATGGAATTTTCACTTTTGGGTATGCGCAGTGCGAAGTAATGCTTTTGTGAACAGTGAAGCTGATAGAGACCATCTACACCCTATATCGCATAATCCCTGAGAATTTTATCAAAATCAGATGAAAATTGTGGATATTAGGGTGGATATTAAGGACAAGACAGACACATACACAGACAGATAGACACAGAACCGAAGTTGCTCAGAATGGTCTAAAATGTAAAATTCGAGTGGAAAATTGTGAATTTGAAGACGGAAGATTGTTCTTCCGCCAAAAGTGAAAAAAATGCTTCCGCTACCTACACTATAGGTAGACTCGGAAGCAATACAAATGGAAATTCCGATTTTGGAAAACAAAAAACCCTCTGCGTCTACAATACAAAAACAAAATAGAATAAAATTTCATCTTAGCGAATTTTAGTAGAAGATGAAGCAACTGCAATGGCTCCAGAATTGATACAATTTTCTTCATGGAAATCGGTTTTGACAAATAAAACGATTCCTGGAGTTCAATACTTGTCATATGTAATAATTAGATTCATTTTTTGTAAGGATTTAAGTAACTCCTCAGGATCGACATTAAAAAAGTGTTGAACACGGGCAACAGTTATTACTTAACGAATCGCAAAAAAATACATAGGCCTTCTTCATAGCACAATTCTCCCCTCCTCCTCAATCGGTTTAATCAATGAAAAATCAACGTAATAAGAAAATTGCATCTGTGTTGCGTGGTAGGGTGAAAAAATATAGCAAGAGGTCATACCCGTTTCATAAATTTCATTACCGCAACAGGTCGAAAATATATATATATATATATATATATATATATATATATATATATATATATATAATGTACTGCATTATAATTATGCATTATATTTATATTATATTCGTCATTGTAGGGTTGACAAAATGCGAAGTGGCTATAGGTTTTTTGAAAGTGAGCACGAGAATGACTAAAAAGGTTTGCGAAGCCTTTTGAAAATAACTTCAACAATGAAGTATTACTGAAGTTTTAACTACATTTTTACTATTTTTCAATTAAACTAATCAAGAGGTACCTCAACTAGAAGGGTTATTAGCGGCATTGCACATGGTGTCAAGGGAAGAACTGCAAGGGCACGATTTTAAGGGAAGCCATGTTGCCCACCGTCACTAAATGAAAACCATCTTTGACTCCACCGGCAGATATCAGAGAGGGGGAAAAACCAAATATCAAAATTCCACAGAAAAAGGCCACCACACACTGCCACAAGGAGGAACTCCGACAGCGGAAAATAAAAAACGCTGCGAATCATAAACTAAGGTTAATTATTTCTGTATTAGATAGCCCTTCTACGCTAAAGACTGGTGTATAAAAAATTACCTATCAAATTGAGTCTATGGTGTATTATTGAAATATAACTGGATGATGTCACCTACCAAAAGAAAAATTGATGAATTAACTAAAAAGTATAAACTTTGAAGAAAAAAAGAGAAAAACCCCTTGAAAGTTTACTAGATATAGGAGGGGGAAATACAATGGAACTAGATAATAAAAGCTAGAGGTATGATGAAATGGATGTAATGGTGCCATTCGAAAGGCTTTGGGAAACAAGGATCACCGAATGAAAGAGGAATTAGAATAGGGGTATTTTCAATTTTTCGGTATTAGTATTAGCTAGTGATGAGTGGGTAGGATTCTTTTTTTTTTTCTGGAAATGAGGTGCTGGGAGTTCGGCAAAAAAATGCATCGGGCAAAAAGCAGTATAGACTGATATGATTAACATAGACACCCAGAAACAAAGATGGTGATTCCGGAAAATGCGAAACGGTAGATACGGATGTGCTCCTGCGAATAAGAATTGTTTAATTACGAAAAGTATTGTACCTAGTACATTGGTTACATACCTGGTAGGTTTGTTAGTATAGAAAATACGAGTTCATTGTAGGTAAAGCAAACATTAAGCAAAAGAGCGAATATACCTATGAGGAACTATCGACTGTATTAACGAATTCTCGATGAAAAAATAATACAGTGGAGCTATTACATTACATCGCAAAATTGCGTACATTTATACATAAGAAAAATATGCGTCGGGGAAAAATTAGTACAAAATTGTAAACAGGTTCGTGGTAAGAGAGGATTTCACGAACAGAGGTGTAGTGTACGTGCGAAGATCATATACTGAAAATAGGCATGATAACTGTTCCCATGAAGGTATGTCGGTATTGAAAAGGATTTGGTAAAGCCTATATTCACTATCATACATAGACATATGACAAAAGATATGCGTTCGAATATTGCAGAATCAGATCATTTGGCACCAGTCAATAGCAGATGGAAAAGCATTGGGACAAATATCAGAGGGATTAATAGTTCAGCAAATACGGGTTCAATTCACAAGAGTTATCCATCCAGTCACAAGTACATTGCTGAAGCGTTCATCAAGGGGCGTAATGGAACTGGAGTAATTGGGTAGCGGGGGAACTAGTGGATGGCAGCGGAACTTCATCATCAAACACCTTATCGTCGAAATCCTCACTGTTTTGATGAAATCGAAAAGGAAATGTATATCTGCATACTATGTATGGGTGAAAGCCCATCACAATATAAAGATCAACAGGGAAATTTTAAATTTCCCAGACTTTTCCCTGGCAATCAAATATTTTTTCCACGTCGTTTCGATGTATACATGTATTAATGTGTTCGAACGTGCAATGTATATCATAGATGTTTCTCAACCAAAAATCGTGTACTTAATTAGAAAAAAAGTCTTGCAGCATGGCAATATCAGCAAATTTTCGCCATTTCATGATGTTATCATGTAAGTCGACTTTCAGAAACTTGAGCACTTCGTGTGCCCAGAAATTGTTGTCTATTACATCACGGGAAAAAAGAAACAACTTTGAACCGGTTAATTTTAAATGGTTCGACTTTTTTTGCAGTTTGAACTGATTTATTAGCACTCATTAACGATCTTCGTGTACATTTTACGGCATAATTGCATGCACGAATGCTTAATGATTTTGTTATTAGTTGATCTGGTTTTTCCAAGTAATATTCCGCATAAATTGATGAATTTGTAGATCTCAAGTTGTTTAGTGCTACTCATCACAATCGTATCATTAGTAGCTGCAGCGCATGCACGAACGTGGATTCCTTGTGACAAACAAAACTTCTACTTTCGATTGCGATGAAATGATCTGGGAATGTGCAGTATAGGCTGAGAACGGGTACACTACCAATTTCATCACTCAAAAATTAATATCAATCAAGTATCATTTTCACAAGACCTATTCGTCCGATCACGCTTAAATTGTGTTATGGGCTACCCAATCACATAAAGAGTATAACGTTGTTCATACACTTAAATATGTTTGAGTCCTACCGGACATCCCCTGGTGAGTCCTTCTGGTATTAGAAATGAACAAACACATAGCTTGTTCAGGTAAGCACAGTTGCTACTGAAGTACATAGTTAAAGCATCGGAGTTAGAGTTTTTGTGAATAAAACGTATCAGCACCTGTTAAAGTGAGCAGGAGAAGGATCAGGACGAATTTATAGGTAGATAGATGTTGTTTCCTATGAAAAGGTATTAATAAAGAAACATTAGCAAAAGAAGTACTTGGGATCCTGGGAATATGGGTGTTGTCCACGCGAGATACCTACTCCCATAGGGTTTGTGTTGGAAAGGACGTACATGTGAAGCATATATTACATTGGGCTACAGAATTACTAAAACATAACTAGTAAAGCAAAATAGCAGTAATGGAACAACTGAGCTATGTGTTGGAATGGAAGCAGTAGATTTATGTGTAAATGCAAGAATTTTGTGTTTGATGACAAGCACAGTTGTTGAGGCCGTATCACACTAGCATTTTTTCCGCATTTTTTCTGCGTTTTAAACGCTGAAACGTGAAGAAGGCAAACTGCGTTTTTTCAAGGTCAGTAGTGAATGTTGAAGAGGAATAACTGCAAAAACAGCGCATTCTGGCGGAATGCGTTTTTATTAAATCTGTCAGGTCAGGGCTCCTAGGGGTTTTTCATTGAATCGTAACCTCCCCAAGGGTTATGTTTAGCATTTTTCTTGCGTCAAGGTAAAAATTAGAACGTGTTCTAATTTTCCCAATTGAGTTTAAAAACGCTCCGCCAGGATGCGCAATGGTCGAAAAAGCTGACCTTGGAAAAACGCACTTCTTCTTCTTCACGTTTTTGCATTAAAAACGCAGAAAAAACGCAGAAAAAATGCGGAAAAAATGCTAGTGTGATACGGCCTTTAGAAGGTACATGCGGTGCACGATGGGCAATAGGGAACAAGGACAGACAACAGTAGGTGGAAGGAGCATGTATACGTGAGATACCTTTAGTACAAACACTGTTATAGGCTGATGAAATTATCGTATTATCGTGGATGTTATTACTACATCACTGATGGATGAGTTTAGAACAAGAAATTTTCGATACGGATGTCGAGGGAATACATAAATAATACTTCGTGTGCCCAGAAATCGTTGTCTATTACATCACGGGAAAAAAGAAACAATTCTGAACCAGTTAATTTTAAATGGTTCAATTTTTTTTTGCAGTTTCAACTGATTTATTAGCACACTTTGATGATCTTCGTGTACATTTTACAGCATATTTTCATTCAAGAATGTTTAATGTTTTTGTTATTAGTAGATCTAGTTTTTCCAAGTAATATTCCGCATAAAATGACGAATTTGTAGATCTAAAGTTGTTTAGTGCCACTCATCACAATCGTATCATTTGTAGCTGCAGCGCATGCACGAACGTGGATTCCTTGTAACAAACAAAACTTCTACTTTCGATTGCGATGAAATGATCTGGGATTGTGCAGTATAGGCTGAGAACGGGTACCCTACCGATTTCATCACTCAAAAATTAAGATCAATCAAGTATCATTTTCACAAGACCTATTCGTCCGATCACGCTTAAATTGTGTTATGGGCTACCCAATCACATCCAGAGTATAACATTGTTCATACACCTAAATATGTTTGAGTCCTACCAGACATCCCCTGGTGAGTCCTCCTGGTATTAGAAATGAACAAACAAATAGCTTGTTCATGTAAGCACAGTTGCTACTGAAGTACATAGTTAAAGCACCGTAGTTAAAGTTTTGATGAAATAAACGTATCAGCACTTGTTAATGTGAGCTGGAGAAGGATCAGGACGAATTGACAGATAGATAGATGTTGTTTCCTATGAAAAGGTATTAAATAAACAAACATTAGCACAAGAAGTACTTGGAATCCTGTGAATATGGAAATATTACTTTGGGCTACAGAATTACTACAACATAACTACTAAAGCAAAATAGCAGTAATGAAACAACTGAGCTGTGTTGGAATGGAAGGAGTAGATTCATGGGTAAATGCAAGAATTCTGTGTTTGATGAGAAGCACAGTTGTTAGAAGGTACATGCGGTGCACGATGGGCAATAGGGAACAAGGACAGACTACAGTAGATGGCAGGAGCATGTGTACGTGAGGTACCTATAGTACAGACACTGTAATAGGCTGATTAAATTATCGTACAAATTATCGTATTATCGTTGATGTTATTACCACAGCATTGTTGGATCTGGGGATGTACAGTATAGGCTGAGAACGGGTACCCTACCGATTTCATCACTCAAAAATTAAGATCAATCAAGTATCATTTTCACAAGACCTATTCGTCCGATCACGCTTAAATTGTGTTATGGGCTACCCAATCACATCCAGAGTATAACATTGTTCATACACCTAAATATGTTTGAGTCCTACCAGACATCCCCTGATGAGTCCTCCTGGTATTAGAAATGAACAAACAAATAGCTTGTTCAGGTAAGCACAGTTGCTACTGAAGTACATAGTTAAAGCATCGCAGTTAAAGTTTTTATGAAATAAACGTATCAGCACTTGTTAATGTGAGCTGGAGAAGGATCGGGACGAATTGACAGATAGATAGATGTTGTTTCCTATGAAAAGGTATTAATAAACAAACATTAGCACAAGAAGTACTTGGGATCCTGTGTTTTAGAATTTTGTGTTTGATGAGAAGCACAGTTGTTAGAAGGTACATGCGGTGCACGATGGGCAATAGGGAACAAGGACAGACTACAGTAGATGGCAGGAGCATGTGTACGTGAGATACCTATAGTACAAACACTGTAATAGGCTGATGAAATTATCGTATTATCGTGGATGTTATTACCACAGTACTGTTGGATGAGTTTAAAGCAAGAAATTTTCGATACGACTGTCGAGGGAATACATAAATGCATTTTGCATGTTGGAGGGATTTCCGTGTTCTACGTTGGGTTGGTCCGGACAATACTAGAAACTGTTGAAATATTGTTGAACGATTCCATAATTCAGGCACTGTAACGTATTCATACAGATATGTACTTGGTACACATCTATTCGATTTCATTTTCGCGGTGTACCTAGCGTTTTCGCGAAGATCGTCCCGTATTGATCATGTAGATAAAAATATGATTATCTTCGGTAGTGCGTAAAACGAATTAAAAAATAGATATTCAAGGAAAACAATGGGGGAAAACCATGCTTGATTGTATAAGAGGCGAATTTTCTTGAATTACCAATCGTATCATTATTGTTGTTGAATGGCATTAAAATATGAGCAATTTCAGAAGAAAGAATTTCTCCCAATTTCATGACAAAAGAAACTCATGCTAAATAAAATTCAAAAAAGATATTGGATTTATAGTTTATTGCAGTTTTTTATAAATTTTCTTTTAGCAAATATTGTTTAAATCTAAGTGCGTTTTTCTGCAAAATTTTGTGTAAATATTTGTCAATGTCCTAGTTAAGATTTGATAATTTTTTCCGACGAAACTCTGCTAGAAATCATACATTCAATGATTTTTGGCCGTTGTAGCTTTTTTTTCATTTTTAGTACATTTTTTAAAATTAGACCAATTTAATGTACTCAGAAATGTTGTGGCCAGCGAGCTCATCCTTTCGTTTAGAAAACAATCTTTTGGCACGCAAGAACGGGATTCTCATCTCAGTCCTAAGGAGAGTTATCGTCTGGAATGTCACATATATATAACCGCACACTTCAGGAATCGTTTCATAATGCCTCAAAAACAAATTTCAATGAAAAAATTTTTCAAAAATTTTTTATTTTCAAATTTTTCGAGCCATCGCAGCAATAGAATCATGTACTACGAAAATTCGCTTTAAAAAAAAACTCATTTTTGCTGAGTAGGGAATGGGGATAAGAGAACTTTAATGTGGGGGGGGGGGGGAGGGGGGGCACATCAAACGTAATTAATTGGATATAGAAACCTAAATATGACAGAATATACCAACATAAAAGTCTGATGAATTACTGATTACTTATTAATTATTAGTGAGGAAATGCTTGTGAATGTCGGATGAGGTTACCAACAAACTTGTATGGATTGTATTGAAACTAGTACTTTATGTATGACGGCATTGCTGGAGCGCACATTGAGAAATAAAAACTGCGATTGTCATTCACTTTTGAATTGCAATACCTACCTGTATATTTTGTACTGTCGATTGAATAAACTTCTGAATCCGAAAGCAAAGAAATTATGCAAAACAGAACTGCTGCGGAACAACTATGAATGGATAATACTCGTATAAGTACCTCTTGGTAGAATAAAGTGTGCTCATAGAGCTTTTGAGTACGCCTTTCTACTTTATAGTAAAGGTTGGTAAGATGGGAGACACATTCCAGAAATCTGCAAGTCAATTCTATAGTAATTTATTGAATAATGATCAAATATCCGTGGAAGCGTGACTAGAAAGCAGATGAGTAGTGGTAAGTACAAGAGATATTAAATAATTTAGTTTACGTAGTTGTAATTATAGTGTCTTGATCTAGACGATAATATAGTTGTAAGTAGTTACAGATAAATTTTAGTTGTAGCACTCATTAGTTCGAAGGCACAACACTTACTAGTATATTCATTGATTTGATACATTAATCGCTTCTCCTCTTGTAGTAGGTATAAGGGCGTGCTCGAAGTAGATAATAACAGAAGATTTTGTCGACTTTTGGGTTAGAATGGCGACGTAAATTATACCCAGAAAACAGAAATATCGGAAGAGGTGACGTGGGTTAATCGTTTAGGTGACCAAAAAGAACTGCCGGCCAACTGCTTCGGCGGATTGCAATTCGAATTCATGAAAGAAGGGGTAAGATAACGAGAAGCTGAACAGAAGGCATGAGCGTGCGCTTCAACGATAAGTTGCAGATAAAAGGCGGATATTCATCTGTTCTTTTTTCCCCGTAACCTTTCGACCCACCTCGCTGCAATGCCGAGAATTGGCGTTGACGACAACAACGTATTGATGTAAAAAACTAGCCATGAGTCATAGGTAATTTGAAACAATGGACACATATATTCAAAGATTGTTTAAAACTATGAGGGGTTATCACTCGTTGGGGTGCACAAGTATGTAAAAGGTAAAATTAAAAAAACATGAATTAAGAAAACGAAGTTGCAACTGAACTGCAACATTCAGTTCTCAGTTGAATGAATATCTAAATCAAAACTCGAGTACAACAAAAGAGGTAAGAAAAAACAAGTTCGTCGATACATGAATACAACAATACACGTTTTGAAGGTAATCATGTATCAACAGTATTACTATAGAAAAAGCATCGGTCGTATACAGAACTGTACGAACATTCGAACTGTGAATGATGAACAGTATGACTGCATCGACTCTACCATCAGGCTGTGGAACTCCATCAAGTATGTCTACCTCAAAGGACGCCGTCATCTTGTGGAACTCTACTACGATCAAGACAATCTCCTAGGGTGACGTTTACCCTGTGAACTCCATTACTCTCAAGAATAAAAGGCGTTGGAGAAGCAGATAGCCAGAAATGGTCGGCACAATGACTATCGAGGGAATGACTGTATTGTGTATGTAGGAGGTTATTACAAAGAGATGCCTACATATATGAACGCATCACGTCTCGATGTAAAACTAACATCAAATGTTTGCGTTCAGCACATGATGAATTCTCCTCGTCATTCCTGATTTTTTACTTTTTCGGTTTCTGTGATTTAGTGATTTTCTTTTCATGATACGGGGCTGAAACGAACTGAATAGAGTGGGCCCCAGAAATGGATGCAGCAGCGATGGGGTACATCGAAAGCAGCGCAAATTTGAAAAAAAGCCAGAACCGAGGCTGGGGCTGTGGAACCAGGACTGTCTGACCCTATGAACTGTCTCAACAGTTCTGATGAAGGCTCTTATTTGGACCTAAAATCTCCATCCAGCGCTGAATACCCACTGCCTTCCTTTACGCCCCCAGAGGAACCCAAGGAGGGGAAGGCATCAGAATCTAAGAAGAAGTATAAGCTACGTATAAGCTACTTTGCCGTACCAACTAGAAGATCCGTATCAGAACCAACTAGGAGCTGCCAGCTCAGTCTATCAGAGAGAAGAGATGTCGCTGATTATCTCACAGGTAGAGATCACCACCCTTACAACTTAACAAGTACAAGCATTCAGGTTCTTCCAAGAGGACAGAACAAGTACGAGCATTCAGTATCTTCCAAGAGGATCTCATTCAACAGCGGCGATTGCTGCTGCTAATCCTGGCAGTCTTCCATTCACCTGGACGGTACGGGGTCAACGGCTTTAACAGCCTTGTGTACAGTCTTAGGAATTCAAAGAAACAAGAGGAATCTGTGATCAAGGTAGAGGTACGCAGCATTCAATAGGTAGGCAATAAATTTTCTGAATCACTCATTAGCATAAACAGCCAAGGTCTTTCGATGGTATCGTAGACACGGTGGACATGATACTTGGAAAGAAAGGATACCTTCTGAATAATCTTACGTCAACCTAAGTAGATTACTGTGCTCAAGTAAATGATCGCAATGTTAATAAGAAACGTTTTGAAAAATATAAAAAAGGAAATGTGGCGAATCTCAAGCACGTAAAAGTAAGTAGTAGTTGTGTAACAGATTTTACTATATTTAAAATAATGTTTAGCCCTTTGGTAACCTGAATGAATTCTTCAAAATCGTACTCCATCGCTTGAAAGGCTTGAGAGGTAAATTGTGAGCACAGAAATTGGTAACTGTACCTAAATTGTACGGGAAAACAACTTTTAACAAATAATAATAGGTACTGTATAAGCTGATACATTTTCGACCCCCGCGCACTGGCAACTTTTTCTAGGCAACTATTTAGTCGCCTTGAGGAAGTTGAAATGAATCACATGGCATTGAATGCAGCCCCGCGCATGAGCAACTTTTTGATCACGGCAACTAGAAAATTGCGTCGAGTGAGTCCTATTAGGCCGGCCGCGCACTGGCAACTTTAATCACCGGCAACTTTAATCGCTGGCAACTATTTAGTTGCCGGGCAGTTCCCACCACCGCGCACTGGAAACTAAATAGTTGCCTTTCAGGCTAGTCTCTACAATGAATTTCGACGAAGCTACATGTGTTTGAGCGCTCATTTTGAGACGAAGAAGGATGAAGCTGATGAAAAGAACGTTTCGGGTCCATCCAATCATCAGTTCTAGACTCCATGATGGGCAATTTCATAAACTCTTCGGCAAATTGAGAGAACATCCGAATTAGTTCTTTAATTACTTCAGAATGAGCAGAGAAAGTTTTGATGAATTATTGGTAGCTCTCGGACCACGTATCACGTACCGGAATTCGTCCTTCCGACAGGCTGTACAACCGCAAGAAAGATTGGCCGTGACCATTTAAATGATTTATAATTAGAGAAAATTGAAGATTTCAATTTCATTACTTCATTTTCAAAGTTGAATTTGACGAGATAAAGTATAATATATTTTTTTGAAGCTTATGAAAAGAACTGAGAAAAGTACTTGTAAAATCACATCGAAAAAGACGAATTTTGTAGGTACATGTAAGTAGTTCCCTCGAAATAACGGAATCAGTTTAGGTTGAGGACACATCGAAATTATAACATAATATAATGCTGGCCGCTTTTCGGAACTCGAAATAAACTTTTCCATATCCATTATCACAGTAAACAAAAAAAATTGAACAAACTATGGAAAACAAAATAGACGACGCGAAGTCCAGCGGGCGACTAAAAAGTTGCCGGTGCACGGGGGTAGGTAGAAATCAACGTGACTCATTCCTCCGTGCGATTGTTTACTCACCCGTCGAATAGGTCTCGACGCAATTTTTTAGTTGCCGTGATTAAAAAGTTGCTCGTGCGCGGGGCTGCATTCAAAGCTGTGTGATTCATTTCAACTTCCTCAAGGCGACTAAATAGTTGCCTAGAAAAAGTTGCCAGTGCGCGGGGGCCCTTAGGCCGGCCGCGCACTGGCAACTTTAATCACCGGCAACTTTAATAGCTGGCAACTATTTAGTTGCCGGGGAGTTCCCACCACCGCGCACTGGAAACTAAATAGTTGCCTTTCAGGCCAGTCTCTACTAAATGAATTTCGACGAAGCTACATGTGTTTGTGCGCTCATTTTGAGACGAAGAAGGATGAAGCTGATGAAAAGAACGTTTCGGGTCCATCCAATCATCAGTTCTAGACTCCATGATGGGCAGTTTCATAAACTCTTCGGCAAATTGAGAGAACATCTGAATTAGTTCTTTAATTACTTCAGAATGAGCAGAGAAAGTTTTGATGAAATACTGGTAGCTCTCGGACCACGTATCACGTACTGGAATACGTCCTTCCGACAGGCTATACCACCGCAAGAAAGATTGGCCGTGACTCTAAGAAAGGTAATAAAATAAATACAAATAGCATTTTAATGATTTATAATTAGAAAAAATGGAAAGATTACAATTTCATTACTTCATTTTCAAAATTGAATTTGAGGAGAAAAAAGTATAATATATTTTTGAAGCGTATGAAAAGAACTGAGAAAAGTACTTGTAAAATCACATCGAAAAAGTCGACTTTCGTAGGTACATGTAAGTAGTTCTCTCGAAATAACGGAATCAGTTTAGGTTTAAAATTGAGGACACATCGAAATTATAACATAATATAATGCTGGCCGCTTTTGGAAACTTGAAATAAACTTTTCCATATCCATAATCACAGTAAACAAAACAAAAAAAAAAAACAAAAAAAAAAAATTGAACAAACTATGGAAAACAAAATAGCCGACGCGAAGTCCTGCGGGCGACTAAAAAGTTGCCGGTGCGCGGGGGTAGGTAGAAATCAACGTGACTCATTCCTCCGGGCGATTGTTTACTCACCCGTCGAATAGGTCTCGACGCAATTTTTTAGTTGCGTGATTAAAAAAATGCTCGTGCGCGGGGCTGCATTCAAGGCTGTGTGATTTATTTCAACTTCCTCAAGGCGACTAAATTGTTGCCTAGAAAAAGTTGCCAGTGCGCGGGGGCCCTTAGGCCGGCCGCGCACTGGCAACTTTTATCACCGGCAACTTTAATAGCTGGCAACTATTTAGTTGCCGGGGAGTTTCCACCACCGCGCACTGGAAACTAAATAGTTGCCTTTCAGGCTAGTCTCTACAATGAATTTCGACGAAGCTACATGTGTTTGTGCGCTCATTTTGAGACGAAGAAGGATGAAGCTGATGAAAAGAACGTTTCGGGTCCATCCAATCATCAGTTCTAGACTCTATGATGGGCAGTTTCATAAACTCTTCGGCAAATTGAGAGAAAATCCGAATTACTTCTTTAATTACTTCAGAATGAGCAGAGAAAGTTTTGATGAATTATTGGTAGCTCTAGGACCAGGTGAGTAAACAATCGCCGGGAGGAATGAGTCACGTTGGATTCTACGTGCCCCCGCGCACTGGCAACTGTTTAGTCGCCCGCAGGACTAAACTTTTTTTTGTCTCTCTCTTTTCACTGCGACAATGGATGCGGAAAAGTTTATTTCGAGTGTCGAAAAGTAGTCAGCATTATGTAATACGCGTTTGAAACTAGGAAACAGAGAAGTACGTAAGAAAAGGTGGTACGTTATACGGGGTCCGAGAGATACCAATAATTCTGAAGTAATTAAAGAATTTATTCGGATGTTCTCTCAATTTGCAGAAGAGCTTATGAAACTGCCCATCAAGGAGTCTAGAACTGATGATTGGATGGACCCAAAACGTTCTTTTCATCAGCTTGTTCGTCTCAAAATGAGCGCACAAACACATGCAGCTTCGTCGAAATTCATTGTAGAGACTGGCCTGAAAGGCAACTATTTAGTTACCAGTGCGCGGTGGTGGGAAATCCCCGGCAACTAAATAGTTGCCAGCGATTAAAGTTGCCGGTGATTAAAGTTGCCAGTGCGCGCGGCCGGCCCAAGCCATGAGTACTCGCTCCGAAAACGACAGGAAAATATGAAACAAAAGTAGCGCGGAGTTTTCTCCATTGATTTCCACGTACAACCATTCCGTTGGTAGGGAAGTGTAGCTCCCTTAGTTCTCTCGCCAATTTTTTTGAATGCTCTCACTTTATCACAACATTTCATGGTCCCTAAGCCTCTGTATGTAGTGTCAAAGAAAGTTGACATACTCGTATACCGCCAAGTTACTAACTAACTAACTAACTAACTAATGCTTCGTAAACATAATGGCAAATCATGTGAATGTTTTCAATAATTCAAGCCGACGGCTTCAAGTAACTAGCAACCGGGGGGGTCTTCGCGGGGGGTATATATATATACATACATATACATATGCAATTCTTAGCCCGACCCCCAACAACTTTTTTTGTAACGTCCGTAACGAAATTAACGATGATTTTCACGTACAACCAAGTAGTTGAGTAGTTGCTATAGATCACATGGCTTCCAATCGTCCAACCATAGCAAACGACCCATTATATTACCTGGTTACCCCACGCAAAAAAAAAAAAAAAAAAAAATAATAATAATAATAATAATAATAATCATCTCTTGAAAAGTTGAAGTGGTTTTTCGCTGAAGCGAGTGATATAACATACTACATTTTTCATTATGTACAATTGCCCTGGACCTCGTTGCCCGCCTACGACATCCAATGGGAAATGTCCTTTACATTACAAACCTAAAACAACGGCGCAACGTAATAAAGAATACCGCGAACGTTTGCGTACACTTTCCTATTCATTCAGGCTAAGAATTGCATAGCAAATTATCCTCGTTTTCTACGCAGTACAAAAGAGAAAAGATCCGGGGGGTCCACAGGGGGGCGAAGCCCCCCGGCGAGGCGCTTTTTTGTCCCTAAGTATTGTGGTAACAAAATATACGCAAGTTGATTTATCTTAAACCGTTTTTTGATCTATATAGTGATTTTTCCAGCTATTTCTTCAAATTCGAGTTTTGTTGTGTTGGAAAAAAAAAAAAAAAATCTTTCATTTTAATACTGCAGAAAAATATCTTAGTATTGTATTAGTTTTTGCTGCACAGTACATACATGTTTTGAAAGTGTTTAATATAATTTTTTCTTTTTCTTTTTTTTTTCTTTGTACAATGAAACATAGGTTTTATGCTGAAAAATATTTTTCTCGTGTTTCTGCCACATTTTTAGTCTTTTTTCGAATTATCCGCGAGTTTTGCTATCCGCTGTGCCCTTGCCCCACCTGATTTCGCGGATAATCGGGGTTCTACTATATATTCAATTGTCTTGTTCGGCTATGTTATGACCAAATATTGACTAAGATGCAATAAACCTCTTAATCTAAAACAAAGGAATTGCACAAGTGCGTTGAGATACTTTTATGCTTGTATAAGCACAACAGTATTTGTTTCTCGATATGAATATACTGGTATATAACACTATAAAGGCATCTTATAGTCTTGCACTTAGACATTGTATACACAATTGATTAAATTTACTACCCAAATCCAACAGCAAGCGCAACACAGCAGCGCTACACAAGATAAATGATCAAAAGCATATCCAACCTATATTATCCACTCACAAGACGATGAGGGGCTGATTCAAAGCAAGTATGTTTCGGAAAGGCATTGGCAAAGCATACAATATGGTAAACAGTAAGTGATAAACATGGTCGAGTGCTACCCATAGACTTACAAACCTGGATGAGAATAAGCGTTCATTTATTTAAACTGCATTCAAAAGACAGCCAAGTATTATTACGAAAACACATATAACGTTTCGTGAGGGGTATTATCTTTCAAGTCCAATAAAAAAATAAAAATTTAGGTTGTTGTTGTATGAATATATTTTCATTCCAATCAAATCAAGCAGGAATTAGGAAGCTGTATGAAAATACTATGGCTGGGCGCCGCCAGAAATGAATTACAAGTCCCGAATCTCCAAGTAGTAGTTACGATTAAATACAAGCTTTAGGCCAACTCGGGTATCTCTACCTCGTACAAAATAAAACATGACGGTTAAAATGGTTGAAAAAAGAAGAATTTTAAAATGACTAAGATATGTTTCACTAAAAGGTACGTTTATTGATACAGATATGCAATACCTACATAAAATAGAAACACTGGTAAAACAAAATAGGTAGAAAACAAACAACAGGTGAAATCATAGACCAATATAATGATAATAATAACAATAATAGGTGATAATAAGAAGGTGAATGAATATATGTATAATGTTACGCAAAATAGAATGTGAACACGGTATATTTTTTTGAAAACACGGTTGGAAAAAACATACACTGTAAGAAAATACATTGAACGTTGGATAAATATATTTAACTTCAAATAAATACATCCTACAGCTATAACCCCTTCCAGGGCTTCCTTCAGGGCTTCCTTGGCCTTGAGAACGGTGCGTGTCAAAATGGAATGAATGGCTACTTTGAATTAGCCAATTAGACATTCGTCGATTTCGATTACTCAGACGCTAATTAATATGGGTAATCATGGTTCTTCATCTATTTGCTAGATAAAAGATTTAAGCGAGAGCTTTCCAAAAAGGTGCTATATGATGGGTATCTGACCAGTAATAAGGTTTCTGAAATTCATTTCCGCGATGACATCATGGCCCCCGCTCACCTGGCGGGAACTCTCAGCTCTGTTGCACTACCAAGTCACGCGTGATCTTTCTACCCGTTTATTGGCCAAAACTAAACGGTCTCTTGAGCTAAAAAATTGGAATAGGAGGTTCTCAAGTGCACTGAATCCGATTCTGAGGTCTAAAGTGTGAAATTGCAACATATGAAAGTTCCCTATTGTTTCTTGAAGACATCAAACTTGCAAATATTTCATGTCTAAAAAAAATGCCCAGATAATATTACCATGAATACGTTAGCTCGTTTAGCGGTCCTGCAAAACCTGGATGAGTTGTTCAACCTGGGTTGGTGGTTCGACCTGTATAAGTGGTTTTGATCTGCAAAAATTCAAAACGGGCCATTCTAAAGACGTGAGACATGAAAAAGTCTTGTCGTTCCAAAAGATGCCATCATAACAACCGAACTGGCGGAACAGTAGGTAGGAACTGGGACCGACCGTGATAATGACAGAAAGTTAATGTTCCCAGATATCAATCAGCCTCACTATTAGTGATCGCGGATGTAGTGATCACTCGTTTGCTATGTTTAAAACTCTGGGGACCGAATCACTCCTATGTAAACAAACACGACATCACTCGGTTATTGTGATCAAGGTTCCGGTTGTAGTGATCAAGAAACCCCAACTGTCTCAACACGCTCCCTCTCCCACCGAGATTATTTCCCACCAAATGTCTCAGTTTTGTCAATCATATCAGCTCAGTTTTGCCCGATCTGTCGACTGCAACCTTTCACTGTGATTATGAGTGCCTCTCGCCGCGTTCTTAGTGTATCAGAAGTACGAGAGTAGTACGAGCAGTTGAAAACGTAAGATGCCATGCCCCAGATGAGCCAACGAGAAGCAGCTGCTCGTTTACAAATTTCACAGCCACTGTTGAACAAACTTTTAAAAATAAGGCAAGAAATTGAACAATCTGGCTTTCAAAATGAGGATATGAGTAGAAAAAGAAAGCGAGATGGGAAAGACAAGGACGTTGTCCTTACTCAGGCGAGGAGTGCGGCGAGGAGTGCGGACTCTACGGCGAAAATTTTGATCCCCAATATCAATACGAGGACTACGTCAGAAAGATGTTACATGAGAACAAGAGGAAATCGAAAATTGACGCATTTTTCCCCAAAAAAATGACCCATAAATCTGACTAGACAGACATTCTAACTACATACTTTATTATATGTTACCTTAGTTCCTGAAGTGCCCGCGTTGGCTATGTGCGTAGCAATGAAAATTTATGTATTTATGAATCTATGGGGTTCATTCCTCATTCCTCCGTTTGTAGTGATCAGACTGGTCTTGCCCAACGCGATCACTACAAGCGAGACCTACTGTACAACACGAAAACACCGTCCTGAACGCTCGTTTAACTGCACCCAGATTACTTGTCACCTCCCTTCTTCACCGGTAGTTAATTCTGAATAGGCGATTAATGGCTACCGTGCGTGCATTCTGTTTTACCGTATCGAAAAATGTCACCCTAATAAGAATGGTACAAATACTAATACAGTATAATAATTTTAAATAAATTTGAAAACGGTATACCTACTTCAAAACAGTGCTTACATTTATAAAAGTTAAAAAAAAAAAAAAAAAACTTTTGGTAAGGCATAGTTTTCAAAATTCGAAAATTTCACACCAACTGACAAGTTCGTTGATGCGCGTTCATAAAACAGCATCACTTCAATCAACAGAGACCCTATTTATTACTCCATATCTGTGATGTTTGTTATCTTTCTATGATTCGGGTTGATTGGCACTGCTCCACACTTCAAGGATTATTTCAGTATCCGCCAATGTTTTGCACTGATACCTACTGCTAAAAACTTCTTATCCCCGAGTCCCGTGTGTTTTCGTGAGATGGATTTGCAAATTGATTTCAAGTACTCGAGTAGAAGGGGTGGGGAGGCCATTGTCGTGGGTGGTTTGAAACTAACAAAAACTCGAGTTATGCTAAAAAGAAATTAAAATCCCTTGAAAACATGAATGAAAAACCGAACAAATTAATACGTCAGGAGTTGACAGCAGCATCGACAAGTAATCTCGAACATTCAAACATACCCTTGCTTCAGATTTAATAGGTAGTGAGTACTTACCGATTATACTACGTATAAATATTTAATGATTATTAAAATCCGACCCGTAATAATTAAAGATCACTTTGAAGCAATTACTTTTTGTTCGTGTTGTTGTTGGCCTGCAAACGACCAAAACCTTCCTCCGTAATGTTTTGTTCCCGTCCACTCGAATTTCTTTGTCGAACTGATGTCCATTGTCTTTGGCGAAAAGATTAGATATTTTTGTCAAACGGATGCGCAGTTTCGACGCCATTTGTCGAAGCGACTTACACACGCGATAGATTACAGCTCCATATGAAGTGTATTCATTCCGTGGATAATACCGCCCTGGGAGGAAACGCCAGACCACATAAGGTAAAATGAGCTAACCCTGTTGCTTCAAAATGCTTTTTAACGAGTTAGTGACCCAGGAAAAATAGCTATTGATGAGATTATAATAATTTTTTTCAAAGGGAAAATTCTATCCCGCCAATACCTCCCTAACAAACGAAACAGATACGGTGTAAAAAACCGGTACGGAGGTAAAAAACCTGAGGGATCACTTAACTTGAATTGTTTTACACTGTATCTGTTTCGTTTGTTAGGGACGTATTGGCGAAATACAATTTTCCCCTTTGAAAGAAATAATTATGCTCTCATCAATAGCTATTTTCCCTGGGTCACTAACTTGGTGCGGAAGCACCAAGCGCGAAGGCTGATTGTGTCAACTTTTTCTTCTCGGGGGGAACGGCTCAGAGTTCAGAGAAGATTACAATCACAGATTATATTCATGAGATAAGGCGGTCTGTCGGCATTTACGGCACTCTGGCGCATAGAATTTGAATCTTTAGGAAGTTTTCAGATCTGAGACATAACTTTTCTAGTTCAATACCTACTACAACACCAACGTTTTTCATTTAACTTGGATCAAAAATCACATATGGGGTCTAGTTGGGACTGATTCGGCGACTACTGCAGGAGGGAGGGGGGGGATAATAAGAACCACGCGTTCATAAGAGCAATTTAAATATAGTAAATAAAAAAAGTGTTTTTTCCTCTCTTACCTCCTGTGCGACCGAGGTATCGCATTAATAAAAACGAAATTGAAACTTATTGATGCATCCTCCTTGACGAGTATGTTGATGCAGTGACAAATGTTTCTACTGTTGCTGGAAAATTTAGGGTAATGACCGTGAACAGTATAATGATATACGATTATCAGCAATAGTTGTAAATGTCTGTAAAAAATGAAGCTATTGCAATGGCTCCAAAATTTTAAAATCAACATTTTAGAAAATACATTTAAAAAAAAAAATAAAAATAAAGAGGAGGCTAATTTTAGAACACATTCTTCATTGAAATCCATTTTCAGGTATTCCGAAACGAATCCTAGTGTATGTGTGTGTGTGTGTGTGTGTGTGTGTGTGTGTGTGTGTGTGGCATTCCATACGATAACTCCCCTTAGCGTTGAGATAAAAATTCTGTTCTACGAGAAGAAAAAAAAAACCCCCACGAATGAAAGACAAAAACTGTGTTTAAAAATCGCTAAAAATGGCTATAAACAATGGTTAAACAATGAACTAGAACATTAAAAAAGTTATATACAAAATTATGCTGAATAATGTACTTAAATTTTATTATAATTTACAGTAAAATCGATAAGAACTGCCAAAAAACGAAAAAATCCCAAATATTTTCTGAATTGCAGAATATTTTATAGAATAGTTGTTTAGCCATAAAATTGGTAGTCAGCAATTTATTAGCTCTCGAAGAGCTCAAATTTTCAAACAATGTAACATACCCAATACAATAAAATTTATGAATCCCTCATACGATCATGCTGGAAGACTGGAACTTTTTGAACTCCTTTTGAGTGGTCCTATTACGAACTCCTTGCATTGTGACTTCTTTCTGAGTTCATTGGTGGACTCGCAGTCGGCCACTTCTGTTTGAGAAAGCATGACGATTCGATTCCCTCAAGATGCCGTCCAAGAAAATAGACCAGAAAAAAAAATATGTCAATCCGATTAGGCTGCTTATTAAAGTACGTAGAATGTGGACACTAATAAACTACATACTACAGTTGCATATGAATTAACAAAAGTTCCAGTCATGCAGTTCTGAGTTTTGGACTATGGAGAAAAAAATTGGAAGCGTGGACAAACAAGACATGTCCATAATGCAAACATGGCCGCCATGAACAAAGATGGTATGGAATTTTAATCAAACCGTGGTGTATGCTCCAGGGGTAACATGGCGAATGTCGGGTATTCGTTTAATATTGTGAGGTTCATTTTATGGGGCGTCTATCGATCTATATATGTTATTTGTTATATGTATATGTTATCTATATATGTTACATGTGTTCTATCGATCTATATAGCATTTCCAAGTCAAATTCAACCTTTTCCAAGTCAAATTCAACCTTTTCCAAGTCAAATTCAACCTTTTCCAAGTCAAATTCAACCTTTTCCAAGTCAAATTCAACTTTTTCCAAGTCAAATTCAACCTTTTCCAAGTCAAATCCAACCTTTTCCAACTCAAATTCAACCTTTTCCAAGTCAAATTCAACCTTTTCCAACTCAAATTCAACCTTTTCCAAAACAAATTCAACCTTTTCCAAAACAAATTCAACCTTTTCCAAGTCAAATTCAACCTTTTCACCATTATTAGGGAAATGACGAAAAATACTCACAATCCCTAAATGTAGTACCAAATGCTTGTCTGTGATTGGTGACTGGGCTGAAAACAATACTCCAAACGCAGTAGGTAGGTACCTATACATAAAACAACATCATGTTTTATTAAAAAAGAAATTAACAAAAAACCGTATTCGCCTACCCTCAACCCGGTGGAACATGCGTTCTCGAAAATAAAAACCGCTGTTCGTGGTATTCTGAGTGAGCCACGCCAAACTCATGAACTGTGCGATGTGATTCCACGGGCTGTATCATCAACTACAGCTACAGATTGTACCAACTATTTTATGGATATGATGCTCCTGCTCCCTCAAGTGTCAGTTGGACAGCCTCTCCACTGATGTCATATTTTTGGTCAATTTATTACAAGTACCTTCTCGTATTTCACAAAAGTGTACATGTACCTACCTGTACATTTTTTTAAGTGGAAAAAAAAAAATCGAAGATAGACTTTCTACAAGTAAGATTTTTAATTTTAAGACTTTTAAAATATTAATCATGTAAAGAAGAGAGAAGAGTTTTTCTTTCAAAGAAATGTTGATTTTTTTAAATTATATTTTTTATTGATTTCTCTTTTAATAAAACATGATTTTGTTTTACGTATAGGTACCTACCTACTGCGTTTGGAGTATTGTTTTCAGCCCAGTCCTCAATCACAGACAAGCATTTGGTACTACATTCTGTCTAGTTTTTGTTTTCAGTCATGCTTGCATTTTTTAAATATTTGTATCTATTTTGTTTCTTATTCCTTCTCTCGGCTTATTTCTAAATTCGGAAAGTGGAAAGAGTGTAGTTCGCCAAGAGGAGCACTCTGAAAAAAATAAATTTGACATACAATGAAAATGAAAAAAAAAAAAAAAACACATACCTAACCCTCGGAGCGTACGTGCCGTTCACTTAAGGGATACCTTTATTCTTCAAACACCTACCAAACCTGTCACTTTTGACAATATCGAAGTTATCCAATACATTCAACATACCTCTCCTCCCTTTGGATAAAACTGAAACAAATTCTACAAACTGTCTATTTGCCAAATCAAAATCATAACAATGATTGGACTCCCTAAGATTGATTTGCAAATTAAGATTCACCTATAATTCCCTGAAATCCTTTTCATATTCGTCTATTTTTTCCCTGAAATTCCTACCAATTTGACCAGAATACTCATCGCCGCAAAACATCTTAATTGATAAGTCCCTCTTTTATCCTGAACACCAATTTTGATTTAACACCTATTTTGTAACCCCTAGATTATAAAATTTGACCTACTTTGTCAGAAATGTCTTGATATACTTTTATTTAAAATCTGTTTTTTACGGAAATGGGTTTCCAAAATTTCGACGCAAGTGATTTAGCTCGTACATGACACAGATTAGAATTTGGCATTTCGTTGAAACGCACAGTAGATGGCTACTAACTAACATCGATACCACATGAAACTAATAGAGGAATTTAATATTATCAGAAGACATCTTGTTGTGATCAATTATAAATACCTATGTCACGTGCTTGAATTTGGCTTTTTACGAAAATGCACAACAGATGCATATTAACATAAATTAAGGATGGATAGAAAGGCGTATAATCATTATCAGCAGCCTGATAACCTGCAAAAAAACTTGTGAGATTCTTTGCCACACACACATGAAACAGACTATTTGGCGATTTGTTCGAACGCACAGAAGGATGGTTACTAACATCAATTCCACATGAATCTAATAGAGGCATGTCATTTAAGCGGTAGAGTTGATCTGCGATCGATTTCAGGACCATTGTCACAGGCTTGAATTTGGCTGTTTATTGAAATATCCAGGAGATGCCTATCAACATCAGTTACGCATGAATAGAAATACTTATGTATTCATTATTATCAGGAGACATTACCTACAAAGTTCTAAAACCCCAACGTCCTCTGAAGCCCATTCTACTCACTGGGAAAGTAAAGACGAAACGCTTGCATACGAGTCTGCAACACATTGGGACATTTAATGTCTGTAGTTGCAGACTCGTATGTGTTGCAGACTCGTTTGCAAGCTTTAAGAGCCACTCAGCTGATTCGGGCCCTGGGCAACGTAAAGTAAATGTCCCTAAGAGGCTACATACGAAATTACAGATTCCTTGAGTGTTAAGTATAGAAATTACCTATTAAAATGATCTAACCACTTCTTCACAAACCAAACCGTTCTCGCAATATTCGGATCACCTGCTATGAATCAAATCATCGAAACAAAAAAAAAAAAAAAAAAAAAAAAAAAAAAAAAAAAAAAAAAAAAAAATCATCAAATCAAATCATCGGGGGAAAAAATCATCGAATCAATCATCGGGGGGAAAAAAAAAAAAAAACCAGCTCAATGAAATCATCAGAAATTAACAAGCGGTTTCAATCATGTTCACAATATCAATTATTGAGAATGATCACCTGAGTGTACACAATTATTCAAATAACAATGCTCATAAGTAAGCTTGTTGGCCACGCACTTCGCAGTAATTAACATAATATGGTTGGATAAATCGAGAGCTCTCCATGAACACCCTAACCTGCATATTCCATGAACATTACATAAAATTGTGGAATTGTGGAATGCGGTTGAAAATTGTGGAAATAAGGTTTGTTAAAAGGATTTGCGGATGCACGACAGACACACACACAGATACACGAAATTGTCTCGATCGATCACGAAGGATCATAATTGAAAATAATAAACCTAAGTAGGTTCCATTTCATGGGTGTGTCATAAATAAGTTTTGAATACTTGATTGATTACGAACTTGATACGAACAGCGATAATAACAAACTAGGTACATCAAAACATTTTCCGATTGATAGACTCAATTGAAAAAAATAAAGGAAGAACTCATTTTTATTAAGAAACAAATAAATTTAGTCACAATGGATTCGGAGTTGAAAAAATAATAAGATAAAAAGCTAAGCAAATATTGCCACTTGACACAATCAAGGGCCAAATTTTATTGAGAGCTAAGACTTGATTACGATACTAGAATATAAATTATTATTATTACACTATATTACTACTATTTCATTATTACATTAGTCGTGGATTAATAGAAAAATATCAGTATACCTATATGAAATCCTAATGTATAAATTATGTTCCTATTGTGTTTTACATCCGATGGAATGTGAAAAAATACTCGTACAGGGAAGCATTTTCGGCAACCCATCAATTATTGTAAAGCGAAATGAAACATTACGTTTCGTCATGAGGGCAAATATAGGTAAAATGAAAATATATTTATCAAGATACTAATAACGAGGACGGTTAAATTAAGGAACTTGAACCAATCCAACCCCAGGCATTATGATATTAAAACCAACGAGGGCAACCATTAAGGCAATATGGTAACCAGATGAATGTTACTGTTTTAGTATCAAAATTGAAGAAATGAAAATTGAGGATAATCAAAACTGATGAAGTCAGAGAAGGCCCATTCTAACGATTCTTAGAATTTACAATTAATTGGTTGGCATTCATGCTGATGTGCGAATTCAATACGTGCTGAAAGTTCATGACCAGCAGTTTAGCGGAACACATACCTTTGACTGAGATAGTCACTAACAGTTCTGCACAACAATAGTCAACAAGGAATGGTAACGAGAATTAGAATAACTAACGAATAAACATATTCGAGAATATTTTTGGCAATAAATTTCTCCAATAAAAAATTAGCATTCTAAACACACACTTCGTATGAAAGAATACCAAAACGACCTTATTTGTTCATTTGATTCATTTTCACGAGCGATAATACATTTCACAATAAATTTCAAAAATACACCAATATAAAAGTATAAATCGTTTCAAAAAACGGCACAATAACATGATAATACATAAATAATTTTAACAGAATGTAGGCAAGATGGTAACGATCACTTCACACACAATTAAAAGCTTCAAGATACTGAGACAGAGATAATAAGGTAACCAGATGGATGTTACTGTATTGGTATCAAAATTGAAGAAATGATAATTGAGGATAATCAAAACTGATGAAGTCGGAGAAGGCCCATTCCAACGATTATTATCAACAGGGTGGCAAGCCACATCAAAGTCACAATAATTACAGAACAATATATATAAAGGATATGGTGAAATATCATAGACACAAGATCGGCGAGCTAATCAGATATTTTACAATATGAATGACAAAAATTTACAATTAATTGGTTGGTATACAAGCTGATGTGCGAATTGAATACGTGCTGATAGTTCATGACCAGCAGTTTAGCGGCACACATACCTGTGACTGAGATAGTCACTAACAGTAAGTTCAGCACAATAATAGTCAAAAAGGAATGGAAACGAGATTTACAATCTTTCAAGCAGACAAGTCAGAATGGGGTTTCCAATTTAAAAAAAATTGACTTTCTAAACACTTCGTAGGAAAGAATACCAACCCAACCCCAGTCGTTAAGATGTTGAAATTGGAAGAAAGTAATTGGAAGACAGTTATTGAAATGGGGGAAGACCGTCCAAACGAGGGCTACAATAAGCCATGACCAGATCAAAGTCAACTACTGATTTGGTATCAAAATTGACAAAATGAGATTTCAGGATGAATCAATACTCCTTCTAACGATTTTTGGTGCGTCAACGTCAGGCATTTCAACAGGGTGACAAGCCATACCGAAGTTACGATTTTTGAAAAATATATATCTAATAAGGATATTGTGAAATAACATAACACAAGATTGGAGAGCGAATGTTTCACGCTTTGTATGACAAATATTAACTATTAATTTTGTGTGGGGGTGATCTGTCCATCCGCCACTTTCTGGAGGACTGCCCAGCCCTTGCGGACTTCGGAGTCCAGCATCAGCGCCCCCCTCAGTGGGCTGACGTTTTATCCGGACCAGACAAGCTCCGATCCCTGTCGTACATGAGAGCCACTGAGCTCAATCATCAACTATGATGTCTGATCTGTGATATACTTATATACATCTAGTCGTAGTTTTATTTCACTTCTGATTGTATGTGGTAGCATGTATATAGTATTAGCCTATTTTACATCTGGTCTTAGTTGTAGTACTATATTTTTTGGAAGTTTTTTTTTATCCACTCCGGACAGACTAGTCAGAATGGGGTGGTTATCGCTGCCCGCGATTCCATTTGAAACATATATTTTGAAATTGTATGTGTACTCCCACCCATTACACATTGTAACAAAGGTTTGAATAATGAATTTTTGTGGTTTTAATGAATGTGCGAATTGAATAAGTGTTGTGAAAGTTATGATCAGCAGTTAAGCGGCACACATACCTGTGCCTGAGATAGTCACCAACAGTTCAGCACAATAATAGTCAAAAAGGAATGGAAACGAGATTTACAACTTCCACACAGACAAGTCAGAATGGGGTTAATATCGCTGCCCGCGATTTCATTTGAAATATACATTTTTAAATTGTATTCGAAAATATGTTTAGCAATAAATTTTTCCAATAATTTTTCTCGGAGCATATGAACCCCCCCCCCCCCCCCCCACCCTATCCACTCCCACCCATTACACATTGTAACAAACAAAGGTTTGAATAACAGAAATATTCTGTAATTTAATAACGAGGAATATGCTCAATTCTAACCGATTGAACACTACCCTTCTTTAAAGACTAGGCTATTTTACCTTCCCCCGGTAAAAATCCATTACCTAATGACATGTTCAGGTTGATCTTCAAAAACCACGATAAATGCCAAATACCAATCCAACCTCAGTCATTATGATATTGAAACCAACGAGGGGTAATGTGAGGCAATAAGGTAACCAGATGAATGTTACTGTTTTAGTACCGAAATTGAAGAAATGAGAATAAATTGAGGATAATCAAAACTGATGGTCAGAGAAGGCGGCCCATTCTAACGATTCCTGGTGCATTGAACATCAGGTGTTTCAACAGGGTGACAAGCAATAGTAATTACTGAACAATATATATATATATATATATATATATATATATATATATATATATATATATATATATATATAAAGGATATGGTGAAATATCATAGACACAAGATCGGTGAGCTAATCTAATCAGACGTTTTATACTTTGAATGACAAAAATTTACAATTAATTGGTTGGTATACAAGCTGATGTGCGAATTGAATACGTGCTGATAGTTCATGACCAGCAGTTTAGCGGCACACATACCTGTGACTGAGATAGTCACTAACAGTAAGTTCAGCACAATAATAGTCAAAAAGGAATGGAAACGAGATTTACAATCTTTCAAGCAGACAAGTCAGAATGGGGTGGTTAATATCGCTGCCAGCGATATCATTTGAAATATATATTTTGAAATTGTATGTGAGATAATGTATTTAGAAATAAATTCTTCCAATAAACTATTAGCATTCAGATGAACACTGCGTATGAAAGAATAGCAACCCAACGCCAGTAGTTATGATGTTAATATAGAAAGATTTCTATTGTAATGCGAGAAGACCGTCCAACGAGGGCTACTATGAAACGATAAGACGTGACCAGACGAATGTTTCGCTACTGTTTTGCTATCAAAATTGAGGAAATGCGAATTGAAGGTAAATCAAAACTGATAAAGTCAGAGAATGCCAATTCTAACGATTCTTGGTGCATCAACGTCAGGCATATGACAGCTAATTTTTTTGTTTACGGAGCATATGAACGCCCCCCTCACCAGCCCCACCCATTACACATTGTAACAAACAATGGTTTGGATAATAGAAATATTCTATAATTTAATATCGAGGTATATGCTGAATTCTAACCGATTGAAGAAGACCCTACAATGAAAAACATTAAATAGGCTATTTACCTTCTCCGCTAAAAATCCATTACCTAATGACACATTCAGGTTGATCTTGAAAAACCACGATAAATGCCAAATACCAATCCAACCCTAGCCATTATGATATTAAACCCAACGAGGGCTAATGTGAGGCAATAACGTAACCAGATGAATGTTTGGTACCAAAATTGAAGAAATGAGAATAAATTGAGGACAATCAAACTGATGAAGTCAGAGAAGGCCCATTCTAACGATTCCTGGTGACAAGCAATAATAATTACTGAACAAGATATATAAAGGATATGGTGAAATATCATAGACACAAGATCGGCGAGCAAATCAGAAGTTTTACACTATGAATGAAAAATGTTCTCTTTCAATTGGCTGGTCACATTTTTTACTCAATTCACAAGAAATTTAAAAAATACGCCATTGTACAACAAGTATCAATTATTTAAAAAAAAAACTGCACAATAACATAATATATAAATCATTTGAACAGGTTATAGGCACGATGATTACAATCACTTCACATACAATTAAAAGCTACAAGATAATAGTAAATGAGGGCAAATTTAGGTAAAATGAAAATATATTTATTAAGATACTAATAACAAGATCGGTTAAATTAAGGAACTGGAAACCAATCCATCTCCAGTCATTATTATATTAAAACCAACGAGGGCGAATTTAAGGCAATAAGGTAACCAGATAAATGTTACATTTTTGGTATCAAAATTGAAAATATGAGAATTGAGGATAATAAAAAACGTTGAAGTCCGAGGAGGCCCATTCTAACGATTCTTATCAACAGGGTGACAAAGCCACATCAAAGTCACAATAATTACCGAACAATATATATAAAGGACATGGTGAAATATAGACAAGATCGGCGAGCTAATCAGACGTTTTACACTTTGAATGACAAAAATTGAATTTCGAATTGAATACGTGTTGAAAGTTCGTGACCAGCGGTTAGCGGCACGCATTCCTGTGACTGAGATAGTCAATAACAGTTCTGCACAGTAATAGTCAAAAAGTTATGGAAACGAGAATTAGAATAACTTCCACACAGGCAAGTCAGAATGGGGTGGTTATCGCTGCCCGCGATTTCGTTTGAAACATACGAAGTACGAGTATGTATATTCTAATACACGTATATGTATACGTGTATATGTATATTCTACGAAGTGCCTCGTAGATTTCATTCGAAATATACATTTTCAAATTGTATTCGAGAATATGTTTAGCAAGAAATTTTTCTAATAAACAATTAGCATTCTAAGCTCTGCGTACGAAAGAATACCAACCCATCCTCAGTCGTTACGGTATTAAAATTGGAAGAATGTTATTGAAATGAGGGAAGACCCTCCAAACGAGAGCTACTTTGAAGCAATAAGACGTGGCCCGGTCAAAGTTAGAACTGTTTTGGTATCAAAATTGAAGAAATGAGATTTCAGAATAAATCAATACCTTGGTGCATCAACGTCAGGCATATGACAGCTGACAGCTTTTTTTTTTTTTTTTTTCCCCTTTTTTTTCCTTTTTTTTCCCCCAAAGGTTACACCCTTTTCATTTCCCCTGAATTCAGCGTGAAAAACGCCATTCCTCATCATTTTTTTACGTAGATCTCAGGAAAAACACTGTTCATAACGGTTGAAATTAGGCTCGTTTGAGAAGGAATACACATTCGCGCATGCGCAGTAGCTAGTAATGATAGTATCTTGTTGAAATTTCTAGGGAATGCTGAAACTAACCTCATCCACCTTTCCTCCTAATTCTAGCGAGAGGGGACGACGGGGGCGTGAACAAATTATGCTTGATGGGATTTACTTTTGCGCAGAGTGAAGTATTGCTTTGGGAACAACGAAACTCATGGGGGGACTATGTTAAGTCCGACCCGCTAATTCCAAGAACATTCATAAAATTTGGTTGAATGTGGTGGAAATAAAGCTTGTAACGAGGATTTGCGGATAAAGACAGACACACAAACACACAGAGAAACACGGAACGAAAGTCTAAAACGTAATGGTAAAAAAAAAAAAAAAAAACCCCCCCGCTTGATTTTAGTAGAGATACAACTTTTCCATCTCCGAACCTATAGGTAGACTTGGAGCAATTTAAGAAACGAAATTTAGCATTTAGGAACAGATACTTCAATAGTAGGTACATCCGCATGGACAATAGTTCATAAACTCGATTTCACAATGTTTAAAAAAAATAAATTCCATTGGAACTATACCACCTGATAATTCCAATATTGACATTATATCAGCTGATAGTTAGTTACAAGGCAATTTTTATGTATTCCATTTACCACTATCTGGCGATCAATGATGGAATATAGAGCTTGGTTGGCTAATCAACAGATCCGCTAGCAGCGCACGATTATTTCTATCTTGAAATCCGAAGGTGTTTTATCGAAATTCAAGCCCTTAGGGAAAGCGAATTGTCCAACTTACTGCGTTGCGGATGGTTTTAATCGACTCTTTGGGATTATATTTATCATTGACAAGTGAAAAATCATTACTGAGACAGTTTTTGGGATTTTGATTTTTGGATATTCATTAGCCATTTGATGCTACCCTTTAAGGGTTAAAAAAAATTATGCCGAGCTTCTAGGGCCATCAATACCCCCAAGTGCGATTTTTACCGCAAGATTCATGAAGTTTGGTCTACTAATTTCGGAGAAAAGCCGCGGACGGTGGAATTTTCTTTTTTTCCGAATTTGGATTTTAGGGATCTTGTAACGTTAACCAACAAATTTCCAGATTTGGTCGATTACAAAGGTTCGTTATTGAAAATAATGAACCACAAAGGGGGTCCCCCGTTTGAAAAAAACAAAGATTATGTCATTCGCGCCATATCTGGCGCTAGTGGCGCGCACTCAAGTATTTTCCCTGAGATCTACCTACGTAAAAAATTATCAAGAATGGCGTTGGTCCCAATTTTTACTTTCCAAACTTAACCCGAAGGGTGAAAAGTATTGCAATCACCCTGAAAATCAATTCCTGAAACTCATGCTAGGATGGGTATCTTTGTTAAACCTGAACCCATATCTATATGTTTCACGAAAATGTATCTATGTGTGTGTATGCATGAATGTATGTACGTATGTAACTCGTGTACACGATTGCGACCTTACGCGGTACGACGTAAAAAAAATCCGATTTCGGGGTTGGGTTTCTATACCCAGGAGCTAGCTACTGTAGAAAAATCAGGGGTTAAAATCAGAATTGGTGAAAAAAGACGTTTTTACCACTTTTCTTGTATTTTCTCAAAAATGGCTTAAGATATTTTGACAAAATTCATGGGAGTTACTCTTCTGTGGGTACAAATGGTTTTAGGTACCCCTCATACTTGGGAAAATACTCTAAGTGAGGTAACTAGCAAAATACTTCCAAAAATAGGTTGTAAGTCGCAGTTTTATTTAGCATCTTTTTGGTCTTTCGTTCAATATGGCTCGAAGGATATTGATGGAATTCACAGGAGTTACTTTTCTTATGGATACAAACGATATTCGATACCCGTCATGGGCAGGAAGATGCCCCAAGGACAGTCATAAGCTAAATAATAAATGTAAAAACATAATTTTTAGCATTTTCTTAGAATAAAAAAGCAGTAATTAGCACAAACCTTCCCAAATAGGTGAAAAACGTAGTTTCCGCCAAAAGGGCTCAAGAGATTATTCTTATGACAGATGAAAATTATACCCATTTCACATATATGTCCAGAAAAATGCTGTATAGGCAGTACAAAGCCGAGAAATACCAAGAAAATGGCCATTTAAGGCAGGTTCAAAACGATTTCTTATATAAGTACTTACCTGTGTCAACTATCTCGCTTTTTTTGTAAACATTAATACATCTCTTCGGTCCGTATAGATGTGTGTTCAGATAAGTATACTCATGTATACTTCAGATAAGTATACTCATGTATACTTCAGATAAGTATACTCATGTATACTTCAGATAAGTATACTCATGTATACTTCAGACAAGTATACTCATGTATGCTTCAGATAAGTATACTCATGTATACTTCAGATAAGTATACTCATGTATGCTTCAGATAAGTATGCTCATGTATACTTCAGATAAGTATACTCATGTATACTTCAGATAAGTATACTCATGTATACTTCAGATAAGTATACTCATGTATACTTCAGATAAGTATACTCATGTATACTTCAGATAAGTATACTCATGTATACTTCAGATAAGTATACTCATGTATACTTCAGATAAGTATACTCATGTATACTTCAGATAAGTATACTAATGTATACACACTCATTTATTGTGGCAGTTACATTTTTTCAAGATCGCACGACTTTCATATAATATTACCCTTTGGGCCGGTTCGGAAATAGTAACCACTTACCGCAGTAAACATTCAAAATTAAGCACAACTTAACGAGTTTCTGTACGACAAAACAGTAATTAAGCTGGTTTTTCAAATTCATTCGAACTTCAACACATCAGGCGAGCAATTCGTTTGTTGAATTTAATCTATCCATGTTTATTCTGCCAAAACCAGGAGTTTGTTGCTATTTTTAGGGATGGTTAGAAGACAGTTATCACTTTCCTACTCGCCAGGAAAGTCAACACAGGAAGTCATACAATCGGTGTTCATCGGTCTCTTACTGACAGCCACGTGAAGAAACTTCTGGACTAATGGAGTCCTATACTTGAAAATCAATCTAATAACAACCCCATGCTTCTAAGATGTGATCCATCATACATCCATGTAAAATTAATACAAGTAAGGAAAGTATTGTGAAGCCTCGCACCAGATGTTTTACGCTGTTTTCAGGGAAAATGGAGGGGGGGGGGGGGGTTACCTTTCCGTGGGACACCCTGTATGTTTATAATAAGGATATGGTGAAATAACAAAGGAACAAAATTTGAGAGCGAATCTGATGATTTCCCCTTTGTATGACATACATTTGCAATTGATATATAATCATGTTTCTTGACATTATTGTTGCAGTTGTGATCATTCTAATTCAACATAAATGGCGAAAAGTCGGGTTCTGCTGGGGCTAGCAAGGTGCAGAATGAGCACCGAGGTAGCTCCCAGGCCGTTCGATGAAATTCCAGGGCCCAGAGTCGTACCTCTGATCGGAACAGCGTGGAAATACCTCCCATTCATAGGTAACCGACCCTAATTACAATAATTACCCTAATATTCATATTAATTAAGATAATGGTAGTAAGAAATACATCAAACGTGCGACCCTATCAATATCTCAAATATATCTCACGTTTTACATGGCTGCACATGAGCGGAAATGTAGTAGTAGTATTAAGTTGTTTATTGTATTAAATCAATGATTATTACAAAGAGTTCAGGTCCACTTACACATCAACATTAGAAAAATATATAATAGATAGGTAAGAAATAAGTCAAATGTCTTCTTTCTAATCTAGTTAACAGGGCATTACAGCTCAATGAAGTACATGCAAAATAAACGAGGTCATCGATATGAAATTAATATAAAGAATAATAATCCGTTATGAATCCACAACATCCACACTATACCTG
This sequence comes from Adelphocoris suturalis, assembly GCA_030762985.1. Taxonomy (NCBI): domain Eukaryota; kingdom Metazoa; phylum Arthropoda; class Insecta; order Hemiptera; family Miridae; genus Adelphocoris; species Adelphocoris suturalis. The sequence goes on from CM061042.1 coordinate 25,153,931, forward strand.
TGGTACTCGTACAATATACACATCAACCCTATCCTGTTGTACACTATGCAATGCTAATGCTGTACATATCAGACACCTATTCGGTGAGCGCAATTGATCGAAGTGCTAGTGCACTAGAAACAAAATGAAATAAATTTAACATTTTCTCCCTATCATCACCAAAATCGAGCAAGTTAGCCAGACGATCCTCATCCTCAACCACTGGGAGCCCACAGATGTATTTCGCAATGAATTGCCTTCGGTACGGTTCTAAATAGCAGAGGGTGTCAGCTTCTTTCATATAGCATACATTGCATATGCTCTCGCTTCTAAACTTATGAGAAGTACTCCTATAATTAACAGTTACGGAAAACTTTGAAGACAGACAGACGCAACTGGCACAACACCCGCTCAATCTGGACATTTAGAATGAGTCCCAAGTACTTCTGCCTAACTGAGTAGTCCGCTATCCTCCTATAGAACATATTGAATCTGGCACTATAAACCAGATTGATGTCCAGGCACCAAAAATGGTTGTCGAGTTTTTCGATTAGTGACGGTAGGATCGATTTCAAATTTCGAGGGTCCTCAGCAGTAAGGATATCGTGGGAGCCAAGGACAGCGAGCATGTTAAAAATGCAGGTATACCAGTTGTTATGTTCCGTTGAACTGGTTGAAGAATTATGCAAATTCTCCAATACCGTAAAACAAATCTTGGGCCACCCACTCTCATCCATCATAGAAATCCTGACCCAAAAATTAATTGCTTTTTCATAAACAATGGCGGACATGAGCGGAAATGTATAAATGCCAATTTACTGCACTCGTAATCTGTGAAAACGTTTCCGCACACATAGATGCAAGATTATGGGAAAAAAGATCGATACAGCATGATTGGAGCATCGATGCATGATTGGAGTTATTAAGAAAAGTTTAACAATAACTCCAGGGACATAAATTTGATAATCAAGTGTTTTTTCCCACACTCATCTTATTAGGGGAAAAACTCAAAACTTTTAGATTATTTTGAAATAAAATTTGCTGGTCTGATTTCTGATAGATAAGAAACGGAAGAAAAAGTTCTGATCAATCCAACTTCAAAAGTAGTAGTCAAAGCGGTCACTAGGGTCCGTTCAAGAAAAAATCAAAGCTCAGAGTGAAAAAAGGGGGATCATCGGCAAAAATGAACTTTGCGGCCATGGGTATTCAGGTCAAACTGGTAGGAAATTCAGAGAAAGAACACAGCAACATTTTCTGGATTAGATCATTTGTCCTTTGAAACAAAACTAAAAGGCTTGAAAACCAAATTATTCCTAATTGCAGTTACGTTCTAAGCTACATTTTGAAGCGAATGACTAAAAGTAGTGCATATATCGAGCCATAATAATAGGGGGTCTCTTCTATATAAAATGCTATTAATTGAGATTATTTCAACTTCGTGTTTGGGTTCTTGTAGCATAATTTTTCATCCTAATTGGAAATATAAATGTGTAATTTTTAAGTATTAAAATCCATTAACTTTTGAGATATAGAGGGTTTTTAGGGTAAAATTAACGCATACCGATGAGATCTGTTCCGTTTACCAACACGCTGCCAAATAGGTAGGACGAGGAAGGGAAATACCTCAGATATAGGATTGCCCTTATGGCGGAACGGGTATGGCTCAACATAACTTTTTTAATGGTTTAAGCCGCACCTCAACCAGAAGGGTCATTAGCGGCACTGAACAAGGTGTCCGAAGGGACACTGCAAGTGGTATATAATTCTAGGGGGGGGATGCTGTCCTCCGACACCAAACCGAGAGAGAGGGAGGGAGAGAGAGAGAGGGGGGGGGGGATCACGTTAACAGTTATGGCCACTGTTTAGCCCGTAAAGCGTATAATAGGCTAATAACTAAATATGTATGTCACCATTTATAATTAGCAAAATGAATGAATAAAACCAAGACTAGATACATCACAGATTAGATATCACAGTTCGTAGAAGAGCTCTAAGGTACGACAACAGCGACTGGACCTTGTCTGGTCCAGGTAAAACGTCAACCCACTGAAGGGGGCGAACGCTGGATTCGGATGTCCATAAGGGGTGTCCTCCAGGAAGTAGCGGAGACACAGGATTTTAATTATTTTGAAGAAAATAGAAGAGTATAACGTGAAATATACGTCGGCTCTCGGAACATATTAGAGAATTTTTGTATTTCTCGTATTCGTATTTCTCGTTGACATGAAAACAAGCAGCTAGAGCGAGCACGATGAATGCTAACCTTTTCGCATTGTTTTCTCGTAGCGTTTTCGTTAGCCCGAAAGAAAAGAGAACTCCTATAGTGATGTTGTAAGTGACTCTTGTAGTGTAACACAGCCGTTCGTCTCTTCTTTGATCCTTGATCAAGGAGAAAAGCGAAGGAGAAAAATATGTACAAACTTTGAAAAAATTGACGTAATATGAAGTGGTCTTGCTGCATGACTGGAACTGTTTCACTTATACCATAGAAATTGATCTTCGACTGAAAATTTGGTTCATTCATCTCAACTCAAGAATTATGGGTTCTACGGAACCAAGTTTTAAAAAAATTCAAATCAATAGGAGATACAGGATTTTAATTATTTTGAAGAAAATAGAAGAGTATAAACGTAAAATATACGTCGGCTCTCAGAACATATTAGAGAATTTTTGTACTTCTCGTATTCGTATTTCTCGTTGACATTAAAACAAGCAGCTAGAGCGAGCACGATGAATGCTAACCTTTTCGCATTGTTTTCTCGTAGCGATTTCGTTAGCCCGAGAGAAAAGAGAACTCTTATAGTGATGTTGAAAGTGACTCTTGTAGTGTAACACAGCCGTTCTTCTCTTCTTTGATCCTTGATCAAGGAGAAAAGCAAAGGAGAAAAAGATGTACAAACTGCAAAGGAGAAAAAGATGTACAAACTTTGAAAAAATTGACATAATATGAAGTGGTCTTGCTGCATGACAGGAACTGTTTCACTTATACCATAGATATTGAATTATATTATACCATAGAAAATATGGTTCATTTATCTCACCTCAAGAATTATGGGTTCTACGGAACCAAGTTTTAAAAAAATTCAAATCAATAGGAGATACAGGATTTTAATTATTTTGAAGAAAATAGAAGAGTATAACGTGAAATATACGTCGGCTCTCAGAAAATATTAGAGAATTTTTGTACTTCTCGTATTCGTATTTCTCGTTGACATGAAAACAAGCAGCTAGAGCGAGCACGATGAATGCTAACCTTTTCGCATTGTTCTCTCGTAGCGTTTTCGTTAGCCCGAAAGAAAAGAGAACTCCTATAGTGATGTTGAAAGTGACTCTTGTAGTGTAACACAGCCGTTCTTCTCTTCTTTGATCCTTGTTCAAGGAGAAAAGCGAAGGAGAAAAAGATGTACAAACTTTGAAAAAATTGACATAATATGAAGTGGTCTTGCTGCATGACAGGAACTGTTTCACTTATACCATAGAAATTGATCTTCGACTGAAAAGTTGGTTGATTTATCCAACTTCAAGGATTATGGGTTCTACGGAACCAAGTTTTAAAAAAATTCAAATCAATAGGAGATACAGGATTTTAATTATTTTGAAGAAAATAGAAGAGTATAACGTGAAATATACGTCGGCTCTCAGAACATATTAGAGAATTTTTGTACTTCTCGTATTCTTATTTCTCGTTGACATGAAAACAAGCAGCTAGAGCGAGCACGATGAATGCTAACCTTTTCGCATTGTTCTCTCGTAGCGTTTTCGTAAGCCCGAAAGAAAAGAGAACTCTTATAGTGATGTTGAAAGTGACTCTTGTAGTGTAACACAGCCGTTCTTCTCTTCTTTGATCCTAGATCAAGGAGAAAAGCGAAGGAGAAAAATATGTACAAACTTTGAAAAAATTGACATAATATGAAGTGGTCTTGCTGCATGACAGGAACTGTTTCACTTATACCATAGAAATTGATCTTCGACTGAAAAGTTGGTTGATTTATCCAACCTCAAGGATTATGGGTTCTACGGAACCAAGTTTAAAAAAAATTCAAATCAATAGGAGATATAGGATTTTAATTATTTTGAAGAAAATAGAAGAGAATAACGTGAAGTATACGTCGGCTCTAAGAACATATTAGAGAATTTCTTGTTGACATGAAAACAAGCAGCTAGAGCGAGCACGATGAATGCTAACCTCTTCGCATTGATTTCTCGTAGCTTTTTCGTAAGAAAAGAGAACACTTATAGTGATGTTGAAAGTGACTCTTGTAGTTTAACACAGCCGTTCTTTTTTTCTTTGATCCTAGATCAAGGAGAAAAGCGAAGGTGAAAAAGATACACAACCACTTCCCTCAGTGTTGTGTACTTCGCGGATTTTTTCGAATGTTTATTCCAAAATGATCGAAGTTGTAGAAGACTGGATGGAGCTTTTCACCGACCAAATCATAACGGAGGAGGAGTTGGAGGACGTTTTTAAAGCGTATTTAAGATCCTTGTCACCAAAACGAACGAGCACCTCGTTTTAGGAGCTGCTTGTACGGCCAATTCAATTAAGAGACGATTCCAGAAGAGGATGTCCGTCCCAACTTCCGTTTCCTCCGGGAAGACTTCCCGAAGTTAATGAGAGGATTGAATATTCCCAATGAAATACGCATACCTGAACGCGGGTACGTGTTCCAGGGATTTTGATGAATATTTTCGGTACATAGTCCACTTTTTTCCAAAATGATCGAAGTTGTAGAAGAATGGATGGAGCTTTTCACGGACCACGTCATAACGGAGGAGGAGTTGGAGGATGGTTTTAAAGCGTATTTAAGATCCTTGTCACCAAAACGAACGAGCACCTCGTTTTAGGAGCTGCTTGTACGGCCAATTCAATTAAGAGACGATTCCAGAAGAGGATGGCCGTCCCAACTTCCGTTTCCTCCGGGAAGACTTCCCGAAGTTAATGAGAGGATTGAATATTCCCAATGAAATACGCATACCTGAACGCGGGTATCGTGTTCCGGGGATTTTGATGAATATTTTCGGTGCATAGTCCACTCTCTCCTTCGCGTTCCTTGGTGTATAAGGTTTTGCCCCGTGGCTCCTCGTGGTTTCAGCAATTTCAGCCCATCGGTGAGGCAAAGCTAAGGGGTTGTTTGCTAGGATTTCCTTCAGAAGAAGGGACATCCTCACCCGCTGAAAATCTTATTACGCTTCTTGTAGTAGTAGATGGCACCTGGAAGAAACGGCAACTATGTATTAAAACCAGTCACACTAGGCACCTACTTACCTACCTGATTCTTACAAATTATCAGATATGTATCATTAATAGTATATTCATACTCCGTCATAACTCCCAGTAGACAATTTTCAGAATATAACATGAAATAAGAAAGAACGACCACTTACCTCAACTTCATACGAAAATGATTCAGTGCTATTGTTAAGTTTCTCAACTGTTCATTATGTCTTTTGTGGTGCTGAATCCAAATTCCAACTTTGCCGCACTGTACGAGCCGTCTTGTTCTCGATTCTTTCCTATTACTACTATTCTACTGATATCTGTTGTTACTATTACAATCGACTAGTACGTTCAAGGTTTCACACTACAATAATATTTATTCATATGATAACTTCAGATATAAAACTATATTAACACCAGATGATTTAGAATTTTGATCGGAGTGAAATCAACAAAACATAATTTCTATGAACATAAATTCGAACTGCACATTCCAAATATTACGAATGTAATAAAATTTAATTCGCATTCGCTACACGAGTGACACATCATTCTTAAAATTCAACAAATTTACTAAAATTAGGTTCATTTGGCGTTTATTGCGAATATAAAATGCATATGAATATATGAAATTAGGTTTGTCCGGTAATTTTCAAATTTTCGAGAAAGCAGAATTCAAATTTCACCACGCTCAAATTCCAAAATAGGCAGAACTTGTCAAAAATTCTAAGAAAATTATCAACATTTTCGAGGGAATGATGCAGTTGGATGCACTTACAGAAAAGCTTTAGAAGAAGCCAACAGATGAACACAAAGGCATCTGTAGAATTTGGCGAAGGTGTCGAAATAGAGAAAATATAAACCCATAACGAGTTTTTTTAATATCAAGGAAATAATTAAAGTAGCAAGCAATTCCAGGGAGGCTATTTATTAGCCATAATGCGATGGAATTCAGAAGCATCGACAAAGACCTTTAAAATTGAAAAGATGCGTTTTGCCAGGATTGTGAAGACAGGCAAACTGATCAGCACTAACGCATATATGTGAGACCAAATTTGTTCAGTAAACATTGGAAAGCAAAATACCAGTCGAAATCACCAATCACTAAAAACATACCATTATGTACGTACAATTTAAAAGTAGTAGTACCTTGAAGAGACACAAAACATCTACTTTACTTCTTCGGAAATGAATAATCCTAGATTAAAACGAGATCATATTTCATTCATTCCTTTATTTTTTATAATATGGGCAGATCCCATTTGCATACATAGCGCCCCATTACATTGAACAATATTGAGATAATGAGTCATTAGGGACTGGTGATGGATGCAATTCGAAATATCAAAAATATTATAAGAAAACATTGCAAGAGTCAGAGAAGAATAATGAATGTGTGTTATAAAGTTATTGGCATAATTGATGAGAAGGGCCAAATGAACTGCAGTTGATATGACAAGAGTTCTTAAAGTGGTGGTGGGAAGCAAATGAAATAGTCCAGTTCCGGATTCATTTTGATGAGTAGATACGCCATTCGAGGGAGCCCATGCAGGGTACATCGTTCCTTGCGACGAAAAACGGGAGTAAAGTCTGCAAAACAGTAAAGTTCGCATAAAATATTTCTTTTCCCTCAATTTCAATGAAGCCATATAGATTCCCCTTGATGGAACCGGCGAAGAACATTACATGCTAGATAAATTTTTCAATAATAGCGCAAAAATAGTCCGAAAATAGACACAAAAACAAGTAGTAAGAAAATTTTAGGTAAGTTTTCCTCCTAGTCACCAAAGTTTTTAGTGTGAAAAACATGTATAGGTGAACAAATACATGTAAATAAACAGCACATAAGCATAGATAGGTCCTCACAATAAAACTATTACCCCGATTATTGGGTATACTTGAAAAAGAAAAACCACATAATGTGTAAGTGTAGGCCGGAAAGCACATGAAAAAATGTTTATTGAAAAATAGTATACATATATCATCACTGGAGGAAAGTTGGTATATTTCTTTCTTTGTTAATAAATAGCAAGTTGAATACTCAGAATGTAAATACACAGACGCATTTTTCTCAACTATTAAGGATCTAGAATCATGGGTCGCGCTCGGTTGTAGCTAATTTGTGTTCTAATCGCTTCTCCATATCTGTATGGACGGTATGAGCGGGTGAATGCGGTAGATTTATGAGCACCATGAGGTGGGTACGGCGTTCCTTCGAGGCATGAATATATGTTTTTTTCTAGGTCATATTTTCGTGTTAATACCACTGCTTTTCCTACGCATATTTAATTACATATCCTCTTGACTTTTCGTACGTACTTAGATAATGATATTATTAAGGCAATAAATATTTGAATAGATAGGAGCTCAAATCGAGAAATATAAACATGCGTATATAATTATAGAAGTATAGGTTGTGGCAACTCGAAATAGGACACGCCGAGGAGTCTGGACGGGCCTTATGACGTACGCAAGCCAACTAAAACTACGATCATACTCAATTGAAAAAATAATAAACCTTTGTGAAATAATTTGCAGCGTTTTTCGTCTCTTGTCCCAGAGAGGCTTCCTATCAAATTTTGACGTCCAACGGAAAATAGGAGACATTCGAGCATGATTTTGCCATCATTATGATTGACATTACGGCTCCAGGTCAGCTGATCTTCACCCAAGTCAGCGAGGCACAAGTTCTGACGTGGTAATACATCATACCAAAATCTGGTCCGAATCGGAACAGCGGATTCGGAGTAGTGAGCTCAAAATATTGTCCATAAATAACCGTATAGTTATATAAAGAAACCTGAATATGAATAACTATTGTAATCGTGTTCTACACCCTCTAAAACACAGAGAAAATGCATCCCCACTCCCAAGTGCCGCCGTCTGTGATACTCCCTTATCTACAACAAATTAGGTAAAATAAACTGATACCTCATCGATCCGTATCATAAAAAGTTGATGGGCGTCCTGAATATTATCCTCTAAATAACATTACATTTCAACGTTAGGTTATAATTCAATTAGGTTTTATAACAGAAAGGAACACGCTGGAACAGCTAATATAAAAATCATATTGCAGTGGTAGAAATCACGGACACTTTATCGGTGAATGAATCTGTAAATATTATCGAAGACACCATCGAAAGTGAGAAGTTGAGAATACAAGCAACGGTAATAATGTATACTCAGTACAGGACTAATAGCGACTAATAATTAGCGCGTCGTCGAAAATGTTCTGAGATCATTCGTTTTTGACTCGCTGAATCGATCCCGTCTATTCCCACCTAGGATCACCAATTTGTGAAGATTTGAAAGTTTTTCGACGTTGGAGCTATGATAATGAATCGGGCATTACCTCACAATTCATTATGGAGGGGATTTTAGTATTCATGCCGATTTATTCATTTTTAATGATAAATAGAAAGAGCACTTCCTACAATATAGGATACATATACTAGGTTCACGATTTATAAAAAACTAGAAAGTCATCAAATAGACATAAATATAGATATATACAAATAAATATAGGAGTTTCCTGATTCCATCGCTGTTTTCAGCCCCATTTGTATCCCAAAATCAGTATTTTCTGTATCAGTATTATTTTTAAAACTCAAACTCAATGTCGCATGTTTGAACTGGCCTAGTGCTTTCGCCTTAACCACTTCCAAGGAATGTCACAGGTGACTACGACATGCATCGGATGCACGTCACCAACGAGAAGAAATACAAGGAATTCGGCCCAATCGTCCGAGAAGAGGTGGTCCCCGGCGTTTTCATTGTCAGCGTTTTCAGTCCCGATGACATAGAGAAGGTTTACAAGGCGGAAGGGAAGTTCCCAGCACGCAGAAGTCATTTGGCGGTGCAACACTACAGGCTTTCCCGACCTCACATCTACAACAGTGGAGGGCTACTACCAACGTAAGTTTTTGAAATCAACTACTTGAAAAGAAAATCTAGAGAGAAAAAATTCAATTAAAAAAAGTCTGAAACGTTGTGTGGGCAGTATAGCTTCCTCACATATCGTAATATGGAATTATAGCATTAGTTAAGGGTGCGAGTCGAAATAAATGAATGAAAAATGGTATACAAGTGTACTGATAGATGATGTGAAATCACAGTTAAAGGAAAATGAAGTTTCGCATGCGCGCAAGTCTACAACTAATTCAATGTCTACAATTAATAATAGACCGTTTTGGAGCTAACCCACACAATCCCTGAAATTATTTTAAAAAATCAGTCAATTAGTCTCGGAGATTTGCCTGCATAAATCAATTTTAGCTCTACGCATGCGCAATAGTTCCCATCTTACCATTAGTCAGACGGTTCTTTATTTTTAATTATTATTTTATTTTTATTTTTTTCCAAGAATATAGCCGCCTAGTTTGATGTTATTTCTTCTTTTGTGTCTAGACAATATCCCAAAAAAGGGACTGTAATGTTATCCACACCATATTAAAATTCACAAAAACATCGGTAACAATAATGTATCAATCATAACAATGTTTTAAATAAACTTGAAAAGATTCTACAGCGGCTTCCAATATATTTCCTGAGAGAAATAGTAAATTGAGATGGAGCATAGTAAAATTTCAAAATCAGTCACTTCGGTAATGAGAAAATGATACTCGATAGAAGATTTGTGAACAATGATAGTGAAGAGTCCTACCTACAGCCTAACATGCACATTCCCAGAAAATTTCAACATAATCAAATAAAAACCCTTGGAAACTAAGCAAGGGGAAAAAAATGTATTTCAAATTTGAGCATGCGCAGCAGTTACCCAAAATGAAATCGTGTTGAATTTATACGGGGATGATTACATCGTCCTGTCTCATCTATTCTCCAAATTCGACATCTTCCTGAAAGTGAAACAATGAAAGTCCGTTATTACTAAGCAGCATTTAACCAAATCCATAATAAATTACACAAAGGTTTATTATTTCTCTATTGGATTGCCCTTCTACTGAGAACACCTGTCTGTAATTATTAAACGAAGTCTATATACGTTTTCTGAATGTATCTACAACTTTCCTAGTATTTGCCACAAGCTGGTCCATCTACAAGTGAAAATCAATGGAAACTCCTACTTTTACTGGTTCCTCATCTCCATAGACATTACTTATTCTAACGATCTGAGATCTAGATGTTAGGTAACTCTCAAACCATTTGTTGCAGTTTCCTCTTATTCCAGCATTTTCTAGTGTTTGACATTTTCATGTCTTTGCCCTGGCACATTGCACAAACGAATTCCTGTGAAAACGCTTGCATACAAGTCTGCAACGCATTAGGACATTTCATGTCTTTCCCCTCCCTCCTTCTTCCCTTCAATCTTCTAGCAATCTTGTCTTCCTCTGTGAATTACATTTTTTTTTTTTTTTCAATGTAAAGAAAACAAAAATTAAACTCGATTCCTGGGGGGATTCGTTGGCCCTCATCAAGACAGGCAGGGCTATGTCCGAGACAGGGTTGCAGGCTGGGTGGACAATGTGTCCAAAATGGCCTCCGCAGCCCACAAGAGCCCTCAAGCCGTCCACACAGCTTTCACAAACAGAAGGAATGGTCTTTCATTCATCGAATCAAGGCTGTGAGGAGGAGTTTGTACCATGAGAGACACAATACGGGCAGAGCTCATCCCAGCCATCTTCGGGAGAGATTTGACGAGATTGTGGAGATCCTCACACTTCCTGCACGGCTGGGTGGAATGGCCATAGAGGATCCAGTGGAGACCGCCGCAACGGCATTCCAGGTATCTGGTTGAAGCCATCTACCCCCCTCCAACTCTACAGACATGAAGAGCAGGCGGAGAGAGTCCTTCAGGAAGCCCGCAGCGAACGGAGGCAGGAACAGCAGCAAGAGGGGATCAGCTGCTGTCAGAAGTGTCACAAAGACGACAGCAAACCATCCTACGGACCAGGGAAGCCTCCCAATGGTTGACAGTGATACCACTTGAGGACTGCGATCTCTCGGGTCACAGTTTCAGGATGCATTGGCCCTTCGGTATGACCTGGAACTGGCCGCTTTGCCAAGCACCTGCGATGGCTGTGGGGAAGTCATGGACGTCAACCATGCCCTAAACTGCAAAAAAGGAGGGCTGGTAAAAAGGGGACACGACGTCATCCGTGACGTGTGTGCAAGCATGGCGGAGGTGGCCTGGGGCGGGGTGCACACAGAGCCTGTCCTCCGAAAGGGGCAGAAGGGAGCCCAACCCTTGTTGCAGACCTGGCGGTTCACGGGGTGTGGCATAGGGAAAGACTAGCGTTTTTCGACAACCGCGTTGTAAACGCACACGCTGTCTCCTATGCCCACCTCGATTGGCCGCAGGTAGCCCAAAACGCAGAGGCGGCTAAACATGCTAAATATACATGAGGGCATCATTCTAGTATGTGCGACGGGGCGCTAGGGAAGGAGTTTCAGTTCCAAAAGCAAAAGTGAGGAGGATTGCGGAGAAGTGGGCACGCCCATACTCACAGGTGGCAGCCTGGATTCGCGTCAAAACCCAGTTCGTAATCATTGGCGAGGAGACTACAAGGAGAAAGTTCCGCTGCCTAGGAGTCGAAGATGGGGCAGGGCTTCAATTCTGGGACGACTAGAGGCCACCTCAAAACCAGAGAGAATGTTTTGCGGCGCGAAATTGTATCCAAAGTCTCTCTATAGACGACCTTTTGAAAGTAAGCTGGTGATCGGCTCTTCTTCTCTCTTCTTGGAGCCAGCTGTTTTTAATGGTCAACAATGATTATCAGATGTAACTAGTTGATATAGTATCAAAATAATTCACAATAAAGTTAGTTTAGTTTTACATTATTTACATCCATACATATATCGTCGTGGGTAGTAAAAGAACGGTATGTTATATGTTCTACATGACAGTACATTAACCCCACTAACCATTGATTGCGTAGACAACAATCAACTATTTTCATATTTTGATGCTTGGGTAGCATTGATTACCTAGGTAACACTCAACTGTTTTCAAATTTGGATGCATGAGTGAATACTTCCATATACTTCAAGATTTCGGTGTTCCACAATGGCTACGAAAAAGATAACCAAAAAAACTTTAAAACGAGATTTCGATATCTCACACCCTCCTGGTTCCGCCGAAACTTCTGAACCGACTCCAAACACAGAAACATTCGAGACGGACATCTCACACCCTAAGTCTCCTCCTGATTCCGCCACAACTGTCGAACCGGCTTCAAAGAAAGAAAAATTCGAGACGGATGATGATTCCTCCCTCTTCTTAGATGCCACTCTCTCATCGAATTGGGTAGATAAGAAGGTGAGTTTTCCGATGGGAATATAAGTATTACATAGAACAGTTCGTTGACTCAATAATGACTTGCTGTGTTCTTCACCATAACCTGTGTTGAATTGCTAGCATGTGTCGTGTTACAGCCGTCCAATACCCCTAACAACACAGGTGGACGTTGACCAATTATCCTCTTTTACAGCTTGTCAAGACGTCACTTCTGGATACCACTATAATGCATTTAGAGGTGGAGAGAGATAGAGCAGCGGCGATGGCTTCGAAGCACCAAGCGAACATTATGAATGCGTGCCGAATTCTTACAGAGGAAAGACGCGCTAAAACAGTATGGACGGCGGCTCAGCGCTCCGCTGAAGATTTATTGGCCAAGTTGAAGGCAACTCGTCAATCTTAGCCGACTATTTTTTGTTTGATTACATTCTTCCCTTCCATCTTCTAGCAATCTTTTCTTCCTCAGTGAATCAAGACCCTGTACACCTTATTGTTCATGTCCTAAGGAGGCTACCAGCCAAATTTCAGCTTCCTAGGGTTGATAGGAAAGAAGTTAGCTTCAGGAGCCACTCAGTTGATCAAAACCCTCTGCACCTTATTGTTCACGTCCTAAGGAGGCTACCAGCCAAATTTCAGCTTCCTACGGTTGATAGGGAAGAAGTTAGCTTCAGGAGCCACTCTGCTGATCAAGACCCTGTACACCTTATTGTTCATGTCCTAAGGAGGCTACCAGCCAAATTTCAGCTTCCTAGGGTTGATAGGAAAGAAGTTAGCTTCAGGAGCCACTCAGTTGATCAAAACCCTCTGCACCTTATTGTTCACGTCCTAAGGAGTCTACCAGCCAAATCATAATAATCATATAGCCAAATTTCAGCTATAATCATACAGGTACCTCACTTCTACGAATCATAATAATCATTGAGCATATTTCGTTACGTAACGTAACGTGACATAACGAAAATTTGGTTGTGTGCCATAGCAAAGACATGAAATGTCAAAAAAATTTATTTACCACCCCCACAAACCCAACCAGTAATTTTCACCACTCTTGATAATAAGTTCTTGATGCACATGTAATCACACCAAATCTCACGACATTGAGAGAACCACGTAGGTATAACTTCGAAATGATAATTTTGGATCTAAGATCGTGAAATTACACCCACCCAAGCAGAAGTCAAGAATCTCATTTCTTACTGTCCAACCAATTGTTTGACAATGCAGCATTTAGGAATGCAATTATTTTTCATTCAAGTATTTTACTGATTTTCAAAAATAATCTTTGGATACGTTGTTAAAACCTGTCATTGTCACTGTAATGAACTGCATAGTGACAATTGTAAAGCATAATGAATTGAGATGTATTCAGGGAAATATCACTGTGGTGATATGTTAATCCATTTTACTTATTCATAGGAACGGAGAAGAATGGTGGCGGTTGAGATCTGCTTTCCAAAAATCCCTTAGCAAGATCCAGAGCGTTAGGGAGTTTCTGCCTGTTGGTGATGTCGTTGTGCAGGAATTCTTGGACAAGATCATCGGAAACGGGAGGGATGTGAAGGATTTCCAACCATTGGCGGCCCGATTGGGATTGGAACGTAAGGGTATTTCGAGATCGATTTAAAAATTGAAAAATTGCAAGTAAATTTCCATGAATTAGGAAAGTACAGGGCTGTTTTTGCTAGTCCAAGACCAAATTGTAGATCACAGTGTACTACCTACATACCTACATCCTGCCAAAAAATAACTCAACAAAATTATACGCCACGACATTCGGAGTGGCTTCGTCCCGTATTTGAAAGAACTTGAATCTGAACGAAATAAGCTACAGAGCTCACGCAGCTGATTAAAGTGGTTCATAAAGTCGCAATTACACTCAACCATACCAAGAGAGGTGCTGTTCTAAATTTCAGTTGTTCAAGTGGATTAGGAACCAAACTAGCTATAATAAAAGAGGGGACGACTACAGTTGGTTCTCCTATAGTTAAAATTAATCTACAACACACCCTGACAGTCTCAGTTCAAATTTACAGTTTATAATAAATATATATATATATATATATATATATATATATATGGGATGAAAAAGAAATTAGCTACAGATTTCATTCTGCTGATTACGGTGGTTCCCCAAGTTCTAATCATACTCAACCACAAATGCAGAGACCCAGATCAAAAGAGTTGACAAGGAACAAAGGACTTCAGAGCTCACTCTGCTGATAAAGATGGTTCTTTGCAATTATAATCTGTACCTGCAGTGGCGAGAACCGTTTTAAATCTTTTGAACAGGAACAAAATTAGTTATTCATAGAGGCACTGAAGACAGCGAAGCCTGTTTGCTGCTCTCACTCTTCCTATCCTAGCTGTGGAACCATCAATACATTTGAACAAATTTTTTTTTAGTACAGCCAGAATACCAATAGAATGATCATATAATAAAGTCAAAAGTAACAAGGGCAGCTCAACTTGCATCATACGGCAGGTACCTATGTCAACATTACGCTTACGAATAAATATACATGTTTGGGGAAGGGGGGGGGGGGGGGACCTTCCCTGATAAAATCATCATGGCTTAAAGGGTCGAGAAGTTGTGTTAGTCGATTGGTGGAGTAAAATTCTCTTCAGCAAACAATAGTTTGCAAGCTGTTATAACAGGGAAAACTTAAGCAAGATTGTGTAAGGAAATGAAGAAGGTGTGATGACGAAACAAAAAGCGAGTTTCCTCTAAAGAAGTGGCTTTTTAAAATATTCGGAATGGCCTACATCTCGGGGCTGCCAACAGATGTAAAAATAATGAACAATCATAAAACAGTGGAAAGTAAACAAATATCTGCATAATTAAATTGCATTTAAAAACTAGGGACGCCCGAAGGAAGCTCATATCATAAAGCACATTACTTACCGGAAGGATATCATAAAGCGTAGAATAGAATATTCTGAAGTCTGGAAATATGAGTATTTTCATACTCATAAACAATCTCTTCTAATTGGAATTAATTTCATATAAATTTAATAATTTGCATCCTTCAATTTTTGCAAAATCAGTTTTATTGCATACAAGTTCTCACATGCAATATATAACATACAACTTCCAAATCATTCACAAAGCTCAATTATCTGTCTGTTTATCAAGATCAAAAGTAGGGTAGCTGTACCGGTAGTTGACACTGTAGGAGTAATTGACACTCAGAATTAAAAATCAAATAATAAGACTTTGGCGCCACATCTTGAAATCAAATTCGGTGGGCAGACAGAACAAAGCCTCCTTGATCAACTGTTAACAGCTCATTATTTTCGGGAAAATAAAGAGAGGTTAGGGTCGACTAAGTTGTGAGCAGTCCACGTTTTGTCAGTGAGGGGAGCTGTTCTGCTGTGGATGCCTTCAAGAACGTGAATTGATATCAAGGTTTCTAGCTAGTAAAACACGTTAGATGAGTCTAATTTTTGTTTTGTAGGCTTCTATTAGTTTTATCTTCATGACTAATCCATTGGGGTGGCTAATTTTCTGGTTATCAGACGGTTTTGGTAGGATGTCAACTATACCTACAGAATTTTTCATGGTAGGCAGTAGTTGTCACCCATGTCAACTACTACTACATGTTATAATTTCGAGATTTTAACTGGAATGAATTGCCAGTATTGTGCTGAATCGATCTGTATATGAAACATTGAAAAATTTTGTCAGGAAGTAGTAGTTGACAGGGGGGTGTCAACTACGAAAACTCATGTGTCAATTACTCCAACCCATAATTTCACTGGGTGTATTCCTGTTTGCAAATTTCAAAGCATGATTCTGCTTTGACTAATTCATGCAACGAATAATGCCTCCTCAAAAAGGGAAGATGTTTTCATATTCTGAAGAGCAAATGGAGGCAGCTATCCTCGACGTAGCTGCTGGTCTTCCAGTTGCAACTGCAGCAAAAAAACATAGTGTAGCAGCTTGCTCAACAAAGTCAGAGGGAAAACACCATTTGGAAGAAGCATGGGACCTAAATCTTTTTACCAAAAAGAGGAACAGTCAATTGTCAAATGGGTAATTTCCGCCTCCAGAGCAGGATTCCCTGTAACTCAGTCATAAGGAATCTAAAACGTTGTTGGTTTTCTAATTTTATGAAGAGAAATCAATCTGTTTCTTCTAGGATTTCAGAAAACTTGACCATCAGCAGAGGGACTGATTTCACAGGAAAATTTAAGCAATTGGTTCATGGAAGTTCATGATTATTTGAGAGAAATCGATTGTTTGGGTATACTGGATGAAGTGAAGCATCGCGAGTTTTCAATAGTGACGAAAGAGCGTTTTTTCTAAATCCCACAGGAAAAAAGGTCTTAGCTAACAAAGGGGATAAAACAGTTTGTCAGGTCGTGAACAGCAATGAAAAGGAATGCCTCACTGTTTTAATTACAGGCAATGCAGCAGGCTAACTGGCCCCTCC
Organism: Adelphocoris suturalis; assembly: GCA_030762985.1. NCBI lineage: Eukaryota > Metazoa > Arthropoda > Insecta > Hemiptera > Miridae > Adelphocoris > Adelphocoris suturalis. The sequence continues at coordinate 25,170,819 of CM061042.1, forward strand.
TTTAATTGTTTTTAAATATAAGAGGATACCAGCAGATCTTGCTACTTCCGTTCCTCGGGGTTTGGGTATAGGTAAATCAGATTCTGGTTGGATGACAGGTCCGCTATTTTACGAATTTACCAAAAACTTATTTTATCCTTGGGGCATTGATAACAAAATCCAACTCCCCATCATCCTCTTTGTTGATGGTCACTCGTCCCATCTCACTTTAGAAACGTGTTTCTTTTGCAAGGACCATGGTATCATTCTGATTGCTCTTTACCAAAATGCAAAGCACCTGATCCAACCCATGGATGTAGCTGTATTCAGGTCCCTTAAAGTATTATAGCCATAATAATAAAGTGTGGCAATATTCTAAAAATTAAGAATGTAGATTAGCTTTCAATTAGATAAATCCAAATTAAGAAATACATGTTATAATAAATGCATAGTAAAAAGACATGTTAGGAACCATAAATCACTAGGTAGGTATGTAATCAAACATTAGGGAGATAGGTATCAGTCAATATGAGTACTACTTTTTCTACTTTTCCTAAGAGTAGGATCTTCCATATTACTGAATTTCCAGTTGTGGACTTCCGTTTTCCAATGTTGGAAAACGGAAGTCCACAACTGGAAATTCAGTAATATGGAAGATCCTACTCTTAGGAAAAGTAGAAAAAGTAGTACTCATATTGACTGATACCTATCTTCCTAATGTTTGATTACATACCTACCTAGTGATTTATGGTTCCTAACATGTCTTTTTACTATGCATTTATTATAACATGTATTTCTTAATTTGGATTTATCTAATTGAAAGCTAATCTACATTCTTAATTTTTAGAATATTGCCACACTTTATTATTATGGCTATAATACTTAACGATTCCTATTCTTGAGTCATTACTATAAAAGTTAACGTATCTACATTTGATATTTCTGCACTTTGTTGAAATAAAAAGATCTTACCAAAAGTAGTTGATGAAAATCATGCCCATTCTGTCCAATTCCAAGAACTGTCAACTACTGGTGTAATGGATGTCAACTAATCCAGCATCTCAAAATTTTGGTGTCAACTAACGCCTCATTTTAGGCCTCTACAAAAAGTAATATTTTACCTTCTGTAATCAATCAAAAGTATTTTTTTAAAGAGCAAAATGCTCAGCTGATTCTGGAGAAAATGTAAAGCTCAAATATGAATGATATCGCAGTTAACTGAGCGTGTTGATTACATTTTTACGACTTCCGTACCCTATAGTGTCAACTACCGGTACAGTTACCCTACATTCAGTAATTTCTACACCATTATTTTCATTTTTATATTCTATGAAAGTGATGATTGGCGTCGTAGAGTAGAGAAAGAAAGACCGGGGAGGCCTCGGGTAGAATCGGGATCGTTCGGGACAGTTCGGATTATGACTGACGCTCGGGCCATGACGATTTTCATGGGGAGACTCCCCGAGTGGCGAGTGTTCCTAGCAGGGGAGGGGGAGCGTCCGTATAAAAGCTTCGCTTCAAAAAATCAACTCAGTTCGAAGGTGAAAACTTGCTTAACTCAATACAAAAGTAAAAACAATCGTCCTAAACTTAATTTAAAATTGAAGCATTGCCGAACTCAACATAAAATTTGAAACATAACACTGGAGAAGATATTTCTCATTCATAGGAATTCAAATCAATCAGCAATAAAGATTAGATAAATCTCCAAAATACAATTTCAGAAAAGAAAACTAATCAAAAATTAAATTCAAGAACCAACATCGCTCTGTAGCGCCAAGCTAATTTAGTACGTGGCTAATTTAGGCCACCCTTCTCCACTCCATCCCTTACCGTATCATCCCGAGAAAGCTGGCTTACCTTATGAAACAATTCAAAACTCACTCAAAACTGGACACTTGCACAAAAAATGGTGGGTACCTTGACGTTCATGGGCACAACATAACGAGCATTCCTCAGACCGCTCCGTGACGTAGGGCTTCCCGTTGAGATGCATACAACGCAGAAACACACCTTACACCGTAGTTTCCGCAAAATTCTAATAGCATCGAAAAACGGTGGTTTGTCACTTAATTTTCGAATATTCAAGTAATTTCTTGTTGGCCTCGGTTCAACTCATTGTAAGATTAAAAAGCTCCATCATCTTTTCAATCCATCCACAATCTTCAAAAGCAGCAAGTTCGAGTGTACTGTGCAACGAATACTTACGTGATTAAGTACCTAAATGAGACACTAACCAGGGGGCCCAACTAATCATTGGGGTGAGGAATACTGTAGATATTTAGTTACACCACAACTCCTTAAGTCCACCATTAAAATCGATCATACGTAGATAACTATGGAAGTGAACAATATTAAATACATTTTATGAGGTGCTTCAATTGTTTATAACATGTTATTAAGTGTTTGCCAAGTCTTGCATATTCAACATTCAATGAGTGAGAACGATGATTTCATGATGTACTATAGTGAAATGACACCCGAACATAAATTAAGAATCTTATTTCCTATTATATGAACATTAGGTTAAAAATATTTTGGGGCTGCAATAATCCTCATTGAAGTATTGTATTGATACTCAAGAATATTCTTAGGAAACGTTGTTAGAACCTGCTTGTTAATGTCATTGTAAAGAACTGCACACTGATGTCTTTAAAAAAATCATTTTGACAATTGTGATACATCATGAATTGAGATGTATTCAGGCAACCATTACCGTGTTATATTTCGATCCATTTCATTCGTGGGACCGAAGTTGGCGGATGAGATCTACTTTCCGAAAAATCATTACTACCTCCGTACCACGTGAAATAAATTCCTAAATTAATAGTTCAATAAGAACCAAATTAGTAATAATGCTCACTCTGGTGAATGGATTGGTTCCTCAAGATGTTTTTATATTTTACCATACAAGAAAGGCCCCGCGTACCTTCAGTTGCACACTCATCAAAGATGCTGAATTGAGTTACTATTTATTATGCTGCTGAGAGTTGTTTCCCAACTTGGTAATACAGCAAAGTAGATAGTTTATCATGAACTAGATGATCCGGTGGACTTTGTCCCGCCCAACATATTATTCGTTCAGTCGTGGGTACAAATAACGATCAATTATTCATTAGAATTTATTATGTAATTGAAGCGAAGAAAAGATTGCATATAAATAATAAAGTAGTACGTATAAAGGGTGAATACGGGTATTTTAATTAGTTTCTGTCGATGTACTGCCCAACCTTATGGAGACGTTGAAATACGTCGGACACTTCAAGTCATGGTTCATGTCAAGAGACCATCATTTTACTCGTTTCTCGATGTTCTAGAGAGGCTCCTTATCTATTTTCACATTCTTAGGATCAATAGGAGGGAATTAAGATGAGTCAGCTTATCTAGTTGGTACTCGTCATTGCATTCGACTCTCAATGCCCTAGGAAGGCTCCCTGTCAAATTTCACATTCCTAGGGTGTAAAGGAGAGAATAACTCACTCAGCTGATCTGGGCCGTAGACTTAATCAAGTTGAAGTCCCGCAGAAGCTACATGATAATTCCAGCTTCATAGGAAATAGCTTTAGAAGCTACTTAGCTAATGGGCCCTAGGCATCGTCGTAGCTAATCAAGTCCTAATTCTCCCTACCTACCTTTCAAACTGCCTTTATTTTCTGTCTGCGAAATAGATCATAGATCGCTTAAATTTGATTGAAAAGAACATATGACTGGCCTTGGAAACCATAAACCATGTTCCTAAGGAAGAACGGGTTTTCGATGAAGGAGGAAGTTTAGAGGATTTTACTGTAGCCTATGTCTATTCCGGTACTTGCAACTGATGAAAATCGGTTCAGCCGATCTTGAGTTATAAGCATTGTAAATAAAACGACTTTTTTTATATATATATACATGTAGTTGAGCTTTTCCGGATATAGGAAGTTAAGGGGAGTTTTTTGGATTTCAAAGTAGCCGTTTTAACGTTAAATGCCCATCATTTGGGATAAAGACCAAAGTCGAAATCGGTCAGGCGCCACTTCCTGCAGTTGTCTTGTATGTTTTCTTGACTTTTAGCGAGAAGTTTGGTTACCATACCTTGTGTTGGCTCATGCTCGAACCTTGCAAAATCTTCTGACTCGCTGTAATTGGATTGCTTGGATTGTTTGAATGCTTTCTCATTTCTCGCTTACCGCTTTTTACTACAGATACATTTAATTTCTTCGTCACTACGATATCGCTTCTTGCCGTTAAGATCCCAAGAACCTCTCTCAGAGTATTGGGTGATCTTGCGATGCCACCTTCCAGTCAGCTCGACAGCTTTTCTTTCGGGCTGCGGATTCGGGCTACTGCTTCTGAGCTGTCAAAGCTCGTTTGTGGATTTGTGAATCTCTACCGCAGATTGAGCAAAGAATGTCGTTACGAACTCATTTCGAAACTATTCATATGGGAAGTTGCAGATAAGGTATCCATTGATACGCTATTTATTGATAGGATTGACCAAATATTTGCTAGTGGGGAATAAAAGTGATGGTTGGGGTAATGATAACCATGATCTAGTCGCACATACTTGTAATACCGAACTAAGGTGCTCATGTGTTTCCCTTGAAAAAGTGGAACACTATCGGTACTTGGGAGTAGTTGCGGTTGACGAGTTGTCATGGAAAAAGCATATTTAAACATCTTACACGCGAAGCTGAGGAAATTTCTTCATGTTTTTTATTATATTAGGAAAACTTTTAAGCCTGACAAGCTAAGACTATTGTATATGGCAATAGTCCAGTCTTTAACCCCCCAGCGTCCAATGTCACCTACAGGTGACGCTTTTTTGATGACGTTTAAGTACTGCTGGTAATGGTTTGGCTGCTTGATTAGCATATTTTCACCTCCTTCAAGTATCCATGAACACATAAAACCAACAAGAAGTCCGTTTTGAAACCTATGGATCAGGTTATGACATTCCTAAGTTTGTCTTATAACCATTTTCTGGCGCCTGCTGAGTTAGCTCTCGTTTTTCGTTCACCATGCCCAAAAAACGGTTTGTATTCCAACTGCTTTCACATTTTTGTGTAGTTAGATAGTTATGTGAACGAGATCTGTTGAAATATTCGTGAATATACCTAGGTTGGAAAGAAAAATGAGCTGTAAAAATGGAGTGTCACCCGCAGGTGACGTTGGGCACTGTAGCAACTTAGACGTTCATCCGTTGCATGGGCTCGGTATTGGCAATTCACATTCATTTCACGTGTTTTGGGTTACTGTTTTCAATGTTCAGTTCGTTATTCTCATTTTGTGGCATGACAAGTAGGATTTTCATGTGTTTTATGTGTACCTACGTTTCATTTCATATGTACCTACCTGTTTTGTGGAGTTTCATGTGTATTTCACCATAGTGAAAACCCTAACTTGCTGCAATAGCATACAGCAGATCAGAATCCTTTATTATACGATTTTCCCAACAATTATACGTATTTTCCCAATAATTGATAAAAAGCGAAGAGGAACGAATGTGATGCTGACTATTTGGAGGATGAAGACTCTCGCAGGTCTCCTCCGAGGTCCCTTCCAGCCCGGAAGAGCAGCATACTTCTCAACCAAAACTGACCAAAAAGCAGACTCGGACGATGGCTTACAAGAAAGGACCAAGGAAGAAGACCAAACGTGAAATCAATCGGCTGAACAATGAAGATTTGTTCATAAAAAGAGCTGGAAGAGGAGACAAACCTGAACATACTACTTACTGCCTACGATGGACCTGCCATGTCTATCATGGATGGACTTTTTATACTCCATACCATTTTCTACATATTGTTTCATTTTCAAATACGTATTTTAATTTATATTGTGTACATTCATAAGAATAAAACGTTTTCAGATCAGAAACCACCTGTTTGCTTCATTTGCCTTCTCATTTGCTCGGGTGTTCAATGTCACCTACAGGTGACGGTGTCATAATGGGAGGGGGGGAGGGGCGGAGGTGGTAAAAACACATTTATTGTTCTATTTAGAGCCTAAGTAGATGGAAAAATATGAAAATTTTGAAAATCCTCTGATAAGTCATCTTTGGGCGCTGGAGGATCAATTCAATATAGTGTCATAGCTTTGGGGGGGGGGGGGGGGGGGGGTGCTTATCCTTCTCATCTGGAACAAATCAATGTAGTTCAAAGGAAGATTTTAAAAATTATACTGAAAAGACCACATTGATACCCCAGCATGCAGTCGTATGAAGAGTTCAAGGTGTTTGCGCCCCGTCAACTTTTTATAAGATCTCTTTTGCTGTTGTTCCACGGGAACCCAAATATAATTGAGAGCGTTGATAACCATAACCATATGACTCGTTTTAGAGTGTTAGGTAATATTATCACGACAAGGCCTGCTCTCACGCTTACGACTAGGAGCCCTCATTATGTATTATATATTCTTCATAGATCCATTAAGGTTGAACACAAATCACCATTACAATATAGCCGAGCCGCTTACAAAAAGAAAATAGATAGTTGGTTGATAGGGATGGGACTTGCTGAATCGGAGAACGTTATTCGGTAACTGTAAGGTGCCAAAATGAAGTTTGCAATTATATGAATTATAATTATATGAATATGCTTGGCACTGCTCTTGTGGGGCACCTCGGGTATTTGCCTATTGCCTTGCAATAATGATGTTTAAGTTTTATATTACATATGTAAATTTATTATAATGATAGTGTAATGTTCCACTTCAAATAAAAGGAAAAAATAGGCGTATCGTTCTTATGCGCATCGGTTGTTCCGTAGACAGTGAAGTTGGAGAGATACTGCAATGACGAAGAGAAGTGTTTCTAAACCGATCTAAAACGTAAAATAAGGGTGACATTTTGACTTTTGCGTAAGAACAATCATAGGCGTAAAAAGGTTAGGTGGGTGAAAAAATGGAGAATAACAATATACTTCAATGTAACAAATACTTTCGTGGTAATTAAATATGTTATAATACATTGTGTTCGAGTAACTGTAAATCCTTGAACTCACATTCTTCTCATAAATGGGCCAGAAATAAACACACGAAAATGTATTTATTTTACGTCTTTGTCAATAAATATTGTTACATAGTTTATTTTCGTTGTAGCGGTTCGGAATGAATATTATGTTAAAAGGTTTCATCGATGAATCTTCATTGATCAAAACTAATGGTCTATCTGAAATAATTTTTCGTGCATATAGGGAAATCAGTAAGTGCCCCATTGCAGAGAAATCTATTTTCCTAAATTTCGAATTTATCTAGGATTTTTCGGACGTAGAACACAAACAAGTGTTGAGACCAACGAACTATTATACTACTGGAATGATAACGCACTCAGTTGGAAGCCTCCCTCCCGGGGTCCGGCAGAGATCTGCTCACTACCCCACGCTGCCATCCTTGTTTTCTCGCAAATTTCTAGTAATTGATTATCATTTGCCGTTCAAAGTCCATACTTAGCTTTTTTTGTTTATTTACAGTGAGACCATTACAATATACGTAATATACCTCATTGGCAGTATGTAGTGTGCATCACAATTATTAGAGAGTTTTTGTTCTTCCCGTAATTTTCTACCCGTGTACGTGAAAAGACTGAAATACCAACTGCGCATGCGCGAATCTTCACGTCAACGTGTAGAACTTCGCGTGTACGGGAAAAAGGCCTATCTACACGTGCACGGGAAAATGCATTCGTTGGAATTTCGGCCTACGGGTAGTCATCATAGCCTGACGCAAAGGTAACAACAGTTGCCAGTAATCAGTGTGACCAAGGTAACCGCAGTTACGCAGTTATCAGCAAAGGTAACTACAGTGTGGTTGCCAACAACACGTTGGTTGGTCAAGAAGTCGAGAGGTTAAAGTGAAGTGCTCCGCTACAAAATTCAGCCATTTAAGGTACCTAAGCAATAAATGTATTTATAATTATGTATTTATAAATAATTATAAAGCAATTAATTATTTAAATAAGAATAGGTTGTACGAAAAGAATACGAAACAGCTTCTGAAACACTTATAGAGACGTTAACGTGACGTTAGCGTTTAGTTTTTCACGTATACGTGTAGAAATACGCGTAAAAATCACGTGAAGAGCTAGCATCTCCAGCTGCTTGCTCTAGACGCTGCTCTACACGTCAACGGGAGAAAATCTTACTGGAAGAACAAAAACTCTCTATTAACTTATTCTAGGCTGACGTCATGGCGACAGTCCTCAGTTGTACAGTTCAGTAAGGTTGTACCAATTGAAACTTAGCAACTTATCACTATATCACTGATCTATATTGTCACAAATATATCTTGGTCTGGAAAGGCGACTTGAGGATGGTGAATGAAAACTATTGACTACTAGGGGATTGAAATGCTGATCATAATGAAGTTGGAATTTGGTCGATTGTCGGGTGAGGAATTCCTTGGGAGATTAAAATTGTAAATCGTGATATATTGTTTCATTTCGCACGAAGGGTGTGGTGCGTGGACTATTTGTCTTTGCAACATGGCGTTTTGCTGCTGCTCGAGCCTTCTAAATTGTGATTTGGAGCAGGTTGCCCATACTTCTAGTCCATATGTCCAGACAGGTGGTATCAGTGTTTTGTAAATCAGCATACGGTTGAAAAATGAGACATGTGGAGAGTTCAATAATGATCGTAGTTGGTGGGAGCGAGTTCTTAATATTTTTATAAGTTCAGAGACGTGTGCGTTGAATGTGAGGCGCTGATCCAGAATTACTCCTAAATATCGGTGAGATTTCGAATTTGGTATTGGTTGTCGGAGGTAATTGAGGGTAGGTTCAGTGAACTGTATTTTGTTTGTGTAGGTGACTGAATTTGACTTTGAAGAATTGATTTTTTATTTCCATTTCGAGCACCATTGGCCCAATTTTTCCAGTAGACCCTGTAGCCTTCGAGAAACCGTTTCAGAATCTTCTCCGCTCACAGCATAGACCAAATCGTCCGCATATAAGCCGGAGTAGTCTGGAGAGTCAGGAAGTGGCATGTCGTGGCAGTACAGACTGTATAAATACGGCGCCAATACGCTGCCTTGAGGGACGCTATCGTGGATAGGTCGGCTATCCGATGAAGCATGTTGGATTGAAACAACAAATGATCTCCCTCTCAAGTAATGTTGTAGCAGCGATTGAAGGTTGTTCCATATTTAGCTTAAAATGAATCGCAAAGCGTCGAAAATGTTTAATATAGCTGGAACCATGGTTCTTTTGTTGTACTCACAATACTGAATCAGCCTATACCTTATCAATAGGTTTTACGTTATATGTTCTTTCTATTCATGTGATACTCAACACTAGAACTATTAATTTGTATTTGTAAATCCTCCCCAAACTAAAATGAAATTCTAATCGATTTCAGTTACCTGGACAGCCATGTTTGGGGAAAGACTGGCCAAATTCCTTCCGCCCAACTGCAAATCTCCAGATGACATCCCAACTAGCCTCATGGTAGCGGCAGAGTCAGCTAATTTCTGCATCCTGACCACCGACAATACAGAACAAATTTGGAAAAAGTGGAAGACACCTACCTATAAACGGATCGAGAAACACCTATCTTACATAGAAAGGTGACTATTATTCTTAGTAACAGTATCTAATTCAATATAGGAATAATACAGGCAATATGAAATATAGCGTTCTACCTACATTTATGTTGATTTTAATACGGAAAAGCACTTTATAAAATAGCTCAACATACAGTCACTGCCACAACAGTCTTCAGATAAAAGTAGATCAATCGATGTTTAATATAATTGGTGTTGATGAGGGGATGGTATTATAGCAGTATATACTTAACAATACTCAGGGCAACTCAGAAATATGTGCAGAACACCTAAATATAGGCGAATCGAGAAACATCGAAGAATTTAGTCAATGGGCTCATCATTCGATAACAGTAACAATCGATAAATAAAACATCATATTAATGGCCACTTAATTGATTATTTTAATTTAACTCATATAATTAGCATTCAATATATTACGAGTTATAGCGTACCTTAGGTTTCGAATAGCGTAATCTTAATGAACATTCGAAAAACATGGATGACAAAGGAATGTGCGAATTCTGCTTTCGTCCCATCATCATACATTTAAGAATACAATTTAAATTCATAGATCTTCAAGTATAGGTTCATGAACATACATCAAAGTACGAGTACCCATCATAAATGAAAACTTGAGACGTTATGAATATTACAGGAATGAGACATGCGATTGCATAGTTGCAAATGATTGGAAATTTATAGGAGACCACCTGGGGACTGGTCGGCATACATTGAGAAAATTACACCATGACCGAATTGTAATTTTGCGGTAAATTTTAGCAAAACAACGAAAATACAAAACAGTACTTGGTAGGTAGATTAATCTTTTAGCGAATTTTCGTAAAAAATGGAGCTAATGCAATGGTTGGAAAAATTTTAAAAATCACAATTTTTGAAAAAAATTTTCCAATGAAATTCGTTCTGAGGTATTCTGAAACAATTCCTGAAGTTCACGCTCTTTCATATGTGAATATTATGCATACATGTGTCACTCGAGACGATAACTCTCCTTAGGATTGAGATATTTAAAAAATACCGTTCTTGCGCCAAAAACTCAAGCTCTCCAAATGAAAGGATGAATCCGTCGGCTAGCACTGTTTGCGCAAATTAGATTGGTTACATTTCAAAAAAGTGCTCAAAAACATCACTAAAAACGGCCAAAAATGGTTAAATTCATTATTTATAGCAGGAGTTTAGTCAAAACAAAGTTATCACAGGACATAGAAAACGTTTTGCACAAAATTATAGTGAAAAAGTCCAGTCATGCAGCATGACCCCATGAGCGAATTTTTGAATAAATTTTCGACATTTCAGTCGCTATTGATCGTGTTGAGAAATTTTAGTTTAAGATTTTGATAGACAAACATGGAATCAAATTATTAACACACGCACAGAAAATCATCAGGTACATTTTTTTTTTTTTTTTTTTTAAAGCACCTACTACCTAAGTTTTCCATGGTTCTAGGATTGGTTATACAGGGATACTTCCATAAGAGTTCAATCTGAATTTGGACAATGTTTCATGCAAATATTACCGATTTTTACAACTAGCGAACGGCATTATTTCGATTTTTAACTGATTTTTCAACTTTGAAATTTTTGAAAGCTTGATACATATTCTTATAGGAAATTTTACGCTGATTCCGAATATACCACATGTTAGTATGCTGAAAAAATTATTTCGCACAACAAATCGCAAAAAACAGGCTATTTTGAAATTTTTGACTACATTTTTGAAAATTTCAACCCGAAGATGTAATCCGATCATGCTGGCCAACGAACTTGAACTTTCGTTTTGTGTCCTTAACATTTTAAAAAAGTTTCTAGCTGTTTGAAGTTTCTAGCTCATACATTCTACGGACAGTTATCGTCTGATTTCTGCATAAAATGTACAAATTTTGAGGCGAGAGCAATAGCTTAATTTTCTTCAAAAATTCGCTAAAACGTACTTAATTTCATAAATATTTGTCAAAAAATTTGAAAAACTGAAAAAAGCAGTAAATCCAAAGTCTTTTTTGAATCTAAAATTTCATCTAGTATGAGTTGTTTGCCATAAAATTGGTTCTCAACAATCACTTTGTACTTAAATTGCTCAAATATCGATACAATTCAATATATTTGAGTTCACATTCAATTTTCTGCAACCAATTCTCTGCTGAATCGTCCTTTGCACCACATCATCCCTCGCTCTACGAATCTCCTCCTGAACATCCATCCAGATTTTGATTCTTTCACGAACTCTTTAAATTCTCTCAAATCACTTATTATTACGTCCCCGGTATTGTTTTGATATCATACACTAAATCTCTGTTGCTGATTCAATTTTTTTCTTGTTTGTTATCTTATATTTTCATTATGACATGTAAATTATGAACCGATCATAGGGTATTATGATTTACGTTAATTGGGCTTGCCCCGTATTCAAATAAATAAATAAAAATAAAAAATATTATAATCGGACAGGTAATTATTTATGAAAATTCGCTCGTTCGATCATGCTGCATGACTGGAAATTTTTAAAGTTATTTTATTCATTGATTTTAGCCGCACTTCAACCTGAAGTGCCAATGACGGCATTGAAGAAGGTATTTAAGGGGACAGGGCAAGTGGTACGATTCTAGGGGAGCCATTTACCCCTCCGACAATTGGTCAGATCTCGGATCGGTAGGGGGGTCACAACAGTAACCCACATTCCACAGAGGAAGGCGTCGCAAGCACTCAACCGAAAGGGAGCGATGACCCCCCCCATACAGCGGATAAAATCGCGAAAAATAAAAGAATGGATTATAAGCTTATAAGGGTGGATTAACACTGCCCGCGATTTGGAGCGAAGCGGAGCGATGCGATTGCTTAAAGTTATTTTATTCATTGATTTTAGCCGCACTTCAACCTGAAGTGCCAATGACGGCATTGAAGAAGGTATTTAAGGGGACAGGGCAAGTGGTACGATTCTAGGGGAGCCATTTACCCCTCCGACAATTGGTCAGATCTCGGATCGGTAGGGGGGTCACAACAGTAACCCACATTCCACAGAGGAAGGCGTCGCAAGCACTCAACCGAAAGGGAGCGATGACAGCGGATAAAATCGCGAAAAACATGGATTATAACGTGGATTAACACTGCCCGCGATTTGGAGCGAAGCGGAGCGATGCGATTACTGGCAATTACGCACGAAAAAAACAAAACGCCGCGCGAGTGGGTTTCATCATTTAATAATGATAACAGGACGTTTTCATTTGTTTTCGTCACGTCACGGTGGGGTTTTCTATTGATTTTCACTTAAAAACAATGCATTACATACATCCCTTACTTTTCATAGCAGGAAAATCGTAAGCCACTTTTTGGAATGCTCTCATTTTATCACAGCATCTCATAACCCTCAAGCCTCTGTAGTGTCAAGGAGAGCTGATTTATTACGCTCAGTTATAAACTAATATTACTAAGTAACCATAATGAACTAATAATGTGTAAAATTAATCATTATTAAATGATCTAACCGCAGAACCGTAGGTCTACCCTCCGTGTTTTTTTTTTTTTTTTTTTTTTTTTTTCGTAACGGGAGGGGGAGAAGAGTGTTCCCACTCCGAGCCTTGGGGAGCTGTGGGATCAGAAGAACAAATTCTACCACAACAGGGACATTGTCCGCCGCTCCTGGAATGAAGTAGCTGAATAATGTAAATTTGAAGGTATTCCCATCTTCTCGTAGGTGACGGTACAAATGGTGATATTCTCCTAACGTATTTCTTGGGCTGATTGACTTCATGCACCCACTTGCGTTTTCTTTTTAATTTTTAACGCACTGTTCTCCAATAAAAACTAATTAACGGAGTTGAAATGGAAGGATATCACGGCGGGACACCAAAAACTCGACTGGCCTATAATAATCGCTAGCAATATGAACACATCATCGCATCGCTTCGCTTGGAAATTCGCGCCTCCTTTGGCTTCGCATAGCATCGCATCGCTTCGCGGGCAGTGTGAATCTCGCCTAAAGGGCGCTTACAGATTGGAGCTGCGCCAAGAGTAAGGGAAGAGAGCGAAGAAAACAAACGCAGGTAGGCATATGATGGAGCGCAGAGTGGGGCAGCGCCTCAAGGTCGAGCAAAGATGAGAGCGAAGAAATCAAGCCAGTTAGTTTTCGTCGCTCTTAGCGCTACTAAAACTTGGGTTTAAAATGCAGTTGCTCTTCAGCAATTTGTGTTTTACTTCATCTAACAAGTAGTCGAATGTCGTAATATCCATCCAAAAATATTCATGAAACCTGCCGGAACCTTCTCGAAGTTGGTTGTACAAATGATGAAATTCCCCGTGTATATGTCTCGATTGGTTAATTATGTGAATCCCTTCTACTTTTCGCCCCCGAAGTAAATACCAAATTCTCAATTACGGGCTTTCCGCAAAGAGATAATAGTCATCCAACGTCTAGAAGGATGTGAACCGCACTGACTCTCGCTCCACTCAGAATTGGCCAACTCTCAGCTCTCTTGGCTCCACTCTTCGCTCTCTTCTCTCGCTTTTATCACAGCTCCAGTCTGTAAGGCTGTCCATCCAGTGGACGCGATTTCGCGCGAAGAGGCGAAAAGAGGCGAATTCCGCGAACGGTTCGCCTCCCTTTCAAACACACTGTTTTAACTGAGAGCCCGTCCACTGCGAGACGCGAAGTGAAGCGAAAAGGGGCGAACGCGACGAGAATCAAACCAGTTTGTTTTTCAACGCGCCAACAAGCGAAATGGATGTTGACAGTGTGTTTGAAGGGAGGTGAACCGTTCGCGCGGATTCGCCTCTTTTCGCTTCGCTTGAAATCGCGTCCACTGGACGGACAGCCTAAGCAGACTAACTCTTGCAAGGACTCCCCTTGCGGGTCTCCAAACTAAAGACTCGGTTTCCTAGTAAAGCGGCGCCGCATCGTGACAGCCGTTACGTTATGGTGAATGACCTTAACCATTGCGAGATCTGGGGATGGTTTCCTAAGGACAATAGTAAGGTCCTCCGTCAGGTAGAAAGAACGGGGTCAGACATAAACTGACGGCCGTCATAGCGGTGCCCGACAGTTGGTTCAACGTTTTTGTGAAGAACGGTCACCGCTTTGCAATGAGTTTCACCTCGGAGGAAGACGAAATCCTCATAGATTTCGTGAAGATGTTTGTTCGCATTATAATTAGGCACTCATCAGTAATTATAGCCTTTAAAACTATTTTTCATGTATTTCTAACTACTTAAGGTTCTTCATTGAACTACTGAGTGGATTCGGATGAGCATGAAAAATGTTTTTGGGTGAGAAGGCCGGAAATAGACTACGCCGTCAAGCGCAATTGTATATCTTCATCAATTTTCGAAATATAAGATAATTGGGAAATGCTGAGGAAATTTGGGTTAATTTGAACGACAAATGTCAGTTTCATGCACAAAATGAAAATAACTCAAGTCTCATAAATCCCTAGTAGGTACCTCCTACAATTGGGAAAATCAGAATTTGACTAGGATTAGATTTCCACATCCCACCTTTTTCCAACTTCTCACAAGTCGGTGAAAATTAAGAGGGGAGGCCCCCCTTCATAATGACTCCTCTGACTGTATATAATATTGATCATAATTACCTCAGAAATACGCAGTTTCTGCTCAAGAGATATAGGAGTCAGAGATCTGTTTGTTGTATGACGTTGAAGTTACATCATCCTTAATGAAACGCAGATGTCAGCGAACTGGTATCTCGTAGGCACCTTCGACATTGCGCTTTTTAAACAGTTCACTTTCTCTTCCACTTCGCATCTCCTCGTCTGACCATTCGTCTTCCAAAACTAACAAAAATGCCACGTCTATATTGTCCATTTCGAATTGATGGCGACGGTGAGACAAGGCCCGCCACTATGAGCGGTAGGGGGAGTGCTTGCAAGAGTTATAAGCTTATTCATAATCTATTCTTTGCTGTATTATTGAAGTGTAAACTTCTATAGGCGCACCGCGTCGAAAAATTTAGCGGGGTGTGAATACGATTTTATCGTGACGTTTTTTTTTTCCGTCACGCTGTTTTTAACATGTATCATGTTTTAGCCCTGGGGTCCTAGCAAATTTTGCGAGTCAATTTTTTTCCGCGCACGAAACATATAGTGTTACAGTGATTTCCGCCTACAACCGAGTCGTTGCTAGGGAAATGGGACTTCGTCGTTTTTCATCACACAAAATTCGTTGACCATTCGTTCGAAAGCTCTCGATTTATCCAACAATATTATGTTAACTACGGCGAAGTGCGTGTCCAACAAACTGAGTTATGAGCATGGTTATATAAATAATTGTTTACACACAGGTGATCATTCTCAATAATTGATATTGTGAACATGATTGCAACCGCTTGTTAATTTCTGATGTTTTCATAGAATTTCGAATCAATATCGAGGAGAAAACATGATACATGGTTGAAATTTTTGGTTCTAGAACAGAAATAAGTTTCTTGGATTTATGTATGTATGTATGTATATATGTATGTATATATGTATGTGTCATTCCAGACGATAACTGTCCGTAGAATTGTGCTAGAAACTTCAAACAAATTTTAAAATGTTATTTTCTTTTGATTTTTACTTACAGCCAAGCCGTTGCTGGGGAAATGAAACTTCTTTATTTTTCACCGGACAAAAATCGTTCTCCACTCGTTGGAAAGCTCTCGATTTATCACGCATACGCATTTCTTTCGTACTTGTTCTTCTATTCATGTCGTAGTTTTATATTTATTTATGTTATAAATGGATACAGTAAACATTGCCGCTTGTTTTGTTGTCACTTGGTTGAGAAGACAATCTTGCTTATAGTAATTTATTGTAGACGCGCACCATAACAGAAAATCACCTACTTAGGTACTCTGTTCTAATTTCGATTTTTAAAACATTTAGTTATGTCGTAGTTTTAAATTTATATATATTTACGAATTAGCGGGAAGAAAGCATGTTCCATGTTTTAGAATTTTAGCCGAAGGCTCAAGGCAGAAAGTTACCGAGGGTCCAGGGGGCGGTGCCTGTCCACTTTTACTTTCTCAACATCCCAACAGAGGGAAAAGTAATGTCCAATTTTACTTTCCCAACATCCCAACAGAGTGGAAAGTAATGTCCATTTTTACTTACCCAACATCCTAACAGAGTGGAAAGTAATGTCCACTTTTACTTTCCCAACATCCCAACAGAGTGGAAAGTAATGTCCAATTTTACTTGAGTCAAGAACATTTATCTCTTATTTCAGTTACCATGAGCCAATAATTTCTTTTCTACAGTCGTCAGATGATTGTAATAATGTAATTGTATAATGTGAATAATTGTAATAACTATCGTTGACGGTTAATGAATAAAGAATAAAATAGTAATGTAAACAGAAAATATAGAAACAATGTTGTGACTAGTTTATGTGTAAGAAAAGTTTAATAATGTTTGAATAAAAATTTTGTATACTTTGAAATCGGTCTTTACAAGATTTTTTCGGCAACCAAAATTATTTCCATAATATATATCCATATTATATCCACTGCAGTGGTTAGTTATATCCATATTATACATATAATGGATATTATTATATCCAGTGGTTAGTTATTTCCATATTATATATATAATGGATATTATTATATCCAGTGGTTAGTTATATCCATATTATATCCACTGCAGGGGTTAGTGGTCCGCACCGGAGGACGTAAGGAACATGGTGGTTGACATGACTTTCCCCTTGTATCACATAGCGTCACCTACAATCCGTTCCTCACACCATCAATCTCATCCGTTGCCCCTTAACACGAAAAACTTATCGGCCGATCTTTCATGCCCGAGATCTGTCACCTGACCAGTGCCCGATGTCATCTGTTCGTTCGTGGGATGAAATCTGACAGATTCAGGTCTGTCACCGACGTTCGTCTGGCAGACTCGAGTTATCGGTCGAATCCGAAATTTTTTTCCAGATCGGTCACAGATTCCGTAAGTTGATGCCATGGGGTTAGTGACTGTCCGTAGTAAAAAGCGTAAATTAGCGGCTTTTGCGGCGGGTATTTTTTTTAATTGCCTATAAAACGGCTAAGCCAAAAAAATACAAGTTTGGGAGAAGTCATGGGTTTCGTCGTAAGCAATGTTTTTGACGTTTTTGTTCATGTAGTCAACATGCTTCAACTGCCACAGACAAGGTCTGTCTCTATACATGTCGATCATCATTTCAATTAACTCGTTTGGCCACTCTTTTTTACCCATTTTTTGATACCGCAAAAAAAAAAAAAACACCAATAGAAACTGATTTCTTTAGAGGAGAGATCTCACAGGGGAAAACACACGTGGACAACTGAACATCTTAACGTTAAGGGACGCTGCCCGATCCAATAGAACAGTTCTGTATACCACAGACATCGCTTCCGAGAAGTCTGCAGGTTAAGGGGGACGCCCGACTACCATCTGCTAGATTTAAACTCTCGCAGATATCTCTGGTCGATTTTCACATCTTTCATCATTTTTTAACGCCCACTAACGCACAGATCTTTCCCACAGATATCGTTTAAAAACGCGATATCTGTCGCAGATATCTGCTCGTGTATGAGTGGCTT
This sequence comes from Adelphocoris suturalis, assembly GCA_030762985.1. Lineage (NCBI taxonomy): Eukaryota > Metazoa > Arthropoda > Insecta > Hemiptera > Miridae > Adelphocoris > Adelphocoris suturalis. The sequence continues at coordinate 25,188,877 of CM061042.1, forward strand.
ATGGGTAGCTAATACTGGTCATATATGAGAAATATATTATTAATAATAAATAATTATAAGAAACAAAAAAAAACCGATAAAACAACTTGTGTCCGTCACGACGGCACTTATAGATAACAAACGAATAGCAAATCGAAGGTCATGTTAACGTGCAGCGCTCTATCATGCTCGGAGCACCATTCAGACGTTGCCAAACATTGAGGAAAAATTTCCTACAGGCTTCATTAAGCTAGTTAGTTCCATCTGACATGAGCAATAGCACGGTATGCGTGGTGTTAACAATCATAAATATTCGTAATTGTACATAGAACATAGTTGTCTCTCATAGTGTACAAGTATTATAACGATAAAAAAAATCAGTCTACAGGACAACCTAAAATTACCTGTCCTAAACTCATAACTTTGTATTGCACATAACTAAAACACATAATAATTGTGATATACTCGAACTAAGCCACAGTTTTACTGTGAAAGCTATAGTATTAAATTGTTTTAAAAAAAAAACACGTTTTCTTATAATTTTGTGGAGAAAATCAAGCTAGGTTTTCGTTCTCCTTCTAACCAAAAAAGTGATAACCAAAAAAGTGATGACCAAACTGTGACGGTTTATAATTGATCATCTGTGATGAATGTATTAGTTGTGTATCCATATTTTTTTAATATTAATTTTCATTGCTTTTGATAGAACGCCTTTGATAGAACTTTTAAACCAAAAGATCATTATTTACCGGTATTAACCCCTCCATTTACCCCACCGAAAATAAATGTGAAACTCCTACGAAGTTGGTTGCATAACTGTGCCCGGGTTCCTAATTGGGGAGAAAAAATGAAAATCGGACGAGCATTGTAGCTTTGACCTCGCATATCAGGATCGGCTATTACTCTCTTCACCCTCGCCCCGACGTTAATTTCCATGGTGAGCTGAACAACTAGATTGCAACTCGGATCGAAAAAAAAACTTAAAACGAAAATCGGTTAGGAACACTAGCTTGGGCAGCGCTCATTAACGCTATTACCCCCTTCACCCCCCTCCAATATGGCGAATCCTAAATTTCCAGAGTTTTGTTGCATAACTAGACTAAAATTGGGGTCGAAAAAAAAATCTCGTAAATCAGTTGAGAATTGAAGCCTGGGCAGCGTCGAAAAAAATTGTAACAGACATACACCTATGGTTTTTTTGACATGGATATGTCTTTTGGCTAGGGGTCAAGGAATTTTTCGCGACACTTTTCTTTCCCGACCGACACTTTTTTTCCCGACCGGCACATTTTCTATTGATTTTCACGTACAACCAAGTCGCTACTAGGGAAGAGTTACTCCCATAGTTTTCATAGTAGGAAAATCGTTCGCCGCTTTTTGGAATGCTCTCATTTTACCACGACATTTCATGACCTCTAAGCTATTGTAGTGTCAAGGAATGCTGATGATTTATTACTCTAAGTTAAAAACTAGTATTGTTTTGTAACCATAATGGAATAATCTTGTGAAAAGAAGGCACTACATGGTTGGTATACAATTGAGTAGTAGGTACCAACTGGTAAGCAGTAGGTACTAGACATATCCATGATCTTTTATTTTTCTCATCAAGGGAGAAATTTTCTCAGTTCTTCATGTCTTTACTTTGGCACATACACGAAAAAAGCGTTTAAAAAAAAGCGTTACGGTTGGTTAGGTTTCATGGATTCGTTCATGAAATGGTCTGAATAGGCATCACTCTTAATTACGAACACTTGCCTACAAGGCAACGCTTCAGGGGTACATCCTACAAAATCCAGTTGTATATTTTCACAACTGAAACCCTACATTAACGAAAGTTTACCGTTGATTTTTCTTGAACCACGGACAAGATTAAAGTGAACTGATTAAAAGTAAATTGGAAAAACTCTCCGAATTTGACCCCCGTCGAGGAGGTGTTTCGTGAACAGGGTAGTTCAAACTCCTTTCTTATAAAAGATAACGCTGCAAATTATTTCACAAAGGTTTATTATTTTTTCAATTGAGTATGATCGTAGTTTTAGTTGGCTAGCGTACGTGATAAGGCCCGTCCATACTCCTCGGCGTGTCCTATTTCGAGTTGCCACAACCTATACTTCTATACTTATATACGCATGTTTATATTTCTCGATTTGAGCTCCTATCTATTCAAATAGTTATTGCCTTAATAATATCATTATCTAAGTACGTACGAAAAGTCGAGAGGATATGTTATTAAATATGCGTAGGAAAAGCTTTGGTATTAACACACAAATATGACCTTGAAAAAAACATATTCATGCCTCGAAGGAACGCCGGCGCCGTACCCACCACAAGGTGCCGCGGCGCCGGCGCCTCCTCTCACCCCCCCCCCCCCCCCCATCTCACCCCCTCTCCACCCACCGTGACCCCCTGCCAAGCGTGCCAGGCGTGCGCGCGTCGAAAAATACACTTTTTCGCCCGTTTTTGGCCCATAGCATCTATGCGAGTAAAGCGATCGGGATGATTAAACGTTAGGACCAACTAGACCCCAAATGGAGTCCATGTGCGAAAGAACGGGTTTTTCAAGTCAATTCTTAGGCCTTTTATGGCCCGGACGGCGAACGGCGGACGGACATTTCAAATTTGGATTCTACGCACCTTGAAACGTAAAGTGACAAAGTTTGAGGGGGGGTTGTAAAAATTTTTTGCTACACGATCACATAGGCTTATTATTGAAAATAATAAACCAAAAATATCGCCAGCTGGCTTTCGTCGGAGAAGTTCGCCAACAATTTCCATCCATTTTAGATTGTCCAACCCCTTTACCTTTATCCATACATAATTCTTCATTCACCAGTTACATATCAAAACCATATATACATTTCCCCGTTTTGTGAACATGTTTTCCTTTAGATACAGACTCATAAATACCGGGAAGGGTGATAATCAATTATATCAGGATGTCAATACATATTATAATAGGATTTGTGAATTGATTTTTCAGGATGTTAACAAAGCGGTATTTCAGGAGGACTAAAGCGATGTCTTAATTTTACAGCATAGTGTTGCCGTCGTTGCAAACGAAGAAACGTGAAATGGAATCTAAGAGGATTACAATAGAACCCGTGGGCTTGCTGGAACACTATTTCCGGATAAAAGATGTAGATTTCAAGGACGTCACTGGAATATCCATCGATCTGGTTTTGGGAGGAATTGACACGGTGAGTTTCACTAAATACATAAATTTTACTTGACCAACTGAGGGTTGCACAATTCATTCATTACTTATTTATTTTTATTCATTTATTCATTCGTTTATTGGCCAAGATCAAGGTTAACGCTGTCAACACCCAGTCCAAAATTTATTATGTACATCATTCACAGAGCGCTAGTCATATGAAAAGAGCTCAAAATTATACTAGACCAACCTACAAAAAGCAAATTTTGACGTGGCTTGTGAGTGGCATGCCGATTTGTGAAACTATGCTAAACAGCATTATTATGTTTAATATTATAAAACAATAATTTCGCTGTAGAAAATGTTTCTACTTCTAGAAGATAGGGACATCTAATACCATTGTAGTTATAATAGTTAAGCTATGAGTAAGATTATGTAGACGCATATGCGACGTTATGTCAACGTGCTTTGTTTGAAATTATGGGCAAATCGCCTAGTAGGAAAAGTAAGCTAGGCGAGTAGCCTAGTTCTACTTTTGTACTAGCATCATATGTATGTGTCTCTATTGAAATAAATAAAATCTACATATCTATCTATATATTCTTTTATTCGTTCATTCATTCATTCATTCTTTTTATTTTTTCTTCCCCAAATCAACTTTGAATATTTCAATGCATTAGACGGGAATGTGTGATGAAAAATAGGAAAACAAATGAGGTTTGCACGATTGACTGCAAAAATTGACAAAGTTTTTGATTCGGTGCGAGAGAGGTCTGACAATGAATTTGACACAGCTTACAAAGGATAGATATAAATACACTGTCTTCGTCAATAAGCGAGGCAATACACAAGACAGGCACGGGGGAAAAAACGGACAGTTGATTAAAATAAATTATGAAGGTGTAGGTAACACTTGAATTTAAAATTCATCAGGTAAATAATCCTCCCAATAGATATTTATTTAGAAAAGTTTCAATCATGCAGCATCATAATGGGAGCGAATTTTCGTAATTTGTCGTATTTTCGTTAATAAACTGTTTTGAAATTTAAACACACTTGGAGTTCGAATTACATTGGCAACTATCAATTTTATAGCAAAAATCACATTCTAAATAATAAAATGGAATTCAATGAAATTTTGAATATTCAGTTTTTCAAATAAGATTTTATCGACTTGTTATCACGTGTTACAGAAATTCAAGTAAATTTGTCAGCATAATTTTTTGTTTAAAATTGTGAATGTTATACATTATAGTTGTTGATAATCTTTATTTGCTCAATATTTTTCAAACATATATACGAATTTAACAATTTTTAGTTTTTTTTTTTTTTTTTTTTTTTTTTTTTTTTTTTTTTCCCCCTTCAGAATATGTACTGAGATTTGACCAATTTATTGTGATCAAAAAGTGCTGCCCAACGAACTCATTTTATTTCGGAATACTTCATTTTAGTAAAAAATAATTATTTTCTTTTTTCAACTTGAAGGAAAGGTTTCCAACGAGAAATCTACTAGAAAATTTTTTTTTTGAAGCCATTGCAATAGTTTTATTTTTTACGGAAATTACAGTACAAGTTACAAGTACACAGAGTACCACCAATATTTAGCAAACTCCTGAATTCCTCCTAGAGTAAAGATACTCAGAAACAGCTGACCAACCTTCCCCCCCACATCCACTAGAGTCATAAACCTCGGATATGAATCAATCAGGCTCGTTTTATACAACAACTGATCTTACTGGAAGTGTATGGATCTGTATACTGTAAGGGATCATTCGTCACCAGAACGAACTGTTTACAATTTTCAAACAACCATCAACTAATATAGACATCCTAGCAGTTAGGGGGTTGTTGAGCAGCTTGAAGTGTCCAAAATTTGTAATTCTTATTCCAGACATCCTACACGTCGTCTTTCCTGTGCTGGCACCTGACTCAAAACCCTTCAGTGCAGGAAAAACTAATGGAAGAGGCGAATAGATTACTTCCTACGAGCAGCTCCCAGGTGACGGCAGAAGTCCTGAGTGAAGCTGCGTACGCCAGAGCCGTTCTGAAAGAGACGTTCCGCCTCAACCCCATAGCTATTGGAGTGAGCAGGAATTTGGCGGAGGACACAGTCCTGTCGGGCTACGTGGTACCAAAAAATGTAAGTGTGGAGAATCTCCAGGAAAATGTTGATTTGAAAATCTTGAACCGGGTGATATCGAAGTGATTCAGTTGGTGATTAGGGGCGGAATTCATAGTCGCTCCTCAACTCTGAGGTCTCCTCAAGGTGGGTTGATGAGGAGAATTTCACCCCATCGGTATTCAGAATCGCAAAGGAAAGGCTGACCTCCACATTTGAGCTGAGGTCGGCCTTCAGGTGGGTTTATGTCTCCTTAACCTATTCAGAGAGGGTACATTCCGAGGCTGGCCTCCAAGCCTCCTCGAAAACCCCTATTCATAGACGATTTTTGAAGGTGAGATGAGAAATTTCTCGACTCCAGAGGGGTTCAAACCAACCCCCAGCCAAGGAAGGTTGAAACCTCCCTCGAAATGTTATTTTGTGCTTAGTTTATTGTACGTAATTAGTTTGTTTGAGTTATTATTTGTTGAGAGTTATTAGTTTTCATATTAGTTCACGATGGAGAGTTTGTTAATTTTTGAGTGGGACGATTTGGACGACCGACTCGATGATGAAAATATGTTGAACTTGTCACGGTTCCCAGAAGATACATGCGGAACCAGAAAAACCCGATTGAAAGTTACGATGATAGGCAGTTTCGTAGAAGATTCAGGTTTCAAAAAGAGACGGTGATGAATTTCCTGGTTCCATTAGTTACTGAAGATGGAAGTAGGTCCAATAGAGGACTACCCATCCCACCTCTTCTTCAATTGTTGGTTGCGTTGCGATATTATGGAACATCTTCATACCAGGCAAACCCACTTTTTCTACAAAGCGGTGTTGGCAAAGGGGAAGTGATACATGTTCATCTTGTAAGTAATTCGTGTTTTTCTGTTTCCATAAATGACAATCTCTTTTGGCTCATTTTAATCAAATACAAATAAAATAGAAAAAAAAAGATACAACGGCGAAAACATGGAACTGTAAACGTGTCATTGTCAACGTTTCAATAAAATAACACAACTCACAAATGACTCATTTTTCTGGCTTCGCCAAGGTTGCGTCGAACAATTACCATGGAATTCCAAGCATGGAATCACTAAGTATCGTGATTCACTCAGCATGGAATGCCCAAAATAGTTGGAAGAACCTCATTTAGCTCTCGCTCTAGACTCCAAGTTTCCTCAAAGCCACCTTGAGAAAAATTAGCTGAGGCTGGCCTCGACGCCTCCACCTTTTGACTATGAATAAATACCAGTCCACCTCCTCAAGCCAGATGTGACCTAGGCTTGAGTCAAGAAATTTCCCATCTCAAGGTGCGGCTATGGATTCCGCCCTAGGTCCGGTCTTGATGCCCAAAAAGCCACTTGCCAATCACTCATGAGTTTGCAGCTGCGATTTGTTTGCGGTGTATCTGTAGTTCAATGTTCGTAGTTTCCTTCTAGATTCAGACGTACCATGACACCAACCAATCGTCAAAAATCACCAGCAGGTTTTTCGATTGGCCTCTACCTTTAATATTCTGAGTCAGATGCATGCAACGAGGTTGTTTCAACAGTTTAGTGGAGATAATTTATATGCATCACATACGTTCTTTAAGTGGTGCAATACCGTTCCGCCATTGATTTTGGTGTTATTCAATTTGGCAAATCAGGAGTGTGTTGGGATACATGACATACAGATTAGTAAAAGATAGTACTGCTGTTACGTTCAAGGAAACTTCTACAGCCGACGAGGTTTGATTAATCGGCCTCGGTGACACCTGTCTCTAACACTAACTTTTATCTCAGAGGGTAAGTAAGTAAAGGCCAAGTTCGAACTATGTCGAGCCATCAATAATTTTTGGGTTGTTACAGTGCTTTAGTGAGTCACATCTTATGAATTCGAACCGTTCTGGCCGGCTAAGTATACTCATAAGTTTTATACATATCCTCAAATCGGTCTTGTAATTAGTTGCAAAGATGAGCGACGGAATGCGAAATAAGAGTTGCCAAAAAAGTTTTGAATTATCACACTAACGAGCCATTTTAAGTTATCGCGCTTTTCGGCTTCCTATAAATCTCTTCCAAACCTCATCTGAATCTCATAAGTTATGCTCAACAAATAGATGTCTTGGTGATGTTTATTTTACATAGTAGATACCAGTAACAACTATGGAGGTAGTAGCGGGATATTACTGAAACAGTACCCCACCACCACCCATAAAAGGGTGACTTTGAATGTTAAATATTCAATTCTTTGTAATTTTGTTTGCCAAAAATAAATTATGAACGGAGCGGAACTCCTTGGTCCTAGGAGATAATGGTCAAGATTTTTGCTTTTACATTTCTGTTTCATTGTGGAAAAAAGTGGGCATAACTGAAAAATCTTTTTTTTTTTTTTTCTTTTTAAATTTATTTATAACATTTCACAACAAGATTCGAAAGTAACCAAAGATTACACTAGTTAATCTTTTCAATTACTTCCCAAGTGATTTCCAAGTTCTAACGTCATCATCTAGAGAGACACTGGTTCAAATACAAATATGATCGTGAGACATTCAAGTGTCCAGTCTCGATGAAAGTGTTGGGTAAGTTTTACAATGAATGTACCACAACTTGAGCAGCACCCAAAATCGTTTACACCAAAATTTAAACGGTCAACGATGGAAACCTCCAAACCCGCCATAAGTAAAGCGAAACAATCTACTGTGCGATATCCAAACATCAAGCCCGAACAATACAGGAACACGTCCAGAAAGCAAGAATATTATATACATACGCAAACTCATACATAAACGAATATGGGAGAAATCAATCGAGATTGTAGAAGAACACATATGTAATAGACCAAGTCCAAAAAGCAAACGTTCCCGATAGCGAAAATCCACCAAGTGCATTTAGTAGATTTTCCCACACCCCGACGGTGAATTTATGCAGTCACATCCAATTTTTGTTACTGCTGGAGGGAGTTTATTAAGCAAAGGAGGATGCTCTGACATTGGAATCCGTCTGCGTCGGTACTTGCCTCCTTGCCATTCGAGATAACAGGCGAAAGTTAACCTGGAAGAAAGACAAATTAATGATGTATACTGACAATAACGTGACGTTTAACCGACAAAACAAGACTTAAAACGAAAATTTAGAGACAAAAAAATACAAGACTCAAAATTTCAAGACAACCTAAATTTCATAAATAAAAACATAAGTTTTGGGTGGATATACGAGGTGTGGACAATTCAATCCTAACACTACAATAATTAAATCTGCGTACCAGGATAAGTGATGACCCGAGGAAGACAAGGTGATATACTCGAACATATGAGCAGAATTAATTATAACTCATCAGTTATGAATAAACAATTAGATCAAACTAAAAAAATCGGAAAAGAGGATTTTACGGTAAACATTCAAAATTGCCCCACAAATCACATTGCCAAATGGAAAAATAACAGAATATGAAGATTCACGTTAGAATGATGAAACCATTGCGATGGCTCCAAAAAAATTGAAAATACAAATGTACAAATAAAAAACAAATACAAATAAATTTGCTTCACTAAGCATATATTGATTTAGGCCTTTAGCCGTACCATGGAAAGCTATAACATACATTAACATACAAGGATTAATGAGGAGAATTATATGCAAATTGTTGTAAATATCACCAAATAATCAAACTTATTCATCGAACAGTATCAAATAACTCCCTGGATCGGTCTGAGGCCTTAGAGGAACAGGAATTACTAGCGATACTCAATAAGTGTAAATTTCGTAGTTGAAATACGTAATATGTAGAACTTGAAATAAAAGAAATAAAAGAATAAAAGAAAATTGAAATAAAAGATAGTTAGTTTCATCTATCATTAATCAGCATGTATGACATCCAAGAATCAAACTCAATCATCAATCGGTATCAGGGTGATTCTCAGAAGAAAGTGAAATTCCATGAAAATGGTACGGTATCACTATGATTTGAGTGCTGGAATGAATCTTCCCACGGTCACCCCACAACATCATCTAGGCTTTCAAAGTATACATATGTGAAATGTCAAATTTTTCATGTTGAACATGAAATATTTCAGTCCAGTGGGTGAGTGAATCCAGTTCTGATTTACAATTCTAAACTTTGAAAACTTGGCCAAAAAACATAAATCTAGGGTAAAAATCCTTTGAATTCAATTTTTGGATACTTCCATTGACTGTTCATATAGTTACCAAGTTTTTAAAAACATTGTTGTGTTACTATAGAACGTTATGATTCGAAACCAGAAAAACATTCGATACCATCATGAGTCTATCGACTGAATGTGGTTTACATTTAAAATCTTATTGTTGTGTTTATTATAGAAGTTTTCATGCTAATAACAAGGAACATTTACTTGATTCAGCTGGCTTAAGTAACTGATTGATGATAGGGTAAGGAGTTCATGAATTCAGCCTCATGGTCCAATGCCATTCAGTTCTACGGATGAATCACTCATGCATGGGATGGAACATACTTCTACGGAACTGAACATTTTCAGGATATCAAAGCAGCCAAAACCGTATCTCAAAACTGCACCTTATGATCTTCTTCTCATTTTGACATTTTCATGTCTTTCATATGGCACATAACAAAAAAATCGTCACGAAAATTGCTAACGAAAATTGCTCACGAAAATTGTCCCAAGTGGCCACAACGATGATTATGACCATCAGAAATGACGTTGACCATTCGTCCAGTTTTTTCCCTAATGATCCCACGATTCTGAGATTTGGTATGTGGGCCCTTGAGGGACTTCTGAACACAACTGACCGATCCCAGATCAGCTGAGTGGCTCTAGAATCCAGTTTTTTCCCTAATGATCCCACGATTCTGAGATTTGGTATGTGGGCCCTTGAGGGACTTCTGAACACAACTGACCGATCCCAGATCAGCTGAGTGGCTCTAGAATCCAGTTTTTTCCTTAATGATCCCACGATTCTGAGATTTGGTATGTGGCCCCTTGAGGGACTTCTGAACACAACTGACCGATCCCAGATCAGCTGAGTGGCTCTAGAATCCAGTTTTTTCCCTAATGATCCCACGATTCTGAGATTTGGTATGTAGCCCCTTGAGGGACTTCTGAAAGCAACTGACCGATCTCAGATCAGCTGAGTGGCTCTAGAGTCCAGTTTTTTCCCTAATGATCCCACGATTCTGAGATTTGGTATGTGGGCCCTTGAGGGACTTCTGAACACAACTGACCGATCCCAGATCAGCTGAGTGGCTCTAGAATCTAGTTTTTTTTTTTTTTTTTTTTTTTTTTTTTTTTTTTTTTTTTTTTTTTTTTTTTTTAATGATCCCACGATTCTGAGATTTGGTATGTGGGCTCTTGAGGGACTTCTGAACACAACTGACCGATCCCAGATCAGCTGAGTGGATCTAGAATCCAGTTTTTTCCCTAATGTAAACAGTAGTAGGTAACGAGGATAGTATAACAGCAAACTTTGTACAACACGAAATTTATTGGTAGTCAATTCGTTTCGCAGTTTAAGATCGGCGCTTCGCGTAACATCTGACTACTAATACACGTGGTGTATTTACGTGGGTCGGTCCTCTGTGTGAGTTATGAAGGGCACTTAGTCTGTCGCGGTGCATTAATCGTAATGAATTCCAAGGAGTTCTTAGAATTTGTGCGTGGTACGCCGTTTACATCCCAGGCCACCGACACTGAAAAATATGAACGATTTCTACAAGTTCGTGGTGACTGATGGACGTTAAAACCAGACACAATTCGAAAACGTGAATACAGGGAACGAATCATGTCTTTCATATGGCACATAACAAAAAAATCGTCACGAAAATTGCTAACGAAATTTGTCCCAAGTCGCCACAACGATGATTATGACCATCAGAGTTACCATGTAAACAGTAGTAGGTAACGAGGATAGTATAACAGCAAACTTTGTACAACACGAAATTTATTGGTAGTCAATTCGTTTCGCAGTTTAAGATCGCACGGTTGAGATCTGCTTAGTAATAAATACAATAAGAAAACACACATGAAAATGTCCCGATGTGTTGCAGACTCGTATGCAAGCATTTTATTTTACTTTACTATTTTTATTTAAGAATTCGTACACGTTTTTAAGCGCCAGAAGTTCTAGAATACATGAATGAAGAAATTCAAGCTTTTAAAAAATAATTCCCGACAAATTTTTGTAATTTTATTTTTAATTTTTTCTTCTCACGCTTAGGTTGTCCCCCCCTCCCCCTCCGGATCAATTCTAATAGACGTCCCTCTTATTTACAAAGACTTGCCTCAGACAGACGTCCTACAATGTCACGTAATTATCGGTAGGATAATTACGAGAGTTGTATTAATATTTATTTTATGATAAATCAACACAACAACACAAACACTTCTTTGGATTGTTTGGTAAAAAAGAAAAAAAAAAATCTGCCTTGGATCTATGTTGTACTTTTTCTGACATATCTTTTGGACGTTTTAGCAAGGAAATCAGAAAACAGTTACCTTTTCTCAATAATATTAGCCTTGTCAAATGAGATCATGGAACGAAGAAAACGAGGGGAGGATGATGTACAATATGTACAATCTAGTTCGGGTTTTAGACATGGATAAGTCTTTGCTCTGGGGGGACAACCAAAAATTTCCGTCACGCTAAAGTTGATGTCACAATTTCTAATGATGCTCACGTACAACCCAGCCGTTGCTAGGAAACTTCCGCAGTTTTTATCGCACAGAAATCGTTCGCCACTCGTTGGAAAGCGCTTGATTTATGTGATAAATGTTCACATCTCAAGGTACCAATTTACATTTCTCAAGCTACCAAGAAACATTGTCAGTACCGTGGATGTATCAAATTCAAATTTCGCAATTTAGGCTTGAAAACTAGTATTGACTTCTAAAAACTATCCATCACTAATAGTTTTCAGCTGAAGAACGAATATATACTTGAAAAAATAAGTTTTGAGCCCTCGCATTTGTCTGAAAACTGGAAGATGAAATTCCTTCTCCTGAGAATCACCTATCAACTCCCTCGATCAGTATGTGACCTTGGGGAACAGGAATTTCACTGGTCATACTCAATAATTTGTGTAAATTTCGTAATTTTAAACACCAAAATTGAAATAGGTACGTTGCTTTACCTATTATTAATTGGCATAGAATGGAAGATTTTCCCAAATTTGTATCGCAAGCCACTACTATGAACATGTCATCGATGGAACAACGTGAATAGCTGATCAGTTATTTGTATCAAGTTCACCAAATCATAGTAAGAAAAGCGAAAAGTAGATAACTAAAATAACTAAAGGACTAGAGTATTGTAAATTCTGTGAATCGAAGACAAAAAGATTTACGTTTGAAATGCATAACTACCAACTAAACTTCCACGTGTGACATTTATTCTTTGATAATTGGATGGGTTAAGCAACTCCATGATCGTTTTGGATGCAGGATATGGATAAAGCATGTACAAGAATATGAGATATAAGGGGAATCCAGTTTTCTAAAAAAGGAACTGAAAATTCGATTATTCAAAAGTCGTCTATTCATTGAATGGTGTATTTTTGATCGACGCCTCAACAAGACATAACTAACTACCTTTCAACTAATCCTCCCTCATGAGATAGTTGTTGGCTGAAGGATGGATTTTGCAACTCGATAAATGTACCTAGTGGATGCAGCCTATTGCGGAATGCGTAACAATAAGGATTCTTCTCTTCTCTTTGGCAGTGTTGGATAAATAATGCAACAAACCGTATTCCATACATGAAATGAAACGCACGCGACATTCTAGAAAACCCAATAAGGTGGCCTTGTTTATTCAGAACATATGGGGTTTCTAGTACTGATATAGGACAGCCAGTGGGCTGCACCTTGAGCGTGTAACAAGTTAATTGATCTTAGATTACTATATCAAATTGCTCACAACTGAAATGTCCATATAGACAATGAAGAAAGAGAAAAATTCTACATTTAAGAAAGAAAAAAAAAAAAAAACAAATATGGGGTCCATTGGATATGTTACGTGCAAAGTCCAATTTTTTTAAATTCTACAACCTTGTACAACCTTTTCATTTCAATCTGAGGAAGGCATAAACCGCTGTACAAGTTCCGGACTTTATACAAGAAAATAAATTGTCGATTTCCCCACTACTACAAATGTCACACGCTTGGCTGTTGGGCTCGGGTATGTAATTTAAATCACTCGTTTAGCAATAACGGAATAGTTTGCAATACATAACTGTCATTTGTGCCCTTCCAACTATCCAATTCTTCGGCATGTGATGTCAATTTGTAAGCAAAAGGCTAGATTTTTGCAGCTAGAGTACTTTTCGATACAGATAAAAAATATTCAATTAGGGAATGTAATTGACTAAAATGTAACGGACCCGAATGGAGGAACTCGAGATTTGATTTTCATACTTATCGTGAATTCTGTGCGTGAATAGTGTAGGTATTTTGTATAACACCTCAACAAAACTATAATTTGCAATACATAACTGTTCCATGTGTCCTTCCAAATAGTCCTTTCACATGTGATATAGGTTTGTTGAATGAGATATTCGAAATTCGCTTCCAATTTCTAAGAACAGTATGTAGGAACCAAAATGGATTTGATTTTCGATCGAAGTCTCAACAATAACGTAATTTGCAACACTTAACTTTCATGTGTCCTTCGAATCAGAACTAATCTTTTACTCTTATGTGATGTTCATTGTTTGACGAAGAATAAGATTTTTCATCTGGAATCCAAGATACAGATAGATGAATGTGATGTCTGTCTACTACAATTACTAATGCGTAAATGTGAAAAGAAACGCACATTTAAAAGAATAATATGTTAATTACTTACTTGGAAGGTGTGTCATATATTTTTCGCTGTTTATTTTCTATTTTTTAGCGAGTTTCTTCAAATTTTAACTCAATTATTTCAAAGAAAGAATGGAATTTACACGTTGGTATTCCAACTCTGATGGATAGGAATGGATTTCCTTTCAAGGAGGAAATGGATTATTCAAAATCCTAAAATTTTGGAGGCTCCAATTCCCCATGAGTTTGTGATCAAATGATGTCATCTTTAGAATAGCGTAATTCGTCATACTCTTTGTCTCATGTTTCAGAGCCTAGTAATAACGCAGAATATGGTAGCGTGCCGGCAAGCCAAATACTTCGAGGATCCTCTCAAATTCAAGCCAGAAAGATGGATAAAAGGTTCAGCCACGTACAATCAAGTGTCGCCATATTTGATCCTGCCATTCAGTCATGGGCCTAGGACGTGCATAGCCCGACGATTGGCTGAGCAGAATTTGCTGATACTTCTAATAAAAGTAAATAAAACCACTGCCTTAGTTAGATATACTACCACAAAATAACAATCAAATTACTACTTAGATAGGTATCCACTAAATTGTAATAGACATGGATGTCATTCTTTGTAAGGCAACAAAATAGGTGTTGTGAGAGATTTAATAGAAGGAATTATTCACTGAGTCAGGAAATCTGTGTAATCTGGAAAATGATGAAAGCAATCTGGGTACCTATAAGCCTCATTATAATTCCTGCCTTCGACAATTCCTTTTCAAAGGTCAATTATTCGTTTTCAAAATCATAAAACCCAAATTGGATAAATATCATGAATTTTGTGTCTTGACATCGTTTGTAAGCGTAGTGTAATTTTGGGGGTTATATCACACGATTTTGGTGGTCTAAGAGGAAAAGGTTGGAATGTACGGGCTCTGATCAGGATAGAGTCTGTTGACGTTATGCTACGTATTTCAAAAGGTAAATATCCAAGGATATTTTTGGTATGACGTTATAAAAACGATAAAACTGCTGGTTGATTCAATCAGGCTATTATTCTTGGCTATGGTAACTTGAATGCAAATGAACATGTGCGTTAGAATTCACGTGTCAGATAGCCGTCAAAGGCTAATGGGTGTAGAGTAATAAAATCTATGTAACTCGATCTTCAACTTGTTTCTGTTTGTGAGTGTTGTCTATTGATAGCTGCAACTTTTCCCAAATTGTTTCACGGAAATTTGTGTTAGTGATTCATTTCTTTATCTGGATGGGTCGTTACTAATGATTTTTAGAGAGAGATACTATTTGCATCCTTTGTTCATCTCAACATTTATTGAAGTCAGTTTCCAGCATCAAAATCACGTTCGAAAAAACCTACAAAATATGTGTTGTGCAAAAGGAATTATAACCTCTTGCAGTGACACATCAAACATCACTATACCTAATCACATATACTTAATTAGAAATTCAACTGTCTTGGAAAAAAAAAAAAAAAACCACAGCAAGACATTTAGTTGAAACAGAGGAATCACCGCAATATTTGGAGGATAATAATTTATGTTCGTCATTTCCTCAAAAAGCGTAACCTGCATAAAACGGAAATAAAATGCCATTGATATGTATTATATATTCAAATCAGGATCAACCATATTTACGGCAAAATATTAGAGATAGCACTGCAAATGCACATGATGTATACTAGGGCGTGTCAAACCTTTTTTTTTTTTTTTTTTTTTTTTTTTCCTCCAATCTTTTCGCATTGCCCTATAAATCTTGCAAATCACCATCTCAAAGGGCACAAGATTTAAAAAAAAAATCCTTCGCCTCCCCCAAGCTGAAAAACGAAAAACCCGTTTTTTTTTTTCCCCAGTTTTTCGATGATAATAGAGCGAGTTTTTGTCAGATTCCGATTTATAGATTTTATATATATAGCCATTTTGTTTTCTTGACCACTCAGTACATAAATTCTTGTTGTGATTTTTGAGGGTTGGTCAAATGAATAAACCGTTCAACTAGGCCGACGTTTCGTCCAATTTATTGAACATCTTCAGGGGCTATAAGGTACAGAGGTACAAAGAAACAAAGCTGAACATTAGTTTGGTGACTTATGAGAAGGGAGATAGGTACATTCTTAGGTTTCTACTGAAAGGTGAGTCTTACCTTAGTTAGTGTTATCTTCTAGTATTCCTCTCCTACATCACCACTCTGGTAGACCATGCAACAAGCACTTTTTTCTAGAAACTAGGGGAATACAGACTAGTTTCACAGAAATAGACTAGTTTCACAGAAATAGTTTCACAAAAAATACAATAGTTTTACAGAAACTAGGGGATACAGTGACAAGGGAATGGGCAACAGTCTATAATTATTGACAGGCTTTGATTTGATGTTGACAAGCTGATGATGGAGGTGGTTTCTATTGTGGATAGGTAGTGATCCTTATTACTTTATGTATATACATTTATTTTGGAGACTTTGGTTTTAACTGTATATTATTGCTTAAAACTTAGTAATTTAAGGTAAAAGATAAAATGAAATAATTTTGGTATTATGGACCACGTTGTTAGTGAGAGTCTTTTCATGACTAGATCTTATACCTCTGTACCTTATAGCCCAGAAGATGTTCAATAAATTGGACGAAACGTCGGCCTAGTTAAACGGTTTATTCATTTGACCAACCCTCAAACATCACAACAAGAATATATATATATATATATATATATATATATATATATATATATATATATATATATATATATATATATCATTCCAGACGATAACAGACTCTCCTTAGAATTGAGATAAAAATTCCATTCTTGCACCCAAAAAAATCAAGCCTTCCAAAAAAAAAAATTCGTTGGCATGCACTATTCAATTAGTCTAATTTCAAAAAACGTTCTCAAAAAATCACTAAAAACGGCTACAAATCGTAAATGTATACTATCTGGTAGAATATTGATCAAATAAAGTTTATTGGCTATGGAATAAATAGAACATCCAAAAATGTATGTACGAAATGAAGTTAAAAATGTACTTGAAACATTGAAATTTGCGAAAAAATCGACAAACGCTACAAATTCAAAACCTCTGAATCATTTAAAATACGATTTTGTCATAAAATTAATAGTTAAAAATTTCCTTGCACTCAAAAAGCTCAAATTTGAAAACAATTCAACTATATACAATACGATAATTTACGAAAATCCGCCCATGCGATCACGCTGCAGCATGACTGGAACTTTTTTTCATCTGAATCCGAAAACAACTCGCTCTATTATCATCAAAAATAACTGCAAAAAAAGCGGGTTTTTTCGTTTATTTAGGTTAGGGGAAGTGAAGGATTTATTTGTTTTTTCATTTTTATTTGTTTTATTTTTATTTTTTTTTTTTTATTATTATTATTACCTATTATTTTTTTTCCAACGTTTACTCTTTGAAAGGGTGATTTACAAGATAAAAAGATAGCTACCCCTTATACCCTTATACCCTTGGAAGATTTTCAAGGGTATAACGAAAAGAAAGAAAGAAAGAAAGAACGAAAAAAGAAAGGGAAAAAAAAAACTTTTTCGACACATCCTAATGTATACATGCTACTACGGATGCATAAATCTGACCTGGTACGATTGACTTCTTAAACAGCTTCGATTTACAAACACATTTATTGAAAGTATAACTGGGTCTAGCCTTTTGCTTAGTTTTATTCCATTATCTAGTTTGGTACCAGTTTTAATTGCATGTTTTTTTAATCACTCTGATAATTTCAATATCTAAAAAAATTCCTAATCGCCCAACTTGACCTGTATATAGATGTATAGGTACTATGTATATGATGCGAATAGAAGATGTATATAGGCTAATTCTCATGAATTATCTATAATATGTAACCATGTTTTGAAATTCGAGCAGTTCGAGTGACAAGAAGTTGTTAACTACCAGTTTTATTGCAAAACAAAAACTTTTTTCCAAGTACTATTCAGGGATTCAAAAAAAAAAGTTATTTTTTTCCCTCCTTTAGCTTTTTGCAGTTTACATAGATTGTCAGTAAATAATAATGAAAATTAAGTACCCACATATATCACCTTAATTTTGAGCATAATTTTTTCAATCTTCTGGTTCATTGTTGATAAACATCTTTATACCAAAATGTTGCTTTGAAAACCATACATTTTCTTGAACACTTTTTTCGGAATTTGACCAATTGTGCTCAAGAACAGCTGGCCAACGAAGTCATCCTTCCATTTAGATATCTAATATTTTGGCGCAACAACGAAATTTTTATCTCAATGTTAATGGGAGTAATCGCCTGAAATAACAAACAAACACACACTACTCAAGGATTAATTTCAGAATGTCTCAAACCTGATTTCTATGAAGAAAGACTAGGAAATTTTTATGTAAACATTTTCGACCCACTGGTTCTTTGCACGAGAGACAGAACGTAATAGTTAGTGAGTACATATGTCAGAAAGGAAGATGAAGAGAAAGCAGTCAAAACGAGTGATGAACATTACAACTAAAATTACAATGTTTGAATAAAATACATTTTGGAACAACACTATTTGTTTCAGCTAATGAGAAAATACAGGTTGGAGTGGACGGGTTCAGGAACTCTGGAAATAGTGACACCACTCATTTGCAAACCAGACCGACCAGTACAACTGCGGATAACACCCTGGCAACCATAATTCATATAGTAATCAGTAAGGAGTACTACATTGTACCATGACACTAGCTTAGATTTTTATAGATTTGTCTATCAGTAATCGATTAAAACTACATCGTACTATGAAACTAGCTTAGATTTTTATAGATTTGTCTATTAGTAATCGATTAAAAACCGGTAATAAACTATGTCAACGATATTGGTAGTGATTACTTCAAATATGCCATGATTCAATTCCTTAATGGGATTAATCTCTCATATTTACAAAAGGTAGAAGGGTACAAGTGTGACGAAGAACCCTGAGCCAACTAAGCCACCTTTCCCAAACTCCTACTAGATCATGTTCTCTACCTTGGGTACTCATCTAGAACTTGCTGACCCATTAGGTATCTAGAAATTAGGTAACAATCTCAAGAATCTATATAATCAGTAACAACGATAACAAAGATATACAGACAACAAAGAACATAAACAAAGATATTAAATCAAATTTTTTTTTAAATTAATTAATTAATTATTGTTATTTGGTAACAAACATATTATACCAACTCCGTTCCACCACAGTCATCAGGTATTTTATCTATATCTATAAAAATCACAGTACTTCGCTACGTGTGGTCGAGGTTTGGCGTCAGTCCGTTAGAATGCGCTCATGGAGCAGGCAGAATGGGGGGGACAAAACAAGTCGTTTTTGTTCATATACGAAGATGACTCATAAATTTTATATTTCGTGTGGATCTTATGTAACCATCTATTGAGGGAGGATAACTATCCCCTAGATGACTGTGCTTTCTCCCAGAAGAATTATCAATTCCATGTGCCGGTCCCTTTATAGGGACCAGTAATTCATAGAAGACAAAGATGGATGAATCGGACAAAGACCTCTAAGGTTTTATTCGGAGATACTATATTCGGTGCCATGCAAAGCAACAGATGTCATCAACAGATATAATTCACATCAACATTAATTATTTCAACTCAATTACAACATAACATTTTTGTAAGTAGCGCAAAACGAAAAAAAAAAAATCAAAAATGCTAATTTGTAACCCTACATTGTAGCTTAGCCTAATGAACAATACTTGGTGACAAAAATTCAAATGGAAAAGTTCATTTTCGAACCAGTATAGCAGCACCTTCAGTTGAAGCAGATTAAAATTGAAGTGACAGTACATCTTCGATGTAAAGAACGATAAATTTAAAGAAAAATTAGTGTTCATGTGCATGCGTTTCTATTCTTTCTTTCTTTTTCCAAATGTCTAGCTCGGACAGCCACGTTGAGGACTAAAAATGATGGAAGGAGGAAATTAAATAGAGGCCGAAACAATAACTTCGGTATCCATAATCTCGTGCCACTTCCTAGTATTTGCAGTACATACTCAAGTATGGATGGATCGTTCCAGACTAAATCTAAAGGAGTATTAATAATTTACCGGCAGTCACTTATCACTAAAAACGGCTAAAAATCGTTAAATTTAGATTGTTTGACAGAATATTGCTGAAATAAAGTTTATCAACTATAAAATATAACATTCAAAACTGTATGTACAAAATAAATAAAACTTAAATTTCATTAAAATTTGCTAAAAAAGTCGATAAGAACTGCAAAAAGGTAAAAATCCAAAACCTTTCATTGAATAGCAGATTTAAGCAGGTTTATTCTAACAGGTTTAAGCACCTCAACCAAAAGGGTCATCAGCGGCATTGAATAGGAGATTATTATTTAGAATACGGTTTTGTCATAAAATCAATAGATAAAAATTTCCTTGCAATCAAAAAGCTATAATTTCAAATCAATTTAACATTATACAATAAGATAATTTACGAAAATTAGCTCATGCGATCATGCTACAAGACTGGAACTATTTACTTATTTGCACGGGGGAAGTATTCATTCGAATGAAAATGTACAAGTGGTAGTTATTAACTTTCGACAGAATGATTCAATTTCTATTTTCTGGCGATTATCGCTTACAACCAAATCGTGTTACTACGGAACTGTATCTTAGGCATTTATGATCGCACAAAAACCGTTCGCCAGTCGTTGGAAAGCTCTCGATTTACCTAACCGTATTATGTTTTCTCCTATTCAACGCAGGAAGCTGAATGAGATGGAGGATCAAGGAAGAATGCTGAAGACGCCTGAGTGATCACTGATCAGCTGAGTGAAAGCCATTTCCCCTCCTACTCAACGATGGAAGCTGAAATTTGAGTGGGAGGCTTTTAACAGTTTTAATTGATGCAAATGCATATTCCATGTTCTGTCAAGATTTTCCGCAAAGAAGAATGATTTAATTGCACTATGCAGAAAAAAGATAATAGCAGAAGAATTTCACATTGGCTTGAGAAGCTAACTTCTTCAAACTCGAAGAAGGTTGTGAACCGTGCTCTAGAACCATCGATGTCTGATGAAGAAGAGCACGAGTTTGACTGAGTTATTTGACTGTTTCCCATTTTTTTATTGAAAGATATTTCTAATTATTCTGATCATTAGCTGGTGTTTTTAAATTACACTTCAATAAGTTTTCTTCGTTTATTTCAACTATTGAATAAGTACCTATTCAGCCGTCAAGATTTCAGGTAAAAATGAACAAGTGTCTTATTCAAGTATTACGCTGGAAAACAAGCTGAAATCACCTTAATAATCATTCTCGTAATAACTTTGAGCTTTCAGAAAGTGACACAACCAACGATGCCAGTTTAATAGGTGGTATACTTTTTTTTCGAGTTTTAGTGATGTGAACACAACTGCTGAACATTCTCCATGTGTATCGAGGTAAAAATTAAAAAGTCCAATTTCTCTTTAATTTTTTAAAATAACCTCAATTTCAGATTATTTTTGGAAATGATGTCACCTCATATGAACAGATGATCGTCTTTAACGAATCAAAAACTCATGATAGACGAGGAAACAAAGTAAAACTTCGTACTTGCCCGATGCCAAAAATAGCCAAAACTTTTGATGGCTCTTCCTGTAAAATTTGTCAATTATTACTTGTTCACTTTTACCTCTGACCCGACGATAAAGATATCATCATATTATCGAAAATATTATATCGGCAACTAAATTATCGAATATCGGTAGTAAAATATCGATATTGGGGGTCCCGTCCCTAAAAGGATCTCGACAAGCTCCGCACAATTATCCAAGTGCTCCAACAAGAACCATCAACAGCGTTTTTCTCTTTTACCAACCAAACCCCTCAGTGCACTGAGTCGCGAATCTGAGCATACGTTTTCCTAGCAATTTTAGCGCTTGTGGTGTCAAAAATAAAATACATACGGGATCCGTATCACGAATTAAAAATCTCCACTCTGTGAAAAAATTCTAAAGTTGATTATACCACCGAAGATTACCGTCAGCCGGTTCACAAACACCGGTGCTGTTTTAACGATTGTCAACCCGAGAAAAATCACATGAAATCTCCAAGGTATTCATTTCGTATAAAAATAACGCAACATGAAAAACTTGATTAGGTTTCCGTAGAAATGCATGAAAGTATCAGTCCGTGGTACAATTCAGCTGCAATGGATCCGAATTCGGGACTTTAAGCTAGTGAACCTGCACAAATGTTTGCCTATACAACACTCGTTCTTACAAAGAATTCTACATTTCCAACAATATTTTTTCAACATTTCCATGTAGTTGATGGGTAACTTTTTATTTCTGGATAAACGTAGAATTCATTTCCTTCGAATAACAATATTTGATAATAATAGGTACCTTTGTTTTTTTTTTTTTTTTTTTTTTTTCCCCCAAAAAATTCCCTGCTCAATTTCTTTGCATGTAAGTGTTTGATAATAATAATGAAAAACATTTATTGAGCATTAGACCATAAGTCCATAAGTGCACACTCGAACAACATTGAAGTTATATGTAACTAGCCGCTCCAGCTCGTTACGCTCACTTCCACATCCAGCCGGGGGGCAAGCCCCCCGGACCCCCCATTAAATTGCTCGCTCCGCTCGCAAAGTGTGGCATGTGGGGTAGGTTTAACTTCTGTAGGGGATGCTGCTCGCTTGAGGAAGTTATACTGCCCGCCCAACTTGGCAGACGTTTTTTTTTCAGTTGGAAATTCTTACAAACAAAATAAAGGCGGCGGGCTCTTTTATTAAATCTTTTATTAATTTCTAAGTTTAATCGCTCCGCCTTGCTTCCCCTCGCATTTGGACAGACTTCCCGTCACTTTTTTCGATATCCGATTTCGGATTCAGATTCGGCGGGATCAAACCTCTTTTTCGCCCACGAAACCCGTTCCGAAAAACGTATCTTTATGGGGTATATTTTAATCGGAAAAAACGAAGTTTTTCGTCGGACTTTTCGAGAAAACGGGTCCGTACTCTCGCAATTTTTTGACGCATTTCCCGATACTTTTTTCGCGATCCGATCGCGCCGTCGTCTTTCTCGTTCAAAACCCTACGAAACCGGTATTTTTCCGGTATTTTCAACGGCCGTTTAGAGGAGTAGGGGAAGCGGGGAAGTCCAAAAAGCGCACATTAACCCTACGGCCCATGGTTCGGCTGGGATTAGAAAATTTTAAATTCGCTTATACACTCTATCGGAAAATCCCAGGAAGATCCCCCCACTCAGCCATTTGGCCGTGCATAGACACGACAGACATACAAACAAACAGACAGACAGAGTTTCATTCTTATAAATAACTAGCCGCTCCGGCTATAAATAACTTATAAATAACTAGCTACGCTCGCCTCCACGTCCAGCCGGGCAGTGTGGCATATAGGTGGTAATGTTGCTCGCTTCGCTCGCAAAGTGTGGTATGTAGGGAATGTTGCTCGCTTCGCTCGCAAAGTGTGGCTGTATACATGCGATGTATTACAATTGAAACATGTAGGGGATATTGCTCGCTTCGCTCGCAAACGGTAGATCTCTAAGGGTAGGTTTAATGATTTAGGTTTGTTGAATGATTGGGAACGGTAAATCCCTAAGGGTAGGTTTAACGTCTTGAGGAAGTTATACTGCCCACCCAACTTGGCTGACGTTTTTTTTTTTTCTGTTGGAAATTCTTACAAACAAATTAAATCTTATAAAACTACGTGGAACCACAAAAAGTTTATTAGATGTTGCTCGCTTCGCTCGCAAGGTATACCTGTATAAGTGTAGGAAAAAACCCGTATTTTTATTCTGTTGAAATAGGCGAGCTCGCAACATTGTGAAACACCTGAGTCATCGAAGCCCAAACACGCCTTCCTAGAGCCTTCACGCGTCCACGGCACAATTAATTTCTCATTTTAATCGTTTCGCCTCGCTTCTGCTCGCATTTTGACCGACTTCCCGTCACTTTTTTCGATATCCGATCCTGGATTCAGATTCGGTGGGATCAAACCTTTATTTCGCCCTCGAAAACCGTTCCAAAAAACGTACCTTTATGGGGTAAATTTTAATCGGAAAAAACCTAGTTTTTCGTCGGACTTTTCGAGAAAACGGGTCCGTACTCTCTCCCTGGGGAAATGAACAAAGATGCAAAAGAATATTAAATTAAATTACTTACGTACAACCTGGTAATTGACTTCTTAGCAACGCTCAGGTGTCTAACACACAAGAAACTAATACTTTCATTAATAAGTGAAAAGAGAAAAAAGAAAAATGACGTGGCTGAACTGAAACTAAATAAAGATGGCGAGATGGCTGACTAGGCACAAATCGAAAAGAAGGGATAGATGTTACTTTGACAAAGAATAGGAAGCGAATCATAATGAGTGGAAATGGCAGCTGGCCCCTTGAAGAGGGAAGGGATGGATAGGCAGTATAGCCAACTATAGAAAAATAAAAATAAGATTGGCGGCACTGAGGAAAGAGAAGAGAAGTATTGGAGGAAAGGCATGGAGCCTGGAACAGGTGATCCATGACATATAGAAAGAGAATATCTATCTAAATGGCATATGGCAAAATATGTAAAGTAAATACTACACATGGAGAAAAAGGAAGAATTATGGTTACATAAATTCAAGAACTATAAGGGGTAGTGGGAGGGGAGAGTACAAGTCAACCTATTCGATACCTTGAAGCCAAAGAAGCGAATTTTCCCAGGGTGAGTTCCAGGCCCTTGCTCCTGCAACACCAAATCACTCGGACTCTTTTTCTCCAATAACATTTCTCTCTAAGCTCAAGTTTGTTCCTATCACTATTAGCCGAATTTGGTTTGTTCCGTGCTTCATACTGGAACAGTCTAAATCAGAATCTCAAGTGCATGACCACTACGATTCGGGTGCATGACCTGTTCACCAAGATGTCCCAGATTTGGGACGGAACTTTTGATCTCTACCGCCACGATGTCCCCTAAAGTAGGTACAAACTTTAAATTAACAATTTAGGAGTGAGATTTCGATCTGGGAATTTTTCCAATATTTTTCCTGTGTTCAGTACCCTTGAAAACGATAGTATGAATTTCTTCATCAAAAAAGGAAAACCCGTGCATTAAGGGCTTAGCACAGTTTTTTTTTTTTTTTTTTTTTTTCCCCATTGTGTTATAATTCCGATTATTTACATCTCAAGTTCTTTAGTTGTCTTTCCCTTAGATATTTTGATCATTTATTGTATTCTAAGGTGCCTGCGCGGTCCGAACCATAGAGCTATGATGCCGCCTACCAACTCTGCGACGGTATTCACTGACTACTGGGAGCTATTTATTTATCGCCAAAACTGACCCTTATGTCGATAGGGGAGTCGTTGGTAATGAGATTATCAATAAAAGAAAAATCACTACGTGATTCACCGTGAAAAAATACCCCAAAACCATGTATCATATGTGTGTATATGTGTGTATCGCATGGCAATTGAATATCATAAAGAAACTCGATAATTCACATGTGTTGTACTTCCTGCGCTCAATGATGCTTATTTTTGGAGCACTCAAAAATTCGCTTGTGGGTCAGTTTTCCATGACATTTTATGTAGATTTTGAATTTGCAATAGAAAAAGAGAATTCCCATTTCAATAACGCAAGTTACTAGTCGTAGCGCCAGTGTGGCGCGTGATATACGAATTCTAATTCCTCTTTTGAATAGTATTCACAAAATGAAGGGGACTTACTTACAATTGAAATTTTGACATGGATAAGTCATTTTGGTGTATTTGAAACCCGTCAGCAAAGTTGGGTGTGGCAGAGAGCTTCCTCGTTTAAGTATCAGCATAGGATCACTATGGAATGTCCCAATAGTTGAAAGACCCTCATTTTGCTCCCTCTAGACTCCAGGTCTCCTCAAAGCCACCTCGAGAAAAGTTAGAGGTGAGGCTGGCCTCGACACCTGCAACTTTTGACCAAGAATACCAGTCCACCTCCTCAAGCTAGATGTAGGGATGGGTATCGATGTATCGATGTTTCAAAAACATCGATGTTTTCCCCCCAAACATCGATGTTTTTTCATCGATGTTTACTCTTCGATGTTTTTTAAACATCGATGTTTTTCCCCAGACATCGATTTTTTTTTTTTTTTTCAAATGTGTTTTTTTGTCGTTAATGTAAAAATGATGGTTCTTTTATACCTGAACAATAATTATTCTTGTTTTATAAATGCTTACTTGGTCGTTTATTATTCTTCTATAAAAATAATACTGTACAGATTCAAGAAACATCGATGTGTTTGAATCAAATCGTACTACGGTAATGTCGATTCGTTATCACATATTGTTAACAGTGTTTGTATCATTCATTATCATGAAATTCGTTGTCTCGCGTTTCCGCTGTTAGTGAGTTGTAAAACAAACATTTAATTTTTTACAACTTCTTTACAATTTTTCAATTTCTTCAATGAGAACCTTTTCTTCCTACTTTTCTGCGATTTTACTTATGTAGGTACTATTATTAAAATTGTTGAAAAGAACTACTTTTTTTCGCAAATTTTCTAAGAAAATTAGTTTTTTCTAAAAACCATCGATGTGTCGAAACATCGATGTTTTTTCTCCGATGTTTTTTAGACATCGATGTTCCTTGGAAAAAAAACATCGATGTGCAAACATCGATGTTTTGTTTATCGATACCCATCCCTAGCTAGATGAGGTCTTGGTTCGACCCAAGAAGTTTCCCATTTCCCAACTAAAAATTCTGCCCCTAATCGACCTACGGTGATGAAATTTGAAATGGAGAGCTTCTGGAACACATGAGATACAATTATAAGGTAAGGAGAAGGGCTGTTCATCTGAGGGAACTCTGAGGCTAATTTCTTTCCTAACCAACCTATGGTGCTGAAAACAATGTTACGAGGTACGGACGACCACTCATCAGCGAAGGGTGACTGAGGCTCATTCATTTTCCAATCAACCTACTCAGCTACATCAATTTAGGGTAATATAGGGTCTTATGTGCAACACATAGTTTTAAATCAAAACACAGTCCATGCAACCCTTCCTCATGGTGGGAAAAAGAATTTGCCACGAAGGGTTTCTGTTTATTATCATATCTGGGAAGACATTGAATTAGGAGGTCCTGGCGTTATGAGGAGCCAAACCCTTTTGTGAGGCTCAATGCCTCGAGTTTATGTAATGTACTGTAAAAAGGATTTAATAATACACCAATCATCAGTAATGGTTATCTAATACAGAAACAATAGATCTTCAATAAAATTTACAACAATGTCATCATTTGCAGAGTTTTTAATTCAATCTTTTTCTGCTTCAAAATTATAAATTCATTGGCGTTTTTATTGACATCCTATAGAACTAACAAATCTCTGTCTCCATAAAAGCCAAAAGATGAACGAGTACATATTCTAATATCGATAGAAAGTGGATCTATGTAGCGCTAGACTGCTGCAGTTACTGGTCTCGTGGTTACAAAGGAGTTTTTTTCGCTCTCCTGTGCAATTTAGTAAATGTAACAAACCCGCATTCGGCAAAGGTCTTCTAACAGGTTCTATAAAAACCAAGAGGTAAGTCGGGTCGACTAAACGTCTCCGGCGAAATGGCATCCAACGATGCTAATTCAGCGCGTAGAGGTTATTTATCGATCTACGATTATTGCAATAGTTGTTCCAACAAAACGTACCTAAAATGCGCAAGAACCGATAGTTTTACATCGCCCGAGCTTCTCGCAAAGCTCGTAACCCCACCTCAGCTCGCACGCATTTCTCGTTCAGTGAAAAGAAGGTTTCAAGGCCTCCACAACTTTCCTCATCTGACCCGACATGAGTCACGCATGGTGCGTCACTCTGCTACAACCTGAAATGTCAGATACTCCAGGAATACCTCCATATTTTCCTCGTATGAGCTTGTAAAGCAGTGGAGCGAATGCCAGGCCTTCACTCATTAGGGATGCAAAGCCACTTTTTTAATAACAAGCTTCCCTAAGACGAGATAATCAATCCTTTGGAGCCTTCATTCTTTAATTATACGATCTCCATTAGTACTGGGAACTTGTTAAAGAGCTTATTCGCTCTCTGGGATATCGAAGTAGTAAAACCGCGAACGCAAAAACCCGGAGAGCTGGTCGTTGCGTAATGCAGCCTCCCCTGGTGTTAGCACACCTAGAAGTTGTTATCATAATTCATATCATTTCCGACTTCGTAGTTCTGGTTGTGTGTTAGTGCACTCCTTAGAATGGAAGTTCCTGCACATCAACTCAAAATCGATCATAACTTTATCCAGAATTCAAAACTCGACTTCCACATAACACATAAACATCACTAAAATCTCTATAAATCCGAGGCTAACTTTTCTATTCGACTCATGGTGTTGTTATTTCGATGGAGCTCCTCTGCTCCTCGGAAATAATTACAAGGTACGGAGACGCAATATCAGCTGAGGAGCCTCTGATCCTATATTCTTTCCTTACCTATCGACCTTTTTTCAAACATTTTTACTGCGAAGCGTAAAATTGCGGGTCTTGGAACTGTAGAAGTGTGAACCCTTCTCGGAGGCACGATACGCCATAATCCGATCATATATTACATACGGAGTTAAATAAATATAGACAAATGATCTGCGTAGAAGCTAGAAGGGGTAACCAAGAAATAGTAAACCATTGTCTAATAAGTTGCAGATTTTCCTTGAGAAAGTCAGAATAGGGATCGTAAGAAAAACATAGATAACGACCCAAGTGCGATGACAAAATCAACAATTATTGCAGAAAAAATCTGCAATTCAGACATGGTTTTATGAACAGAAATGCTTAATGGATCTGAGAGATGAATCAAGAAATTCAGGATCTGATAAGCTAGTTCTGCTGATTGAGAATGATACTTGATAACAATCAAGTAATATATTTTGTATTTGGATGTAACTTCCGTGCCATATTAAGTATTCATTTAGTTATTTTTACAATACGGGGAGCGCCCAATTTCATTGAAGAATATTAATAATACAAATACACATCAGAGAACAGAATGGATAGAATATAAGAGTATCAAGTATCAGTTGAATTCAATCAACATTGTATGTATATGTTACTAATAATTATTGTTGTTACGATGCATAGTAGGTACAAGCGTATTTTTGTTTGTTTAGATTCATATGCGCGTATTGTTATATTATGTTCGGTCTAATACAGTTTCCGTGATTTCTTTACAATTTCATTACCAATTATTTAGAATATACTTTAAACAACGTGTAGACAATTAACTAATATCGATGCAGATTGAAGCTTCTTTAATCACTAAGCACTACAGCGTCTACATTAATTTAGGGTAATATAGGGTTTTATGTGCAATAAACATAGTTTTAAATCAACACACAGTCCATGCAACCCTTCTACAGATTTGTCATGAAGGGTTTTTGTTTATTATCATATATGAATCCAGATTCACTAGGCAGTACAGCGTTTAAATCAATTCAATTCGCCATCTTTCATTGTAGACGACCTTCCCCGACGAATCATGGATTTCATTTCCATCAATCAACACAGTATGTATGTTACTAATAATTTTGTTGTTACGATGCATAGTAGTTCAAGCGTATTTTTGTTAGTTTAGATTCACATGCGCGTAGTGTTATATTATGTTCGGTATCATATAATTTCCGTAGTTTCTTTACAATTCCTTACTAATTATTTAGATTATACTTTAAACAACGTGTAGACAATTAACTAATATCGATGCAGATTGAAGCTTCTTTAATCACTAAGCACTACAAAGTCACCATTAATTTAGGGTTTCATGTGCAATAAACATAGTTTTAAATCAACACACAGTCCATGCAATTCACCACCAGTAGGACCACTGACTATAAAACATAATTTTCCGAAGATTTTCCTCGAAAATTTTCGTTTAGTTACAATGTTATATACATCCAGATTTTATATTTCCGCCAGCATAACTCGTATATTATAACTTAATTGCAGGCCTGCTCTTCAGGTAACATTATACAGTTTGTTCAGGGGGAGGGGGGGGGGGGGGGGTTTGAACGAAAATAAATTTCTTATTCATGCGTTGATTTGCATTTCTGCCATTTCAGTGCTATTTCTCACAGTTCAAAGATTCAAAGAATACAGTCCGCTTAAACTGTTTAGAATTCACGTATCTACTGATGATTGCTTGTCCTCAATAGAACAGCCCATCAGACCGAACAGTGACCTCCTTCTTTCTATATGAAACATCGTATTTTCTAAACGAAGTCAGGAATAAGGATCGTAAGAAAAACATTATAATAACGGACCCCTGGCCAGGAAATGAATGTAGTATTCAATGTTAGGAATACACTTGCCCCCCGTTGCAAAACGCACTTGCCCCACACCCTGAGGCAAGTGCGTTTTTCGACCTCATGTCTTATCTTATTGATTTGAAAATACAAAAATACACCAATTGAATTTTTCAAGGATGTATATAGTTCAAAAACGTTCGGAGATTTGAATGACGAAATTGGAAAATTCTCATTAGGCAAAAAACGGTGTGGAGTCAAAGTGAGATTTGCATGTAAGTAGAACGCACATGACCCACGTACCTTTCGGAGGAAATAACTAGCGGGAATTACATTTTAAAAAAAAGTAACAGCCATTAAATTATTGCTTAATTTTACACAAATTTCCCCCACAATGTCCCTCACACAACATGTCGTTATTTCTAGACGTGGTATCCTATGCACTTTCCCAAAAGAATACACCCCTTTGGCTAGAAATGAATCGCCAACTTGTATACTCACAGAGTAAATGGAATCATATGTATCTTGACGTATTCCCAACATGTATGGAAAAAGTGACTACCCTAATACACGTGATGAGACCAAAAAACGGGCGAAACTAGTTGAGAATAAATCTGTAAAAAAAATTCGTCCAAGGTTTCTAGAGACACAATGCTGAATGCCCAAGTAGGTAGGTATCTTCTTATGTCTCGATATCGCACATAACTCTCATTAGGAAGACCGAAACAGTATTTATTAATTTGAAATTCTAATAAGTTCACAACTACCGTACGATTTGGCATTTTCTAGCATAACGATTAGTAATACCAATAAGAGGGAGGCATTAGTCTTGGTGCATTATATTGTATTCCAATGATAAGTGTAGAAGACGTTTAAAAAACGTAGACCTACTTTTTTCGATAAGTAGCATCTACCTTTGATGAATATCGAACGACCTCCCCGGAAACGGTAGAACGAATTTATTTTGGTTGGGTCGTCGAATCAGGACACCCTTATTTCATATTTTCGGGGTAACAACAAATTAATTAGCAACAAATTAAAAACAATTTTAATACAAGTATTATTTATATCAAGTATATTTGAAAAACGAAAATCAATATATCTATACTATTTATAAGAATGTAACAAATAAATAGGGCAACATAATTATGTTCAGGAACTAAATGTCTAAGAATTGAAGGGAAACTTGAACTCAGTTAGTCTAATAAATCACAGCACAAATCTATGGTTTCAAGGACAAACTGCCACCGACCGCGTAAAACTGTTGAGAACTGCCACCCCTACCCAAATGAAAACTACCACCAGTTAGACCACTGCCACCCCTACGCAAGTGACTTGCATTAGAATAATTGAAGACCGCGGCAGAACAACAGTCTTTTTACACTTTTTTGAAAATACCGACGAACTTGGCAGTATGGAGGTGGGTTCGGTACAAATATTAGTTGATGTGTATAGTTTGGTGGCCTGGATGCTCGCAAGCTCGCATCTCAGAATTGCATAACATCGAGTAGTCAATTCCTTAGCGAAAATTCAGAATAGTTGGACGTACCGCCAGGATCGCTGCGATCGCGATTCGAATCCGGCCGCCACCATTGTCTACTTTAAAAAGAAAAATAATCCATGTTGTTAGACTCAACAAATCGAAGTCATGTACCCTTAAATTTAAAGATTGGAAAGATATTGAACGTAAAGTATTGAAAAACTCACTGATACCTATTTCGAAAGCAAAGAAGAATGACCTTATAAAAATGATCCCATATTTGCTCCAACAATACAGAGAGTTTCATGAAACACTTCCTGCTGTGAATGAATGAATACCATTCAATACAGTTTTCAACTTTATCGTTTTCACAAATATATTTCACATGGGCTTTTTTTTTTTTTTTTTTTTTCAAGGCAACCTTACTAAACTTAAAGCTTTATTACTCACAAATTTGTTATAAGCAGAAGTATTTTTCTTCAAAGTGTAATAATTTATTCGCATGTTGGTACAATGTACCTGGAAATAAAATCAATACCCATTGATGCATAATAATTATCTTTTTATTTTTCAATGATATTTTTCTAGCTCAGCATTTTGCTGGGAAGAAGATAGGGTGGTAAGGTTCTTCAAAAATTCGTAGTTAGAAAACATAATACAGTTACATACCTATTAAGAACTATTCTTATACATCGCAGCCAAGTATCTATAATACGCCGTTGTGTAGTAATTTGCAGTACATATATCCATAAGCCATTGTGTAATAGTATCCAGTATTGGTAATATCAAGACAGCTCTGTGATGATTTGATTTGATTATGATATGATTTGCAGAACGTTCTACCGTTTTGGTTAGATTGGAATCCAATTGTCGAAAAGACATTGTCTATGTGACATTAGAGCTGCTGATTCTCGGATCCAAAGGTTTCTCAACCGTTTTTTGCCTCCCCTGTAAAATTTCAAAAATTGTAACAGACGGTTTTTCGGTTGCGGTCTTCCATCAGAACAAATTGTTGAATGGGATAACGTTTAATTTCACGGCTGAACACAGAATTGGTATAATTAAGTATATTAAGTAATTAAGTATAGTCAAGTCATTTACAATACACATGTTCTCCTATATCCTTTCAACACGTAAAACTTCATGAAGCTTTCGTCTGATTTTGATGAAATATTTAGGGAATGTTCGGGTAAGGCTGTATTATCCCTAGGTTTGGTTACTTATCAGTTTTATTACTCACAAATAAATACTTTCGTATGCGCATGCGTTAACGGATTCAAGTATAATTTTCTCACGTTCTAGTACTCCGATCCAGCTCGAATTTGGAGGGTATATTAGGAAAAAACGATTCAATCAATCATCTCATATGTATTTCATCATGATCATTAGTCCGTGTACTGAAATGACGGTACAACACTATTCATGTTCCCTTGTGTGACAGCTGACAAGCGATGAGAACCAAGGGTGGCAGTTGTCAACGCCTGATCCAACGGTAAACGTGAAAGTAGACGGTCGGGTGGGTGGCAGTTGATCATTACCCGGTTTCGTATGTGGTAATACTATGCCTCATATTTGAACCACATGAGTTCAATGAATAATAAATAATGAACAATCATTGACACTCTGTGCGTTGTAATTTTGAGATAAAGAAAGCTAAGAAAATAATTCCGATTTGTTCAAGCTGTGATAAAATCAGTTTTGATTTCAACGTCAGTCGCGTTTTTCTGTTTATCCAAGAGAGCGAGAAGGGACGCCAGCGAAGGTCTTCGGACAGAGAACACCCACAATTTTTTGTCTCCGCTTTCATGTTCGTTCTTCAGTGGATACTCCGCTTCTTTGTCAACATCTGAAACTGATAATTCACAGACGAGTACATAAGCAAGTGGTGATTTCAAGGTTTTGAGCAGTGGCAAGAAGAGACTACGGTTGGTATGCCTGAACGGACCCTCAAAATGGGAGGAATGTTTGAGTAAGGAGGGTGATAATGAGGGGGCCCCTTGGAAAAAATGCAATGCAGGACCGACCCTCACATTTCGAGGGATGGTGGTTAGCTTTGAGGGTGGTTCGAGGGCCGGTTAGCTTGTCCGTTTTGGTGTCCAACTTCCCATATACCTACCTACCCACGACTATCATGGTCGTGTAGACTCAGCAGAACTAGAAATCCACCACCACTTTGCACTTCTCGTCAACATACTGTGTTTTTGCTGTACTTATTACGGAAGTTTCATGAAAAAAATATACACCAACGTAGAATAGAAGACAATTGAAAACAAAGAACTAGATGCTGTTTTCAAGCAGCTTAATGAGTCCATTACGGTCTAAGATAAAATACATAATATACTTCTTAACCTTTTGACCATTTTTACTTTCTAAACAGATGGAAGGTATTGCACGCTTCACATGCATCTCAGTTAAATTTTGGGACTGATAAGGAACATTGAATCCATTATTGCAACAAATCAAAATACAGGTATGTATTTTCCTTGGCCATTTTTACATTTCAGACGGATAGGGAGAGTAGAAAATATTGAATAAAAATCTCCGCTTCTTTGTCAACATCTGAAACTGATAATTCACAGACGAGTACATAAGCAAAGTGGTGATTTCAAGGTTTTGAGCAGTGGCAAGAAGAGACTACGGTTGGTATGCCTGAACGGACCCTCAAAATGGGAGGAATGTTTGAGTAAGGAGGGTGATAATGAGGGGGCCCCTTGGAAAAAATGCAATGCAGGACCGACCCTCACATTTCGTGGGATGGTGGTTAGCTTTGAGGGTGGTTCGAGGGCCGGTTAGCTTGTCCGTTTTTGTGTCCAACTTCTCATATACCTACCTACCCACGACTATCATGGTCGTGTAGACTCAGCAGAACTAGAAATCCACCACCACTTTGCACTTCTCGTCAACATACTGTGTTCATTTGTTTTGCTGTACTTATGACGGAAGGTTCATGAAAAAAATATACACCAACGTAGAATAGAAAACCATTGAAAACAAAGAATTAGATGCTGTTTTCAAGCAGCTTAATGAGGCCATTACGGTCTAAGATAAAATACATAATATACTTCTTAACCTTTTGACCATTTTTACTTTCTAAACAGATGGAAGGTATTGCACGCTTCACATGCATCTCAGTTAAAATTTGGGACTGATTAGGAACATTGAATCCATTATTGCAACAAATCAAAATACAGGTATGTATTTTCCTTGACCATTTTTACATTTCAGACGGTTAGGGAGAGTAGAAAATATTGGATAAAAATCTCGGGTCAAAATTGGGACGGCTTAGGAACAATTAATCCATTACAGCCCAAAATCACACACACACACTGACCTCGGAGGTTCCGAAGCTGGTCAGAATATCACGAGAACTTGGAGTCAGTAATCTATACTATTAATAAGAATGAAACTCCGTTTGTCTGTCTGTCTGTCGTGTCTATGCACGGCCAAACGGCTGAGTGGGGGGAGTATACGAGTGGGGGGATCTTCTTGGGATTTTCCGATAGGGGGAGCGAGCAAATTTAAAATTTTCTAATCCCAGCCGAACCATGGGCCGTAGGGCGGGAGGGGGGTCGAAGTAAGAATTAATGTGCGCTTTTTGGACTTCCCCGCATCCTCTA
Organism: Adelphocoris suturalis; assembly: GCA_030762985.1. NCBI lineage: Eukaryota > Metazoa > Arthropoda > Insecta > Hemiptera > Miridae > Adelphocoris > Adelphocoris suturalis. The sequence continues at coordinate 25,224,228 of CM061042.1, forward strand.
CCCCTCTAAACGGCCGTCGACAATTCCGGAAAAATACCGGTTTCGTAGGTTTTTGAACGAGGAAGACGACGGCGCGATCGGATCGCGAAAAAAGTATCGGGAAATGCGTCAAAAAAATGCGAGAGTACGGACCCGTTTTCTCGAAAAGTCCGCCGAAAAACTTGGTTTTTTCCGATTAAAATATACCCCATAAAGGTACGTTTTTCGGAACGGTTTTCGCGGGCGAAATACAGCTTTGGGTCCGCCGAATCTGAATCCGAAATCGGATATCGAAAAAAGTGACGAGAACTCGGTCAAATTGCGAGCAGAAGCGAGCAAAGCGATTAAAATGATTCTGCCGTGGACGAGAGAAGGCTCAAGAATTGACGTGAAGGGTTCGATGTCACAACATTGCGAGGCGAGCAGGTATGCCTACATAGGTACCTACCTTGCGAGCGAAGCGAGAGCCATTTCAAATAATAAATACGGACTTTGTCCTACACATATACAGGTATACCTTGCGAGCGAAGCGAGCAACATCCCCGAATAAACTTTTCGTGGTTCCACGTAGTTTTATAAGATTTAATTTGTTTGTAATAATTCCCAACTGAAAAAAACGTCTGCCAAGTTGGGTGGGCAGTATAACTTCCTCAAGCGAGCGAAGCGAGCAGCATCCCCTACAGAAGTTAAACCTACCCTTAGAGATCTACCGTTTTCGAGCGAAGCGAGCAGCATCCCCTACAGAAGTTAAACCTACCCTTAGAGATCTACCGTTTGCGAGCGAACCGAGCAACATCCCCTAAATGCCATACTTTGCGAGCGAAGCGAGCAACATTTTCTACATGCCAGACTTTGCGAGCGAAGCGAGCAATATTCCCTACATGCCACACGTTGCGAGCGAAGCGAGCAACTTAATGGGGGGTCCGGGGGGCTTGCCCCCCGGCTGGACGTGGAGGCGAGCGTAGCGAGCCGGAGCGGCTAGTATAAAATAACCAGGTGACACAGAAAGAGTAAGTAATGCGGAGACTACCTAGAAGTTTCAATGACCCTCTGTTTGCGCGCCAATTGAAAAGAACCAGAACTTTTAGAACAAACATTTCAAAAAGCGTTAAACCCAAGGAATTTCAAAGCGGGTTTTCACGAGGGAAATTTTGGATTCATTGCAATAGCTTCATTTTTTTTAAGAAATTGGCTAAAAACAAAATTTTATATATAAATAAAAGGCAAAAAATTAAAAGTAAAAAAAAAAAAAATAAAAAAAAAAATAAAAAAAAAAATCATTCAATAAATTTAATATAATTGAAGTAGGTGATTACCTACCTACGCTTCACAAGCCCAATGGATACTGACTGAAGTTATAATAATTTCGATTTTGGGAAGTCTGAATTTCATTGGAACTTTATTATCATCTGATACAATCGTCATAGTTTTCAAGGCATTAGGTATTTGATAATAATATGTTTTACCAGTTAAGATTCACTCCCGCGTTGATATCTTTTGACATTTTCATGTCTTTGCCCTGGCACATTGCACAAATAATTCATTTTGGTATCTCCGAGTAAATATCGTTTGAATATCCCGCTATCGGTGCAAATAGAACACGAAGCAGTACCTAACTACCAAAGAGTTTATCTGGAGCTTCATAAATGTTGAAAAGATTTCCATTACGGCAATTGAATATAGAACTTCTATTATCTATTCACAGTTGATCATAATGTAAATGAGGAATAATTCATTAAATTGCAACTCGGAATATAGAATGTTAGGAGACATGAACTGGTTATTAGACGCTTGAGGTAAAACTCGAACTTCATCAGTGTTTGGCCATTAGTCATTTCACTTTTTCCGGCAACAGAAAATCGTGTTAAATTCTTCAAAAATAATTAGGTATGTTTTCGTAAGCAAAATCAAGTTTCCGAATAGAGATAGGTAAAGTGTAACTAGGTGAAAAGGATTTAGAACACTTTTATTTTTTGTTAATTTATCCCATTTAAATTAATTTACAGTAGCAGCTACTGCGCCTATTCAGCTTTTCATCTTTCTTTATAGTCTTTCCTAATTCCTCTCATAATCGATGGGTATACGTAATGCGGATCATCGCTTTCACTATACTGAACACATTCGCCTCCTTGAGCCATTTCATCCTCAAGGTTTTGTACACGAATTGTGGAGAAGTTTTTTCAACGTTCGTATTTTAAAATTGTACACCTAATTCGTTTTATCGGGTGTACTTTTGTCAAATTGAATATATAAATGAACACTTTTATTATAATTATAGTTCAATAACATACCTAATTGGTATACTCCACTTTTTTTTTTTTTTTTCCCATAAATAGAAAATACAAATCTAATGATTCATCGAAAATTAGAAATGTGTAACGAGTATTAAGCATTTTAAATCGTATACGATAATAATACACCTTGGCATGTCACACGTATTTCTATTCTTTTAATATTTTTAATGTTGTTATAAATTAAGATAAGGTTATTAGCAAGTATTATAAAAAATATTTTTATTGATTATTTACCCATTCCAATCGGAGTATTACGTATCCCAAAACACTCCCATAGGAAGGTCAATTGTTGTATTCCTAAATGGGCGCAACAACATCGAAGAACTAGAGTATAAAAAACCTTTATAAGTCTAATCTACGCTGTTGCGTTCTACTCTATTTACCTAACTAACTTTGGGTACGGACCTAAAAACGAACCCACGTAGATATTGCAATTAGTATTCCTAATACCGACAGAGAAATGAAACAGAAAAACACTTGAGTTGGTGAGCCTATAAAGCGGCTTGACTTACTTCGTTCAAAACGCTTGCATACGAATCTGCAACACATTGGGACATTTCATGTCTTTTGGTGCAGACTCTTATGTGTTGCAGACTCGTATGCAAGCTCTAAGAGCCACTCAGCTGATCCGGACCCTGGGCATCGTCAAGTAAATGTCCTAAAGAGGCTACATACGAAATTACAGCTTCCTAGAGTGTAAAGTATAGAAATTAGCTTTAAAAGCCACTCATCTGATCCGGACCCTGAACATCGTCAAGTAAATGTCCTAAAGAGGCTACATACGAAATTACAGCTTCCTAGAGTGTAAAGCATAGAAATTAGCTTTAAGAGCCACACATCTGATCCGGACCCTGAGCATCGTCAAGTAAATGTCCTAAAGAGGCTACATACGAAATTACAGCTTCCTAGAGTGTAAAGCATAGAAATTAGCTTTAAGAGCCACACATCTGATCCGGACCCTGAGCATCGTCAAGTAAATGTCCTAAAGAGGCTACAAATGAAATTACAGCTTCCTAGAGTGTAAAGTATAGAAATTACCTATTCAAATTATTTAATCTCCGCTTCACAAATCAAACCGTTTTCGTAATATTCGGATCACCTGCTATGAATCAAATCATCGAAACACAAGCTCAATGAAATCATCAGAAATTAACAAGCGGTTGCAATCATGTTCACAATATCAATTATTGAGAATGATCACCTGTGTGTAAACAATTATTTATATAACCATGCTCATAACTCAGTTTGTTGGACACGCACTTCGCAGTAGTTAACATAATATTGTTGGATAAATCGAGAGCTTTCGAACGAATGGTCAACGAATTTTGTGGGATGAAAAACGACGAAGTACCATTTCCCTAGCAACGACTCGGTTGTAAGCGGAAATCATCAGAAATTGAGCATATTTCGTTACGTAACGTAACGTGACATAACGAAAATTTGGTTGTGTGCCATAGCAAAGACATGAAATGTCAAAAACTGTCACGTAACGTAACGTAAATATTTTGACGATTTCCGCTTACAACCGAGTCGTTGCTAGGGAAATGGTACTTCGTCGTTTTTCATCCAAAAAAATTCGTTGACCATTCGTTCGAAAGCTCTCGATTTATCCAACCATATTATGTTTACTACTGCGAAGTGCGTGGCCAACAAGCTGAGTTATGAGCAAGGTTATTTGAATAATTGTGTACACTCAGGTGATCATTCTCAATAATTGATATTGTGAACATGATTGCCACCGCTTGTTAATTTCTGATGACTTCATTGAGCTGGTGTTTCGATGATTTGATTCATAGCAGGTGATCCAAATATTGTAGTATATTGTAGTATTGTAGTATAATTTCTATGTTTTACACTCTAGGAAGCTGTAATTTCGTATGTAGTCTCTTTAGCACATTTACGTGACGATGCCCAGGGTCCGGATCAGCTGAGTGGCTCTTAGAGCTTGCATACGAGTCTGCAGGGGGGTAGGTGATGTAGCCTGGCTCGAATTCAATGAAGTACCCACGGGTGTCGGAACAATGAGTCAACACGATCGCGAATTCAATTAAGTACCCACGGGTGGGCGGTTTCTCTTATGGCCCATTTAATTGATTTGTACGCCCCGCCGTGCGATGCACGGGTGAGATCTGCCTAGTAATAAATACAATAAGAAAACACACATGAAAATGTCCCAATGTGTTGCAGACTCGTATGCAAGCATTTCAAGCTGCTTTGTCTTTCTTTTACATACATTTTTGTTGGATGGTCGAATGTGCCTCCATTCCATCGTAACAAAAGTTGTGACGTTTACCTCACTATGAATGAGAATTGATAGAATAGAAACGTATCCTGAAGTAATAAGACAGGCAGGCAATAAGAAATCGAGTAAATATGGTTTTTTACTGAGTTTCTACACAAAATGCATAAAATCTGTTTTAACTCACGCTAATAACCACTTTTGTCACTTTCAAGATTTTGACATGGATATGTCTTTTGGCTGGGGATCAAGGAATTTTTCGCGACACTTTTTTTTCGCGACCGACATTTTTTCTTGTCCATGCTTCAGCCCTTAGCGAAAGCAAACGAATAAACGAAAGGTGACCGCGGAGGTTTCGTTCGATTCTTTGGACGGATACCTATAAATGAAACTCAAAAAATCATTACTGTTGCATGGAGAGATTTCAAGATCTCGATTATTGAATATTTCAACAGCCCTTTAGAATGCTGATCGAGCGCGATGCCGTTTGGCTCAATACTTCTTGAGAAAAGCTTCGGACGGCGGACGGACTAATTTTTTTCAATTCGATTTTTGGATTCTACGCATCTATCTTGAAAAGTAAACCAACAAATTTTGAGGAGGGGTAGCTCGAAAATGAACGTATTCGCCTACATTTTCGTTCTCTAAAATCGGAAAGCACAATTCAATACCTCGAAATTTGGATGGGACCAAATTCGAACTCCAACGAACATTCCAAGACCCACCCGAGCAAAAACAGTCAGTCAACATTTACTGGGTCTAGCTGCGGAAAAACAACCGGTGTGAATGAATGTTTCATCCTAAATGTTGTGACTTCATATTATTATTATAGCCGTGACGTTCAACACCATGGTTTCTCATGGTATTTGTTTATATTCAGAAATTCAGAATTAAAAATAAAAGATTTACGTTAGCATACACTGTACCCGTTTTACTTCCAAGATTACGTTCCCTACTAAGGGGGGAAGAACTGTTGTGACTTCATATTATTATTATAGCCGTTACGTTCAACACCATGGTTTCTCATGGTATTTGTTTATATTCAGAAATTCAGAATTAAAAATAAAAGATTTACGTTAGCATACACTGTACCCGAATCTTATGTCAATATGAATCGAAGATGAATCACTAAATATTTTGGTGACTTCTTCGTGAATACCGCATTTGATGGTACCATCGTGTTCTATGAGTATAGGAACGTAACTTTGTCGCTGGAATACGAAGTACTCTCGATCAAATTTTAATATGGAAGCCCCAATAGAAGATTGAGCGCTCGGCCAAAAAACACGCATTAACCCCCCCCCCCCCCCCTTCCCCTCCAGCTCATGGTTCGGGTGGGAGTAGGCAATTTTAAAATTGCTTATACCCCCTGTTCAAGAGATCCTTGAAAATCCCCACCAATCGTAGACCCCCCCCCCTCCCCCACCCAGCAATTCGGCCATTCATAGCTCAGAAATGGGTGGCTGTGGGCGGCGGGACACTTGTCCTCATCCTATAAACACATTCACCACTCCCGGGTACAAACACATTCTGTGTTAAAAAGGTTGAACTGACTGAACCCTAAGACTTTTCCCACCCGCACAAATAAAACGTATAATGTAAAGAAAATCAGCTCATATATTTTCATGTTGAAACTGAAACTTTCAAGTTTATTGGCCATACATCTTAGTTCTTATTTCATCACATTTTCGGCATATCGTTTTCAGAACTCACTCTCATAAGCGTCGTCAACGTCCCCTAAAAGTTTTAGTACTGATAACAAATAAGGCAAGGAGCAAGTTCAGCAAAAGTCAAAATGCGATTCTTGAAAATTGTTCATTCGCTTTGTTGGTTAAATGTTCAATAACGTTAAGGTTTCTGGAAAAAAATTATGGGTAAAGGCTGAGGGGTAGTCCCCTATCAAATTCATTGGTCAAAAATTAAATAGTTTTCACTATTCATGCGCAAACGGGAATATTTATCAGGCGTTATTTTCTCATGGTCTGGTCGTTCGGTCTCGCTCAAATATGTCTTCCCAATTTATATCCTAATGTTTGATTTCATATTTCCGGCGACTTTCACCCATCCATTCAGTTTTGACTAGTGCCCATTCCATGAGAACACTCATCAAAAAGTCTCAAGTTCAGATTTTTGATGAGCTTCTAGGGACCCGTCCTAAATGCATATCACCGCCCCTACCAACAGTACCGACCCTCTTGTTAGAATTATTATTCCTACTAAGAATGATTATTAGAATCAGGAGTAGAATGATTGGTATACGATAACTGCATGATAGTAATCACGCGGCACGTGGCTTAAAGGTCTGTAATACAAGTTTGAGTTAACGACTGAGACATTGTTTATTGAGTGGCTGAAACAAGGGAAGCTGTTTTCGATAAATCAACATTGGTAGAACTTTCAACGCTCGCATCCATTGTCGAATTGTCAAGAATCGTAGTACTCTCAAACTCTGGACTTTCTGTAGAAGCATAATCGAATAACCAGGTACCCTCCACTCCTTTTGCAGTACCACGTAAAATTTCTTCCTCGCCACGGGCAGAAGGAGTCGAATCTGACAGCGCCGGTTTCGTCGAATTTTCTGAAAATAAAAGTTCCGGTATTGCAACATGACCAAATGAGAGAATATTGGAAATTTCTTGTAACATTACACTTGAGCTTTTAGGAGCCACAACTATATTGCTCGAAATTATTGCAAACAGCTTTTTATTTATTAACAATTAAGACATATACCAGTGAGATGAGCCAAAGGAAATCATACAGAAATTTGTACAAAATAATTATGTGAAAGCCTTAGAACTTTGCTTTACAGAGAGTTGAGAAAACATCCGATGAAACAGTAAGGAATTGTTAAAATCTCAGAATTGGTTTGAATGAAGAAAACTATCATTTAGAAGCATATCTGCTCATATTTTAAAAGTTGAACATATTGTGTGCCGAAAAGAAGCTCAAATTTGAAGGTTTAGTCAGGTAACACTACGGAACGTTAGAATTTCAAGAAAAACGCCTGCCAACTTGGGTGGCAGTATAGCTTCCTCACATATTGTATCATGAATGTATAGAATTTGTAGAAGAACAAAGTACGTGTTCAAATGATTGGATGCAAAATGAAACAGATCTAATTCATGTGTGCACATGGCTAAATAGGGCTATAATGCATGTTTGCGCATCCGCATGTTGCCTGGAGTTTAACCGCACGTTGAAATTTCATAAAAATCGGTACATAATTCTCGAAATGTCAACCAATATTAGTTTTGCGCTAGCAAAATGCGTAGTTATTATTCAAATCGTTGCGATGAAATACAAAGGACTGATATAAATCAAGAGAAATCGGCGTTATAAAGAATACACTTTTACTTTAGCGCATGCGCACAAACTACTAATAATCCAACGACAACAGAAGTCGTAGATAGGAAACGTTGAAATTTTCATAAAAATCGGTACATAATTTTCGGAATGTCAACCAATATTAGTTTTGCGCTTGCAAAATGCGTAGTCATTATTCAAATCGTTGCGATGAAATACAAAGGACTGATGATGAATCAAGAGAAATCGGCGTTATAAAGAATGCACTTTTACTTTAGCGCATGCGCAAAAACTACTAATGATCCAACGACAACGGAAGTCGTAGGTAGGAAACTTTATAGAAGGTAAATCGCCTGAGAATACCTGAAAATTTCAGCAAAATCGGTCCATAGGATTCGGAGTTTCGCTTCTATAAGTCAACATTAGTTAACGCATGCGAAACGGTTCTTACTCCACCAATCTAAATACAATTAATAGGACATTTTTGGAAAATATACCCAACGATTCCTCGAGGTCGAACGAAACCAGACCAATAAATGATGAGAAATAAACTTTTTTTATTTCTTTTTTTTTTATTGTATCTTATAAGTAGACGCAACTAAGGGCTGATTCTTTAAATTTTAGACACATAGCGGCTTATTTCGGTCAATAATATACAAGTAAAAAGTTTAAATTAAAAAAAAAATATATATATATCCAACATAATTTATGCGAGGAGTTCAATCAAGAGATTTTCGCGCACCGCACAATTTGGCTACCGTGCTTAATTGACACAACCTTCGTTCTTTTTTCCATGACACAACCCAAATTTTTTATTGCAAATTTGAATTCTACACTAAATTTCATCTAAAAAAATGACCCATCTCTTGAATTTTTGATTGCACACCAACGAGCACGAGCACACGTTAATATTGCACAGACCTTGTAACATCGAGTTTTTGAGGATATTAAACTGCCACATACGGGGTATAATTTCAAGCTGAATTACGTAATGATATAATTTTAATGATATTCGCAGTACCAACTTCGAAAAGCAGAAAAAATGAGTTTTAGTACGTTGTTTGTGCGTACACGAAATTGTGTAACCCCCCCTCTCATCACAGTATCGAGTTTTTGAGATATTCGATCGCCACATGATTTTAGGTTTTTTGTGTGTTTTGTGTGTTTCATGTTTTTAGGTGTTTTGTCACGCTGAATCACGTAATGATGTCCATCTAGTGATATCCGCAAGGGGAGAAACCACGGAGGAAAGCACGTAATTTTGGTCTTGGAACACTAAGGAAACAAGTGGAAAAACGTGCGAATAGTATTTGAAAAATGAAGGAGAGATTTCAAAGTTTTGTTCATATCTCTAGCAGACAAAACCTTAACAAACTTAATGGCCGATTCTTTAAATTTCAGACACCTTGTCTACAGGGTGACTCACGAGTTTTGCTCCAGAGGCTAATTTCGGTATATATATTAGTAAATGAAATATTTAAAATAAAAAATTATGTATCCTACAACAATTTTTTGCGATAAGTTCAAACAAGTCATTTTTCCCGCACCGCACAATTGGGCAACCATAAGCAATCAACACAACTTAGTTTTATCAAGTGAAGTGATAGCCCGCATTTTTCATTGCAGATTTCAATTATACACGAAATTTCACGAAAAAATTACCCATCACGTGAATTGTTTAGTACGCAATGACGAGCAGGATCACACGCTAACATAGCACAAATTTTGAAATATCGAGTTTTGAAGATATTAAATTTCTACATACAAATGACACATGGCTTTGGGTGTTTTTTTCTTTTTCCCTCCCCACGCTGAATCACGTAGTGATATGATATCATTTATTGATTTCTGTAACATCGCCTTGGAAAAACACTGGGGGGAAAAAAACTTTTTTCGGGGGGAAATTTCAAATTTTAGTATGCTATGCGCTGAATGGAAATAGTGGGAAAATTTTATAAATATATAATATTTTCCTCTTTTTCCCCTGTCCAAGATCATTCATAACCCCCCCCCCCCCCTCTCTCTCTCTTTCTTTCTTTATCTCTCTCTCTCTCGATAAACTTGAAATTTTAATTTACTAAGACTGGTTTTACATCAGACAAATACTTCGAGCAACAGTAAAATAGTCGAAAAATCATCAAAATCGGTTGAGAGGTTTCACTCCCACCAGTATCACATCTCCTCACGAAGATTTTTCAAAGTCTTCAAATGAAATCACCTGTATCGGCACAACCGAACCAAAAGGGATCATAGAAGAAAAAAACGGACGAGAAAACGAAAATATCACGATCTATTGGACGTTGTTATAACCAGAGACTTCATTCAATTAAGTCCAAGCTCAAGGATCAAAAGAAAGGAATTATAAGATTTCAGAGGAATATTGTCCTGAGGTGCTAAAAACTGTAAGTTTCTATTTTAGACCTTTACCGATCACCATGGATTTCGAAGACCCTCCACCAAAAAACTTTTTTTCAAATCAATGATATGATAAAAATAAATTGAAACACCCAAAAATAGTCCTACAAAATTGATTTATTCGTCCTCTTCTTGGTAAGTTCAGGCTGAGATTTCAGGCTTAAAAACAAATCATCATTTGTTTACTGTAACTGTGTTCGTACTGTTACAGGCCGCCGCTTTAGCCCTGTGTGATTTTGAAAGTTTACTCAGAGATCATTATTCAAAATAGCATACAAAAAGCAGACCGATTGCGCTAACCCAAATTACTCTACTCCCTAATCATAGAGCAGTAGGTACAAGTTGCTCTCAATTTTCTGACTGTGATTGGAAGACGTAGTTTGTGGCCACCGGATTCTTGAGGTCGGCGTTAGTCATCGTGTCATTTCGCAACCTTGCGACATACCACAATTGGACGCAGTTGTGCAACAAATGCCTAAGCGACTTTCTAGCTAAAAATCAGTTTTTGACACCGTTGGAATCGTTTCGTCAAAAGCGTCTCCTAGACGTGCAATATTATTGCGCAATAATCTGGTTTGTGCAATATAATTCATCGTGTGAGGGCGAGATTGAAAAATTGTGCAATGTATTGCGTGATTGACCAAAAGTTCAAAATATATTGCACAAACTGGAAATGATTGAGTCCTCTGATGGCAACATTGCGCAACCTGGCTGCACCTGGCAGTCATCAGACAACTCGTCCTGTCAACTACGCGGCATCATGAATAGTGATAAAAACGAAAAACAATTTATTGCCGAATTCATTGAGACTTATCATGGTCTCCCGGCATTGTGGGATGTTAAGTGGAAGAATATAGTTGCACATATAGTGGCACTTGCAGCCACAGCAATCAATACGTAACACAATTCGGTACTTGAGTATTAAACGGAGGCCACCTAACCTATAGAAATATTTCGTACCGGATACCAAAAATAACTACATAATTGGAAAGAACACACTTGTAGATCAGAATGATGTAGATCAGAATGATATGTATAGTTTGGTGGTCTGGATGCTCGCAAGCTCGCATCTCAAGAAGACATAACATCAAGTAGTCAATCCCTTAGTAAAAATGCAGAGTTGGGCATGTAGATCAGAATGATGTGTATAGTTTGGTGGTCTGGATGCTCGCAAGCTCGCATCTCAAAAAAACATAAGATCAAGTAGTCAATCCCTTAGTAAAAATGCAGATTAGTTGGGCATGTAGATCAGAATGATGTGTAGGTATATGTGACTGCTAGCGGCGGCGACGCTTTAAACTCCATCCTGACCGACATTGCTGCGTTCTGGGTTGCACAACGTCAGATCCAGGCGTCGGATTAATTCTAAACTTCACCTGTAAATCTATTAAAGTGTGTTCTTTCCAATTATGTAGTTATTTTTGGTATCCGGTACGAAATATTTCTATAGGTTAGGTGGCCTCCGTTTAATACTCAAGTACCCACAATTCACTGCCACTCAATTCCATGTTGACCTTATGGAAACCAGACGGGTACTATTTGCACAATGTGGTTGTACGTCTGAGTGCACAATTCATTGCGCAACCGTCAATGCCGCCTTCACACGGTACAACTTTTTGCACAAACGTAAACACTGTGCAATAACATTGAGCATCTAGGGGCTGCCATCAATATATTGTGCAACCCGGTTTTCACAATAATATTACACGTCTAGAGGCCGCAAAAAGCTTTCGTTTTCTGACGAGTCATGTGCGCGCGCCCTATTAATTTGAACAGTAGCTAGAGCCAAAAAGGATAAGCGCCATTTGCTGTATCCGCATTTCGGATTTTTGCAACAATGGCCCATATCCACTTATAATAATTTAATTAGCAACAATGGCTCAAAAGCGCCATTTCCACTGGTTGTTTACCCTTTTGTTGCTAATTTCATTTTCCAATTAAACTTAGGAGACTGATTCGATTATCATTCAACAATGCCCCAAAATGAGTTTCATGATTATGACCTAGCCTGTTGTTGCTGATGCCATACGTCAAATCAGCTGGATTTACCGGCTGATGTTCGAATAATAAGTGTTCGAATAAAAATTCGAATGATAAGTGTTGTTTGAATTTCTATTGATGGTTGCATAAACTGCATAAATTGATGGTTGCATAAATCCAATTTCATAAACTGGTCCAGTAGTTTTGCATTGTAATCTACACATTTTAAAACGTAAACCAACAAATTTTTAGGAAATGAGGGTAAAATAATAAATTTAAAAAACCGCCTCAACGGGAGCGAAAGTAGCATATTAGGCATGAATAATTATGATGATCATCTTCTCATTCAGATCTCAAATTCTTAATATAGACAGGAGGGGTGAGTCAGTGATTTCTCGGATGGGTTAGTACGAACCAGCTGATAATAATTACATTGGAATTTCTGATTCAAGAAGTCGAATTCATTCTAATCTTTTTTGCTCATCGATGAAGCTGAGTTATACCGATTTGCTATTCGTGTCCATAAAAATATTCAACCTCCAGCCTATTTAATGATATACTGAAATTAATGATATAGTGATAACATATTTAAATGTGTGCTCAAGGCTAATGTCTCATGTTCCTATCATAATTAGCTATACAAGTGTGGCATACGCAATAATCTTAATCGTAAATGATAATCCTTCACGTGGTGGCATTTTGTCGAAATCTCAGTTCATATCGACTAAAATTCTATGAAATTTGGCATTTTTTAACTTTAGTTTCGATTTAAAAAATGAAATGAAATAATAGAAACGGTATATGTAATTACTAATATTGATAAGGTAAAATTAGTAATGGGTAAATGTAATTTCTAATATTACTAGTGGGTAGTGTCCATTATAGTATAGGAAAATAGGTACAGTTGGATTTCCAGGACCATTATAGGCTTTTAGGACCAAATAGAACCCATTTTTGATTTTTGACCCATTTTCATAAACTGGTCCAGCAGTTTTGCATTGTTATCTATCTAAAAATTTCAAAACGTAAACCAATATATTCGTACTCACGATTACGAATACGCCCATCTCTGATGGTGTAAGTTAGCGTTTCATGCTGTAAATCAAGTTTAAATGGATTTGATTTTACCATTAAAACTCAACAAGAATTTCAATAAACGCAATATCTTGAAAAAAAAAAAAAAAAAAAAAAAAAACGCTTGCATACGAGTCTGCAACGCATTGGGACATTTCATGAGTTTACCTATTGCTTTTTACCTCACTGTAGGATTTTATAAACTACCCTCCGTTGTTGTCAGAATGTGAAACGAATCATTAACATAATAACTATCTATAGCTATTTGTTGTATTTTTCAAACCTCACAATGCGTTGCTGTTGTCTACTCAACGAAATCATCAGAAATTAACAAGCGGTTGCAATCATGTTCACAATATCAATTATTGAGAATGATCACCTGTGTGTAAACAATTATTCATATAACCATGCTCATAACTCAGCTTGTTGGCCAAGCACTTCGCAGTAGTTAACATAATATGGTTGGATAAATCAAGAGCTTTCGAACGAATGGTCAACGAATTTTGTGGGATGAAAAACGACGAAGTACCATTTCCCTAGCAACGTCTCGGTTGTAAGCGGAAATCATCAGAAATTGAGCATATTTCGTTACGTAACGTAACATAACGAAAATTTGGTTGTGTGCCATAGCAAAGACATGAAATGTCAAAAAATTTCGAGGAAATGAGGGTACAATAATAAATTTTTTTTAAACGCCTCAACGGGAGTGAATGTAGAATTGTATTCTACGTGCGCCAGAAGCGCGCTCCATTTCAAATTACATCACTGAAGGTTGATCAGGAATGAAATAAGCCTACGTACCTCGTTATTATTATTATTATTATTATTATTATTTTTTTTTTTTTTTTCCTTTAGGTACCTAGGTCAAAGCCAATTCATACACTCTAAAGGTATTTTAAATATTTCAAAGGAGTTCTATTTCGAATTTCAACACTATAATAAACTCTTCGAGGGTGAGGTTGGTGCAGAACGAATGTTAACAGGAAGATCAAGAGTTCTTGTCCTACGAACTCCCCCTGCTCTGTACCCTCCGTTTACGTACCATGTACACATTTCGATTACTACAATTGTCCTGTTCAAACAAAAAAAAAAAACTCCTTGGCGCATCGAGTACACCACCACCAACGGGGTGTCCAAGCCCTCCTCACCCCTCCCCCCCTATAAAGAAAAAACTCACACCTACTTACTTTTCTTATGCGCATGTTTTGCAAGAATTGTCGGAAGAATATGAAGGTGTGAGGCAAGAAGAAGCTTAGAATGTTGACGAAAAAGGCGTTGTTGGCCAAGAAGAAGTAGATACAAGAATCGGGAATCGATGTGGAGATAATGATCATCATCCTCTCACTGAGGATGAACCTTCCACCTTGCGTCCACAGAACCTCAGTGAACTTGGAGCGGATGAGAATGAAACTGAGCAGTTCAGGAGATGCTGATGATGGGGGGAGTTAGAAGACGCGACATGAATGAGTTAAATTAATCTGTTGGAATTTTTTCCCCTCAGTGTTACAATTCCAAATGGAAGGCTCACCTGGTAGAGAGTGAGTTAGGTAGTGTGCCAAAAGGTGGTGGAGAGTGTTTCTGATTCCGATGAATCATTTATTCGGGAGTGTAAAAAAATTCGAATGATAAGTGTTGTTTGAATTTCTATTGATGGTTGCATAAACTGCATAAATTGATGGTGCATAAATCCAATTTCATAAACTGGTCCAGTAGTTTTGCATTGTAATCTACACATTTTAAAACGTAAACCAACAAATTTTTAGGAAATGAGGGTAAAATAATAAATTTAAAAAACCGCCTCAACGGGAGCGAAAGTAGCATATTAGGCATGAATAATTATTATGATCATCTTCTCATTCAGATCTCAAATTCTTAATATAGACAGGAGGGGTGAGTCAGTGATTTCTCGGATGGGTTAGTACGAACCAGCTGATAATAATTACATTGGAATTTCTGATTCAAGAAGTCGAATTCATTCTAATCTTTTTTGCTCATCGATGAAGCTGAGTTATACCGATTTGCTATTCGTGTCCATAAAAATATTCAACCTCCAGCCTATTTAATGATATACTGAAATTAATGATATAGTGATAACATATTTAAATGTGTGCTCAAGGCTAATGTCTCATGTTCCTATCATAATTAGCTATACAAGTGTGGCATACGCAATAATCTTAATCGTAAATGATAATCCTTCACGTGGTGGCATTTTGTCGAAATCTCAGTTCATATCGACTAAAATTCTATGAAATTTGGCATTTTTTAACTTTAGTTTCGATTTAAAAAATGAAATGAAATAATAGAAACGGTATATGTAATTACTAATATTGATAAGGTAAAATTAGTAATGGGTAAATGTAATTTCTAATATTACTAGTGGGTAGTGTCCATTATAGTATAGGAAAATAGGTACAGTTGGATTTCCAGGACCATTATAGGCTTTTAGGACCAAATAGAACCCATTTTTGATTTTTGACCCATTTTCATAAACTGGTCCAGCAGTTTTGCATTGTTATCTATCTAAAAATTTCAAAACGTAAACCAATATATTCGTACTCACGATTACGAATACGCCCATCTCTGATGGTGTAAGTTAGCGTTTCATGCTGTAAATCAAGTTTAAATGGATTTGATTTTACCATTAAAACTCAACAAGAATTTCAATAAACGCAATATCTTGAAAAAAAAAAAAAAAAAAAAAAAAAACGCTTGCATACGAGTCTGCAACGCATTGGGACATTTCATGAGTTTACCTATTGCTTTTTACCTCACTGTAGGATTTTATAAACTACCCTCCGTTGTTGTCAGAATGTGAAACGAATCATTAACATAATAACTATCTATAGCTATTTGTTGTATTTTTCAAACCTCACAATGCGTTGCTGTTGTCTACTCAACGAAATCATCAGAAATTAACAAGCGGTTGCAATCATGTTCACAATATCAATTATTGAGAATGATCACCTGTGTGTAAACAATTATTCATATAACCATGCTCATAACTCAGCTTGTTGGCCAAGCACTTCGCAGTAGTTAACATAATATGGTTGGATAAATCAAGAGCTTTCGAACGAATGGTCAACGAATTTTGTGGGATGAAAAACGACGAAGTACCATTTCCCTAGCAACGTCTCGGTTGTAAGCGGAAATCATCAGAAATTGAGCATATTTCGTTACGTAACGTAACATAACGAAAATTTGGTTGTGTGCCATAGCAAAGACATGAAATGTCAAAAAATTTCGAGGAAATGAGGGTACAATAATAAATTTTTTTTAAACGCCTCAACGGGAGTGAATGTAGAATTGTATTCTACGTGCGCCAGAAGCGCGCTCCATTTCAAATTACATCACTGAAGGTTGATCAGGAATGAAATAAGCCTACGTACCTCGTTATTATTATTATTATTTTTTTTTTTTTTTTTTTTTTCCTTTAGGTACCTAGGTCAAAGCCAATTCATACACTCTAAAGGTATTTTAAATATTTCAAAGGAGTTCTATTTCGAATTTCAACACTATAATAAACTCTTCGAGGGTGAGGTTGGTGCAGAACGAATGTTAACAGGAAGATCAAGAGTTCTTGTCCTACGAACTCCCCCTGCTCTGTACCCTCCGTTTACGTACCATGTACACATTTCGATTACTACAATTGTCCTGTTCAAACAAAAAAAAAACTCCTTGGCGCATCGAGTACACCACCACCAACGGGGTGTCCAAGCCCTCCTCACCCCTCCCCCCCTATAAAGAAAAAACTCACACCTACTTACTTTTCTTATGCGCATGTTTTGCAAGAATTGTCGGAAGAATATGAAGGTGTGAGGCAAGAAGAAGCTTAGAATGTTGACGAAAAAGGCGTTGTTGGCCAAGAAGAAGTAGATACAAGAATCGGGAATCGATGTGGAGATAATGATCATCATCCTCTCACTGAGGATGAACCTTCCACCTTGCGTCCACAGAACCTCAGTGAACTTGGAGCGGATGAGAATGAAACTGAGCAGTTCAGGAGATGCTGATGATGGGGGGAGTTAGAAGACGCGACATGAATGAGTTAAATTAATCTGTTGGAATTTTTTCCCCTCAGTGTTACAATTCCAAATGGAAGGCTCACCTGGTAGAGAGTGAGTTAGGTAGTGTGCCAAAAGGTGGTGGAGAGTGTTTCTGATTCCGATGAATCATTTATTCGGGAGTGTAAAAAAATTCGAATGATAAGTGTTGTTTGAATTTCTATTGATGGTTGCATAAACTGCATAAATTGATGGTGCATAAATCCAATTTCATAAACTGGTCCAGTAGTTTTGCATTGTAATCTACACATTTTAAAACGTAAACCAACAAATTTTTAGGAAATGAGGGTAAAATAATAAATTTAAAAAACCGCCTCAACGGGAGCGAAAGTAGCATATTAGGCATGAATAATTATTATGATCATCTTCTCATTCAGATCTCAAATTCTTAATATAGACAGGAGGGGTGAGTCAGTGATTTCTCGGATGGGTTAGTACGAACCAGCTGATAATAATTACATTGGAATTTCTCATTCAAGAAGTCGAATTCATTCTAATCTTTTTTGCTCATCGATGAAGCTGAGTTATACCGATTTGCTATTCGTGTCCATAAAAATATTCAACCTCCAGCCTATTTAATGATATACTGAAATTAATGATATAGTGATAACATATTTAAATGTGTGCCCAAGGCTAATGTCTCATGTTCCTATCATAATTAGCTATACAAGTGTGGCATACGCAATAATCTTAATTGTAAATGATAATCCTTCCCGTTGTGGCATTTTGTCGAAATCTCACTTCATATCGACTAAAATTCTATGAAATTTGGCATTTTTTAACTTCAGTTTCGATTTAAAAAATGAAATGAAATAATAGAAACGGTTTATGTAACTACTAATATTGATAAGGTAAAATTAGTAATGGGTAAATGTAATTTCTAATATTACTAGTACGTAGTGTCCATTATAGTATAGGAAAATAGGTACAGTTGGATTTCCAGGACCATTATAGGTTTCTAGGACCAAATAGAACCCATTTTTGATTTTTTGACCCAATTTCATAAACTGGTCCAGTAGTTATGCATTGTAATCTACTGTAATTACATTTTAAAACGTAAACCAAAAAATTTTGAGGAAATGAGGGTACAATAATAATTTTTTTAAAAAACGCCTCAACGGGAGTGAATGTAGAATTGTATTCTACGTGCGCAAGAAGCGCGCTCCATTTCAAATTACATCACTGTAGGAATGAAATAAGCCCAAGTACCTCGTTATTTTTTGCAGGTGTCTAGGTCAAAGCCAATTCATACATTCTAAAGGTATTTTAAATATTTCAAAGGAGCACCATTTCAAATTTCAACACCGTAGGTTGGTGCAGAACGAATGTTAACTGGAAGATCAAGAGTTCTTGTCCTACGAACTCCCTCTGCTCTGTACCCTCTGTTTACATACCACGTACACATTTCGATTACTAGAATTGTCCTGTTGTGTCCAAACCCCCCCCCCCCCCCCCCCCCCTAAAAGAAAACACACACCTACTTACTTCTCTTATGCGCATGTTTTGCAAGAATTGTCGGAAAAATATGAAGGTGTGGGGAAGCTTATAATGTTGACGAGAAAGGCGTAGTTTTGGCCAAGAAGAAGTAGATACAAGAATCGGGAATCGATGTGGAGATAATGATCATCATCCTCTCACTGAGGATGAAGCTTCCACCTTGCGTCCACAGACCCTCAGTGAACTTGGAGCGGATGAGAATGAAACTGAGCATGATATCAACAGTTCAGGAGATGCGGATGATGGGGGGAGTTAGAAGACGCGACATGAATAAGTTAAATTCATCTGTACGAATTTTATCCCCGTCAGTGTTTCAATTCAGAATGGAAGGCTCACCTGGTAGAGAGTGAGTTAGGTAGTGTGCCAAAAGTTGGTGGAGAGTGTTTCTGATTCCGATGAATAGTGATTATTCAGGAGTGTAAAAAAATTCGAATGATAAGTGTTGTTTGAATTTCTATTGATGGTTGCCAATTATTTGCCCTCAAGTAAATCAATATTCATGTGTTCTATTTTCTGGTTACTTACAATGGAACGTCTTACTTCTGTGTATGAATTTTATACATATATGCTTATAACCTAATGGTGCAAAGTGAAAAATGAGTGAAAAAGGCAAAAAAAAATTGTCTTGAGTGCCGCCACCACACCTTAATAAATAAGTACCTACATGAGAGCACCCAACCCACGAAGTGTAAATATGTCAACACCAATATGGTTACATAGATGTTGCCACGTAATCAGAGAAAATTATTGTAACCAAATAAAAAATCACCACTTAACAACTACATGCTATAGCCATACAGGATCCAAGTATATACTGTAGTATACACATCGACTGGAAAATTAATGAGATTAGGTTAATGAATCATTTACTTATGTTCGCGAAGTCTGAATTCCATCCAAAATACCAGCTGATACGTTCGTCGTAGTTTAAGGCGATTTTCATGACGTTCCACCTGTTATAATTCGCTTCTATGTCCGTGGTTCATTTTCATGTTCGAGTTCTGGCCCATAGCTAAAGAAAACGGTTTAACTGGGTGGTTCCATTCAATTCCTTGGGTTGGTACTAATGACCCCCCCCCCCCCTCCTCTCCCAGAAGTGTTAAGTGATCTTATCCCAGCTCTCAATAAAACTAACTCCCGATTAGGGTTAATCGAAATAGAATCCAAGCTTTTAGGACCAAACAGAACGCATTCTTGATTTTTGAACAAATTTCATAAACTGGTCCAGTAGTTTTGCATTGTAATCTACCCATTTTAAAACGTAAGCCAACAAATTTTGAGGAAATGAGGGTAAAATATTAAATGTTAAAAAACGCCTCAACGGGAGCGAAAGTAACATATTAGGCATGAATAATTATTAATGATCATTTTCTCATTCAGATCTCAAATTCTTAAAATAGACAGGAGGGGTGAGAGTCAGTGATTTCTCGGATGGGTTAGTAGGAACCAGCTGATAATAATTACATTGGAATTTCTCATTCAAGAAATCGAATTCATTCTAATCTTTTTTGCTCATTGATGAAGCTGAATTATACCGATTTGTTATTTGGTTCCATAAATATTCAACCTCCTGCCTATTTAATGATATACCGATAATAAGGATATAGTGATAATAAAAGTAAAATTATCATTAGGGGTAAGGTAAAATTATTATTGGGTAAATGTGATTTCTAATATTACTGGTAGATAGTCTCCATTATAGTATAGAAAAATAGGTACAGTTGGATTTCCGGATTAATCTTTCCAACAAAGCTGCACACTTGACAAACGTAATCACTGAACATGTCAACGTCATAGAAGTAGGTAAAACTATAGGCAAGGATCTAAGCTGAGGATTGAAAAACGTTGAAATCGGGTGGAAAAGTGTAATTTTGGATTACAAGCATCTCCCACCAAATTAAGTGTAACGATTTCTGAAAATGTCGACCGAATTTAAATAAAATCGTGAAAGATCTTGAAGCAAGGAACAGTTTTAAAGTTTATTCAATTTCCATTTTATATAAATCAAACTACCCATAAGAATCATCGACAGCATATTATTAACAATAACACCCGGAACCTAAGGAATTGCGAGAAATTTGATGAAATTCTACCGCAAACTCCACAAAAGTCTTATGCCATGTTCTTAAACAAGTTGGGTGCCCATGACTTACACGTGTGCGTCATGTGCGGTTTCGCCAACAGTGCCCATGATGCACAGTGTGAGTCAAATATTTTACGCATTTTAATGAGTGTTTACAACGAAGGGCATAGCAAGTGGGGCAATTCCTGGTACAGAGAAGTTCGAAGTTCAATTGGTTTGAATAATAACGTGTTATTTTCCGCCCTTAGTCCCTTAAGAATCGGGTACAGATAGACAACTTGTCTATTAATGAAAAGATGTTTCAATATTCTTATTATCTTTTTTCCCGTATTTTTGAAACTATTTACATTAATATGAATAAATATTCAAATAACTATGAAATTTAGCACTTCTTCCACCTATTTCTAAATTGACTCACACTGTGAGTCATGGGCGTCGTAGAACCGGAAAAATTGAAAACCTGTCTAGGGACGCCCATGACGCACAGTGTGAGTCACAATGTCCTGTTGAGGTTAGAAACCAGTGGGCAACTTCAGTAATCCCACGATTGGGCGTGGGCACGTGGGCACCCGACTTGTTAATGACGAGAGAGTCACCAAACAGGCAAGGAAGTGCAGATTCTTGGGTGGTAAACAGCCGAAGGGCGGTGTTAAAAAAGTGAGAGTGTTTAAGACATGCTTAGCAAAGCGGGCCACTCACGCTCCGACTTGTTTTCCAACTAGCGATCCGACTTCAGCCCTCGGTTCTGGTTTCGTACAGCCGCGTCGTTATGAACCGAAAAATGTATCGGGTGCAGCCCAGGAAACATGAAGGAACATAGAAAGCAGGGAGTCAATTTTTTTCGTACCCAAGCTATGTTGGCAGTGCTTTCGTATTCCAACAACACGCTCAGCAGCTGTTGCTGAGCTGATTTTGGCGCGTTTCGGTTCGCATGCAGAGAAGATCTTTTGTCCTATGAGCAGGCACTCTCTCTATATACTTCAAGAAATTCCAAAGTCCATTCAGTATTCAATTTGACCACAAAACAAAAAAAAAAACATCTATGAAAATGAAAACAAACAATCTGCGGGAGACGAAAGACCCCGAGTTCTCGAAGGTTACACTCAGACTGAAAAAAGTTGGACGACGTTGAATCGACAGCCCCATTCGGATGTCGGATTTTTGTGTTGGGACCTCTAGATGTTCCGACTGATCCGACTATACTGCCAACAATCCAACAACCTCATTCACGGTCCGACATCGGATGTTGGACTTCAAGATGGACAACTAATCGGACCGAAAATGGCCCGCTTAAGATGCGTGCATTGAATATGATTACGATCTAAGAGCCCATTTCGTCGGAAGGATTTAAAGGTTGACGAGTGTAGTTAAAACTTAACTGTGAAAGAAAGAAAAAACTTGAATTCAAAAAATTGTATGAGCGAATTTTCGTAAATTATCGTATTGTATAATGTTAAATTGTTTTGAAATTTGAGCTTTTTGAGTGTTAACACTATTAATTTTATGACAAAAAACGTATTCTAAATAATAATCTCCTATTCAAATAGAGGTTTTGAATTTTTAGCGTTTTTTAGCATAACGTTGTACTTAAATTTTTGAATGTTCAATTTTATAGTCAATTAACTTTATTTGAGCCAGATTCTACCAAAAAATATAAATTTTACAATTTTTAGCCGTTTATAGCCATTTGTGGTGGGTGATTTTTTGACATGGATATGTCTTTGCTCTGGGGGGGTCAACCAAAAATTTCCGTGACGCAAAATTTGAGTCACAATTTCAGTGTTTTTCACGTACAACCCAGCCGTTTCTAGGGGAATGGAACTTCCGCAGTTTTTATCGCACAAAAATCGTTCGCCACTCGTTGAAAGCGCTTGATTTATGTGATAAATGTTCACATCTCAAGCTACCAATTTCCCCCTCCTTACGTACCTGGTACATTCCAAAACTAAGTTGATTGGACTATAAACAATTTTAATAGGCCGGATACAATATTCTTAACGTAAAGCAATAGCATCATTTACTCCACTCCATAGGAAACACATCACTGATCACTGATGATCATGGAATGATCACACATGATCAGTTTAACGATTGTTATTTGCCATTCGCTTGACTATCCGTATTGCGAACGCGTGTTCGGTTCGTGTATTGATTACTGATTGTTCATTTTGTACTTAATGGAATCTAAAAAGAAACAAAGGGAACCCCTGCTCTCCCACTCGGAGAACCATAAACATCCAAAGATAAGTCCATAATCATTTAAAGATTCTGGAATGTAAGAGAACCGACGCCCAGTCGGTCCACACAAAGACTGAAAGATGGAAAATATTGGCTGAGGAATTCAATGCGTCCTTCAACCAATATCGAGATTGGACGAAGTTAAAAACTTTGTGGGAAAATCTCAAAAAACGGGCAAAAGCAGCCTCTGGCGATCTCTACATCTCTGGTGAGTAAAGTTGGATAAACCTAGACACCTTATCTTTAATTACTTGCTTATCGTGGGTGACCACTGTTAATATTTGAGTAGAATGAACGTAGAATTGATCATTAAGCCCCCCATACACTGTCAGTTTAACTGAAGATAATCGTAAGGCGGCGACCTGAGATCGCCCACACATTCATCAGTTAATCTGAAGATCGTGGACTGCAGCAGTTCGGGCGGACTGAAGGTGTGTGGGCAAAGGGCCGGCGAGGATCCGATGAGAGACAGGCAAGGGACTGTCAGATCATGATCGGAAATGCTCCCCGCCCCACACTATCAGTTGGCCTGCAGGCGCGTGATCCGTCGGCTCTTTTAGCGAATTTTTGAAGAAAATTAAGCTATTGCTCTCGCCTCAAAATTTGTAGAATGTGAATTTCTGAAAAATTTTTATGCAGAAATCCGTTTCAGGCTGTTCTGAATCATATTCTGAAGTTTAACGCATTTTTTTATGTATGTATGTATATATGTATATATGTATATATGTATGTATGTATGTATGTATGTATGTATGTATGTGTCATTCCAGACGATAACTGTCCGTAGAATTGTGCTAGAAACTTCAAACAAATTTTAAAATGTTAAGGACACAAAACGAAAGTTCAAGTTCGTTGGCCAGCATGATCGGATTACATCTTCGGGTTGAAATTTCCAAAAATGTAGTCAAAAATTTCAAAATAGCCTGTTTTTTGCGATTTGTTGTGCGAAATAATTTTTTCAGCATACTAACATGTGGTATATTCGGAATCAGCGTAAAATTTCCTATAAGAATATGTATCAAGTTTTCAAAAATTTCAAAGTTGAAAAATCAGTTAAAAATCGAAATAATGCCGTTCGCTAGTTGTAAAAATCGGTAATATTTGCATGAAACATTGTCCAAATTCAGATTGAACTACTCTTATGGAAGTATCTCTGTATAACCAATTTTAGAACCATGCTGTTTAAAACGTAGGTAGTAGGTGCTTTAAAAAAAAAAAAAAAAAAAAAAAAAAAAATGTAATCACAACTGATGAGTTTACTCTGTGCATGTGTTAATAATTTGATTCCATGTTTGTCTATCAAAATCATAAACTAAAATTTCTCAACACGATCAATGGCGACTGAAATGTCGAAGATTTCTTCAAAAATTCGCTCATGGGGTCATGCTGCATGACTGGACTTTTTTTTCCCGTTTTCGTCCAGTTTTCCGTGCGATCAATTTTGAGCGTGTTTTAACAAGCCGAAATTGGACTGGCAGCGGACTGACGGCGAGGATGGACGGGAAACCTAGTTTTATTTCGGCATTTATTGAGATTTATCGTGTTTGTGGAAAATTAAGGACGATGCGTACGCCAATAAAAGATTACGGGACGAGGCGTAAGACGTTTTATTGAAATTCTATCAGAAAACCGTGCCGTCAGCTACCGTGGATATGGTTAAAAAGCTTATTGCTATTAAGTTATATGGTTAAAAAGCTTATTGCTTATTGTTATTAAGCTATTGTTAGACTTAGGATTCGTTCCAGAATGCCTCATGACGGATTTCAATGAAGAAATTTTTCAAACATTTTTGAGCCATTGCAATAGTTCATTTTTATGAAAATTCGATAAAACTTTGTCAAGTAAAATTCCGGATAAACAAAGGTATTTACCATTATGATCACGATTTCTGACAGAAATATTAAAAGCAACAATATGATTTCTATATAAGTAATTAGTGTTCATCATGATGCGTCATGTAAATATAGTCCTTAGTGTTGAACCATAAGATGCAACGTGACCAAATGACATGAAAGATCAGATTCTCGAGTGGTGAGCAAGGAAAAGACGGCGATAAAACAGCATAATGCATGCTGTGTGAATGATACAAGAGTTGAATGTGATTGTGATCTAGGAGTAATACTGTGGGCAAGGATCAAACGTTGACGAGTGTAAATTCATTCGTATGTACATGTCATTCAACTAGCAAACGCCAAAACATTCGAATCGCAATTTCTGGTAGAAATTCAAAGCAAGAAAAAGTTTCTATTCAGGTAATGTTCAACAAAACATATATGTTGAATGAAAACGATGAATTGTTCCAAACGAATGAGGCAACACGACAAAATAGGTAGGCAAACAAGGAAAGGAGGGCGTTTAAAAAAAATTATGTTTAGGACATGCTTGTGGTTGATACATGAAGTAAATAATTACTATAATAGAATAGCTTTTATTCATAATGCTAGTAAAATAAAATACCTTCACGAATATTAGCATGGGGTTCACCCGAATCCTCTTGGCACGCCAGGATGAAGTCCCTATATAACCTTGCATTGGACATGATTTCGTCCAATTCTTCAAGCTCCATATCACAATCCATTATTATGGCTTTGGGCAAAGTGGTAGACAGGACACAAGACACGATAACCAAACTTTTCCACATTTCAAGGCCTCGATACTGAGAGCGGACCCTACGGGAACTCTCCTATCCAGATGGCTGTTACGAAGAATCTGGAGGCCATGGGGAATTTCGCGCGGCTAAATGCCAAGTTCCCTCTCTGACCAGGAACGTCCTGGTTTAGGAGGCAAGCAACGATGCGGACAGGTGGATACTAAATGAAGTATCGAGTGCTTTGTTAACATCCACGCGATCTGCTCCCAAGTAATTTAAAACTGGACAGCCTTACACGCCTTCCCACAATAGTGATATAATAACCTGAAATGTTACACGATGCAATCGATGCAATGGGGAACATTCATCTGTTGGAAATTCATACATTTGACGTCAAATTCTGATTCAGCGCATTTGGAAACTCCCAAAAAGCACCATTCTTGATGCAGTTCAAGTCAAAGAAGGTTCACGAGCAGTTCACTCTGTATACCGGGTGTCCCCAAAAACGTCCCCCCCCCCCCCCCCCCCCCCTGCTAAAATCTTTGTGTGTAGGCCAAAAAAAAAATTTTTTTTTTTGAATCTCAATATTTTTTTGTAAGGATCTCATAAATGAAAAAATTGCGCAGTGCGCAATTGCGCAAATATGCGCAACCGACATCAACTTTGTTTTTCAAAATGGAAACCCCTATTTTTTATTGCAGATTCGAATTCTACGCTAAATTTCATGAATTTAGGACCCCTCAATCGATTTTTTTCATGGGGCGCAACCCGCTCAGCGAGCGCTCAAAAAATGCGTTCCCCCCCCTGCTAAAATCTTTGTGTGGGCCAAAAAAAAATTAATTTTTTTTTTTTTTTTTGAATCTTAATATTTTTTTGTAAGGATATCATAAATGAAAAAATTGCGCAGTGCGCAATTGCGCAAATATGCGCAACCGATTAAGACAAAGAATGAGAGTCCAATTCATGTGTCCCAGGAAATTGACTGCCCTCCTGAGTGGTCACGTACAGATTTCAGTTCGAGGAAGATGACTGCTGTACGTACGTACGTGAGGGCCCAGTATCCTCAAATCCCTGACCAGCGAGAGCTGAATCTCCTTGATTAAACGCAAAGACGCTCACGAAATTACTTGACGGTCAAAAGAACCACACCCTGATACTAAATTTTTCTAATCTATCGACATGTATGTACCCCACCCACCCATTAGAACCCAAAATGAATAGTCCATGCCCCCTCCTTCCCTTTTCAACTCGCCATCATGAAAATAGCGTGTGAACAACAGTTATTTCAACACTTGTTATTTTATTCATTTATTCATTTACCTATCCGACAAATATCTTGTTGAATAGATGTAAAATCGAACAAAAAAAGATTCAAAAAAGGTTTAAAAAAATTAATAATAAAGATTTACCTACCATCTGTGATGAGAAACAATTTAGGGAATCCATATTGATTTCCTTTTCATCTAAAAGTTATAAAATATTAGAAGAAACAAGTGGTATGTTGTACCTACCTCGTACCTCACCGAATTCCAGAAGTGTTTGCACAGCGAGAAGATACGCAAATTTCACGAAAATTTCATTTTGAAATAAATACGAAAAGAAATCTTCAAGTTCACCACACACGTCAAACTTTTCAGAGGTTTGCAAATATTAATCTTCCACGAAATTCCATGTCTGTCGTTTCAAATCCTAAACTAGTCCAGTTCAACTAATGTACATAACTTACGCAAAACTGATACGAATGCTACAATTTATGGAACTCTACGCAATAGGAATGCATCTATCGGTGGTCAATATCGGACAAAATCTAGAAAAGAGGTTTTAGAAAACTCAAAAAAGTCATTCCTTCTCAACAAAATATTCCCTTCCTGGAAAAACATGGCCTTTGTTGCCAATAAATAGAAACAAAAATTAGAAACGTTCCAGTCGTGCAGTACTTCCGATTTTGTCATAGTTATGTCAAATTGTTTTAAAATTCAAACACAGAGCACAAATAAATGAGGATTAACGATCAATAATATGGCAAAACAGCTGTTCTAAATAATAAATAATCCGCTAGTCAAGCAGGTTTTCAATTTCAGGCATTCTTTCAGAGCATTTTTCAGTATAATTTTGAGCTCAATTCCTATGATGTTTTAGTATTAGTTGATAGAACTTCTTTTGAGTAATCTTCTGGAAAAATACAAATTGAACTACTTTTCTTCTATTTCTATGTCATTGTTAGTGAATTTTTCAACGCATTTTTTGAAATTTGGCCAATTCAGGGTGCTCGAAAAGTGCTGCTTTCACCTCAGCATCTAGGTATTTATACTGTAGAGGTAGAAGTTTACATAACAAACAAATAATAAAGCAACAATGTTTACCCTTTTTATAGCTCTTGAAGAGGCTAAGAAAGGCAAAATGGAGGAATATAAAACAACGGAAGCTTGTTAATATTAAGCCCACAAGTTAATATGAAAATGAACGACTAACCAATTCAAAGACATGCAATGCTTCTGAAGGCGAATCTCATATGATCTATGATTTTCGAGTCGAATCAAAATACATTGTTCGCTGACCTAATATTAACTATTATTAATTAAGCTACACCATAGCTTCAAAAATTATACTCTGCGATAAAAAAAATAGTCAACTATTTAATTACAGTGATTTTCATAATTTTGCATGTCATTCTTTCCAAGAAGACCCGGGTAGAATGAATGTAAACATAGTTATTTAAGCGATAGTTCGGAAAATTGACTCAAGAACTGACATATTAGGAGGTGGAGATGTGACGGAAGCAAAGGAAATTTTTTTTTTTCTTTTTTTTTAGATTCTTTATTTATTTTTCATAATACAAATACATAAAAATTGAAAATAAAATGATCTTTAAAAATAATACAGATTGCTTAAAAAAATACAGAAACTTATCCTCTATGTGGGCATAGCCCGTGGCAGGGAGATGAGTCGTACCTCAGCTAGGAAAATAAATGTTCATAAGTGTTTACTTATTATAAAACGCTGCAAATTATTTCACAAAGGTTTATTATTTTTTCAATTGAGTATGATCGTAGTTTTAGTTGGCTAGCGTACGTCATAAGGCCCGTCCAGACTCCTCGGCGTGTCCTACTTCGAGTTGCCACAACCTATACTTCTATAATTATGTACGCATGTTTATATTCTCGATTTGAGCTCCTATCTATTCAAATAGTTATTGCATTAATAATATCATTATCTAAGTACGTACGAAAAGTCGAGAGGATATGTTATTAAATATGCGTAGGAAAAGCTTTGGTATTAACACACAAATATGACCTTGAAAAAAACATATTCATGCCTCGAAGGAACGCCGGCGCCGTACCCACCACAAGGTGCCGCGGCGCCGGCGCCTCCTCTCACTCCAACCCCCCCCTCCCACTTCCCACCCACCGTGACCCCCTGCCAAGCGTGCCAGGGCGTGCGCGCGTCGAAAAAGACACTTTTTCGCCCGTTTTTGGCCTATAGCATCTATTCGAGTAAAGCGATCGGGATGATTAAACGTTAGGACCAACTAGACCCCAAATGGAGTCTATGTGCGAAAGAACTGGGTTTTTAAGTCAATTCTTAGGCCTTTTATGGCCCGGACGGCGGACGGCGAACGGCCATTTCAAATTTGGAATCTACGCACCTTGAAACGTAGTGACAAAGTTTGATGGGGGGGGGGTTATAAAAAATTTTTGCTACACGATCACATAGGCTTATTATTGGAAATAATAAACCAAAAGAGAAAAAGAAACACGCTTCTTTTAAAAAGAATACAATAATTTTGTTCCAGCTGCAACGGATCGGAGTGCAATGAAAACAAAACATGTACCCATCCAAGATAGAAAAATATAATAATGAAGTTAAAAAGCAGTAGTATTGCAGAAGTGCTTTTGCAGTATTGCAGTATCAAGTATTGCAGTAGTAGATGAAGTGCTTTTTGAGTTTCTGACTATTTTTACAGTTTTTATTTAAAAGCGCCGATTTCAGGGTTTCTGGAAGAGCATTAAACCCACGTACACCTCGTGCTGGGTATGAGTTGTAACCAAGAGTAGTGCGAAAATATGGAATAGTCATAGAGTTGCAAGAATGGAATCTGGTGTAAATTAAATGGTTAGGCGTGGAAAAACGTTTTTCTTTCATGATCTGTTTAATGCAATGAAGCTTCATCAGTGAGGGAAATTTTAAAATATTCAAATGTTTAAATAAGGGTTCGGTATGTTCCAAAAACCTCTTCTTACTTATAATTCTTATTAGCTGTTTTTGGGTGGTGATAATGGGCAATAGGGTAGTGGGAAAAGTGGCACCCCATGCAGGAATGCCGTACAAAAGCACTGATTGGACAAGAGCAAAGTAAAATATTTTTAATAGAGGCAATGATAATATTTTATTTAATATAGCAAAGATGTAAATTAATTTTCTTAATCTTGTGTTGACTAGCGAAACTTGATGCTCCCACTTAACCCGGATATCAAACACAACCCCCAAATATTTCACCTCTGAAGCTCTTGTTATTATTGGGCATGTTGCATAACAAAATTTTCAAACGGAGGTACATGAGAAACTCGTAAACGAGTTCTACTATCTGCTTTACAAGCAGATACCATGTTACATGGATATGTCTTTGATTGGGGATTTCATAACGGTTGTCCCCGAGAGTTATAAACAAATCCTTTAACTTTAAACAAATCTCTGGGCCGCATCCCGACTAATTCCAACAAAACAACGGTTTACTTATAGAAATGTTGAAAATAACTGTTGAGAGAAGCCACTACAATGAGTTGTTGTTAACAGTCGACTGTTGTCAAGAGGATGAAAATGTTTCCTATGGAGTGGAGTAAATGATGCCATTGCTTTACGTTAAGAATATTGTAACCGGCTTATTAAAATTGTTCCAATCAACTTAGTTTAGGAATGTAGCCAGGTACGTAAGGAGGGGGAAATTGGTAGCTTGAGATGTGAACATTTATCACATAAATCAAGCGCTTTCCAACGAGTGGCGAACGATTTCTGTGCGATGAAAGCTGCGGAAGTTCCATTCCCCTAGCAACGGCTGGGTTGTACGTGGAAAACACTGAAATTGTGACACAAATTTTGCGTCACGGAAATTTTTGGTTGACCCCCCAGAGCAAAGACATATCCATGTCAACATGATGTATTACAATCAGCTCCATGTAATAGCACCTCCATGTCCTGCGCTGACTCGGACATTGAAGATAGATGAAATGGTAGCCATAGGGTTTTGTATAAAATTTATAGTTAATTTGTTATTAATGAACCACCGGTTAATTTGTTGTAAGCAGAGATTTGCAAAGTTAAATGTGGAGCTCCAGTTATCAGATGAACAATATATAATCGAGTCAGCAGCAAAAAGAAGTATTTCTCCTGGAATATTTAAAAGCCCTATTTCATTCATATAAATAATAAAATATAACAGCCCTAATACAGTTCCTTGAGGGATTCCATAGTTGGTTGTTTTTAAATATGAACTCTTTGTATCATTTAGTATCACGCATTGCGTACGGTCTGATGGATAATTTCCAATCCACGTAAGAGCCACACCATCAAAACCTAGTTTGCTGAGTTTCTGGAGTAACTTAACGTGAGAAATCGTATCAAATGCTTTGACCAAATCAATAGAAATGGCCAGTGGTTTTTTTCCGTTATCAATGTCATTTATGATTTTCGAGTTAAGGTAACAAATAGCATCTTGCGTGCTTCGGCCAGCCCTAAAACCAAATTGTTTCCCGTAAAGAAGATAGTTGTTCTCTAAGTACTTGATTTTTAAAACATTTTTCTACTATTTTTGCAATATTACTAACAAGAGAAATCGGTCTATATATAATTAGTTACATTCTGTTCATCTCCAGATTTATATATTGGAAGAATTACAGCAATTTTCAAGTTGTTGGGGAAAACTCCTGCTAAAAAACTCTCATTAATCAAGTAGCATAAAGGTTTCTTGTGCAACTTTAGGGTATCAGAGCTAATACCATCCCATCCCGGGCTTGAACTGCCCTTCAGTGTGGAAATCATTTTCCCGACCTCACTTTCCGTGACCGCTTGAAGGGCGAAGCGATTCGGGGCCAATCCCGCATTTCTGAGCGAGAAATCATCATTAATTTTGGGCAGTTTTGCAGCGTAGTTGACTCCCACATTTACAAAATAATCATTTAACATATTCGCACCAGCCCTAGGATTAACTTCTGCGTCAATTTCCAATCCCTGATATTGCAACTTTTTGATCACAAAAGGTTTTTTATTTGGTTCATCAATGATACTATTGACCAACTTCCATGTTTTTTTAATATCCCCTTCCACATCTTTCATTTTATGTTTAAAGTAATTTTCCTTCGCAATTCTTATAAAACATTTAAGCTTATTTTGATACTTTTTAAAATATTCTTGAAATTTTGAGTCAAATGGACGTTCGGATGACACTTTATAAAGTTTTTCCTTTCGACGTATAAAAACAAGTAAGCCCGTGGTGATCCAAGGCTTCAAAGGTTTTTGTTTAGCTCTCGACTAAGAAGGGTAGTCAAATTTTTTATATGAATTTGCAAGGTTGAGATGAGAGCCTCACTGCAGCTATCAACTGACCCTGCAGTGTAAACTTCATTCCAAGATTCAGAAGTGAGTCGCCTGTCTAATTCGTTATTATCTAATTTTATGTAATTCTCACTTACGCTGGTGGGAGGCTGAGCTCATTTTGAACAACTCCACAAAATTGCAATAGCATAATGATCAGTGATTTTTGATTCAATGACTGCCGACGTCAATGAACTATGGCTAACATTACTGAAAATATAGTCTAGATAGGTACCACCCTCCATGCTCACTCCGGTCTAGTGACCGTATTGATATACTGAAAAAAATCTATATTGTGCCAATAAATTCAAATAGTCAAGTTTTTTCTTATCAAGATTACCCATCAAATTCAAGTTAATGTCTCCAACCAGAAAACAATTTTGGCCTCCTAGTTCTCGAAAGGTTTTTTCCAGATCCATTATAAAAGAGTTGATATGGACATCATCGGGCGAAGGATTCAGCGCTAATAAAATAAATTTCTTATTATTGATGGTGAAAACATTTTTAAGGGCACTAGCCCCATAAATAGTAGGTTCAAAAACGCTTTCAACATGTAAATAGTCAATTATAAAAACCACAGTTCCACTATTCTGATTAATATTTCATTGAGTTATAAAACAGTTGTACCCCTTTATATGGTAGTGTTTTAAATCATTCTTCCCTAGCCAACATTCGGATAAGACTAATATGTCAGGATTACGTCTTAATTGAGATAATTCTACCATAAGAAAATCAAAATTTTGAGTAATACTTCTGATATTTACGTGATAAATAAATATACGATCTTTGTTATCATTTACAAACGAACAATTAACTTCTTCATACGAATGATATATCTCTCGTTTACCTTATTATAAATCGAATCAACATTATACAAAAATTCAGCCATTAGTATAATACAAAAAAAAAAAATAGTTATACATACTGAATCCGCTAAAAAGAGGAAAATGTTAATTGTACAATTCTTGTACAAGATTGTCCACGTCCATTTTCCTAATTTCTTCAGGGTCAGTAATTCTTATACCTCTAGTAGTGGGCGAATCGTCTTTTTTCAGGTAGATCTTTCCGTATGCGGTCCAAGCGAACTTATATTTGTATGCTTTTGGGAATTTTCTTGCCAGCCAAAAGATCCGAGCATATTGAACTATGTCAGTCTCTCATTAATGTATAGCTAAGATTCAGAGAAACTTGAGTGCAGTTCCTTAGCGGTAATATTCCTGAAATCTCTCATCTGTTTCATCAATATGTCCTTCTGATTTACACTATTCAACTTCACAAGTATGGATGGACTTTGGTTTATGACTTTTGACAATCTCATAGGCTGACCAATACGATGTAAAGTTTGGAATGATGCATTTTCGCCGGTAATTTCTATCTTATTCAACAAAATTTCAATTATTTCCGTTAAATTTTCATTGGGTGTAATAGGAATTCCCTCTATCTCAAATGTAGTAGTAAATCAAATCATATAATCTATTTGAAAAGTTGAAAGAAAAATTCTAGTTCAAACAGTATTATACCTTAGCAAGATGAATTATGTATGTAATTTAGTGTTGTATACTCTGAATATGGCCGTCATATATATATATATATATATATATATATATATATTGAATGATTTCAACGTTGATTGCTTAAATAAAAAGTTGAGTATCAACATTGAACTCTTTTTCAACGCTCTAATTCGAT
The DNA here is from genome assembly GCA_030762985.1 of Adelphocoris suturalis. NCBI lineage: Eukaryota > Metazoa > Arthropoda > Insecta > Hemiptera > Miridae > Adelphocoris > Adelphocoris suturalis. The sequence goes on from CM061042.1 coordinate 25,258,258, forward strand.
TCAGTTGTGGAACATTTCAGGTCTTAAATTTCATCATGGAAGGAGGAGAATGGAGAGGGTTAATACACTGACCTGGTCATGATTTATCCGCTATTCTCACGAATGGGATAAACGGTCATCCTGTATGCATTACTTCTATAAAATAAATGTTTGGTGCAGAGGTTTGCCAAAAAATGGAACCTAGTTTGCAGCAACAAACCAAAATGGTTTATTAAATTAAATTGTAAAACAGGTTGATAAGTAAATATAGCAATCCTGGCAAATAACCAACCAGTAAGTAGCTTCTTCTGAAACAAACTGTGGGAAATAAAGAGCCTATGAAATGATCAACAGTCTCAAGATGGTAAAATCTTGAGAAGGTTCCACGCCACTGTAGATCAGAAGGTGAGTGAAAATTCACACAACTAGGTAGGTCTACTACTCCCAGGTACTTTCCAGGTTGGAAACTTTCAATAAATCCAATATCTGATGAGTTGCACTAGTTACCACTAGGTTTATAGCATTAAAATGGGAAGAACAGTGAAAATATTAGATAGGAGATTCAGATATCTGTGGTCAACTTGTTACTGATCTCTTCAGAAATCCTGAGCCAATGACAAAAAAAATAAACTGGGAAAATCTTGATTGGGAAGTCTCAAAAAAGATAAGCTGTTGTATGCTGCTGGGCTCGGAAATCGCCCTATGGATTTCAACGCCCACACTTTCTCTTCACAAATTACAATATCATCTTACTTATCTTGTCTCAAGGCAGACAACAAATTATTAATAGTTGCATTCAAGGGGGGTCAAACTAGGTGGCATCAAGAAGGGCATGTGATTTAATATCAGTAAGTAATTGGAGTCAACTCCAACCCACTCTAGTGGCTGTTTGGGGAAGCTTGATCACCTGTTTCAGATTGCCTCAACTTTATACCGAGGGTATTTGGGGAAGCCAGTCAGGTGGTTGTGTGGAGGGTAGTTAGATGTGTGTGTTGGACGAATTCCTGTTTCTTAACAATTCCACACATTGCTAAATTCGTTCAACTAGCAGCCATTCTGAGAGGAGTGACCCAATTCCTTTATCCAAGAGTCGACTCTGGTGGTCGGGAGCAGAAAGTCTACCTCATCTGGGGTAGATGCAACGAGAATAGAAGATACTAGAGTGGCCCTGTGCGCCCGCACGATGTGTCACGCTTCCCCCACCCTCTGGTTCCTCAACTTTCTTGGGCCTCCCTGCCTACTACGCAGTATCCGCCACTTTTGTTTTCGTGCTGTTTTTCGCCTCGTTTTCTTTGGTTCTCGTTAGTGTCGTTTGTTTTTCTTCACGAGAATGGGTGTTTGCATAGCATATGGATGTACCAATAAGGAGCCTAAGAAGAAAGCATCAGGCGTTAGTGAAGAAGTACATTCCTTACCTTTCTATCTAATTTGTACAATGGCTATTTATGTCGATCATTCCTGAGTTTGCTGCGATAGAGGAATGAGGAGTTGGTGGTTGGTGGAGGATTTTGTCACTGATGTCACAAAGTGATGAGGGATTTAGCTCGTCTCCATTGTCAACTGACGCACATGAGGATCGCTTAATGCAAAAGGTCATACACTATACTAACACTGTATAGTATACTGTATAGTATACTGTATAGTATACTAACACTGTATAGTTTACCAACACTCAAAATGTATTGCAAAACATTAAATAGGTAAATGAAAAAAATTAAATAAAGGTGTCACTTGTGATCTTTTTTTTTTTTTTTTCCTTTCAAATTTGTAAAAATTCATAGAAAATTGAGAACTTGTCAAGGGGTGCATAGAGCACAAAAGCGAATAATCATGTTTTGTATTAGTACCATAAAATTGGGACAGAAATCAAGAAAAAAACTATGGTTTAGGGCTTCATTCGCGTGATATTGGAAAACTGTGTTTCGAATTTTTGAAAATTTATATGAAATTGAAAAATGGTCTAACTCGCAAACTGTCAGATTATCACTGTAGGATACTTATATTACGCATACATATAGATTCCATGAACATGAGTTCTCCATGTTTTATTCTTCTAGACCACGAAAAATACATTTATATGATAATGACCCAGTTAACGATTTCTACGCACTCAAAGTGGACACATTTTCAATTAAAAATCATTCAATTCAACATTGAAATTAATTTCATATTCATTCATTCATTCGTTTTTATTTATTTTTCTATTTTTTATTTTTTATTCATTTTTTTTTTCTATTTTTTTTTTTTTTTTTTAAATATAATTCGATAATGTACAAAAATTCGCTCCTACGATCATGCGGGAGCTTTTTTCTAATTTGCCTGATTGAAGATTTTGCTCAAACTGACCCTCCATGGAATCTTCAAAGATTATTTGAAACAATGCAATGTTCTAACCTGCATTCATGTCGCGAAAACGAGGATGCCAGTTGTCACATCTAACTTGACAGACTTTTTTGACTATAAACTATACAGATATTTTTTTGACTTCAACACGAATCAGCCAAAACTCGGCCCTGCGGCTAAAATGCTAAAACATGGAACAATCTTTCTTCCCGCTAATTCGTAAATGTAAATAAATTTAAAACTACCACATAAATGTTTTACTAATCGAAATTAGAACAGAGTACCTAAGTAGGTAATTTTCTGTTATGGTGTGCGTCTACAATTACTATAACCAAGATTAACTTCTCAACCAAGTGACAACAAAGCAAGCGGCATTGTTTACTATATCAATTTATAACATAAATAAATAGGTATAAAACTACGACATGAATAGAAGAACAAGTACGAAAGAAATGCGTGATAAATCGAGAGCTTTCCAACGAGTGGAGAACGATTTTCGTGGGATGAAAACTACCGGCGATACATTTCCCTAGAAACGGGTCGGTTGTAAGGTGGTAACGCTCCGCAGGCCGGGTTTGGGGAACCAAGGGGTTAAGGAGGGGGGGGGGGGGGGGGGAGGCAGAGCACACTTTCGGCTCGGCGGCTTGCACGGGAAGGGCCGCTCTAGGATCTTCTATTCTCGTTGGGTAGATGCGACAGAGCAGATTGGCCTTGAGTTTGAGAGTGCGATCAGGACGAACTTTCTTGTTTTCGTTTTCTTCTACAAACTCGGCTTCAGAATCGATCAAAAGAAGGTTCATAATCGTGTGTTCGTAAATGTCGTCCTGTATAACTGAAAAGAGTCTTGGAGAAAAGCAATGTAGACAGAGGCAAAGAAATTTAATTTATTTGAAAAGTTGAATGGTCAAAAGGAAAAAGTCAAACTACGCTTCCAACACATAGTAGCTGTAGCTTCCAGCACAGTATAGGTACCATACTTAGCTATATGAATTTTGTTTTTGTCAGGTAATAATATTGAGTAGTTGTAAGTCGTGAGTATCAACATTTCATATTCAGTTTTGATACATAGGTATTAAGGAAAAACCAAAATTTTCGAACAGCATTCTTCAGCAAATTATTAAGCACTGGATATAATAGTCTTGTGTAAACATTGTTTGATTTTAAGATCTTTTGGTTAAATAACTAGAGAGCAGAAAGAGTTTCAAAGAATTCATGAAAACAACGTTTTCAATCTGAATGGTTAGTACATTAGTGAGATGAACTTCGTAATTTTGTTCAGGTGACAATACTACAAAATTGTGATCAATTAAATTAATCGTGATATAATTGTATTATAAATTTTGATTGATTTCAACAACTGCTGGTTAAATGACTACTGAGTATCAGGTTTATTCATTCTTTGATGAAGACAGTTTTGATATGAGAGCCGGTTTCGTTTCTGGAAGCGTTCAGGAGTTTCATTAAGGCGGCAAATGTTGGTTGTCGGGTGGAGTGCAACCAAGACCTTGGTCCATCATATTCCTTCCGCAACTCCGATTCCCACCGCTTCGCGGCCTCTGAAACTGATAATGAATAAACTAAGAAGGATTTTCTTAAAATTATTTGACTGAGCAACAAACAAAGGAGCAAGGGAAATATTAGAGTTAGAGGAACTGTTTACACTGAAAGTGACACGAACTTTTTGAATAAAACTCCCCTGAAAGGCTTCGGATCTACAAAATTGAATTAAAACAAACGAAAAAATGTCTACAATGTTGGGTGTCGAAACAGTAAAGAATAAAGGGGGGGGGGGGGGGGATGAAGATGTCCATTCCTCGTAATGAGACTGGCACAGCTCGCGCCTTTGAGGAGCAATGATATAATATCAGAGCTAACGTCCCAAGGTGGGAGCCCCTTTTTCACCCAATACCTTTTCAATTTGGGAGATGGTGGGGTGGTTCTTAAATCCGAAATTTTTCTCAACGTTTCTGACGAAGCATGGTGGAAAATTGTGTTGTGAATTGGTCCCAGGAAAGGCTGTTGTTCGCCTGATTCGCGGCCGACAATTCAGCCTGCAGGTACTAGATTAATGTGTAATAAATATCTAAAGGTGGGAGACCCCCTTGCCCAGAGTGACGTCACCAGTGCAGTAAACTGAAAAATCATAGAAAGAAAACTACCAACTCATCGTAGGAGCGTCAAATTCCCAACAACTCATCGTTGGTGTCAAATTTGTAAAAAACTGCAGGCACTCGACGCATTGTGTGCGCTATATACAGGAAAACATCTGCAGTTCAGTAGGTTCGCCCGTAAGGTGTCCAGTGTGGACAGACTGGCGCCTTTCCAACCAAAAGAGCGGGAGAGGTGAGTGACTCGAATGTAGCGGTGACGCGGGAACTCTGCCCGATCCAGAAAACGTCTCAAAGCTCCCTCCAAAATTCAAAATACGAAAAAACGGTTTATTCAACATTTCCCGGAAAATAATTGACAGATTTCAATGATTCTTGCAGCGTTCGTTCTACTTCCGGAACCTCTAGGTCCAAAAGACCTAGAAATTTGAAAGTGAAATTGTCAAATAGTATCTGAGTTTGAAAATTATAGATTCTCGATCATATGGAGTATTTCAGTACCAGGAGATTACTGCAAGAATTATCAAAATCGGTCCATTACTGACCGAGAAAAGTAGGAAAAACCGCATATATACCATTCCGCGCCCCCTCAACAATGTTGCTTGGCGTACTGGTCCACATTCACCTGTTGAGGCGATGTCATGCGAACAAATAGAATAGTGTGTGTGCCACTTTAGAGTGAGAAAACTAGATCGCGATCCGATAGTAAAATATTTACTTCAACTACGAAATCTCAAGGTTGATTATGAATTATATCCCAGCACACTGTGCTTACGACCTCCCTTCCTCCTTTTAAGAAGGTGGAAACTCTCCTTTCCCTGGTAAAATGCCGAGGGAGACAGTCGCACCCTCAGCCAGTTGCAGGGGGCCTCTCACCTAAAGGCCCGGCGCAAATAAAAACGCAGGGTGGTGAGTTGACGCGGGGTGAGCCACGGTGAATATATATATATATATATATATATATATATTTTTTTTTTTTTTTTTAAATCGTAGATAACATAGAGGACCGCGCAAATGTCTCACGAGAAAAAAAAAATTTCTTTTTCAGGCCTGGCCGGGATTCGAACCCACGACCTCTCGCTTAGAAACGTGACGTGAGTCACCTCACCCTCGAGTCACAGCGTACGGCGGCGTAACGCAGTCCGCCTGCCGAAGATTTCGTTTGGTGACCAACCTGAGTAATGTCTTGGATACTGAGATAATGGACGAAATAGTGATTGAGGCTGTGCGGACTGGAAGAGATTTTTGTACGATACAAACCTCCCTGATTGTATAAGGACCAAATTTAAAAAGAGTACGTCATTCAGCATGATCCTGAGAGGGTTTTCGTAAATTACGGTATAGATATGTTACATTGTTTTGAAATTTGAGCACTTCTTCATGACAACAACTACAAAAATCGTTCTAGATATTATAGATTGACTTGGCATTATTAGATTTGTTTGGCACTTTTCATCGATTTTTCAGCTAATATTAATGACATTTAAGTGCATCATTCAGCGATATTTCGTGCATAATTTTCGAAATGTTCTAGTTCATTGTTGATATACATATTTTTTTAACCAAAATTCTGCTAAATATATATATATATATATATATATATATATATATATATATATATATATATATATATATATATAATTATTTTTCTTCAAGTTAGCACTTTTTTTATTTTACCAATTTAATGTACTAAAAAACTGCTGGCCAACGAACTCAATCCTTTCATTTGGAAAACTTGAACACTTGACTTTTAGGGCGCAAGAATGGAATTTCATCGTTAATAGAGTTATCGTTTGTAATGACATATTATATACGTATGAAAAAACGTTCAACTCTAGGATTCGTTTCAGAATGCCTTAAAACGAATTCAACTGAAGAGAAGAATTTTCGAAAATGTTGATTTTAAAATTTGGTTCATTTTCTAGAAAAATTCGCTAAAAATTGGAAGAAGTCGGAATCTAAGCAGCATGAGGGGTTGATAATGTAATAATGAGTCACATATGAGTGAGCCACTGCATCGTCCAGGGTTGAGATCTCTTCAGCGATCGACGGGGCGTTCACAGGAATGAGTCACCAACTGAGCCTGCGTTTCTATTTGCGCTCGGTGCCAGGGTTGCCAGGGGTCCGGTTTTGGTCAGGACAACAGTCCGGTTTTTTATCAACGCCCAGCGAAAATTGAATGTCGCTCCTGACGCCTGATGTCCGGTTTTCATTAAAATGAAGGAAAATGTCCGGGTTTTTTATTTGACTGTCGCTCCTGACGCCTGATGTCCGGTTTTCATTAAAATAAAGGAAAATTTCCGGGTAATTTTTATTTTAAAACTATGCGCCTTCTCATGTGGGACGTTGTGTGGGCTCGTCAAACTGAAAACAATCGCGAGCGTGATACAATTTCATTCACCCTCTCCCACTTTGCCACAACTGAGACCACGTTTTTCAAATTCCAGCTAAAATTCATCTACCAAGTTTTTATTTTTCAAAACAGTGCATGTCTCTGCTCAAAAAAAAGTCATAATTATTCTTTTAGAAAATTCAACACTGATTTCTAACATATGCTCGAAATCAAATTCAGTTGAGTTAAAGTGGAAAAACGTGGTTTTTCTGGGGAACGATATTACTAAGCATATACCTCGAATATGAATGGGAATTGAGAGACTTAATTCAACTCAAAATTTGTTCAAAGCTTATCTGAATCCACCCACTATAGTCGGCGAATGGTTTTTACCGGAACATATATCATAGATAATAATAGTAAATATCAGGTCTCATTTGGCAGGGACATGGATCCATTAAGAAAATTACTATCAACAATTGTGTTGACTGATCTTTCAATGAGTGAGTATTTTTAGTCTATACTTTCCCTCATGTCCGGTTTTTCGTCCATACCACCAGGCAACCCTGCTCGGTACCTGCGAGGAGGTCTTCCGTGAATTGCATCACTCTCGGTCACCTCACCAACCAGCGTTTCTATTTGCACCTTGCCAAAAGTGAGCGTAACGGTTTGCGTCGCACTACAGGTGAAGCCGAGTGTTCTAGCACACTCAACCAACTGAGCAGTGCTATAAGGGTATAGAATTTACTGATTTAATTCTATAGGTATTTGTTTGTGCGGAATAGTGTGAAGGTGAGCCTTAGCAGTAAAGGGTGAGTGATGCTGCTAAGCTACAACAAAAGCTATAAAACAAAAGTAAGTACCTAATTCGGGACTTTCAGTTAGGTGCATCTTTGATCACAGTGACGGTTTGGTTCACTTTCACTGGAGCCGGCGATACAGAAGTCTTGTTGACTCCCACAGTCTCGTTCATAGGTGTCACAGAACTGTGCTCGAAGGCCCAGGTCTCGTTCACAGGTGTCACAGAACCGTACTCGAAGGCCCAGGTCTCGTTCTCAGGTGTCACAGAACTGTACTCGAAGGCCCAGGTGCCTCCACTCTCACCACCCAATTCCTTGGCCAATAGCTCTAAATGGTACTTCTCAAGTTCTGAAAATATTTCCAATTTCAAGGATCAGATCATTCCATTAATGTTTGACCATTTCCTATCCTATCCTAGAACCCAGTGTTATCGATAATAATCCAATGTTATCGATAATAATCCAGCTAATTTCAGCCCTCCTCCTTCAGACTCCTTACACATTGCTGTTGTTAAAATGATTTCTAAAATCTGGGGGAAAATACAAATCCCTAAAACTGACAATAGAGTTTCATTGTGAATGTTTGTTTTCTGCAAAGGTCGAATAATAGTAGAATTACCCTTAAAAGAGATCCAAGTTGGCTTAAGCAAATCACTACCTAACAAAGAACAGAAAGAATAGGCATACCACACAAGCAGTGTTACAATGGAAAACGCGATTGTGAAAAATCGTATCTCAGAAACTATTCACAGTTTCAATGATGAACCTTTGAATCTACCAAGAAAATTTATTTTTAAACGCCCCTCAAAATTTGTTGGTTTACGTTTCAAGATACGTAGATTCCACCAAAAACCCTTGGGTAAAAAAGACTCAAAGAAATACGGATAAAATCAGACATACATGATGACCGGAACAGGTCTTCTATCGTGATTTCTCAGGTGAGTCAACGTTGTCAAAGGTCTCATCGTCCTTGTTCATCGTTTTGCCTTTTTATTAACTGCTACTTATTCCAGTTTTGTTGATTTTAAAGAAGAGTTCTCTTAGCGATTTATTTACCTATCCGCCTACTACTCTGTTCGCACATTTGTATGGTGACATCCATTATTTTTTGTACTGAAATTAAGTAAAACGACCTCAGACTTGCAAAGAGGATTCCATTCTGCCCTGATATCCTTGAAATAATCATTCTGAATCATATCACTACAACGTCAACACACGAGGAAATTGAGAATCCCTATGTTAATTTTCCAATTTTCTGGTAGGGGGAGGTACTCGTATTTTTGTAAGTATCTACTGTTTTTTCGCATCCAAACTTGGATTTCTCCATGATTTTGGATAAGGAATAGCAATGTAGACCATAGAGGAAAGGGTGCCGAAAAACGGGCAGCAGGAGTGTAAATATGGGCAGCCCTGGGCGGGAGAAACGGGGAGGTGCTGCAAGATAGTGGAAGGGGGTACAATCTGTTCACAGGTACACAGTTGGAAGAAGTCAGCGAGGAGTTGGAAGTGTTTCTATTCCTTCAAGTCTTAAGGTTGGAATGGTACGAAAACTGAATTCGGTCGCTGATGACCTCCAAAAGTTTGTGAAGTGACTAAAAACAATTTTTTTAAATGTACATAAGATTGCTGCAGAAAAATTTCCGATGAGATATAGGGCTACCAGCCTGTTTTATCAAATAATCAAAACCGGGACCGCCATGGTCGCCATATTGTTTGAGCGGTGTTGGTGTAAATATGAGCCCTCAAGTGTGGTGCAAATATGGACCCCTTGAAAGGCTATATGGGCATATTTCTACCACCAATTTCCTCACAAATTTATTAATTTATTATTTTTTTCATTTTTACTTTCATTTATTCCGTCTTTTATACATTGTTTTTATTTTTGTAAGGGGACTTTTATAGAACGCCTTAGAGGACCCAATCCACCAAATCGTTGGATAAAGCTGTTATCAGGAAGAAGAAGCTACAGCTTCCAGCCAGGCGAGAAAGTAAAAGTTCCAGTCATGCAGCATGATCGTATGAGCGAATTTTCATAAACTATCTATCGTACTATAGCATGTTAAATTGCATTGAAATTAGAGCAATTTTTGTTGACAGAAATGGCTAAAAACCAATTTTATGGCAAAAAACTTATTCGAAATAAAATTCCACTGATTCAAAAGAGATTTTTGATTTTTAAATTTTTTTGCAGTTTTTATATATATTTCAGCAAATTTTAATGACATTTAAGTACGTTTTTCATCATAATTGTGAGCAACAATTTTTAATGTCCTAGTTAGTCGTTGAAAATTTAGTTTTGACTAAAATTCTGCAAAAAATAAAGAAATTTAACAATTTTTGGCCGTTTTTAGCCATTTTTAGTGATTTTTTGGGTACATTTTTCGAAATTTGACCAATTTAATGTGCTCAAAAATTGTTGTCCAACGAACTCATCCTTTCTTTTGAAATGCTTGATTTTTTAGCGAAAGAACGAAGTTTTTATCTCAATTCTATCGAGAGTTATCGTCTGGAATGACACATACATATATATATATATATATATATATATATATATATATATATATATATATATATATATATATATATGTATGTATGTATATATATATATATATATATAAAAGCGTTAAAATCCAGGAATCATTTCAGAATGCATCAAAACAGATTTCGATGAAGAAATTTTTTGAAAATTTTTATTTTAAAATTTTTGAAGCCATTGCAATAGCTTCATTTTCTAAGAAAATTCGCTAAAAGGGTAGGCAGGAGAGATCGGAGACACTGCCGAAACTGAGGAAACTTGAATTCAATATTTCCGAATCATCAGATGACAACGTGATCCTCCTGAGCAATACAGCGATGACGATTTCGGCGTTGACGATGTGGAGAAAAATCCAGCAGACGGTGACCGCCGCTTGCATTTTTTGTGTCATGCTATTTTCAGAGGTCACTCGGGGTGAACTATGGGTTGTGAGCGTTTTACTGAAGCATTAGCCGAAGAGATACCCATATAATTCATTAAATCCTGATCAATACCCTTTTTATAAAGTAAGCAAGTACGTCCCTAACTCAGTTTTATGGGGGGACATCCAGTAAGCAAGACACCACTGAACAACTTTAAAATAAATACTTTCCAAGAGTCACCAAGGGCTTTATAAAATTCATAACCAATGGAGTCCTCCCCAGGGGCCTTATTTGGTTTTAATGTCGCCAGAGCTGCTTCAAGTTCTTCCATTGATACGGGTTTGTCTTGACAAGACAGAATTAAGTAATTCTTCATCACTGGTAGCTATTTAAACAGTGTACATATTTTTAAAAAAAACTTCGATTGCTTGGATTGATAATTTATATTGTCGGTTACTTTTGAATTTAAATCTATTTATTTATTTTTTATTTATTTTTTTATCTTTTTTTTTTTTTTTTTATTTTTTTATTTTTTTTTTTTTTTCCAGAATTCTTTACTTTTTTTACATTTGCAAATCCTTTGCTACATTCCTCAACGTAAGAGAAAGCTTTTTGTGCGAATAACTTTTTGCATGACATTTTCTCCCGCAAGTAAAATGCCAAGGGGATGGCTGGGAGAACCCTAGCTTTTTGTCTTACTTGGCTTGTTGGCCACGCACTTCGCAGTAGTTAACGTAATATGGTTGGATAAATCGAGAGCTTTCGAATGAATGGTCAACGAATTTTGTGGGATGAAAAATGACGGAGTACCATTAACCAAGCAACGACTCAGTTGTAAGCGGAAATCATCAGAAGTTGTTGCAACACATTTTCGTTACACATTAACCTTTCGTTTTCGGTTGGAGATGCCAAGGCTTAAACACATTCTGTGATAAATTCTGAGTTATAAAACTTTCGGTCCTTAAGACGGAAAACGTCCGACGATAGAATCAACACTGGCGCTAAGCGTCACTATATTTCGAAATGGATGGACAAGAAAGAAAATTTCTTTAGTGAGAAAATGATCGAACACAAAACGTTTGAAATAAACCTTCAACACAGGCATTTTTTTAATGCAAATTAGCTTTAAAATCGGTCAAAAGGTTCATATACGTGTGTTTGTGAGAGTCGCCTTGTAAAAACGGAAAGAGTCTTGGAGAAAAGCAATGTAGCCAGAGACAAAGAATTTTAATTTGATTGACAAGTTAAAAGTAAAAAAACTATGCTAAACAGAATAGGTACCTTACTTAGCAATATGATTTTTTTTTTTTTCCCTAGTAATAAATTTGAGTGGTTGTAAGTGGTCAATAAAATCCTGAAAAATCGTTTGAATTCTGCTTGATTGGTTAAATATAAAGTTGACTATCAACATTTCACATTCAGTTTTGAAACATAGGTATTAAGAAAAAACAATACTTTCAAACAGAATTCTTGAGCAAATAATTAAGCACTGAATATAGTCTTGTTATAATTGTGTAAACTTTGTTTGATTTTCAGATCCATTGGTTAAATAAATAGAAAGTTGAGTATGAATGTTGATCCCTTTTTATGTGCGATGATGATTTGGGTATATTTCAGGAGTTTCAAAGAATTCAAGAAAACAACGTTTTCAATCTGAATAGTAACATTAGTGAGATGAACTTCGTAATTTTGTTCAGGCGATAGTACTACAAAACTTTGATTAAATTAATCGTGGTACAATTGTATCATAAATTTTGATTGATTTCAACAACTGTTGGTAGAATGACTATTGAGTATCAGGTTTATTCATTCTTTGATGAAGACAGTTTTGATATGAGAGCCGGTTTCGTTTCTGGAGGCGTTCAGGAGTTTGAGTAAGGCGGCAAATGTTGGTTGTCTGGTGGAGTACAACCAAGACCTGGGTCCTTCATATTCCTTCCGCAACTCCGATTCCCACCGTTTCGCGGCCTCTGAAACTGATAATGAATAAACTAAGAAGGATTTTCTTAAAGTTATTTGACTGAGCAACAAACACAGGAGCAAGGGAAATATTAGAGTTGGAGGAACTGTTTTCACTGAGAGTGACACCAGAAACAGTACGTTCAGTACGTTCGCTTGCAAAGGTCAACTGGAAGTGAACGTAGCTTGGCGTTACTGGTCTACGTGCATCTGTTGAGGCGATGGCATGCAGACAAATCGAATAATGTGTGCGCCCCTTTAGAGTGTGAAAAAACTAGATCGCGATCCGATAATATTGCTTCTTATAAGGATATTTATCTTCTGTTCCCCCTTAGGATTTAGCAAATCCCAATGTTAATCAAGGGAGTATCCCAACACACTCTACTTATGTTCTCCCTTCCTCCTATCAAGAAAGCCTGAACTGGGCACCAGCGGACACTAAACCACCTGAATTGGGCTCTTTGCAAATCTTCAGTAGGCAGGGTCTGCTCCAGGTCACTGTCGTACTGCTCCGATGGTTATTACATTCTGACCGATTTGTCTAACTAATCTGAATTTTTACTAAGGGATTGACTACTTGATATTATGTATTTTTGAGATGCGAGCATCACGTTCTGACCTATATGTCCAAATAATTTGAATTTTACCAAGGCACTTGATGTTATGGATTTTTTGAGATGCGACATTACGAGCACCCAGAACTCCCAACTATGCACATCATTCTGACCTGTATGTCCAACTAACCAAGGGATCGACTACTAGATGTTTTTTTAGAATGCGAGCTAGCGAGCATCCAGACCACCAAGCTAAACACATCATCCTAAAGGATGCGATCAACCGAACATAATGGAACTTTCATAAGTCGGAATTTCCCCATTTTGACTACAGATTTGGACTCAGCGCACTTGAAAACCCCCTAGTAGCAATTTACAGCTCAAAATACCGTTTAATTTCGTCAATAAACGGGTAGGAAGATCGCGTGTGACGTAGTAGTGCAAGGGAGCTGACAGGTGGGGGGGGGGGGATGTCATCGTGCAAATGAATTTCAAGAGCCTTATTCCTGGGCAGATATCCTTTTTTGAAAAGCACTCAACAAAGATCTCGCTATTGAGCGAATAAAAAATAACCATGAAAATTCCCCATTGATTTTTGGCTGGTGCCTAGTTCGAGTGCACCCGGAAACTCTTCCCTGGTAAAATACCGAGGGAGAATGCTACACCCACAGTCAGGGGCCACCTAAAGATGAGAGTACCGGTTTGCGTCGTTGAGTACCATGTGAAGCCGAGTGCTCTAGCACTCTCTACCAACTGAGCAGGTGTGTACCTAGGTTATCTCTAAGCCACTAAACTCACTCTCACATTCAGGCTTCGCCTTTCAGACCGGAATTTACTGATTAAATTCTATATTTGTTTGTGCGAAATAGTGTGAAGGTGGGCCATTAGAGTAAAAGGTGAGCGGTGCAGCAAAACTACAAGAAAAGCTGTAAAACAAAAGTAAGTACCAAAGTCGCGACTTTCAGTTAGCTGTATCTTCGTTCACAATGACGGTTTGATTCACTTTCACTAGAGCCGGCGATAGAGAAGTCTTGTTGACTTTCACAGTTTCGTTCACAGGTGTCGCCAAACCACCATCTTCGCCGAAATAATGGAAGTTCCAGGTGCCTCCATTTTTATCACCCAATTCAGAGTCCAATTTCTCAAATTCTGAAAATATATCCAATTCTAGGATCAGATAATTCCATAAATGCCTGACCCCCAGACAATCCCTGGAAATTTCATCGATATCGGTTGCAAATCGATATCGGTTGCCTGGAAATTTCATCGATATCGGTGGAAATAAAGCTTGTTACAAAGATTTGCAGACAAACACACACACAGAAACGGAACGAAAGTTGTGCAGAATGGTATAAAAAGGAAAAATGCGAGTGTAAATTTAAAATTTGGAGACAACAAATTTTTCATCTCCAGATGTGAACACAATGCTTCCTCTGCTAGGCTCGGAAGCAATTAGTTAAATAAAGTCCCACTCTACTTCAATTTCTGTGCTACCTCCATTCACTATTTGATTATTAGTGTTCATATAATTTTTTGTTAAATCGAGTGTTCTATAAAATGCGATTGTACCATGGGAGGGTGGGTAGGTAGGAATCAAGTTTGTGTCGATGTGAATAATTCATCTTACGCTTATTCAAATAGTCAAACAATCACCATCTCAGCTTAAAGTTGCTAGTAAAAATAAACATTTATTCATGAATAAACTGGTTTCATGAGTTTATATTCTCACGATTCCCTTGTTTTGTAATGCATTAAAAAGATGAAAAATATTTTATGGACAAAATATTCATATACCTACCAAGGAAAAATGGATGGATGGTTTAGCAAAACCTTGTAAACAATGAAAAGATAAAAACAATCGGATCAAAATCGGATGGCAATTAGGACTGAAGTTGCACATGCACTAAGTCTACTATTATTATAATTACGAAAGCAATGAAACTCCATAGCCCAGCGTTGATTACAGCTCAACAAATTCATGTTCAAGTCCAAGGATTTTCATAACATCCTCAGTTCATACTGGTTTCAATTCATCATTTCCTTCTCATTTCATGTCAACACATATCCTATCAAAATTGGGGAAGATATACGTAGGTATATAGTCACACACACTTTTTCATACTGTGTTGTATATTTTGTGTTATTCGACAATTATCGCTAACGCCAAAAACATATAAACCCTGGTAAAAAAAAAAAATAATAATAATAAAAAAAAAAAAAAAAAAAAAAAAAAACATTAACAAGAATTTACCAACGCTCTATCTATTTGAGACTGTAAAAGTGCTCTGTTAGACGTAAATGGAACTACTTATGGAAAACCTATTTATTCAACTTTTTTTAACCCCTAATTCGTTCTACATGTTTGCCGATGTCAAAAAAAGAGAAAATTTTTTGCTGTCCCATGCTGTTTAATCAACTCCCTAATTTGGTAGATAGTGAGAATTGGGCTGTATCCCAAGTAACGTATTCTCACGCCCAACTTGGGACAAGTACAATTTTATTCGTTTATCAATTCTTATTCACATTTTTCGGTATTTTGTTTAATCGTAAAACAAAAAGCGTTACCACTTTTGAAATTATAGACAGACCAATAAATTGGCATTAAGAAATATACTTTTGAAGTCTCACAAGTCTGGGCATTTCACTAAACCGAACATAGAAAAATAAATTAATTTATTAGAAAAGTTGAAACTAAACAAAAGGTTTGAAATAACTATCTTAGCGTTATAATTTGTATGTCCACATCAAACCTCGCTGATGGTTTTCTGAGGCTACTTGTGCCTCTCTTGATACAAAGAGCGAAAAATATGGTCCACTTTTTTTCAGCCTCAGCTCTCTGTGTAATATCAGAAAAAGTCTGAAGGCCCAGGGAATGGCATACATTACGAGAGAGTTCGCCAACAGGTTCCCGTCCCTGCTTATGCAATGAAATGATATAACAAAACTAGATCCAATGGAATTTTACTGCTCATTGAAATTCAAAAAAATAAAAAATTAATAAACTGACTGGGGAGAGATTCCTTCACATGCCAAAACTGGAAGGAATTCAGCTACAGCATCAAAATAGTAGCGTACAGTACACGTATGTCAAAATACATTCATTCCATAATTTACCCATGGAATTTTATGGTTTATCATTTTCAATGCTCTTCTCCAAGATTACAGGACCAAAATTCAATAGTTTGGCTATTGGGGGTTAAACTTCTCTTCTTTTCCCTTGGTCGATAGCCAAAGGTTCATCATTGAAAATAATATACCAAAATCAATGTTTGGAGAACTCAAGACAGAAGTATTTTCTTCTCTAGGGATTCTACAAAGAGATATTTATGGTAATTTGCAAGGTTGAAGGGGACGTAGAACTGAACTGAAGATTGGCGAAGCGGACTATCGATAGGAACTCGGGAAGGCTGACTTAGCAGCTTATGGAGAAAGGTCATGTCATGTCATCAATTCAGAAGGTAAGTGGAGTGTGTAGGCGACATACTGCACAACTTGTGCTGAACTCTTTCCTATTGTGCTGGTATGCGTATCTGGGGAAAAGGAAAACTTGCAGTCAAGAATAAACGGCAGATCCTCAATATTAGACAACTTATCGAGATAAAATCCTTTCGAGGGAGTTAATTATTCGATATTGACTCTCGGTTTCAAGTAAAAGAGACCACTGAGCATTTACTTGGGTTTAGAATACGGTTATTGAAGTTACACCATTCACGAAATCGGTAAAAACAATTTCTGCAGTTGCTCGCAACCTTCAACCAGCCCGGTTAAAAACGAGAATAGAATTGGAAGGTCACAGAACTTCCAGGGAAGTAAGACCGGGATCAGAGGGATCAGTGTTGGACCCTCAATTAAACCAGTTCACCAATCAGATGCGCATTGAAATTTCGTTGACCGCTAACACCAAGAATCGGATAAATTGGACAGATCTATGCAGAAGCAAAAGTTATGGTATGGGGAAAGTTAACTGACTTGTATTTTTCTGAAGATTCAACTAGGATAGCGGACAAAGATCAACCGGCTATAACATTCGAAAATGCCGAGGGCTTTATGAAATCACTCCACGTTGTAGTCATTATCTCACTAAGAGCGAGAGCGTAGAATCCTTCATCTATTTTCGCTTACTTCCACGAAGGGAATATAACATGAAGATGGCAATGAAAACAACAAATGATCGAATGCCCAAATTTGAATTTGAATTGGCTGGCCAAAGGGATGGAATTGAAGAATTTTTTTAATTTACCCAGGTAATTAAACGAAGCCTAATGCTCCAACCAAGATATAACGGATTGTGCTAAGTATTAGACTAGCTGAGGAACTAAGCCGGTATTCAGAGTTGGCTTACTGAGTACCTTGAGCACGGACACAACCGAATCCATGATGTTTATTATGACCTTAACATATTAAGGTTGCCTTAACGTTAATTCTGTTAATAACAATTAACGGTTGGGCAATACATTCATATTCCACAACATGTAAAATGGAGGTGTACGCGAAATTTCGAAACTAATGTATTGGAAGAATTCTCAACAAAACACAATAAAAGTTTAGGTAACGGGTGGGCAGGCAATATAAGCATATTACACAACAGGTAACATGGAGGTATGTTAGAAATTTGAAAAGTAATGTATTACAAGACTCCTCAACAAAACAAAATAGGAGTACAGCTAACGGGTGGCAAATATAAACATATTCCAAAACAGGTTACATGGAGGCATGCTAAACATTTCAAAAGTATATACCCAATCAGAAGGCAAGTGGAGTATGTAGGCGACATACTGCACAACCTGTGCTGAACTCTTTCCAATAGTGCTGGTATACGTAGATGGGAAAAAAGGAAAACTTGCAGTCAAGAATAAACGGGAGATCCTCAATATTAGACAACTTATCGAGATAAAATCCTTTCGAGTGAGTTAATTATTCGATATTGACTCTCGGTTTCAAGTAAAAGAGACCACTGAGCATTTACTTGGGTTTAGAATACGGTTATTGAAGTTACACCATTCACGAAATCGGTAAAAACAATTTCTGCAGTTGCTCGCAACCTTCGACCAGCCCGGTTAAAAACGAGAATAGAATTGAAATGTCACGGAACTTCCAGGGAAGTAAAACCGGGATTAGAGGGATCAGATTTGGACCCTCAATTAAACCAGTTCACCAATCAGATGCGCATTGAAATTTTGTTGACCGCTAACACCAAGAATCGGATAAATTGGACAGATCTATGCAGAAGCAAAAGTTATGGTATGGGGAAAGTTAACTGACTTGTATTTTTCTGAAGATTCAACTAGGATAGCGGACAAAGATCAACCGGCTATAACATTTGAAAATGCCGACGGTTTTATGAAATCACTCCACGTTGTAGTCATTATCTCACTAAGAGCGAGAGAGAAGAATCCTTCATATATTTTCGCTTACTTCCACGAAGGGAATATGACATGAAGATGGCAATGAAAACAAACGATCGAATGCCCAAATTTTTTACATAGACCCGGTGGCCGATTCATTCTCTACCTCAATGGCCACCATATCAACAGATGCTCCGAATATGCAGGAAATTTTGTATAGTTTTCGGCTTATTTGCCTTGAATAAAGATAATCTGGCTTCCCTGTCACAATCTCCAGTCCCACGCCGGCTGAGAAATTTGAATTTGAATTTCCTGGCCAAAGGGATGGAATTAAAGAATTTTTTTTAATTTACCCAGGTAATTAAAGGAAGCCTAATGCTCCAACCAAGATATAACGGATTGTGCTAAGTATTAGACTAGCTGAGGCACTAAGCCGGTATTCAGAGAGAGATGTAATTGACTTACTGAGTACCTTGAGCACGGACACAACCGAATCCATGATGTTTAGGATGACCTTAACATATTAAGGTTGCCTTAACGTTAAATTATGTTAATAACAATTAACGGTTGTGCAATACATTCATATTCCACAACATGTAAAATGGAAGTATACGCGAAATTTCGAAACTAATGTATTGGAAGAATTCTCAACAAAACAAAATAGAAGTTTAGGAAACGGGTGGGTAGGCAATATAGGCATATTCCACAACAGGTAACATGGAGGTATGTTAGAAATTTGAAAAGTAATGTATTACAAGAATCCTCAACAAAACAAAATAGGATTACAGCTAACGGGTGGCAAATATAAGCATATTCCAAAACAGGTAACATGGAGGTATGCTAAAAATTTCATAAGTATATACCCAATCAGAAGGCAAGTGGAGTATGTAGGCGACATACTGCACAACCTGTGCTGAACTCTTTCCAATAGTGCTGGTATACGTAGATGGGAAAAAAGGAAAACTTGCAGTCAAGAATAAACGGGAGATCCTCAATATTAGACAACTTATCGAGATAAAATCCTTTCGAGTGAGTTAATTATTCGATATTGACTCTCGGTTTCAAGTAAAAGAGACCACTGAGCATTTACTTGGGTTTAGAATACGGTTATTGAAGTTACACCATTCACGAAATCGGTAAAAACAATTTCTGCAGTTGCTCGCAACCTTCGACCAGCCCGGTTAAAAACGAGAATAGAATTGAAATGTCACGGAACTTCCAGGGAAGTAAAACCGGGATTAGAGGGATCAGATTTGGACCCTCAATTAAACCAGTTCACCAATCAGATGCGCATTGAAATTTTGTTGACCGCTAACACCAAGAATCGGATAAATTGGACAGATCTATGCAGAAGCAAAAGTTATGGTATGGGGAAAGTTAACTGACTTGTATTTTTCTGAAGATTCAACTAGGATAGCGGACAAAGATCAACCGGCTATAACATTTGAAAATGCCGACGGTTTTATGAAATCACTCCACGTTGTAGTCATTATCTCACTAAGAGCGAGAGAGAAGAATCCTTCATATATTTTCGCTTACTTCCACGAAGGGAATATGACATGAAGATGGCAATGAAAACAAACGATCGAATGCCCAAATTTTTTACATAGACCCGGTGGCCGATTCATTCTCTACCTCAATGGCCACCATATCAACAGATGCTCCGAATATGCAGGAAATTTTGTATAGTTTTCGGCTTATTTGCCTTGAATAAAGATAATCTGGCTTCCCTGTCACAATCTCCAGTCCCACGCCGGCTGAGAAATTTGAATTTGAATTTCCTGGCCAAAGGGATGGAATTAAAGAATTTTTTTAATTTACCCAGGTAATTAAAGGAAGCCTAATGCTCCAACCAAGATATAACGGATTGTGCTAAGTATTAGACTAGCTGAGGCACTAAGCCGGTATTCAGAGAGAGATGTAATTGACTTACTGAGTACCTTGAGCACGGACACAACCGAATCCATGATGTTTAGGATGACCTTAACATATTAAGGTTGCCTTAACGTTAAATTATGTTAATAACAATTAACGGTTGTGCAATACATTCATATTCCACAACATGTAAAATGGAAGTATACGCGAAATTTCGAAACTAATGTATTGGAAGAATTCTCAACAAAACAAAATAGAAGTTTAGGAAACGGGTGGGTAGGCAATATAGGCATATTCCACAACAGGTAACATGGAGGTATGTTAGAAATTTGAAAAGTAATGTATTACAAGAATCCTCAACAAAACAAAATAGGATTACAGCTAACGGGTGGCAAATATAAGCATATTCCAAAACAGGTAACATGGAGGTATGCTAAAAATTTCATAAGTATATACCCAATCAGAAGGCAAGTGGAGTATTTTGGCGACATAATGCACAACCTGTGCTGAACTCTTTCCAATTGTGCTGGTATGCGTATCTGGGGAAAAGGAAAACTTGCAGTCAAGAATAAACGGCAGATCCTCAATATTAGACAACTTATCGAGATAAAATCCTTTCGAGTGAGTTAATTATTCGATATTGACTCTCGGTTTCAAGTAAAAGAGACCACTGAGCATTTACTTGGGTTTAGAATACGGTTATTGAAGTTACACCATTCACGAAATCGGTAAAAACAATTTCTGCAGTTGCTCGCAACCTTCAACCAGCCCGGTTAAAAACGAGAATAGAATTGGAAGGTCACACAACATCCAGGGAAGTAAGACCGGGATCAGAGGGATCAGTGTTGGACCCTCAATTAAACCAGTTCACCAATCAGATGCGCATTGAAATTTCGTTGACCGCTAACACCAAGAATCGGATAAATTGGACAGATCTATGCAGAAGCAAAAGTTATGGTATGGGGAAAGTTAACTGACTTGTATTTTTCTGAAGATTCAACTAGGATAGCGGACAAAGATCAACCGGCTATAACATTTGAAAATGCCGAGGGCTTTATGAAATCACTCCACGTTGTAGTCATTATCTCACTAAGAGCGAGAGCGTAGAATCCTTCATCTATTTTCGCTTACTTCCACGAAGGGAATATGACATGAAGATGGCAATAAAAACAACAAATGATCGAATGCCCAAATTTGAATTTGAATTGGCTGGCCAAAGGGATGGAATTGAAGAATTTTTTTAATTTACCCAGGTAATTAAACGAAGCCTAATGCTCCAACCAAGATATAACGGATTGTGCTAAGTATTAGACTAGCTGAGGAACTAAGCTGGTATTCAGAGTTGGCTTACTGAGTACCTTGAGCACGGACACAACCGAATCCATGATGTTTAGGCTGACCTTA
This sequence comes from Adelphocoris suturalis, assembly GCA_030762985.1. NCBI lineage: Eukaryota > Metazoa > Arthropoda > Insecta > Hemiptera > Miridae > Adelphocoris > Adelphocoris suturalis. The sequence continues at coordinate 25,279,855 of CM061042.1, forward strand.
ACATATTAAGGTTGAATTAACGGTTGGGCAATACATTCATATTCCACAACATGTAAAATGGAGGTGTACGCGAAATTTCGAAACTAATGTATTGGAAGAATTCTCAACAAAACACAATAAAAGTTTAGGTAACGGGTGGGCAGGCAATATAAGCATATTACACAACAGGTAACATGGAGGTATGTTAGAAATTTGAAAAGTAATGTATTGCAAGAATCCTCAACAAATCAAAATAGGAGTACAGCTAACGGGTGGCAAATATAAGCATATTCCAAAACAGGTAACATGAAGGTATGGTAAAAATTTCAAAAGTATATACCCAATCAGAAGGCGAGTGGAGTATGTAGGCAACATACTGCACAACCTATACTGAACTCTTTCCAATGGTGCTGGTATGCGTATCTTAGAAAAAAGGAAAACTTGCGGTCAAGAATAAACGGCAGATCCTCAACATTAGACAACTTATCGAGAGAAATCCTTTCGAGTGAGTTAATTATTCGATATTGACTCTCGTTTTCAAGTAAAACTTGAGCATTTCACTGAGCATTTACTTGGGTTTAGAATACGGTTATTGACGTTACACCATTCACGAAATCGGTAAAAACAATTTCTGCAGCTGCTCGCAACCTTCGACCAGCCCGATTGAAAACGAGAATAGAATTGAAAGGTAACGGAACTTCCAGGAAAATAAGACCGGGATTAGAGGGATCAGTGTTGGACGCTCAATTAAACCAGTTCACCAATCAGATGCGCATTGAAATTTCGTTGACCGCTAACACCAAGAATCGGATAAATTGGACAGATCTATGCAGAAGCAAAAGTTATGGTATGGGGAAAGTTAACTGACTTGTATTTTTCTGAAGATTCAACTAGGATAGCGGACAAAGATCAACCGGCTATAACATATGAAAATGCCGAGGGCTTTATGAAATCACTCCACGTTGTAGTCATTATCTCACTAAGAGCGAGAGCGTAGAATCCTTCATCTATTTTCGCTTACTTCCACGAAGGGAATATGACATGAAGATGGCAATGAACACAAATGATCGAATGCCCACATTTTTTACATAGACCCGGTGGCTGATACATTCTCTGCCTGAATGGCCACCATATCAACAGATGCTCCGAATATGCAGGAAATTTTGTATAAAGTTTTCGGCATATTTGCCTTGAATAAAGATAATCTGGCTTCCTTGTCACAATCTCCAGTCCCACGTCGGCTGAGAAATTTGAATTTGAATTGGCTGGCCAAAGGGATGGAATTAAAGAATTGTTTTAATTTACCCAGGTAATTAAAGGAAGCCGAATGCTCCAACCAAGATATAACGGATTGTGCTAAGTATTAGACTAGCTGAGGCACTAAGCCGGTATTCAGAGAGAGATGTAATTGACTTACTGAGTACCTTGAGCACGGACACAACCGAATCCATGATGTTTAGGATGACCTTAACATATTAAGGTTGCCTTAACGTTAATTCTGTTAATAACAATTAACGGTTGGGCAATACATTCATATTCCACAACATGTAAAATGGAAGTATACGCGAAATTTCGAAACTAATGTATTGGAAGAATTCTCAACAAAACAAGAGAAGTTTAGGAAACGGGTGGGTAGGCAATATAAGCATATTCCACCACAGGTAACATGGAGGTATGTTAGAAATTTGAAAAGTAATGTATTACAAGAGTTCTTAACAAAACAAAATAGGAGTACAGCTAACGGGTGGCAAATATAAGCATATTCCAAAACAGGTAACATGGAGGTATGCTAAACATTTCAAACAGAAGACAAGTGGAGTATTTTGGCGACATAATGCACAACCTGTGCCGAACTCTTTCCAATTGTGCTGGAATGCGTATCTGGAAAAAAAGGAAAACTTGCAGTCAAGAATAAACGGCAGATCCTCAACATTAGACAACTTATCGAGAGAAATGCTTTCGAGTGAGTAAATTATTCGATATTTTTCCGGAATTTTCTACGGCCGTTTAGAGGGGTAGGGGAAGCGGGGAAGTCCAAAAAGCGCACATTAATTCTTACTTCGACCCCCCTCCCGCCCTACGGCCGATGGTTCGGGTGGGATTAGAAAATTTTAAATTCGCTCGTTCCCCCTTCCGGAAAATACCAAGAAGATCCCACCACTCGTAGACTCCCCCCACTCAGCCGTTTGGCCGTGCATAGACACGACAGACAAACAAACAGACAAACAGAGTTTCATTCATATGAATAACTAGCCGCTCCGGCTCGCTACGCTCGCCTCCACTTCCAGCCAGGGGGGCAAGCCCCCCGGACCCCCTATTAAATTGCTCGCTTCGCTCGCAAAGTGTGGCGTTTAGGGAATGTTGCTCGCTTCGCTCGCAAAGTGTGGTATGTAGGAAATGTTGCTCACTTCGCTCGCAAAGTGTGGCTGTATACATGCGATGTATTACAATTGAAACATGTAGGGGATGTTGCTCGCTTCGCTCGCAAACGGTAGATCTCTAAGGGTAGGTTTAACTTCTGTAGAGGATGCTGCTCGCTCTTGGCAGACTTTTTTTTTTTTTTTTTTTTTTCCTGTTGGAAATTCTTACAAACAAATTAAATCTTATAAAACTACGTGGAACCACGAAAAGTTTATTAGGGGATGTTGCTCGCTTCGCTCGCAAGGTATACCTGTATATGAGTAGGGAAAAACCCGTATTTATTCCGTTGAAATGAGTCATCGAGTCCCTTCAAGACTTAAGTGCGTAGGCCTTCTCGCAACATTGTGAAACGGCGGCGGGGTCGATTAACTTCCGCATTTTAAACGCTTCGCCTCGCTTCCCCTCGCAATTTGTCAGACTTCCCGTCACTTTTTTCGATATCCGATTTCGGATCCAGATTCGGCGGGATCAAACCTTTATTTCGCCCGCGAAAACCGTTCCGAAAAACGTACCTTTATGGGGTATATTTTAGTGGGAAAAACCCAAGTTTTTCGTCGGACTTTTCGAGAAAACGGGTCCGTACTCTCGCATTTTTTTGACGCATTTCCCGATACTTTTTTCGCGATCCGATCGCGCCGTCGTCTTCCTCGTTCAAAAACCTACGAAACCGGTATTTTTCCGGAATTGTCGACGGCCGTTTAGAGGGGTAGGGGAAGCGGGGAAGTCCAAAAAGCGCACATTAATTCTTACTTCGACCCCCCTCCCGCCCTACGGCCCATGGTTTGGCTGGGATTAGAAAATTTCAAATTCGCTTATACACCCTACCGGAAAATCCCAAGATCCCTCCACTCGTACACTCCCCCCACTCAGCCGTTTGGCCGTGCATAGACACGACAAACAAACAGACGGAGAATGAACTTAGATGAGATGTTGAAAGGATTAAATTAGTGGGTCAGAAAACGACGAACAGCAGTGTTCCAGTTGAACTCGGGGCCAATCCCTTCATTTACATCAAGTGACGAGAGCTCACGGATAAAATCGATTTCGGGCACTGTAATGGCGTAACTGTAAATTATTATGTCACATGCAATAGGTTGGCTAACTAGGATTCGAACTAAAAAAAGTCATCATAAACTAACAAGAAGTATATACTGGGAAAAGTATATAAAATTTGACTCAAAAATCGAATACGCATCAGATGTGCCTTTATTATTCTCTGTATCTTTGTCAGTTATAATAAAACCCAAGGAGAAGTGAATGCAGCACGATTGCATGATCGAATTTTGGTAAATTTATTATTTTGGTAATATATTATACCTTATAACAACATTTAATAATAATAACTAATAATGCTATTCAAACAAAGATTTTGAATGTTTACATTTTATAACGGATTTTTATTTTTTAGAGCAAATTGATGAAATTTTTAAGCACAATGTTGTGCATACATTTTGAATGTTCATCTTTATAGTTGCTCAGAATTATTCGAGTTTATTATTAATTAAGCTAAAAATAAATAAATAAATTCAAAGATTTAGCAGGTTTTGCATTTTAGTGATTTTTGCAGCAGGTTTTCTGAAATATGACTAATTCACGTGCTTAAAAAGTTAGGCGGCATGCTGTGCGAGGAAAAAAAAAAGCGTCTGCCAAGTTGGGTGGGCAGTATAGCTTACTCGTTTCCATAGCATGAAATGAATGTTTCATATATTTCTATAGATCATTGAAAAGTTTTTAATGACCTTCGAAAATTCCATAGCGGAAAGAGCAAATCAAGATGTAGAGTGAAACGAAATAATTGGTAATTCAAGTAACGAAAAAAAGAAACTCGATGTAATTTACTTTAGTACATGAGTAGCAGAATAAAGTGATAATTTAAGAACAATGAAATTAGTACGGGACTGACTTCAGCCTAACTTACTGACAATTTCATCAAAATCGGATGAAAATTGAAGAAATTAAGGTCGTTACAAGGTCTTTCACATTGACGCACGGGCAGTAGCTATAAATGATTCAATTATATTGAAATTGATATGGAATGATAAAATCGTCACTCAACATCTCACAGAGAATTTACGTTTGCGCATACGCAGCGTGCAGTATTGATTTTTTTAAGTTGATTTGTTTGTTTTTTTTAAATTCAGGAGTTTAAAAAAGGAATTAACATTTTAATGGCAAAAAACTTGTTTTAAATAATATTCGGTCATTCAAAAATGATTTTGGATTTTTTTAAAGCTATTTTTTCAGTTTTTTTTCTATTTTTCGGCAAATACTAATGAAATTCAAGAGTATTTTTCAGCACGATTTCTGCATGAATTTTTTGATGTTCTAGTTTTACGTTAATAAGCTTTTTCTGACTAAAATTCTGCTTAAAAAATATAAATTCAACTATTTTTAGCCATTTTTATTGATTCTTTCGAGGTTCAGTTTTATATATATATATACCTATATATATATATATATATATATATATATATATATATATATATATATATATATATATATATATATATATATATATATATACTTGAAATTTGCTAAAATTCAAAATAATAGAAAGTCCAGTATCTGTAAAAATGTATAGACCAAACTACTTTATATTTGAAACGAAGAAGAAAAGTTCATACAACAAATCAAATCAAATCAAATGTCGAGATGAAAGGAACCGATCTTCAATGGAGCTAATGAAAAATGAACTCCTGATCACCACAAATTTCAACTTTGACTGCGACCAATATTTCAACAGCGAAAAGAAACTTTTAGCCTCTGCGCGAAGTTGCGATAAATATAAGAATGCGAGATCACCCAGATTTTCTTCCACATTTTTCGTGAACTGAAGTCCCCCCCCCCCCGCGTGATTTATTTATTGCAACTGAAACATAGACACTTCATCTAGCAATATTTCATTTCATGATAAGCTCACTAAAGGTGGAGGTTTACAGCAAAACCTGGCCCGTACTTGTAACAAGAACAGTTAAAAAACAACACTGGATTACACTTGCACTATTTACACAGCACAACTAGGTCCAGAGGTTTATTTCTTTTGAGTCGCCGAAGTTCTCCTTCGTTGTTTAAAACGTTGAGCATCTCCAGGTTCTCGTACTCAATAATAATTCAACTTTTTGAATTAATTCACTTGACTTGTTCTAATTCTGACTATTTCACTAATACATATTCTAAAAATCTAATTTACTTTTTTGTCATGTATAAAGATTTCTTTCAAATTGTCAATTTTCAAAGTTTTTCTGAATTTTCAATTTCCACAGCTCTTTTCGGAATTTTTAATATTTTATAGGTTGTTTCAGGGAGAGAAAGAGGGACTAGAGGGACTGAATGAATGTAACTTTTCGAGATCCTAAAAAGTTCCTAACGTCCTTAGTCCTTACATGCCCAATAGATGCACGAGATATTTTTTTAGTGAGAACGAGATTGAAAATTATGTTCCTAATTACATCTGTGTATGTAACACAACCTTACTGAAATATGGACTCGTTAAGATTGAAATGTCTAGTAATGTTTTCTTCGGAATAAAAATTTTGTGACCTACGAACTGTAAAAATACTACTATCCATGTTTCATTCTCAATTCTTCAAAACGAACTTTCTTATTTTCAGTAATCTGACACATTCAAGCCCATGTGTGCAGATGCTGAATGAAAAATACCCTAGTGTGTATAGTCGAGTACGTTAACTTTAATGTATACTTTAACTTTCATTGAAATACTTCATTCTTCCTTGGTTGCAGCCAGGATGTACTTCATATGATTCGAAAAAATCTGGCAACCCTAAACTAGACGCTTCTGACTCATCTCCTGCGGCCCCGTCACCTCAGCCGAACCTTTGGCTCCTTGCCAAGGATGAGTCAACTTGCTCCACTTCAGGTAACAGGTCCTTTACTAGGGAAAATACGGTTTATTGTCTGCAAATGGCCTATAGAAACAATTAAAATTGAATTGTTCTGAGCTGGGGTTTAGTTGGAAATTAGCATAATACCGAAACCACAAATTTACTTTCCAAATATCCCTAACACGGTGCAGGGAGAAGATATTTTTAGACCTCGCACTAATGATTTCATCTTGGCAATAACTCTCTACTCTGTTATCTTAACCGTCTCCTGTTTGTTGATATTAAATTAAAATATCTTTGCAGATCCAGGAGGAGCAACCATCAAGGAGGAGCTTCAGATTCACCTCCTGCGACGATATCACCACAGCCCCACCTCTAGCTCTCTGTTAAGGATGAGCCGACCAGCTCCATTTCAAGTAATAGGTCTTTTACTATCCATAACACGTGTTTGTCTGCAAACAGATGTACCATAGTGTGGGACAAAGTGGGACCTGTGATGCAAAGTGGGACCTGTGAGGCAAAGTGGGACGTTTGCAACTTTGGCCGGTTAGCCCCTACTGGGCTCATCCTAGATGATTTTTCCTGGGGGGGGGGGGGGGGGGTTCAAGTTATCAATGTTATCTCCAGTACTTGTTGCTTCATTGTTTATGAAAATAAAGTTGTTCACACCAACGTTCGTAATTCAAGGACTTTGTTTACTTACAATAAACCAATTTTACCGTTCTCATGGATGGAGCTGCCCTCACGCTACTGGATGAAGCTTACAGGGGACCATGTACTGCCTCACATGGGTTCTGCAGAATTGGGGCTGGAGTAGGGAGACGATGGCTTCCTCAAACCAATTCCAACTTTGGATAGACCAGCAACATCTGAAATTCTGCAGAACACATTTTGCAGCTGCACCAAAAGCTGCGGCAGTGCTCGATGTGGATGCCACAGAGCTGGCGTCCACTGCTCAACACTCTGCTCCAACTGTTCAGGTTCCTGCAAAAATAACCCACCACTTGCTGACGACGGTTCATCTACAGAAGATGATGAAACAGACGTGGAAACATAAGACTACCCACTCAACACATATGTCATCGCCCTGTAAGTTTCATCCTAATCATCTGCATGAACTTCATCTGTCTATCAATATAAGATTATATGCACCTCACTGTAATCCGATTTTGAATTTTCAGTTTGACTGTGGATGGTGATTCTCAATGGATGAAGAGCAGATACCTGTGAAGATTGATGACCCCTTCCCCCTCCCACTCCTTTTGTGAATATTACTTTAACATGGGTTAAACTGTACCTGCACATTAAACATTTTTTTGGTGAAACACAGCTCATTTTCTTTTGTTCCTTTTTTTCTTTTCTTTTTTAGAGCCACTGTGTTTTATATACATATATATTCACTGATAATTCACAGTGAGTTGGTAAGGGTGCTGAAAATATGTTATGGTTATCACAGTTTCCAGGATGTAAGCGAAGAACAGAAAAAAAAAGACATACATGAAACATGTTCAAACCACTGTCCGAGCATCAACTGATGTTCTTAAAACAAATCATGATGTATTCTAAGTCACCCAGAAGCTACAAACGAATAATTTCTGCGTAAAAAGAGCATAAAGGCCTTTTTGCTGATTTTTTGAAATGATACCTACTTTTCAACGCGCTCTAGCGGCGGAACACCTAATCGTAGAGAATAAAGTCATGAGTGAAAATTGTATTAAATTTTATGCACTTCAATTCTGGTGATAGTAAACAAGTCGCTAGAACGCTTACTTTTCGAGTTATAGGCAAAAAACCGGAAAAAAAGTCGGAAAAAAAACACCCCCCCCCCCCTTCTCGAGCTCACCCCCCATACTAGGGGACTTTTGAGATATGATTTACTAGGTGTGAAGGAAGAGCCTGGTGAAGAAATTTCTTAAATATGAATTTTTTCTCCTGTTTCCTCTCATTTGACTGGGCTATGACGAATCTAACAAAATCTGTGTAAATTAAACTTGTTACTAGCATTTTACTTTACGCATGCGCAGGAGCTACCTTGAAATTGATATGGAATGTTGAAATTGTCTTCGCCCCCAAATTTGAGCGAGATCGGACGACTAGGGCGTGAGAAAATGACGCTTGGTAAAATTTACGTTTGCGCATGCACAGAGTGAAAGTATTGAGTATACAAGGATTTGCGGGCACACGACAGAAGCAAAGAGACACACACACACAGACAGACACGGAACCAAAGTTGTTCAGAATAGTCTAAAAAATAAAATGCGAGTGGAAAATTTGAATTTGAAACAAAATTCATCTTCTCCCAAAAGTGAAAACAATGCTTCCGCTACCTAGGAAGACTCCGATGCAAAACGGTGTCCTACGTGGAAACACAAACGCTTTGACCAGTGAACAACGAGTGAGCAGTACGCATACTTTTCAAGCTTATCCAACTGGTTGATTGTGCGTGATTAATTCCAAATTGCTTCATTTATTTATACAAAATACGGGTAAGCCCAATTCAATAGGTTTATAATTCAAAAGAATAAGAATAAGAAAATGGACAATAGTTAAATGTAAGGATACAAAGAAAAGTTAATATAAAGGCTGAGATATAAACTCATGCAAGTTTGAGTTGCTAACCACTACAATATTCTGCCAAGTTGGGTGGGCAGTAAGTATAGCTTTCTAACATATTTTTTCTTGGATGTATAGAATTAGTTAAAGAACCAAGTATGAGGCAAAATGATTGAAGAGTCGACATTATAAGAAAATAACGTTTGCGCACGCGCATAGATTACTATTAATCAAACTGCAATGAAATTTATAGGGAATGTGCCAAGCCGCACAATCCTTGAAAATTTCATAAAAATCGGTCCATTAGTCTCCGAGTTTTGCCTGTGTTAATCTGTATTAGTTTCGCGCATGCTCAATGATTATTACTCTACCAATCGCGAAACAATTTGAGGCATTTTTCTGGAACATACCTATACCCAATCAATCATCTACCGAGTTAGAACGAAACCGGAACGACAGATGATGACAAATCGACGTTATGTGTATACACGTTTTCGCATTCGCACAGGCTACTGTTGATTCGACGGCAATGGAAAATAAGAGGGGACCGTCCAGGAGCCAACCCACACAATCCCAGAAAATTTCATAGGAATTGGACTGAAACTTGGTATAGTTTTTATAGACCAACACAAATTCTGCTTCATTCATTAATTTATATACAATACGGGTAAGCCAAATACAAGAGGTTAATACAAAAGTATAAAGATAAAACAATTTAGAGTTATGTAAGCATCCACACGAAGGTAAGAAAATAGACAATAATTAAATGTAAGGATATAAAGGCTGAGAGATATAAATCAATGCAAGTTTGAGTTGAGAAGTGCTTGCGAGAACGACTACCTATTTAGTTAATTGTATATCATGTAAATGCCAGGAACAGTGAGATGGTGTTGCTAACACGCAGCTGGCAGCGACACGTTTCATTCGCGGTATTACGATCTAAGTAAGGGGGGAGGGCTCTACAACCAGCAGGTTCGCAGAGCGTATGAAGCATATTTTGGAATCTCTTTAGCCAGGACGAAAAAGGAGGTTCTTCATTTCGCCTAACATGAGAACTGAAAAAAGAGGAGGAAAACAGAGAGAGAAATAAAATAATGGAATAGAGGAGACAAGCAAATGTGTCATGAACACAATTAAAGATTTGGCAAGAACCAACCAATAAGTGAGTGATGAAGTGGTACGAAGTACCTCTCTTCTTTGTGCGTATAGCAATAATTTATCATACAATCCAACCAACATGTAAGTGATAGTCACTTCTGCTTATGTCAAACGCTGGCATTCCAGATCATGGAGCTGGACGTCCCTACTACCACAGCTCCCATGCCACACACTCCAGAGTTTCCTACATCGACTCCATCTAATCCCGGGCCAAAGGAAAAGCGTTCCATCTTCAAGCAATTCGAGAGTGTAGCAGTTCTAAAAAACCGTAACAAGATCCGTTCTATAGAACGCGGACAGGAACGGCCGACGATCCTACCACTCTCTCTAGCCATTCGACATCCACCAGCCCCTCCCAGGTACGAAGTACCCCTCCTCTTTTTTCTGCGTATAGCAATAATTTATCATATAAACCATATTGATCCCTATCCATTTATAACCCAATTTGCTTCCTCACATACCTACACCCCAAGTGCGGTATCTCATTTACCCCTATTGGATCATAGTCGATGAAATACCCTGACAACTGCGTAGTCGGGATCTACCCCCTTTTAATACCTTTTATTGGAGCAATAGTAAAGAAATAGGTATTAAAATAATTCTAGATTAATTTCTGTGTCTTAGTTATCAACCCATTATATTCCCATTATATTTAAATATATCAGAATATAGGATAGACAATAACAAAGTTGATCACGACAATCAATCATTAAATTGTTACAATGAAGAAAGTCATTCCGAAATGAAGATTGATGATGACGAAATCAATGACTTCAGATGTACCAGATCTGTCACCAACATGTACCAACATTTACCAGATCTGTCACTTTTGATAACTTCGAATTTTTCAAGTACATTCAACACCTTTCGACAAAAATGAAGAAATGAACCGTCTATCTGTCAAATCAAATTGTAAGTATGAATATCTTTCCTGGTCTTTCCTACAGTGCTGAAATTCGGAATACAGCGCCTTTGAATCGCCTTGAAAATAGTAGCAAAATATGGGAGACAACTTGTCAGCTGAGAGTCCTCTGAAATCGATTTATTGTCAAACACAGAAATACAGATAATTACAACAACAAAAAACACACAAAATACAGAAAAACAGAAATACATCAAATTAAGCGAGGGAGTCAGGTGCAGTAATGGAGTGAACGAATTTGTGAAGCGCGAACCGTCGAGTTTCGATAGTAAATATATTATAAACGGGGTTATAATACTTATAGACCAGAGATCTGCGTATAAGGGATCTGAGAAGCGGGGTGCAATACTTAATTTACAGAGTTTTCATTTGACAGTTGTAATATATCATAATTGCTTACAGTGTCTTGAACTCTCTTCGACATCGCCGTCTGTCCAACCATTTGAACTTCATCCAATATTCGCCTACAAAGAACACTGCGTGAGTGATTGCACTTCTTTCATACACGACTATGTATCTCTAAATTTGAACAGACTGCAAACGTGATTTTGAATGCGTTTCGACTATTAGGGGTTGTTAACAGTACAGCAGGTTTCGAGTTGGGGCTGGAGGTACAACTAATTAAGTGCAAGCAAAGAGAAGCGGGATTATAGCTAATCAAATTAAGTGAAAGGAGAGAAGAATTACTGGTTTCAACAGTTTGAAGGGATAATTACAAGCTTTATAGAAATGGACTTATCAGAGGTGAAACATATTGAGGGATATCCTCATTTAAACATTTACCAGATCTGTCACTTTTGATAATTTCGAAATTTTCAAGTACATTCAACATACCTCCCTTTGGGCAAAACTGAAGAAATTAACCGTCTATCTGTCAAATCAAAATTGTAAGTATGTATTTTTGTTCCTGGTCTTTCCTACAGTGCTGAAATTCGGAATACAGCGCCTTTGAAACGCCTTGAAAACAGTATGTATCTTTGAATATGGGAGACAACTTGTCAGCTGAGGGTCCACTGAGATCGATTTATTACCAAATAAACCTACCGAAATACATAAAAAAAAGTTAATTAAGGGTTTTATGTGCAATAAACAAACTATGTATCCGATAAATATACAGTGTCTGCAAACCTTCAACATCGTGAAAAGATGACTTCGCCATGACATAACTTCCCGACTTAAACGACTTAACTTCCCTAAGACACATTAAGCGAGGGAGTCAGGTCCAGCAATGGAGTGAACGAATTTGTGAAGCTCGAACCGTCAAGTTTCGATAGTAAATATATTATAAACGGGGTTTAATACTTATAGATCAGAGATCTGCGTAGAAGCGATCTAAGAAGCGGGGTGTAACACTTAATTTACAGAGTTTTCATTCGATAGTTGTAATATATCATAATTGCTTACAGTGTCTTGAACTCTCTTCGACATCGCCGTCTGTCCAACCATTTGAACTTCATCCTATATTCGCCTACAAAGAACACTGCGTAAGTGATTGCACTTCTTTCATACACGAATGCGTATCATTCGTATCTCTAAACTTGAACAGACGGCAAACGTGATTTTGAATGCGTTTTGACTGTTAGGGGTTGTTAAACAGTACAGCAGGTTTCGAGTTGGGGTTCTTCTCATTTCTTGCCAACTTGCCGTTTTCCTATCTCATATATGAGATAGAATATATAACATAACTACCACCGTAACCAGCAAGTTCTCCCGAAATACCAAATTTTATCGATTCACCATTCAATCTATTTCTGAACATTCCCCACTGATATTTCTCTATGATCATTCGGCAACGTTCGGCTAAACCATGTATATGTTGTTTATCATTCATTTATGTCATTATTATTATTCATTTACGTTTTCTCTAACGAAGGAAGGTTAAGTATACATTAAAGAATGTGCATGGTATACTGATAGCCATAAAATAAATATTACCATGTAGGTACCTACACACAGTCTTGACTTTGATAATAGGAGATACAGTTTCTATCAATTTTTGTTAAATAGCAAAGATCGTTATTTTGTAAAATTACCTCAAGAGCACATTACCTACCTCTAATTCCCTTCTTTCTTTTCAAACGATGTTCATTACTAGTTTTCGTTTTGTATTTCCGTAAACAAACCTCATTTTACTAGGGTATTTATATTTTATAGGTTGGCGCTCCTGACTCGCCGACTCATCACTCCTTATCACCACCTGAGGAGAAACAAAATTGTTCAGTTCTTTGCACTTTAATTTATCATCCACTGACTTTTTATCACAACATGCAATGAGAATTTCTCAAAAGTAAAATAAGCACTATATAATCAATTAAGGAAAAAATAGTTCAATAAATCCGGTCAATATTGGACGAATAACGTTTCAAAATAGAAAGAGGTAACATTCAAAAATCAGAAAGAGAAATTGAAAAAGTTCCAGTCATGCAGCATGATCATATGAGCGAATTTTTGTAAATTATCGAATTTTATAACGTTACACTGTTTTGAGATTGGAGCACTTGCAAAGAAATTTTCGAACACCTATTTTAAGGGGGGGAAGTTCTAATATTGTGCAATTGAAAACAGAGCATAGATAATGAGTGGTGAGCACTTGACAAGTCAAATGACTTTACCACAGTTAAAAGAAAGAAATGCTGTTGAATTTACAGGTGAAATTATATAAGATAGACATGAAGAAAGAGAAATATGGAAATGAAACTCGTATCTGCGGATTGTGATACTTCTCGATTCTTCTTTAGACCTATTACCCCACCAAAAATCATTAAGTCACAAAACATCTATCAATCGCTTCAAAATTGTCTGTCACTACGAACCAACCTCCTCTGCACTGGGAAATCGACACACCACGCGCTTCATGTCCAACACTTTCATCCCTACCGCAATGAGAACAATTTTATTTCAAAGAACTTTAGTATTAAAATAAGCCTGTTCATTTACTTCTGTACCGTTTCACTCTGATAGGACAAGGAGCTCCTTCAATATTTTCTTTTTTTATATATTTGACCGAGCTAGATTTAATTAATGCGAATCTTTGCAAAACGTTAAAATACATACATATTTGAGTTGGATTAATGGGTTTAGATTTTCGATACCCCTTCCCATGCTCAACAATGGATATCGTATAATATACTGGTGAAGACTCGTAAATCGTTATAGGATGTTGGAAAACGGTTCAACGATGAAGTTATTAAAGGAAAAAAAGATAATAATAATTCTATTGTTTTCTTCCAACTTCTGAAGCAAATGTGTCATAGAAAGATGGACATTCAATGTTGAAAAAACTGGTGCAAGGGAATCAGAAAAATTATATTAAAGTCCGAACTCGATAAATGATTTCTACTCCCTCTCATCATTTGACCAACCAGTTCACAGTTAGTGTTTGAGTAAGTGAAAGGTGAGGTTGATAATTGGCTGAACGTCATGAGTTTTTCCAACACGGAATATGCAGACATACGTTTCGCACATGGGCTTTGCAACGGGAATTCCTCTGCGGCTGTTGCTGAATATGCTGGACGGTACCCAAGTCGTCGTATCCCTAATTACAAAGTTTTCATCAATACACACTGACTCGTGGAAACGGCAAGTTTTCGAAAAAACTCAAGAGTTCCTGTGCTGGGCGGAAACGAACGAATCCTTGCCATGTTTGATCGTGATGCAACACTAAGCAGCACCCGTCGTGCAGCAGCTGAACTAGGAACATCTAAAGATGTTGTAAACCGTACTCTATGGGGCGATGGAAGGCAACCATTCCATCTCCAAAGAGTGTATTATTTGTTGGAAAGTGATAATTCCATGAGGGTGCAGTAAAAACAGACTATGGACGGATGAGGCAACTTTAACCCACCCGGAATGGAATAGTGAATCTGCGGAGTTCGCATCAGTGGGCCCGGGAAAATCCCTACGCAGCGATCGTCTCTCACTAGTAACAACAATTCTATGGTTGGTATTTTCATCACCATCTAATCAAAATTTTAAATTCCATTTATTATTAGGTTTGACGAAACGTTACTTTTTTCTGAATCCCGATTACAGGTGAATGTATGGTTGGGCACAATTGGGAACTGCCTCCTTGAATCAATATTCGTGGCGGACCGTTTCAATTCCGGGACACTCCTTCATTTACTGGAAAATGATCTTCCCGAGTTGATGGAATACGTCCCGCTTAACGTTTAACGAACTCTTGGTTCCAAATGGATGGATGTCCAGCCCACTCTGCCCGAGTTGTTAGGACATGGATGGACGAACACTGTCCACAAAGGTGGATCGGAAGGACTGTCATGTGGGATGGCCGGCCAGGAGTCCAAACTTGACCCTAATGGATTTTTACGTTTGGGGAACGCTGAAGTCCAAAGTTTTACTAAAATCCAGTAGGTTCGAGAGAAAAGCTCGTCACCAGGATTACTGAATCATGCGGCCAGAAAAATAAAGTCTTTTTCTTTTGATCCAGTTCACCTATCGTGATATCTGTTTTGCTATAGACAAAATGTAACAACAAAGTATAACTTCTACATTCAAATGGAATACCTGGGGACAAGGTTTGTTTTGACTCTGAACTCTGATAATTGAAAACTCAAGTTAAAACTACCGTTGATGGAAGGTTCAACTCGAGTTCGACATCGAGGAGAGATTACGTGGGAGCGGGGGAGCTCGGTGTGGTCTTTTTGTAGTCGCTTGTCATTTTGTAATCACTCTCCGTCCTGCGAACGCGTGTTCGATTTGAAGTATGTGAAGGGCGTTCATGAGTCTCTATTTATTTATATCTTAGAAATGACCCATTCTCCCAGGAATGGCAAAGGGTATTGGAATTTTTTTTTTTTTTTTTTTTTTTTTTTTTTTTTTTTTTTTTTTTTTTTTTAATACTGAATCGGTACCGAGCAATGTTTGTGAACAGCGTTCGTTCGTGCGCAGGGTCGTCTTCGGTTTTTCCGCGAATGCTCAGGTTCTTTGCGCGAGAACAACTTACTGTTTGGTTGGCCGTGCGCGGGCAGGGTATTCCCCATATTTGATTATGCAGCTATTGCATATAATAATATTTCTGAAGAATTAATGAAAACATTGCAATATGCTCAAAATGCATGCATGAGTGTCATTTTCTATTTCAGGGAATGAGCATGATACTCTGAAAATTAGGGAATGGAGAACGATTAGAGTAGGAGTCCTACTGTTCAAGATTTTAAAGTTCGGAAGCCCTGAATATCTTAGGAAGAATTTTGTGTTTTTGGTTGAAATTCATGATTTTAAAACTAGAGATGCAGAAAAATTATTGAATGTCCAAAGCATAAAACAGAAGAGTGTATGCCAAGTCATTTGATCCAAGCAATACGCCTGTATAACGAGTTCCCTGATCAATTTGATTTAAATAAGTTTGTTCTTCACTTTAAAAAACAATATAGAGCAAAATTGTTGAAAACCTACGAGTAAACATATACATGTAATAATATATTTGCATTTATGTTATTAATAAGTCTGCAGGTCATATTTTATATTACTTCAAGAATTCCGTACATGTATATTCATTTCTACCGTTTGTACTCACACACACTTCAAGAATTGTATAGTTAATCATTTCTGGCTGAATTTGATGTTATTATTTAGTGTAATTGTCATATAAAGTAAGACCCTATGGTCCTATTTGTATGACATCAATAAACCATCAGTCAATCAATAGAAAAGGTTGAATTGAACTTGTGAAAGATTCAACTGAACGTGCGAGTGGTTTAAAAATAGCCTGCAAAAGGGAATAATATGAATAAAAAGGCATAATAAAATAAAACTGTAACTTTTCTTTTAAACTATTACTTAATAAAGTACTAACTATCCTGGATTCATAAAAAGTTCAATATTATAATTCAAAAAACGTCAAACAGGACTAATGACAGAATGTGCGGCTTTAAAAATGGGTAATCTATAAAAGGTAATATCCAATAAACCTGTAAAAGGTAATTTAAAATAACCCCGTAAAAAGTATCCAATAACCCCGTAAAAAGTAATTATCTTTTTACAACTACATCTCAATGAATAATGTATATCT
This sequence comes from Adelphocoris suturalis, assembly GCA_030762985.1. NCBI lineage: Eukaryota > Metazoa > Arthropoda > Insecta > Hemiptera > Miridae > Adelphocoris > Adelphocoris suturalis. The sequence continues at coordinate 25,296,761 of CM061042.1, forward strand.
GGAGATCGGTAAAACGTTTATTATAATTCAGAAAAGTTGAAATCAACTTGTGGATGATTCAAATGAATGTGTGAATGGTTTAAGAATAACCTGTTGAAGGTTTAAATGAATAAGCTTTCATTCATATTTTGGTAAAATGAATTAAATTCATGTGTTAATAGTTGGAACAATCTGTAAAAGGAAATTATTAGTTGTTTTTATTGAATGGAGTGATTTAGTTCACTTTGCAGTTACCTGTAGTAAAGACTGACTTGGCTGCAGTTTAATATTATAATTCAAAAAAGTCAAACAGAACCAATGACAGAATGTGCGGCTTTAAAAATAGGTAATCTATAAAAGGTAATATCTAATAAACGTGTAAAAGGTAATATAAAATAACCCCGTAAAAAATAATCATCTTTTTCTAACTACATCTCAATGAATAATGTATTTCTGGGGATCGGTAAAACGTTCATTATAATTCAGAAAAGTTGAATTCAACTTGTGGATGATTCAAATGAATGTGTGAATGGTTTAAGAATAACTTGTTCGAAGTTTTAAATGAATAAGTTTCATTCATATTTTGAAGAATGTGTATTTCTACGGATTCGTGAAAAGTTGATTATTATAATACAGGAAAGGTTTCATTGAACTCGTAAAATGATTTAAATTCATGTGTTAATAGTTGAAATAATCCGTAAAAGGAAATCATTAGTTGTTTTTATTGAATGGAGTGATTTAGGTCAATTTGTTTAGTCTCGCTTGGGTGTAGTGAAGATTGCTTTGAGACACACCTCAACGATAATAGATTTTGCAAAACTGCATTTGTTACGCAACAGGGACATTTTCAATGGACGTGTCTCCCTTTCGGGTTAAAGACGTCTCCTGCCATTTTCCAGAGAATTTAGAGCAACATGATAAGAAGCGATAATTGTGGTCCAAGTGCTACAAACACATCATACAAGCTCTCCGATATTGTTGTAAACTTTATAGATGATATATTAATTTTTCTCAACAACTTTTGAACAACTTCTATACATATCACGATTATTGGAAGCACTCCTGCATGAAGGTTGAAGGTTTTAGGTTAAAGTTTTCGAAATGTAATTTCGCGAATAATTACGCCAAATACTTGGGTCACATAATAGAAAAAAAATCAATCACACCAGTGAAGGATTATTTGACCGCTGTCAAGAACTTTCCAGTTCCAGAAACGAATAAAATACATTTGCCAATTCCTAGGGAAAAAACTTTCATCATAAATTATTTTATACCAAACAGTGTAATTTTCCTGGACCCTTTACAAAACCTATTGCGGAAAGATGTGAAATTCATTTGGTCTACGGAGTGCCAGAAATCATTTGATAAAATGAAGGAAATGCTTTGTTCAAAACCACTTCTACATATCTTTGACCCGAATCTATCAATACATATTTACACCAATGCTAGTATCAAGGGAGATGGAGCGTTATTAAAACAGGAAAATAAAAACGGAGATAGAAAACCAGTTGCCTATTTTTCAAAGAAATTAACGGAAAGCCAGAAAAAGGCAATATACATAAAATGTCTAGCAATAAAATAATCCGTGAAATATTGGCAGCATTGGCTTATGGAAAAAGGTCAACTCGGATCATAAACCGTTAGAAACCATGAACATAAAGACTAGAACTGATGAGGAGCTAGGAGATTTAATATATTATTTATCCCACTATGATTTTACAATAGAATATAACCCAGGAAAATCAAATCAAGAAGCGGACTGTCTAAGCAGAAATCCGGTATTAGAACCATAGGAGAATACTGACGATATTTTGAAAGTAGTAAACTTAATAAATCTATCGGATATTAAAAAAAAGACCAACAGAAAAATCTTGACTTGAAAAATAATAAACTCATTTCATACAAGGAAATTAATTACATGAAGAAAGGAAAAGAAGAAAAATTTTAATATCAATATCTGTAAGAACCCTAATAAAAGAGGTCCACGACAGTTACTGCCACATTGGGAGACCCAAATGTCAAATAAGATAACACCGTTCTACACGGTCAGAAAATATTATCAAAAACATAAATAAATTCTGTGATACGTGTGAGATTCGCATTGAAAACAAATCAAGGAGAAAGCCAAAATATGGGTTACAATCGCAATTAGGCCCAGCTTCACGCCCATTTGAAATTAGATCCACTGATACCATTGGAGGTTTCGGAGGGTCACGATCAACAACAAAATATTTATATCTCCTAGTGGATCATTTTACAAGATATGCTTATATTCTCACGTCGAGGAATCAAAACGCCGGTGATTATATAAAATTAGTACAAAAGGTAAAAAAAGATTATCGGATTGACATAATATTGACAGATCAATATCCACGCATTAACATTTGTTTTCACAGCTGTTGATACACCATTTTCAAACGGACTAAATAAAAGACTAAATCAAACTTTAGTGAACAAGATATAAAATAAATTAAAGTGATAAAAAAACATGCTTGGACTACTATTCCACAGAAATGCGTAGAGAAATATAATGAAACGGAAGACAGTCACGAAATATGCTCCAAAATACCTTTTGGAAGGCAACCCTGTATACATCCTACCACTAGAACGACAATCAATGTGTAAAAAAGAATATTTGGCCAGAGATAGAAAACGTGCTCTTTGTGAAAACACTATTAAATCGCACAAATTATAATAAGGAAATATGCGACCTGCATAGAAAAGATTATAAACTGGAAGTAGGTGACAGAGTGTACATGGAAAACGGAAACCGACTAAATAGAAAGAAGATGTACATATTGAGGATTGGCCCATTCAAAATCCTGAAGAAGATCTCCAATTCTATCTATGAAGTGGATACTGGACACAGAAAAGCAGTATCAAACCTTCACCACATTACAAAACTTTTTCTTTGATGATGCATAAACAATTTTAAATTGTCACCAATAAGTGTTTGAAATTGTTACTATCTGAGGGGGGAGATGTAAAGAACTGCGGTCAATCATGAAATCGTTTCTTTCCTTTCCTGCCTCAGTTTAGAAACCAAGACCAATGAGATATCACGATGGACAACTGGTAAACTAGATAGCAAAAACTTGAAATATTCTATGTTGAGAATTTGAATATTCTACATCCCGTGATTTCATCGAGGAAACCTGGGATAAGGGCTTTAATTGTTGTTCCTTTTGTTCTTACAGGTTCGTAAACCTTTTTATAAACTAAATAGTACAGTGGTGTACGAATTGCATTTAAAATGTGTTACAATAAAAATTTTGTTCTTACAGAGAAACGTAATATCGTCTTTGTTTCATACCCAAGAAGGATTATACTCATTATAGGTAGGTATAATAAAATGAAGTGTAACCAGTCGTTTTATGCATTCTTCAATGAACAAAGTACTATCATATTATAGAGAACTAATAGTATATTATAGAGAGTTCTTATGTCGTACATAGCGACGAGTCGGGCAACGACTCAGAATGGCGATAGGGCGAGCAAACGAATGCTAACCTCCCGAGTCGTTGGTTGCCAATTGGTGAGTCCTTGACGACTCGCGCTACGACTCAATAAGTCACGCTAAAGTGAGAATTGATTTCAGCTCACGTTCGGCTGTATTTGTATGCCAATTTTATCCATCATTTCGTCGTGTTTTTTCCTTGAGTTTTATTCATTTTTGTTCCAATTTCGTACACCTTAGCCATTTTCATTTCATATCTGTTTTTTATTTTCCTTCTGATCCGTCCGTTATGGACGAAGGTATGCTTTACGTTAATGGTGCAATTAGCGCACGGGAACTGGAGTTGGCGTACAAGGGATTTCTCCTATCGCGCGAACATCGAGCAGCGCCGTGATAATAAGCGTGGTAATGTAATAAATAATAATCGAAGCCAAAATCTGATCTCAGGCGGCTCTCGTATCCCATCCGACTGACAGACCTTGGAATGCTGTTTGGATACTCGGGTCAGACGATTTCGGCGGTGGCGAACAACATGATAAATCTCATATTAGAGTCCACAAGGGCCATCTGCTGGACGATGTTTCTCATTTGTCATGGCTGACCCACGAAAGGCTGGAGTACTACGCAAACGTGAGAAAATACATTTTTCGCGAAAAAGTACCAACATAATTGAGAGTCTACATTTTTGTTGTAAGCGCTTTGTTGTCTACATTTCTTTATTCGTAAACGCAAAATTTCACCAAAATCTTGTAGGTAAATCTGTGAAAACGTTTATTTTTATTGTCAATCAAGATCATTTGAAATGAGGAGTGCTAAAAATGGATGCTTAACATGAAAAATTAAGTTTTTATATGGCCAGAAATTTATAACATGTTTTCCTTGCAGGTGATAGGTGACAAAGGTGCGCCGCTGAATAACTGCTGGGGCTTCATTGACGACACTGCACGTCAAATGCACAGACCGACTGTCGACCAGAACGAATATTTCTCACTTTGCTTTTCTAGATTTTCACAAAAACCAAAAGCTTGTGCTCCAAGACATTGAAACTATGTACAAAGTTGGAGTTTTATTGAGTACCTAACTGTAGGACCATTCTGTACGGGAACCAGTGGCATTCTTACTTCAACGTATCTATTTGTTAATAAGAGCAGCGAAGAAGACATACTTTGCCAATGAAATAGAGAAAGCCCAAGGTAATATGAAAAAAACTTGGGACACTATCAAATCTGCAATACGAGGAACAAACGGAAGAAATAAATCAGAATGTCCACTGATCAAAGAAATAATGAAAAATGATCACGTCCCGGAAAATGTAGCGCGTAAAAAAGCTTGCGATTCACTAAACTCATATTTTTCCCAAGTAGGAGAAAAGCTCGCTGCGAAATTCTCAAATATTCAGAAGCCCCCAGATCCTCCGCCTTCAAATGAGGTGGCGGACACAATCTTTTCTCTTAGAATGATGACGGAGACAGATCTCGACAAACTACTACAAACTATGAAGGGATCCTCGTCACCAGGTATAGACGGCATCCAGGTACATCTTATAAAAAACCATATAACGAGTCTGAAAAAACCTCTTCTTCACATATACAATCTTAGTCTTACAACAGCAACATTCCCTGAAGCATTCAAAGCTGCAAAGGTCATCCCAATTTTCAAAGGCGGGACGGTGGGTGAACTCGGAAATTATAGACCAATCTCTATGTTAAGCACGCTGTCCAAAATACTGGAGAAATTCGTGAAAAATCTGCTGTACTCATATCTTGAAGAAAACAATTCAATAAACATGAACCAATTTGGTTTCCGCAAAAATAAAGGGGTAAATGATGCGGTATTTGCACTAACCACGGACCTTTACGACATTAGGGACAAGAACAAGAAAGGTGCTCTCATACTACTCGATATCGCTAAAGCATTCGATGCAATCGATAGAGAACAACTTATGTACAAGTTAGTTAAATTAGGAATCATAGGCCCCAGCTTAGAATGGTTTAAGAGCTACTTGAGAAACCGAACCCAACGAGTGGCAATCGGCGAATGCTCTAGTGAAGAAAGCAATAATGATTTTGGTGTAGTTCAAGGAAGTACATTGGGTCCACTATTGTTTTTGGTGTATATAAACGAAGTGGCATCTCTAGAACTACCCAATACCAAAATGTATTTATTTGCGGATGACACTGCCGTGTTAGTTGAAGGTGACACGTGGGAGAATGTATATAGCAAGGCAAACCTAGCAATCAATGTGATTGGACGATGGTTCTGTGAAAACTATCTTACATTGAACACTAAAAAGTCAAAATTAATTATTTATGGAGGAATGAAATCATATGTTTACGATAAAAATTTAAGCATCATACTACATACATGTAGATCAAATAATAACTGTTCCTGTGGGAAAATAGAACGTGTAGCTGAGCATAAGTATCTTGGGTTAGTCTTGGACGAAGAGCTAAACTGGAAACCTCATATTGACTATACTCACAATAAAATTAATAAATACATGTATATATTCTATAATATTCGACACACACTCCCTAGAAATACGATAAAACTAATTTATTACAGTATGCTACAATCTGTACTTCAATATGGCATAATTGCTTGGGGTGGGACATTCTCAACCCATATTAATAAATTACATGTACGCCAAAAAATCATTGTAAAAATTATGCTGTCTTTACCGATTAGGACTCCATCAAACAATGTATTTAATATCGCTAAGCTATTTACTATAAGGCAATTATATATTAAAAATTTACTTCTGCAATTCCATAAGGATCCACAAATAATAGGTTCACAACGTAACCCAATGTATACAACAAGGTACGTAGCCGCAGGAAATGTAATTGCACCCAGACCAAGACTAACGTTGTCAACTCACAATCCGAAATTCATTATTTACATTATCCACAGAGCGCTAGAGGGCCATATGAAAAATGCTCAAAGTTTCACAAGACAAAACTACAAAAAACATATTTTAACCTGGCTTGTAGAAAAGGGGGAAGCGGGATGTGAAACTGTTTTAAGCAGTATTTATGTACAGTGATTATTTTAGAAAATTATTATAAGAACATTATATACATAACATTATATTTTTAAGTACCGTTTGTATCATAGAATAGATAGATTGTAAGACATGAGCGAATCACCAAGACCTTCCCCAACAACACGGGCCAAGCCTATCGTTGGGAAAGAAATCGAAGTGAGTAGCTTAAGTTGTTCAATTTGTACCATATCTATAAAATGAATTTGTATGATTAAAATAAATAAAATAAATAAATAAATCTCCGATTTCATTGGAGGTACCTATCTCTCGTAGAGTAGGTACTTACGTGTTTTCAATAAATCGTTAAATGAGGATTGTTTCAGAAAAAAATTCACTTCAGAAATCAACTATTACAGCACAACACTACTAATCACTTTCAAAAGCTCGCTGTACTGTTTTGATGTGAAATGAGGTTATCCTCAACGAAGGTAATTCAGCTGAGTCGGGAAACGAATCGGAAACCTCGTTGCCCTTGACGACCCGCAAGGCGGTACGAGTCACCTCACTCCAGTCGGGTTCCGAATTGGCGAGTCGTCGCCCGATTCGGACGCGCATGCGTACTTCCATTTATCCACTCGTGGTGACGACTCGGGCTCCCATTCGGGCAACGAATAGACGATTGAATACGACATAATAACTCTTATACGAGTAATTCAGATAAGGTTGAATTGAACTTGCGGAAGATTCAAATTAATGTTCGGGTTTAAAAATAATCTCTGAGAGGTAACATAATGAAAAGGTAGGTAATGTGAAATCATTTCATCTTTTCAACATTTTATAAATTAATAAAGTACTTCCATAGATTCGTGAAAAGTTCATTATAATAATTCAGAAGAGGTTGAATTGAACTTTTTTTGTCCTTGGTAGACTAGAAAGGTTAATTATCGAAATAAATAATCCGAAATTGAGATTACACAAACCATCGTCATGTATCGCCGGTTATTCAGGTCAGATTTCTAGCTTTGGAATGGGCGATGAATGCTCAATCAAGTAGCAGTTTGTACAAATTAGCCGCTTTGGGATTCGCTTCATACCTGAGTGAGCCATTATATCGTGTGACAAAATGTACGAACGGGAGTTACAATACTTTCGGGGTGAATTTCGAAGAAAACCGGAAAAATCAAGTATGTACAACCCATATCGCAGGTATGTTTAGCAAATATATATATATATATATATATATATATATATATATAACGTGATTTTGTTCTTGAGCACTATTTGAATAGATGAAAGATGGTGTATTGTTCTTGAGAGTCGGTCATAGGAGGAAAAATTAAGACCATAAGACAATTATTATTATATTTCTCGCATTCAATTTCTTCATTCTCATTAAACTAAGTCATCCATAATAATGTTCATTGTTATCAAAGATAGCAATATATATTACATAAGATTTATATCAAGTTTTCTGGTATATTCAGACAGTGTTGTATGGTTCTTTTTTTAGCCCTGAAGATGTTCTAAATATATAACGAAACGTTGGCGTTGAAACTTTTGTTTTTTTCCTCCTATGACCGACTCTCAAGAACAATACACCATCTTTCATCTATTCAAATAGCGGTCAAGAACAAAATCACGTTGTTTTAAATCATTGAGAAGATATCTAACTACTCAGCAGTTTTACAAGAACCAATTTTCCTGCAACTTCACTTCACAATCGGTATGGATCCAACAGCACTCGTTTAGCACATGAAATCGGAAGCAAGTATCAAAAACTATCACATAAGAAAAATGACCATTTATTTCTTGTCAGATATAGTAGAGCTGCAAAGATATATTCTCCCCGCATCGTAAATAACATCAGATGTACTCATTCACCATGACACTAGTCACCCATTTAAAAGAGATATTGAAAATGTCTGCAAAAAGTGCAAACAAGGTCTTCTATCTACAGAGATTAAGATATGTCTTTGGGAACTCAAAAAACTTGAAGAAAGGCAAACAATTTCATTAGAAAAGTTAAAACATTTGGTTGACAATGACACTTTTCAAAAATTCATCAGCAAATAAACTAGATTTTATGAAAAATTATTCACTGAAATAAAAACATCCCGAATACATAAGTTCAATAATTTGCAGAACAATAAGCAATCTTACAAACCTAATACAACTGAATTTCTGATGAATCTTTCAAACTTGGACATCCCACCAGAAAGATCAGAACTCCCCAAGTTTTGGTCCAAAATTCAGTTTAGATTATAACAGCAAAGACCTTCCCATGACCCAAATCGTAACAGATATAGAGAACATTATATCAACATGTATTAATGAATTAATTATTGAAATCAATTATAAGGTTAATGAACTTTGGGCTACAGCGACCAATATAATAACCAGAGCCATAAAAGGCACAGCATAGTCACCCAAATGATTACTACCAAAAATTAGTTAGGAAAACCCAGAATTTTCTAAAAGACAACCCCAATGTACTTGCCCTTACTTAAACCAGATAAAACCAACAGTACTGTTCTTATGGAAAAAACTTATTACCAATAAAAAATAGAAGAGCTGTTAGGTGATAACACAACACAACCTACCAACTTTTAACTGATAGGGAGAAATCCAACAACCAGCCTTCAAACAATAAACAAAGATTTCATTCAAAAGCTTTACAGAGAAGGCCGAATAGACATGATAACTGAAGTAAAACTAATAAAATATAGTGTTCCTCCTAGAATCTATGGTACAGTAAAAATGCACAAAGATAATAATATAATACCAGTAGTCAGCTTTGTAAATAGCCACATATTAAAAGTGCCAAATTCTTATCTAGCATCCTCAAAAATCTATCTAGTGATCAGTATGATGTAAGAGATTCATTTCACTTTCACAATTCCATAAAACAAAAACCCTACTCCCAGGATTCTTCAGAATTCTTGCATCTCTTGACATCCAATCTCTACCAACATTCCTTTGGACTTGGTGAACACATTATTATTCAGGGGAAACTGGGATACCACTGACCAACCATACCACCATTGAAAGAAATAATTTTCTCCAACTTATTGAAATCTGTGTCAATGAAGGACATTTACAGTATGAAGATAGGTTTTATTATATTCGAGATGGAATTGCAATGGGAGATCACCCTGTGCACCAATTCTGGCCAATATAGTCACCAATAAATTGCTAGACCAAGTCAGTCATTCCACAACTTCCTTTTCAGCTACCATTTATTAACAAATTTGTTGATGACATTCATTTAGCTATTCCCGAAATTAAAAAGATACTGTATTAAATTTATTCAATAAACCATAATAAACTTCAATTCACCATTGAACTTTAACCTTTTTGGACACCCTTACTACTAGAAACGAGTTAACGGGAACTATAGATGTTGATTGGTGGAGAAAACCTCAGAAAACGGATAGGTACCTCAATTATAAATCAAATCATCCACTTGGTAAAAAATCAATGCAGCTATCAATTTAAAAATTCTAATTTCGAAACTTAGTGATCCCCACAGTACCAAGAAAAAAGAAAGAATATAGTAAGGACTATCTTCAAGTAAAATAACTTTCCAACTGATCTAGTCGACACCATTGTTTATACCAGTTCTAACAATAGTAGGAATACATTTCAATCACATGATTTCAATTCACTATCCCCACCTAGGTCATCAGAATTACCCCCCTCCATATCTTCATCACTTCCATCAAGTGTTACAGCCAATGAATCCTAAATTCCAGTGCAGATCAGTTCTAGTTACAGTGGAATGATCTACGTTGAAGGTCTCTCCGAACAGCTAACCAAGTCTTTTTCGAACAAAATCAATGGCAAAATTGTTTATAAAAACCATAAGACCCTGAACAAATTTAGTATGCACTGAACTTAAATCTCCGGTCCCGAGTTTGAATAAAAGCAAGATAGTGCATTACATCCCCTGTTATGGCATTTTTAAGAAGGGCATTGGTGAGGAATTCCTCAGCAGAGCGAGTCGGACTCGTACAGCTACTGATTCAAATTTGAGATTACCTGTGGTAAGCATTTCCAGGCTGTTACCTTCATGTACAATCACAAAATCAATATTTTCAATTATTCGAACCGTAAATTGTTCAAATACACTTTGATTCCACAGTCCATCTTCCTATTCATCCTAAAGATTTACTTAAAAGTTTGTTTTATCTCTCGCTTTATTAGTTACTTGCATTGTCTTCTGTATATTACTTGATTTTTTTTAATATGATTGTTTTATTGATTAATTGAGACATACCCGTATGATTATGATTTATTGATGGGTTTTTGTTTGATGACTCTACCGGAGAGCACAAGTGATTTTTACTTATTTCTACGGTAGGCGGCAGTGCAATATTTATTTCATTTCATTATAAGCTAAAATGTATTTCATACCTACATCTTCATGTAAAAATGTCATTTTCGCCAATAAATTCTCTCCCTCTCTCTCTATCCTCACGCTATTGCTTCCTTCACAATAAGTTTAAGAAACGTGGAATTTTGGCACTTTTCAAAGTTTTTGGCCTCTGGCTCATTCCCAGTTCGTTTTTCGACATTCAATTCTTTGTGAGAAAATGTAGGTTATGAAATTTCCTACAAAGCTCGAGAGCTATACAACGACTGGCGAACGATTTTAGTACGATGATAAAGGCTTAGGATACAGTTCCACTGGTCCACCAACACTGAAGTAGGACCCAAGACGTGCTTACTATACTTATGCGTGATCCGCATCCTTCAATTAACAAGGTGCGAAGTGACTTGTGACCACATCACCCTGAACCCTAACTCAGGCAGGAAAAACCAATTGGCACTAATTTGTAAAAAGTTGATAAAAAAGTCAGCTCGCGCTTCAAAAACTAGGAAAGATCGCTGCATGGGTGAATCAAGAACCTAAAGGCATACCAGAATGCCGCGACAATAGTTATACTTGCGATAACCCTGGAAGAGATTGTCACAGAGAAAAATGACCAAAATAACCATTCGAGTCCCTAAGATAAAACAAGTATTTTTTACAAAAATATGTGTACTTATCATGTCTAGTAACTTTACTACAGCCCCATCATTTAACCAGTACTATATGGCGGACTTATCTCCCGGTTTGAAGTAGAACCGCTTCAGTACACTTGAAGAACATGAAGCAACCTCACTTATATTTAACCGTGAGAACTGATACTGAGGCAGGAAAACGAGAACAATACTAATTCACTCGACTAAATCCCAATGATCCCTATCATGAAATTCTCACGGAAAACTGAATAAATACTATACGCCGTTGGAATCAACCCTGCTGTCGTGACCTTCACACGTTGGAATCTTCAAGAATAATTCAATTTCGGTGTTGTAATGAGCGTTACGATTAGTGGAAAAAAGGGATTTCAACTATCAGAGGAAGAGCACCTGCTGTATATGGGGTACCTGGGGATCGGATCATCGGTCCTGGAGTCAATGACTGGAGAGCTCTTGAAGCTGACCCATTGGGATTAAAATGCTGAATGTTAACAGGTATTACAATCCATATAATAGGCACCAGTTCTGAACACCTAAGAAATATAAACTCTGTACTGATTTGTACTTTGTACATAGCAATGTCCAAGCAGGGAAGTATTACAAATAATACTGAATTGGTGAATGTCATAAGATCAATCCGCATTGATACAGGAAGACAGGTTAGACTAACAACAGCTGAAATATCCCAAACCTGTAGGCTTCTACCACAATTTGTGAATCGAAAAAATGCCCCTTACATATTTAGAACATGGGAAAGGGATATGGATCACATAAGTCTTGGGTTATACATAACTCTCACCAAAGCAACTTTCTCTGGACTAACTGCTTATTGGACAGTCAGACCTGGGTTCGAACATCACCGTTTTTTCTCCTGGGAAAGGGCCTCTGAGTATATAGGACAAGATTTTGTACGGGCTCAGTCCGAATATCGGAAGTGCATGAGGAACACTCTATTTCATCTTAGATGTGGCTTGCTTCTCAAATGTTAATCAAATACAACGGAGCCAAATATGAGTCAATCGCAATTATGCAGGATCAATACGAAACCCTGATTAAAAAACAGTACTCGAAAATCTTCTGGAAGAATACGACCCTGGTAATCCTGTCGAGGAAATCCCCGATGAAGATGAACAGCAGCGATATCTCATAATTAAACGTACTATCCAGGCTTTACCACCGTTTGAAGGACCCACAGATAAACAACTAAATAATGTCGGCTACAACATGATTGATGAAAACGGTCAGCACGTTAATTTGTAATTTCCAATTCCGAAGATAAATCAAAAGATCTCTCCAGTGATATACCATCACACTTAGTCAAACGCTTCGTACACACTAGGGTAAACATCGAATATTTGTCTGTAGAATAAGCTCATGAATATAATTCTAACTCTCGAACAATAAGTTAAAAAATTTGTGTCCAACTATCTCAAGTATACTCCCAGTTAAATTTATTATATCTTATATTATTCCTCTATTATATCTTCATTTATATCTTTGTACTTTCCTTGATTAAAAATTTAAAAAAAAAGAAAGAAAAGAGGATGTTCCTTCTCGATTCTTGCAAATGTTACATCTAAGGGGAAGTTACCTGGACTACCGAAAAATTAAATTTAAAAAAAAATTAAAAATTAAAAAAAAAAAAGGATGTTTCTTTTTTTCGATTCTTGCAAATGTTATACATCCAGGGGGATGTTACCTGGACTACCAGCGTTCAGGACAACCTCTGGGTGTAGCAGGTTAATCGCCTCTCACCTTATTGCGAAATGCTTTTGCTTACGGTAGGTTTTCGCTTCCGTGAGATGAAAAATAATTATGTCTCCACAATCAAATTTCGAAACGCATTTCTTCGTTTTAGAACATTGTGAACACCCTTCATTTCGTATCTGTGTTTGTATGTAAGACAATTTATTAAACACATTTGAAAAAGTTACCTCGAGAAAAGTATGTAGTAGTTAGTTGATGTTAGAAGAAATATTTTTTATGATGTCCTAAACCCCAGTACTACGTGATTTCGTCAAGACGTGATAAACCCTATAGTACTATCTGTGACGTGATTTATTCAAATTTTTCTTTTTAAAATTAGAAATCTGTACTTAATTATATATTAAAGTTTTCACGTGAAAAACAAAATATATTCTTGTGCGTTGTTATTTGAATCAAAGTTGTTGATTTTTTTAAATAACGGATTTAATTGAGTTATATTTCCCCCTCACACCACAAATGTTTTCAACCCTACACTAATAACATCATTATTCAGTACTCCCCTCAGTCCTGCCCCCCCCCCCCCCCCCCCCCTTCATTATCTAAATTGGCGGTAAACACAGAAACTACAACACCTTTATGACTGACGACACAGACATTCACTTTAATCGAAAGGTGTGAGGTTTAGATACAATAATATAGTAATCAGTAATCTCCGATGGAGTTATTGGACTCGTCCCGCCTTGCAATTAGTCGGGTAATTACTGTTGGACTGGACCCTGTTCGATCTCAGGAGAGTTTGGGGTATTTACGATACATTCAATTTGGAGGTCTGGACGCTCGCAAGCTCGCGTATCGAACATTAAAAAAAAAATATCCAAAATCAATCTTTATAAAATATAGATTAATGGATCAAATGGATCTCTTGAGTATCTGTGGAGGAGGCAAGTCAAAATGAAAATGTCCCACCCATTCATGTCTTCCTTGCTAATATTTTAAAAGCCCGAATTTCCAAAAACCTACATTCAAGTGGATATCTACAATGTAAAACAAAATGTTTTTTACGTCAAAATAGGTTATTGACATCAGGGTTGATTTGATTGTTCATATTCCAACAAAATCCCGCGGGGGTTTTTAACTAGGGAAAAGCTTTAGGACAAAAACTTAATAAGTCCCCCCCCCCCCCCCAACTATTTTAAACCAAAATTAAGTCATGTAAATCGATTTTTGGGTGTTTCAAATATCAACGATGAGAAGGGGGGGGGGGGGGGGGGGGGGCACCTCTAACGATTTCAAATCATATTTTTTAAATTAGAAAACGATGGAAATTGTCGGTCTAGTTCAACTCAAACTTTGTTCTGCATGTATTTGAATCCACCTTGTCAGCGAGATATAAGTAGACTGCAATAACGTCAAATGGATGAATTAGGTACTCACATATTGAAATTGTTAGCGCTCAAAACTGTATTGAATCATCACATGATCAACATCATGTTGAGACAAAAAAAAATCATACAATATATTTATTGGAACAATAGAAACCATAGTTTCATTCATTCGGCAGAATAACGGGCTTTATATTGAAAAAGCGTCAAATTTTTTTTTTTTTTTTTTTTTTTTCCCATACCACCTTGTCATCAGCTCTGGGTGATAAAGTAAGATTAAATATTTAAGAAACAAATGTACCTCTCAAAGGTTTTCCTTGGAGGCGGCATTTGAGTTTTTTCTGTTGACAATCGATGAACTGTCTGTAAAGTCGGGGGTTGGATAGGATTTCGTCGACGTCTTCAGGCGATAATTCGTCGTCGTCGTCATCCATATCTACCGCAGCTGGTAGAGTAACAGCAAGCACACAAGACATGAATACAAACACTTTCCACATTTTCAACAACAACTAAACCCCGAAATCGGAAAAAAACAAGAGTCGAAATCGAAAACTCCCCTGTCTCGACAGTGGCCACTGGGAAGTCTGCGAGTTCTGAGAAACCTAACGCGGTTGAAGCTGTATTTCTCCCAGACTTAATAAGAGCTCTGGTTCGTAATCTGGAAAGCGAGAGGATGGATGCTAAACAAAGTTGTAATATAAAGAGCATCCATGCATTCGGGTTCGGGGTCAAGTCGTGGAACAGAATACCTCAAGGTTTTAACACACTTTCGACTTTCCTGCATCATTAAAAATCACATCATCTATTTCGGTTATATATTCACAATAATGAACCTTTGTGATAGACCAAGGAGGAATTTCAACAACACCCCCTCAACTCAATTGAATTATGTTGGTTTAGGTTCCAAGAGGCGTAGAATCCAGGGGTCGAATCAAATAACGTCCGTACGTACATACAGTACGATCATATGAACGAATATGGAAATCAATATCTTATCTTACCCATAAAGGCGCCCGAACGATGAGTATTTTTATTTATTTATATTTTTTTTTCTTTTTTTTTTATTTATTTATTTTAATCATACAAATTCATTTTATAGATATGGTACAAATTGAACAACTTAAGCTACTCACTTCGATTTCTTCGCGTGTGCTCGACCAAGTTTCCAACAAAAGAGCACGAACATGGCACGCGTTGTCTGAACTTTCATTATGTGCTGAAATCGTGTGAGAAATCTGTGTCTGAAATCGAGACGCGCCGCCAGATAGTGATACTGTCTGAAATTGAGCATCAAGCAAAGGCAAAGAATTGATTTTTTTCCTTCCTTTTTCTTCCCAAGCATCATGTTTCTTCGAATCATTATGGTGATATTTATGGTCCGGTTGCCAAAGCTCTACCTTCTCTTCGTACATCCCAATTAGTTCAAGGCATTTTTCGCTCTCCCACTCCATTACGAATCTAAACGGCGATTACCAACACGCACTCCGAAAGTTTTGAAGATAATTTATGCAGTTATCCACCGGCCGCACGTGATCTCGCAGGTATGCCGTACACACCGGACTCGCAACGAACTCTGAATGAATCCTTTGATGGTTCGTGGGTTTACCGACAAGTGGCGGAATGCTCCCGAACGTTCGCGAACCCTACTCGGCGCGGGTGAGTGTTTACACCACCCAACCATTTGCTCGCGACCGTTTGCCAAGTGTTCCTGATAAATGCTCGTTTGGTGTAAACCCGGCGCAATGTTCAAAACCATAGAATTTCGAATTTGATTCAGGGTGGTCTGAAACGGACTTCTATAGTGAACATTTAAAAAACAGCCACCTATAAAAATTTTAGACCCATTGCAATATTATGATTCTCTTCGAAAATTCGCTAAAAGGTCCCACAACTGTGCAAAATATCATGCTATACTATTCGACTATTCGAAACGGTATTACCTTACCTCGGAACTGGAAGAACGTTACACACAAAAAAGATAGCGTTGGAAGAATTAGTCTGTCACCCCCCCCCCCCCCCCCCCCTCCGCCCCTTCATTTTTGACGAGCAATTTATAACGAGAATATTAGGCATTACATAGGAAGTACATCTCTTTAAACTTTTTATTACTAAGCAAGAAGGTTTAGCACACTTTTGACTTTCCTCAATCATTTAAAATCACATCATCCCTTTATAAAATAATTAATATAAATCCAATAATTAATAGAAAGCTCAATATCCAGCCTTAGAAACTATCGACGAAAGAATCAATGACAACACAGACACTAATGAAAATTAATTTCGGCTAAATTTAAAATTAAAATAAATTTAGAATTTCATCTACAGCCGTTACGATGATAGCGGTCACGATCGCATGATTGTATGTAAGTAAACTATCGTAATATGTTTACGTTAAATAGTCATGAAATTAGAGTGGAAAGAAAGAGATACTTATTACTTATTCAACAGCATATAGATTGTGAGCTCAGTATTAGGTTTAGACACCATCCATGAAAGATCAAAGGGAATATACAAATTAATAAAAACGGTTGAAATTGGATAACTGTTACAAAAATGTAAAATTAAGCGAAAAATGTATGATTAACCTAGTAGATTCCAGAATTTGGGAGCAAAAGGATTGTGCAACGTAGGGTAGTAGTATTTCCTATCATGTAGAAATTAATTCTATTCCAAGCCGACTTCTCCTTCCCGAAATCGCAAAAATGTAAAATTAAGCAATACGAAAAATGTATGATTAAGAGCAGGCTGTGGTGTCGGCCATGTTTTCTGCTCCCATAAGGAATCAACGTTATTTTCCCGACGACATAAATCCTCGAATCATGCACCGATTTCCATGTTTTTTTTTTTTTTTTTTTTAATCTTCAAGTGAAACCAATCTTTAGCAATCCGTCGAGGCGTTTTTTGAGAAAAATGTCACTAGAAGCTGCAATTCATCAACAAAGTCACAGCTAAGAAGGTTACTCTATTCGAGTGATGATTGCTTTATTGGATGATGATTTATCGCAAATCTGCCCTGACGGATGTCTTCCTTAGATTCCACGCTTCAATTCAAGTGTTCAAACGACAAAATCGGATTATCATTTCTTATTGTGTAATAACCATTTTTATGTAATGATAATTTGCAAGTATTATTATGTAATAATTATAATTTCTAATTTCATATTATCTAATAATTATCATTTCATATTCTGTAATAGTCATTTTTGTGTAATAACAATAATCTGTAAGAATTTTATGTAATAAAAAAATATATGAATATAATTTTTATATAATACAAATCTGTAAGAATTTCTATCTCATGATCATTTCATCCTCATTCTGCAATAATAATGTGAAATCTCATAATTTATCTCCCAATGTACATCGCTAGTTACTAAATAAACCGAGAGAAACATTTTTAACATCTTCAATTTCGAAATTACCTATTTCGTTTTGCAGCACACCTGGCTCAGTTTAACAAAAATCAGCATTTGAGTTATCGGTATTTGAGCGATTTTCCACAGAAAATGCAAATAGGTACACTAATAATTGAATAAGTATTAGGTAGTTTTAGATTCAAACAGATTTCTCAACTTCTATCACTCTCCGTTAGACCAATGTTTTGGTCATGTTTGGGGTTTTACTGTGTACATGAACGAAAACTTATCACTATTTCCAACGGTATCCTCTATTTCAAAGTTAGAGAATAAATAAAGGGGGTTATGACCATTTCTATGGCACAATGTAATAACTCGAGAAAATTCTTAAATGTGAAAATAAAAGAAGTTTGAAATAGACAAATCGGTTAATTAATACAGATCAAAAGTACATTGTAATTTCAATATTGAAGGTATCGTCTGAAGGTACCTATCGTTGAAAAGATCATTTATTTCTCTAGAACCGTTACATATTTAAAATTAGCATTTTTAGACCAGCTTTTATTAGTTTAAAAAAACGTCAGTTTACTCATACAAGATCTGAAATTTTTTTAATACCTATCAACGTTTTTTCTACCCCTTTTTTTCAGAAAGAAGGTTTTCTCATGAGCTTAGTTAGGTATGTGTCAACGAGGTTGGAAAGTGTTGCCATTTTATTCAGCGTGGATAAAACATGGAAGCCCGATGTCAAACTCATTTTTGTGTGACAAGACAAATCGGTGAAAAACGTCAATATATGCACGGCAAGGGCCGAGTCGGGTTCTCAGTTGGGCTCCGAGGGCGTTCGCCTCACCTAGGCCCCGTTATTTTTGGTAAGAGGCTTCGATGACCCACCCCAATCACCAGGTACAATTGTACCTTCAGGGTTGCTCATCACCCAGCTACCTCTACCGGATTTTCTTGTCACTCGCTCCTCTTGGCCAAACTTGGCTAGTTAAAGCTTTTCACGCCGAAGGACATGGCGCTGTTTTGGCAGCCCTCTCTTAACCTAGTAGATACCAGAATTTGGGAGCAAAAGGATTGTGCAACGTAACAACAGGGCAGTATTTTCTATCAGGTAGAAATTAATTTCATTCCAAGCCGACTTCTCCTTCCCGAAATCGAAATTGTGATGTTACCACAATCAGGATTGGGATTACATCTCGGCGCGGCCCATATTTTCCGCGATTACATCTCTGTGAACGTTTACGTCTTACGATAAATATTTATGATATTCATTATGATTTATAATGATTGATTGATTGATTATGATTGATGATATTGATGAGATTTATTTATTCAATTGAAAAAATGTATCTATATTCATTTGTTTACATCAAATCAACGTTTTTTTTTTTTTTTTTTTTTTTTTTTTTTTTTTTTTTTTTGCTTTTTTTTTTTTAGCATGTATGCTTTAGCCGTGACCTAACTACCGAAAAATGTCCCATGAGAGTGCAACGAAAGTAGCGCCAATAATTGTGATGATTTCCGCTTACAACCGAGTCGTTGCTAGGGATATGATACTTCGTCGTTTTTCATCCCACAAAATTCGTTGACCATTCGTTCGAAAGCTCTCGATTTATCCAACCATACTATATTAACTACTGCGAAGTGCGTGGCCAACAAGCTGAGTTATGAGCATGGTTATATGAATAATTGTTTACACACAGGTGATCATTCTCAATTATTGATATTGTGAACATGATTGCAACCGCTTGTTAATTTCTGATGATTTCATTGAGCTGGTGTTTCGATTATGTGATTCATAGCAGGTGATCCGAATATTGCGAGAACGGTTAGATTTGTGAAGCGGTGGTTAAATTATTTTAATAGGTAATTTCTATACTTTACACTATAGGAAGCTGTAATTTCGTATGTAGCCTCTTTAGTCTCTTTCTATAATAAAGTGAATGTTTACTCGCGAGTTTCTATTAGGAGATCATCATCTCACAAGAGCTCAATGGTCGTGATCAGTGAGAGCGAGGAGCTAAAACATTTTTTTGTTTTGAATAATAAACAGAGTTCAGAGGCCGATGGGGGGTCGGGTTCAGAGAATCGTACGGCTAAAGCATATTCATGTTTTTTTATTTTAGCCGTCAGGCTCAAAGGAACTGTGGCTTTTTTTTCGTGATTTATTTATTGCAACTGAAACATAGTACACTTCATCTAGCAATATTTCATTTCATGATAAGCTCACTAAAGGGGGAGGTTTACAGCAAAACCTGGCCCATACTTGTATCAAGAACAGTTATAAAAAAAAACACTGGATAACACTTGCACTATTTGCACAGCACAATTAGGTCCAGAGGTTTATTTCTGTTGAGTCGCCGAAGTTCTCCTTCGTTGTTTAAAACGTTGAGCATCCCCAGGTTCTCGTGTTAGTGGAGGCGATGTTCGTGCTTCCTTGCATATTTGGCGATAATTTCGGTGACCGTTTCTACCCTCAATTCTCGATGAATATCATCATTCCGCATGAACCAGGGGGCCCACCCAAACTATACTTCTCAGTATTATAATTTGTCGGGTCTGATTGTTTTAATATTTGATTTTTTCGGACAACCCCAGAGCTGAATCCCATAGGTCCAGATAGGGCGCAGTATTATCTGTTTATATATGAGTAATTTATTGTGTAGTGAGAGATGGGAGTTCCTTCCCATCATCCAGTACATCTTTCTGAACTTGATTTTTAGTTCCTGATTCTTTTTATCAATGTGGTATTTCCAGTTAAGTTTGGAATCAAGGTGCATCCCTAAGTATTTTACAGTGTCAGGGTATGGTATTTTATTTGAATTGATCTCAACTTCTGGGGCTGAGATTTTTCGATTAGTAAAGTCATGGGCGTCATTTCAGCATTTTGATTGGGGGGGCAAGACTTCCAGACCCTAAACTGGATTATGACTAACCCCCCCCCCCCCCCCCCCCCCCCCCCCCCCCCCCCCCCAACGCTTAAGAATTTGTTAAGTACTGGATTATTTTTTTTACATTAATAACAGTGTGTTTTATAACTGTTAACAGTGTATGCTTTGTTTACATTAAAACATTTTAATAATTAAATTTGGTTTGTTTAAATGTTAACAATAAATAAGTAATATATTAAAAGTTGTATGTACAGCAATAAAGAAAGTTATTCTAACTTTTCAATTTTTTCGTTTGATATTTTAGGGCTAAGGCACAAGTAATTCACCTATATTTTTATTAGTTTTCTTTTGAATATTTTTTTTTAAATATTGATAGTAGGCTTTATGTAAGTGAAAAACAAAGATTAAAGGTAAGAACCATTAATATTTATTACCAATACTTTTAATATAATAATCTTGTGATACTTATTTCGTCATATTCCAATTTTATAGATTACTTAAAATCACTCTACACACATTTCTGATAGAAACATTCAATTTTTCGACTCTTGAATCTGTATTAGCCCAACACTTGTTACAAAAAAGTGAAGTCGTCTACCTTTATGAACATTAAATGCATCTATTACTTTATCAAGATCAATTTGTACGTCTCTTTCAATGGCCATTAGAGCAAGTGAAAGATAACCTTTCTTGTCCCGTAGTGTTGCGGCAGTACGTCTTCAACCGCCGAAGGCAGGAAAAGGACCTTTACCTTTCACATGAAGCAGAGTTCAAAGCGATGGTAAAGTACAGTTTGAATAAATCAAATATTAAAGGAAACGCACATTTCAAACGTTTTTCAGTAAATACGGATGCTCGTTCTACAATGGTTTTGTTTTTTACTTCATCAACTTCGTAAAAACATTGCAGCTCAGACAAGCAGCGTTCAAAGTCGAGCTTATAGTATTCAGACACAAAGCTTCTACTGTCTGTTTTTACTTAATTTGCACCCAGCATTTCACTCAAATTGTTCAATACGTTCAAATTATTCTTCTCTAGCCTGCTTTCAATCTCCGTAGTCAGTTTCTTCAAAGTTGTCTAGCAGTGCACGAACCGCTTCAATGCGGCAAGCCCACCTGGTGTCGCTTAACGACTTTGTTGTGGCTCCACCATGAAAGTATTTGGAACTCTTCTGGATCTTCTCAAAACTTGCATGGCGTTTGGTAGACTTTTCAATAAAATTGTAGATACTTTGTATGATAAAAAAAGTATTCCTGATTGATGTGACAGATGAAAAGCAGCTGACGATGCAAAGGTTGAGTATATGAGCGTTGCAATGGATGTACATTGCTGATGGACTGTCCTGTAATATTCTAGCAGCGACGCCTTTATAAGGCCCTCTCATATTTGAAGCACCACCATGACACTGACCGCGCAAGTTTTGGATATCAAGGTCTAGTGAAACTAACACATTTTTTATCAATGCTGCTAATGTTTCGCCATCCGTTTTTTCAACGCGGTAGAAGCCAACGAACGATTCGTGTACTTCTAAATTGTGATTCACATACCTTAGAACGAGTGCTACTTGTTCATGTTTAGCAATATCTTGTGTTTCATCTGCAATAATGGCGAATATTTTGGCTTCTCTAACTTGTTTCGCAATCTTGTGTTTTATTTGCTCTCCAATGATAGACAATAACTCATTCTGGAAAGTCGGTGACGTGTAATGGAAATTCTTTTGTCGTTCAACGAAGAACTGTTGAATCACATCACAGTCTTTGGAGCGAAGTTCCATTAGTTCCAAAAAGTTACCTCTGTTGCTAGAATCGGTGCTTTCGTCATGGCCTCTCAATGCAATTCCTTGTATACCACAAAACATCAATGATTCGCGCATTGATTTTAGATATAGTCTATTTTGTTGTACATCTTTGGAGTATTTATTGTTTACTTGCTCGGCAACAGAACCCTTTTTTCTTGTTTCTATAAGAGATGCAAGTTTCACAGCGTTTGCCACGTGAGAGTTACACTTCTGACTTCGCATAGCAGCTAGTTTAATACTTCTAACTTACCCTTGCAATGAAACTTCAAAGATAACTAACTCTATCGTTTTTTTGCCGTATTGACATTAACTTAATATTTATTTAAAATATATGTCTAATTTTACTTTCAAAGAAAAAGATAAATCTATCTACTCATTAAAAAATTTCGCAAAAACTGTTATTAAGTTCATTTATTAAATTGAAAATTTCTCCAGATTATTGGGGGGGAGGGGGCAACCGCCCCCCCCTTGCCCCTCCGGAATGACGCCTATGAGTAAAGTTGATGTGCACTGACTTTGTTTCATTCAGTTTCATTCTCCACATCTTGGTCCAATTGACAACCTTGTTAGTGGAGGTCTGTAGATTGCGTCATCTCCAATAGAGAGGATAGCAGTATCATCTGCAAAAGTAGCTACAGTTGTATTTTCCTGTTGCGGAAGATCTCGTGTGTACAGCAGGTAGAGTACTGGGCCTAGGACACTGCCTTGCGGTACCCCTGCTTTTATAGGCTTCAAGACAGAGTACTGGTCACCCTGAAAGATGAATATTCACATATTTTCAGTACGCCGCATTGAAATTAAATTATCTGAATCTGGAACATGTCAAATCAGACATGAAATTACGTACTTAGACGTACGTACTTAGATAATGATATTATTAAGGTAATAATTATTTGAATAGATACGAGCTCAAATCGAGAAATATAAACATGCGTATATAATTGTAGAATTGGCAACTCGAAATAGGACACGCCGAGGAGTCTGGACGGGCCTTATGACGAACGCAAGCCAACTAAAACTACGATCATACTCAATTCGAAAAATAATAAACCTTAGTGAAATAATTTGCAGCGTTCTTTTGTTTATTATTGTCAATGGTTTCACATGTTGCGAAAGATATTCAATTTTGGGGTTGTCACTGTTTATTTTACTTGTCATATTTTCCTTTGTTTGCAACGAAGGTGACACAGTAGATGTTTGGGCTTTGAATCGTTTCCACTTATGAATTTTTTTTGTTCACATACCTTCTTGACTACTTTGCCTATAGTTCCCACTTGTCGGTGTGATGCCATTCATTCCATATACTATTTTTCATTTTTTCGCACTTAATTTTTAAATCATTCCAGAGGACGAGTGACACAGAATGGAAAAGAAGCGAAAGGTTGTACACGTCAGTGAAGATTGTGATGAAGATCGACTGAGAACCCCAACTCCCAGGAAGAAAAAGAAGCAAGTTGCATTTGACGATAACTTTCTACTATCAGATGTTCGTGCAGACATCTTTCATCGACTCTTCTTCTATGAGACAGAAGAAATGGAAAATTTTCAAGTCGAAAACGTGAAAACGTATTCTACGGTCATCGCTCTTCAGCCTTCAAGCGCAAGGTGGTATTTTTAAGATTAACAAGATTTAATAAGATTAACAATGACTTGAAAAAGATAATAAATATGAGTTATGGAAGAAGATCTCATGTTCCTGTCATGTACGACATTCCTGAATACCAACAGGCTGGATACATGGCTTTTATTCATCGTTAGGTGACAAGTATAATGAGTATTTATTGAGAGACTATTATTAACTTTAAAAATGTAAGGAGTACGAAATTTCAGTTAATAATATTTTTCCATGAACCCTACTCACTTACCAGGTTTTTGAGATTTCCAACCATCTCCCCAACCCATCTTATTTCCAACCAGATTCCCAACCCATCTTATTCAGATAAATATTTCATTAGTTATAAAATTTAATTAACATTGCCTTTATATCATTCATTTCATTTAATCTCCTAATAATATAACGAAAAATATGGTTTTCATAACATCCAAGACCAGAGGGAGAAAAAAAAAGTTCCAGTAATTTGTTCTTGTATTTTCGATATTAAAGTTAAATAAAAATGTTGATTCAATTTTTGATTGTTTTCCATCACACACGTTTTTTAACAACTTGGATGGAACGTTGCACAAACTAGCCCAAAGAGATGCAAGAACAACAAAAACAATATCTTTTCCTGGCATTAATCCTTTCATCGGAGCAATTTAGGAACGCTATTTAAAAAATTTATATACCACCCCATCCCCCTCTAATTGGGTGGGGTTAAATTTGAAACGGCAGGTCTGTAGCTTATTAGGGCCAGGCTTTTTCAAAAAGAAATCTGAAATCTGTTTTGAACAAATTAATTAGAGTTGTAATTTTAGTTTGAAAGGCCAACATTTCCCGAATAGCTCCGTCTGACGGTGCATCGCTCCTTAGCGCACCTAGCCGCGGACAGTGTTAGTTCAGAGCCTCATTTAACTGACAGAATGGAGAAGGTTCCCCTTCTAAAGCGCCAAGCGACTAAGCCTGCAACACTCAGAAGTTGAGGTGGTCGCCGCACTGGGCAACAAAATAACGGATCCAGGTGTTCATAAGTTAGTAAAGACAAAGAATCGCGGTTTTTCGCATAAGAGGAGCTTTTGAACTTCTGGTATACCAAAATGGCCTTTCCGAAACGAGAAGAGGTTTTCGTAGCGTGGAAACTTAGCAGGATAACTTAGCAACTATCATGCAGTTGGCATGAAACACACCCACGCCCGACAAAATCGCCTGACTATTCCCTGTGCCGTCTTTTGATGGTGATTTAACCTTTGTATATAGTCTTCGTGTCTTTTCCCCGCATCTCAACCAGAAGGGTCATTAGCGGCTTTTATCGAAGATTTCCGCTTCTTCATTCTCATGATTTCGCTTCAAGGTTCATTTTACACGTTTTTAACAGTAGTGTTCTTCACTGCTGAATCTTTTTTATATGATGTTACATTTTCATCTTCATGTTATATTTTGCTCATTGTCTGCTGTGACAATTTATTCACTACAAGAGTCACGTTAACGTCTCTATAAGAGTTCTCTTTCTCTCGGGCTCACGAAAACGCTACGAGATATCCATGCGAAAAGGTTAGCATTCATCGTGCTCGCTCTAACCGCATGTTTTCGTGTTTACGAGAAATACCAAAACGAGAAATACGAAAACTCTCCAATAATCTATTATTTGTTTTGTTTCTCCCATGATGCTCGCCAAACGGCTAAACGGATTTTAATGCGGCTTTCCCCAAAATTATCAGCGAATTCTGGGGATAGTTTAGGCCAGTGGTTCCCAACCTGGGGGCGATCGCCCCCAAGTGGACGATTTGGGTTGACAGGGGGGCGGCGATAAATGAGTGGTGACGATTCAAAGGGGGAAAAATAGTTGCTGTTTTGGCTACAGCCAGTTGGAGGGACACGGAAAATCTAGTCGAAGAGTGGTGGGGGATCGATTCGGAATGTTTAGATATTAAAATATGACTGTGAGTCAAAAATCTTGTTCGAGCAGTCAGGTTACGAGTTAGCCTGGGTGAAGCTTATGGACACATATCCACAACTGTGGCGAAAAATTGAGCATCTTCTCTTCTCACAACCTATTTAGTAGAAAAAGGATTTAGTGTTGTTGTCCAGCTCCTTACAAAACAAAGAAACAAGTTGGAAATTTTAAATTTCCCTGGCCCAACTTCAGATTTCCCTGTCAAACCAACATTTTTGAAATATTTCTTCATTGAAATCCGTTTGGAGGCATTCTGAAACGAATCAGCTTTTAAACATCACTCTTGATATCACCTACCTATGAAAGTGTGATAAAGTATGCCGTTGAAGTAGGATTTCTTAGGAGTTCGAACATAACCTAAAAACGCAGCAAACGATTACACAGTTTTCATCAAAAAATTCCCACACATTCAGTGGTTTTTGGGAAATTCTCTGACACTGTCCATCCGTATGCTCTACTTAGTTCGGTGGTCACAGTAATTATACATTTGGTCCATTATTACTCCAGATCTGCATCGAATTTGGCTGCCAAACGGATTTCGTACATAGGAGTTTCCGGTGATCTGGGTAATTGCATATGATATCGGCAATCAGATTCCAATTGATTTCTGCGAGTTTCTTTACCCTGGTCGAGTCAATAAAATAATTCAATGGGAAAAATGAAGAAAAAAGTGTCCGAATTGTGAGGATATTCTTTTTATTTATACCAATCAATCTGAGCAAGTTGAAAAGTTGAAATTCTTCCTTCAGTTAGAAAATTCAACATTCATTTAATTTTTTCTACTAAATTTGATACTTTTTGTTGTTCATTGGTTTGATCAATTCTAATTTTCGATTCAATTCAAGTTCAATTTTATAATTGCTTAATTTATCAAGGCAACATTTTGTTACATGATTGTAACTTGATTGTAATACTTTTATAGTAGAAGTACAACATGATTGAAATACTTTTATACTGTTTTTTTTTTCCCCCAAAATAAAATTGGCAAAACGAAAATAAAATGAAATTGGTAAAATACACACTCAAATCCCACATAGGCCAGCCAAAGCCCTGTGCATGGGCATTTCTACGTAATAGCTTATAAAATTACATAACGCCACATTTATTCATTTTTAAATAATTGCAATTAACATAAGCTGAATGTAAGTATTGCAATAAATGAAAACTTGGCTGAGTAGTTTTCTGGGTGATAATTTATATTTTGGGGTTCCTGGTCATACGGGATGTTTGTGATTCACAGTAAGCAACCATGGTCTGTTGAGAAAAAATGTTTAAATCTGCATTACATACTAGGATCTGATACATACTTTTAAAAAAGTAATTCTTCAAAAATTTGTTTAGCTGGGAATCGAATTTATCTTTTCATCGTTATTTTCAAAATTAATTTCTGGGCTATTTCTATTGGAATGAGGATATTTCTATTGGAATTAATTTCTACTAAATTTGATACTTCTTGTTGTTCTTTGGTTTGATCAATTTTAATTTTCAATTCAATTCAAGTTCAATTTTATAATTGCTTAATTTGTGGAGGTAACATTTTGTTACATGATGATTGTAACTTGATTGTAATACTTTTATAGTAGAAGTACAACATGATTGAAATACTTTTATACTGTTTTTTTTTCCCCCAAAATAAAATTGGCAAAACGAAAATAAAATGAAATTGGTAAAATACACACTCAAATCCCACATAGGCCAGCCAAAGCCCTGTGCATGGGCATTTCTACGTAATAGCTTATAAAATTACATGACGCCACATTTATTCATTTTTAAATGATTGGAATTAACATAAGCTGAATGTAAGTATTGCAATAAATGAAAACTTGGCTGAGTAGTTTTCTGGGTGATAATATATATTTTGGGGTTCCTGGTCATACGAGATGTTTTTGATTCACAGTAAGCAACCATGGTCTGTTGATAAAAATTTTTTAAATCTGCACTACTAGGATCTGATTCATACTTGAAAAAAAAAGTAATTCTTCAAAAATTAATTCTTCAAAAAAGTAATTCTTCAGAATTTAATTCTGTTTCATACTATGTGATTTTTTTTTTTTTTTTTTTTTTCCCAAAATAAAATTGGCAAATATAAAATAAAATGAAATTGGTAAAATACATACACAAATCCCACATAGGCCAAAGCCCTGTGCATGTTTGTGATTCACAGTAAGCAACCATGGTCTGTTGAGAAAATATGTTTAAATCTGCATTACTAGGATCTGATTCATACTTCTGACAAAGAAATTCTTCATAAATTTGTTTTGCTGGGAATCGAATCTATCTTTTCATCATTATTTTCAAAATTAATTGCTGGGCTATTTCTATTGGAATGAGGTCCCTCCTAGTATGATTTCTTTCAGCAAATGAGAGTATTTTTCCGTTAAACCTTGATCAATGTACACTCCCTCCAGCCTTTTGGATGGGCATAAAATTGGCCAATTTTGGTTAAAAAAACAAATTTCACAAATTTTTAAAATTGATTTAAATTTTGGGAAGAAATATTCAAACTAGAAGGAACTTTGTCACAACTTTTCGTCATTGACCGAATGCACGGATGCCTATGTCAACCTGTGGATAGCTTATGGATCGTATCCACAATGCCTCCGCTGAACGAAGCTTTCATAGTTGAGGTTGATGAAAACTTACCTGTCTCAACAAGAAAGACTTAAACAGCCTTTCAATTTCATCAATTGAAAACGAGCTGTCTCAGTAAATTGATCATTTGGTCATGGTTAAAATTTATTCATTCTCCGAAATGAAATCAAGAAAGCCCTTGTATAAATGTAATAAGAAAAAAGACTACGTACCTATAACTGTTGATAACTTGTTACCCACGAGACATGGAAATTTATCTTAGGTCGGTGATTCCCCCATCAGCTATTTATTCTGAGAGTACTTGCAATAAAAGTGTAAAAATTATTGTAACGTGACCCAGAAGCTTCAATTAGTTTATTCAACATAATAGTAGTTCAAGGTGCAAGAAAGAGTATTGAACCTATCAAGTCAATCAAAAAACAAATTGCGACATATTAATGTTCTACAGCGCCCAAAAGTGCACAACAAAACCCCGTGTTTTTAGACCTTTGATTTCGAAATTTTCCGGGGGAGGGCCCCGTATTCCATACCCCCCCGGTAGGGGCATCAAATGTGAGTCTTGCACACCACTTGAATTCTTCGCCTTAGGTCGGTCCTGAATGTACTTCCCTATCCCCAATGTGCGTATCTCCAACAGCTCTCCTGGATGAGCGAATTTTTTAACCTCAATGTCAAATGGGGACTAACAATAAGAACATTCAAGCACTTAATACAATACAAATAGGGGTGTGTGAGTGTGTGTGTCAATCAAACGATGTAATTTTGTCAACATTGAATACATACAACATTACTACAACATTACAACATTAGAAATTCTTAATATACAAATTACTGATGATAACTTCAAGTGTCAAAATCGATTTATAACATTGTGACACTTCATTTTTCGTGGAAATTGATAACGTACCCCATTATCTTCCGTTTTCCTCTCTTTTCACGCCCTGGAGGTTCGACTTCATCAGAAGCAATGAAGCCTAAAAAAAAAAAGCCAACTTAATTTCATTTCATCTTTCATAAGTTTTTTATCCGTGTGGTTTTTTTTTTTTTTTTTTTTTTTTTTTTTTTTTTTTTTTTTTCCTAGAAACACTTTTTCAATTCTTTCAAGACTTGCCAAATTTGAAGTTTCGGCGGGGGGAAATCACAATGTGGACACTTTTGAGCATTAGAAATGGAAATAACTCCACCTCAAATTTCAAATATCAAAATTTGGAAACGAAGAATTATTTAGGAAAATTTCCCGCTCAGTTTGATTTGGTTGTTTCAATATTTTTTCGCTTGGGAGATATGAATTTTCAAACTTTGGGGACAATCCATCCTATCAAACAGCGGCATGGCTAGCTTCAGGAAGCTCCGACTGTTATCCTTCTCGTCCCAACTTCATCTTCAAATATCTCTCTCGTCCCAACTTTGTTCAAAAGATAAGAACAACGAATAACGATAACAATCAGACCATTCTTTGGCAGATTCTCTCCCACATGGAGAATCTGGATTATGGGGGGGGGGGGGGGGGGGGTCTGCTAGATGGAAGCTTTGTGGCATGACGTAGTCCACCGTCGATCTTGGTGGCTGGCGACTTGATATGATCGGTAAAAGAGGTGTATGATTTCATGTTCAAACGTAACACCAACGACCGACACACATCGTAATTTGGACCATAGGTACGAGCCAGACGAAAGACACAAGGGATGTAAACACAACTATGATTAAGTAGGTAATTTATTACTAATGATAAGTTAGTATCTTGCAATATCATATATTTTATTATCTTGCAATATCATGCAACTCACTACTCATGATTTCATAGTATACGGGATGTAAACAACTATGACTAAGTAGATAATTTATTACTAACGATAAGTAATTATCTTGCAATATCATGCCACTCACTTATGATTTCACACTTTTTTGCCCGTTCACAGTGCCCTTTGCCAGGCGATTCCCTAAACAACTTGCTTATTCTATCCAAACTTATTCAGACATTTCGTTTTCCTGGTTCAGGAGAAGCAAAATAATACATCGACACCACTGGATTTCCATCCGAATACGCTGCAGTATTGACAAAAAAAAAAAAAGTCGGGAAAATTTACAAACAAACTTGGGTAAGGAGGTAGGCTACTCAGGGTGATCCAGCTTACGAGGGTTTATTTTTCTACCGCTAGATTTCGCATTCTTAACCCTTTTTGTTACTTTTAATCTGATAAGATACTTTTTCTTTGTAGGCCTATTTTGGTTCCAATAATAAGCCTATGTGATCGTGTAGCAAAAAATTTTTATAACCCCCCCTCAAACTTTGTCACTTTACGTTTCAAGGTGCGTAGAATCCAAATTTGAAATGTCCGTCCGCCGTTCGCCGTTCGCCGTCCGCCGTCCGCCGTCCGGGCCATAAAAGGCCTAAGAATTGACTTAAAAAACCCGTTCTTTCGCACATAGACTCCATTTGGGGTCTAGTTGGTCCTAACGTTTAACCATCCCGATCGCTTTACTCGCATAGATGCTATGGGCCAAAAACGGGCGAAAAAGTGTGTTTTTCTACGCGCGCACGCCTGGCACGCTTGGCAGGGGGTCACGGTGGGTGGTGAGGGGGGTGAGCGCGCGGTGGAGTGAGAGGAGGCGCCGGCGCCGCGGCACCTTGTGGTGGGTACGGCGCCGGCGTTCCTTCGAGGCATGAATATATGTTTTTTTCAAGGTCATATTTGTGTGTTAATACCAAAGCTTTTCCTACGCATATTTAATAACATATCCTCTCGGCTTTTCGTACGTGCTTAGATAATGATATTATTAAGGCAATAACTATTTGAATAGATTGGAGCTCAAATCGAGAAATATAAACATGCGTATATAATTATAGAAGTATAGGTTGTGGCAACTCATAATAGGATACGCCGAGGAGTCTGGACGGGCCTTATGACGTACGCTAGTCAACTAAAACTATGATCATACTCAATTGAAAAAATAATAAACCTTTGTGAAATAATTTGCAGCGTTTTTTGAATTGAGAGAACTTCCCTCCATTTTGTTTGAGGTTTTTCTTCTTCTTCATTTCTTTTGACTAGGGTTACACAGAGAGGGAGTATTTCAGAAGGTCCCAGTAGTTTTTACTATCGTATTTTGGCGTACAAACGTGTGGTGACTTCCAGTGGAGATTTCGTCATGACTTCGGTAAGTTTGATATTTTATTATTTATTTCATTTGGCACCTGTAGTTTTGAAAAACCCATGGCATCTTTATCAAGAACTAAATATGAGAGGGAAACACCCATGTTTTGGGAATAAACAAGAATGAAGTTGATTTATGGGTGAAAATCTGAAAGTATTTTGAGAGATACATTGAGAGCTACAATGTGGAGTTTGTTTGAAATTGAGGCCTTGTTTACAACTTGATAGTTGAGAACATGTTTTATATTGTAATTCATTTCATATTTCTCTATTATTATGTTTTCTTTACGAAATATTGGTGAGGTTTTTCCTTTCATTTCAGAGGAAAACATTCTTTTTAAGAGGGCAACTCATTATATTATGAGGCGAGTAGTTTCAAAACCGGCTCAATCCACATTTTTTCGAAATACACTTTTTTCCAATTTCTTCAAGTTCACGATGCACTCTATCACCCTGTGAAGTCTTACGGACCAAATCTGGTTCAATCCAATAGAAAACCCCCACTGAAGTGGTGGTTTTGCGTCAAAACTGGCTCAATCCATGCTTCTCAGTTGAGCCGCTAGGAGCGCGCCTGCCTTCGGCGATGGACAAGGAAGCGCTTGGGAGGTTACACAGTGCAGTTCATCACAGTCTTGTTTCCGATTTGTTTTGTACTAGTTTTGATTGTTCGATTGTGTTTGTGATTCATGGTTTGATTTGTGTTACCATGGAAGAGTATCCTTCGGGAACCTCGCTAAATGAAAAAAAAAATCCCCAAGCGAATCCAGCGAAAATCACAGATGTGAAAAAAAAAAACATTTCTGTGACAACTGGAGCGAAATGCCAGTTTTGGAATTCTACCGAGATGTAGTGAACAATCCCACCACAGACGACTGACTTAGGGGATGAATAAGAGAGGTGCGAAAATATTGATCCGAGTCAGCTTTCATATAAGAAACGTTTTTGTTCTGGTGTACACAGTTTCACCCATTTTCCCGCTATGGACGCTTTCTTTTTTTCAACTCTTTACTGTTTAATATTAAATTATTCAATATTTTATCATTTTTCGGGGTTTTGTAAAATAAAGAAGTTCTCAAATATTGTTTCTACAAGCCTGGTTTCTACATAGGCTGTTGCTATGCAGTCGTCTTTTTTGCAACCTACAAGCTTCTTACCATATAAATACCGAAAAAATGTGATTCCCGACATGAATAATAGATATAATTTTAGAGGATACTCTTAGGAATATGGCAACAGAGCTAAGTCAAACTACCCGAATTTCATCAAAACCGGTTCAATCCAAACTTTGATTTTGAATTTTGAGGAACCCAGACCATTTTCAAAGTCAAAATTTGTGATAAAACACTCTAGGGCCTCCAGTTTAAGCAATGAGATGGAACTAACGTGGTTAAAATGGAATACTGTACAGGGAACGTTTTCTGTGTTTCCTGAAAAATTTTCAAGTATGGATTGAGCGAGCCGGTTTTGAAACTACTCGCCTCATATATTATATACAATATAATAATTATATATATATATATATATATATATATATATATATATATATATATATATATATATATATATATATATAAAATATTATAATAGCTGGGTGCTATGCAAACATACTGGGCAAACTTCGGTTACCTGCGAGAAATACAACATTCGCCTGCGTCTCCTCGAAAAGAGTTATTGTTTTTATCAATTTCACTGTTGAAGTATTTGTATAATATTGATGCATTTGAGGTTTTTATATTTATACAACTTTGTATATCTCTTGACTCTTGAATTTTCGTCATTTTTCATATTTTGACATTTTAATATATTTGGGTAGGTACCTCATTGTTCAAATGTATTATTCTGTGAGATGTATTTTTCCATTTTCCGGAAAAACTGACAAAGAAGATTTTTTTTTTTTTTTTTTACTCCCTTTTTCCTTTAGCTAGACGACTGTTTATGAGTAAATTAAGGGGGGGAAATTTTTTTCTGTGTATTTCTGGTAGTGAAACTAAAAGGGTTAATTGAAATCGTTAATAGCTTCATTTACAAACGCAACGTAGATCACAAGGCATCAGTAGGTAACACACAAGGTTACGGTCATTGTTTTGTGTCGTTGTTACGTGTCTTTTTTTTCCGTGACGTGTCCGCTGTTAGATGAAAACTTTCGGCAAAAGGGTCTCCGTAAAAACATATTGTACGTTAATAACGTAATTTGTCGTAATTAATTTCTAGATAGGGCTGTCTACTAAATACTGGAGTTAGGTAGCTGATATTTCACATGTAAAAAGGGTTACCACTTCAGTGTGCGACATACGTGAAGGAATAGGTTAGCTTGCCTGCACATATACAGCGTTTCGATCCTTCATAGTATTGAATGATCCTACAAGGGATCGATGGTTCAACCAACAAAAAGTGATTCTTGGAGTACTTCATTTGATCACTCCGTTTTCAAATATTTTCACATCCAAGATTTTGTTCGTGTTTTCTACATTATGACAGTAAAACGGCTGTAAAGCCCCTTAAGTTCCCTGTAAAATCAAAAATGAGGACACCACTGGAATGAGCAATGAATTTCCATCAGAATAGAAACAAAACATACATTCAAGTTAGTTATACTACTTGGCTCGAAGTATCTACTCACCCCGAGGAACCGATGTATCGTGATATTTTCAACCTATTTCCAAGAATCTTTCTTCGATTGAGTTCTCATTGTGGATTGAGAGGGAGGAGGGAGAGAGGGGGTTGCTTACTGCATATCCAGGTAATAATGGAAGGGTTACATCCAGATCAATCAATTTACCATTCCCAACTAAATCACATTCAGCCTCTGTACTGTTATGCATGTATTACTACTTACCTTCTTAACTAACAGCACTTATCCTATAAATCCTGTCTTACACAAGTTCCAGTGTGATGATTCGGATGTTCTGATTATTTTTGGATTTTTTGACGTATCCCACCGAAAGGCTCTACTAAACCAATAAAACACAATTTCCAACGACGTACTAAGGGGAATGAACTAATTGAAACAAATATTGAGCAAAAACAATCCAGTCAATTTTTATTAATAGTATCTTTTTTAAAACTAAATTTCTAACAAACTAATATTTTCATCACAATTAAATCCTTCCTCGCCGTTAAAGTTAAATAGCTGATGGCGTCATGGAATCGCACGTCAGAATTCTGTGAAGGGTGGTTTTTTCCTTGTTTTCGAAATCAGTGGCTTCCGGGCAATTTGATTCCACGCTTCTCAGCTTCAACTTCGTACTTCTTCCTGAAATTTGAAAAGATACCTTGAGTAACAGTAGAGAACCAATTCGCCAGCGCAGCAATTGTGCAAAAATGTGCACTCCAGTTTCATTAAAATTTACAAAAGAATCGATAAAATTTAGAATCATGCAGCACGATCGTATGAGCGAATTTCGTTAAATTACCACCTTTCGTATTAGATATAAAATATGTAATTGAAATTTGAGCAAATGAGTAGTAAGAAATTGTTGGAACCAATTTTATGGCAAACAAACCATCCAAAATTATAATATCATCCAGATGATATTCGGCGATTCAAAAAAGATATTGGATTTTTAGTTTGGAATTAGCAGTTGATATAGATTTTTCAGCAAATATTAATGAAATTTATGTACGATTTTGTACAACAATTTTCAATGTCCTAGTTAACAATTTTGTTTTGACTGATATTCTGCTAAGAGTTTCTAGCCACATCTAGTGATTTTTTTAAGCACATTTAATGAAATTTGACAAATTTATTGTGCTCAAAAAGTGCTGGCAAAGTACTACAAGAGGGGAAAGCTTGATTTTTCAACGCAAGAAAGGGATTTTTCATCTCAATCCAAGGGAGAGTTATCATCTGGAATGACATATATATATATATATATATATATATATATATATATATATATATATATATATACATACATATTTCATTAATCTTTTCAGAATGTCTAAAAATGGATTGCAATGAAGAAATTTTTCAAAAATGTTGATTTCAATATTTTTCGAGCCATTGCAACAGCTTCATTTTCTACGAAAATCCGCTAAAATCGCAACAACAAAAACTTCAAAATCGTAATTTTCTTTTAGCAGGATGTTGAAATATTTTTTGTCATGCAATTTGTGGGTTAACAATTTTCGTTTACACAGGAATGTCCGTGAAAATAACTTCAGCCAAGTGATAAATTACGAAAGTTTTGCTCATGAGTTTTTTGCACCACGGGAACTTCCAAGATTTTATTAAGTGACTGTACCCCGAGAATTAAATCAACATTTATATAAATTAGCACGAGGTAGTAAACGTGTGCGCATTTCAAAATTTTTCGGAGATCCCGGAGTAAGCGATACGCTCTCTTCGACAGAGGTTGCCGCGTGTTCCCTGTAGTTTTCCCTGTATAATTTCCCTTTGTTCTGTTGTTTCGCTGTTCTTTATTTAAATTTCTTCATCGAAATGTCAGCTAGTAGCTCGTCAAGTTCGGAAAGCGATAGTTTCGACGATGGAGGTCTCTCGAATTTTTTCGACGAAATTGAAGCTAGGTTCGACGACGAAGAGGTTTTCTACCATTTTAGAACGAGCCGTGGGCTCGCAGAGGAGTTAGCACACCGTTATAAGGCCAACATCCTCTACCATTACCACTTCGGTCCTTATGGCAAGGTATGGCAAAAAACATAAATCATCAGGTTTGGTAACCCGGGGACAAGATAACGGCCTTATGTCATGACACTAGAAAGAATTAAAATGAATTGAATGAAATTTTGCGTTGAGAATTTACGCCGATAGGACGTCCAAAAAAGCCGTAAAAATCAGTCTATTTTGAAGGTAAACCGCGGCAAATAACCAGTCGTTGCTGGAGAGAATATAACTTCTCGATTTCCCACCCCACAAAAATTGTTCACCAGTAGTAGTAGCAATGCTTTGAATTAATTTCAGTGGGCCAATTTTTTCCTTCCTTGAACTCCTGAGAAGTTCTAGAAGACATACGCTTTGTTACGTATATATATATATAAACCAAGTTGTTTTGAATTATCGTGGAAACCAACTTATTCAAGTCACGCACATGGTGAAGTGACGTCGGGTACATTGTTCACCAAAGAGCGCTAATTAAAGCGCGTTGTTTTGTTCAATTCATTGAAGAAATGATGCTAGACACTATATTATCTCTGAAAACACTACTTTACATAGATTTCTCTTACCCTTAACCTGTTACGCGGCAGGTATGCATGTATTCCACTCAAAAATTAAAAATTAAATTTTGTTTCTTCGAGTTAACCCATTATTGAGCCTTTCAGTTAATATATTAAACTATATACTGAATCTAGCACGTAACTGAGTATTGAGCCCTGACCAGGTAAATTTCGTTACCAGCCCAGGAATCAAAACCCGGGATCCCCTCTTCAGATTGCGTCTTAGACCACTCAGCAATAGAGGATGACAGGAGGTCTGATGCGATCCATGTGTTCACAAGTCAGAAATAATCCCATCCCTTGTGATAGATAATCCCATACATGATAGTGAGTATCCCATACTCACTGCTGATATTTGATCTGCTGTGATATTGGCCTTGCGACCCAGGCGAAGATGAGACCTCAACATGAACTCACGGAGGGCCCAAATGTATCAACAAACTACACTATCCATGTACGCCGTAAGTATAATTATATCGTCTAAAACCAAGTGAGCATGCCACCACTCACCAGGCGCCTAAGCGATGTATAAAAAGTGTTACGAAATGTATAAAAAGTTTACGACCTTTTTTGTCACTAAAACTATTGTAACTCTCGTAATTTGCGTTGAAAATTCAAATTTGAGGATACCGTTCGATAGAACATCAAATTTCCTATCGGAGATGCCTGCTCTTTTTTTCAAAATAAGGGTGTGAGACATGAAAATGAAATGTCACCCAATTCGGGAAACCTCATGTTAAGGCCTCTACTGTTACGGTCAGTAACAGGAGTTAAGTTAAATAGGTTATTGTTTGTTACTGATGACGACCAATCCGTCGAAATCTATTCAACATTACCACTTCATTTTTCGAGGAAATGGACATCGTTTTCTTCACCAACTTTCATTTTGAACACCTACTAGATTACAACTTGAATATAGCTTTTATATATATAGCAAACAGCAAGTCATTTTGTGTTGTTCATTATTTTAGACTCAACTTTAGGGTGTGATACATGTTCATACTCAACATCCCAAGTATATTATTAGCGTAGGTAATAAGTGCCCACCTGTAGATTCCGGTGGGGTCGTAGATGGATTCGAGGACTTTGTAGTCATTAGGTTTGTTCTTCAGAACGTGACGGAGAACCTTGTCAGTGCCTTCCTGCTGCTTCTTGGTGCATTTGGCGCAGTTGGTCTTCAGCGCATCAGGAAGGGATTCTGCAGAAAAAAATGACGATTTAGAATTTCGTGATTTAGAATTTCCGGACTGTGCAAAAGGCCTATAAATACTTGTTTGACCATTTACTATCCTCACGGTGGTTTCAAAACTACTTTTAGAAGCAGAAATGTGTAATGCCATGAATCCTATATAGGTTTGTTTGTTCAATTCTGTATAGTGGTCTGAGAATTTAATGGTTTGTTCCAGCATTGATTCTTTTAAAAAAAAAAGACACACACACACCAAGAACAAAAGTTCAGAAGGTCGCAACTAGGAGCTTTGCTGTTCACCTGTTTTGAACGGAACAACGTTAAAGAAGGAAAAAGGTTGCTGCTCTCAATCTATTTATTCATTCTTTGGTATGATGCAATGATGTAAATGTTTTTATTTTTTTACAATTATTATTAAGCCCACAAAGACCAACCATAATGAACAGATATGTCAAATTAGTTATAATCATGTTAATATAGTTATGGCAACACTGATTAAACGACTCATGTGTCCCTAAGTTCTACAGAAAACTATCAGCAGGAATGACATTAGTGGTGAAACAGAAAATGGAAGAACAAAACAGTGACACTGCAACTCAAAATTTTAATCTATTACTACCATGCAGATGTCTCTTTTTGTTGGTGTAGAGCACATGAAAAGCGAGAGAAGAATAGAAACCTTGTTCCTTCGACATAACATAGCCCTCAAAGTCCTAGGTAATGAAGAATGTTACCAGTTTTGCTCCAAGTTATTATAGCTAAAATTCCTATTCTTTGGCATAAAATATTCATGATAACCAAGTATTACAGAGCATCATTCCCTAACCTCTACTTTGTTTACGAGAGGGGTAGATGCGATATGTTCCGAGAAAGATTTAAATGTGTCCATTATCAGAATTTCAATCAATTTAAAAAGGAAAAAATCGTGTCCAACAGGGAACGATGAGGGAAATTCAGAATTTCAACTGAATATGGGTGTTGAATCAAAACGAGTGGGATACAGTGAATATTATCAAACTACTATGTCACAAGAAAGCTAGTATGAAAATTTCACTTTAATTGGAATTGAATCAGTATGATAATAAACCATTTAACATTCTAAGTTGAATCGTTTTAAAAACTGGGCACTTTGAGTGGAAAGAAGTACCTAATTCTTTGTCAATTATATGGCCAAATAAGAACACTGTACCAAGTATACGAATGGAAGTTTCACTAATTAATAGAAACTTCAATTACAACAACGTTCACTGTTAAATGCTAAAACCGTGACAATGATATTAGTGCAGATTTGATTTGTAAGTCGACAATTTTCTCCCTCAATGGAAGGAAACAATACATCATGCGACGATGTTCATTTTTAACGTAGTCATGTCTCTCGTTGAATGAGTAAAATGTTATGAAAAGCTTATTTTTCTATACGAATTGGGCCAAATTGTTACCTTCTAAAATACCGCCTTCACTAAATTGTTTGTAGTAGTATAAAGAGAATGCTCTGAAAGGCTACTATTACGATATACAAAACAACAAATTCAGTATATTTTTACGAATTGGCTAGACCTTATATCCTCCTATAGGTTCTCGCATAAAAAGTTCATATTATGTAGTGTACAAAAATGTTCAGAAAGTCCAATTTTTAAGTATATTTCAGTGTTGGTAATAATGTTCCTTCTTAAAAATATTTCGCCCGAAATTTTAAAAATTACCGAAACTCGTTAAGCTCCACTATCATTTCTATATTATCCTTTAAGCTCTATACTAGTAGCCTTGAAGATAATATGCCTATCAAAGTAATCGGCATGTTGTACAAAATTATGAATGCTTTACTCGTTTAACGTTGGATGCATTTAGTGAAACTTCGTTAAAACTGAAGCTATTGCAATGGCTCGGAAATATTTAAAATCAAAATTTTCGAAAAATTTCTTCGTTGAAATCCACTTTAAGGCATTCTGAAACGATTCCTGAAGTGTGCGCCTTTTAATTTTCGATATATATATATATATATATATATATATATATATATATATATATTATTCACATTTTGAAGAGCCTGATTAAAGAAATCTACATCTTCTGCTATAAAAAAGTTAATGTGTGTTACTGATGATGACATAAGGGTCGAAATCGATCTAATAATCTGAATCTTCATTTTTGTGGAATTGGACGTTTTTCATTAATAAAAAGTACAATGTGGTGCTCAAGTCACGGGCCTGGATGTTACCAGTGCACAAAAATTTGAAAAAATCAACACCAGAACTATCATCATAGAAGTGTATTGATGGTATAAAAATTCTCGAAATAGAATGAGATTTCTTTCAATAATAGAAAACAACATTAACCAGACCAAAAGGTTTACTTTCAGTGTACTTTTTAATCCAAACATATTCGCATTATGCAGCAAGAGGTGGCTGCCAAATTAACATTTCCAAATTCCCTGACTTTTCCTAGCCTGTTCCAGCGATTTCCTTGACCGAAAAACTATTAGTTTTGGAACATAAAAACCCATACTATTGATTTCTAACCAATCTTCGATCTCACTACATTTGTATTATATCATCAATTTTAGGTTATTTTTCATTAGAATAAATTATCTTAATTCGATATCATTGAATCGACAAAAAATTCGAGACTGGTAACGCCTGAAAAAAAAAACGCAATATTAGGCAGGATATATTTACACTCCTATCATTAGTGATGGTTTTGGTTCATGTACTGATATCCAATTTGACATGATATGGGAATAATTGACGGAATTTTCATTTTTGAATAGCCTGATAAAAGAAAAGTTCTTTATTTTCTTCAATGAAAGAGGATCTTATTACCATCATCATGATTATTAGTATTATTAATTATTTCGACAGATATTTTTACATAAATACTCTAAATTTGGAGAGCTTTAAGTATCGTTTCTAACGATTTGTCTCTGGTATTGTTTTCACAAATATTGACATTAGATTCGGGAGAAAGTAATGAAAAGATGTCAATGTTCAATGTAAAAATATGATAGATAGCGTCCATTTTGAACATTAAAATTATTGCTAACTGACCAGATAATTGTATGATTTATGTTCATATTCATGTAATGAAAGGATATTGTCGGTTTCCCAGATTCCCTATTTCCCAAGGATGGTAAATCAGCGAATTCCTGTAGAAGTTACATATAATTACCATGGGAATGCGTACAGCGTTCATGTGCAACTGTAGAAGTGATTATGAAGGCTGGACTCAATTTTTTTCCCCAGAAAGTTTAAAATGTGTTCATTACCAGAGTAAATTTCAATCAATTATTGCTGAAAAAAATCATTCCACCGATAAACGAAGAAACTCCTGAATTCGACCGAAATTAATTTTAAACCAAAGCGTTCAAGAGGAACATTTGGATAACATTCAAATGATAAAACTCAAATTCATAATTATTTGGATTGGATAAGAAAGATCGTGTATCAGATTATGATTGAATAAGTTTTAATAATAGGATATTTATAGCTTGATCCATTTGAATTTTGAGGCAAAATACCTTCTCAGTAAAGTATGAAGGCGGGAAAAGATTTCAGGCGGGTTTTTGTGAAATGTGGGGAAGGTTACCCAACAGAACCTCGTATTGTAATTTCTTTGGTGCTGTTTCTTGTGATTTTGCCAAGGAGGTAAGCGTTTTATTCTGCTTCACCACGCCCTCCACATTCTCAAATTCTATTGTTTCCATGGTTTTTCTCAATTAGTTTTTGTGTAGCTTGCATTTATGCTATCATGTTACGGGAATAATCAAATATATCATGTGAAAATGCAAATGTCAATTACTAGTTCCCAAACTGATTCCCTAAGTGATTGACAGTGCTGTCAACATGGATCTCTATTCGTTCTTGTCATTTGTTCATCATTTTTTATATTCATTTAAATACATAGCAACTCACAAGCTGCTAGTTTACCATTAGAATCGTATTATGCCTATGGTATCAAGAAAACATTGTACCTATTTTGTGATGAAACATCCGGTGATATTTTCAACTTTGTCTTCCTGAATACTCATATTAATTTTATATTTAGATCAATAAAACCAAGTTCGAATATGCTCAATTTATTTGTAAAATGTTGAAATAAAATGTTTTGTTGATACTTAAGGAATCATTTACTGCAGACGAGCCGCTGTGTCAATCACAGGTACAACAAAAAATGTGGCTGTCAAATACTGGGTCCAAAAATTTATTTCGAAAAAACGAATTTATGATGTTTTGTGGCTTGAATTAGTG
The DNA here is from genome assembly GCA_030762985.1 of Adelphocoris suturalis. NCBI lineage: Eukaryota > Metazoa > Arthropoda > Insecta > Hemiptera > Miridae > Adelphocoris > Adelphocoris suturalis. The sequence continues at coordinate 25,339,254 of CM061042.1, forward strand.
ATTTTGAATTCAAATCAGTTTGAGGACATCCTGATGCAGCAATAGATGTAAGCTTCAAGTTTGACCGAACGAAATAAAATGACTAAATTGCTCGTCAAAGTCAAAATGCCTCTTAAGATGTCAATCACTGACTGGCCCCACCACCCTATGGGCTACATGGTCCCTTATCAGTTTCGTAGTTCCCAAATCAATACTTCATTCAATACTTCTCCTGCGCCCCTGTCATCCTATCATGCTAAAATTTGAAGAAAAATATGTAATCATCAATTTTTTATTGGGGGAATACAATGAATCATCGCTGATCAATTTAAACGCAAGTGTATAAATGCATGGCTGCTGCGCATGCGAAAATTAGAAATCCTTGTAACGATCTCAATTACAACAGTTTTTTATTCGAGTTTGATAACTATTCAGGGGATTGCGAAATAGCCTATTTTTCCCAAATCAATATTCCACTCAGCGCATGCGGAAAACAGAATTCGGGAAACTTAATTTTCTCAAATCGTAGAGACGTCCGATCTCGCTCAAATTCAGTGTCTTACAGGAGAATCCTTGAAAATCCTTGAACATTGAATCCTTCAAAAACAAGCATACAGTTTTCATCCGATTCCGATTAAATTTCCTAGGATTCGTTGTTTTCCAAAACCAGAGATAGAGATGATATAAAGCAAGAGAGTTGAGGCTGCACCAGTGTAGTTTTCAAGGCCCCTGCAATTGAAGTATATTATAAGGTTTGTGCCATCCACCTAACCGCGGTCGACCATGTTCGAGCGACTCATGCGCAGTAACGTCAACCGCTGTTCCATCCCAACAATCTGCTCAACACAGCAGTTGAACCGCTGTTCCATCATAGCAGCGTAGTCGACCACGGGTCGACCGCGGTCGAACCAAAACCGACCGCCCGATGGAGTGCGGTTCATACCGGTTGTTATAGGAAACCTCACGAAATTGAAACCTACTCATAACCTTCCTCATTTGAAATTCGAGCTCGGTGGGTGGGTCTCCACAGAACAACCTAGAACCTCAACCTACTCGTTGTACGTCGTGTGCCTAGTTCGTTGACTAGTTCTTCTACTCTGTGGTCGTGTGTGAATTTGAGAACTTGAAAATGAATCAACTGGAAAGATTAATTGTGGAGGAGTTGACGGCAAATGAATTGGAAGATGGAGAAGTGTTCACTCTAAGTACTTTTGAAGGCGATGAGGACATTGAAATTCTCATGATGATGGAAGATTCGCCTTGATGATCAAAAATTCGCCTTGAAAACTCTTGACAATTGTATCAGCTGATAGTATAATTCAAATGGAAATCTGGCTTCACGAATTCGAGTTTATTATAACTTCTGTATCCTATTGGGCTTGTGAAGCGTAGGTAGGTAATCATCTACTTCAATTAGATTAATTTATTAAATTATTGATTAGCAAATAATTAGGAACTACTCTTAATTCAATTATTATTTTTAACTGATTATTCCAACAACAGAAGATCAATTACTTCCGAGTCTACCAAGGCCGGAGCGTTTCAGCCAATTTTCTACGAAAATTTAAGCTATTGCAATGAATCCAAAATATCCTTCATGGAAATTCATTTTGAAATTCCTTGAGTTTAACTAACGCTTTTTGATATGTGCATGTAGAGTTTGATCAAAAAGTTCTGGTCCTTTTCAATTTCCGCGCGAACAGAGTTTAGTCAGAATCATGAGTCTTTCGTCATGGAAGTCCAGAATTAAGTCACACGAAATGACTGGTGTAACGCTAGTTTACCTCACTTGCGGTTGAGCGTTCCATCCATGGTTGGATCGTGGTTACGGTCGTCCAACCGCGATCATAGAGGCTGTGGACCACGTGCTGACTGTGGGTTAACCGCGGTGAGGTGGATGGAACAAACCTAGCAATAGCTCGCTCGTGTCGATACCTGGGAGTAATGCTTGATGAGGACCTCAGGTGGGAAGCACACATTTGCTACCTTCAAAATAAATTGCGAAAATTCCCATCCATATTTTAAAATTTCAGAAACGTACAACTAACCCAGAATACCCTCTTGGCAATACCCTCTTTATAAAGCATTAGTTCAACCCATATTAACTTTAGATCATTATCAACTCGAAAAGTGAAGTAACTCCCTTAGTTTTCATAGTAGGAAAATCGTTCGCCACTTTATAGAATGCTCGCATTTTATCAACATCTCATGAGCTCTAAGCCATTGCAGTGTCAAGGGATGCTGATTTATCACTCTAAGTTATAAACTAATATTGTTTGTAACCTTAATGGAATAATCTTGTGAAAAGAAGGCACTACATGGTTGGTATACAATAGAGTAGTGGGTACTTACTGGTAAGCAGTAGGTACTAGACATATCCATGATCTTTTTTTTCATGGGAGAAATTAAAATGCTTGAAAAATTAAAGTTACTAATCAGCCAAATGTCATCATAGTGAATTTGTTGAATTAGGGATGATCCTGGGAGTGTGGATTATGGATCTAACATCAACCATACTTATTTGGAATAAAAGATGGATTTTCGACCAAAGGTATTAGTAGATACGGTTAACAATAACTTGTGGACGACACAATTATAACAACTTCTAATAATAAATTACCCGTTACGCTCATATTCGAAGATTACTTACCAAGTCCGTTTATTATTTGCGTTAATAGTCTGGGGAGGGGCGTACAAGTCTATTGTGGAGCCTCTGTTTTTACTCAGAAGGCTGCATTGAAAATAATTGCAAGGAAAAATCGAAGGTTTTCGACCTCAGAGATATTTGCCAACCAACCCGTTTTCTCGTTTAATCAATTGCATTTTTAAAATGGATTCGTACAAATTTCTAGCGAGCTCTTTGGAAAAACTAGTAGGATACCAAGCAAAAGATCAATTTAAAGAATATTTCTGTTCTAGAACCAAAAATTTCAACCATGTATCATGTTTTCTCCTCAATTCCAAGCGGTTGCAATCATGTTCACAATATCAATTATTGAGAATGATCACCTGTGTGTAAACAATTATTTATATAACCATGCTCATAACTCAGTTTGTTGGACACGCACTTCGCAGTAGTTAACATGATATTGTTGGATAAATCGAGAGCTTTCGAACGAATGGTCAACGAATTTTGTGGGATGAAAAACGACGAAGTACCATTTCCCTAGCAACGACTCGGTTGTAGGCGGAAATCACTGTAACACTATACCTATGTTTCGTGCGCGGAAAAAAATTGACTCGCAAAAATTGCTAGGACCCCAGGGCTAAAACATGATACATGTTAATTTCATTTGCATGCATTTAAAATTGCATTTAAAGTATTACCACAAACATGACTTCAAACTGAATCGACTTGAAAACTGGAAAACTGTGAATCGAAATCACATAACAACTGTATTCACAGGAAAAACTAAGCTCACGGCTTTAATCACAGGAAAAATTACGATTGTGACTGTAATTACAGAGAAAAATTTGCGGTAACATGCTCATTTATCGGGAACATCGGATGTTACGGACATAATCACATAAAAAACTCGATTACAGTCATAATTGCAAAAAAAAAGTTGTGATTACGGATACAATTGCAGAAAAACTAATCAAGAATTTAAGGATAATCGTAATCATAAAAGTAACCGTAATCTTATCTCCAGGTTCTGTGGTTATAATCGTAACTGTAATAACAACTCTAAAACCCTACGATTGTAATCGTTATGGTAATTATGATAACGATTAAGCTCAACTCTGGTGAGCTTTGTTAGCACTACAATCATCAGTTGATTGTTGTCTCCAAGTCATTCAAAAGAGATAAAATTAAGCCAACAACTTGTTTCCCTTGAGCCCCCCCCCCCCCCCCCCCCCCCCCCCCCGATCAAGTATTTAATGACCGGTTAATTCCACAGGCGTTCTCTCTCCATAATGAGTTTCTTTCTTGTGTACACCTTCTCGGAAGACAACCTTTCAGGCGATAATCTTTTTGCCGCAAATATATTCATTAGGCTCCTTCATTAGCCGTTCAGAATGAAACGCGAGAAGAAAAAACATATTTGGAGCGCTAAACGGATTATAATGAGAGTAATAATAATCAAGTTTGGATTATGAATACGTCAATAATATCAGATTACTCAAATCCTAATAAGAATATGATGGCCTCAATCAGTACTCCTCAAGGTTAACCTAACCACTTCATATGCATAATGCCAATCTTATAAAACTGAGTGGCAACTTTTTACTTACACGGACCTAGTACCTACTGGGGTTTACAATCAATGTTCCGGTGCACTCAAAATTCTATACTCATTATTTGGGATTAGTAAATTCTATATAAATATATAGTTATATAATTCTATATAATTATAAATAAATCGATTTTGATCAAATTATACTCAACGTTTCAAGATTTTATTCAGCAGCACTTATAGCAAGTAATAAGATCGCACTTGAATGATCATAAAAGAGGTAAGTTACGACAACACGAAGATTCGATAAAGCTACCACAGACAAGGAAGTTAGAAACATGGGCAAAATGTGACGGAAGCGTTAAAATATCAATAAAATTACAATTATTGGACGTTCGCCATATGCGGCTCATGAACTCTAATATTAACAATCGGAAAAGAATCAATGTTAATCAAATCAATAGGACCTTAATTGTCAACGATAACAAGTTACGAAGTCAATAACTTGGGGAAACGGAAACTTGTGGAAAATTATCAGACAGTCAGTAACAACAGAATATTACTTCAGCGTGTTTTCAGATGCGCATTCTTAGTTGTGCTTATTGTGATACATAGTACATGAAACAATGTTATTCAATTTCGCTACAAAGTGACTATGATTTTATCTTAGTTGAACTTTGGTTATGTGCTCAAAGACCAAGGTCCGGTTTCTCATCATAACTGAAATGAGTGACTAATACAAATTTATTATTATTTACCAGCAAAATGAATACAGTTTTATAACCAGACAATTATTAGTTCAAAGCGAGCGCCTGTTGACTTTTTAAATACATGTCCGCAACTAATGCAAAACCACAATTTTGAAGAAATCTTGTTTTCAACCAAGCACAATCTATCAAATACTTGCCTTTTACCTTCATTTGATTACACAACGATTTCACCATATATTTCACCATTCAAGCACAAATTAAACAGAAAATCTGCTTTCAATTTGTTTTAAAATATCTCAGGCACAGAACAGGCAAAGTTTGCAACATGAAAAATGCATCATACATTTGCGATGAAGTGTTGAAATTTCAACTTCGATTGATTTTCAACTTCGATTGATTTCCAACTTGATCAAGTTTAGATTTTGCCACCTCTATTAGATTAAAACCAAAATCTGACCACTGTCTGCTTTAGATTTGTAGAGAAATATTTACACGGACTTATTACCTACTGGGTTCCACTCAAAATACCATATTCATTACCTATTTGGGATTAGTAAATTAAGAGAGAAGATTCTTTCAATAAATCGATTTTGATCAAATTATACTCAACGTTTCATATTCAGCAGCACTTATAGCAAGTAATAAGATCGCACTTGAATGATAATAAAAGAGGTAAGTTACGACAACATGAAGATTCGAGAAAACTACCACAGACAAGGAAGTTAGAAACATGGGCAAAATGCGACGGAAGCGTTAAAATATCAATACCATGATTATTGGACGATCGCCATATGCGGCTCATGAACTCTAATATTAACAATCGGAAAAGAATCAATGTTAATCAAATCAATAGGACCTTAATTGTCAACGATAACAAGTTACGAAGTCAATCGCTTGGGGAAACGGAAACTTGTGGAAAATTATCAGTCAGTCAGTTACAACAGAATATTACTTCAGCGTATTTTCAGATGCACATTCTTAGTTGTGCTTATTTTGATACATAGTACATGAAACAATGTCATTCAATTTCGCTACAAAGTGACGATGACTTCATCTTACTTGAACTTTGGTTATGTGCTCAAAGTCCCAAGTCCGGTTTCTCATCATAACTGAAATGGGTGACTAATACAAATTTATTACTATTTACCGGCAAAATGAATACAGTTTTATAACCAGACAATTATTAATTCAAAGCGAGCACCTGTTGACTTTTTACATACATGTCCGCAACTAATGCAAAACCACAATTTTGAAGAAATCTTGTTTTCATCCAAGCACGATCTATCTATCAAATACTTCCTCTTACTTTTATTTGATTAAACAACGATTTCACCATACATTTAACCATTCAAGCCTAAATTAAACAGAAAATCAGCTTTCAATTAGTTTAAAAATATCTTAGGCACAGAACAGGCAAAGTTTGTAACATGAAAAATGCATCATACATTTGCGATGAAGTGTTGAAATTTCAACTTCGATTGATTTTCAACTTGATCAAGTTTAGATTTTGCCATCTCTATTAGATTAAAACCAAAATCTGACCACTGTCTGCTTTAGATTTGAAGAGAAATATCTTGTGCACAGCAAAAGCAAGTTTGCCACTTAAAATTTCAAGAGGATATACGGCGAAGTGTTAAATTTCTGTAACATGACGTTTACTGGACGTTCACAAGAGGCTCAAAATTCTATCAAAGGAACACAACTTTCTTTTTTAATCATCTGGATCCCAACATTCAGATAATAACAGATGATAAGCTATCGACGATATGGGAAATGCACGTTAGCGCATGCGCACAGGCTGCTGTTGATTTGACGGCATTGAAAATTATGGGGGACCGTCTCAATGGCAGAGAAACTTAGATCAATTCAGAGGCTGATCTGCCTGACTGGATCAGATGCTAATATCGGATTGTGCTACTGAATACAAACCTTTGGTACGATAATTTCTAGGTTTTGAAATAGCGAGGTGAGTATGAAAGTTGGTATAATGAGTAGGGTATGTAAGGTTAAGGTGCAGTCGTTGGTTATAAACATTGCACACAGAGAATCGATACTCTCTTGAAAATTATACCAAATCATGATACTAGGAACCAAAACTGACCCAGTTCCAAAGAATCTCAAATCTTTGTATTCTATTGCATAGGCTGTGAAAGAAAATTGGGGAGAATGAGTCTGGTTGGTTCCACTATGGGTCTATTGATTCTCGTAATCAACCAACGAGCAAGGAGCGAATCCAAGATTTTTCTCTCATTTATACTTTACTAAATATAGATATTTAATCACCCAAACTTCAGGATGTTTGCTTTCAACTTGTTGAGAAGTATCTTGAGCACAGAGCAAGCAAGCAAGTTTGCTTCATAAAAATGCGGCGAATTATTGGAATTTTAACTCAAACACCTCTACTTGAATTAGCTTGCATTCTGCTATTGCTATTCAACATCTCAATGTGTCTAATTTGTTGAGACATATATTGGGCAGGGCAAGCAAGTTTGCAACATGGAGAAGAAAGTTTCACGAGGACATACGGCGTAGTGTGAAAATTTCAGTAGTAAACGCGACAAATACAACCATGAGTGCCTTAAAATTCCATTAAAAGAATATATTGTTTTTATTTTAATCAACTGGATCTCCAATTTGAAAACAAATGTCAACGGCAACAAAATAATGAAAAATGTATAACTTGGGGAAATAGGGAAACTTGTGGAAGTTTGGCGGGCAGTATAGCTCCCTCACAAATTTATTGTAACATAGACGTATAGAATTAGTAAAACAAAGTACGATACGAAATTATTGACAAATCGACGTTATAAGAATTAACGTGCATGCGCACAGACTACTATTACTCCAATGGCAATGAAATTTATAGGGAGCTTATTTATTAAAAATCGATCCATTAGTCTCCGAGTGTTGTTTGTGTCAATCAATTAATTGTGATTTTGCGCATGCGCTCTAGTTATTACTCCATAAATCGCGATATAATTCATAGGGAATTTTCTCAGAGTATAACCTACTACTCACTGAGTTTGAACAAAAGCGGACCAATAGATGATAAGAAATCGACGTTATAATTAACGTTTTGCGTAAGTGCACTGACTAATATATATGTGACGGCAATGAAAGTTATAGGGGACCGTATACAAAGATATCCCACAAGGCATTGAAAATTATGGGCGACTGTCTAGGAGCTAACCCGCACAATCCTTGGTTATTGGAATCTGACTGAAAATTGGTATAGTTATGGGCGTGAGAAGGATTTACCTACCAAGTTTGAAAGAGATCAGACAAACAGATGATAAGCTATCGACGATATGGGAAATGCACGCTAGCGCATGCGCACCGACTGCTGTTCATTTGACGGCATTGAAAATTATGGGGGACCGTCTAGGAGCTAACCCGCACAATCCTAGGTTATTTCATTGGAATCTGACTTGGTATAGTTATGGGCGTGAGAAGGATTTACCACAGGCGTCAGTCAGACAGACGCCAGCTACATTAGCCACCTTGGTGAGTTATTCCTGGGACTCTACGTCGGCATTCTACGTCACGATGCGGTTGCCAAGCAGAAAAATTGCTCATCCTTCGATACTTGAAAGTTTTAAGCCGTACGAATTCGATGGGGTATCTGCTAGATATGCAGTCTAATAACGATTTACAATTGAAAGTTCCATGAAAATCAGTTAGGATAAAGTCGAAAAAAAATTGCGTTACGCTCGCGGTGCTCAGTCAGTTTCACTCTTTCAGTCTTTTTTCTTCAGTTTCAGTCTTGCTCACTCAGTTTCATAAGCTATCTTATATTTATTCACTTTGAATATATTTCAAACACTATCGAATTTGTCGATTTATGAAGGAGGCAACAGATGCGACAATAGAATTAGGCAAATGAATTTCAGTAGGTGAAGTTACTTAAAATGTTATATATTGTTTCGATAAGCTACATTAGTAATAACAGTATATCTTGGATGGACCAACATTTATTGTGGAAAACTGTACTTTTTGAACAGAGATGCAATTAAATAAAACGTTCTTAAATCAACAAACAAAATCAACTTCTTCCCGGCAAAAACCATCATCGTGGGCAACAAATATTGAAAAACAAGGACTAGGATATATTCTTTCTCACGCAAGATAGCCATATATCTGTTTAAATTTATTCAGAACTTGTTATGAAAGGTCACTTGGCACAAACTTCTTAAACTAGACTTAATTTCATTCAGGATTGGTTTAGCATGCTCATAAATTCCTAATGGTGCTATTGTGACTGTAGTGAATATTGAAACAACGAATTATATTGTTGTGTTCCGGTGTATACATATTATATACATAAGACGATATAGAAAAGCATGACCTAATGATTAGTTGGGAAAATCAGTCATTCAAGTATGCCGAGCCGAAATATGGGAGTATGGTTAGTGTTCTATGAGGTTAACACGCTGCAAAAGTATTACACAATTATTCGGGTGGCCTCACTCGGTTTATTGAATTGAGTTCTATGTAAATCGAACGAAAAAAAAAGTCTGCCAAGTTGGGTGGGTATGGCACATAGGCTCCTCGAATCCGTAACATGAATGTATAAATCATTGAAATGTTTTTAACGATCTTAAAAAATTCCATAGCGGAAAAAGGTAAATCAAGATGTAACGTAAAACGTCAAAATCGATTAATTGCGGAAAGAGAAAATTATGGCACTAATTTACGTTTGCGCAAGCGCAGAATGAAGTAATAATTTGAGAAAGATGAAATTGGTAGAAGACCATCTACGGCACTAACCTGCGCATTCTTTAAAATTTGCATGATTAAAACTGATACAATCATATTGAAATTGATATGGGGTAATCAAATCGTCTTCTCTCAACTATACCTCACATTTGAGCGATATCAGACTACTAAGGGCGTGAAAAAAATGATTGATGAAATTTACGTATGCGGAAGCGTAGCGTTAAGTATTTGTTTGGAAACAAATTTCATCAAAATCAGATGAAAACTGTTGAAAATCAAGCTAGTTACAAGGATTTGCGGACACGACAGACACATATATACACACACACAAACACGGATCGAAAGTTCTTCATACTAAAATGCAAAATGAGAGTGGAAATTTTCATTTCGGAGACAAATAATTTTTTTCCGAACGTGAAAACCATACTTCCGGCACCCAAGGTACACTCGGCAAGGTACACTACCCTTCCATTTCCAGAGTTTCCGAAATCACGATTTTCTTATTTGAAACCTCAAACTTCACCCTGAAGAAAAGCTGAGGTTAAAGGCACATTTCCGAATGATGCAGAGATTTTGGTCCGAAAACTATGTGTCGGATGGACCTATTTTATGTTTCCAATTTTTCAAATTTACGCATCAGGAAACATCAATCAACAAGTATGGTGGGGGGCGGGGGTGTTAAATTTGTGCTGTCTTGGTCGACTCCAAGGGTTCTTTTTTGCAAATCATAAAGGAATCCAAGTATCTATAACATACGTATATAACATACGTTTGCCATAAGGCAAACCAACAATTTTCGGGGGGAGTAGGTAAATTGTGTTACTTGGTCGATTAAAAATAAAATTTTCATTATTTAAAATACCCAATCTATAAATAATACACCAAAGAAATTAGACCAGTGAAATTATTATTTTCGTAATTGAGGGTGTAATTGGGGTAATTATTATTTTTGAATTTCTATATAATAGTTTTTTGAATATCATCTAATTTCAACCAATAAATGAATATTTGTTTCTCTACGTACTTGGGGGGGGGGGGGGGGGGGGGGGGGCTGGTGGATTTCATTCACACAACTGTGGTGATGAAGGCACTTTCACAAAAGAGAACGATCGAATTTTACCGAATTCATTGAACAGAGCAGTCAGTTGTGGGGTTAAAATGTATATTTATGGTAGAAATATGTTTTGGTCAGTGAGGGCAACCCCCGACTTGGTCAATTACAAATATTGTAATCATTATTGAATTGTTGTTGAATAATTGTTCATTATTGAAAATACCTGATATAAGTAAGTAATAATCCAAACAAAACTGGAACGTTGGACTGATGTCAGCAAATTAGGCCAGTGAAAATACGGTTTTTCTTGTACTAGGGAAATTATTTTATTTGGCAGCGGTAAAAATTTGGTATAAAAATTGGGTCTTGGTCGATTACGAATAAAATGTTAATAATTGAAAACACCTCATCAATAAACAATAAACCAAACAGAAATTAGGCCAGTAAAAATGCGGATTTTTCGTGTACTAGGGAAATTATTTTACATGCCACCGGTAAAAATTTGGTATAAAAATTGGGTCTTGGTCGATTACGAATGAAATGTTAATAATTGAAAAGACCTCATCAATAAACAATAAACCAAACAGAAATTAGGCCAGTAAAAATGCGGATTTTTCGTGTACTAGGGAAATTATTTTACATGGCACCGGTAAAAATTTGGTATAAAAATTGGGTCTTGGTCGATTACGAATAAAATGTTAATAATTGAAAACACCTCATCAATAAACAATAAACCAAACAGAAATTAGGCCAGTGAAAATATCATTCACTGTATAGTACAATTTATGTACTAGGCACTGTGGTAATGTAGGCACGTTCAACGATCGAAATTTATTTACGAGTAATTCATTGAAAAGTGCATTTGTAGAGTTAAAATATTTGTTTGTAGTAGAAATATGGGTTGGTCAGTCGGGGCGCAACCTCCATATAGTGGTACAAAGAGTTTCTTACTTGGTCGATTAAAAATTCATTATTATAAACTAAACACAATAGGAACGCTGGTTCGAAGTCGGAACAAAACTACTAGGGTATTTATTTACAGGGCAGTGGAAATGGAAGCAACCTTCACAGTACAGAACGATCGTGAATTCATTGAACTAGAACTTTATTTTGATGTAGGAATATGGTATAGATTAGTTATAATCTGTACCATATAGAAATTAGTATAGATATTGCGAAAATATTAGGAAATTTGAATTTTTAATTGAATAATGTTCATCATGGTCCGTAATAATTTATATAGGTAATCAACGTTCGTAATGATCTCAATTATTTTCATAATGTTCCTAGGTAATCAATAAGTAAGAAATCAATCAAAAGTAATCATCGGATTAATTTCATTAGTCCAGTTAAAAAAATAAAATTTAAAAAAAATTGTTTATGGATGGAGGGAATTGAAACTAAACATTGAAATTAAACAGTGCAGTTTCAGTTCAAATATATAAGTCCCAATTTTTATAATCTCTACTCCGACATCATTCGTGCAAGTTGGGAACCTCCAGAACACGAAGGAAATTGATGTAAGTAAGAAAATACTAATGGAATTGGGCGGTTAAGATCCTGTAAGTTACAATCAAATTCAGTGTTAATTCCTGTAATGAAATTGGGCCCGAAATTCCTCTTTCAGGAAAGTGCGATCCTTGAGTAACTCACTACAAAACGTTCATATTTATATTTGGCATACAGAAGGTATGAAACAGGCCATCTCAAAAATATGCTTTTCTGACTCATTAAAATATTAACTTCTTTCACTTTTAGGTTTTCGCACTATTATTGATTTGTTACATACATATAATGTTCATTATGTAAGGAAATGTGTCCTTATATTGTTCATAACGTTACCTTTAAGTTCTTTTCCATCAGGAGTGCATTTCCCCTTGTTGGCGAGGCAGTCGAAGTACTTCTTGTAGAGCCGCGTGTTCGAGAGGATTTCGTCCAAATCGATATTGTCGTATTTGGACGTGTACGTGGCAGCCGCGGAGACGCAGCAGACGACGGCGGCTAATAAAACGAGAACCTTCAACATGTTTCTGTGAGGATATGGAAGATTGAACAAATGCGGGATATACAATCTGAATGGAAGGTACGAAAGCGTCTGGACGATTGAAGGCGTCCCAGAGCGTTTTATACCGGTGCAAACGGGTTCCCCAGTCCCACTAATGGTGACCCCCCCACTAGACTCCTAGTTGATGTTTGGGGCTTTTCTGAGCAGGTTTCCGAAGGTGCTTCTTCTAAGAACTGCCGAAAGTTTAACATCCACAGTCCACCTCACAACGAAGTAATGAATCGACCGATTGTTTGTTACACAGTTTCATTCCAACATAGCTGTAGAACTGCACAACAATTTATTTATCCAGATCCTGCACAGTGGTGTATAGATAGTATAACACTCCAAATTTTCAAAATTTTTCTTGCATTGATCAACTTTTATATAATTGCTATATTATATATTTAAAATGAGGGGAAAAATACAAAAACTCCCAATAAAAAAGGAAATATAAATTTGTTTTTAAATGTTAATGCTTTTAGTTGTTTAGATGTTAGCTGGAAAAATTCTGACTTGTGCTTTTCATGACTTGGAACTGTAGCCTTCACTGCACACTTTACAAAAAGAATCCAATCAAGTTATCAAATTTCAAGTTATTCAACTCAAGAAACAAGTCGAAATATTCATTATTTGCAACCCTTCTGCTTAACAAGCATTGAAGATTCTGATTACACTATGGGGAGTTAGTTTTGCTTCACGACTACCTAAGATAGGGGAAGCTTTGTGTTCGTGATTCAAGTCGAAAAAAATTCTTGTCTTCCAAAATCAAAATTTCTACTTGCTTTTTGATTTTCAGAGCTAGATGATCAACTTTGGTTCCGCGTTCGTCTGCCTGTCTGATGTCTGTCTGTGGTAAAGCCTTGTCAGTTTCAGTCCGATTCCGATTAAATTTTCAGATTGTGCGGGTTAGCTAAGAGATGTTCCCCTATAAATTTCAAAGCCGCCGAATTAAAGATAGCATGTGCAAACGAGAAATTCTCATAACGTCGTTTACTCATCATCTGTTGGTCCAAATTCGTTCAAACTCGGTAGATAATAAGGTCTATGTTCTAGAAAAAGGCCGTATAAATTATATTGCGATTGGTAGAGTAATAACCATTGCGCATGCGCGAAACTAATATCGATTGAGACGGGCGAAACTCCCAAGTCCTATTTTGATGAAATTTTCAGGTTTTGTGATGGTTAGCTTCTATACAGTCCCCTATAGCTTTTATTACCATCACACAAATAGCAGCTTGATTGCATGCGCAAACGTTAATTTATTAGAACGACGATTTCTTATTTTGTGAATTTTGTTTAAATTCGGGGAGTTGATGGGTATCTCGACCAATCGCGATATAATTAATAGGGAATATTCCTGGAACAAACACCCATCGAGTAATAATCATACCGCATGCGCACAACTAAAGATTAATAAATGCAGCGATGTTTTTCAACGTAACACAGACTACGCCAATCAAACGAATAATTGAATTGATTGGACCCACAAGCGGTGAGTGTAGCAGGAGTTCTATTTAAAAAAAAAAAAACTTTACAAATCCGAATTTATACTTACTTTCAGTTACGAAGGAAAGCAACTTCGCGTTCAATAGTATTACAAAGTTTATCCATACAATCATATATCAAGCCGTTTACCATTGATCGCAAATATATTTGAATAACTTATTAGTACATTATTGATACATATACTGATAAATATTAATATTGTATCATAAAACAGCTGGTTTGTAAGAGACGAACGTAAGCAGTATCTGTTTCAAATTTATGTTACCACCACCAGTACGCATTTTCTTAGGTAGATTCTGATTAATTTACGTTTCTTCCCTTTTTTGCACAAAATTAAAATCGGAGGAATGTTTTATGCGTGGCATTTGTCCAAAGAATCAACCAAAGAAGCTGCAATTTTCGACATTCACCGAAATCAAATCCCACGTGAAACGGAGGTTAAACGTAAAATCCATCTGTTCACAATCAAAATCGCAGATATAGATCCGTATGGAAGCTATATTTATAAGTGTACTTATAAATATCCAAAAAGTTCCAGTCATGCAGCATGATCGTATAAACGAATTTTCGTAATTTATCGTATTGTATGATGTTAAATTGTTTTAAAATTTGATCTATTTGCGTGCAAGGAAATTTTCAACTATTAATTTTATGGCAAAAAACGTATTCTTAATAATAATCTGCTACTTAGAAAGAGGTTTTGGATTTTTAGATTTCATTTTTATCGATTTTTTTTTAGCACTTCTTAATGAAATTCGAGTACATTTTTCAGCATTATTCTGTTCATAAATTGTTTAATGTTCTGTTTTATAGTTAGTAAAATCTATTCGAGCAATATTCAACAAAAAAATATCATTACAATTTTTAGCTTTTTTTTTTCAATTTTCTTTGTACATGATTGGAATTCAACCAATTTAATGTCCTCAAAAATCGTTGCCAACGAACTACTCATCCTTTCGTTTGGAAGGCTTGATTTGTTGGCGCAGGAACTGGATTTCCATTTCAATCCTAAGGAAAGTCTACAATCGGCTAGAATGACACATTCATACATAAATATGTATGACAAAGCGCAAACTTCAGGAATCGTTTCAGAATGCCTGAAAACGGATTTCAATGGAGAAATTTTTCAAATTTTTCAAACTGTCCCATTTTGAAACTTTCCGAGCCATTGCAATAGCTTCATTTTCTACGAAAATTCGCTAAAAGAATTTCCACTTTCATCAGATGCCTGAACATATTAGGGTTCGTATTAGAAAACCGCGTTCTGTCTAATTATGTAAATATCTAGTTCTTATCTGTTGTTGTCCCAGGTAGTTTTATCTTATAATCAAACCAATATTTGACAAAGCCCGGCTCGGAGTGGCAAGGAAACATGTCATCCACGGACCTCACCTCTTCGTGGTCATCTGTCAACGACGAAAAGAAAGAATTTCAGAAAAATTTGGAAGAACATTGAGGTATGTACCTTGCCAATGAATGGATCGATTCTCCCCTTTTCGCCCTAGGATGCTGATATTCGGTAGGGAGCCTCTCCTGGACAAAATGACAATAGTTCCACTCATGCATGATCGTATGAGCAAAAATTTTCGTAAATTATTGTACTATATTTATTTGTTACGTTGTTTTGAAAATTGAGGTCTGACTGAAAAGAAATAGTTGATTACCAATTTTATGGCAAAAAAAAACTCATTCTAAATAAAACCTTAGATGAATATTCATTTGGGAAGTATTATTGTCAACTCGCAATAAATTTATTTGCTTTAGATTTGTACAAGTGACTACAGTTATCAATCTAATTTTATAACCGGAATTTATAATTGATGTTATTATCCTTCGTATACTGTGGTATTCGTCGGAATGTTATACCTATGCATTTTTATATATTTATAAAAGTGTGGCTATTCAAATTTGGAAGTAATTGTTACCAAATTATTATGTAAGTTATAAGCATAAGTCTGACAGTTTGTTTGATACCTATAATTTAAGGATGAAATAACACCAAACTAGCACATCATATCAAAAGCACTGGAGATGAACTTATTTATGTTCTAGAACCAAAAATTTCAACCATGTATCATGTTTTCTCCTCGATCGAAACACCAGCTCAATGAAATCATCAGAAATTAACAAGCGGTTGCAATCATGTTCACAATATCAATTATTGAGAATGATCACCTGTGTGTAAACAATTATTTATATAACCATGCTCATAACTCAGTTTGTTGGACACGCACTTCGCAGTAGTTAACATAATATTGTTGGATAAATCGAGAGCTTTCGAACGAATGGTCAACGAATTTTGTGGGATGAAAAACGACGAAGTACCATTTCCCTAGCAACGACTCGGTTGTAGGCGGAAATCAATGTAACACTATATCGTGCGCGGAAAAAAATTGACTCGCAAAATAATAATAATAATAATATTTATTTATGAAACTTTGGAAGTGTTTAAGATACGTGACTCTCAGAACTTTGCCTTTGAACTGGTCCCATTTTATCGTCGAACCTGGAGGTGTGGGGTTTTGGTGAAATGACTTCTCAATTAACTCTTGCTGCTGCTCCATCCTGAAACCCGATCAACTCATCGCAGCTCCGCCACCTCTTTCTTGCTCCTCGGAGACACATACTTGAGGCCCGTAGGATAGCAAAGGCCACTCTGGCCCTCAGCCACCCTCGCACTACTCCTTGAGGTCTTCCCCATTTGTCACTCAGCTTTTCTGCCATGACTTTAAGGAAATTCGACATCTGGGGTGCAAAATGGCCATCTACAGAAAATGCAGCTAGGACCCCAGGGCTAAAACATGATACATGTTAATAATCTGCTACTGACATTTCATGTCTTTACTTTGGCACATAAACGAAAAAAGAGTTTAAAAAAGCGTTAAGCTAAGGTTGGTTTTCTGATGATTTCCGCTTACAACTGAGTCGTTGCTAGGGAAATGGTACTTCGTCGTTTTTCATCCCACAAAATTCGTTGACCATTCGTTCGAAAGCTCTCGATTTATCCAACCATATTATGTTAACTACTGCGAAGTGCGTTGTCAACAAGCTGAGTTATGAGCATGTTTATATGAATAATTGTTTACACACAGGTGATCATTCTCAATAATTGATACTGTGAACATGATAGCAACCGCTTGTTAATTTCTGATGATTTCATAGAGCTGGTGTTTCGATGATTTGATTCATAGCAGGTGATCCGAATATTGCGAGAATAGTTTGATTTGTGAAGCGGTGGTTAAATCATTTTAATAGGTTATTTTAACAGGTAATTTCTATACTAAACACTTTAGGAAGCTGTAATTTCGTATGTAGCCTCTTTAGGAATGTTAATTGACGATGCCCAGGGTCCAGATCAGCTGAGTGGCTCTGCGTACGAAAGACATTAGAGCTTACGTACGAAACACATACGAGTCTGCAACTAAAGACATAAAATGTCCCAATGTGTTGCAGACTCGGATGCAAGCGTTTCTGATTCATTCCTTTATGTGAGGGTCAATTTCAAAAGAAATTTCAACCAAGAATTTATAATTGGAAATAGACGTATTAATTATATTAATGATACATTATTGGTCAAAGGTCACTGGATTATCACAGATGGGTCAATGACACTAACATACCTACTAAGTACATAAAATACGTATAGACTGAGAAAATGTTAGTGACGGTATTTTGAAGATATAAAACTGTATTTGTAGCGCTTTGAAAAAGGGGAAAACAATATAAAAAAGTCTACTAATCAATTTAAAAAAGAATCCTTAAACTTTAAAGTTACAGTAACAGGTAACAGGTAACAGACAGTAATGAATGGAAAATAACAATTAGCTATTTAAAGAGATTTTGAATTGTCAACTCTTTTGCCATTTTTACCGATTTTTTAGCACATTTCAATAAAATTCAAGTTATTTTATTCAATTTCAAGTTTATAATTTGAATTTGATTTCATTTTATTCAATCAAGAATAAAAATGAATAAGCAAATCAGCATATCACCGAGTGTATCAAGCTTTATATTAAATTGATCTAATAGGTATTCCGTCTCTTGGAACTCAGAAAACCTATTTACTATAATATAATTACATTTAAAGAGCTATTCTATATGGATTCAACAGAGACTTGGGAACATGCAAATCAGCAAATCACCATATGTATCATGATTTATATTACGTGAGGAATTTATATTACGGAACTCAAGACAGTATGAAGTATGAATTTGTTATATGGCTTCATAGTTGGATTAATATAAACTATATATAAGTTCCAATTAATTATATTTAAAGAGCTATATTTGTATATGAATTCAACCAAGACCTAGAAATATGCAAATCAGCAAATCACCGTGTGTATCATTATTTATATTACGTGATCTAATAGGCATTCGTCTTTTGGAACTCAAGACAGCCTAATTACTATACATATAAAATTCAGTCAATGACACTTAATGAATAGTTGTACCTAATGAATAAATGCCAAATAAGAAATTTTTTTGTGATTATTGGCTTGATAGTTAGATTATATAAACTATAAGTTCCAATTAATTATATTTAAAGACCTACCTGGATATGGATTCAATCAAGACCTTGGAATATGCAAACCAGCAAATTACCGGATATTGGGAGCAGTTAGTGCTTAAATCTGCGGTGAAAGTATCGAGGGATGCGAGGAAAGTCTATTACATATCTATAGCTTAATTGCGATTTTGGTCCTATAGAAAATTCCTTATAGATCACTTCAATTACTGTAATGCTAGAAATTCCTACAATCATCAACCATTCTAGATAAATTTCAGTAACTAGATGGTACCTATTGAAGAGGTATAACATTATTCCTAGCGTTCTCCAAAAGTTCTCCTTATATTGTAATCTGGAGCTTTCCTTTCTACTACATAATTATATTTTTAGCAACAAAATAAAAATGTTGAATTCATAGTTTTTTTTTTTTTTTTTTTTTTTTTTTTAAATCATTTTAATCCATCTATTTTTTCCGAGGTTATCATGACAGTATACATAACGCATGCATTAGTTTTCTAAATGCATTAATTAAAATGATTTAATATCAAAATATACTCAGGTTTAAACGTCGCTTGCTCTGAGGAAGAGTCTTGGTCTTGACACTATTCTCAAACAATTGGTTTCCTACCAAAACATACACCTCGGATAAAATTTAATAAAATACTATAAAACTTACCCTGAGCAAAATCAGGAATATGAAAGCCAAATAAAACGTCTTATGCAAGGGTGTTTTCAACTACTTGAGACTTCTTGAGTCTTTGTTTCAACTTTGTGGACGCTTTTTCGGAATTCGTAACCAATGGCCTTTCCCAAAAGGGGTGGGGGTAAAGCGTTGCCAACCCATCAGACAACAACACTAGTTCTTTCAAGTGGCATAAAACATTGAATGTCTATAGCCATTATTTACATTATCTACCTGTATCATAATTTATATTAACGTAACCTTATAGGTATTCGTCTTTTTAAACTCAGACAGCCTAATTACTATACATATAAGTTCCACAGTCAGTTTATACAGTTGCACCTAATGAATAAATGTCAAGTATGAATTTGATCGGTGATTACATGGCTTGATAATTGGATTAGTATAAACTATAAGTTCTAATTAATTATATTCAAAGTTCTATTTGTGATCCACAACTTCACAATCAAACCTCTTCCTGTGAACAATCAAACGGTTGTTCCCCAAAATCTATAAAAAGAGCCAAAGTCCAAACATTCATACAACAACACAATATGGTCAATATGCTGAATCAAAACGTGAAATCCCCCTCGGAAGCTTTTGAAGTACAATGTATTGATCCTTATTCGTAACGTTTCGAGTCTCTACCGGACCTTAAGTCAGAATGAAAGAAGATGATGAACAACATCCAGAAAATAACGAAAATTGAAGCAGATCTCACTGTTTGATCCTAGAGTAACTCCATTCCAAGAGACTGATGAGAGGTCTGCAAACGGATTATTAGAAATTTCGGGTACCTGATTTCGGATCAGAAAACCTAATTGCCCTGCGGAAAGTGCTCAAATCCTCAGAACCACGCTCTGCTACCATGTGACAATAGGTGACCAATTATTGAATAAATCAGTACCCACTGACTGCAACAGTCAGAAAAGATTACCAAATTACCTAAACAACAAGAAAAATGATCAGGCAGGAAAATAAAAATAGACGAATAAGGGGAAAACTGTACTTGTAGAAAGGCGGCAAAAGGCAAATGTGCAGAGGAAAACACTAACACACTGAAAGATCATTGTGCACTAGCTTCACTCGATCTCCGAGGGCCACATGTTTAATTTTCAAGATGCCGAAATTGTTGACTCAGAGCCCAAGTATTCAAAACGTAAAATTAAAGAAATTATTTATATTTCTCAAACCCCACAAACTTGAGGGGACACAGAGAATCTGAGTAAGGTGTACAAAAACCTCGTACGTACGTATGTCCTAAGCTGCTATGTATGCATTTTTCCAAGTATGTACTCGTAACTAGTAGATACCTAGTCCAACGGGAAAGTTGGAAGGTTTTCCTAGATCACTCATTAACTCAGTCTTTCAACAATCATGTGCCTATTGAACTGACCTTTACTTCAAGAATTATTTATATTATTAACATCCTACACTCATGTGATAAGTCTGATAGTTGATAAGTACCGAGCCAATTATCAAAGACTTTAGACCAACCAGAACATATTTTCAATTCCATTTCATTTCAGTTTTAAATAAATATTAGTTTATAATGTTTTCAATTGTTATTCAAATCAAACAGTATTAATTTATATTGAATCATGACTTTATAATAGGGGTAATATGTATAAACTGTGTCCACACACAGTAAATGCCAGGACATGGGCAATAAAATGTTATCAGTTTTCCCCATCCGTCATTGACCTATGATAGTATTTTCGTCCACATTGCTGTTATACACCTCTTATATAACTTCAATGTTAGTCTCTGTTCAGTTGAATAACGTTTTCTCAGTATATTCAAAGTTTTTTCTCTGTATACCCAAAGATGTTGTTTACTACCTATGTATGTATAGCTAACTACGTACTCTATGCTCGAAGATACGAAATAAGCGTCCAAATACGTTTTCCAAGGCAAATTAACTATATATATATATATATATATATATATATATATATATATATATATATATATATATCACCATATTTACAAAAACCACAGTTTCCATCCTGTCTGTTAATACTAACTCGCATCCACATTAGGAAGATTCTGATTGTTATATACTCCTCCTCTGTTATCAGCCCTGAGGATGAAATATAAATATTTCGAAACGCCGGCCTAGAATATAGACTTATCATTGACCAACCCTCGAGAAACCCGAAACATTATATATATATATATATATATATATATATATATATATATATATATATATAAGATATAATTGTGAACGAATACCTATAATAATTTTGTAAAGATGGAATTTACAAGAAAATTTAGGGAGCCTAAGTTCTCCAAATCTGAGAAGAAACGTTTACTGGAACTCGTACAGCAAAATATAGAGATTGTAGAATCGAAGAAGAGTGACTCCAAGTCGGTCCAAAAGAAGACGGAAGTATGGCAAAAAATTTCTGAAGAGTTCAATGCGACATTCAGCCAATATAGAGATGTCACAAAATTAAAAAAATTATGGAAGAATCTAAAACAACGGGCGAATGCAGTCTCTGTTGAAGGAGGTGACAAATGCCCCATCCTCGTCCGGGTGACGAAGATGTTAGAGGGACCCAAGGTAGACCATGAAGACGTCGATGAGATTACCTCCAGCGGTTCTTCTCAAGACACCAATACTCATGTGGCGCCAGCAGCCCATGGGGCGTCTACTTCTAGTAGACCCGTCCTCAATCAATGCAATGCCCTGGAGGGGGAAATTCTTCTTTTGAGAAGGAACAAGGAAAAATGTGTACTCTCAATAAAAAAGGAGAACTTAAAACAAGCAAAGCTTCAAACTGCTCTCCTCAAAAAGAAGCGAAGTATTAAAAAGCCATTTTACAAACGCTGAACTCTTTTCACACCCAGGTGGGCACTACGTACCAGCCTCCAAAGACTTTCGCTTACGTTACGTTGAGTTTTTTGAACAATTTTCAAGATGATGTTATGTTCAGTTAATAATAAATACATATATATATATATATATATATATATATATATATATATATACAAATATGAAAAATTATTCAAAGCTAGAAATCGTTTCATAATACCTCAAAACAAAACGGATTTCCATTAAAAAAAACTTATAGAATTTTTTTCATTTTCTAATTTAATTTAATTCTACTTTTTTGATGAAAATTTGCTTTAAAAAAAAAAACAGTCAAGGGAAATCTCAATGAAAAAAATCTACCATTATTAAAGGAGGTAGGTACCTAATTATTGGGAAGAATGTTGAACGAAGATTGGCCGTCATTAATACCGGGAATAGTGGTCTGCGTCACAGCTCGCATGCGTCAGTCATGCGATTCTCAAGACTTCAACACCGGTTTTCTGTTTACGTTTCACATTTGCCGACTAAATTAACCACCTGGAAACACCCAAGGCAGTTGTGTGCCTTCGAGAGGAGGAAACAAGGAGATTTGGCCTACTCTTCGTGAACATCAGCAAACAAATCGCCCTCTTCGTCACAACTCAAAAGTTTCGTTTCGACGTTTGGTAATGCAGGATGGCCTCTAGAATGTAGCGGCTCATTCATCTATTTATTTATTACGAGAGACAATCTCAAATCGAGTGATACATGTATTAGAGATTTTTATGAAAATAATAATTTAAACTGTTGAGTAAAAACTGATTGGAGAAAAAAGCAAAACTTCTTGTTTTTTGATGAAAAATGCAAATTTAATCAACTTCCGAAAACACACTCAAAAGTTGTCTAAAATTTACTCGTATTTGCTTGAGGGTCTCTAATTGTATAATGACCGTCACCAGCGAACTAAGTAAAACCTAACGGAAAAACAGTGTTAACTACATCAACCTCAACAATTTTAAATTTGATTTTCTCAAACTGATAACTTAGAATTCGAATCCTTAGCGAAACTAGCACGCAGCTTCCTAAGCATCCCCTTCAGGAATCAAAATCCCTCCAAGCTATATGATTTAATCAAGAATAGGTTGTACCAGAAACAACAGAAGCAATTTGAATCAAAACCAAAGAACTTGCAACTGAACTATAGAACCAGTAATACCTCGAGTACCATGGTTCAAAAATAGAGCTTTAAAAATGTCCAGTCATGCAGCCAGATCGTATGAGCGAATTTTCTCAAATTATCGTATTTTATCATGTTAAATTGTTTGTAATTTCAAGGTTTTTGAGTGTAAGGAAATTATGAACTATCAATTTTATGGCAAAAAACGTAATGTAAATAATAATCTGCAATTCAAAAAGAGGTTTTGGACTTTTTACCTTCTTATGGACTATCTATCGATTATTTTTTAGAACAGTTTTTAATAAAATTCAAGTAGGTACAATTTTCAGCATAATTTTGTAAATCAATTTTTGAATGATCTATTTCATAGTTAATAAACTTTATTGTAGCAATATTCTGCTAAAAAATAAATAAAAATTTCAACAATTTTCAGCCGTTTTATTAAGCCATGTTTGGTGATTTTTAGCACATTTTTAGGAATTTGACCAATTTAATGTGCTCAAAAAGTTCTGGCCAACGAACTCATCCTTTCGTTTGGAAAGCTTGATTTTTTGGAATTTGATATTTTGAATTTTGTCTTCAAGAAGAAGCCCCAGTTCCTGGGGAGAAACTTTGGAGATAAATTTAAAAACCTATTTAAGGACATAAAAACCTTTTTCTTTTATCTTTCATTCGTTTTAGGAGAGGATACAAGCTCAACTGCACATATTACAACAGTTCACAATGAGTGATATATTAGAGGTAGAAAAAATGCAGTAATACTTTTAGAAGAAAATAACAATTCAAATGATTAATTAAAACTGATTGAAGAAGAAAACGAGAGACACTATGGAAAACTGTACCAGGAACCCATTCCCAACAAGCCTATGTCAAGTATATTGTACTAGGCAGCTCGGAAAAATGTGTTCATTGCCTCAACCAGGCGGATGATTTTTCCCTTCTTCTTCTCCAAGTCTTCCCAGTGTGGGCAGTATAGCTTCCTCATATTGTAACATGGACATATAGAATTAGTTGAGAAACAACGAAGGTACGAATCAAAATGAGTGACTGAAAATAAACCAGCAAGAATAGGGCAATGGTTGTTGCACATGTACTACCAATCCAATGGCTTTCACCACCTAGACTAGAGAGAACCTATATTATAAGAAAATGGAATTGGTGGGAGACTGTGATAAATTAACCCGTACAGATCATGAAAATCGGTCCATTAATCAATGGAGTGTCAAGTAGTACAGTGGAACCTGGATAATTCGAACTCCTTCAATTCGAAATCTTCTTTAATTCGAATATTTCTCTTGGTCCCTAGAATTTTGTATTTAAACAATGCTAAAAAATCGTGGATAATTCGATTTTATTTTGGATAATTCGAATCTTCAGCGTGCTACTTAAGGTATAAATTTTAAGCTGCGACTCAAAATAATTGTACATTTATCGAGAAATTCGTTTTAGTAACGATCGATATTCGGCAAAAGGTTTGCGTTAGACCAAATGCATGCAAGTCAGTGCCATCGTACTCCCCTTCCCGTCCCGCCCGCCAACCGTCCCAATACAGGACGGACCAGGCCAAGGCTGAGCAATTCGCCAAAGAATTGGGAAAGCAAAATATCAAAGCTAGCACTGGGTGTATGACACAAGTGTGCACTGTGAATGTGATTCATACTTCAATTCTTTGAATGCGTTGAAATCTTTTATAATGGACGAGAGACTTAATTCAAGGAAACAGGCCAAAATATCATCCTTTTTTGAAAAACAATAAATTGTTTTTTATGGTTGCAGTTAAATACAGTACCATTCCAGGTGTCTTTATATTTATTGTTCAATATTCTGTTGGTCAATATAGTATTCAATGTTACTGTATGTACTTTACTTCGTACTGTAGTTTGTTGAAATATAATTTATTGTAAATTATTCAAAACTTGTTCAATTCGAATTGTTGGTTAATTCGAAGTTTTTTATTTTGAGGTTCGAATTATCCAAAAGTTTCACTGTAACTAGTTTTGCTTATGCGCAATATTTATTAGGTATTCAACCAATCGGGATAGAATACTAGGGCATCATCCTGGGTGCGTCATACTTAACAACCACATTGAACGAAATCGGACAGATGACTCATAAGAAAACGACATTATAGGAAATTCACGTCAGCACTTGCGCAGACTGCTATTAATCCAACGGTAAGACACATTCAGCCGTTTTTATCGATTCTTCACCACATTATGATAAGGTAAATTTTTCCGCAAAATTTTGTGCACAAATTTTCTAATATCCTCTATAAACCTCCTTTTTAAAGTATAATTTAAACGTTGTTCAACAATTTTGTATCATTCTGAGTGATTTTAAAGTTTTTTTGAAGTTTGAGCAATAATGGGCACGACATGCTCAGTGTTGAATAACATACTCATTTTTCCTTCTAGAATTCTTGAATTCCTGGCGAAAAACAAAAAACAGATATTAGACATTTGAATGAGTATTGAAAATCTAGGAATCGTTTCATAAATTCCAAAAGGAAGAAAAATTTCGTTTTGAAAGCTAGTATTCAATCGTGCTTTATATTTTTGTTTGTGGTTCCTAACTATAAAAGAAATACAAACAAGTCCAACCAACAACATTGATGGTAACACGTATGCGAGGCAATCAGGCTATAAATAACTGGAGGAACTCCAACTCAATAAACACCTCAAATCCACGGAATCAACAGAAATACATTAGTCTCAATAAATCTATTCTTCCCGAGAAAAAAAAACTATTATCGTGTAAATCGTGGAAAATTTCAATAATTGCTTCCAGATACCCTTCGTTCCACGTTTGCATAATCTGTAATCAGCTGTTCGAAAAAGCGTTGACTATCCAGGTTTTAATGTCATTTATCAAACAGATCGCCAGCGATTAGGCGAATTGTATACAACAGATACCTAATAGACTCCTGTGAGACGAACGACCGGGGTTCCCGAACTCGAATGGGAATCCCGTAACAGGGGAGAAAAGTTTTCCGAAACATGCAGATAAGATAGGTATAATGTATGGCAGAGGTGATAAGGGTGAGAAGTCTACAATGAAGATTCATATATGAGTACGGAGAAGCCATACCCGATGTTATGATTTAAATCAGTCAAGTGATATTTCATTTTCCAAGTACATATTTACAATACGATGCAGCGCTCAGCAGGAAGGAAACGAAAAACTGCTGAAAAATTGGATTTTAACCCATTTCCGACGGCTAAAGGGGACGGGTGTTTAGTGCGATTCTCAGATAACGGATGGCGCTAGCGTCGGATGAAACGTTATAGGGCAAATCTAAACTTCAGTACACATTTTTTTAAATCTGGCTTCAGAATCATTATCAGGACGAGTAAACCTATCGAGCGATCATATAACATTTGAAACGGTTGACTGAGGATTTTCGTAAAGAAGTGATCGGGCATAAATTACGAGGTACGTAGTCTCAGATCTCGGCCAACAGACGCTTTATATTACAGTACTTATATATTAATACTTACAGTATCAATATATGGGTCGTTCTCAAACTAGGGGCAACTATTGAGTCCCACAGCCCTTGCTCATCATGTACAGTAACTTTTACACAGAAAATTTTTTTCCCAGGGATTTCTTGCAGGCCAGTGTGTTGGAAAAAAGTAATTCAAGTGCCATACCTGCACATCTATACAAATATTTTTGCGCATAAAAGGCCAAAAATGCAATTACCGTGGGTGTCCCAAATTAATTTTTTGCTCTACAATGTTACTTTTACCCACAATATTGATTTATGTGTGGCAAAAAGGTCTTCGTTTTCCAAAGTTGGGTTGTAGAGCATCATGAAATTGATTGAAAGAATGTGCTTAATCAGCTTTTCGATCCCTTCAATGTATCGCTAAAAAGTGTCCCAATGTTTTGGGATATTACCATGGTTGGAACTGAAAACTTCAATTCTGACCCCTACCAACCGAAATATTGGTTTGAATCTCATTCTGTTGGGAAGCTTGGGATCTGTTAGGGTGGGGATAGGACCCTTTCCCCTCACCCAACGCTGTTGCTGGTGGACCGCCACGTCGAAAGGAGTGCAGTCAAGAGCGTACCTTATCATTTGCTATTACCATGTGTGTCAAATTGATGACTACGGAACATTTTTAGCATATTTTTTTCCCCTCCATCCTCTTCCTTTCGTTCTCCTCTTTCAAAATACGTCTAGGTTTTTGTTACTGAAGTTATTTATTGGGTTGAAAATCGATCTCAAACAACGATTTTCAATTACCATGTCTGAAATTGAGCTATTACCATGGGTTTATTAAAATCCACGGTAATTGCATTAGCTACATGGTAATATAATTCCACTGCATTTTCAAAATTTCCAGCAATAATTATACCTTTCAGTGTTTTTATCCACACCATCAAGTGCATATGTATGAGGGGAAAATGTAAAACAAAAAATTTTGCATGACCATCAACTTGGGGAATCATTTTAATACTAATTCGCCATCAGATGGGAGGATTCTTTCCACATGTGGCAATTTGCTTGTTGGTAGTTTTCTATTGACTAAACCGCAAATAAAAAAATAAATTCGACATTGTTTCCAATGGAAAAACATGGCTTGTGGTAGAAGGAAGTCAGGCATTTAGCGTGAAGAGGTACTTTAAAAAAAGAGAGAGAGAGAAAGAGATGCAGAACGCGAGAGAAGAGAGAGGCGAAGAAATGAACCCGAACTGAGGGAGGAAGATAACCTGAAAGAACATTCAAGGTACCAGCAAGGGAAAAAGGATATAAAGCTTTTATGTGACTTGAATGAAAGGGATAGGATGGCCAAAAGTAGGAAACTGAGGAAAAATGGTTTGGCAACAATGAAACTGATGTGGGACCATGTACAACCTAACCCGCACCGCGCACTGCCAGAAAATTTCATCAAAATAAGATGATGAAAACTGTGGAAAATTAGGGTCGTTACAAGGATTTTGCATTGGCGCATGCGCAGTAGCTATTAATGATACCATAATGTTTAAATTTATATTGGATGATCAAATCGTTGTCTCCCATCTATGATCCAAATTTGAGCGAGATCAAACGACTAGGGCGTGAGAAAATGGTGCTTGGTAGAATTTACATTTGCGCATGCGCTGAGTGAAGTATTGAGTCAAGAATGGTGAAACTGATAGGGAGACCACCTACATACACCCTGTCTACGCCCACATAATCCCTTAAAATTTCATCCAAATTGGATGAAAACTGTGGAAAATAAGGTTGTTACAAGGATTTGCGGACACAAGATAGACACGGAACCAAAGTTGTTCAGAATGGTCTTTAACGTAAAATGCAAGTGTAAATTTTGGTTTTCGAGACCAACAATTTTTTTTTTCTCCTGAAAGTGAGACAATGCTTCCGCTACCTATAGGTAGACTCAGAATTTTCCATTTTTTTCGAATTTTCAAGTCACGTTGGTTCTTGAAGTACCAACATTTTTTTTTACTAGGTACTGAAGAGTATTAGTTTACTTACTATTGCTTCTTAATTTTATATATTAATTTTAATAGTTTATTACTTTTTTTTAGTGTTATTTGAATATGTTTTCAAAATTAAATTAATGAGAATTATCTTTCAAAATCCCCTTGTTGTTTGCCTTTCAATGCTTTATTCTACTAGTATAATTTTGGTTCTACTCTCAGGTTTCCCAGTCAATATTTTTGCTTCAGAGTCTCCCTGGGTGATGTCATAAATGTTCTTTTAAATCTAGTACATAATTACACAATTTAAACATAGCTAGACTGATAATTTAGTTTCGATGTTGGGTTCCTGTCCAACGATGGTGGACCATACCTTATTACTAGTTAGATTTACTTTAAAGGAGATTTTTCCGTAGTCACCATCTTTTTCCATTGACACGACATGTTGTTAAATCAGGTGAATTTATAATTTCAATTCCAGCCTTCATAAAAGTACGTTAATACCTACTTACTTTGTTAAACTTGCCTACCTTATTTACATAGTTAGCTATTAAACAGCACGTACCTAGGTACCGTTCTACATTGTAAAAATAGTTTTTGTTGACAAGGTAAGTTATTCATTCGAAAAAGTTATTTATATAGGTATCTATATACCTTCCTATATATACTGAACTTACCATCTCATTAACACTTAGCAACATTTTGTCTGATTTGCCTGGTATAGAGCAACGCCACTTGGGCGCTCTTTAGTCAATTGCTTTTTTAATTTTGTTGGTTTGTTGTTCAGGTTTTGCTAATATGAACCCCTATGTGATCCTACGCCAAGAGACTAAGGTTACAAATAAAAACTAAAAGACTAATTAGGTGTAATTGACTATTTTACAAATGTTACCTACATATGTAGGATCTTGTGTTCAAGTTTGGATCGTTTTTATATTATTTAAATTAGAGTTTAAATTAAAAAATTGCTGGATTAAAACCGTTTTTACGCTATTACCTACCTCATAGTATAATTATCTGTTGTTGAAAACACTGATGAAATTACCATGGCAACTACAGCTATTACCGTGGACACCGAATTTGAAATTTTTCAAAAACTAGGCTTAAATTTGAGAGCTGATCTGGGTAATATGTATTTTTGCAATCAGTGTTGACCAAGGAACCACCCTGAATTTTTTCAAATTTTTTTGAAGACTTATTTTTTGAAATTTCTGTGTCCGAAAGTTGCCCCTAGTTTGAGAACGGCCCATATTATATTACCTTTCTCGGCCGCGTATTGTAGTTTAGGCCTTTAGAAAAGTTACCTCGTTTTTTTTTTTTTTTTATGCGACAGAAATGTACTCCTCAAATTTGCAAGTACAAATGACGTTACTTTCTGAATTTCATTATGGTATTTCATTTCGTCAATGGAATATGTTGTTAAAGGTGTTGAAAAGCCTGATAGTCATTTTTTATAGAAAAATAAAGCAGTGCAATGGGTAGGAAAATTTCAAAATCAAAACTTTTGAAAAATTTAAATTGATCCGATTATATTAAACCCAAGAATTAAGGAATCCAACATTTGAACCTACCGCTATTATGCGCTATTATGATATGATTAGTTATATTTTCTAATGTTTTTCATTTTTATTTATTAAAAATAAATGAAATAAAATCTAATGGACCTCAACCAGAAGGGTCATTAGCGGCAATATGAAAGCATTTTTATGTTAGTTATTCTTCAGATTAGTTTTTTTTTTCTTTTTTTTCCCTCCACAGTTTTTACAAAGAGAAGCTTATTAGGGTGAAGTCGGGTAAGTGCGTTTCAGGGGTAAGTGCGTTTCCGTCAAATAACAAAAAACCAGATCACTCTATAGAATTAATCACAGATACATCGCTCATCTGTCTGCTACTAGCTGGAAAAAAAGTTCTGATGGATCAGATGCTTTTTTCATATTCTTAGATGTGGTTTTTTTTCGCCTAGTCATTTCAACTTGAAACCTGAGTTTGGAGGTAAGCTTTATACATTGAATTAAACCAATATAGCTATTCAATTTCTTCCGATTTTCTTGTTCTAATAGCTTGCTCATATAATTTAGTTTGTATTCATAATAAAAATTTGCTGAAATATAAAAACTACGCAAACTACGCTAATAATTCGCAAAACGCACTTCCCCCGTGCTTTTGTAGGGGCTGGGGGAAGTGCGTTTTTGCTGCATGGGGGAAGTGCGTTGGGCATCTACTGACCAGTCTTC
Organism: Adelphocoris suturalis; assembly: GCA_030762985.1. Taxonomy (NCBI): domain Eukaryota; kingdom Metazoa; phylum Arthropoda; class Insecta; order Hemiptera; family Miridae; genus Adelphocoris; species Adelphocoris suturalis. The sequence goes on from CM061042.1 coordinate 25,370,277, forward strand.
TTGTAATTTTCGAACTATTTTCTCTTATTTCAATCTTATTGGGCAATTTAAATCTCTTCTGCATGTGGTTAGTGGAAATTCATTTCAGAATGCCGCAATCACACCTTCGCAAAACTCGCAAAGCAACTGCGCACAGCAGAGAAGACCTGTTGCATGCTCTCAAAGAAATCCGGGCTGGCGTCATCACGGTCATCAAAGCAGCCAAAGCCTTAAAAAAATCCCTGTGACCACGTTAAGAGATCACCTATCGGAGAGAACAATATCTCCGATCGAGGAAACCAGGTTAGCCAATAGCTTGAATACTTTGCGAAAATAGGGATTCGGCCTCACAAGAAGCGAAGTTTTTGCAGTCGTTCAAGACTGGGTTGTTGAGAACAAAACGAAAACCAGGTTCAATGACAATTGCCCCGGCGAGGATTGGTTTCTAATGTTTAGAAAATGACAAAACCTTTCCATTAAAAAACCTGAAAATGTCGAGATGACTTGACGCAATTCCTTTCGTAATTCACGAATATTTCGACCCCCTAATCCCAATAATTCTATTGACAGAGAAAGTAGAACTCTACAAAGTTCTTTTTGCACGCCTCATTTTATAAAAGGTGTCTGAAATTACTATTAGCTCATTTCTTTCGGGGGTATTTTTGTAGTTTTCAATCATCAACCTTTGTAATCAGCCAAGAAGAAGAAATCACCAAGTCGGGTGGGCAGTGGAGCTTCCTCACATATTGTAACATGGACGTATAGATTAGTTGAAGAACTGCAGGCACGAGTCAAAATGATAAATAACTGTAGGCACGAGTCAAAATGATAAAATTAAAATAGAACTGTACTTTTCAGAGGATTGCGTAGGCATGCTAATTCACAAAATAGAGATTTAATCAATTTTGCGCATGCGCAAATTGTACGAACGGAATTCGTATCTGAAGTATATATATATGGTAATGGAATTTGGTAGGAGGTTAAGAGTAGGAGAATTAACCCGCACAAATAATCAATTATTAAATTGATTTAATATGCAGAACGTCACTACGAGGAATGAGCGAACACACCTTACAAATCCTCGAAGTCCGAACCATTTCTGACCGTAGGGTCGTTCGTCCTCGGGCAGAAAAACCCGTTTACCGCATCACTGACTGCTTCGCACTGCGGTTCCCGAGAATCCTCATTCTCCTGAACCCTGAGAATGACTTGGAACTTGGAAGGTCCATTGGCAGATCAAACCGCGAAATGCTTCTACAACGCCGGCATTGACCCGCTTGCTTGTAAAGAAAAACACTTCCTAGGATTCTGCGTTTTTTTGCTGTTGTTTATCCAAGTTCTCAGTGATTAAAGGACAACAAGACGCCATTTTTCCTGGAAGTCAAGTGGAAGATGCCCGAAGGTCTACGTTTCAACTTATTCTGTGATTATACAGAAGCATCTACAAAATACAGAAGAATCGCATCTATGCTGTAATGGATTATTCTACACCTCAGCGATTTCTTTATGCATACGGGTTATTCGTTCAGTCCTTAACAGAATCAATGTAAGAATAATTTTCATCCTTTGAACCACAATCGAATTTATTAGAATAGAATACTAAATGTCCGAAAGAGGCTACATACGAAATTACAGCTTCCTAGAGTGTTAAGTATAGAAATTACCTATTAAAATGATTTAACCACCGCTGCACAAATCAAACCGTTCTCGCAAAATTCGGATCACCTGCTATGAATCAAATCATCGAAACACCAGCACAATGAAATCATCAGAAATTAACAAGCGGTTGCAACCATGTTCACAATATCAATTATTATGAATGATCACCTGAGTGTACACAATTATTCAAATAACCATGCTCATAACTCAGCTCAGCTTGTTGGCCACGCACTTTGCAGTAATTAACATAATATGGTTGGATAAATCGAGAGCTTTCGAACGAATGGTCAACGAATTTTGTGGGATGAAGTACCATTTCCCTCGCAACGACTCGGTTGCAAGCGGAAATCAGAATATTTTCGTCACTCAGTTTTCGTGACTTTTTTTAGTTTATGTGCCACAGCAAAGACATAAAATGTCAAAAATGGACGATGTTTCGATTTTGGATTATTTCTTCAATAATGAACCTTTGCAATCGACCAAGAAAAAACACTTATTCAGGCAACCACGCTCACACCTCAGACTCAGATTGTTGGGCATGCACTGCGCAGTTGTTAACATAATACGGTTAGGTAGATCGAGAGCTTTCCAACGACTGGCGATTTTCGTAAGCTTATAAATGCCTCGGTTAGGTAGATCGAGAGCTTTCCAACGACTGGCGATTTTCGTAAGCTTATAAATGCCTAAGATAACAGATCCCCAGCAAAGACTTGGTTTTAAGCGATAGATAATCATCAGAAAATAAGAGCGGAACGCACTAAATGTCACGTTATGGTAATTTTGTCTCATTTTCGGCCGGGTTGTAATGGCAAAAACATGTTCCATGTTAAAAAATGTAACACCCTCAAAATTGGTTGGTTTACGTTTCAAGACGCTAGAATCCCTAAATCGAATTGAAAAATCCGTCCGTCCGCAATACGTCGTTTTTGGTTGTTTCACCATTCGCTCTAAGAAAATTAATAAAATATATTCTCAATAGCATGATTTTTGCTTCAGATATAAAAAAAAAACAGACAGAGAGCTGTACGGAGTAAGAAATGAAGCAAAAGAAGAAAGAGAACGGACCAAACGATACGTGGGAAGAAAAAATCAGAAAGAGAACTTATTGACGACAGTAATGATGATTTACAAGGAGATCTCTAACATAGGATTGGTGGAAGTGCAATCACAGCTATCAAAAAATGGTACGTACCACACGATCATAACACAAAATCCATAATATGAACTGTACATTTTATTTCATTTCACGACACTCAAATTTCCAAATGTGGGAAGAAAAGAATCAGAAGGAGAACTTGTGGACGACAGTAATGATGATTTACAAGGAGATCTCTAACATAGGATTGGTGGACGTGCAACCACGGCTATCAAAACACGGTACGTACCATACCCGTAATGTACGTAACCAAATAGGGACTGTACATTTTATTTCATTTCACGACTCTCAAATTCCCAAATGTGGGAAGAAAAAATTAGAAGGAGAACTTATTGACGACAGTAATGATGATTTACAACGAGATCTCTAACATAGGATTGGTGGAAGTGCAATCACAGCTATCAAAAAATGGTACGTACCACACGATCATAACACAAAATCCATAATATGAACTGTACATTTTATTTCATTTCACGACACTCAAATTTCCAAATGTGGGAAGAAAAGAATTAGAAGGAGAACTTGTGGACGACAGTAATGATGATTTACAACGAGATCTCTAACATAGGATTGGTGGAAGTGCAACCAAGGCAATCAAAACATGGTAGGTACCACCATCATCACATCAATCTAATATGGACTGTACATTTTTATTTCATTTCACGACTTCCCAATTTCCAAATGTGGGAAGATAAAATCAGAAGGAGGACTTATTGACGACAGTAATGATTTACAACGAGATCTCTAACATAGGATTGGTAGAAGTGCAACCACAGTACCGTACCGTCATGGACCACACTAAATATGGACTGTACATTTTATTTCATTTCACGACTCTCAAATTCCCAAATGTGGGAAGAAAAAAATTAGAAGGAGAACTTATTGACGACAGTAATGATGATTTACAACGAGATCTCTAACATAGATTGGTGAAGGTGCAATCACGGCTATTAAAACATGGTACGTACCATACCATCACGGACCAACCTGAAGATGGACTGTACATTTTATTTCATTTCGCGACTCTCAAATTTCCGAATTTCCCAAAATACTTTCCATTGGTAAGAACCATCAAAAATGATACACCTATTGGTCATTCAATATTAAGGTGTAAAGTTTCAGTCATGCCGCATGATCGTGAGCGATTTCGGATACATCGGATTGTATAATTTTGAATTGTTTTGATATTTGAGGTTTATGAGTGCGCTAAATTGTTAACTATTAATTTTAGGGTAAAAACTTATTCTAAACAATAATCTACGATTCAAAGGTGGATTTTCGATTTTTAGCTTTTTCGTAAGTGTTTAGCAAAATATTTATGAAATTCAAGTTCATTTTTCAGAATAATTTTGTACATAAATTTTTGAATGTTGTTTTATAGTTGATAAACTTCATTTGAGCAATATTCTGCTAAAAGGATCATGAGATGTGATAAAATGAGAGCATTCCAAAAAGGTGGCGAACGATTCCATTGGAATATATAAATCTGGAGATAAACAGAATGCAACTAATTATAGACCGATTTCTCTTGTTAGTCAAAGATAGTAGAAAAATGTTATAAAAATCAAGTACTTCTCAATTTGGAGAATAACAATCTTCTTTACAGAAAACAATTTGGTTTTAGGGCTGGCCGGAGCACGCAAGATGCTTGCTATTTGTTACCTTAATTCAAGAATTACAAATGACATTGATAGCGGAAAAAAAACCACTCGCCATTTCTATTGATTTGCCCAAAGCATTTGATACGATTTCTCACGTTGTTACTCCAGAAACTCAGCAAACTAGGTTTTGATGGTGTGGCTCTTACATGGATTGGAAATTATCCATCAGACCGTACGCAATGCGTAAAACTACTAAATGATACTAAGGGCCACTTTCACCAACAACATAAACGAGATTAAGTTAGAAAAGATTAACAAATAACGGAGATTCCAGCTAATCGTCTTTCACCAGACCACTTTACGAGTTTAAACTCCTAACGAGGTGGCTTGAGGTTAATCTCCCCAGCCCCGGCCAGTTACACTTGCCAATCTCATATTAGTGATAACAATGATATCGAGCAATATGGCCGCGCACCAACAGCTGACACCTCTACAGTTTGATTCACAGTTGAAGTTAATTGTTATTCAAGTTTGATAGAGTTTATTGTTATCAAGTTTGATGATGAATTCACGCGAGTTATCGCTCGGATTGATTTTCGATTCATCGGATGAGGACGACGTCCCGCAAAGACGCCCAAGGACGATCCGACGGCGCATTCCACATTTTGACGGGTTTGACGACGTCGAATTTCGGCGGAGATTCCGACTCTCAAAACCGACGGTTTTGAAAGTCCTCGGGCTTATAGACACTCACCTGGAGTTCCCTTTAATTATATTAAAAAGAAGTAAAAAAGAAATTACAGGTTTCACGTTTAGCTCTAATAAACACAACTAGATAAAAACAGCGTGGGTAATAGTTGGTCGTGGTTGTGATTCACTGCTTTATTGTCTTGATATGTCGGACACATGGCGGGGTTTCAAGCTGTCGTTTCAAATTGTCCAATTTTTCATTGGACAGTTTCCGGAATCTCCGTTAAGGAAACTCGATTATTCCAATCTTGGTTTAAACGAGTTTTGGGTTGGTGAAAGACGCCAAGGTTTGATCCTCGAGATTATATTAATCGAGTTTGGCCAATCTCCGCTTAGATAAGTTGTTGGTGAACGTGGCCCTAAGAGTTCATATTTGAAAACAACCAACTATGGAATCCCTCAAACAACTGTATTAGGGCTGATGTATTTTATTATTTATATGAATGAAATAGGGCTTTTAAATATTCCAGGAGAAATAGTTCTTTTTGCGGATAACTCGATTATATATTGTTCGTCTGATATATGGAGCTCCACGTTTAACTTTGCAAATCTCTGCTTACAACTAATTAACCGGTGGTTTATTAATAACAAATTAACTATAAATTTAAACAAAACCCTATGGCTACCACCATTTCATCCATCACCAATGTCCGAGCCAGCGCAGGAGACATGGAGGTTCTGATTGTGATACAACATGTTGTGCAACATGCCCAAAAATAACAAGAACTTCAGAGGTGAAATATTTGGGGGTTGTGGTTGATAGCCGGGTTAAGTGGGAGCAACAAGTTTTGTTAGTCAACACAAGATTAAGAAAATTAATTAACATCTTTGCTATATTAAATAAAATATTATCATTGCCTCTATTAAAAATATTTTACTTTGCACTTGTTCAATCAGTACAGTATTCCTGCATGGGGTGCCACGTATCCCACTAACCCTCTTGCCCATTATCATCACCCAAAAACAGCTAATAAGAATTATAAGTAAGAAGAGGTTTTTGGACCATACCGAACCCTTATTTAAACATTGGAATATTTTTAAATTTCCCTTACTCTGATGGAGCTTCATTGCATTAGACAGATCTTGAAAGAAAAAAGTTTTTCCACACCTAACCATTCAATTTACACCAGATTCCATTCTTGCAACTCTATGACTATTCCTTATTTTCGCACTACTCTTGGTTACAACTCATACCGAGCACGAGGTGTACGTGGGGGTTTAATGCTCTTCCGGAAACCCTGAGATCGGCGCTTTTAAATAAAACTGTAAAACTACTCAGAAACACAAAAAACACTTAATCATGTTACAACTGATCTGCTATACTACTGCTGTTAAACTTCATTATAATATTTTTCTATATTGGATGGGTACATGTTTTGTTTTCATTGCACTCCGATCCATTGCAGCTGGAACAATATTCTTGTATTATTTCAAAGAAGCGTGTTTCTTTTTTCCTTTTTAAAATAAGTAACCACTTATGAATATTTGTTATTTTTCTGGCTGAGGTACGACTCATCTCCCTGCCACGGGCTATGCCCACATAGGGGATAAGTTTCTCTATCTTTTTCAATAAATCTGTATTATATTTGAAGATCATTTTATTTTCAGTTTTCATGTTATTATGATAAAGAAATCAAGAATCTTAAAAAAAAAAAAAAAAAAATCCTGCTATTAGGCTCTAATCTGGCTCCACCTTGAATGTTTATGTGACACACCTTGGTAATTTTTGATGTGAGTTCAATGGATTGCTTCCAACAGAACATGATAGGTTATGTGCGAAGCACGCTTCAATAGGATTGTAATGCAATAAATCCAACAACAAATAGGTACAAAGAATCATAGTTTTGGTTAAATAAAATAGGTAAATATTAAATATAATACGGTTAAATAAAATAAATAAATACGCTTCAACATTAAACAAAGAAAACTATGACGCCTGGAATGTGCAAATAGTGGCTCCATTAACAAACAAAAAAATAAAGAAAAAAACTTGATTGTATTATGAGAATGGAAAGATTTTAAACCAAAATATGGATCTGCTGGAGGAGATCCTGCAGCCCTTGAAGCACGGGAAACTGGAGAGCCAAAGCAGACATCATTCTTGCCTATATCAACAACCCGAAATCAAACAAATAAAATACTGCTAGACGTCCGAGAAATGGTAGAGGCCAAGATAATACATGTGATATTAGAAAAAAAAAAATCAAAGAGCTAAAAGATTCAGAGCAGGCTAATTCCCCCTATTTTCCCCTGCGATCGAAGTATATCCAGGGTTGCCTCACGTAATATAAAAATGTATGTACGTACTTAAATATTCATTTTTTAGGAAAATTCGTTAAAAATGTCTACTATTTCGCAACATCAAGTTCTCCAGCCCTAAACTAGTACCAACCACGTATATTACCAACTGTTATTATTTGTGTACTATATATCTATTACTATTTTATTTTTTTATTTTTTCATGTCTACTAGATGATACAAATACATAATACATATAACTATACAAAACATAATACGATGTTTTGAATTTTTTCTATATTTGATGCAATTTTTTTTCGTTTCCAAAGAGTTAAACTAAACGTTTCGTCTTTGTATATCTGCACAAATATAAATAATGTTTGCTATTCAAATGCATGCTTAGGTACTGTGACAGAGGCCCTTATTTTCTTTTCAGGTTCAAAGGGATACTAAGGAGGAAAAAAAAACCAATCCTCAACTGAGACTTTTTTCAATAATTAAAAATTATTTGAGTAGGGAAAACCTCGAATTGAATGTAGCAATAACATTGAAAGAAGTTAGGCATGACATGCAGGTTTAAACAAACGTCATCATCAGATGCAATGAAATTAGAGTGTAATATTATGGCGCATGGACCTTCTTTCGATTTAAAAAAAAATCGTCACTGTGGTTATAAAGAAAACGCAAAACATTTATTTTACCGTTTAGGGTGGGGGTACACGGGGGCGTGGCTACGGTATTTGTTCGTGACAGAAGTGCACGTGAAGACCAAAAGACTCGTAAAATCGCAAGATTCAGGAAATGCCAGTTGTCAGATTCAGGTTTGCTCTCACTTCCCATTTTGTCTCCCCTTTTGAGCGGTTCTCCTATATTTCCCCACTTTTACCTCTTTTAAATTCTTCCCCTTTTCTTCCTCTCCTGAGGCCATTATCCCCTCAAAAGGGGAACTTCCCCGCAATGTGGAAGGCCTGATGAATAATCACTTCTAAACAATTGCTGCAACTCATCGTGGGTATGTCTGGGTAACTCGATTTTTTAGCGATTCTGAGTTATCTACTCCATTAGATTATTTAGGCCAGTAGCTTTCCAATGATGTAGCTAGGTTACGAAAATATTGATCCATAGGCCATATATTTGCAAATTCCAAAACTAGATAACTATGACAACAGCTAAATGATCAATGCTAGAAGTAGGTAACTCACATAACTATTTTTTGCATTGGATCTATCGCCATGACTAAAGTGACAAGAGTAATAACTCTTGTCAAAACAACTAGATCATCAGAGAGCAGAAGGAAGGAATTCATGTTTCTTAGCACGCTAGGTATTAAAAAAGGGGTAGTCGATATAGCTCTAGAAAAAAGATCTTCCATCAATGTGTTCTGAAGAACGAATAGGTAAGCATGTTAAAAAACATTGATCAGATAAAATTAAGAATGGTATTAAATCTCACATAGAATCCTTCCCAGTCGTGCCTTCGCATTATGCTCGTGTTCTACACACATAAACCGCGAGGAAGGAAAATTTTAATTTCAGCATCAATGAATGGAAGTGGAACGTTAAACTTAGCAAACAATATTGGGTAACTGCTAAAATTAAAGGAAAAGGTTAGTTAAAGTGAAAAGCAATCGAAACTGTGATGATAAATATGAAAAATAATTTTCATGTACCAGAGAGCTACAATTCAATTTCGGTAGCCAAAATCCAGAGAGACGCTGGTCTCACATTTCACGCCTTCAAAAAACCATTGCAACGAGACGCGCGGGGGAAAGTAACAAAGTAGATCTACGGCCCAACATTGGCCCCACCCCACTCTGCCAGCTCAAACTCAAGTTTCTTTGCATAACCTGGAAGGGACATCATGCCCCTGAGTTCCCCGATGCCAAATATGTAAGGTAGATCGATTCTACATAAGATAAAAGCGTCAAAACGCACGTTTTTGAACTTTCTTCTTATTTTTCTCATCTCGCTTTATACTTTGTGCACTCACTTCTACCATTTCATCAGCCAATTTTGATGAAATTTGAAACATAATACTACATTTGACCTGAAAGTTCCTTTTGGAACAAGGAACCTAGAAGTTCCTTTAAGGTTTCGGAGCCGATACGACCAATTGGTGGAGGGTATTAAGGGAAGGGGTTAGTATTAAATTCTCTTCCTTTCACCCACCCTAGGAAGTTAAAATTTGATAGCAAGACAAACTCAGGGGCTTTCTGATCAACTGAGCGAGCTAATTTCTCTCCTGTTAACGGAGTTGACTCTTTGGTACAATGTCATTGTGAAACGAATGAAATGCCTCTATCCTGATCAGCTGAGTGAGCTAAACCCTCTCATTTTCACCCAAGGAATGTGATATTCAGTGAATTTGATAGGGGGCCATTAAAAGATGAACAAAAATTAAGGGTTCCAACCGGATCAGCTATGTGCGCTAAATTGTAACCAACAAATCTGAGACAACGTAAGTTGAATGAATTGAATCCCATCCAGGTCAAAAATAAATGTAATGATTTTCAGACTTATTTCCTATATTTAGTGATTTTGTTGGCATTTTGTTGTGCTCAAAAAGTACTGGCCAACGAACCCATCCTGCGATTTGGAAAGCTTGCTTTTTCGGCGAAAAAAACTGTTTTTCATCTCACTTCTAAGGAGAGTTATCGTCTGGAATGACACACACATTGAGTGAATCATTATTTGAATCCCTGGATTCTGGCTCCACCTTGGAATGTTTTATGTGACACACCTTGGTAATTTTTCATGATTGTTCAATGGATTGCTTCATGCACGGGTTTTCGAACAGAAACTAATAGGTTATACGCGATGCACGCTTTCATAGGACTGTAATGCAATAAATTCAATCTCATACAAAGAATCACAATGTTGGTTTAAAAAAAATTGATTCAACATTAAACAGAGAAAACTCACCTGGAAGGTGCAAAAAGTGGCTCTTTAAAAAAAAAAAAAAACAAAAAAAAAACGATTGAATATGTGAATATAACGATTTTAAACCGAATGATGGATCTGCTGGAGGAGATATAATTTATAGGGCATTTTCCTAGAACATATACCCAACACAACCTACCGAGTTTGAACGGAATCGGACCAACAGATGATGAGAAATCGACGTTATGAGAAATACACGTAAACTGCATTCGCAAAGACTACTGTTGATTCAGCGGCATTGAAATACGGTGACGGTCTAGGAACTAACCCGCACAATCCCTGAAAGTTTCATAGGAATCGGAGTAAAACTTGCTAATGTTTTGAGCGTGACAAGGATTTACCATAGATAGGCAGACAGGCAGACGACGATATACACGGAACCAAAATTGATCAGCACGTTCTGAAACGCAAAAAGCAAGTGAAAATTTTGATTTTGGAGGAAAATTTTCTTTTCGACTTCAATCACGAACACGAAGCTTTCGGTAGTGAGGAAGCGAAAAAAGTCTGTATAAGTGTAAATCAGCAATTTACAAATTCTTAGATTAGGGTCATGATCACTCAAGTCAGTGGTCAAAATCACATCAGCCACATTTCTTATTGGTTTCCGAAATATCTCCATGCTTCCATTGCCGTAACAATAAAAAAACATCTCTCTCTAGGAGTTCACTCCGATGTGTTAAATTCATAATATCCCATGGTTACATCGCTGAAAACAAAAAATACTCTCCTGAAAAGTTGATGAATCTGAACTGATGTGGTTTTTCGTGGAAGCCAGTGTATAATTATAATTACCAGGAAGTTCAATAAAGCAATTTCAGCAATGAAGTTCCAACTTTTCCTAATCAATTTACTAACCAACCAACCGCCCCCTCAACGTAACAAATTTTATATACCTACCTCAGTACGTTAACTATTCCCGACCAACATTCTGCAGTTAATAAGGAGTTTTGAATATCAACTTTTATCGTTGATTTTTTCCTTATTCGTATCTATACGAATAAAAACAGCTCGGCTCAACCCTCCAAAATCGTTTTGGTATCGCTGAATTTATAATTGAAAGTTCTTCTACGCATGAACCTCCTCATCCACATTTGACGTGAAAAGTTCGATTTGTCTGTGTCAGGTTTTTCCTAATTATGGAGTTGTATACCCCCACCCGGGCAACGTCGTTAGGGAAAGCCGAGTTCTCAATGAATGAGCAAGTCTAGAGGATTGTAATATACTTGACGACCTATTCTGCTACCTATAAAATATAAATACAGAATTTCATAACAATCAGTCGAGCCGTTTCGGAGGAGTTTGATCACTATCCGAGACGCATGAGACATGAGATATAATTTATAGGACATTTTCGTTGAACATATACCCAACACAACCTACCGAGTTTGAACGGAATTGGACCAACAGATGATGAGAAATCGACGTTATGAGAGATACACGTAAACCGAATTTGCAAAGGCTACTGCTGATTCAGCGGCATTGAAATACGGTGACGGTCTAGGAAACTAACCCGCACAATCTCTGAAAATTTTGTAAGAATCGGAGTAAAACTTGCTAATGTTTTGAGCGTATCAAGGTTTTTCAGGGCTCGGGGCTAGTGCATTTTTCGTCAAGAGGCAAGTGCGTACTGGCTTTTTTCTTCAGTTCTGCCTCTGAGTTGGCTCAGCATTTCTCTCAGACGTTTTCAAAATTCATTTTTTGTAGACATAAAATTTAAATAATCTACCTACTCAATATAAATTTAGATATTTATTATCTAGATTGATCCAAGCATTCATCAATAAGTATCTTGTAGATTTAACATTTAAATTCATTTTTTCACTTCTTTTCTGCATGCATTCTAATTGAATGTTGCATGACGATAATGCATTAATATAAATCACGCCATTGATTCAAAATGATACTCAACATATCAAGCTCTCATTCAAGTCCACGAACTAGCATCACCTAACCTCCCAGTTTATAGAGCTTTATATGAATCGCTGGACACATTCATCGACTCCCTGAGAAACGAAAGAGCCAACATCGAGCGAAGTTATATTATATGTAAATTGTGACCGTGCAAGGGAAAAAGGGAGTTAACTTGCCAGATATCAAATCCGAGTTTATATTTTCTTAATTTTTCTCTCCATATTATGCTGAACAAGATCTTTTTTTTTTTTTCTATAAAAGTTTGAAAAACTCGGACCCTAAAATCGCATTTTTCAGCAGGTTTCAGCAGATTTTCAACAGACTTGCAAAACTGCAGTCTTTGGCGATTATGTATACAATAAAAAATGTAGGAAATTCAAGTTTTGATGATTGCTAGGAAAAGCGATAGTTTTGATGATTGCTAGGAAAAGGGATAGTTTTGGGATCCAAAAAAATATTATAAAAAAGTAATTTTATGACCCAATTTTCATTTTTTCGTTCTCCTGAGAACAAAGCCTTGGCAAGTTAAAGTTAAGCTCCCTTTTCCCTTGCACGATCACATATTCTGGTCGTTCCTATACCCGATTGTTTCTATTATTGTCATTAAAATATGCAATTAATAATCCACGTTGCAAAAGGTAAGACACACGTCAGAAAAAAGACATGAACGTACTTACTTACCCCAGTGTTAAAACGCACTGGCCCCGCCTAGCGGAAATAGCGTTTTTCTAAGTAGGTAAATGTGTTTTTAGGTAAATTCTAATTGCTTCTGAATCATTAATAGTTAGCGGATCCTCAAGAAAAAATTACTTTAGAAAAAAAATCGATGAAGGCACTGCCAAACTCAATCAATGTGGCACTATGGTGTTTTGGGTACGCACTCGTCCCACTTCACCCTAGAATGTATAGAGGTTTTTTAGTATCTTTCAATATTTATATGGTTTTCAGGGTTGCTACGTGGACTTATGGCTTCATATCGCCACTAAACTTAGCACGCGGAGAGTGATGATAAATTATTTATGAAAGAGACTATCATCATGCAAGGGGTCAGGTCAGATGCTCGTTAAGGGTCGAAATACTCGGTAATGGCAATGGAAGAATTGCCATTTATCCTTGAGCAACCTTCCACTGCAAACAAAAGAATCGTTCAGTCTCTGGTCTTCATTTTTTGTCGTTAGCAAATAATGTGAGGCGTAGAAGATCTCTCCTTAACGACCGGACTTGAGTAGTCATCTCCGTAAACGTGCCACGATTAATTTTGCTGATTGAATTAACAATCATTTTGAAGGATGCGGGATAAAAAAAAATCGTTGAATTTGTATCAAAAACTACTGAGGTTTCATAGCAAATCTCCTCCCGTCCCAAAAAGGATGAAATTATTTGGAGGTCATTATAAAATACTTTTCCAAACATGAGGGATTTTGTATAATTTTTATCGATTATTTACTGTGGATTCCATCAACCAACCAATCAATCAATTTTTATAGCAATTCCAATAAAACCCGAAGGACAATTGGACGGCCTTATGCAAATAAGGGGTAACCGACAATTTTTCCGAAATTGAGTTATTGATATCGTTGGATTAGTCTCTTCAATCTCGACCAAGTTATTCGACTTTTGACGCCATCTATTGTAGGGTGGAGCTAATGAGCCAAAAAAAAACCCAAAAGGAAGGACTGAATTTAGAATTCAGGGTGTATGGGACAGTAATTCTGCAAAAAAGGTGTATGTGACCCGAATCTGTCCAAGCTTCAATCTAAGATAAGCAAATGGGGGGGGGGGGGGGGGGGGGGGAGGTAAAAACACAATTTCACACGTCACCAAAATTTCAATTTTGATCTCCAACATTGTGGCCTCAAGGCAAGCCCCATTTCTATTAAAAAACTGGATAATATCAAAAGCATGCTGCACCTCATCCCGAAAAATTCCCTGCCGTTCTTCTATAACCTAATCGCAAAAGATACAGATGAAGATAACATAGAAGGTTTCGACGGGGAGTTGGACGTTGTATAGGAAGATGATCAATAATATTATGTTCTGCTCTTCTTTTTCTTTTTTTTTTAATTTAAAACAAAAATTGAAAAATCCAAAATCTTTTCTTGAGTATCTTATCTTATTTTGAAAACGTGTTTTGCGATAAAATTAATGGTTAACAATTTCTTTGCACTTTTCATTTATATTGCACATTGTACATTTCGTTGCTAGGCAGTCTCCTGTAAGTTTTATTGTTCCCGAATCAGTACTTAACTCAGGGCATGCGCAAACGTAAATTTAATCAACCATCATTTTTCCACGCCCCGGTTCTCCGATCCCGGTCAAATTCAAAGGATAGGTGGGAGAGATTGATTTTAGCATTCCCTTAAAATTTCAGCATAATACTATCAATAGTAGGTACTGTGAATGCACCAGTGTGTATTCATTTTAACGGCCTAATTTCAATAGTTTTCATCCGATTTGATGAAATTTTCGGGGAATGTGCGGGTTAGGCTGTAAGTTGCCCCCCCCCCCCCCCCCCCCCCCAATTATTTCATAATTTTCAAATCGATACTTTATCTATCTACGCATGCGCGAACGCAAATTACTTCAAACATAATTTTTTTCACGCGCTAGTCGTTCAATCTCGCCCAACTTTCGTACATAGTTGGGGAACGATGGTTTAATTATTCCATTTCAATTTAAACATGATTACATCATTAGTAGCTCCTGCGCATTGCCGAAAGTGTAATCCTAGGAACAAGATTGACTTCTTGTTTTCTTCTGATTATGATGACGTTTTCTGAAAATGTGCAGGTTAGGTGATAGGTTGTCCCCTACCAATCTCATTTTTCTCAAATCATTACTCCATTCTGCGCATACGCAAACGTAAATTACTCAAGCATGATTTTCCCTTATCCAAAATGACCGATATCGACGTTTTACTTTCAACTTCATTTTGATTGACTAGATTCCACTATGGAGTTTTAGACACATTAATTATTTTCAATGGTTTATAAAGTTACGTTATTTTCATTTGGTAGGTACCTACTTAATTAATATCGTTATACTGAGATCAGGTGGACTAGTAAAATTTAGATGTTTTAATCAATCGCACTAATTTTCTTTCTGCAGGTGTCTATATCTAATTAGGCATATTAATGTTAACCTACGGCTCTGCAATTCGATATGGCCCTCCTTTGCAATATCAAGAATCTAATATCAGCGGACACTGATAAACTGTGGGGCTTCTAAGCCTAATTTATTTCCTAATCGACTTATGATGATGAATCCTGACAGGTAACTCTTTTTTTGGAGATCTGGAATTCGATTACAAGGTATAAAGGCACTTATATCAGCATCCGAACTTCTAAGGCTAATTTATATTTCCTAGTTGACTCAAGGTGCTATTATTTAGATGGATCTCCATTGGGATACCTCGGAAACAATGTTGAGGTACGGAGGCGCACTGATCAGCTGAGGGGCCTCTGAACCTTCATTATTTTCTCACCTATTGACCTGTTTTCATTTAACATTTACCTACTGTGAATTGCAGGGTCCTAGGACCGTAAAGGTATTAAACCGTCTGGGAGGCACGATGCCCCATGTTCTGATCTTGTAATATACCTAAATCGACCAACGGGGAATAATAATTACAGACCAATGATCTGCGTAGAAGCACTATCCAACATAGAAACAATAAACCATTATGTAATGATTTATAGCTTTTAAATCGGTTAACGAAATCCACGTATTTTGTCAAATAAATCACACATTTAGAGAGGGGAGGGGGATTAAATTTATTTTTTTTTTATTTTTTATTTTTTGGTAGATTACAAGGATGTAGGTATTAAGTACACTAAATTGATCTGGAAGTTTTGGCGAGTCGTTCTAAATTACGAGCAAAAAATTTGCAAACATGTGGAATTTGCCTGCTTCAGTACTTTCGGAGCAATGGAACCCCATACCAGCAAGGCGATCAGACTAGCCCTATTTTTAAGAGCATTAACTTATGCAGTAAAACAAGCCGAACGTCTCTATCGTCAGCGGTTAGGTTCTTGCGAAACATGATAGGGTTATTATAGGGTTATAATCTAGGTAACGTGACTGTAGTTGAAGATATAGGCTAACTTGAACATATTGGAAAAATGCAAGTACTCGTATTATACCCGAAGCTGTCCCAATGGTATGATTAGTTCAACCTTAGACTATCTGATCCTACGTTACGTTCAATATAACCAATTATAATATCTATCAACTTGAATTTGATTTGTAAATATTGTTTACCTTCGACACTGACTTTTTTTCTTGTTGCGGCGTTTGCTACTCTTTTTTGACCGTCTTTTTCCCTTTTTACTGCATGATCTTTTACTTCTCTTAGTTTTCCTTCTGCTTTTTCTACGGCTGCTTTTGTTTGTTTTACTTTTCGTCCCTCTTTTTTTATTCACGCACTTTTGGAGTGGGTCATATTCGTTTTTGTTGCCACTTCCGATACATCCGCAAAATCCGTACACCTTGTTTGACAATGTGTTGTCGTGCTTGTCCACTTCGTCGAGGATTTTCCGAGTCTTCCTATAAATAATGGTGTATATAAGAATTTCTTACTGAACATATTGATACAAAACAGGAGTATGTATACTCCTGTACGTGTGTGTGTGGGGTATAGGCTGCATCACTGGAACTTCACCCTAGTATGTTTTAATTTGGCAGGGGGGTTCTCCTAGGCAAGATACTAATTGTTTTTTGTTTTCTTATTTCTCCTTCAGTTGAAAACGTTAAAATAAAAATCATACAAAAATAAATGAATAAATACAGAAAAAAATTTAAAAAGGTAATCCAGACCATAACTCTCTTTAGGATTGAGATGACAATTCAAATCATGCGCGAATAAAAACCATTAAAATAGAAAGGGAGTTTGTTATATAGCACTTTTTGAGCACATTAAACTGGTAAAATTTCAAAAATCAGCTATAAAAATCAATGAAAATGGCAAAAACCAGTTAAAAGTCGTTAATTTATATTTTAATTCAACTTGAGCTTAGGCTTTCCACTTTTAATTTAAGCATGTCCAAAGTGTACAGAACAATAGTAATACTCTTTGAAACTGTTGTAAAGCCTCGAAACGTTTTGCATGGCATCAGCTCAAAAAACACGAAAAATGGCAAAAACAGCTAAAATTATTACATTTATATTTTTCGGTAGAACTCATACTCATAGCAAGTATATGAACTGTGAATGATTACTTCAAAAAATTTATGTCAAAATTAAAGTGGGAAAATGTAATTGAATTTCATTTAGATTAGATGAAAGTCGATAAAAACAGTAAAAAACTGTAAAAATCCAAAAATATATTCGAAACCTTGAATATTATAGAAAAAATTCATTTGCCATAAAATGTTGAATAAAAAATATTTCTTCGGACTCGAATCACCCAAATTTCAATACTATTGAACAATGATATTGAACATAAATGTAATGTGGAAAATCACGAAAATTGGCTCATACAATCATGCTGCATGACTGGGTCTCTATGGTTTTCCTTTTAGAGTTTTACATAATGTCCAGTTTGAAAACTTTGAAACAGCACAATCACCTTATTTTTTCAAGTTTTCCGACGTTTAAGGTTCGAAATCGACCCACAATTTTTCTACAACTATTCTGTGGGGGAAAAATTCTTAAGTAGGTCTCGAATAGCTTTAAATAACAAAATTTGTTTAAAACGTGTTTTTGAAAGTTTTTAAAATGGAAAACCCGTTATCGAGGAATTTGAGGTAGAGCAAGGTATACTCGTTTACAAGGTAGGTATACTCGTTTACAGATTTGAATTTTCTATAAGATAGGCTCATTAAATAATTTAGAACATCGAGATCGGCCATTTTGCCCACTGTGCACCGTAGTCACCTCATAGATGTATTACGTTCACACCGGTTATTATTGACACTCATGTCCTGTCGGAGAGACTAATGACTAGACATTAATTCCTTATAATCCTTATGAAATGTTTGCAGTGGTTGAACAGCTGGAGCTATTGTGGGTTGGCCACCATTACTCTAAATTTGAACTATCGTTGCAAGTACTAGGTAATCTAAATTATTCAAGTCCAAATACATATCAAAAATTGTGGCACAATGACTGCAACTCCATCTGTAGTTCGGTTATTTTGTTCATAGTTCTATGTTTATAAATAAGGTGCCTATATTTCTAGGGCATTATTTCGATTTTGATTCTCAACTCCCAATCGTTGAACTATACTGATCTCAAAAAAATAAATGGAGTTTTTAAGCCAACAGCTCATTGATATCGATTATACATTTATCTGCTCTTTACCCTCTCTTTAACGAAGTCAAAACAGATCTGGATATAGTTTTCACGTCAACATTGTACACGAAGCGCATCAATTTGTCCAATTTCCGCTTTGTTATACCTGCCAAAGGCTGAAGTTCTTGAATAGTTTTCTTGACGCTATTTGGAAACAAGCTTCTCAAGTTTCTTCGGTCAATGTAATCCATTGCGATGAATTTGATCAAGCAGTTTGTCTTAATTTCAGCTTAGTTCAGACTAATATGCCTAGCGTTTTCTAAAGATTGCGCGCAACAAAAATAAAACTGGAATTTTGATATTCTCAAGATTTTTGTTGTTGAGTACACGTGAATGTGAAAATATGATAACGGTTTTGTTTTGAATTTCCGAACAATTAAATTTTGGATGCTTCCTAATACTTGTTGTAAGTACATGTTGTTAGGTAAATTATAGTAAAATGGATACGATGATTCATTTCTGACCCGTAAGTATTTAATTACTTTGGTGATTTTTGAAGTTAAGTAGGTAACTGCCTTATTCAAGATTATGAGACTAATTTGAATTGTCTGAATCCTTCACACATCGACCTTAGCCCACCAAAAAATAATGTGATTGCATCGTCTCACTACACTCAAATGGGGTATTTATATGGTTAATTTTAATTTGCTCAATAGAAAGGTCTGAGCGAAAGCTTTCCAAGAAGATGCTATATGATGGGTACCACGGTGCTTGAAATTAATTTGCACGATGACATCACAGCCCTGATGACGTCCTAACCCCTTTCCTTTCCCTGAACCGATAGGACTACATATCCCTTCACCTGTGATTACATAAGCTGTATCCTTTTTAATGTTAGTTAGTGATGATGTCCTAACCGATGAAATCGATTTAACATTGTAACTCTTTATTTTTCGTAGAAATGCGCAACTTGTTTTCCACTAACTTCCGTTTTGAAATGGGTTTCCACACACCGTCGCGAGTGATTCAGTTCGTATCATGGCAGATGAGTTAGGGCTGGTTTATAATAATTTTGGTGAGAATAGAGAATAGACTGTGATTTTAACGCATGTTCCCCCTCCTTCCATTTCAACTCAAAATGCATTTACTGCGAGCATCACCCCCCTCCACTCCATCACAACCATCGTGAAGTTATAATGGTTTTTCATTGCAAGATCAAACTACATAGGAAAAATTCTTATAAATAAGTTGGAAATACAAGAAAACCATAGATGTAGGGACGTCCCCATCATGTATGCACTTCTTACCAATAGGTTTTGGTTTCCACGTGAAATTGACGAATGGGTGGTTATAACCAATGGAATTTCATGCGTGGTACTTTGGAGTTAAGGCTACACCACAACATACCTACTACAGAAAGTATTCAGACATTTCCTGTAAAGGCTCAAAGTCGAGTAACCAGAGATCAAGGCTTCAATTCTTTTAACATCTTAATTTTAGTTGGCACTGATTAGTAATTGGTGTCACATATTATTCAAACAATATAATTGATTTTATTGTTTGGAATGCGGCTGATCAGGATATGTACAGCTGTGCTCGTGCTGGACTCGAGTTCTTGCGGAGGGGGGCTTCATTTTACTGAGGTCTAATTAGAAATTACATGGAACAATACATATGAACGAACGGGAGTTACAAAGTAGATTTTAAAGGGTTTTAGTTCAAACAACTACTTAATTGACAAAGAAAACGATGCTTTAGATTACGTTGGACATACTATCTGGAGGTGTTGGCGGTCGGATAACAGGGAACTCGTCAGGGCAAGGGAAACCTAACAACATGGCCGTACCGCTTCACAGTCTTTCTAGAAGATTGAGACGCACTAACCACATTTAAGCTTGCCTTATGGAATGTGAAGACTATAATTCACTTACTTGTCGCCGGAGGAAGGAACAGGTTCGCTGAAGACCTTAAATCCGGTAGAAACTTGTCGAAGAGAATACCAAATATTGGGCGTGTAGAGCTCTGGCTGAGACGACGCTGTTGACGAGACGAAGGCCGCTAAAGAAAAGGAGGTGGTGTAGATCGAAATCGAACGTGAGAGATGGAGGGTAGCTGCGCAGAAGCCAATGCGCGATTACGGACTGCAGTGCTGCCAACTATTTAACAACAAATTTTTCAGCTCGCGGACGCGCTCCTAAAATGTGGATGGTTTATTTGGGAGTTCCCCTTCAAAATGTCTCGCTGAATATGGAGAGGGGATGTCAATTGATGAATGGGCCCGTAAAAAGTCTACCATGCTCACGGGTATAAGTGGATATTTAGACCGAGAGGTCGTTGATGAAGTAGTAAATTTTCAACTATGTTGGCAACACAGTTTCTCGTCGCCTCGAGATGGGGGAAGCGGCGCAAAAGCCAATGCGCAATTACGGACTGCAGTACAGCCAACCACTTAACAATAAATTTTTCAGCTCGTGGACGCGCTCCTAAAATGTGGATGGTTTATTTAGGAAAATGTTCCCCTTCAAAATGTCTCTTTAAATATGGATGAAATTTCAATTGATGAATGGGACGTTGAAGCCGTAAGAAGTCTGCCATACACGCGGGTATAAGTGGATATTTAGCCCGAGAGGTCGTTGATGAAATAGTACATTTTCAACAATGTTGGCAACACGGGTTCTCGTCGCCTCGCCTAGCCGAAATTACCCACCCACCCGCCTCCCACTACGCTGTCATTTCCCCTCCGTTCAAGATGTCTACCAACTGCGCAGTTCGGCTGTGGGGATTTCTCTAAAGCTGAAAGCTTCCCCCCCCCCCCCGCCCCTTCCGACCCATCACTTGAAGGGTAAATAAAATTATGCTCAAAGAAGCAACCTCCCCCGCTCCATCGTCGCAAAATGGGGCGGAAACCGATTCTAGGTGGACAAAATTACGTTTTTAGCTATTCTTATAGGACATTTTGAGCTGGTTCCGAATAAATTCTTGGGACCGTTATTTTCAGCATTCATTAATGACTAGAGTTGCCAGATCTACTTTAATTTAAAGTATCCTACTTTATTGTTGTTCAAAATACTGTATGCTTTATAACAAATTTAAAGTAGACCAAAATACTTTATATTTGAAAGGAAGAAGAAAAGTTCAGCCCCTGCACCTACTTACTAGTCAAGTACAAAGTTCCCATGCCTACCTAAACCAGAACTACCTACCTACCTGCATGGACGAGAATTGGTAAAATTTCGGAGAAAGAAACAGGGACTAAATGAATGTAACTTTTCGAGTTCCTAACGTCCTTACGTGCCCAATAGATGCACGATAAATTTTTTTAGTGAGAACGAGATTGAAAATGATGTTCCTAATTACATTATGTATGTAATACAACCTTGCTGAAATATGGACTTGTTAAGATTGAAATGTCTAGTAATGTTTTCTTCGGAATAAAAGTGTTGTGACCTACGTACAGCAAAAATATTACTATCCTAATATATCCTAATTAATCCCTCAAACCGAAATTTCTTATTTTCAGTAATCTGACACAGTCAAGCCCTTGTGTGCTAATGCTTAATGAAAAATACCTAAGTGTGTAAGTCGAGAACGTTTGGTAACTTCAATGTATAGGTACTTTAACTTTCATTGAAATACTTTACTTTTCCTTGGTTACAGCCAGAATATACTTTATATGATCCGAAAAAATCTGGCAACGCTAAAATGGGAGTCCATTTCACCTCTCGTTTGACCTGGAACGTCCATGTGAACCATATTTGCAGACGAGTGCACGGGGCTTTACACTCACTTAAACACTTAAAAAATGTCATCCCTCCCGAACTTCAGAGAAAACTAGTGGTTTCCCTCGTTATTCCATTATTAGCGAATTTTCTTAGAAAATAAAGATATTACAATGGCTCCAAAAATTTTAAAATAACAATTTTCAAAAATTTTCTTCATCGAAATCTGTTTTGTGGTGGCATTCTGAAATGATTCCTGGATTTTAACGCTTTTTTATATGTATACTAGCCGCTCCGGCTCGCTCTGCTCGCCTCCACGTCCAGCCGGGGGGCAAGCCCCCCGGACCCCCCATTAAATTGCTCGCTTCGCTCGCAAAGTGTGGCATATGCGGAATGCTGCTCGCTTCGCTCGCAAAGTGTGGTATGTAGGGAATGTTGCTCGCTTCGCTCGCAAAGTGTGGTATGTAGGAAATGTTGCTCGCTTCGCTCGCAAAGTGTGGCTGTATACATGGAATTTATTACAATTGAAACATGTAGGGGATGTTGCTCGCTTCGCTCGCAAACGGTAGATCTCTAAAGGTAGGTTTAACTTTTGTGGGGGATGCTGCTTTCTTCGCTCGCTTGAGGAGGTTATACTGCCCACCCAACTTGGCAGACGTTAATTAAAATAGAAATTAAAAATTTTGTCCAAAAAATAAATAAAAATTTAGGGGTGGACTACCCCTAACATTTAGGGGGATGAAAAATAGATGTTGGCCGATTCTCATAGATACCGGATAAGCACAAAACATTTCAACAAAATCGGTCAAGCCGTTTCGGAGGAGTATGGCAACGAAAACTGTGACACGAGAATTTTATATATTAGATATATATGTAATTCCAGACGATAACTCTCGATAGAATTGAGATAAAAACTTCGTTCTTTCGCCAAAAATCAAGCATTTCAAAAGAAAGGATAAGTTCGTTGGACAGCACTTTTTGAGCACATTAAATTGGTCAAATTTCAAAAAATGTTCTAAAAAAATCACAAAAAATGACAAAAAAAGGCCAAACATCGGTGTTTTTATTTTTTTAGCAGAATATTACTCAAATAAAGTTTATCAACTATGAAGTTGGTAATTTAAAAATTAAAGCGCAAACCTATGCTCAAAATCGTAATTAAATTTCATTAAAATCGATAAAAATGTTAAAAATTCTAGAAATCCACTATCTTTGTTTAAATAATAGAATGTTATTTTGATTATAGATTTTTGTAAAATTAGCAATTTGTTAAGGTTAGAAGGGTAGGTTCCTCCCCTGGCGATAATCCCATATTGGAGGACAGACTGGACATGGCCATAGTATATGAGTCGAAGTAAGGGAAGTCCCAAAACAGAACGGACGTTATAAAAAAGAGCTGGAAATTTTTCTAGCCCGTCATACAGAAAATTAATGTGATCTTTCCAAGACAAGTTGGAATCGATCTGAATACTTTGATTAGGGTTTTACGTAGGTACCTACTT
This sequence comes from Adelphocoris suturalis, assembly GCA_030762985.1. NCBI lineage: Eukaryota > Metazoa > Arthropoda > Insecta > Hemiptera > Miridae > Adelphocoris > Adelphocoris suturalis. The sequence continues at coordinate 25,393,962 of CM061042.1, forward strand.
AATTGTGCAATTAAGGGTTCAGTCCTATAAAGAATTAATTTTTGCTTCAAAACTAACCAACACCTGGGCGGGAAGCAATTGAGTAACGGGAAGGAATCGCCGATTGCACGGCGAAAGAAATTGAGTAACCTGAAGGATTGAATTGAATTGAATCCTTTGTATCTTAAATAGTTTGTATCTTTATTGTACATAGGACAATCAGTCCCTCATTGCGAACAGAGAACGACATGGGTCATAAACATAAAGAATTCATATTCATCACATAAAAAACATATTGTCATAATTATGACAACAGTAAAACAAAGTATTTAACCCTGGAATGTCCCGGCTAAATTTCCAACACAACTCCCCGGTGGGTTGTGTCAAACGCCAACTTTGAAAAATGTTAGAAAATTCAAAAATAACTTACACTTGAATCAAATTTTATTTTTATTCTGTTATCATGGGTGTAAAGAAACAAGAAGTAGGTAGGTACCTAAACTCACGAAGAAAAAAGTAATAGTAAGAAAAACCTCACGCTCTGAAGAAAAAAATACTCGTAATATCAGAAAGGTATCTCATTGTAACAAAATTTCAATTTAAAATTAGCACATTTTCATTTAAAAACAAAAATAAATAAATAAATAAAATCTACAAAACGATTTTCTGAGATTAGTTTGATACTACTTACAAAACCCAAGAACTAGAATGAAAAGGTAACATAAAATTGGCACCAAGCAATAGGATCAACACTTTGAAGATCTATGATGTTCACAGAAGGAACTTCGAACTAGTTTCTCCAAAACTGTCACTTTTGACGCTTCTTCATCGGAGGCAACTTCTTATAACTTGAAATTATCTTCCGTGTTTGAATTTTCTCCGCCAAAATATACATCTTCTTCCTCCAACTGTTCCAACATGGATCTAATGTCTTCAGGATCCGAAAACTTGCGTTTTCAGCCATTTCTAACGATGAGCCAATAACAAAACTGTGGGAACGCCCACAAAAATAACACTTGCTATAGAGAAAATCACTACCGGTTAACTCCCCGGTGGGGTTTGTCAAACCCCAGGCACAATGAAAAATAAAGAGGGGTAAAAAAAAAAAAAAAAAAAAAAAAAAAAAAAAAAAAAAACAAAAAAAGGAGATCTGGTTTGACAAGGAATCGCCAACACTTTCAGGGGAAGGAATCGCCATGCTCTTTGGAGGTCGGGAAGGAATCGCCGGTCCCTGGGCTCCGTCACAGGCCCTTCGCCCGCCGCTTGTTGCGACGTTGCCATTTCGAACACAGCGGCGCCGGCGTGCTGCGACGTTGCCATGTCGAAAACCGCTGCCCTGAAGTCGGTGAGAAAGGGATTTCGTCGGAGCCTCATCATGTACGAATTCTCCCCTCGGTGCCCACTGGCAGATTTGACTGGCAGATTATTATTTACAATAAGTTTCTTTGCCATAAAATTAATAGTTGAAGATTTCTTTGCACTCATAAAGCTCAAATTAACTGATAATTCAACATTATGCAATACGATAATATACGAAAATTCGCTCATACGATCATGCTGCATGACTGGAACTTTTTCCTCAACTGTGATACATACCCTATTTAGCCCTTCCCTCGACTCTAAATCGAAACGTCGACTTGATGTTGCATTTAATTGTGTCGTTAGATTTGTCTATGACAGCCATACTCAACCTGCGGCCCGCGGGCCGCAAGCTGCCCACCAAGCTTTTCTGTGTGGCCCTCATAAGCTAGGGTCACTTTTTGTCCGATAGAATGAAATTTACCTATCTATCCCGTTTCCTCCTCTATTTAGTCATTTTATAATTCTTCTGGTTTCGGATCTGTTTCACTCCTATTTTAACTTACCGAACTGACTCAATTCATTTTTGACGAAATAAATACCAAAGATAACTCACGTTAAAAGCGGAGACACTGATCTGTCTCACATAGTTAAAAGCCTGTCACAATATCAAAAATCACATTAATTTTGTATTACTATGATTTTTGTAATATTGATTTTGTAAATATACCTACTTCTTTTTTTAAATGTATTTTACAGTTCTATTGTACCTTGACTAAGGTATTCGTATTACAATTGTAATACCTGCTTTGTGAACTGTGGCCTGCTTCAACTACGGAACACACAGATGTGGCCCGTGAGACAAAAAGGTTGAGTAAGGCTGGTCTATGACATCAAGCTCCGCGACCATATTTCCCAACGCAGAAGTAGCATATTAGGATTGGGAATATTCGCTTACTACCAGCTCAGGCACTTGCTTTTCATTTTCAAGATCATCGAAGGCTTTGTGCCAGCCTATCTATCATGTCTCATCTCTCGTGCCATTTCATCGAGGTCAAGCGCACTCAGGATTGTGCAGCATAGGTCGAGAGCCATAAGCCAGTCATTTGGTTTGGTGGGTGCGAGATTATGGAACTCCTTACCCCTCCGAGTTCGTTCCCTTCCCTCCATAACCCGGTTTAGAAACGCTGATAAGAATTACATCGCCCAAAACAGCTAGCTGGCTTCTTCTTTTAGCGAATTTTTGAAGAAAATTAAGCTATTGCTCTCGCCTCAAAATTTGTAGAATGTGAATTTTTGAAAGAAAATTATGCAGAAATCCGTTTCAGGCTATTCTGAATCATATTCTGAAGTTTAACGCATTTTTTTATGTATGTATGTATGTATGTATATATGTATGTATATATGTATGTATGTATATATGTATGTATGTATGTATGTGTCATTCCAGACGATAACTGTCCGTAGAATTGTGCTAGAAACTTCAAACAAATTTTAGATTGTTAAGGGCACAAAAAGAAAGTTCAAGTTCGTTGGCCAGCTTGATCGGATTACATCTTCGGGTTGAAATTTTCAAAAATGTAGTCAAAAATTTCAAAATAGCCTGTTTTTTGCGATTTGTCGTGCGAAATAATTTTTTCAGCATACTAACATGTGGTATATTCGGAATCAGCGTAAAATTTCCTATAAGAATATGTATCAAGTTTTCAAAAATTTCAAAGTTGAAAAATCAGTCAAAAATCGAAATAATGCCGTTCGCTGGTTGTAAAAATCGGTAATATTCTTCAAAAATTCGCTCATGGGGTCATGCTGCATGACTGGACTTTTTCTCTACACCTATTCTTCTCATCTTCATCCCCCCTGTTCTATCTCTCTCTGCCCTTTAGTATCTGCTTCGCACTACCTGGTACCTAGGTGTATGTTTTTATTTATTTTTTTAAATTATTATTATTATTTTTTTTATTTATTTATTTATTCATTTATTTTTTTTTTTGTTCTTTTTGCTCTCGGTATATATGCATATACTTTTTGTTCTATATCTGTTTTTTAATTATTTTTCGTGCTTTTACACAACTTTTACTTTTATTTTTGTGCACAACTGTGTTACGAACAACCTTGCTTTTTTTGTAAATAATGTACACTATGAGGAACGAAAGCCCTATGTACAATAAATTATTTTACCTACTTTACTTTACTTTAAATAAACCCCATGTCCCTATACCTAAAATAGCTTCTTCGATCCAAGGAATAGATTTTTAACAAAATTTTTCTCACTTTTTGGCCTTTGGGACTGACCTAAATTTTTTTGTACTGAAAATAAAGTTGTAGTGGAAGAAATTTTGCATCGAATGAGGCCAATGCCAGCTTTCAAAACTCGTTTCTTCGATTTTTTGACGATTCGGAAGTTCTCGTGATCTACCGCTCACTTGTTGAGGATTTCATAGAAATGGGTAGTGATTGTTAGGTCACGAGAACTTTGAAAAATCGAGGAAAAGAGTTAAAGAACTGGCGATGGTCTCATTCGATGCAAAATATCTTCCTCTTCAACTTTTCTTTCATTAAAAAACACATTTAGGTCAGTAGCAGATAGGGTTGCCAGATCTACTTTAATTTAAAGTATCCCACTTTATTTTTGTTCAAAATACTGTATACTTTACAACAAATTTAAAGTAGACCAAAATACTTTATATTTGAAACGAACAAGAAAAGTTCAGTCCTCGCACCTTCTTACTAGTCAAGGACAAGGTCCAATTTACTTTGTTGTCAAGTATAAAGATTTCTTTCAAATTGTCATTTTTCAAAGTTTTCCTGAATTTTCAATTTCTACAGCTCTTTTCCAATGTTTAAATATTTTATAGGTACAGTGTTTCAGAGAAAGAAAGAGGGTCTGAATGAATGTAACTTTTCGAGTTCCTAACGTCCTTAGTCCTTACGTGCCCAATACATGCACGAGATATTTTTTTAGTGAGAACGAGATTGAAAATGATGTTCCTAATTACATTTATGTATGTAACACAACCTTACTGAAATATGGACTCGTCGATTGAAATTTCTAGTAATGTTTTCTTCGGAATAAAAGTTTTGTGACCTACGTACAGTAAAAATATTACTATCCATGGTTCTTTTTTAATTCCTCAAACCGAACTTTCTTATTTTCAGTAATCAGACACATTCAAGCCCTTGTGTGCAGAAGCTGAATAAAAAATACATCAGCGTGTAAGTCGAAAACGTTAACTTTAATGTATACTTTAACTTTCATTGTAATACTTTACTTTTCCTTGGTTGCAGCCAGGATATACTTTATATGATCCGAAAAAATCTGGGAACCCTAGTTGCAGAGGTCAATAGTGAAAAAAAAAAGTTGTCAAAAATCTTTGGTCGAAGAAGCTATTTTAGGTATACAGGGGCATGGAGTATAATTTGGAATCAGCGCATAATTTCCTACAGTAGCATCTCATAAAATGATTTTGTCCAACTAGAATAGATTTTTTCTTAAAATTTTAACTTACAAATCTCGAGATATTTAATGATCTGAACCTCTGGGTAGCAATTAGTAGCAGCCAATTGTTATTAAATCTCATTGTACGCATATTTAAGAACCATTAGGCACACCGCTGGTAATTGCTTTTTTAAATAAAAAATGAGCATAGTAAAATTGTATTATTTCTAGTTGATTTATTAACACACAAAAATTCAACGAACCTTGCGAAACGTTGGCCTTGATGTCAACTTCAAGACAAAAATCATGAGCTAGCCTGGGCAGCCACATATAAACATGAACTAATGACCATTTTTATAAACAAACTAAATACCCCATTATCTCACAATCGAAAGATTCACTGAGCGTAGCTGAACGAGAAAACATTTTATACCAGTTCGAACCTGTGTTAGTGACTCTCCAACAACCTCTAAACAGCTCAGGATATCAAACTGCACCTTCCAAAGATTATCGACTTTGACTTATCAATTTTACGAGAAGGTCGTATGATGAGATACAGTGTTCGAAGACCGACAGGAGTGTTGAGTGGCATGGAGGAGGAGGATCAATTTTTTCCAAGGCGACCTCGAAGTATTTGTGCCGGATCTTAGTATAGGTTATATTTTTTCTGCTATTGTAGATTATTTATACGCATGTTTGCCAAATTCATGGTGGTATGTTTAAAATCGTGGGAAAATTGCCTAGATTTATCCAACAACACGGGCCAAGCCTACCTTTGGAAAAGTAAGCTAGACAAGTAGGTAGCTCAAGTTCTGAATTCTTACCAACAACATATGTAGGCACCGTGTCTTTAATGAATAAATTGTGTCGATGTATCTATATATCAGCTTTGACTAAAGGTAGGATCATCCAATCCATATTGTGATACGACACTCATCCAGTTTTCAGAGTTTGGCACGGGGATAAAGAGATAAACATCGACTAATACAAGGATCGACATGCAAGAGGAAGCAGAACACGGCGCGGCCGGGAGCCTTAGCCCACGCAGCGCTCCCTACCCGTTACTCGACTCGTCCGCTGTTCCTAGCGACGGACAAAGGCTCGATTCTCGCGAAGAGATCGCCTTCTTACCTAACGTATTCATGAAGGAAACGTTAGGTCAAGCCTCACACACACAAAAGTTCGAGGATACCTTTCAGACCCGCTCTGAAGTCAATCATCATGATTCGACAAAGATTTCTGAATATCCACGATATTCTACACAAGGCTACCCGGCCGATCCGAGTGTCAAACACACTCCCAACGTGCTAAAAACAAAGGATACTTTTCAGTACCTCAACCAAGCCCAGTATATTCCCCCTACAGATATAAATCTTAGGCCGGAATATTACACAACGGCTCAGCACCAAACAGATCGAACCCAGCACCCACTATGCGAGCCCAGTGCTCCACGCGGCTGCTACACGAACTATCCTCAAGTTCCTTCCGCCAAGCAAGCTGACCTTGGCGATTTCGCTCACATTCCTTACAGGAATACCTCAGGGACTAACCCGCATAACCAGAATATAAATGTCCCACCTGGTCTACCTACACCAAGTCAAACATATATAAATCCACTACAACTAGGTACTAAATACTAAATACCAGACACGAGAAATGTTGTCAAATGGAAGACAGAAATTCTGAAATACTTAACCATCAAAGGAGTTAACCCGAGGAATGATTGCAATAGCTGAAATGTATACCCACCCAGCAAGAACCATCGTGGATGTGAAAGCAAATCTTGCCATGGAGGGGAAGGAAAGGGAGAGGAGAGGTTCATGGGGAAAGAGAAGGGTTAGTCATCATCTAGATAAATAATGGGGAATATAAAAATAAAATCTATCACATTATAGGGGTTGAACTTACGGACCAAATCAGAACGATTTTTGATTTTCAAAGTTTGCGTTAGCCCCAATAGTAGCAATGGGTGGCCAGCATCGCGAATCCTGCACTTTTCTTCGATTGACAAATGGGATTAGTTCAACTTGATGAACTCAACTGAATTATTCATCGTAAAAGTATCTACTCAACACTCAATAACTTCAAAAAATCGTTACACTAAATGAAATAACACCGGGAAAAATAGAAGTAGTGTGACTGATAAAAATGATAAGGAGAATTGGTGTCGCTACCAAGCAGAAGAGCATGCCCCTAAGTATGCTCATCTCTTGATGTAACGGGCTCTCTGATTGGTCAATCTCACATGCTCGCTTCAATTCAAACTGAAAATCCTCAGTCCGAAGAAAGGCGGTCAAGTCTGAGGTTGAGCACTTTTGAGTTGTTGCTCCCGCTCGCTTCTGATTGGTCAGGTTGGGTGAGTTTCCCACTTCAGCCCTTCCCTACCGCAACCTTCTCTGTTTCGCGGGTAGATTTAGATTTCCCATCTTCTGTCACTAGCTAATTTCAAATGAGAGTGGAGAAATTTTGAAATATTATTATTATTTTGGTTTGACTGGGGGTGCACATGCGCCTATGCTCCTATCAGTAGCCGCCCCTGCTTTAAACCATAGTCTTCTAGATAGGACGGAGGATTCCGAATCCTTTGGGATTTTCTGAAGCCAAAAGCAGGGACGTTGCACCAACAAAAGCTATGAGGTGAAGCTAAAAATTTCCCAACAGCTCGGGCTGAGGATTCCCCAACTCCTGCGGTAAAGAAATTCCCACTACTTTTTAGGACATCCCTCAGAAGCTAGGACATACACGCAAGGATTCTCATTTAAGGGGGACGATCTAATGGAATTGACCCAGGGGGGTGAGGGACAACCCAAGCATGAGAAAAAAAAATAACCACATACAATTCAAAGACCGAATCCATGAAAAAAAAACGATAGGTGCATGTATGTGTGTGACAAATTTTGTCGACGCAGCCCAAGCTACAATTCTCAACCTATTTTCGTGATTTTTATTTTGTTTGATCTTAATTTTAGTCTAGTTGTGCAACAAACCTTGGGAATTCCCGATCTACTGTAGGGGTGGGGGGTGAAGGGAATAATTACCGATTTTGTCAAGCGCTGCCCACCCAACCTACGAATCTCTACCAATTTTCGTGATTCTTATTTTGTTCCATTATGAATTCGATTTAGTTTTGGAAAGTATGCCAGGATTTTCAAACTTTATCGAGAGAGGGGATGAATAGAGGGGGTAATATTGATAAATCATGATGTTTCAGCTATCCTAGTCCAATTTTCGTAATTATTTTTCTATTCAACTTCAAAATCGGTCTAGGTTTGGAATATGTAACATGAGTATTAAATTTCATGATGGAAGGGGGTGAATGGAGGGGGTAATAATAATAAATCGTGATATTTTTATTATATGCATTATACTTTTCGTGACAGTTTTCATTAATAGGCCGCCAGGACATTCAATAATAGAGGGCCTGGGTGATGGCAAGGGTGTCTCGAATTCACGCTCTGCTACCATATAACAACAAGAGGTGACGGAAAGAGAGAATCCCTCCTTCAAAGGTGAGAGGCAATTAATCTGCTACACCCAGAGGTGTCCCTTTTGGTTGTAGAAACCGTCAAGTATATCCCCAGATGCGGCGTATTCAAGAATCGAAGAGGGAGGAATTACTCCTATCCGTTACACTCCCGGGGCTTTCAAGCCACAAGCTTTCAAGAGCAAACCGAAAGGGACAACCAGCGCATCCTTCTGGCATTCCGGGCTACTATTCAGCTGATCGGGTGCCTGATGTATTCACCGGCTTAGTGCTTACACTTGAATCTTGTTGCTTTTTAGTGAATCTGGGGGAAAACGTGAGTTAGGTATCGAAATGGATCCAATACAAGTAATCTCGTTAAGCGGTGGGCAACCATTTCAAAATAGGTTTAGTACAGGTAGCATCAGAGATTGAATTAGTGTTCATCGTTTGAAGAAGTACATACCAAGTTTGTATAGGTAGGTAGGCAGGTAGGTAGGTACCTACCTAATAAGTGTTGAGTGTACATACATCTTGATGTTTCATTTTTTGTAGCTCTCCTCCCTGACAATCATGTCAAGCGTCTAGGGCAGATCTCTTTTTGCCTCCATGCTATCAATATTTTGCTCTTGTAGTCCAGTCAAAACAAGGTTTAACCTCCTGAAAAATCCGAAAGTTTTGAAACTCCGCACACTTATTGAAAGGTACCTAGGGATGAATATACCAAAAGTCCTCATGAATATGAGGCGAGCTCTAGCGGCAATTAGCGAACACAGGTCACTTTTTTTGGTTTTCTGTTAATATCTCGAGAATCTTTGGTCGGAGGTAAAAGTGTACCGTATACATAATTGAAGCTTATTAAATTTGCAACAAAAATGATTATATACACTTTTCTTGTATTCCTAATGGTTACCAAGTTATAGGGCGCTAAATGATAGCGTTTCTCGAAAAATCGCGCTAGCGCGGTACAATATGTAGCATTTCTTATAATAGTTTACAATGGTTTACCACTTTTTTTTTTGTATACCAAGGATGATTGATGCGATACACTTTAAAGCTTTGTATAAAAAGAAAGACATGATGTATATTAAACAATGAAATACATGAACCGAAAATGCTGGGGACATTCCAAGAAAAATTGTGTGCAGAAAAATCAACCAACTCTTGATTGTTTTTTGGTAGAAGGCTCTGCAATCTGCTCATCTTGGTCTGCTTCTGAATTTGCAACCTGAAACACAGTAAGAGGAGGTAAATGTGCATGAGATGGTGATGTGAGAGAACCGTTACCTATACGGATAAGAACACGTAGGTAAGAGAAAGTAGGTAAGCGAGCAGAAAAACAACGTATGAACATGACGACCAATTCATAGATACTACTGCAAGGTATCAATAAAAACATATTCAAAAAAATACAAAAGTGCAATCTCACCTGACTTTTGGCTGTCTCTGTTTCTTCAAGGTTTATGACATCGGGATCATCAGGGTCATCAAAGTCTTCTTCGAGGGTGAAAGTAACACCATTCAAGCATTCGCCATGGCAGTTGTGACAAACGCTTGTACACATTATTCCTGACTTTCGACAACCACATCTGTTCCCACATCCACCTGTACATTAGCAACAAATGAGATTGAGGACAGTTTCAGGTGCTGCTGGATCCTCTGTTGTCACAGTGATCAGCCGATCGCTTTCTAACTTCCAACCCCACTGTACAGGAGGAAGTTCATTCCCAAGCCAAAATTGAGTTTGGTGGTACACTTGAAATGCGTGCTGTCTTGCTGCTCCTTCTGTGGGTCGCAGAGCAGAAAGGTAGGGTTTAGCATTAGATACAGACTTGGTGAAAGCATTATACCGGTGCATGAAGAGAGGTTTTCTTCCTGGGCGCATTGTACAATGCCAGGAATATTTTGTTTCCAGCAGCAGCTACAGCCTCACAGGATGAACTTGGGCTGTTAAATATACCTTGCAGTTCAGCTTGCTTCTTGAACAATTTGAAACAGGAGAGTTTCCCTTTTAGATATGCAGCCGAATCTGTATCACATCCGCTGAACACATGCACAAGAAGTATGCTGTCCTTCATTCTCAAAGTGTACAATTGCTGGCTTGAATATACTTTCCTCCCTACTTTGCCATGGCTTGATTTCACAAATAATATGTTTTGTTCAGTTGGGGTTAAGGCCATGAGGAGAATAATAAGATCTACATCTTCACCGACTATTGCTACTTTGTCACTTTGTCCGCATTCCTGCCTCCTCAAATAAAGACGGTGGGTACGGGGCAAGCTCATGCTGTAAGTAGAACTTCAAATCCTCATCACTCTGCTTGTTGATGGCAATCATCTGAAAGATTGTGAAAGGGTTGATAACCACCAGGAGCAGCAAGACAGCACGCATTTCGAGTGTACCACCAATTTCAATTTTGGCTTGGAAATGAACTTCCTCCTGTGCAGTGGGGTTGGAAGTTGGAAAGCGATCGGCTGATCACTGTGACAACAGAGGATCCAGCAGCACCTGAAACTGTCCTCAACCTCATTTGTTGCAAATTTACAGGGGGATGTGGGAACAGATGTGGTTGTCGAAAGTCAGGAATAATGTGTACAAGCGTTTGTCACAACTGCCATGGCAAATGCTTGAATGGTGTTACTTCCACCCTTGAAGAAGACTTTGATGACCCTGATGATCCCGATGTCATAAACCTTGAAGAAACAGAGACAGCCAGAAGTCAGGTGAGATTGCACTTTTGTATTTTTTTAAATATGTTTTTATTGATACCTTGCAATAGTATCTATGAATTGGTCGTCATGTTCATACGTTGTTTTTCTGCTCGCTTACCTACTTTCTCTTACCTACATGTTCTTATCCGTATAATGGTTCTCTCACATCATCATCTCATGCACATTTACCTCTTCTTACTGTGTTTCAGGTTGCAAATTCAGAAGCAGACCAAGATGAGCAGATTGCAGAGCCTTCTACCAAAAAACAATCAAGAGTTGGTTGATTTTTCTGCACACAATTTTTCTTGGGATGTCCCCAGCATTTTCGGTTCATGTATTTCATTGTTTAATATACATCATGTCTTTCTTTTTATACAAAGCTGTAAAGTGTATCTCATCAATCATCCTTGGTATACAAAAAAAAAAAAAAAAGTGGTAAACCATAGTAAACTATCATAAGAAATGCTACATATTGTACCGCGCTAGCACGATTTTTCGAAAAACGCTATCATTTAGCGCCCTATAACTTGGTAACCATTAGGAATACAAGAAAAATGTATATAATCGTTTTTGTTGCACATTTAATAAGCTTTAATTATGTATACGGTACATTTTTACCTCCGACCAAAGGTTCTCGAGATATTAACAAAAAAACAAAAAAAGTGACCTGTTTTCGCTAATTGCCGCTAGAGCTCGCCTCATATTCCTGAGGACTTTTGGTATATTCATCCCTAGGTACCTTTAAATAAGTGTGCGAAGTTTCAAAACTTTCGGATTTTTTAGGAGGTTGGGTCATTTTTTTAGGTTTTTTGACTGGACTATTGGTGGAACAAAAAGTGGAAGCTTTGTGTTCACGACGATTCTTGTACAATTCGTACTTTGTACAATTCGTACTTGTACAATTCTTGTACAATTCGTATATAATAATAATTTGTACCGAAAAGAGGTGAGAAAATTAACGCGATGATACGCGATTAGCTGACTAGTACTCTAACTTGCCCAGAATGCCTCCAGGAAGCGCTACTTGTGCCCTTCGGTGTGCTCCCGCGAGACTCTCCTAGATTGTACGGGGTGGCCGAGTGGTTCCAAATAGGCAGGGCAGGGGTATGTTTTTTAGTTTTTGAGATTTTTAAGTTTTAAGGGGTTAATGCCCATTTCGCCTTGGTGGGGGGGGGGGGGGGATTAGGGCGCCAGGACATTCAATAACAGAGGGCCTGGGTGGTGGCGAGGGTGGCTCGAAAGGGAACTAGGAACTCATCAACAGGAAACTCATCAAAAAAATCGTGGAACCCCATTTTTGATCAGTTTTTTACGTGGGGTGGAAACTCGTCAAATCTTCATGAACGAGCGATTCATCACAAGCTGGAAACTAATAAACTTATCCGTTTAATTCAGTTATGAATCATTATAATTTTTTTCGACTAGAATCCAGCACTGTCGAGACACTCCTCAAAAACTACCTCAAGGAAACTCATCAAAAATGAGTGACGGGAAACTCGTCAAAAATGTTGGTATTAGTAAACGGATATTGGTCTACTTTCGGTCAACTTCCTGCTATTGTTACAGCTCATCACCACCATGAATAACCACTTGGCCAAAAACCTTATACCGGTTTTGGATCTGGTGGAGCCTTCCAAAGGTTTGGTTTGATGACTTTCCTTTCGATGAGTTTCCCCTTAGGAGCGTTTGACCAGTTTCCACAGGGGACAGGAAAGTCATCAAAAATAATTGTCAACTACTTTTCATCTTCCAAATTTATATCCGATTTCTATTTGAAATTCTTTTTGACGACTTTCCCATCCATTCAGTTTTGACCAGTGTCCCACCCAAAGGGGAAACTCCTAAAATAGACTCGACCTCACGTTTTTTATGAGTTGCCGTTTGATGAGTTTGTAGGGACCCGCTCGAAACCACGCTCTGCTACCATATAACTACGAGAGGTGACGGAACACGAGAATTCCTCCTTCAAAGGTGAGAGGGAATTAACCTGCTACACCCAGAAGTATCTTTTTTAATTGTAGAAACCGTCAGGCATATCTCCAGATGCAGCGTATTCAAGAATCGAGAAGGAGGAACCACTCTTATCCGTCACAATATCTTCAGTATAGATATTATCACATCACTCAAAACAAATTTAGCAAAATACTCCCAAAAATCTGCCACATTATTAGCTCATCACATTTTTATCAACTCTGCACTACATGGTTGGTATACAATTGAGTAGTAGGTACCAACTGGTAAGCAGTAGGTACTAGACATTTCCATGATCTTTTGTTTTCCCCATCAAGGGAGAAATTAAAATGCTTGATTAGGTTTGCATTCACCCTGGTACATCTGTCATAAAAAAAGGCGCACAGTTGGCACGAAATCGATTCTAGGTGGTTTTGACATGGATATGTCTTTTGGCTGGGGGTCAAGGTTTTTTCACTGAATTTTCAACTTTGAAATTTTTGAAAACTTGATACATATTCTTATAGGAAATTTTACGCTGATTCCGAATATACCACATGTTAGTATTCTCATTTTTGTCTGTCTGTCTGTTTGTGTGTGTCTATCAGTGACGCTCAAGATGGCATTTTACGCTGCCTACTCCTGGAAAACGAGTGCACTGACTTATTTATTCTATGCATTAGTGAAAAGGTTTTAGGCTAATTTAAACTACCTATCATAAAATCATAGTTTTAAACAAATTTAGTTAACCCTATAATTGGTTTTACAGCAGATATGGACAGAAAAAAAAAAAATAGAGCTGGCTCTAGAAAGTTACCTGGGATTGAAAACCTAATAGAAAAGCGGAAAGAATGGCGGAAGAGATACCACCGTGCCGCAAGAAATAAACGGAATGTAGAATATCATAAGAAAAAATTGAATTTTTTGAAAAAAGAACTGAAGAGGATGAAAGACGATTACATTCAATTAAAAATGAAACTTGCGAAAGCAAAGCGGAAGATTAGAATGGAGACCCAGGAAGGTACGTTTTTCATTCATATTTCAACCGTTTTGTGAACTTTCTTGTAATATACCTAAATCTTGTAATATACCTAAATCGACCAACGGGGAATAATAATTACAGACCAATGATCTGCGTAGAAGCACTATCCAACATAGAAACAATAAACCATTATGTAATGATTTATAGCTTTTAAATCGGTTAACGAAATCCACGTATTTTGTCAAATAAATCACACATTTAGAGAGGGGAGGGGGATTAAATTTATTTTTTTTTTATTTTTTATTTTTTGGTAGATTACAAGGATGTAGGTATTAAGTACACTAAATTGATCTGGAAGTTTTGGCGAGTCGTTCTAAATTACGAGCAAAAAATTTGCAAACATGTGGAATTTGCCTGCTTCAGTACTTTCGGAGCAATGGAACCCCATACCAGCAAGGCGATCAGACTAGCCCTATTTTTAAGAGCATTAACTTATGCAGTAAAACAAGCCGAACGTCTCTATCGTCAGCGGTTAGGTTCTTGCGAAACATGATAGGGTTATTATAGGGTTATAATCTAGGTAACGTGACTGTAGTTGAAGATATAGGCTAACTTGAACATATTGGAAAAATGCAAGTACTCGTATTATACCCGAAGCTGTCCCAATGGTATGATTAGTTCAACCTTAGACTATCTGATCCTACGTTACGTTCAATATAACCAATTATAATATCTATCAACTTGAATTTGATTTGTAAATATTGTTTACCTTCGACACTGACTTTTTTTCTTGTTGCGGCGTTTGCTACTCTTTTTTGACCGTCTTTTTCCCTTTTTACTGCATGATCTTTTACTTCTCTTAGTTTTCCTTCTGCTTTTTCTACGGCTGCTTTTGTTTGTTTTACTTTTCGTCCCTCTTTTTTTATTCACGCACTTTTGGAGTGGGTCATATTCGTTTTTGTTGCCACTTCCGATACATCCGCAAAATCCGTACACCTTGTTTGACAATGTGTTGTCGTGCTTGTCCACTTCGTCGAGGATTTTCCGAGTCTTCCTATAAATAATGGTGTATATAAGAATTTCTTACTGAACATATTGATACAAAACAGGAGTATGTATACTCCTGTACGTGTGTGTGTGGGGTATAGGCTGCATCACTGGAACTTCACCCTAGTATGTTTTAATTTGGCAGGGGGGTTCTCCTAGGCAAGATACTAATTGTTTTTTGTTTTCTTATTTCTCCTTCAGTTGAAAACGTTAAAATAAAAATCATACAAAAATAAATGAATAAATACAGAAAAAAATTTAAAAAGGTAATCCAGACCATAACTCTCTTTAGGATTGAGATGACAATTCAAATCATGCGCGAATAAAAACCATTAAAATAGAAAGGGAGTTTGTTATATAGCACTTTTTGAGCACATTAAACTGGTAAAATTTCAAAAATCAGCTATAAAAATCAATGAAAATGGCAAAAACCAGTTAAAAGTCGTTAATTTATATTTTAATTCAACTTGAGCTTAGGCTTTCCACTTTTAATTTAAGCATGTCCAAAGTGTACAGAACAATAGTAATACTCTTTGAAACTGTTGTAAAGCCTCGAAACGTTTTGCATGGCATCAGCTCAAAAAACACGAAAAATGGCAAAAACAGCTAAAATTATTACATTTATATTTTTCGGTAGAACTCATACTCATAGCAAGTATATGAACTGTGAATGATTACTTCAAAAAATTTATGTCAAAATTAAAGTGGGAAAATGTAATTGAATTTCATTTAGATTAGATGAAAGTCGATAAAAACAGTAAAATAAGTGCCTGCAGTAAAAATCGTGCCTCCCAGACGGTTTAATACCTTTACGGTCCTAGGACCCTGCAATTCACAGTAGGTAAATGTTAAATGAAAACAGGTCAATAGGTGAGAAAATAATGAAGGTTCAGAGGCCCCTCAGCTGATCAGTGCGCCTCCGTACCTCAACATTGTTTCCGAGGTATCCCAATGGAGATCCATCTAAATAATAGCACCTTGAGTCAACTAGGAAATATAAATTAGCCTTAGAAGTTCGGATGCTGATATAAGTGCCTTTATACCTTGTAATCGAATTCCAGATCTCCAAAAAAAGAGTTACCTGTCAGGATTCATCATCATAAGTCGATTAGGAAATAAATTAGGCTTAGAAGCCCCACAGTTTATCAGTGTCCGCTGATATTAGATTCTTGATATTGCAAAGGAGGGCCATATCGAATTGCAGAGCCGTAGGTTAACATTAATATGCCTAATTAGATATAGACACCTGCAGAAAGAAAATTAGTGCGATTGATTAAAACATCTAAATTTTACTAGTCCACCTGATCTCAGTATAACGATATTAATTAAGTAGGTACCTACCAAATGAAAATAACGTAACTTTATAAACCATTGAAAATAATTAATGTGTCTAAAACTCCATAGTGGAATCTAGTCAATCAAAATGAAGTTGAAAGTAAAACGTCGATATCGGTCATTTTGGATAAGGGAAAATCATGCTTGAGTAATTTACGTTTGCGTATGCGCAGAATGGAGTAATGATTTGAGAAAAATGAGATTGGTAGGGGACAACCTATCACCTAACCTGCACATTTTCAGAAAACGTCATCATAATCAGAAGAAAACAAGAAGTCAATCTTGTTCCTAGGATTACACTTTCGGCAATGCGCAGGAGCTACTAATGATGTAATCATGTTTAAATTGAAATGGAATAATTAAACCATCGTTCCCCAACTATGTACGAAAGTTGGGCGAGATTGAACGACTAGCGCGTGAAAAAAATTATGTTTGAAGTAATTTGCGTTCGCGCATGCGTAGATAGATAAAGTATCGATTTGAAAATTATGAAATAATTGGGGGGGGGGGGGGGGGGGGGGGCAACTTACAGCCTAACCCGCACATTCCCCGAAAATTTCATCAAATCGGATGAAAACTATTGAAATTAGGCCGTTAAAATGAATACACACTGGTGCATTCACAGTACAGATGAAAAATAGATGTTGGCCGATTCTCATAGATACCGGATAAGCACAAAACATTTCAACAAAATCGGTCAAGCCGTTTCGGAGGAGTATGGCAACGAAAACTGTGACACGAGAATTTTATATATTAGATATATATGTAATTCCAGACGATAACTCTCGATAGAATTGAGATAAAAACTTCGTTCTTTCGCCAAAAATCAAGCATTTCAAAAGAAAGGATAAGTTCGTTGGACAGCACTTTTTGAGCACATTAAATTGGTCAAATTTCAAAAAATGTTCTAAAAAAATCACAAAAAATGACAAAAAAAGGCCAAACATCGGTGTTTTTATTTTTTTAGCAGAATATTACTCAAATAAAGTTTATCAACTATGAAGTTGGTAATTTAAAAATTAAAGCGCAAACCTATGCTCAAAATCGTAATTAAATTTCATTAAAATCGATAAAAATGTTAAAAATTCTAGAAATCCACTATCTTTGTTTAAATAATAGAATGTTATTTTGATTATAGATTTTTGTAAAATTAGCAATTTGTTAAGGTTAGAAGGGTAGGTTCCTCCCCTGGCGATAATCCCATATTGAAGGACAGACTGGACATGGCCATAGTATATGAGTCGAAGTAAGGGAAGTCCCAAAACAGAACGGACGTTATAAAAAAGAGCTGGAAATTTTTCTAGCCCGTCATACAGAAAATTAATGTGATCTTTCCAAGACAAGTTGGAATCGATCTGAATACTTTGATTAGGGTTTTACGTAGGTACCTACTTAATTGTGCAATTAAGGGTTCAGTCCTATAAAGAATTAATTTTTGCTTCAAAACTAACCAACACCTGGGCGGGAAGCAATTGAGTAACGGGAAGGAATCGCCGATTGCACGGCGAAAGAAATTGAGTAACCTGAAGGATTGAATTGAATTGAATCCTTTGTATCTTAAATAGTTTGTATCTTTATTGTACATAGGACAATCAGTCCCTCATTGCGAACAGAGAACGACATGGGTCATAAACATAAAGAATTCATATTCATCACATAAAAAACATATTGTCATAATTATGACAACAGTAAAACAAAGTATTTAACCCTGGAATGTCCCGGCTAAATTTCCAACACAACTCCCCGGTGGGTTGTGTCAAACGCCAACTTTGAAAAATGTTAGAAAATTCAAAAATAACTTACACTTGAATCAAATTTTATTTTTATTCTGTTATCATGGGTGTAAAGAAACAAGAAGTAGGTAGGTACCTAAACTCACGAAGAAAAAAGTAATAGTAAGAAAAACCTCACGCTCTGAAGAAAAAAATACTCGTAATATCAGAAAGGTATCTCATTGTAACAAAATTTCAATTTAAAATTAGCACATTTTCATTTAAAAACAAAAATAAATAAATAAATAAAATCTACAAAACGATTTTCTGAGATTAGTTTGATACTACTTACAAAACCCAAGAACTAGAATGAAAAGGTAACATAAAATTGGCACCAAGCAATAGGATCAACACTTTGAAGATCTATGATGTTCACAGAAGGAACTTCGAACTAGTTTCTCCAAAACTGTCACTTTTGACGCTTCTTCATCGGAGGCAACTTCTTATAACTTGAAATTATCTTCCGTGTTTGAATTTTCTCCGCCAAAATATACATCTTCTTCCTCCAACTGTTCCAACATGGATCTAATGTCTTCAGGATCCGAAAACTTGCGTTTTCAGCCATTTCTAACGATGAGCCAATAACAAAACTGTGGGAACGCCCACAAAAATAACACTTGCTATAGAGAAAATCACTACCGGTTAACTCCCCGGTGGGGTTTGTCAAACCCCAGGCACAATGAAAAATAAAGAGGGGTAAAAAAAAAAAAAAAAAAAAAAAAAAAAAAAAAAAAAAAAAAGAGATCTGGTTTGACAAGGAATCGCCAACACTTTCAGGGGAAGGAATCGCCATGCTCTTTGGAGGTCGGGAAGGAATCGCCGGTCCCTGGGCTCCGTCACAGGCCCTTCGCCCGCCGCTTGTTGCGACGTTGCCATTTCGAACACAGCGGCGCCGGCGTGCTGCGACGTTGCCATGTCGAAAACCGCTGCCCTGAAGTCGGTGAGAAAGGGATTTCGTCGGAGCCTCATCATGTACGAATTCTCCCCTCGGTGCCCACTGGCAGATTTGACTGGCAGATTATTATTTACAATAAGTTTCTTTGCCATAAAATTAATAGTTGAAGATTTCTTTGCACTCATAAAGCTCAAATTAACTGATAATTCAACATTATGCAATACGATAATATACGAAAATTCGCTCATACGATCATGCTGCATGACTGGAACTTTTTCCTCAACTGTGATACATACCCTATTTAGCCCTTCCCTCGACTCTAAATCGAAACGTCGACTTGATGTTGCATTTAATTGTGTCGTTAGATTTGTCTATGACAGCCATACTCAACCTGCGGCCCGCGGGCCGCAAGCTGCCCACCAAGCTTTTCTGTGTGGCCCTCATAAGCTAGGGTCACTTTTTGTCCGATAGAATGAAATTTACCTATCTATCCCGTTTCCTCCTCTATTTAGTCATTTTATAATTCTTCTGGTTTCGGATCTGTTTCACTCCTATTTTAACTTACCGAACTGACTCAATTCATTTTTGACGAAATAAATACCAAAGATAACTCACGTTAAAAGCGGAGACACTGATCTGTCTCACATAGTTAAAAGCCTGTCACAATATCAAAAATCACATTAATTTTGTATTACTATGATTTTTGTAATATTGATTTTGTAAATATACCTACTTCTTTTTTTAAATGTATTTTACAGTTCTATTGTACCTTGACTAAGGTATTCGTATTACAATTGTAATACCTGCTTTGTGAACTGTGGCCTGCTTCAACTACGGAACACACAGATGTGGCCCGTGAGACAAAAAGGTTGAGTAAGGCTGGTCTATGACATCAAGCTCCGCGACCATATTTCCCAACGCAGAAGTAGCATATTAGGATTGGGAATATTCGCTTACTACCAGCTCAGGCACTTGCTTTTCATTTTCAAGATCATCGAAGGCTTTGTGCCAGCCTATCTATCATGTCTCATCTCTCGTGCCATTTCATCGAGGTCAAGCGCACTCAGGATTGTGCAGCATAGGTCGAGAGCCATAAGCCAGTCATTTGGTTTGGTGGGTGCGAGATTATGGAACTCCTTACCCCTCCGAGTTCGTTCCCTTCCCTCCATAACCCGGTTTAGAAACGCTGATAAGAATTACATCGCCCAAAACAGCTAGCTGGCTTCTTCTTTTAGCGAATTTTTGAAGAAAATTAAGCTATTGCTCTCGCCTCAAAATTTGTAGAATGTGAATTTTTGAAAGAAAATTATGCAGAAATCCGTTTCAGGCTATTCTGAATCATATTCTGAAGTTTAACGCATTTTTTTATGTATGTATGTATGTATGTATATATGTATGTATATATGTATGTATGTATATATGTATGTATGTATGTATGTGTCATTCCAGACGATAACTGTCCGTAGAATTGTGCTAGAAACTTCAAACAAATTTTAGATTGTTAAGGGCACAAAAAGAAAGTTCAAGTTCGTTGGCCAGCTTGATCGGATTACATCTTCGGGTTGAAATTTTCAAAAATGTAGTCAAAAATTTCAAAATAGCCTGTTTTTTGCGATTTGTCGTGCGAAATAATTTTTTCAGCATACTAACATGTGGTATATTCGGAATCAGCGTAAAATTTCCTATAAGAATATGTATCAAGTTTTCAAAAATTTCAAAGTTGAAAAATCAGTCAAAAATCGAAATAATGCCGTTCGCTGGTTGTAAAAATCGGTAATATTCTTCAAAAATTCGCTCATGGGGTCATGCTGCATGACTGGACTTTTTCTCTACACCTATTCTTCTCATCTTCATCCCCCCTGTTCTATCTCTCTCTGCCCTTTAGTATCTGCTTCGCACTACCTGGTACCTAGGTGTATGTTTTTATTTATTTTTTTAAATTATTATTATTATTTTTTTTATTTATTTATTTATTCATTTATTTTTTTTTTTGTTCTTTTTGCTCTCGGTATATATGCATATACTTTTTGTTCTATATCTGTTTTTTAATTATTTTTCGTGCTTTTACACAACTTTTACTTTTATTTTTGTGCACAACTGTGTTACGAACAACCTTGCTTTTTTTGTAAATAATGTACACTATGAGGAACGAAAGCCCTATGTACAATAAATTATTTTACCTACTTTACTTTACTTTAAATAAACCCCATGTCCCTATACCTAAAATAGCTTCTTCGATCCAAGGAATAGATTTTTAACAAAATTTTTCTCACTTTTTGGCCTTTGGGACTGACCTAAATTTTTTTGTACTGAAAATAAAGTTGTAGTGGAAGAAATTTTGCATCGAATGAGGCCAATGCCAGCTTTCAAAACTCGTTTCTTCGATTTTTTGACGATTCGGAAGTTCTCGTGATCTACCGCTCACTTGTTGAGGATTTCATAGAAATGGGTAGTGATTGTTAGGTCACGAGAACTTTGAAAAATCGAGGAAAAGAGTTAAAGAACTGGCGATGGTCTCATTCGATGCAAAATATCTTCCTCTTCAACTTTTCTTTCATTAAAAAACACATTTAGGTCAGTAGCAGATAGGGTTGCCAGATCTACTTTAATTTAAAGTATCCCACTTTATTTTTGTTCAAAATACTGTATACTTTACAACAAATTTAAAGTAGACCAAAATACTTTATATTTGAAACGAACAAGAAAAGTTCAGTCCTCGCACCTTCTTACTAGTCAAGGACAAGGTCCAATTTACTTTGTTGTCAAGTATAAAGATTTCTTTCAAATTGTCATTTTTCAAAGTTTTCCTGAATTTTCAATTTCTACAGCTCTTTTCCAATGTTTAAATATTTTATAGGTACAGTGTTTCAGAGAAAGAAAGAGGGTCTGAATGAATGTAACTTTTCGAGTTCCTAACGTCCTTAGTCCTTACGTGCCCAATACATGCACGAGATATTTTTTTAGTGAGAACGAGATTGAAAATGATGTTCCTAATTACATTTATGTATGTAACACAACCTTACTGAAATATGGACTCGTCGATTGAAATTTCTAGTAATGTTTTCTTCGGAATAAAAGTTTTGTGACCTACGTACAGTAAAAATATTACTATCCATGGTTCTTTTTTAATTCCTCAAACCGAACTTTCTTATTTTCAGTAATCAGACACATTCAAGCCCTTGTGTGCAGAAGCTGAATAAAAAATACATCAGCGTGTAAGTCGAAAACGTTAACTTTAATGTATACTTTAACTTTCATTGTAATACTTTACTTTTCCTTGGTTGCAGCCAGGATATACTTTATATGATCCGAAAAAATCTGGGAACCCTAGTTGCAGAGGTCAATAGTGAAAAAAAAAAGTTGTCAAAAATCTTTGGTCGAAGAAGCTATTTTAGGTATACAGGGGCATGGAGTATAATTTGGAATCAGCGCATAATTTCCTACAGTAGCATCTCATAAAATGATTTTGTCCAACTAGAATAGATTTTTTTCTTAAAATTTTAACTTACAAATCTCGAGATATTTAATGATCTGAACCTCTGGGTAGCAATTAGTAGCAGCCAATTGTTATTAAATCTCATTGTACGCATATTTAAGAACCATTAGGCACACCGCTGGTAATTGCTTTTTTAAATAAAAAATGAGCATAGTAAAATTGTATTATTTCTAGTTGATTTATTAACACACAAAAATTCAACGAACCTTGCGAAACGTTGGCCTTGATGTCAACTTCAAGACAAAAATCATGAGCTAGCCTGGGCAGCCACATATAAACATGAACTAATGACCATTTTTATAAACAAACTAAATACCCCATTATCTCACAATCGAAAGATTCACTGAGCGTAGCTGAACGAGAAAACATTTTATACCAGTTCGAACCTGTGTTAGTGACTCTCCAACAACCTCTAAACAGCTCAGGATATCAAACTGCACCTTCCAAAGATTATCGACTTTGACTTATCAATTTTACGAGAAGGTCGTATGATGAGATACAGTGTTCGAAGACCGACAGGAGTGTTGAGTGGCATGGAGGAGGAGGATCAATTTTTTCCAAGGCGACCTCGAAGTATTTGTGCCGGATCTTAGTATAGGTTATATTTTTTCTGCTATTGTAGATTATTTATACGCATGTTTGCCAAATTCATGGTGGTATGTTTAAAATCGTGGGAAAATTGCCTAGATTTATCCAACAACACGGGCCAAGCCTACCTTTGGAAAAGTAAGCTAGACAAGTAGGTAGCTCAAGTTCTGAATTCTTACCAACAACATATGTAGGCACCGTGTCTTTAATGAATAAATTGTGTCGATGTATCTATATATCAGCTTTGACTAAAGGTAGGATCATCCAATCCATATTGTGATACGACACTCATCCAGTTTTCAGAGTTTGGCACGGGGATAAAGAGATAAACATCGACTAATACAAGGATCGACATGCAAGAGGAAGCAGAACACGGCGCGGCCGGGAGCCTTAGCCCACGCAGCGCTCCCTACCCGTTACTCGACTCGTCCGCTGTTCCTAGCGACGGACAAAGGCTCGATTCTCGCGAAGAGATCGCCTTCTTACCTAACGTATTCATGAAGGAAACGTTAGGTCAAGCCTCACACACACAAAAGTTCGAGGATACCTTTCAGACCCGCTCTGAAGTCAATCATCATGATTCGACAAAGATTTCTGAATATCCACGATATTCTACACAAGGCTACCCGGCCGATCCGAGTGTCAAACACACTCCCAACGTGCTAAAAACAAAGGATACTTTTCAGTACCTCAACCAAGCCCAGTATATTCCCCCTACAGATATAAATCTTAGGCCGGAATATTACACAACGGCTCAGCACCAAACAGATCGAACCCAGCACCCACTATGCGAGCCCAGTGCTCCACGCGGCTGCTACACGAACTATCCTCAAGTTCCTTCCGCCAAGCAAGCTGACCTTGGCGATTTCGCTCACATTCCTTACAGGAATACCTCAGGGACTAACCCGCATAACCAGAATATAAATGTCCCACCTGGTCTACCTACACCAAGTCAAACATATATAAATCCACTACAACTAGGTACTAAATACTAAATACCAGACACGAGAAATGTTGTCAAATGGAAGACAGAAATTCTGAAATACTTAACCATCAAAGGAGTTAACCCGAGGAATGATTGCAATAGCTGAAATGTATACCCACCCAGCAAGAACCATCGTGGATGTGAAAGCAAATCTTGCCATGGAGGGGAAGGAAAGGGAGAGGAGAGGTTCATGGGGAAAGAGAAGGGTTAGTCATCATCTAGATAAATAATGGGGAATATAAAAATAAAATCTATCACATTATAGGGGTTGAACTTACGGACCAAATCAGAACGATTTTTGATTTTCAAAGTTTGCGTTAGCCCCAATAGTAGCAATGGGTGGCCAGCATCGCGAATCCTGCACTTTTCTTCGATTGACAAATGGGATTAGTTCAACTTGATGAACTCAACTGAATTATTCATCGTAAAAGTATCTACTCAACACTCAATAACTTCAAAAAATCGTTACACTAAATGAAATAACACCGGGAAAAATAGAAGTAGTGTGACTGATAAAAATGATAAGGAGAATTGGTGTCGCTACCAAGCAGAAGAGCATGCCCCTAAGTATGCTCATCTCTTGATGTAACGGGCTCTCTGATTGGTCAATCTCACATGCTCGCTTCAATTCAAACTGAAAATCCTCAGTCCGAAGAAAGGCGGTCAAGTCTGAGGTTGAGCACTTTTGAGTTGTTGCTCCCGCTCGCTTCTGATTGGTCAGGTTGGGTGAGTTTCCCACTTCAGCCCTTCCCTACCGCAACCTTCTCTGTTTCGCGGGTAGATTTAGATTTCCCATCTTCTGTCACTAGCTAATTTCAAATGAGAGTGGAGAAATTTTGAAATATTATTATTATTTTGGTTTGACTGGGGGTGCACATGCGCCTATGCTCCTATCAGTAGCCGCCCCTGCTTTAAACCATAGTCTTCTAGATAGGACGGAGGATTCCGAATCCTTTGGGATTTTCTGAAGCCAAAAGCAGGGACGTTGCACCAACAAAAGCTATGAGGTGAAGCTAAAAATTTCCCAACAGCTCGGGCTGAGGATTCCCCAACTCCTGCGGTAAAGAAATTCCCACTACTTTTTAGGACATCCCTCAGAAGCTAGGACATACACGCAAGGATTCTCATTTAAGGGGGACGATCTAATGGAATTGACCCAGGGGGGTGAGGGACAACCCAAGCATGAGAAAAAAAAATAACCACATACAATTCAAAGACCGAATCCATGAAAAAAAAACGATAGGTGCATGTATGTGTGTGACAAATTTTGTCGACGCAGCCCAAGCTACAATTCTCAACCTATTTTCGTGATTTTTATTTTGTTTGATCTTAATTTTAGTCTAGTTGTGCAACAAACCTTGGGAATTCCCGATCTACTGTAGGGGTGGGGGGTGAAGGGAATAATTACCGATTTTGTCAAGCGCTGCCCACCCAACCTACGAATCTCTACCAATTTTCGTGATTCTTATTTTGTTCCATTATGAATTCGATTTAGTTTTGGAAAGTATGCCAGGATTTTCAAACTTTATCGAGAGAGGGGATGAATAGAGGGGGTAATATTGATAAATCATGATGTTTCAGCTATCCTAGTCCAATTTTCGTAATTATTTTTCTATTCAACTTCAAAATCGGTCTAGGTTTGGAATATGTAACATGAGTATTAAATTTCATGATGGAAGGGGGTGAATGGAGGGGGTAATAATAATAAATCGTGATATTTTTATTATATGCATTATACTTTTCGTGACAGTTTTCATTAATAGGCCGCCAGGACATTCAATAATAGAGGGCCTGGGTGATGGCAAGGGTGTCTCGAATTCACGCTCTGCTACCATATAACAACAAGAGGTGACGGAAAGAGAGAATCCCTCCTTCAAAGGTGAGAGGCAATTAATCTGCTACACCCAGAGGTGTCCCTTTTGGTTGTAGAAACCGTCAAGTATATCCCCAGATGCGGCGTATTCAAGAATCGAAGAGGGAGGAATTACTCCTATCCGTTACACTCCCGGGGCTTTCAAGCCACAAGCTTTCAAGAGCAAACCGAAAGGGACAACCAGCGCATCCTTCTGGCATTCCGGGCTACTATTCAGCTGATCGGGTGCCTGATGTATTCACCGGCTTAGTGCTTACACTTGAATCTTGTTGCTTTTTAGTGAATCTGGGGGAAAACGTGAGTTAGGTATCGAAATGGATCCAATACAAGTAATCTCGTTAAGCGGTGGGCAACCATTTCAAAATAGGTTTAGTACAGGTAGCATCAGAGATTGAATTAGTGTTCATCGTTTGAAGAAGTACATACCAAGTTTGTATAGGTAGGTAGGCAGGTAGGTAGGTACCTACCTAATAAGTGTTGAGTGTACATACATCTTGATGTTTCATTTTTTGTAGCTCTCCTCCCTGACAATCATGTCAAGCGTCTAGGGCAGATCTCTTTTTGCCTCCATGCTATCAATATTTTGCTCTTGTAGTCCAGTCAAAACAAGGTTTAACCTCCTGAAAAATCCGAAAGTTTTGAAACTCCGCACACTTATTGAAAGGTACCTAGGGATGAATATACCAAAAGTCCTCATGAATATGAGGCGAGCTCTAGCGGCAATTAGCGAACACAGGTCACTTTTTTTGGTTTTCTGTTAATATCTCGAGAATCTTTGGTCGGAGGTAAAAGTGTACCGTATACATAATTGAAGCTTATTAAATTTGCAACAAAAATGATTATATACACTTTTCTTGTATTCCTAATGGTTACCAAGTTATAGGGCGCTAAATGATAGCGTTTCTCGAAAAATCGCGCTAGCGCGGTACAATATGTAGCATTTCTTATAATAGTTTACAATGGTTTACCACTTTTTTTTTTGTATACCAAGGATGATTGATGCGATACACTTTAAAGCTTTGTATAAAAAGAAAGACATGATGTATATTAAACAATGAAATACATGAACCGAAAATGCTGGGGACATTCCAAGAAAAATTGTGTGCAGAAAAATCAACCAACTCTTGATTGTTTTTTGGTAGAAGGCTCTGCAATCTGCTCATCTTGGTCTGCTTCTGAATTTGCAACCTGAAACACAGTAAGAGGAGGTAAATGTGCATGAGATGGTGATGTGAGAGAACCGTTACCTATACGGATAAGAACACGTAGGTAAGAGAAAGTAGGTAAGCGAGCAGAAAAACAACGTATGAACATGACGACCAATTCATAGATACTACTGCAAGGTATCAATAAAAACATATTCAAAAAAATACAAAAGTGCAATCTCACCTGACTTTTGGCTGTCTCTGTTTCTTCAAGGTTTATGACATCGGGATCATCAGGGTCATCAAAGTCTTCTTCGAGGGTGAAAGTAACACCATTCAAGCATTCGCCATGGCAGTTGTGACAAACGCTTGTACACATTATTCCTGACTTTCGACAACCACATCTGTTCCCACATCCACCTGTACATTAGCAACAAATGAGATTGAGGACAGTTTCAGGTGCTGCTGGATCCTCTGTTGTCACAGTGATCAGCCGATCGCTTTCTAACTTCCAACCCCACTGTACAGGAGGAAGTTCATTCCCAAGCCAAAATTGAGTTTGGTGGTACACTTGAAATGCGTGCTGTCTTGCTGCTCCTTCTGTGGGTCGCAGAGCAGAAAGGTAGGGTTTAGCATTAGATACAGACTTGGTGAAAGCATTATACCGGTGCATGAAGAGAGGTTTTCTTCCTGGGCGCATTGTACAATGCCAGGAATATTTTGTTTCCAGCAGCAGCTACAGCCTCACAGGATGAACTTGGGCTGTTAAATATACCTTGCAGTTCAGCTTGCTTCTTGAACAATTTGAAACAGGAGAGTTTCCCTTTTAGATATGCAGCCGAATCTGTATCACATCCGCTGAACACATGCACAAGAAGTATGCTGTCCTTCATTCTCAAAGTGTACAATTGCTGGCTTGAATATACTTTCCTCCCTACTTTGCCATGGCTTGATTTCACAAATAATATGTTTTGTTCAGTTGGGGTTAAGGCCATGAGGAGAATAATAAGATCTACATCTTCACCGACTATTGCTACTTTGTCACTTTGTCCGCATTCCTGCCTCCTCAAATAAAGACGGTGGGTACGGGGCAAGCTCATGCTGTAAGTAGAACTTCAAATCCTCATCACTCTGCTTGTTGATGGCAATCATCTGAAAGATTGTGAAAGGGTTGATAACCACCAGGAGCAGCAAGACAGCACGCATTTCGAGTGTACCACCAATTTCAATTTTGGCTTGGAAATGAACTTCCTCCTGTGCAGTGGGGTTGGAAGTTGGAAAGCGATCGGCTGATCACTGTGACAACAGAGGATCCAGCAGCACCTGAAACTGTCCTCAACCTCATTTGTTGCAAATTTACAGGGGGATGTGGGAACAGATGTGGTTGTCGAAAGTCAGGAATAATGTGTACAAGCGTTTGTCACAACTGCCATGGCAAATGCTTGAATGGTGTTACTTCCACCCTTGAAGAAGACTTTGATGACCCTGATGATCCCGATGTCATAAACCTTGAAGAAACAGAGACAGCCAGAAGTCAGGTGAGATTGCACTTTTGTATTTTTTTAAATATGTTTTTATTGATACCTTGCAATAGTATCTATGAATTGGTCGTCATGTTCATACGTTGTTTTTCTGCTCGCTTACCTACTTTCTCTTACCTACATGTTCTTATCCGTATAATGGTTCTCTCACATCATCATCTCATGCACATTTACCTCTTCTTACTGTGTTTCAGGTTGCAAATTCAGAAGCAGACCAAGATGAGCAGATTGCAGAGCCTTCTACCAAAAAACAATCAAGAGTTGGTTGATTTTTCTGCACACAATTTTTCTTGGGATGTCCCCAGCATTTTCGGTTCATGTATTTCATTGTTTAATATACATCATGTCTTTCTTTTTATACAAAGCTGTAAAGTGTATCTCATCAATCATCCTTGGTATACAAAAAAAAAAAAAAAAGTGGTAAACCATAGTAAACTATCATAAGAAATGCTACATATTGTACCGCGCTAGCACGATTTTTCGAAAAACGCTATCATTTAGCGCCCTATAACTTGGTAACCATTAGGAATACAAGAAAAATGTATATAATCGTTTTTGTTGCACATTTAATAAGCTTTAATTATGTATACGGTACATTTTTACCTCCGACCAAAGGTTCTCGAGATATTAACAAAAAAACAAAAAAAGTGACCTGTTTTCGCTAATTGCCGCTAGAGCTCGCCTCATATTCCTGAGGACTTTTGGTATATTCATCCCTAGGTACCTTTAAATAAGTGTGCGAAGTTTCAAAACTTTCGGATTTTTTAGGAGGTTGGGTCATTTTTTTAGGTTTTTTGACTGGACTATTGGTGGAACAAAAAGTGGAAGCTTTGTGTTCACGACGATTCTTGTACAATTCGTACTTTGTACAATTCGTACTTGTACAATTCTTGTACAATTCGTATATAATAATAATTTGTACCGAAAAGAGGTGAGAAAATTAACGCGATGATACGCGATTAGCTGACTAGTACTCTAACTTGCCCAGAATGCCTCCAGGAAGCGCTACTTGTGCCCTTCGGTGTGCTCCCGCGAGACTCTCCTAGATTGTACGGGGTGGCCGAGTGGTTCCAAATAGGCAGGGCAGGGGTATGTTTTTTAGTTTTTGAGATTTTTAAGTTTTAAGGGGTTAATGCCCATTTCGCCTTGGTGGGGGGGGGGGGGGATTAGGGCGCCAGGACATTCAATAACAGAGGGCCTGGGTGGTGGCGAGGGTGGCTCGAAAGGGAACTAGGAACTCATCAACAGGAAACTCATCAAAAAAATCGTGGAACCCCATTTTTGATCAGTTTTTTACGTGGGGTGGAAACTCGTCAAATCTTCATGAACGAGCGATTCATCACAAGCTGGAAACTAATAAACTTATCCGTTTAATTCAGTTATGAATCATTATAATTTTTTTCGACTAGAATCCAGCACTGTCGAGACACTCCTCAAAAACTACCTCAAGGAAACTCATCAAAAATGAGTGACGGGAAACTCGTCAAAAATGTTGGTATTAGTAAACGGATATTGGTCTACTTTCGGTCAACTTCCTGCTATTGTTACAGCTCATCACCACCATGAATAACCACTTGGCCAAAAACCTTATACCGGTTTTGGATCTGGTGGAGCCTTCCAAAGGTTTGGTTTGATGACTTTCCTTTCGATGAGTTTCCCCTTAGGAGCGTTTGACCAGTTTCCACAGGGGACAGGAAAGTCATCAAAAATAATTGTCAACTACTTTTCATCTTCCAAATTTATATCCGATTTCTATTTGAAATTCTTTTTGACGACTTTCCCATCCATTCAGTTTTGACCAGTGTCCCACCCAAAGGGGAAACTCCTAAAATAGACTCGACCTCACGTTTTTTATGAGTTGCCGTTTGATGAGTTTGTAGGGACCCGCTCGAAACCACGCTCTGCTACCATATAACTACGAGAGGTGACGGAACACGAGAATTCCTCCTTCAAAGGTGAGAGGGAATTAACCTGCTACACCCAGAAGTATCTTTTTTAATTGTAGAAACCGTCAGGCATATCTCCAGATGCAGCGTATTCAAGAATCGAGAAGGAGGAACCACTCTTATCCGTCACAATATCTTCAGTATAGATATTATCACATCACTCAAAACAAATTTAGCAAAATACTCCCAAAAATCTGCCACATTATTAGCTCATCACATTTTTATCAACTCTGCACTACATGGTTGGTATACAATTGAGTAGTAGGTACCAACTGGTAAGCAGTAGGTACTAGACATTTCCATGATCTTTTGTTTTCCCCATCAAGGGAGAAATTAAAATGCTTGATTAGGTTTGCATTCACCCTGGTACATCTGTCATAAAAAAAGGCGCACAGTTGGCACGAAATCGATTCTAGGTGGTTTTGACATGGATATGTCTTTTGGCTGGGGGTCAAGGTTTTTTCACTGAATTTTCAACTTTGAAATTTTTGAAAACTTGATACATATTCTTATAGGAAATTTTACGCTGATTCCGAATATACCACATGTTAGTATTCTCATTTTTGTCTGTCTGTCTGTTTGTGTGTGTCTATCAGTGACGCTCAAGATGGCATTTTACGCTGCCTACTCCTGGAAAACGAGTGCACTGACTTATTTATTCTATGCATTAGTGAAAAGGTTTTAGGCTAATTTAAACTACCTATCATAAAATCATAGTTTTAAACAAATTTAGTTAACCCTATAATTGGTTTTACAGCAGATATGGACAGAAAAAAAAAAAAATAGAGCTGGCTCTAGAAAGTTACCTGGGATTGAAAACCTAATAGAAAAGCGGAAAGAATGGCGGAAGAGATACCACCGTGCCGCAAGAAATAAACGGAATGTAGAATATCATAAGAAAAAATTGAATTTTTTGAAAAAAGAACTGAAGAG
Source organism: Adelphocoris suturalis (assembly GCA_030762985.1). Taxonomy (NCBI): domain Eukaryota; kingdom Metazoa; phylum Arthropoda; class Insecta; order Hemiptera; family Miridae; genus Adelphocoris; species Adelphocoris suturalis. The sequence goes on from CM061042.1 coordinate 25,425,341, forward strand.
GATGAAAGACGATTACATTCAATTAAAAATGAAACTTGCGAAAGCAAAGCGGAAGATTAGAATGGAGACCCAGGAAGGTACGTTTTTCATTCATATTTCAACCGTTTTGTGAACTTTCTTGTAATATACCTAAATCTTGTAATATACCTAAATCGACCAACGGGGAATAATAATTACAGACCAATGATCTGCGTAGAAGCACTATCCAACATAGAAACAATAAACCATTATGTAATGATTTATAGCTTTTAAATCGGTTAACGAAATCCACGTATTTTGTCAAATAAATCACACATTTAGAGAGGGGAGGGGGATTAAATTTATTTTTTTTTTTATTTTTTATTTTTTGGTAGATTACAAGGATGTAGGTATTAAGTACACTAAATTGATCTGGAAGTTTTGGCGAGTCGTTCTAAATTACGAGCAAAAAATTTGCAAACATGTGGAATTTGCCTGCTTCAGTACTTTCGGAGCAATGGAACCCCATACCAGCAAGGCGATCAGACTAGCCCTATTTTTAAGAGCATTAACTTATGCAGTAAAACAAGCCGAACGTCTCTATCGTCAGCGGTTAGGTTCTTGCGAAACATGATAGGGTTATTATAGGGTTATAATCTAGGTAACGTGACTGTAGTTGAAGATATAGGCTAACTTGAACATATTGGAAAAATGCAAGTACTCGTATTATACCCGAAGCTGTCCCAATGGTATGATTAGTTCAACCTTAGACTATCTGATCCTACGTTACGTTCAATATAACCAATTATAATATCTATCAACTTGAATTTGATTTGTAAATATTGTTTACCTTCGACACTGACTTTTTTTCTTGTTGCGGCGTTTGCTACTCTTTTTTGACCGTCTTTTTCCCTTTTTACTGCATGATCTTTTACTTCTCTTAGTTTTCCTTCTGCTTTTTCTACGGCTGCTTTTGTTTGTTTTACTTTTCGTCCCTCTTTTTTTATTCACGCACTTTTGGAGTGGGTCATATTCGTTTTTGTTGCCACTTCCGATACATCCGCAAAATCCGTACACCTTGTTTGACAATGTGTTGTCGTGCTTGTCCACTTCGTCGAGGATTTTCCGAGTCTTCCTATAAATAATGGTGTATATAAGAATTTCTTACTGAACATATTGATACAAAACAGGAGTATGTATACTCCTGTACGTGTGTGTGTGGGGTATAGGCTGCATCACTGGAACTTCACCCTAGTATGTTTTAATTTGGCAGGGGGGTTCTCCTAGGCAAGATACTAATTGTTTTTTGTTTTCTTATTTCTCCTTCAGTTGAAAACGTTAAAATAAAAATCATACAAAAATAAATGAATAAATACAGAAAAAAATTTAAAAAGGTAATCCAGACCATAACTCTCTTTAGGATTGAGATGACAATTCAAATCATGCGCGAATAAAAACCATTAAAATAGAAAGGGAGTTTGTTATATAGCACTTTTTGAGCACATTAAACTGGTAAAATTTCAAAAATCAGCTATAAAAATCAATGAAAATGGCAAAAACCAGTTAAAAGTCGTTAATTTATATTTTAATTCAACTTGAGCTTAGGCTTTCCACTTTTAATTTAAGCATGTCCAAAGTGTACAGAACAATAGTAATACTCTTTGAAACTGTTGTAAAGCCTCGAAACGTTTTGCATGGCATCAGCTCAAAAAACACGAAAAATGGCAAAAACAGCTAAAATTATTACATTTATATTTTTCGGTAGAACTCATACTCATAGCAAGTATATGAACTGTGAATGATTACTTCAAAAAATTTATGTCAAAATTAAAGTGGGAAAATGTAATTGAATTTCATTTAGATTAGATGAAAGTCGATAAAAACAGTAAAATAAGTGCCTGCAGTAAAAATCGTGCCTCCCAGACGGTTTAATACCTTTACGGTCCTAGGACCCTGCAATTCACAGTAGGTAAATGTTAAATGAAAACAGGTCAATAGGTGAGAAAATAATGAAGGTTCAGAGGCCCCTCAGCTGATCAGTGCGCCTCCGTACCTCAACATTGTTTCCGAGGTATCCCAATGGAGATCCATCTAAATAATAGCACCTTGAGTCAACTAGGAAATATAAATTAGCCTTAGAAGTTCGGATGCTGATATAAGTGCCTTTATACCTTGTAATCGAATTCCAGATCTCCAAAAAAAGAGTTACCTGTCAGGATTCATCATCATAAGTCGATTAGGAAATAAATTAGGCTTAGAAGCCCCACAGTTTATCAGTGTCCGCTGATATTAGATTCTTGATATTGCAAAGGAGGGCCATATCGAATTGCAGAGCCGTAGGTTAACATTAATATGCCTAATTAGATATAGACACCTGCAGAAAGAAAATTAGTGCGATTGATTAAAACATCTAAATTTTACTAGTCCACCTGATCTCAGTATAACGATATTAATTAAGTAGGTACCTACCAAATGAAAATAACGTAACTTTATAAACCATTGAAAATAATTAATGTGTCTAAAACTCCATAGTGGAATCTAGTCAATCAAAATGAAGTTGAAAGTAAAACGTCGATATCGGTCATTTTGGATAAGGGAAAATCATGCTTGAGTAATTTACGTTTGCGTATGCGCAGAATGGAGTAATGATTTGAGAAAAATGAGATTGGTAGGGGACAACCTATCACCTAACCTGCACATTTTCAGAAAACGTCATCATAATCAGAAGAAAACAAGAAGTCAATCTTGTTCCTAGGATTACACTTTCGGCAATGCGCAGGAGCTACTAATGATGTAATCATGTTTAAATTGAAATGGAATAATTAAACCATCGTTCCCCAACTATGTACGAAAGTTGGGCGAGATTGAACGACTAGCGCGTGAAAAAAATTATGTTTGAAGTAATTTGCGTTCGCGCATGCGTAGATAGATAAAGTATCGATTTGAAAATTATGAAATAATTGGGGGGGGGGGGGGGGGGGCAACTTACAGCCTAACCCGCACATTCCCCGAAAATTTCATCAAATCGGATGAAAACTATTGAAATTAGGCCGTTAAAATGAATACACACTGGTGCATTCACAGTACCTACTATTGATAGTATTATGCTGTGTGTACCAACTGCCTGTAACAGGGTTTTCCCCCCATGTTGGCTTCACCTTATACCCTGCTGGGGCATTCCATCCCCGGTAAGTTTTTTCTTTTCCTTGAAAAGGAGAACTAGTAGAAAGATGAGGCATTGGTTGCCATTCCTTACCATTTTTTGTAAGTCCTTGCCTGTTGGTAGAGGGGGAATCCTGAGTTTTCCTTCCCTTCCCACCGCTAGCAGCTTGTCCAGCACTGTTTGGACCAGAGTGCCCCACCTCTCCTGGGTATGCTGCCTTTACCTCACACTCCCGGTGGTATTGCCTAATTGCATTTATCTCTGAGGCCCTTTCCTCTTTCTTCAGGTTGAGGTTATTTTCCCTTCTGTCCACCCCCATCACATTTGTGACTAGTCTGCCCAACTTACTGTGCTCTGGTGGATATAAAACCCCTGTCACAGATTCCAATGCGTACTTTGCTGCAATACCAGTTGCCCCTATAGCTGAATGTAGGTTTCCATTCACTAAGAGGTCACTGCCAAACCCTATTAATGCTTCTCTGTCCGCCTTCCTTATTTGCTTCGCGTTTATCGCCCGTTCATATGCCCAATCATGTTCTAATGCGAGCTGATCATCATAATCCACTGGCTTCCCATTTGGGAGTGGATTTCCGGGCCCTAGATATTTGTGTCCAGGCAATAGGAAATTTGGCATTTACTATAGTATTTATTTTAAAAAACAGAAAAAAAAAAACCGTTTATGGTACCGTCTGAAAGTTGAGGAAAGAAACAACTGAAATTAAACTGGAGCGAGAGAAATATTAAAAAAATGATTCCGACCTGAATTAAGAAACGCTGATGCGGCACGAGCGCCGAGTCTGACCTCCCAACGCCGTGGTCCCTCTTTTTTTCTTTACTGCTGTCTGTCTCTTTCTCTCCTGCACTGTCTATAGCGAAAGTTGATGGACCAAGAATCACTATAACACCGACACCTTCCTACACGTTCGCGACTTATTGTCCTAAGATCACACTAATTAATGAACACACGTCCAATAAAACCATTTTTCGCTCTCTAAGAGCCCCGAAAAACAATAAAAAATTACTGAGCTGTCCAACGACACCCTTTCCGTTCGGCGGTTCGGTCAACACTCCTTCCTTTTCGGTAACGTAACGTAACACTTGTTGATTCTACGTGCCAAAGACTTAAAATGTCAAAGACGAGTGATATAAATGTGCTTTTTGTGACAATAAAAGATTTTAGCAGTACCTGCCATCAGCTAAAGGAATAGCATGAATGAACTGTCAAGAATTGGAAGAAAAATAAAATAAAATAATAATCACAAAACTGTTACAAGGAACTCATCGGAAAACTCCGTTCAATTGATTTCAAATTCGTTCCCTTTTTTGACGAGGATATGTCTTTTGGCTGGGGGTCAAGGAATTTTTCGTTCACACTTTTTTTTCCCGACCGACACTTTTTTTCCCGACCGGCACATTTTGTATTGATTTTCACGTACAACCAAGGCGTTACTAGGGAAGTGTAACTCCCATAGTTTTCATAGTAGGAAAATCGTTCGCCACTTTTTGGAATGCAATATTAGATTCTTGATATTGCAAAGGAGGGCCATATCGAATTGCAGAGCCGTAGGTTAACATTAATATGCCTAATTAGATATAGACACCTGCAGAAAGAAAATTAGTGCGATTGATTAAAACATCTAAATTTTACTAGTCCACCTGATCTCAGTATAACGATATTAATTAAGTAGGTACCTACCAAATGAAAATAACGTAACTTTATAAACCATTGAAAATAATTAATGTGTCTAAAACTCCATAGTGGAATCTAGTCAATCAAAATGAAGTTGAAAGTAAAACGTCGATATCGGTCATTTTGGATAAGGGAAAATCATGCTTGAGTAATTTACGTTTGCGTATGCGCAGAATGGAGTAATGATTTGAGAAAAATGAGATTGGTAGGGGACAACCTATCACCTAACCTGCACATTTTCAGAAAACGTCATCATAATCAGAAGAAAACAAGAAGTCAATCTTGTTCCTAGGATTACACTTTCGGCAATGCGCAGGAGCTACTAATGATGTAATCATGTTTAAATTGAAATGGAATAATTAAACCATCGTTCCCCAACTATGTACGAAAGTTGGGCGAGATTGAACGACTAGCGCGTGAAAAAAATTATGTTTGAAGTAATTTGCGTTCGCGCATGCGTAGATAGATAAAGTATCGATTTGAAAATTATGAAATAATTGGGGGGGGGGGGGGGGGGGGCAACTTACAGCCTAACCCGCACATTCCCCGAAAATTTCATCAAATCGGATGAAAACTATTGAAATTAGGCCGTTAAAATGAATACACACTGGTGCATTCACAGTACCTACTATTGATAGTATTATGCTGTGTGTACCAACTGCCTGTAACAGGGTTTTCCCCCCATGTTGGCTTCACCTTATACCCTGCTGGGGCATTCCATCCCCGGTAAGTTTTTTCTTTTCCTTGAAAAGGAGAACTAGTAGAAAGATGAGGCATTGGTTGCCATTCCTTACCATTTTTTGTAAGTCCTTGCCTGTTGGTAGAGGGGGAATCCTGAGTTTTCCTTCCCTTCCCACCGCTAGCAGCTTGTCCAGCACTGTTTGGACCAGAGTGCCCCACCTCTCCTGGGTATGCTGCCTTTACCTCACACTCCCGGTGGTATTGCCTAATTGCATTTATCTCTGAGGCCCTTTCCTCTTTCTTCAGGTTGAGGTTATTTTCCCTTCTGTCCACCCCCATCACATTTGTGACTAGTCTGCCCAACTTACTGTGCTCTGGTGGATATAAAACCCCTGTCACAGATTCCAATGCGTACTTTGCTGCAATACCAGTTGCCCCTATAGCTGAATGTAGGTTTCCATTCACTAAGAGGTCACTGCCAAACCCTATTAATGCTTCTCTGTCCGCCTTCCTTATTTGCTTCGCGTTTATCGCCCGTTCATATGCCCAATCATGTTCTAATGCGAGCTGATCATCATAATCCACTGGCTTCCCATTTGGGAGTGGATTTCCGGGCCCTAGATATTTGTGTCCAGGCAATAGGAAATTTGGCATTTACTATAGTATTTATTTTAAAAAACAGAAAAAAAAAAACCGTTTATGGTACCGTCTGAAAGTTGAGGAAAGAAACAACTGAAATTAAACTGGAGCGAGAGAAATATTAAAAAAATGATTCCGACCTGAATTAAGAAACGCTGATGCGGCACGAGCGCCGAGTCTGACCTCCCAACGCCGTGGTCCCTCTTTTTTTCTTTACTGCTGTCTGTCTCTTTCTCTCCTGCACTGTCTATAGCGAAAGTTGATGGACCAAGAATCACTATAACACCGACACCTTCCTACACGTTCGCGACTTATTGTCCTAAGATCACACTAATTAATGAACACACGTCCAATAAAACCATTTTTCGCTCTCTAAGAGCCCCGAAAAACAATAAAAAATTACTGAGCTGTCCAACGACACCCTTTCCGTTCGGCGGTTCGGTCAACACTCCTTCCTTTTCGGTAACGTAACGTAACACTTGTTGATTCTACGTGCCAAAGACTTAAAATGTCAAAGACGAGTGATATAAATGTGCTTTTTGTGACAATAAAAGATTTTAGCAGTACCTGCCATCAGCTAAAGGAATAGCATGAATGAACTGTCAAGAATTGGAAGAAAAATAAAATAAAATAATAATCACAAAACTGTTACAAGGAACTCATCGGAAAACTCCGTTCAATTGATTTCAAATTCGTTCCCTTTTTTGACGAGGATATGTCTTTTGGCTGGGGGTCAAGGAATTTTTCGTTCACACTTTTTTTTCCCGACCGACACTTTTTTTCCCGACCGGCACATTTTGTATTGATTTTCACGTACAACCAAGGCGTTACTAGGGAAGTGTAACTCCCATAGTTTTCATAGTAGGAAAATCGTTCGCCACTTTTTGGAATGCAATATTAGATTCTTGATATTGCAAAGGAGGGCCATATCGAATTGCAGAGCCGTAGGTTAACATTAATATGCCTAATTAGATATAGACACCTGCAGAAAGAAAATTAGTGCGATTGATTAAAACATCTAAATTTTACTAGTCCACCTGATCTCAGTATAACGATATTAATTAAGTAGGTACCTACCAAATGAAAATAACGTAACTTTATAAACCATTGAAAATAATTAATGTGTCTAAAACTCCATAGTGGAATCTAGTCAATCAAAATGAAGTTGAAAGTAAAACGTCGATATCGGTCATTTTGGATAAGGGAAAATCATGCTTGAGTAATTTACGTTTGCGTATGCGCAGAATGGAGTAATGATTTGAGAAAAATGAGATTGGTAGGGGACAACCTATCACCTAACCTGCACATTTTCAGAAAACGTCATCATAATCAGAAGAAAACAAGAAGTCAATCTTGTTCCTAGGATTACACTTTCGGCAATGCGCAGGAGCTACTAATGATGTAATCATGTTTAAATTGAAATGGAATAATTAAACCATCGTTCCCCAACTATGTACGAAAGTTGGGCGAGATTGAACGACTAGCGCGTGAAAAAAATTATGTTTGAAGTAATTTGCGTTCGCGCATGCGTAGATAGATAAAGTATCGATTTGAAAATTATGAAATAATTGGGGGGGGGGGGGGGGGGCAACTTACAGCCTAACCCGCACATTCCCCGAAAATTTCATCAAATCGGATGAAAACTATTGAAATTAGGCCGTTAAAATGAATACACACTGGTGCATTCACAGTACCTACTATTGATAGTATTATGCTGTGTGTACCAACTGCCTGTAACAGGGTTTTCCCCCCATGTTGGCTTCACCTTATACCCTGCTGGGGCATTCCATCCCCGGTAAGTTTTTTCTTTTCCTTGAAAAGGAGAACTAGTAGAAAGATGAGGCATTGGTTGCCATTCCTTACCATTTTTTGTAAGTCCTTGCCTGTTGGTAGAGGGGGAATCCTGAGTTTTCCTTCCCTTCCCACCGCTAGCAGCTTGTCCAGCACTGTTTGGACCAGAGTGCCCCACCTCTCCTGGGTATGCTGCCTTTACCTCACACTCCCGGTGGTATTGCCTAATTGCATTTATCTCTGAGGCCCTTTCCTCTTTCTTCAGGTTGAGGTTATTTTCCCTTCTGTCCACCCCCATCACATTTGTGACTAGTCTGCCCAACTTACTGTGCTCTGGTGGATATAAAACCCCTGTCACAGATTCCAATGCGTACTTTGCTGCAATACCAGTTGCCCCTATAGCTGAATGTAGGTTTCCATTCACTAAGAGGTCACTGCCAAACCCTATTAATGCTTCTCTGTCCGCCTTCCTTATTTGCTTCGCGTTTATCGCCCGTTCATATGCCCAATCATGTTCTAATGCGAGCTGATCATCATAATCCACTGGCTTCCCATTTGGGAGTGGATTTCCGGGCCCTAGATATTTGTGTCCAGGCAATAGGAAATTTGGCATTTACTATAGTATTTATTTTAAAAAACAGAAAAAAAAAAACCGTTTATGGTACCGTCTGAAAGTTGAGGAAAGAAACAACTGAAATTAAACTGGAGCGAGAGAAATATTAAAAAAATGATTCCGACCTGAATTAAGAAACGCTGATGCGGCACGAGCGCCGAGTCTGACCTCCCAACGCCGTGGTCCCTCTTTTTTTCTTTACTGCTGTCTGTCTCTTTCTCTCCTGCACTGTCTATAGCGAAAGTTGATGGACCAAGAATCACTATAACACCGACACCTTCCTACACGTTCGCGACTTATTGTCCTAAGATCACACTAATTAATGAACACACGTCCAATAAAACCATTTTTCGCTCTCTAAGAGCCCCGAAAAACAATAAAAAATTACTGAGCTGTCCAACGACACCCTTTCCGTTCGGCGGTTCGGTCAACACTCCTTCCTTTTCGGTAACGTAACGTAACACTTGTTGATTCTACGTGCCAAAGACTTAAAATGTCAAAGACGAGTGATATAAATGTGCTTTTTGTGACAATAAAAGATTTTAGCAGTACCTGCCATCAGCTAAAGGAATAGCATGAATGAACTGTCAAGAATTGGAAGAAAAATAAAATAAAATAATAATCACAAAACTGTTACAAGGAACTCATCGGAAAACTCCGTTCAATTGATTTCAAATTCGTTCCCTTTTTTGACGAGGATATGTCTTTTGGCTGGGGGTCAAGGAATTTTTCGTTCACACTTTTTTTTCCCGACCGACACTTTTTTTCCCGACCGGCACATTTTGTATTGATTTTCACGTACAACCAAGGCGTTACTAGGGAAGTGTAACTCCCATAGTTTTCATAGTAGGAAAATCGTTCGCCACTTTTTGGAATGCAATATTAGATTCTTGATATTGCAAAGGAGGGCCATATCGAATTGCAGAGCCGTAGGTTAACATTAATATGCCTAATTAGATATAGACACCTGCAGAAAGAAAATTAGTGCGATTGATTAAAACATCTAAATTTTACTAGTCCACCTGATCTCAGTATAACGATATTAATTAAGTAGGTACCTACCAAATGAAAATAACGTAACTTTATAAACCATTGAAAATAATTAATGTGTCTAAAACTCCATAGTGGAATCTAGTCAATCAAAATGAAGTTGAAAGTAAAACGTCGATATCGGTCATTTTGGATAAGGGAAAATCATGCTTGAGTAATTTACGTTTGCGTATGCGCAGAATGGAGTAATGATTTGAGAAAAATGAGATTGGTAGGGGACAACCTATCACCTAACCTGCACATTTTCAGAAAACGTCATCATAATCAGAAGAAAACAAGAAGTCAATCTTGTTCCTAGGATTACACTTTCGGCAATGCGCAGGAGCTACTAATGATGTAATCATGTTTAAATTGAAATGGAATAATTAAACCATCGTTCCCCAACTATGTACGAAAGTTGGGCGAGATTGAACGACTAGCGCGTGAAAAAAATTATGTTTGAAGTAATTTGCGTTCGCGCATGCGTAGATAGATAAAGTATCGATTTGAAAATTATGAAATAATTGGGGGGGGGGGGGGGGGGGGCAACTTACAGCCTAACCCGCACATTCCCCGAAAATTTCATCAAATCGGATGAAAACTATTGAAATTAGGCCGTTAAAATGAATACACACTGGTGCATTCACAGTACCTACTATTGATAGTATTATGCTGTGTGTACCAACTGCCTGTAACAGGGTTTTCCCCCCATGTTGGCTTCACCTTATACCCTGCTGGGGCATTCCATCCCCGGTAAGTTTTTTCTTTTCCTTGAAAAGGAGAACTAGTAGAAAGATGAGGCATTGGTTGCCATTCCTTACCATTTTTTGTAAGTCCTTGCCTGTTGGTAGAGGGGGAATCCTGAGTTTTCCTTCCCTTCCCACCGCTAGCAGCTTGTCCAGCACTGTTTGGACCAGAGTGCCCCACCTCTCCTGGGTATGCTGCCTTTACCTCACACTCCCGGTGGTATTGCCTAATTGCATTTATCTCTGAGGCCCTTTCCTCTTTCTTCAGGTTGAGGTTATTTTCCCTTCTGTCCACCCCCATCACATTTGTGACTAGTCTGCCCAACTTACTGTGCTCTGGTGGATATAAAACCCCTGTCACAGATTCCAATGCGTACTTTGCTGCAATACCAGTTGCCCCTATAGCTGAATGTAGGTTTCCATTCACTAAGAGGTCACTGCCAAACCCTATTAATGCTTCTCTGTCCGCCTTCCTTATTTGCTTCGCGTTTATCGCCCGTTCATATGCCCAATCATGTTCTAATGCGAGCTGATCATCATAATCCACTGGCTTCCCATTTGGGAGTGGATTTCCGGGCCCTAGATATTTGTGTCCAGGCAATAGGAAATTTGGCATTTACTATAGTATTTATTTTAAAAAACAGAAAAAAAAAAACCGTTTATGGTACCGTCTGAAAGTTGAGGAAAGAAACAACTGAAATTAAACTGGAGCGAGAGAAATATTAAAAAAATGATTCCGACCTGAATTAAGAAACGCTGATGCGGCACGAGCGCCGAGTCTGACCTCCCAACGCCGTGGTCCCTCTTTTTTTCTTTACTGCTGTCTGTCTCTTTCTCTCCTGCACTGTCTATAGCGAAAGTTGATGGACCAAGAATCACTATAACACCGACACCTTCCTACACGTTCGCGACTTATTGTCCTAAGATCACACTAATTAATGAACACACGTCCAATAAAACCATTTTTCGCTCTCTAAGAGCCCCGAAAAACAATAAAAAATTACTGAGCTGTCCAACGACACCCTTTCCGTTCGGCGGTTCGGTCAACACTCCTTCCTTTTCGGTAACGTAACGTAACACTTGTTGATTCTACGTGCCAAAGACTTAAAATGTCAAAGACGAGTGATATAAATGTGCTTTTTGTGACAATAAAAGATTTTAGCAGTACCTGCCATCAGCTAAAGGAATAGCATGAATGAACTGTCAAGAATTGGAAGAAAAATAAAATAAAATAATAATCACAAAACTGTTACAAGGAACTCATCGGAAAACTCCGTTCAATTGATTTCAAATTCGTTCCCTTTTTTGACGAGGATATGTCTTTTGGCTGGGGGTCAAGGAATTTTTCGTTCACACTTTTTTTTCCCGACCGACACTTTTTTTCCCGACCGGCACATTTTGTATTGATTTTCACGTACAACCAAGGCGTTACTAGGGAAGTGTAACTCCCATAGTTTTCATAGTAGGAAAATCGTTCGCCACTTTTTGGAATGCAATATTAGATTCTTGATATTGCAAAGGAGGGCCATATCGAATTGCAGAGCCGTAGGTTAACATTAATATGCCTAATTAGATATAGACACCTGCAGAAAGAAAATTAGTGCGATTGATTAAAACATCTAAATTTTACTAGTCCACCTGATCTCAGTATAACGATATTAATTAAGTAGGTACCTACCAAATGAAAATAACGTAACTTTATAAACCATTGAAAATAATTAATGTGTCTAAAACTCCATAGTGGAATCTAGTCAATCAAAATGAAGTTGAAAGTAAAACGTCGATATCGGTCATTTTGGATAAGGGAAAATCATGCTTGAGTAATTTACGTTTGCGTATGCGCAGAATGGAGTAATGATTTGAGAAAAATGAGATTGGTAGGGGACAACCTATCACCTAACCTGCACATTTTCAGAAAACGTCATCATAATCAGAAGAAAACAAGAAGTCAATCTTGTTCCTAGGATTACACTTTCGGCAATGCGCAGGAGCTACTAATGATGTAATCATGTTTAAATTGAAATGGAATAATTAAACCATCGTTCCCCAACTATGTACGAAAGTTGGGCGAGATTGAACGACTAGCGCGTGAAAAAAATTATGTTTGAAGTAATTTGCGTTCGCGCATGCGTAGATAGATAAAGTATCGATTTGAAAATTATGAAATAATTGGGGGGGGGGGGGGGGGGGGGCAACTTACAGCCTAACCCGCACATTCCCCGAAAATTTCATCAAATCGGATGAAAACTATTGAAATTAGGCCGTTAAAATGAATACACACTGGTGCATTCACAGTACCTACTATTGATAGTATTATGCTGTGTGTACCAACTGCCTGTAACAGGGTTTTCCCCCCATGTTGGCTTCACCTTATACCCTGCTGGGGCATTCCATCCCCGGTAAGTTTTTTCTTTTCCTTGAAAAGGAGAACTAGTAGAAAGATGAGGCATTGGTTGCCATTCCTTACCATTTTTTGTAAGTCCTTGCCTGTTGGTAGAGGGGGAATCCTGAGTTTTCCTTCCCTTCCCACCGCTAGCAGCTTGTCCAGCACTGTTTGGACCAGAGTGCCCCACCTCTCCTGGGTATGCTGCCTTTACCTCACACTCCCGGTGGTATTGCCTAATTGCATTTATCTCTGAGGCCCTTTCCTCTTTCTTCAGGTTGAGGTTATTTTCCCTTCTGTCCACCCCCATCACATTTGTGACTAGTCTGCCCAACTTACTGTGCTCTGGTGGATATAAAACCCCTGTCACAGATTCCAATGCGTACTTTGCTGCAATACCAGTTGCCCCTATAGCTGAATGTAGGTTTCCATTCACTAAGAGGTCACTGCCAAACCCTATTAATGCTTCTCTGTCCGCCTTCCTTATTTGCTTCGCGTTTATCGCCCGTTCATATGCCCAATCATGTTCTAATGCGAGCTGATCATCATAATCCACTGGCTTCCCATTTGGGAGTGGATTTCCGGGCCCTAGATATTTGTGTCCAGGCAATAGGAAATTTGGCATTTACTATAGTATTTATTTTAAAAAACAGAAAAAAAAAAACCGTTTATGGTACCGTCTGAAAGTTGAGGAAAGAAACAACTGAAATTAAACTGGAGCGAGAGAAATATTAAAAAAATGATTCCGACCTGAATTAAGAAACGCTGATGCGGCACGAGCGCCGAGTCTGACCTCCCAACGCCGTGGTCCCTCTTTTTTTCTTTACTGCTGTCTGTCTCTTTCTCTCCTGCACTGTCTATAGCGAAAGTTGATGGACCAAGAATCACTATAACACCGACACCTTCCTACACGTTCGCGACTTATTGTCCTAAGATCACACTAATTAATGAACACACGTCCAATAAAACCATTTTTCGCTCTCTAAGAGCCCCGAAAAACAATAAAAAATTACTGAGCTGTCCAACGACACCCTTTCCGTTCGGCGGTTCGGTCAACACTCCTTCCTTTTCGGTAACGTAACGTAACACTTGTTGATTCTACGTGCCAAAGACTTAAAATGTCAAAGACGAGTGATATAAATGTGCTTTTTGTGACAATAAAAGATTTTAGCAGTACCTGCCATCAGCTAAAGGAATAGCATGAATGAACTGTCAAGAATTGGAAGAAAAATAAAATAAAATAATAATCACAAAACTGTTACAAGGAACTCATCGGAAAACTCCGTTCAATTGATTTCAAATTCGTTCCCTTTTTTGACGAGGATATGTCTTTTGGCTGGGGGTCAAGGAATTTTTCGTTCACACTTTTTTTTCCCGACCGACACTTTTTTTCCCGACCGGCACATTTTGTATTGATTTTCACGTACAACCAAGGCGTTACTAGGGAAGTGTAACTCCCATAGTTTTCATAGTAGGAAAATCGTTCGCCACTTTTTGGAATGCAATATTAGATTCTTGATATTGCAAAGGAGGGCCATATCGAATTGCAGAGCCGTAGGTTAACATTAATATGCCTAATTAGATATAGACACCTGCAGAAAGAAAATTAGTGCGATTGATTAAAACATCTAAATTTTACTAGTCCACCTGATCTCAGTATAACGATATTAATTAAGTAGGTACCTACCAAATGAAAATAACGTAACTTTATAAACCATTGAAAATAATTAATGTGTCTAAAACTCCATAGTGGAATCTAGTCAATCAAAATGAAGTTGAAAGTAAAACGTCGATATCGGTCATTTTGGATAAGGGAAAATCATGCTTGAGTAATTTACGTTTGCGTATGCGCAGAATGGAGTAATGATTTGAGAAAAATGAGATTGGTAGGGGACAACCTATCACCTAACCTGCACATTTTCAGAAAACGTCATCATAATCAGAAGAAAACAAGAAGTCAATCTTGTTCCTAGGATTACACTTTCGGCAATGCGCAGGAGCTACTAATGATGTAATCATGTTTAAATTGAAATGGAATAATTAAACCATCGTTCCCCAACTATGTACGAAAGTTGGGCGAGATTGAACGACTAGCGCGTGAAAAAAATTATGTTTGAAGTAATTTGCGTTCGCGCATGCGTAGATAGATAAAGTATCGATTTGAAAATTATGAAATAATTGGGGGGGGGGGGGGGGGGGCAACTTACAGCCTAACCCGCACATTCCCCGAAAATTTCATCAAATCGGATGAAAACTATTGAAATTAGGCCGTTAAAATGAATACACACTGGTGCATTCACAGTACCTACTATTGATAGTATTATGCTGTGTGTACCAACTGCCTGTAACAGGGTTTTCCCCCCATGTTGGCTTCACCTTATACCCTGCTGGGGCATTCCATCCCCGGTAAGTTTTTTCTTTTCCTTGAAAAGGAGAACTAGTAGAAAGATGAGGCATTGGTTGCCATTCCTTACCATTTTTTGTAAGTCCTTGCCTGTTGGTAGAGGGGGAATCCTGAGTTTTCCTTCCCTTCCCACCGCTAGCAGCTTGTCCAGCACTGTTTGGACCAGAGTGCCCCACCTCTCCTGGGTATGCTGCCTTTACCTCACACTCCCGGTGGTATTGCCTAATTGCATTTATCTCTGAGGCCCTTTCCTCTTTCTTCAGGTTGAGGTTATTTTCCCTTCTGTCCACCCCCATCACATTTGTGACTAGTCTGCCCAACTTACTGTGCTCTGGTGGATATAAAACCCCTGTCACAGATTCCAATGCGTACTTTGCTGCAATACCAGTTGCCCCTATAGCTGAATGTAGGTTTCCATTCACTAAGAGGTCACTGCCAAACCCTATTAATGCTTCTCTGTCCGCCTTCCTTATTTGCTTCGCGTTTATCGCCCGTTCATATGCCCAATCATGTTCTAATGCGAGCTGATCATCATAATCCACTGGCTTCCCATTTGGGAGTGGATTTCCGGGCCCTAGATATTTGTGTCCAGGCAATAGGAAATTTGGCATTTACTATAGTATTTATTTTAAAAAACAGAAAAAAAAAAACCGTTTATGGTACCGTCTGAAAGTTGAGGAAAGAAACAACTGAAATTAAACTGGAGCGAGAGAAATATTAAAAAAATGATTCCGACCTGAATTAAGAAACGCTGATGCGGCACGAGCGCCGAGTCTGACCTCCCAACGCCGTGGTCCCTCTTTTTTTCTTTACTGCTGTCTGTCTCTTTCTCTCCTGCACTGTCTATAGCGAAAGTTGATGGACCAAGAATCACTATAACACCGACACCTTCCTACACGTTCGCGACTTATTGTCCTAAGATCACACTAATTAATGAACACACGTCCAATAAAACCATTTTTCGCTCTCTAAGAGCCCCGAAAAACAATAAAAAATTACTGAGCTGTCCAACGACACCCTTTCCGTTCGGCGGTTCGGTCAACACTCCTTCCTTTTCGGTAACGTAACGTAACACTTGTTGATTCTACGTGCCAAAGACTTAAAATGTCAAAGACGAGTGATATAAATGTGCTTTTTGTGACAATAAAAGATTTTAGCAGTACCTGCCATCAGCTAAAGGAATAGCATGAATGAACTGTCAAGAATTGGAAGAAAAATAAAATAAAATAATAATCACAAAACTGTTACAAGGAACTCATCGGAAAACTCCGTTCAATTGATTTCAAATTCGTTCCCTTTTTTGACGAGGATATGTCTTTTGGCTGGGGGTCAAGGAATTTTTCGTTCACACTTTTTTTTCCCGACCGACACTTTTTTTCCCGACCGGCACATTTTGTATTGATTTTCACGTACAACCAAGGCGTTACTAGGGAAGTGTAACTCCCATAGTTTTCATAGTAGGAAAATCGTTCGCCACTTTTTGGAATGCAATATTAGATTCTTGATATTGCAAAGGAGGGCCATATCGAATTGCAGAGCCGTAGGTTAACATTAATATGCCTAATTAGATATAGACACCTGCAGAAAGAAAATTAGTGCGATTGATTAAAACATCTAAATTTTACTAGTCCACCTGATCTCAGTATAACGATATTAATTAAGTAGGTACCTACCAAATGAAAATAACGTAACTTTATAAACCATTGAAAATAATTAATGTGTCTAAAACTCCATAGTGGAATCTAGTCAATCAAAATGAAGTTGAAAGTAAAACGTCGATATCGGTCATTTTGGATAAGGGAAAATCATGCTTGAGTAATTTACGTTTGCGTATGCGCAGAATGGAGTAATGATTTGAGAAAAATGAGATTGGTAGGGGACAACCTATCACCTAACCTGCACATTTTCAGAAAACGTCATCATAATCAGAAGAAAACAAGAAGTCAATCTTGTTCCTAGGATTACACTTTCGGCAATGCGCAGGAGCTACTAATGATGTAATCATGTTTAAATTGAAATGGAATAATTAAACCATCGTTCCCCAACTATGTACGAAAGTTGGGCGAGATTGAACGACTAGCGCGTGAAAAAAATTATGTTTGAAGTAATTTGCGTTCGCGCATGCGTAGATAGATAAAGTATCGATTTGAAAATTATGAAATAATTGGGGGGGGGGGGGGGGGCAACTTACAGCCTAACCCGCACATTCCCCGAAAATTTCATCAAATCGGATGAAAACTATTGAAATTAGGCCGTTAAAATGAATACACACTGGTGCATTCACAGTACCTACTATTGATAGTATTATGCTGTGTGTACCAACTGCCTGTAACAGGGTTTTCCCCCCATGTTGGCTTCACCTTATACCCTGCTGGGGCATTCCATCCCCGGTAAGTTTTTTCTTTTCCTTGAAAAGGAGAACTAGTAGAAAGATGAGGCATTGGTTGCCATTCCTTACCATTTTTTGTAAGTCCTTGCCTGTTGGTAGAGGGGGAATCCTGAGTTTTCCTTCCCTTCCCACCGCTAGCAGCTTGTCCAGCACTGTTTGGACCAGAGTGCCCCACCTCTCCTGGGTATGCTGCCTTTACCTCACACTCCCGGTGGTATTGCCTAATTGCATTTATCTCTGAGGCCCTTTCCTCTTTCTTCAGGTTGAGGTTATTTTCCCTTCTGTCCACCCCCATCACATTTGTGACTAGTCTGCCCAACTTACTGTGCTCTGGTGGATATAAAACCCCTGTCACAGATTCCAATGCGTACTTTGCTGCAATACCAGTTGCCCCTATAGCTGAATGTAGGTTTCCATTCACTAAGAGGTCACTGCCAAACCCTATTAATGCTTCTCTGTCCGCCTTCCTTATTTGCTTCGCGTTTATCGCCCGTTCATATGCCCAATCATGTTCTAATGCGAGCTGATCATCATAATCCACTGGCTTCCCATTTGGGAGTGGATTTCCGGGCCCTAGATATTTGTGTCCAGGCAATAGGAAATTTGGCATTTACTATAGTATTTATTTTAAAAAACAGAAAAAAAAAAACCGTTTATGGTACCGTCTGAAAGTTGAGGAAAGAAACAACTGAAATTAAACTGGAGCGAGAGAAATATTAAAAAAATGATTCCGACCTGAATTAAGAAACGCTGATGCGGCACGAGCGCCGAGTCTGACCTCCCAACGCCGTGGTCCCTCTTTTTTTCTTTACTGCTGTCTGTCTCTTTCTCTCCTGCACTGTCTATAGCGAAAGTTGATGGACCAAGAATCACTATAACACCGACACCTTCCTACACGTTCGCGACTTATTGTCCTAAGATCACACTAATTAATGAACACACGTCCAATAAAACCATTTTTCGCTCTCTAAGAGCCCCGAAAAACAATAAAAAATTACTGAGCTGTCCAACGACACCCTTTCCGTTCGGCGGTTCGGTCAACACTCCTTCCTTTTCGGTAACGTAACGTAACACTTGTTGATTCTACGTGCCAAAGACTTAAAATGTCAAAGACGAGTGATATAAATGTGCTTTTTGTGACAATAAAAGATTTTAGCAGTACCTGCCATCAGCTAAAGGAATAGCATGAATGAACTGTCAAGAATTGGAAGAAAAATAAAATAAAATAATAATCACAAAACTGTTACAAGGAACTCATCGGAAAACTCCGTTCAATTGATTTCAAATTCGTTCCCTTTTTTGACGAGGATATGTCTTTTGGCTGGGGGTCAAGGAATTTTTCGTTCACACTTTTTTTTCCCGACCGACACTTTTTTTCCCGACCGGCACATTTTGTATTGATTTTCACGTACAACCAAGGCGTTACTAGGGAAGTGTAACTCCCATAGTTTTCATAGTAGGAAAATCGTTCGCCACTTTTTGGAATGCAATATTAGATTCTTGATATTGCAAAGGAGGGCCATATCGAATTGCAGAGCCGTAGGTTAACATTAATATGCCTAATTAGATATAGACACCTGCAGAAAGAAAATTAGTGCGATTGATTAAAACATCTAAATTTTACTAGTCCACCTGATCTCAGTATAACGATATTAATTAAGTAGGTACCTACCAAATGAAAATAACGTAACTTTATAAACCATTGAAAATAATTAATGTGTCTAAAACTCCATAGTGGAATCTAGTCAATCAAAATGAAGTTGAAAGTAAAACGTCGATATCGGTCATTTTGGATAAGGGAAAATCATGCTTGAGTAATTTACGTTTGCGTATGCGCAGAATGGAGTAATGATTTGAGAAAAATGAGATTGGTAGGGGACAACCTATCACCTAACCTGCACATTTTCAGAAAACGTCATCATAATCAGAAGAAAACAAGAAGTCAATCTTGTTCCTAGGATTACACTTTCGGCAATGCGCAGGAGCTACTAATGATGTAATCATGTTTAAATTGAAATGGAATAATTAAACCATCGTTCCCCAACTATGTACGAAAGTTGGGCGAGATTGAACGACTAGCGCGTGAAAAAAATTATGTTTGAAGTAATTTGCGTTCGCGCATGCGTAGATAGATAAAGTATCGATTTGAAAATTATGAAATAATTGGGGGGGGGGGGGGGGGGGCAACTTACAGCCTAACCCGCACATTCCCCGAAAATTTCATCAAATCGGATGAAAACTATTGAAATTAGGCCGTTAAAATGAATACACACTGGTGCATTCACAGTACCTACTATTGATAGTATTATGCTGTGTGTACCAACTGCCTGTAACAGGGTTTTCCCCCCATGTTGGCTTCACCTTATACCCTGCTGGGGCATTCCATCCCCGGTAAGTTTTTTCTTTTCCTTGAAAAGGAGAACTAGTAGAAAGATGAGGCATTGGTTGCCATTCCTTACCATTTTTTGTAAGTCCTTGCCTGTTGGTAGAGGGGGAATCCTGAGTTTTCCTTCCCTTCCCACCGCTAGCAGCTTGTCCAGCACTGTTTGGACCAGAGTGCCCCACCTCTCCTGGGTATGCTGCCTTTACCTCACACTCCCGGTGGTATTGCCTAATTGCATTTATCTCTGAGGCCCTTTCCTCTTTCTTCAGGTTGAGGTTATTTTCCCTTCTGTCCACCCCCATCACATTTGTGACTAGTCTGCCCAACTTACTGTGCTCTGGTGGATATAAAACCCCTGTCACAGATTCCAATGCGTACTTTGCTGCAATACCAGTTGCCCCTATAGCTGAATGTAGGTTTCCATTCACTAAGAGGTCACTGCCAAACCCTATTAATGCTTCTCTGTCCGCCTTCCTTATTTGCTTCGCGTTTATCGCCCGTTCATATGCCCAATCATGTTCTAATGCGAGCTGATCATCATAATCCACTGGCTTCCCATTTGGGAGTGGATTTCCGGGCCCTAGATATTTGTGTCCAGGCAATAGGAAATTTGGCATTTACTATAGTATTTATTTTAAAAAACAGAAAAAAAAAAACCGTTTATGGTACCGTCTGAAAGTTGAGGAAAGAAACAACTGAAATTAAACTGGAGCGAGAGAAATATTAAAAAAATGATTCCGACCTGAATTAAGAAACGCTGATGCGGCACGAGCGCCGAGTCTGACCTCCCAACGCCGTGGTCCCTCTTTTTTTCTTTACTGCTGTCTGTCTCTTTCTCTCCTGCACTGTCTATAGCGAAAGTTGATGGACCAAGAATCACTATAACACCGACACCTTCCTACACGTTCGCGACTTATTGTCCTAAGATCACACTAATTAATGAACACACGTCCAATAAAACCATTTTTCGCTCTCTAAGAGCCCCGAAAAACAATAAAAAATTACTGAGCTGTCCAACGACACCCTTTCCGTTCGGCGGTTCGGTCAACACTCCTTCCTTTTCGGTAACGTAACGTAACACTTGTTGATTCTACGTGCCAAAGACTTAAAATGTCAAAGACGAGTGATATAAATGTGCTTTTTGTGACAATAAAAGATTTTAGCAGTACCTGCCATCAGCTAAAGGAATAGCATGAATGAACTGTCAAGAATTGGAAGAAAAATAAAATAAAATAATAATCACAAAACTGTTACAAGGAACTCATCGGAAAACTCCGTTCAATTGATTTCAAATTCGTTCCCTTTTTTGACGAGGATATGTCTTTTGGCTGGGGGTCAAGGAATTTTTCGTTCACACTTTTTTTTCCCGACCGACACTTTTTTTCCCGACCGGCACATTTTGTATTGATTTTCACGTACAACCAAGGCGTTACTAGGGAAGTGTAACTCCCATAGTTTTCATAGTAGGAAAATCGTTCGCCACTTTTTGGAATGCAATATTAGATTCTTGATATTGCAAAGGAGGGCCATATCGAATTGCAGAGCCGTAGGTTAACATTAATATGCCTAATTAGATATAGACACCTGCAGAAAGAAAATTAGTGCGATTGATTAAAACATCTAAATTTTACTAGTCCACCTGATCTCAGTATAACGATATTAATTAAGTAGGTACCTACCAAATGAAAATAACGTAACTTTATAAACCATTGAAAATAATTAATGTGTCTAAAACTCCATAGTGGAATCTAGTCAATCAAAATGAAGTTGAAAGTAAAACGTCGATATCGGTCATTTTGGATAAGGGAAAATCATGCTTGAGTAATTTACGTTTGCGTATGCGCAGAATGGAGTAATGATTTGAGAAAAATGAGATTGGTAGGGGACAACCTATCACCTAACCTGCACATTTTCAGAAAACGTCATCATAATCAGAAGAAAACAAGAAGTCAATCTTGTTCCTAGGATTACACTTTCGGCAATGCGCAGGAGCTACTAATGATGTAATCATGTTTAAATTGAAATGGAATAATTAAACCATCGTTCCCCAACTATGTACGAAAGTTGGGCGAGATTGAACGACTAGCGCGTGAAAAAAATTATGTTTGAAGTAATTTGCGTTCGCGCATGCGTAGATAGATAAAGTATCGATTTGAAAATTATGAAATAATTGGGGGGGGGGGGGGGGGGGCAACTTACAGCCTAACCCGCACATTCCCCGAAAATTTCATCAAATCGGATGAAAACTATTGAAATTAGGCCGTTAAAATGAATACACACTGGTGCATTCACAGTACCTACTATTGATAGTATTATGCTGTGTGTACCAACTGCCTGTAACAGGGTTTTCCCCCCATGTTGGCTTCACCTTATACCCTGCTGGGGCATTCCATCCCCGGTAAGTTTTTTCTTTTCCTTGAAAAGGAGAACTAGTAGAAAGATGAGGCATTGGTTGCCATTCCTTACCATTTTTTGTAAGTCCTTGCCTGTTGGTAGAGGGGGAATCCTGAGTTTTCCTTCCCTTCCCACCGCTAGCAGCTTGTCCAGCACTGTTTGGACCAGAGTGCCCCACCTCTCCTGGGTATGCTGCCTTTACCTCACACTCCCGGTGGTATTGCCTAATTGCATTTATCTCTGAGGCCCTTTCCTCTTTCTTCAGGTTGAGGTTATTTTCCCTTCTGTCCACCCCCATCACATTTGTGACTAGTCTGCCCAACTTACTGTGCTCTGGTGGATATAAAACCCCTGTCACAGATTCCAATGCGTACTTTGCTGCAATACCAGTTGCCCCTATAGCTGAATGTAGGTTTCCATTCACTAAGAGGTCACTGCCAAACCCTATTAATGCTTCTCTGTCCGCCTTCCTTATTTGCTTCGCGTTTATCGCCCGTTCATATGCCCAATCATGTTCTAATGCGAGCTGATCATCATAATCCACTGGCTTCCCATTTGGGAGTGGATTTCCGGGCCCTAGATATTTGTGTCCAGGCAATAGGAAATTTGGCATTTACTATAGTATTTATTTTAAAAAACAGAAAAAAAAAAACCGTTTATGGTACCGTCTGAAAGTTGAGGAAAGAAACAACTGAAATTAAACTGGAGCGAGAGAAATATTAAAAAAATGATTCCGACCTGAATTAAGAAACGCTGATGCGGCACGAGCGCCGAGTCTGACCTCCCAACGCCGTGGTCCCTCTTTTTTTCTTTACTGCTGTCTGTCTCTTTCTCTCCTGCACTGTCTATAGCGAAAGTTGATGGACCAAGAATCACTATAACACCGACACCTTCCTACACGTTCGCGACTTATTGTCCTAAGATCACACTAATTAATGAACACACGTCCAATAAAACCATTTTTCGCTCTCTAAGAGCCCCGAAAAACAATAAAAAATTACTGAGCTGTCCAACGACACCCTTTCCGTTCGGCGGTTCGGTCAACACTCCTTCCTTTTCGGTAACGTAACGTAACACTTGTTGATTCTACGTGCCAAAGACTTAAAATGTCAAAGACGAGTGATATAAATGTGCTTTTTGTGACAATAAAAGATTTTAGCAGTACCT
Source organism: Adelphocoris suturalis (assembly GCA_030762985.1). Classification (NCBI taxonomy): domain Eukaryota; kingdom Metazoa; phylum Arthropoda; class Insecta; order Hemiptera; family Miridae; genus Adelphocoris; species Adelphocoris suturalis. The sequence continues at coordinate 25,448,771 of CM061042.1, forward strand.
GCCATCAGCTAAAGGAATAGCATGAATGAACTGTCAAGAATTGGAAGAAAAATAAAATAAAATAATAATCACAAAACTGTTACAAGGAACTCATCGGAAAACTCCGTTCAATTGATTTCAAATTCGTTCCCTTTTTTGACGAGGATATGTCTTTTGGCTGGGGGTCAAGGAATTTTTCGTTCACACTTTTTTTTCCCGACCGACACTTTTTTTCCCGACCGGCACATTTTGTATTGATTTTCACGTACAACCAAGGCGTTACTAGGGAAGTGTAACTCCCATAGTTTTCATAGTAGGAAAATCGTTCGCCACTTTTTGGAATGCAATATTAGATTCTTGATATTGCAAAGGAGGGCCATATCGAATTGCAGAGCCGTAGGTTAACATTAATATGCCTAATTAGATATAGACACCTGCAGAAAGAAAATTAGTGCGATTGATTAAAACATCTAAATTTTACTAGTCCACCTGATCTCAGTATAACGATATTAATTAAGTAGGTACCTACCAAATGAAAATAACGTAACTTTATAAACCATTGAAAATAATTAATGTGTCTAAAACTCCATAGTGGAATCTAGTCAATCAAAATGAAGTTGAAAGTAAAACGTCGATATCGGTCATTTTGGATAAGGGAAAATCATGCTTGAGTAATTTACGTTTGCGTATGCGCAGAATGGAGTAATGATTTGAGAAAAATGAGATTGGTAGGGGACAACCTATCACCTAACCTGCACATTTTCAGAAAACGTCATCATAATCAGAAGAAAACAAGAAGTCAATCTTGTTCCTAGGATTACACTTTCGGCAATGCGCAGGAGCTACTAATGATGTAATCATGTTTAAATTGAAATGGAATAATTAAACCATCGTTCCCCAACTATGTACGAAAGTTGGGCGAGATTGAACGACTAGCGCGTGAAAAAAATTATGTTTGAAGTAATTTGCGTTCGCGCATGCGTAGATAGATAAAGTATCGATTTGAAAATTATGAAATAATTGGGGGGGGGGGGGGGGGGGGCAACTTACAGCCTAACCCGCACATTCCCCGAAAATTTCATCAAATCGGATGAAAACTATTGAAATTAGGCCGTTAAAATGAATACACACTGGTGCATTCACAGTACCTACTATTGATAGTATTATGCTGTGTGTACCAACTGCCTGTAACAGGGTTTTCCCCCCATGTTGGCTTCACCTTATACCCTGCTGGGGCATTCCATCCCCGGTAAGTTTTTTCTTTTCCTTGAAAAGGAGAACTAGTAGAAAGATGAGGCATTGGTTGCCATTCCTTACCATTTTTTGTAAGTCCTTGCCTGTTGGTAGAGGGGGAATCCTGAGTTTTCCTTCCCTTCCCACCGCTAGCAGCTTGTCCAGCACTGTTTGGACCAGAGTGCCCCACCTCTCCTGGGTATGCTGCCTTTACCTCACACTCCCGGTGGTATTGCCTAATTGCATTTATCTCTGAGGCCCTTTCCTCTTTCTTCAGGTTGAGGTTATTTTCCCTTCTGTCCACCCCCATCACATTTGTGACTAGTCTGCCCAACTTACTGTGCTCTGGTGGATATAAAACCCCTGTCACAGATTCCAATGCGTACTTTGCTGCAATACCAGTTGCCCCTATAGCTGAATGTAGGTTTCCATTCACTAAGAGGTCACTGCCAAACCCTATTAATGCTTCTCTGTCCGCCTTCCTTATTTGCTTCGCGTTTATCGCCCGTTCATATGCCCAATCATGTTCTAATGCGAGCTGATCATCATAATCCACTGGCTTCCCATTTGGGAGTGGATTTCCGGGCCCTAGATATTTGTGTCCAGGCAATAGGAAATTTGGCATTTACTATAGTATTTATTTTAAAAAACAGAAAAAAAAAAACCGTTTATGGTACCGTCTGAAAGTTGAGGAAAGAAACAACTGAAATTAAACTGGAGCGAGAGAAATATTAAAAAAATGATTCCGACCTGAATTAAGAAACGCTGATGCGGCACGAGCGCCGAGTCTGACCTCCCAACGCCGTGGTCCCTCTTTTTTTCTTTACTGCTGTCTGTCTCTTTCTCTCCTGCACTGTCTATAGCGAAAGTTGATGGACCAAGAATCACTATAACACCGACACCTTCCTACACGTTCGCGACTTATTGTCCTAAGATCACACTAATTAATGAACACACGTCCAATAAAACCATTTTTCGCTCTCTAAGAGCCCCGAAAAACAATAAAAAATTACTGAGCTGTCCAACGACACCCTTTCCGTTCGGCGGTTCGGTCAACACTCCTTCCTTTTCGGTAACGTAACGTAACACTTGTTGATTCTACGTGCCAAAGACTTAAAATGTCAAAGACGAGTGATATAAATGTGCTTTTTGTGACAATAAAAGATTTTAGCAGTACCTGCCATCAGCTAAAGGAATAGCATGAATGAACTGTCAAGAATTGGAAGAAAAATAAAATAAAATAATAATCACAAAACTGTTACAAGGAACTCATCGGAAAACTCCGTTCAATTGATTTCAAATTCGTTCCCTTTTTTGACGAGGATATGTCTTTTGGCTGGGGGTCAAGGAATTTTTCGTTCACACTTTTTTTTCCCGACCGACACTTTTTTTCCCGACCGGCACATTTTGTATTGATTTTCACGTACAACCAAGGCGTTACTAGGGAAGTGTAACTCCCATAGTTTTCATAGTAGGAAAATCGTTCGCCACTTTTTGGAATGCAATATTAGATTCTTGATATTGCAAAGGAGGGCCATATCGAATTGCAGAGCCGTAGGTTAACATTAATATGCCTAATTAGATATAGACACCTGCAGAAAGAAAATTAGTGCGATTGATTAAAACATCTAAATTTTACTAGTCCACCTGATCTCAGTATAACGATATTAATTAAGTAGGTACCTACCAAATGAAAATAACGTAACTTTATAAACCATTGAAAATAATTAATGTGTCTAAAACTCCATAGTGGAATCTAGTCAATCAAAATGAAGTTGAAAGTAAAACGTCGATATCGGTCATTTTGGATAAGGGAAAATCATGCTTGAGTAATTTACGTTTGCGTATGCGCAGAATGGAGTAATGATTTGAGAAAAATGAGATTGGTAGGGGACAACCTATCACCTAACCTGCACATTTTCAGAAAACGTCATCATAATCAGAAGAAAACAAGAAGTCAATCTTGTTCCTAGGATTACACTTTCGGCAATGCGCAGGAGCTACTAATGATGTAATCATGTTTAAATTGAAATGGAATAATTAAACCATCGTTCCCCAACTATGTACGAAAGTTGGGCGAGATTGAACGACTAGCGCGTGAAAAAAATTATGTTTGAAGTAATTTGCGTTCGCGCATGCGTAGATAGATAAAGTATCGATTTGAAAATTATGAAATAATTGGGGGGGGGGGGGGGGGGCAACTTACAGCCTAACCCGCACATTCCCCGAAAATTTCATCAAATCGGATGAAAACTATTGAAATTAGGCCGTTAAAATGAATACACACTGGTGCATTCACAGTACCTACTATTGATAGTATTATGCTGTGTGTACCAACTGCCTGTAACAGGGTTTTCCCCCCATGTTGGCTTCACCTTATACCCTGCTGGGGCATTCCATCCCCGGTAAGTTTTTTCTTTTCCTTGAAAAGGAGAACTAGTAGAAAGATGAGGCATTGGTTGCCATTCCTTACCATTTTTTGTAAGTCCTTGCCTGTTGGTAGAGGGGGAATCCTGAGTTTTCCTTCCCTTCCCACCGCTAGCAGCTTGTCCAGCACTGTTTGGACCAGAGTGCCCCACCTCTCCTGGGTATGCTGCCTTTACCTCACACTCCCGGTGGTATTGCCTAATTGCATTTATCTCTGAGGCCCTTTCCTCTTTCTTCAGGTTGAGGTTATTTTCCCTTCTGTCCACCCCCATCACATTTGTGACTAGTCTGCCCAACTTACTGTGCTCTGGTGGATATAAAACCCCTGTCACAGATTCCAATGCGTACTTTGCTGCAATACCAGTTGCCCCTATAGCTGAATGTAGGTTTCCATTCACTAAGAGGTCACTGCCAAACCCTATTAATGCTTCTCTGTCCGCCTTCCTTATTTGCTTCGCGTTTATCGCCCGTTCATATGCCCAATCATGTTCTAATGCGAGCTGATCATCATAATCCACTGGCTTCCCATTTGGGAGTGGATTTCCGGGCCCTAGATATTTGTGTCCAGGCAATAGGAAATTTGGCATTTACTATAGTATTTATTTTAAAAAACAGAAAAAAAAAAACCGTTTATGGTACCGTCTGAAAGTTGAGGAAAGAAACAACTGAAATTAAACTGGAGCGAGAGAAATATTAAAAAAATGATTCCGACCTGAATTAAGAAACGCTGATGCGGCACGAGCGCCGAGTCTGACCTCCCAACGCCGTGGTCCCTCTTTTTTTCTTTACTGCTGTCTGTCTCTTTCTCTCCTGCACTGTCTATAGCGAAAGTTGATGGACCAAGAATCACTATAACACCGACACCTTCCTACACGTTCGCGACTTATTGTCCTAAGATCACACTAATTAATGAACACACGTCCAATAAAACCATTTTTCGCTCTCTAAGAGCCCCGAAAAACAATAAAAAATTACTGAGCTGTCCAACGACACCCTTTCCGTTCGGCGGTTCGGTCAACACTCCTTCCTTTTCGGTAACGTAACGTAACACTTGTTGATTCTACGTGCCAAAGACTTAAAATGTCAAAGACGAGTGATATAAATGTGCTTTTTGTGACAATAAAAGATTTTAGCAGTACCTGCCATCAGCTAAAGGAATAGCATGAATGAACTGTCAAGAATTGGAAGAAAAATAAAATAAAATAATAATCACAAAACTGTTACAAGGAACTCATCGGAAAACTCCGTTCAATTGATTTCAAATTCGTTCCCTTTTTTGACGAGGATATGTCTTTTGGCTGGGGGTCAAGGAATTTTTCGTTCACACTTTTTTTTCCCGACCGACACTTTTTTTCCCGACCGGCACATTTTGTATTGATTTTCACGTACAACCAAGGCGTTACTAGGGAAGTGTAACTCCCATAGTTTTCATAGTAGGAAAATCGTTCGCCACTTTTTGGAATGCAATATTAGATTCTTGATATTGCAAAGGAGGGCCATATCGAATTGCAGAGCCGTAGGTTAACATTAATATGCCTAATTAGATATAGACACCTGCAGAAAGAAAATTAGTGCGATTGATTAAAACATCTAAATTTTACTAGTCCACCTGATCTCAGTATAACGATATTAATTAAGTAGGTACCTACCAAATGAAAATAACGTAACTTTATAAACCATTGAAAATAATTAATGTGTCTAAAACTCCATAGTGGAATCTAGTCAATCAAAATGAAGTTGAAAGTAAAACGTCGATATCGGTCATTTTGGATAAGGGAAAATCATGCTTGAGTAATTTACGTTTGCGTATGCGCAGAATGGAGTAATGATTTGAGAAAAATGAGATTGGTAGGGGACAACCTATCACCTAACCTGCACATTTTCAGAAAACGTCATCATAATCAGAAGAAAACAAGAAGTCAATCTTGTTCCTAGGATTACACTTTCGGCAATGCGCAGGAGCTACTAATGATGTAATCATGTTTAAATTGAAATGGAATAATTAAACCATCGTTCCCCAACTATGTACGAAAGTTGGGCGAGATTGAACGACTAGCGCGTGAAAAAAATTATGTTTGAAGTAATTTGCGTTCGCGCATGCGTAGATAGATAAAGTATCGATTTGAAAATTATGAAATAATTGGGGGGGGGGGGGGGGGGGCAACTTACAGCCTAACCCGCACATTCCCCGAAAATTTCATCAAATCGGATGAAAACTATTGAAATTAGGCCGTTAAAATGAATACACACTGGTGCATTCACAGTACCTACTATTGATAGTATTATGCTGTGTGTACCAACTGCCTGTAACAGGGTTTTCCCCCCATGTTGGCTTCACCTTATACCCTGCTGGGGCATTCCATCCCCGGTAAGTTTTTTCTTTTCCTTGAAAAGGAGAACTAGTAGAAAGATGAGGCATTGGTTGCCATTCCTTACCATTTTTTGTAAGTCCTTGCCTGTTGGTAGAGGGGGAATCCTGAGTTTTCCTTCCCTTCCCACCGCTAGCAGCTTGTCCAGCACTGTTTGGACCAGAGTGCCCCACCTCTCCTGGGTATGCTGCCTTTACCTCACACTCCCGGTGGTATTGCCTAATTGCATTTATCTCTGAGGCCCTTTCCTCTTTCTTCAGGTTGAGGTTATTTTCCCTTCTGTCCACCCCCATCACATTTGTGACTAGTCTGCCCAACTTACTGTGCTCTGGTGGATATAAAACCCCTGTCACAGATTCCAATGCGTACTTTGCTGCAATACCAGTTGCCCCTATAGCTGAATGTAGGTTTCCATTCACTAAGAGGTCACTGCCAAACCCTATTAATGCTTCTCTGTCCGCCTTCCTTATTTGCTTCGCGTTTATCGCCCGTTCATATGCCCAATCATGTTCTAATGCGAGCTGATCATCATAATCCACTGGCTTCCCATTTGGGAGTGGATTTCCGGGCCCTAGATATTTGTGTCCAGGCAATAGGAAATTTGGCATTTACTATAGTATTTATTTTAAAAAACAGAAAAAAAAAAACCGTTTATGGTACCGTCTGAAAGTTGAGGAAAGAAACAACTGAAATTAAACTGGAGCGAGAGAAATATTAAAAAAATGATTCCGACCTGAATTAAGAAACGCTGATGCGGCACGAGCGCCGAGTCTGACCTCCCAACGCCGTGGTCCCTCTTTTTTTCTTTACTGCTGTCTGTCTCTTTCTCTCCTGCACTGTCTATAGCGAAAGTTGATGGACCAAGAATCACTATAACACCGACACCTTCCTACACGTTCGCGACTTATTGTCCTAAGATCACACTAATTAATGAACACACGTCCAATAAAACCATTTTTCGCTCTCTAAGAGCCCCGAAAAACAATAAAAAATTACTGAGCTGTCCAACGACACCCTTTCCGTTCGGCGGTTCGGTCAACACTCCTTCCTTTTCGGTAACGTAACGTAACACTTGTTGATTCTACGTGCCAAAGACTTAAAATGTCAAAGACGAGTGATATAAATGTGCTTTTTGTGACAATAAAAGATTTTAGCAGTACCTGCCATCAGCTAAAGGAATAGCATGAATGAACTGTCAAGAATTGGAAGAAAAATAAAATAAAATAATAATCACAAAACTGTTACAAGGAACTCATCGGAAAACTCCGTTCAATTGATTTCAAATTCGTTCCCTTTTTTGACGAGGATATGTCTTTTGGCTGGGGGTCAAGGAATTTTTCGTTCACACTTTTTTTTCCCGACCGACACTTTTTTTCCCGACCGGCACATTTTGTATTGATTTTCACGTACAACCAAGGCGTTACTAGGGAAGTGTAACTCCCATAGTTTTCATAGTAGGAAAATCGTTCGCCACTTTTTGGAATGCAATATTAGATTCTTGATATTGCAAAGGAGGGCCATATCGAATTGCAGAGCCGTAGGTTAACATTAATATGCCTAATTAGATATAGACACCTGCAGAAAGAAAATTAGTGCGATTGATTAAAACATCTAAATTTTACTAGTCCACCTGATCTCAGTATAACGATATTAATTAAGTAGGTACCTACCAAATGAAAATAACGTAACTTTATAAACCATTGAAAATAATTAATGTGTCTAAAACTCCATAGTGGAATCTAGTCAATCAAAATGAAGTTGAAAGTAAAACGTCGATATCGGTCATTTTGGATAAGGGAAAATCATGCTTGAGTAATTTACGTTTGCGTATGCGCAGAATGGAGTAATGATTTGAGAAAAATGAGATTGGTAGGGGACAACCTATCACCTAACCTGCACATTTTCAGAAAACGTCATCATAATCAGAAGAAAACAAGAAGTCAATCTTGTTCCTAGGATTACACTTTCGGCAATGCGCAGGAGCTACTAATGATGTAATCATGTTTAAATTGAAATGGAATAATTAAACCATCGTTCCCCAACTATGTACGAAAGTTGGGCGAGATTGAACGACTAGCGCGTGAAAAAAATTATGTTTGAAGTAATTTGCGTTCGCGCATGCGTAGATAGATAAAGTATCGATTTGAAAATTATGAAATAATTGGGGGGGGGGGGGGGGGGGCAACTTACAGCCTAACCCGCACATTCCCCGAAAATTTCATCAAATCGGATGAAAACTATTGAAATTAGGCCGTTAAAATGAATACACACTGGTGCATTCACAGTACCTACTATTGATAGTATTATGCTGTGTGTACCAACTGCCTGTAACAGGGTTTTCCCCCCATGTTGGCTTCACCTTATACCCTGCTGGGGCATTCCATCCCCGGTAAGTTTTTTCTTTTCCTTGAAAAGGAGAACTAGTAGAAAGATGAGGCATTGGTTGCCATTCCTTACCATTTTTTGTAAGTCCTTGCCTGTTGGTAGAGGGGGAATCCTGAGTTTTCCTTCCCTTCCCACCGCTAGCAGCTTGTCCAGCACTGTTTGGACCAGAGTGCCCCACCTCTCCTGGGTATGCTGCCTTTACCTCACACTCCCGGTGGTATTGCCTAATTGCATTTATCTCTGAGGCCCTTTCCTCTTTCTTCAGGTTGAGGTTATTTTCCCTTCTGTCCACCCCCATCACATTTGTGACTAGTCTGCCCAACTTACTGTGCTCTGGTGGATATAAAACCCCTGTCACAGATTCCAATGCGTACTTTGCTGCAATACCAGTTGCCCCTATAGCTGAATGTAGGTTTCCATTCACTAAGAGGTCACTGCCAAACCCTATTAATGCTTCTCTGTCCGCCTTCCTTATTTGCTTCGCGTTTATCGCCCGTTCATATGCCCAATCATGTTCTAATGCGAGCTGATCATCATAATCCACTGGCTTCCCATTTGGGAGTGGATTTCCGGGCCCTAGATATTTGTGTCCAGGCAATAGGAAATTTGGCATTTACTATAGTATTTATTTTAAAAAACAGAAAAAAAAAAACCGTTTATGGTACCGTCTGAAAGTTGAGGAAAGAAACAACTGAAATTAAACTGGAGCGAGAGAAATATTAAAAAAATGATTCCGACCTGAATTAAGAAACGCTGATGCGGCACGAGCGCCGAGTCTGACCTCCCAACGCCGTGGTCCCTCTTTTTTTCTTTACTGCTGTCTGTCTCTTTCTCTCCTGCACTGTCTATAGCGAAAGTTGATGGACCAAGAATCACTATAACACCGACACCTTCCTACACGTTCGCGACTTATTGTCCTAAGATCACACTAATTAATGAACACACGTCCAATAAAACCATTTTTCGCTCTCTAAGAGCCCCGAAAAACAATAAAAAATTACTGAGCTGTCCAACGACACCCTTTCCGTTCGGCGGTTCGGTCAACACTCCTTCCTTTTCGGTAACGTAACGTAACACTTGTTGATTCTACGTGCCAAAGACTTAAAATGTCAAAGACGAGTGATATAAATGTGCTTTTTGTGACAATAAAAGATTTTAGCAGTACCTGCCATCAGCTAAAGGAATAGCATGAATGAACTGTCAAGAATTGGAAGAAAAATAAAATAAAATAATAATCACAAAACTGTTACAAGGAACTCATCGGAAAACTCCGTTCAATTGATTTCAAATTCGTTCCCTTTTTTGACGAGGATATGTCTTTTGGCTGGGGGTCAAGGAATTTTTCGTTCACACTTTTTTTTCCCGACCGACACTTTTTTTCCCGACCGGCACATTTTGTATTGATTTTCACGTACAACCAAGGCGTTACTAGGGAAGTGTAACTCCCATAGTTTTCATAGTAGGAAAATCGTTCGCCACTTTTTGGAATGCAATATTAGATTCTTGATATTGCAAAGGAGGGCCATATCGAATTGCAGAGCCGTAGGTTAACATTAATATGCCTAATTAGATATAGACACCTGCAGAAAGAAAATTAGTGCGATTGATTAAAACATCTAAATTTTACTAGTCCACCTGATCTCAGTATAACGATATTAATTAAGTAGGTACCTACCAAATGAAAATAACGTAACTTTATAAACCATTGAAAATAATTAATGTGTCTAAAACTCCATAGTGGAATCTAGTCAATCAAAATGAAGTTGAAAGTAAAACGTCGATATCGGTCATTTTGGATAAGGGAAAATCATGCTTGAGTAATTTACGTTTGCGTATGCGCAGAATGGAGTAATGATTTGAGAAAAATGAGATTGGTAGGGGACAACCTATCACCTAACCTGCACATTTTCAGAAAACGTCATCATAATCAGAAGAAAACAAGAAGTCAATCTTGTTCCTAGGATTACACTTTCGGCAATGCGCAGGAGCTACTAATGATGTAATCATGTTTAAATTGAAATGGAATAATTAAACCATCGTTCCCCAACTATGTACGAAAGTTGGGCGAGATTGAACGACTAGCGCGTGAAAAAAATTATGTTTGAAGTAATTTGCGTTCGCGCATGCGTAGATAGATAAAGTATCGATTTGAAAATTATGAAATAATTGGGGGGGGGGGGGGGGGGGCAACTTACAGCCTAACCCGCACATTCCCCGAAAATTTCATCAAATCGGATGAAAACTATTGAAATTAGGCCGTTAAAATGAATACACACTGGTGCATTCACAGTACCTACTATTGATAGTATTATGCTGTGTGTACCAACTGCCTGTAACAGGGTTTTCCCCCCATGTTGGCTTCACCTTATACCCTGCTGGGGCATTCCATCCCCGGTAAGTTTTTTCTTTTCCTTGAAAAGGAGAACTAGTAGAAAGATGAGGCATTGGTTGCCATTCCTTACCATTTTTTGTAAGTCCTTGCCTGTTGGTAGAGGGGGAATCCTGAGTTTTCCTTCCCTTCCCACCGCTAGCAGCTTGTCCAGCACTGTTTGGACCAGAGTGCCCCACCTCTCCTGGGTATGCTGCCTTTACCTCACACTCCCGGTGGTATTGCCTAATTGCATTTATCTCTGAGGCCCTTTCCTCTTTCTTCAGGTTGAGGTTATTTTCCCTTCTGTCCACCCCCATCACATTTGTGACTAGTCTGCCCAACTTACTGTGCTCTGGTGGATATAAAACCCCTGTCACAGATTCCAATGCGTACTTTGCTGCAATACCAGTTGCCCCTATAGCTGAATGTAGGTTTCCATTCACTAAGAGGTCACTGCCAAACCCTATTAATGCTTCTCTGTCCGCCTTCCTTATTTGCTTCGCGTTTATCGCCCGTTCATATGCCCAATCATGTTCTAATGCGAGCTGATCATCATAATCCACTGGCTTCCCATTTGGGAGTGGATTTCCGGGCCCTAGATATTTGTGTCCAGGCAATAGGAAATTTGGCATTTACTATAGTATTTATTTTAAAAAACAGAAAAAAAAAAACCGTTTATGGTACCGTCTGAAAGTTGAGGAAAGAAACAACTGAAATTAAACTGGAGCGAGAGAAATATTAAAAAAATGATTCCGACCTGAATTAAGAAACGCTGATGCGGCACGAGCGCCGAGTCTGACCTCCCAACGCCGTGGTCCCTCTTTTTTTCTTTACTGCTGTCTGTCTCTTTCTCTCCTGCACTGTCTATAGCGAAAGTTGATGGACCAAGAATCACTATAACACCGACACCTTCCTACACGTTCGCGACTTATTGTCCTAAGATCACACTAATTAATGAACACACGTCCAATAAAACCATTTTTCGCTCTCTAAGAGCCCCGAAAAACAATAAAAAATTACTGAGCTGTCCAACGACACCCTTTCCGTTCGGCGGTTCGGTCAACACTCCTTCCTTTTCGGTAACGTAACGTAACACTTGTTGATTCTACGTGCCAAAGACTTAAAATGTCAAAGACGAGTGATATAAATGTGCTTTTTGTGACAATAAAAGATTTTAGCAGTACCTGCCATCAGCTAAAGGAATAGCATGAATGAACTGTCAAGAATTGGAAGAAAAATAAAATAAAATAATAATCACAAAACTGTTACAAGGAACTCATCGGAAAACTCCGTTCAATTGATTTCAAATTCGTTCCCTTTTTTGACGAGGATATGTCTTTTGGCTGGGGGTCAAGGAATTTTTCGTTCACACTTTTTTTTCCCGACCGACACTTTTTTTCCCGACCGGCACATTTTGTATTGATTTTCACGTACAACCAAGGCGTTACTAGGGAAGTGTAACTCCCATAGTTTTCATAGTAGGAAAATCGTTCGCCACTTTTTGGAATGCAATATTAGATTCTTGATATTGCAAAGGAGGGCCATATCGAATTGCAGAGCCGTAGGTTAACATTAATATGCCTAATTAGATATAGACACCTGCAGAAAGAAAATTAGTGCGATTGATTAAAACATCTAAATTTTACTAGTCCACCTGATCTCAGTATAACGATATTAATTAAGTAGGTACCTACCAAATGAAAATAACGTAACTTTATAAACCATTGAAAATAATTAATGTGTCTAAAACTCCATAGTGGAATCTAGTCAATCAAAATGAAGTTGAAAGTAAAACGTCGATATCGGTCATTTTGGATAAGGGAAAATCATGCTTGAGTAATTTACGTTTGCGTATGCGCAGAATGGAGTAATGATTTGAGAAAAATGAGATTGGTAGGGGACAACCTATCACCTAACCTGCACATTTTCAGAAAACGTCATCATAATCAGAAGAAAACAAGAAGTCAATCTTGTTCCTAGGATTACACTTTCGGCAATGCGCAGGAGCTACTAATGATGTAATCATGTTTAAATTGAAATGGAATAATTAAACCATCGTTCCCCAACTATGTACGAAAGTTGGGCGAGATTGAACGACTAGCGCGTGAAAAAAATTATGTTTGAAGTAATTTGCGTTCGCGCATGCGTAGATAGATAAAGTATCGATTTGAAAATTATGAAATAATTGGGGGGGGGGGGGGGGGGGGGCAACTTACAGCCTAACCCGCACATTCCCCGAAAATTTCATCAAATCGGATGAAAACTATTGAAATTAGGCCGTTAAAATGAATACACACTGGTGCATTCACAGTACCTACTATTGATAGTATTATGCTGTGTGTACCAACTGCCTGTAACAGGGTTTTCCCCCCATGTTGGCTTCACCTTATACCCTGCTGGGGCATTCCATCCCCGGTAAGTTTTTTCTTTTCCTTGAAAAGGAGAACTAGTAGAAAGATGAGGCATTGGTTGCCATTCCTTACCATTTTTTGTAAGTCCTTGCCTGTTGGTAGAGGGGGAATCCTGAGTTTTCCTTCCCTTCCCACCGCTAGCAGCTTGTCCAGCACTGTTTGGACCAGAGTGCCCCACCTCTCCTGGGTATGCTGCCTTTACCTCACACTCCCGGTGGTATTGCCTAATTGCATTTATCTCTGAGGCCCTTTCCTCTTTCTTCAGGTTGAGGTTATTTTCCCTTCTGTCCACCCCCATCACATTTGTGACTAGTCTGCCCAACTTACTGTGCTCTGGTGGATATAAAACCCCTGTCACAGATTCCAATGCGTACTTTGCTGCAATACCAGTTGCCCCTATAGCTGAATGTAGGTTTCCATTCACTAAGAGGTCACTGCCAAACCCTATTAATGCTTCTCTGTCCGCCTTCCTTATTTGCTTCGCGTTTATCGCCCGTTCATATGCCCAATCATGTTCTAATGCGAGCTGATCATCATAATCCACTGGCTTCCCATTTGGGAGTGGATTTCCGGGCCCTAGATATTTGTGTCCAGGCAATAGGAAATTTGGCATTTACTATAGTATTTATTTTAAAAAACAGAAAAAAAAAAACCGTTTATGGTACCGTCTGAAAGTTGAGGAAAGAAACAACTGAAATTAAACTGGAGCGAGAGAAATATTAAAAAAATGATTCCGACCTGAATTAAGAAACGCTGATGCGGCACGAGCGCCGAGTCTGACCTCCCAACGCCGTGGTCCCTCTTTTTTTCTTTACTGCTGTCTGTCTCTTTCTCTCCTGCACTGTCTATAGCGAAAGTTGATGGACCAAGAATCACTATAACACCGACACCTTCCTACACGTTCGCGACTTATTGTCCTAAGATCACACTAATTAATGAACACACGTCCAATAAAACCATTTTTCGCTCTCTAAGAGCCCCGAAAAACAATAAAAAATTACTGAGCTGTCCAACGACACCCTTTCCGTTCGGCGGTTCGGTCAACACTCCTTCCTTTTCGGTAACGTAACGTAACACTTGTTGATTCTACGTGCCAAAGACTTAAAATGTCAAAGACGAGTGATATAAATGTGCTTTTTGTGACAATAAAAGATTTTAGCAGTACCTGCCATCAGCTAAAGGAATAGCATGAATGAACTGTCAAGAATTGGAAGAAAAATAAAATAAAATAATAATCACAAAACTGTTACAAGGAACTCATCGGAAAACTCCGTTCAATTGATTTCAAATTCGTTCCCTTTTTTGACGAGGATATGTCTTTTGGCTGGGGGTCAAGGAATTTTTCGTTCACACTTTTTTTTCCCGACCGACACTTTTTTTCCCGACCGGCACATTTTGTATTGATTTTCACGTACAACCAAGGCGTTACTAGGGAAGTGTAACTCCCATAGTTTTCATAGTAGGAAAATCGTTCGCCACTTTTTGGAATGCAATATTAGATTCTTGATATTGCAAAGGAGGGCCATATCGAATTGCAGAGCCGTAGGTTAACATTAATATGCCTAATTAGATATAGACACCTGCAGAAAGAAAATTAGTGCGATTGATTAAAACATCTAAATTTTACTAGTCCACCTGATCTCAGTATAACGATATTAATTAAGTAGGTACCTACCAAATGAAAATAACGTAACTTTATAAACCATTGAAAATAATTAATGTGTCTAAAACTCCATAGTGGAATCTAGTCAATCAAAATGAAGTTGAAAGTAAAACGTCGATATCGGTCATTTTGGATAAGGGAAAATCATGCTTGAGTAATTTACGTTTGCGTATGCGCAGAATGGAGTAATGATTTGAGAAAAATGAGATTGGTAGGGGACAACCTATCACCTAACCTGCACATTTTCAGAAAACGTCATCATAATCAGAAGAAAACAAGAAGTCAATCTTGTTCCTAGGATTACACTTTCGGCAATGCGCAGGAGCTACTAATGATGTAATCATGTTTAAATTGAAATGGAATAATTAAACCATCGTTCCCCAACTATGTACGAAAGTTGGGCGAGATTGAACGACTAGCGCGTGAAAAAAATTATGTTTGAAGTAATTTGCGTTCGCGCATGCGTAGATAGATAAAGTATCGATTTGAAAATTATGAAATAATTGGGGGGGGGGGGGGGGGGCAACTTACAGCCTAACCCGCACATTCCCCGAAAATTTCATCAAATCGGATGAAAACTATTGAAATTAGGCCGTTAAAATGAATACACACTGGTGCATTCACAGTACCTACTATTGATAGTATTATGCTGTGTGTACCAACTGCCTGTAACAGGGTTTTCCCCCCATGTTGGCTTCACCTTATACCCTGCTGGGGCATTCCATCCCCGGTAAGTTTTTTCTTTTCCTTGAAAAGGAGAACTAGTAGAAAGATGAGGCATTGGTTGCCATTCCTTACCATTTTTTGTAAGTCCTTGCCTGTTGGTAGAGGGGGAATCCTGAGTTTTCCTTCCCTTCCCACCGCTAGCAGCTTGTCCAGCACTGTTTGGACCAGAGTGCCCCACCTCTCCTGGGTATGCTGCCTTTACCTCACACTCCCGGTGGTATTGCCTAATTGCATTTATCTCTGAGGCCCTTTCCTCTTTCTTCAGGTTGAGGTTATTTTCCCTTCTGTCCACCCCCATCACATTTGTGACTAGTCTGCCCAACTTACTGTGCTCTGGTGGATATAAAACCCCTGTCACAGATTCCAATGCGTACTTTGCTGCAATACCAGTTGCCCCTATAGCTGAATGTAGGTTTCCATTCACTAAGAGGTCACTGCCAAACCCTATTAATGCTTCTCTGTCCGCCTTCCTTATTTGCTTCGCGTTTATCGCCCGTTCATATGCCCAATCATGTTCTAATGCGAGCTGATCATCATAATCCACTGGCTTCCCATTTGGGAGTGGATTTCCGGGCCCTAGATATTTGTGTCCAGGCAATAGGAAATTTGGCATTTACTATAGTATTTATTTTAAAAAACAGAAAAAAAAAAACCGTTTATGGTACCGTCTGAAAGTTGAGGAAAGAAACAACTGAAATTAAACTGGAGCGAGAGAAATATTAAAAAAATGATTCCGACCTGAATTAAGAAACGCTGATGCGGCACGAGCGCCGAGTCTGACCTCCCAACGCCGTGGTCCCTCTTTTTTTCTTTACTGCTGTCTGTCTCTTTCTCTCCTGCACTGTCTATAGCGAAAGTTGATGGACCAAGAATCACTATAACACCGACACCTTCCTACACGTTCGCGACTTATTGTCCTAAGATCACACTAATTAATGAACACACGTCCAATAAAACCATTTTTCGCTCTCTAAGAGCCCCGAAAAACAATAAAAAATTACTGAGCTGTCCAACGACACCCTTTCCGTTCGGCGGTTCGGTCAACACTCCTTCCTTTTCGGTAACGTAACGTAACACTTGTTGATTCTACGTGCCAAAGACTTAAAATGTCAAAGACGAGTGATATAAATGTGCTTTTTGTGACAATAAAAGATTTTAGCAGTACCTGCCATCAGCTAAAGGAATAGCATGAATGAACTGTCAAGAATTGGAAGAAAAATAAAATAAAATAATAATCACAAAACTGTTACAAGGAACTCATCGGAAAACTCCGTTCAATTGATTTCAAATTCGTTCCCTTTTTTGACGAGGATATGTCTTTTGGCTGGGGGTCAAGGAATTTTTCGTTCACACTTTTTTTTCCCGACCGACACTTTTTTTCCCGACCGGCACATTTTGTATTGATTTTCACGTACAACCAAGGCGTTACTAGGGAAGTGTAACTCCCATAGTTTTCATAGTAGGAAAATCGTTCGCCACTTTTTGGAATGCAATATTAGATTCTTGATATTGCAAAGGAGGGCCATATCGAATTGCAGAGCCGTAGGTTAACATTAATATGCCTAATTAGATATAGACACCTGCAGAAAGAAAATTAGTGCGATTGATTAAAACATCTAAATTTTACTAGTCCACCTGATCTCAGTATAACGATATTAATTAAGTAGGTACCTACCAAATGAAAATAACGTAACTTTATAAACCATTGAAAATAATTAATGTGTCTAAAACTCCATAGTGGAATCTAGTCAATCAAAATGAAGTTGAAAGTAAAACGTCGATATCGGTCATTTTGGATAAGGGAAAATCATGCTTGAGTAATTTACGTTTGCGTATGCGCAGAATGGAGTAATGATTTGAGAAAAATGAGATTGGTAGGGGACAACCTATCACCTAACCTGCACATTTTCAGAAAACGTCATCATAATCAGAAGAAAACAAGAAGTCAATCTTGTTCCTAGGATTACACTTTCGGCAATGCGCAGGAGCTACTAATGATGTAATCATGTTTAAATTGAAATGGAATAATTAAACCATCGTTCCCCAACTATGTACGAAAGTTGGGCGAGATTGAACGACTAGCGCGTGAAAAAAATTATGTTTGAAGTAATTTGCGTTCGCGCATGCGTAGATAGATAAAGTATCGATTTGAAAATTATGAAATAATTGGGGGGGGGGGGGGGGGGGGCAACTTACAGCCTAACCCGCACATTCCCCGAAAATTTCATCAAATCGGATGAAAACTATTGAAATTAGGCCGTTAAAATGAATACACACTGGTGCATTCACAGTACCTACTATTGATAGTATTATGCTGTGTGTACCAACTGCCTGTAACAGGGTTTTCCCCCCATGTTGGCTTCACCTTATACCCTGCTGGGGCATTCCATCCCCGGTAAGTTTTTTCTTTTCCTTGAAAAGGAGAACTAGTAGAAAGATGAGGCATTGGTTGCCATTCCTTACCATTTTTTGTAAGTCCTTGCCTGTTGGTAGAGGGGGAATCCTGAGTTTTCCTTCCCTTCCCACCGCTAGCAGCTTGTCCAGCACTGTTTGGACCAGAGTGCCCCACCTCTCCTGGGTATGCTGCCTTTACCTCACACTCCCGGTGGTATTGCCTAATTGCATTTATCTCTGAGGCCCTTTCCTCTTTCTTCAGGTTGAGGTTATTTTCCCTTCTGTCCACCCCCATCACATTTGTGACTAGTCTGCCCAACTTACTGTGCTCTGGTGGATATAAAACCCCTGTCACAGATTCCAATGCGTACTTTGCTGCAATACCAGTTGCCCCTATAGCTGAATGTAGGTTTCCATTCACTAAGAGGTCACTGCCAAACCCTATTAATGCTTCTCTGTCCGCCTTCCTTATTTGCTTCGCGTTTATCGCCCGTTCATATGCCCAATCATGTTCTAATGCGAGCTGATCATCATAATCCACTGGCTTCCCATTTGGGAGTGGATTTCCGGGCCCTAGATATTTGTGTCCAGGCAATAGGAAATTTGGCATTTACTATAGTATTTATTTTAAAAAACAGAAAAAAAAAAACCGTTTATGGTACCGTCTGAAAGTTGAGGAAAGAAACAACTGAAATTAAACTGGAGCGAGAGAAATATTAAAAAAATGATTCCGACCTGAATTAAGAAACGCTGATGCGGCACGAGCGCCGAGTCTGACCTCCCAACGCCGTGGTCCCTCTTTTTTTCTTTACTGCTGTCTGTCTCTTTCTCTCCTGCACTGTCTATAGCGAAAGTTGATGGACCAAGAATCACTATAACACCGACACCTTCCTACACGTTCGCGACTTATTGTCCTAAGATCACACTAATTAATGAACACACGTCCAATAAAACCATTTTTCGCTCTCTAAGAGCCCCGAAAAACAATAAAAAATTACTGAGCTGTCCAACGACACCCTTTCCGTTCGGCGGTTCGGTCAACACTCCTTCCTTTTCGGTAACGTAACGTAACACTTGTTGATTCTACGTGCCAAAGACTTAAAATGTCAAAGACGAGTGATATAAATGTGCTTTTTGTGACAATAAAAGATTTTAGCAGTACCTGCCATCAGCTAAAGGAATAGCATGAATGAACTGTCAAGAATTGGAAGAAAAATAAAATAAAATAATAATCACAAAACTGTTACAAGGAACTCATCGGAAAACTCCGTTCAATTGATTTCAAATTCGTTCCCTTTTTTGACGAGGATATGTCTTTTGGCTGGGGGTCAAGGAATTTTTCGTTCACACTTTTTTTTCCCGACCGACACTTTTTTTCCCGACCGGCACATTTTGTATTGATTTTCACGTACAACCAAGGCGTTACTAGGGAAGTGTAACTCCCATAGTTTTCATAGTAGGAAAATCGTTCGCCACTTTTTGGAATGCAATATTAGATTCTTGATATTGCAAAGGAGGGCCATATCGAATTGCAGAGCCGTAGGTTAACATTAATATGCCTAATTAGATATAGACACCTGCAGAAAGAAAATTAGTGCGATTGATTAAAACATCTAAATTTTACTAGTCCACCTGATCTCAGTATAACGATATTAATTAAGTAGGTACCTACCAAATGAAAATAACGTAACTTTATAAACCATTGAAAATAATTAATGTGTCTAAAACTCCATAGTGGAATCTAGTCAATCAAAATGAAGTTGAAAGTAAAACGTCGATATCGGTCATTTTGGATAAGGGAAAATCATGCTTGAGTAATTTACGTTTGCGTATGCGCAGAATGGAGTAATGATTTGAGAAAAATGAGATTGGTAGGGGACAACCTATCACCTAACCTGCACATTTTCAGAAAACGTCATCATAATCAGAAGAAAACAAGAAGTCAATCTTGTTCCTAGGATTACACTTTCGGCAATGCGCAGGAGCTACTAATGATGTAATCATGTTTAAATTGAAATGGAATAATTAAACCATCGTTCCCCAACTATGTACGAAAGTTGGGCGAGATTGAACGACTAGCGCGTGAAAAAAATTATGTTTGAAGTAATTTGCGTTCGCGCATGCGTAGATAGATAAAGTATCGATTTGAAAATTATGAAATAATTGGGGGGGGGGGCAACTTACAGCCTAACCCGCACATTCCCCGAAAATTTCATCAAATCGGATGAAAACTATTGAAATTAGGCCGTTAAAATGAATACACACTGGTGCATTCACAGTACCTACTATTGATAGTATTATGCTGAAATTTTAAGGGAATGCTAAAATCAATCTCTCCCACCTATCCTTTGAATTTGACCGGGATCGGAGAACCGGGGCGTGGAAAAATGATGGTTGATTAAATT
Source organism: Adelphocoris suturalis (assembly GCA_030762985.1). Classification (NCBI taxonomy): domain Eukaryota; kingdom Metazoa; phylum Arthropoda; class Insecta; order Hemiptera; family Miridae; genus Adelphocoris; species Adelphocoris suturalis. The sequence goes on from CM061042.1 coordinate 25,469,134, forward strand.
TACGTTTGCGCATGCCCTGAGTTAAGTACTGATTCGGGAACAATAAAACTTACAGGAGACCATTCACACTACAGGAGAACATTCAAATTCCATGAACATTTCATAAAATTCGGTTGAAAATTGTGGAAATTAGGCTTGGTACAAGGATCTGTGGATACTCGACAGGTACACACATTTACACACACACAGAAAGACACGAAACGAAATAAAATTTCACCACTGTTAAAAAATAACAACAGTTTGTTTTTGGCATCTCTCAATAGGAAAAACAATGCTTTCGCTACCTATAGGTAGAATCGGAAGCAAATTATGAGATGAAATAACTATCTACCAATGCTTTACTATTACATCCATACGGACAATAGTTAATTACCTAACTCAATTTCGAAAAGTTGGAATAAATTACAGTGGAACTATATCACCTGATAATTCCATTGGAATAGTATCAGCTGATATTTACTAGGCAATTTCTATGTCTTCCCGTATCACGCTAGAGCGACATTGATACTATTGATAAAGAATAGTGAGTGATTGGCTAACCAATAGATTCGCTGGCAGCACATGATTTCTCTAAGGTCTCGCGCTTAAAAATCCGAAGGGTTTTTTCGAACTTCTAGCCCTTAGAGAAAGGGAACCGTTCCGCGAACCGAAGCGTACTGCGTTGCGAATGGTTTAAATCAACTGTTATATTATATTATATTATAATATTTACCTTTGAGAAGAAAAAAAACATTAGGTACACTTATCTTGAAAGTTTTCGAGATCTCGATTTTGCAAGTGTTAGCACCCTAATACTACCCTTTAGGGGTGATAAAAATTGGTTTTGAGCTTTTAGGATCATCTAACCTCAAATGTGATTTTTAATCCAAGTTTCATAGTTTGGTCTGTCTAGCAGTTCCAGGAAAAAGCTCTGAGCGGACGGCGGACGGGCGGATTTATTTTATACTTAAACTCGATTTTTGGATTCTACGCATCTTGAAACGCAAAAAGGGGGTTTCTTTTATTTACTTATTTGTTTTATTTTTTTCATGGTTGATTACAAAGGGTCATTGTAGAAAATAATAAACCAAAATCCTAAAATATTCCAGTCATGCAGCATAATCAAATGAACGAATTTCATGAATTGACGTAGGTATTATAGTAAATAACATTATTTGGACATTTCAGGACTTCAAAAGATTGCCCAAGTTGGTCGGCCCTGTGGAGGTTCGAAATCAAAAAAGGATGTCAATGCATGCAAAGGAGAACAAAAAAAAAGAAAAAGCAAGCAGCAAGGAAGCGGAAAGAAATAAAAAAGATCCTTGCAAAGGGAAAAAAGAATCGACCAAGAAGAAACAGAAGAAAAAGACAAAAATTTTAGGCTACTACTAATTTAATATAAAAAAATCCACTCCGTACGTAACTTTATAAACCATTGAAAATAATTAATGTGTCTAAAACTCCATAGTGGAATCTAGTCAATCAAAATGAAGTTGAAAGTAAAACGTCGATATCGGTCATTTTGGATAAGGGAAAATCATGCTTGAGTAATTTACGTTTGCGTATGCGCAGAATGGAGTAATGATTTGAGAAAAATGAGATTGGTAGGGGACAACCTATCACCTAACCTGCACATTTTCAGAAAACGTCATCATAATCAGAAGAAAACAAGAAGTCAATCTTGTTCCTAGGATTACACTTTCGGCAATGCGCAGGAGCTACTAATGATGTAATCATGTTTAAATTGAAATGGAATAATTAAACCATCGTTCCCCAACTATGTACGAAAGTTGGGCGAGATTGAACGACTAGCGCGTGAAAAAAATTATGTTTGAAGTAATTTGCGTTCGCGCATGCGTAGATAGATAAAGTATCGATTTGAAAATTATGAAATAATTGGGGGGGGGGGGGGGGGGCAACTTACAGCCTAACCCGCACATTCCCCGAAAATTTCATCAAATCGGATGAAAACTATTGAAATTAGGCCGTTAAAATGAATACACACTGGTGCATTCACAGTACCTACTATTGATAGTATTATGCTGTGTGTACCAACTGCCTGTAACAGGGTTTTCCCCCCATGTTGGCTTCACCTTATACCCTGCTGGGGCATTCCATCCCCGGTAAGTTTTTTCTTTTCCTTGAAAAGGAGAACTAGTAGAAAGATGAGGCATTGGTTGCCATTCCTTACCATTTTTTGTAAGTCCTTGCCTGTTGGTAGAGGGGGAATCCTGAGTTTTCCTTCCCTTCCCACCGCTAGCAGCTTGTCCAGCACTGTTTGGACCAGAGTGCCCCACCTCTCCTGGGTATGCTGCCTTTACCTCACACTCCCGGTGGTATTGCCTAATTGCATTTATCTCTGAGGCCCTTTCCTCTTTCTTCAGGTTGAGGTTATTTTCCCTTCTGTCCACCCCCATCACATTTGTGACTAGTCTGCCCAACTTACTGTGCTCTGGTGGATATAAAACCCCTGTCACAGATTCCAATGCGTACTTTGCTGCAATACCAGTTGCCCCTATAGCTGAATGTAGGTTTCCATTCACTAAGAGGTCACTGCCAAACCCTATTAATGCTTCTCTGTCCGCCTTCCTTATTTGCTTCGCGTTTATCGCCCGTTCATATGCCCAATCATGTTCTAATGCGAGCTGATCATCATAATCCACTGGCTTCCCATTTGGGAGTGGATTTCCGGGCCCTAGATATTTGTGTCCAGGCAATAGGAAATTTGGCATTTACTATAGTATTTATTTTAAAAAACAGAAAGAAAAAAACCGTTTATGGTACCGTCTGAAAGTTGAGGAAAGAAACAACTGAAATTAAACTGGAGCGAGAGAAATATTAAAAAAATGATTCCGACCTGAATTAAGAAACGCTGATGCGGCACGAGCGCCGAGTCTGACCTCCCAACGCCGTGGTCCCTCTTTTTTTCTTTACTGCTGTCTGTCTCTTTCTCTCCTGCACTGTCTATAGCGAAAGTTGATGGACCAAGAATCACTATAACACCGACACCTTCCTACACGTTCGCGACTTATTGTCCTAAGATCACACTAATTAATGAACACACGTCCAATAAAACCATTTTTCGCTCTCTAAGAGCCCCGAAAAACAATAAAAAATTACTGAGCTGTCCAACGACACCCTTTCCGTTCGGCGGTTCGGTCAACACTCCTTCCTTTTCGGTAACGTAACGTAACACTTGTTGATTCTACGTGCCAAAGACTTAAAATGTCAAAGACGAGTGATATAAATGTGCTTTTTGTGACAATAAAAGATTTTAGCAGTACCTGCCATCAGCTAAAGGAATAGCATGAATGAACTGTCAAGAATTGGAAGAAAAATAAAATAAAATAATAATCACAAAACTGTTACAAGGAACTCATCGGAAAACTCCGTTCAATTGATTTCAAATTCGTTCCCTTTTTTGACGAGGATATGTCTTTTGGCTGGGGGTCAAGGAATTTTTCGTTCACACTTTTTTTTCCCGACCGACACTTTTTTTCCCGACCGGCACATTTTGTATTGATTTTCACGTACAACCAAGGCGTTACTAGGGAAGTGTAACTCCCATAGTTTTCATAGTAGGAAAATCGTTCGCCACTTTTTGGAATGCAATATTAGATTCTTGATATTGCAAAGGAGGGCCATATCGAATTGCAGAGCCGTAGGTTAACATTAATATGCCTAATTAGATATAGACACCTGCAGAAAGAAAATTAGTGCGATTGATTAAAACATCTAAATTTTACTAGTCCACCTGATCTCAGTATAACGATATTAATTAAGTAGGTACCTACCAAATGAAAATAACGTAACTTTATAAACCATTGAAAATAATTAATGTGTCTAAAACTCCATAGTGGAATCTAGTCAATCAAAATGAAGTTGAAAGTAAAACGTCGATATCGGTCATTTTGGATAAGGGAAAATCATGCTTGAGTAATTTACGTTTGCGTATGCGCAGAATGGAGTAATGATTTGAGAAAAATGAGATTGGTAGGGGACAACCTATCACCTAACCTGCACATTTTCAGAAAACGTCATCATAATCAGAAGAAAACAAGAAGTCAATCTTGTTCCTAGGATTACACTTTCGGCAATGCGCAGGAGCTACTAATGATGTAATCATGTTTAAATTGAAATGGAATAATTAAACCATCGTTCCCCAACTATGTACGAAAGTTGGGCGAGATTGAACGACTAGCGCGTGAAAAAAATTATGTTTGAAGTAATTTGCGTTCGCGCATGCGTAGATAGATAAAGTATCGATTTGAAAATTATGAAATAATTGGGGGGGGGGGGGGGGGGCAACTTACAGCCTAACCCGCACATTCCCCGAAAATTTCATCAAATCGGATGAAAACTATTGAAATTAGGCCGTTAAAATGAATACACACTGGTGCATTCACAGTACCTACTATTGATAGTATTATGCTGTGTGTACCAACTGCCTGTAACAGGGTTTTCCCCCCATGTTGGCTTCACCTTATACCCTGCTGGGGCATTCCATCCCCGGTAAGTTTTTTCTTTTCCTTGAAAAGGAGAACTAGTAGAAAGATGAGGCATTGGTTGCCATTCCTTACCATTTTTTGTAAGTCCTTGCCTGTTGGTAGAGGGGGAATCCTGAGTTTTCCTTCCCTTCCCACCGCTAGCAGCTTGTCCAGCACTGTTTGGACCAGAGTGCCCCACCTCTCCTGGGTATGCTGCCTTTACCTCACACTCCCGGTGGTATTGCCTAATTGCATTTATCTCTGAGGCCCTTTCCTCTTTCTTCAGGTTGAGGTTATTTTCCCTTCTGTCCACCCCCATCACATTTGTGACTAGTCTGCCCAACTTACTGTGCTCTGGTGGATATAAAACCCCTGTCACAGATTCCAATGCGTACTTTGCTGCAATACCAGTTGCCCCTATAGCTGAATGTAGGTTTCCATTCACTAAGAGGTCACTGCCAAACCCTATTAATGCTTCTCTGTCCGCCTTCCTTATTTGCTTCGCGTTTATCGCCCGTTCATATGCCCAATCATGTTCTAATGCGAGCTGATCATCATAATCCACTGGCTTCCCATTTGGGAGTGGATTTCCGGGCCCTAGATATTTGTGTCCAGGCAATAGGAAATTTGGCATTTACTATAGTATTTATTTTAAAAAACAGAAAAAAAAAAACCGTTTATGGTACCGTCTGAAAGTTGAGGAAAGAAACAACTGAAATTAAACTGGAGCGAGAGAAATATTAAAAAAATGATTCCGACCTGAATTAAGAAACGCTGATGCGGCACGAGCGCCGAGTCTGACCTCCCAACGCCGTGGTCCCTCTTTTTTTCTTTACTGCTGTCTGTCTCTTTCTCTCCTGCACTGTCTATAGCGAAAGTTGATGGACCAAGAATCACTATAACACCGACACCTTCCTACACGTTCGCGACTTATTGTCCTAAGATCACACTAATTAATGAACACACGTCCAATAAAACCATTTTTCGCTCTCTAAGAGCCCCGAAAAACAATAAAAAATTACTGAGCTGTCCAACGACACCCTTTCCGTTCGGCGGTTCGGTCAACACTCCTTCCTTTTCGGTAACGTAACGTAACACTTGTTGATTCTACGTGCCAAAGACTTAAAATGTCAAAGACGAGTGATATAAATGTGCTTTTTGTGACAATAAAAGATTTTAGCAGTACCTGCCATCAGCTAAAGGAATAGCATGAATGAACTGTCAAGAATTGGAAGAAAAATAAAATAAAATAATAATCACAAAACTGTTACAAGGAACTCATCGGAAAACTCCGTTCAATTGATTTCAAATTCGTTCCCTTTTTTGACGAGGATATGTCTTTTGGCTGGGGGTCAAGGAATTTTTCGTTCACACTTTTTTTTCCCGACCGACACTTTTTTTCCCGACCGGCACATTTTGTATTGATTTTCACGTACAACCAAGGCGTTACTAGGGAAGTGTAACTCCCATAGTTTTCATAGTAGGAAAATCGTTCGCCACTTTTTGGAATGCAATATTAGATTCTTGATATTGCAAAGGAGGGCCATATCGAATTGCAGAGCCGTAGGTTAACATTAATATGCCTAATTAGATATAGACACCTGCAGAAAGAAAATTAGTGCGATTGATTAAAACATCTAAATTTTACTAGTCCACCTGATCTCAGTATAACGATATTAATTAAGTAGGTACCTACCAAATGAAAATAACGTAACTTTATAAACCATTGAAAATAATTAATGTGTCTAAAACTCCATAGTGGAATCTAGTCAATCAAAATGAAGTTGAAAGTAAAACGTCGATATCGGTCATTTTGGATAAGGGAAAATCATGCTTGAGTAATTTACGTTTGCGTATGCGCAGAATGGAGTAATGATTTGAGAAAAATGAGATTGGTAGGGGACAACCTATCACCTAACCTGCACATTTTCAGAAAACGTCATCATAATCAGAAGAAAACAAGAAGTCAATCTTGTTCCTAGGATTACACTTTCGGCAATGCGCAGGAGCTACTAATGATGTAATCATGTTTAAATTGAAATGGAATAATTAAACCATCGTTCCCCAACTATGTACGAAAGTTGGGCGAGATTGAACGACTAGCGCGTGAAAAAAATTATGTTTGAAGTAATTTGCGTTCGCGCATGCGTAGATAGATAAAGTATCGATTTGAAAATTATGAAATAATTGGGGGGGGGGGGGGGGGCAACTTACAGCCTAACCCGCACATTCCCCGAAAATTTCATCAAATCGGATGAAAACTATTGAAATTAGGCCGTTAAAATGAATACACACTGGTGCATTCACAGTACCTACTATTGATAGTATTATGCTGTGTGTACCAACTGCCTGTAACAGGGTTTTCCCCCCATGTTGGCTTCACCTTATACCCTGCTGGGGCATTCCATCCCCGGTAAGTTTTTTCTTTTCCTTGAAAAGGAGAACTAGTAGAAAGATGAGGCATTGGTTGCCATTCCTTACCATTTTTTGTAAGTCCTTGCCTGTTGGTAGAGGGGGAATCCTGAGTTTTCCTTCCCTTCCCACCGCTAGCAGCTTGTCCAGCACTGTTTGGACCAGAGTGCCCCACCTCTCCTGGGTATGCTGCCTTTACCTCACACTCCCGGTGGTATTGCCTAATTGCATTTATCTCTGAGGCCCTTTCCTCTTTCTTCAGGTTGAGGTTATTTTCCCTTCTGTCCACCCCCATCACATTTGTGACTAGTCTGCCCAACTTACTGTGCTCTGGTGGATATAAAACCCCTGTCACAGATTCCAATGCGTACTTTGCTGCAATACCAGTTGCCCCTATAGCTGAATGTAGGTTTCCATTCACTAAGAGGTCACTGCCAAACCCTATTAATGCTTCTCTGTCCGCCTTCCTTATTTGCTTCGCGTTTATCGCCCGTTCATATGCCCAATCATGTTCTAATGCGAGCTGATCATCATAATCCACTGGCTTCCCATTTGGGAGTGGATTTCCGGGCCCTAGATATTTGTGTCCAGGCAATAGGAAATTTGGCATTTACTATAGTATTTATTTTAAAAAACAGAAAAAAAAAAACCGTTTATGGTACCGTCTGAAAGTTGAGGAAAGAAACAACTGAAATTAAACTGGAGCGAGAGAAATATTAAAAAAATGATTCCGACCTGAATTAAGAAACGCTGATGCGGCACGAGCGCCGAGTCTGACCTCCCAACGCCGTGGTCCCTCTTTTTTTCTTTACTGCTGTCTGTCTCTTTCTCTCCTGCACTGTCTATAGCGAAAGTTGATGGACCAAGAATCACTATAACACCGACACCTTCCTACACGTTCGCGACTTATTGTCCTAAGATCACACTAATTAATGAACACACGTCCAATAAAACCATTTTTCGCTCTCTAAGAGCCCCGAAAAACAATAAAAAATTACTGAGCTGTCCAACGACACCCTTTCCGTTCGGCGGTTCGGTCAACACTCCTTCCTTTTCGGTAACGTAACGTAACACTTGTTGATTCTACGTGCCAAAGACTTAAAATGTCAAAGACGAGTGATATAAATGTGCTTTTTGTGACAATAAAAGATTTTAGCAGTACCTGCCATCAGCTAAAGGAATAGCATGAATGAACTGTCAAGAATTGGAAGAAAAATAAAATAAAATAATAATCACAAAACTGTTACAAGGAACTCATCGGAAAACTCCGTTCAATTGATTTCAAATTCGTTCCCTTTTTTGACGAGGATATGTCTTTTGGCTGGGGGTCAAGGAATTTTTCGTTCACACTTTTTTTTCCCGACCGACACTTTTTTTCCCGACCGGCACATTTTGTATTGATTTTCACGTACAACCAAGGCGTTACTAGGGAAGTGTAACTCCCATAGTTTTCATAGTAGGAAAATCGTTCGCCACTTTTTGGAATGCAATATTAGATTCTTGATATTGCAAAGGAGGGCCATATCGAATTGCAGAGCCGTAGGTTAACATTAATATGCCTAATTAGATATAGACACCTGCAGAAAGAAAATTAGTGCGATTGATTAAAACATCTAAATTTTACTAGTCCACCTGATCTCAGTATAACGATATTAATTAAGTAGGTACCTACCAAATGAAAATAACGTAACTTTATAAACCATTGAAAATAATTAATGTGTCTAAAACTCCATAGTGGAATCTAGTCAATCAAAATGAAGTTGAAAGTAAAACGTCGATATCGGTCATTTTGGATAAGGGAAAATCATGCTTGAGTAATTTACGTTTGCGTATGCGCAGAATGGAGTAATGATTTGAGAAAAATGAGATTGGTAGGGGACAACCTATCACCTAACCTGCACATTTTCAGAAAACGTCATCATAATCAGAAGAAAACAAGAAGTCAATCTTGTTCCTAGGATTACACTTTCGGCAATGCGCAGGAGCTACTAATGATGTAATCATGTTTAAATTGAAATGGAATAATTAAACCATCGTTCCCCAACTATGTACGAAAGTTGGGCGAGATTGAACGACTAGCGCGTGAAAAAAATTATGTTTGAAGTAATTTGCGTTCGCGCATGCGTAGATAGATAAAGTATCGATTTGAAAATTATGAAATAATTGGGGGGGGGGGGGGGGGGCAACTTACAGCCTAACCCGCACATTCCCCGAAAATTTCATCAAATCGGATGAAAACTATTGAAATTAGGCCGTTAAAATGAATACACACTGGTGCATTCACAGTACCTACTATTGATAGTATTATGCTGTGTGTACCAACTGCCTGTAACAGGGTTTTCCCCCCATGTTGGCTTCACCTTATACCCTGCTGGGGCATTCCATCCCCGGTAAGTTTTTTCTTTTCCTTGAAAAGGAGAACTAGTAGAAAGATGAGGCATTGGTTGCCATTCCTTACCATTTTTTGTAAGTCCTTGCCTGTTGGTAGAGGGGGAATCCTGAGTTTTCCTTCCCTTCCCACCGCTAGCAGCTTGTCCAGCACTGTTTGGACCAGAGTGCCCCACCTCTCCTGGGTATGCTGCCTTTACCTCACACTCCCGGTGGTATTGCCTAATTGCATTTATCTCTGAGGCCCTTTCCTCTTTCTTCAGGTTGAGGTTATTTTCCCTTCTGTCCACCCCCATCACATTTGTGACTAGTCTGCCCAACTTACTGTGCTCTGGTGGATATAAAACCCCTGTCACAGATTCCAATGCGTACTTTGCTGCAATACCAGTTGCCCCTATAGCTGAATGTAGGTTTCCATTCACTAAGAGGTCACTGCCAAACCCTATTAATGCTTCTCTGTCCGCCTTCCTTATTTGCTTCGCGTTTATCGCCCGTTCATATGCCCAATCATGTTCTAATGCGAGCTGATCATCATAATCCACTGGCTTCCCATTTGGGAGTGGATTTCCGGGCCCTAGATATTTGTGTCCAGGCAATAGGAAATTTGGCATTTACTATAGTATTTATTTTAAAAAACAGAAAAAAAAAAACCGTTTATGGTACCGTCTGAAAGTTGAGGAAAGAAACAACTGAAATTAAACTGGAGCGAGAGAAATATTAAAAAAATGATTCCGACCTGAATTAAGAAACGCTGATGCGGCACGAGCGCCGAGTCTGACCTCCCAACGCCGTGGTCCCTCTTTTTTTCTTTACTGCTGTCTGTCTCTTTCTCTCCTGCACTGTCTATAGCGAAAGTTGATGGACCAAGAATCACTATAACACCGACACCTTCCTACACGTTCGCGACTTATTGTCCTAAGATCACACTAATTAATGAACACACGTCCAATAAAACCATTTTTCGCTCTCTAAGAGCCCCGAAAAACAATAAAAAATTACTGAGCTGTCCAACGACACCCTTTCCGTTCGGCGGTTCGGTCAACACTCCTTCCTTTTCGGTAACGTAACGTAACACTTGTTGATTCTACGTGCCAAAGACTTAAAATGTCAAAGACGAGTGATATAAATGTGCTTTTTGTGACAATAAAAGATTTTAGCAGTACCTGCCATCAGCTAAAGGAATAGCATGAATGAACTGTCAAGAATTGGAAGAAAAATAAAATAAAATAATAATCACAAAACTGTTACAAGGAACTCATCGGAAAACTCCGTTCAATTGATTTCAAATTCGTTCCCTTTTTTGACGAGGATATGTCTTTTGGCTGGGGGTCAAGGAATTTTTCGTTCACACTTTTTTTTCCCGACCGACACTTTTTTTCCCGACCGGCACATTTTGTATTGATTTTCACGTACAACCAAGGCGTTACTAGGGAAGTGTAACTCCCATAGTTTTCATAGTAGGAAAATCGTTCGCCACTTTTTGGAATGCAATATTAGATTCTTGATATTGCAAAGGAGGGCCATATCGAATTGCAGAGCCGTAGGTTAACATTAATATGCCTAATTAGATATAGACACCTGCAGAAAGAAAATTAGTGCGATTGATTAAAACATCTAAATTTTACTAGTCCACCTGATCTCAGTATAACGATATTAATTAAGTAGGTACCTACCAAATGAAAATAACGTAACTTTATAAACCATTGAAAATAATTAATGTGTCTAAAACTCCATAGTGGAATCTAGTCAATCAAAATGAAGTTGAAAGTAAAACGTCGATATCGGTCATTTTGGATAAGGGAAAATCATGCTTGAGTAATTTACGTTTGCGTATGCGCAGAATGGAGTAATGATTTGAGAAAAATGAGATTGGTAGGGGACAACCTATCACCTAACCTGCACATTTTCAGAAAACGTCATCATAATCAGAAGAAAACAAGAAGTCAATCTTGTTCCTAGGATTACACTTTCGGCAATGCGCAGGAGCTACTAATGATGTAATCATGTTTAAATTGAAATGGAATAATTAAACCATCGTTCCCCAACTATGTACGAAAGTTGGGCGAGATTGAACGACTAGCGCGTGAAAAAAATTATGTTTGAAGTAATTTGCGTTCGCGCATGCGTAGATAGATAAAGTATCGATTTGAAAATTATGAAATAATTGGGGGGGGGGGGGGGGGCAACTTACAGCCTAACCCGCACATTCCCCGAAAATTTCATCAAATCGGATGAAAACTATTGAAATTAGGCCGTTAAAATGAATACACACTGGTGCATTCACAGTACCTACTATTGATAGTATTATGCTGTGTGTACCAACTGCCTGTAACAGGGTTTTCCCCCCATGTTGGCTTCACCTTATACCCTGCTGGGGCATTCCATCCCCGGTAAGTTTTTTCTTTTCCTTGAAAAGGAGAACTAGTAGAAAGATGAGGCATTGGTTGCCATTCCTTACCATTTTTTGTAAGTCCTTGCCTGTTGGTAGAGGGGGAATCCTGAGTTTTCCTTCCCTTCCCACCGCTAGCAGCTTGTCCAGCACTGTTTGGACCAGAGTGCCCCACCTCTCCTGGGTATGCTGCCTTTACCTCACACTCCCGGTGGTATTGCCTAATTGCATTTATCTCTGAGGCCCTTTCCTCTTTCTTCAGGTTGAGGTTATTTTCCCTTCTGTCCACCCCCATCACATTTGTGACTAGTCTGCCCAACTTACTGTGCTCTGGTGGATATAAAACCCCTGTCACAGATTCCAATGCGTACTTTGCTGCAATACCAGTTGCCCCTATAGCTGAATGTAGGTTTCCATTCACTAAGAGGTCACTGCCAAACCCTATTAATGCTTCTCTGTCCGCCTTCCTTATTTGCTTCGCGTTTATCGCCCGTTCATATGCCCAATCATGTTCTAATGCGAGCTGATCATCATAATCCACTGGCTTCCCATTTGGGAGTGGATTTCCGGGCCCTAGATATTTGTGTCCAGGCAATAGGAAATTTGGCATTTACTATAGTATTTATTTTAAAAAACAGGAAAAAAAAAACCGTTTATGGTACCGTCTGAAAGTTGAGGAAAGAAACAACTGAAATTAAACTGGAGCGAGAGAAATATTAAAAAAATGATTCCGACCTGAATTAAGAAACGCTGATGCGGCACGAGCGCCGAGTCTGACCTCCCAACGCCGTGGTCCCTCTTTTTTTCTTTACTGCTGTCTGTCTCTTTCTCTCCTGCACTGTCTATAGCGAAAGTTGATGGACCAAGAATCACTATAACACCGACACCTTCCTACACGTTCGCGACTTATTGTCCTAAGATCACACTAATTAATGAACACACGTCCAATAAAACCATTTTTCGCTCTCTAAGAGCCCCGAAAAACAATAAAAAATTACTGAGCTGTCCAACGACACCCTTTCCGTTCGGCGGTTCGGTCAACACTCCTTCCTTTTCGGTAACGTAACGTAACACTTGTTGATTCTACGTGCCAAAGACTTAAAATGTCAAAGACGAGTGATATAAATGTGCTTTTTGTGACAATAAAAGATTTTAGCAGTACCTGCCATCAGCTAAAGGAATAGCATGAATGAACTGTCAAGAATTGGAAGAAAAATAAAATAAAATAATAATCACAAAACTGTTACAAGGAACTCATCGGAAAACTCCGTTCAATTGATTTCAAATTCGTTCCCTTTTTTGACGAGGATATGTCTTTTGGCTGGGGGTCAAGGAATTTTTCGTTCACACTTTTTTTTCCCGACCGACACTTTTTTTCCCGACCGGCACATTTTGTATTGATTTTCACGTACAACCAAGGCGTTACTAGGGAAGTGTAACTCCCATAGTTTTCATAGTAGGAAAATCGTTCGCCACTTTTTGGAATGCAATATTAGATTCTTGATATTGCAAAGGAGGGCCATATCGAATTGCAGAGCCGTAGGTTAACATTAATATGCCTAATTAGATATAGACACCTGCAGAAAGAAAATTAGTGCGATTGATTAAAACATCTAAATTTTACTAGTCCACCTGATCTCAGTATAACGATATTAATTAAGTAGGTACCTACCAAATGAAAATAACGTAACTTTATAAACCATTGAAAATAATTAATGTGTCTAAAACTCCATAGTGGAATCTAGTCAATCAAAATGAAGTTGAAAGTAAAACGTCGATATCGGTCATTTTGGATAAGGGAAAATCATGCTTGAGTAATTTACGTTTGCGTATGCGCAGAATGGAGTAATGATTTGAGAAAAATGAGATTGGTAGGGGACAACCTATCACCTAACCTGCACATTTTCAGAAAACGTCATCATAATCAGAAGAAAACAAGAAGTCAATCTTGTTCCTAGGATTACACTTTCGGCAATGCGCAGGAGCTACTAATGATGTAATCATGTTTAAATTGAAATGGAATAATTAAACCATCGTTCCCCAACTATGTACGAAAGTTGGGCGAGATTGAACGACTAGCGCGTGAAAAAAATTATGTTTGAAGTAATTTGCGTTCGCGCATGCGTAGATAGATAAAGTATCGATTTGAAAATTATGAAATAATTGGGGGGGGGGGGGGGGGGCAACTTACAGCCTAACCCGCACATTCCCCGAAAATTTCATCAAATCGGATGAAAACTATTGAAATTAGGCCGTTAAAATGAATACACACTGGTGCATTCACAGTACCTACTATTGATAGTATTATGCTGTGTGTACCAACTGCCTGTAACAGGGTTTTCCCCCCATGTTGGCTTCACCTTATACCCTGCTGGGGCATTCCATCCCCGGTAAGTTTTTTCTTTTCCTTGAAAAGGAGAACTAGTAGAAAGATGAGGCATTGGTTGCCATTCCTTACCATTTTTTGTAAGTCCTTGCCTGTTGGTAGAGGGGGAATCCTGAGTTTTCCTTCCCTTCCCACCGCTAGCAGCTTGTCCAGCACTGTTTGGACCAGAGTGCCCCACCTCTCCTGGGTATGCTGCCTTTACCTCACACTCCCGGTGGTATTGCCTAATTGCATTTATCTCTGAGGCCCTTTCCTCTTTCTTCAGGTTGAGGTTATTTTCCCTTCTGTCCACCCCCATCACATTTGTGACTAGTCTGCCCAACTTACTGTGCTCTGGTGGATATAAAACCCCTGTCACAGATTCCAATGCGTACTTTGCTGCAATACCAGTTGCCCCTATAGCTGAATGTAGGTTTCCATTCACTAAGAGGTCACTGCCAAACCCTATTAATGCTTCTCTGTCCGCCTTCCTTATTTGCTTCGCGTTTATCGCCCGTTCATATGCCCAATCATGTTCTAATGCGAGCTGATCATCATAATCCACTGGCTTCCCATTTGGGAGTGGATTTCCGGGCCCTAGATATTTGTGTCCAGGCAATAGGAAATTTGGCATTTACTATAGTATTTATTTTAAAAAACAGAAAAAAAAAAACCGTTTATGGTACCGTCTGAAAGTTGAGGAAAGAAACAACTGAAATTAAACTGGAGCGAGAGAAATATTAAAAAAATGATTCCGACCTGAATTAAGAAACGCTGATGCGGCACGAGCGCCGAGTCTGACCTCCCAACGCCGTGGTCCCTCTTTTTTTCTTTACTGCTGTCTGTCTCTTTCTCTCCTGCACTGTCTATAGCGAAAGTTGATGGACCAAGAATCACTATAACACCGACACCTTCCTACACGTTCGCGACTTATTGTCCTAAGATCACACTAATTAATGAACACACGTCCAATAAAACCATTTTTCGCTCTCTAAGAGCCCCGAAAAACAATAAAAAATTACTGAGCTGTCCAACGACACCCTTTCCGTTCGGCGGTTCGGTCAACACTCCTTCCTTTTCGGTAACGTAACGTAACACTTGTTGATTCTACGTGCCAAAGACTTAAAATGTCAAAGACGAGTGATATAAATGTGCTTTTTGTGACAATAAAAGATTTTAGCAGTACCTGCCATCAGCTAAAGGAATAGCATGAATGAACTGTCAAGAATTGGAAGAAAAATAAAATAAAATAATAATCACAAAACTGTTACAAGGAACTCATCGGAAAACTCCGTTCAATTGATTTCAAATTCGTTCCCTTTTTTGACGAGGATATGTCTTTTGGCTGGGGGTCAAGGAATTTTTCGTTCACACTTTTTTTTCCCGACCGACACTTTTTTTCCCGACCGGCACATTTTGTATTGATTTTCACGTACAACCAAGGCGTTACTAGGGAAGTGTAACTCCCATAGTTTTCATAGTAGGAAAATCGTTCGCCACTTTTTGGAATGCAATATTAGATTCTTGATATTGCAAAGGAGGGCCATATCGAATTGCAGAGCCGTAGGTTAACATTAATATGCCTAATTAGATATAGACACCTGCAGAAAGAAAATTAGTGCGATTGATTAAAACATCTAAATTTTACTAGTCCACCTGATCTCAGTATAACGATATTAATTAAGTAGGTACCTACCAAATGAAAATAACGTAACTTTATAAACCATTGAAAATAATTAATGTGTCTAAAACTCCATAGTGGAATCTAGTCAATCAAAATGAAGTTGAAAGTAAAACGTCGATATCGGTCATTTTGGATAAGGGAAAATCATGCTTGAGTAATTTACGTTTGCGTATGCGCAGAATGGAGTAATGATTTGAGAAAAATGAGATTGGTAGGGGACAACCTATCACCTAACCTGCACATTTTCAGAAAACGTCATCATAATCAGAAGAAAACAAGAAGTCAATCTTGTTCCTAGGATTACACTTTCGGCAATGCGCAGGAGCTACTAATGATGTAATCATGTTTAAATTGAAATGGAATAATTAAACCATCGTTCCCCAACTATGTACGAAAGTTGGGCGAGATTGAACGACTAGCGCGTGAAAAAAATTATGTTTGAAGTAATTTGCGTTCGCGCATGCGTAGATAGATAAAGTATCGATTTGAAAATTATGAAATAATTGGGGGGGGGGGGGGGGGGGCAACTTACAGCCTAACCCGCACATTCCCCGAAAATTTCATCAAATCGGATGAAAACTATTGAAATTAGGCCGTTAAAATGAATACACACTGGTGCATTCACAGTACCTACTATTGATAGTATTATGCTGTGTGTACCAACTGCCTGTAACAGGGTTTTCCCCCCATGTTGGCTTCACCTTATACCCTGCTGGGGCATTCCATCCCCGGTAAGTTTTTTCTTTTCCTTGAAAAGGAGAACTAGTAGAAAGATGAGGCATTGGTTGCCATTCCTTACCATTTTTTGTAAGTCCTTGCCTGTTGGTAGAGGGGGAATCCTGAGTTTTCCTTCCCTTCCCACCGCTAGCAGCTTGTCCAGCACTGTTTGGACCAGAGTGCCCCACCTCTCCTGGGTATGCTGCCTTTACCTCACACTCCCGGTGGTATTGCCTAATTGCATTTATCTCTGAGGCCCTTTCCTCTTTCTTCAGGTTGAGGTTATTTTCCCTTCTGTCCACCCCCATCACATTTGTGACTAGTCTGCCCAACTTACTGTGCTCTGGTGGATATAAAACCCCTGTCACAGATTCCAATGCGTACTTTGCTGCAATACCAGTTGCCCCTATAGCTGAATGTAGGTTTCCATTCACTAAGAGGTCACTGCCAAACCCTATTAATGCTTCTCTGTCCGCCTTCCTTATTTGCTTCGCGTTTATCGCCCGTTCATATGCCCAATCATGTTCTAATGCGAGCTGATCATCATAATCCACTGGCTTCCCATTTGGGAGTGGATTTCCGGGCCCTAGATATTTGTGTCCAGGCAATAGGAAATTTGGCATTTACTATAGTATTTATTTTAAAAAACAGAAAAAAAAAAACCGTTTATGGTACCGTCTGAAAGTTGAGGAAAGAAACAACTGAAATTAAACTGGAGCGAGAGAAATATTAAAAAAATGATTCCGACCTGAATTAAGAAACGCTGATGCGGCACGAGCGCCGAGTCTGACCTCCCAACGCCGTGGTCCCTCTTTTTTTCTTTACTGCTGTCTGTCTCTTTCTCTCCTGCACTGTCTATAGCGAAAGTTGATGGACCAAGAATCACTATAACACCGACACCTTCCTACACGTTCGCGACTTATTGTCCTAAGATCACACTAATTAATGAACACACGTCCAATAAAACCATTTTTCGCTCTCTAAGAGCCCCGAAAAACAATAAAAAATTACTGAGCTGTCCAACGACACCCTTTCCGTTCGGCGGTTCGGTCAACACTCCTTCCTTTTCGGTAACGTAACGTAACACTTGTTGATTCTACGTGCCAAAGACTTAAAATGTCAAAGACGAGTGATATAAATGTGCTTTTTGTGACAATAAAAGATTTTAGCAGTACCTGCCATCAGCTAAAGGAATAGCATGAATGAACTGTCAAGAATTGGAAGAAAAATAAAATAAAATAATAATCACAAAACTGTTACAAGGAACTCATCGGAAAACTCCGTTCAATTGATTTCAAATTCGTTCCCTTTTTTGACGAGGATATGTCTTTTGGCTGGGGGTCAAGGAATTTTTCGTTCACACTTTTTTTTCCCGACCGACACTTTTTTTCCCGACCGGCACATTTTGTATTGATTTTCACGTACAACCAAGGCGTTACTAGGGAAGTGTAACTCCCATAGTTTTCATAGTAGGAAAATCGTTCGCCACTTTTTGGAATGCAATATTAGATTCTTGATATTGCAAAGGAGGGCCATATCGAATTGCAGAGCCGTAGGTTAACATTAATATGCCTAATTAGATATAGACACCTGCAGAAAGAAAATTAGTGCGATTGATTAAAACATCTAAATTTTACTAGTCCACCTGATCTCAGTATAACGATATTAATTAAGTAGGTACCTACCAAATGAAAATAACGTAACTTTATAAACCATTGAAAATAATTAATGTGTCTAAAACTCCATAGTGGAATCTAGTCAATCAAAATGAAGTTGAAAGTAAAACGTCGATATCGGTCATTTTGGATAAGGGAAAATCATGCTTGAGTAATTTACGTTTGCGTATGCGCAGAATGGAGTAATGATTTGAGAAAAATGAGATTGGTAGGGGACAACCTATCACCTAACCTGCACATTTTCAGAAAACGTCATCATAATCAGAAGAAAACAAGAAGTCAATCTTGTTCCTAGGATTACACTTTCGGCAATGCGCAGGAGCTACTAATGATGTAATCATGTTTAAATTGAAATGGAATAATTAAACCATCGTTCCCCAACTATGTACGAAAGTTGGGCGAGATTGAACGACTAGCGCGTGAAAAAAATTATGTTTGAAGTAATTTGCGTTCGCGCATGCGTAGATAGATAAAGTATCGATTTGAAAATTATGAAATAATTGGGGGGGGGGGGGGGGGGGGCAACTTACAGCCTAACCCGCACATTCCCCGAAAATTTCATCAAATCGGATGAAAACTATTGAAATTAGGCCGTTAAAATGAATACACACTGGTGCATTCACAGTACCTACTATTGATAGTATTATGCTGTGTGTACCAACTGCCTGTAACAGGGTTTTCCCCCCATGTTGGCTTCACCTTATACCCTGCTGGGGCATTCCATCCCCGGTAAGTTTTTTCTTTTCCTTGAAAAGGAGAACTAGTAGAAAGATGAGGCATTGGTTGCCATTCCTTACCATTTTTTGTAAGTCCTTGCCTGTTGGTAGAGGGGGAATCCTGAGTTTTCCTTCCCTTCCCACCGCTAGCAGCTTGTCCAGCACTGTTTGGACCAGAGTGCCCCACCTCTCCTGGGTATGCTGCCTTTACCTCACACTCCCGGTGGTATTGCCTAATTGCATTTATCTCTGAGGCCCTTTCCTCTTTCTTCAGGTTGAGGTTATTTTCCCTTCTGTCCACCCCCATCACATTTGTGACTAGTCTGCCCAACTTACTGTGCTCTGGTGGATATAAAACCCCTGTCACAGATTCCAATGCGTACTTTGCTGCAATACCAGTTGCCCCTATAGCTGAATGTAGGTTTCCATTCACTAAGAGGTCACTGCCAAACCCTATTAATGCTTCTCTGTCCGCCTTCCTTATTTGCTTCGCGTTTATCGCCCGTTCATATGCCCAATCATGTTCTAATGCGAGCTGATCATCATAATCCACTGGCTTCCCATTTGGGAGTGGATTTCCGGGCCCTAGATATTTGTGTCCAGGCAATAGGAAATTTGGCATTTACTATAGTATTTATTTTAAAAAACAGAAAAAAAAAAAACCGTTTATGGTACCGTCTGAAAGTTGAGGAAAGAAACAACTGAAATTAAACTGGAGCGAGAGAAATATTAAAAAAATGATTCCGACCTGAATTAAGAAACGCTGATGCGGCACGAGCGCCGAGTCTGACCTCCCAACGCCGTGGTCCCTCTTTTTTTCTTTACTGCTGTCTGTCTCTTTCTCTCCTGCACTGTCTATAGCGAAAGTTGATGGACCAAGAATCACTATAACACCGACACCTTCCTACACGTTCGCGACTTATTGTCCTAAGATCACACTAATTAATGAACACACGTCCAATAAAACCATTTTTCGCTCTCTAAGAGCCCCGAAAAACAATAAAAAATTACTGAGCTGTCCAACGACACCCTTTCCGTTCGGCGGTTCGGTCAACACTCCTTCCTTTTCGGTAACGTAACGTAACACTTGTTGATTCTACGTGCCAAAGACTTAAAATGTCAAAGACGAGTGATATAAATGTGCTTTTTGTGACAATAAAAGATTTTAGCAGTACCTGCCATCAGCTAAAGGAATAGCATGAATGAACTGTCAAGAATTGGAAGAAAAATAAAATAAAATAATAATCACAAAACTGTTACAAGGAACTCATCGGAAAACTCCGTTCAATTGATTTCAAATTCGTTCCCTTTTTTGACGAGGATATGTCTTTTGGCTGGGGGTCAAGGAATTTTTCGTTCACACTTTTTTTTCCCGACCGACACTTTTTTTCCCGACCGGCACATTTTGTATTGATTTTCACGTACAACCAAGGCGTTACTAGGGAAGTGTAACTCCCATAGTTTTCATAGTAGGAAAATCGTTCGCCACTTTTTGGAATGCTCTAATTTTATCATAACATCTCATGATTCCTAAGCCATTGTTGGGTCAAGGAAAGCTGATTTATTACGCTAAGTTATAAACTAATATCAATAAGTAACCATAATGAACAAATAATGCGAAAAGAAGGCACTATGTATTATGGTAGGTACTATTGAGTAGTAGGTACTTGTAAGCAGTAGGTACTAGACATAAATGAAAAAGCGTCACGCGGGGGAGCGTCACGCGGACAGCGTTACGCGGAGATTCCCGAATGATCCCACGATTCTGAGATTTGGTATGTAGCCCCTTGAGGGACTTCTGAACACAACTGACCGATCCCAAATCAGCTGAGTGGCTCTAGAATCCAGTTTTTTCCCTAATGATCCCACGATTCTGAGATTTGGTATGTGGGCCCTTGAGGGACTTCTGAACACAACTGACCGATCCCAGATCAGCTGAGTGGCTCTAGAATCCAGTTTTTTCTCTAATGATCCCACGATTCTGAGATTTGGTATGTGGGCCCTTGAGGGACTTCTGAACACAACTGACCGATCCCAGATCAGCTGAGTGGCTCTAGAATCCAGTTTTTTCTTTAATGATCCCACGATTCTGAGATTTGGTATGTAGCCCCTTGAGGGACTTCTGAACACAACTGACCGATCCCAGATCAGCTGAGTGGCTCTAGAATCCAGTTTTTTCCCTAATGATCCCACGATTCTGAGATTTGGTATGTGGGCCCTTGAGGGACTTCTGAACACAACTGACCGATCCCAGATCAGCTGAGTGGCTCCAGAATCCAGTTTTTTCCCTAATGATCCCACGATTCTGAGATTTAGTATGTGGAACCCTGAGGGGCTTCTGAACACAACTGACCGATCCCAGATCAGCTGAGTGGATCTAGAATCCAGTTTTTTCCCTAATGATCCCACGATTCTGAGATTCGGTATGTGGGCCCTTGAGGGACTTCTGAACACAACTGACTGATCCCAGATCAGCCGAGTGGATCTAGAATCCAGTTTTTTCCCTAATGATCCCACGATTCTGAGATTTGGTATGTGGGCCCTTGAGAGACTTCTGAACACAACTGACTGATCCCAGATCAGCTGAGTGGCTCTAGAATCCAGTTTTTTCCATATTGTTTTGTAACCATAATGGAATAATCTTGAGAAATGAAGGCACTACATGGTTGATATACAACTGAGTAGTAGGTACCAACTGGTAAGCAGTAGGTACTAGACATATTCATGATCTTTTGTTTTTCCCATCAAGGGAGAAATTAAACTACTTCTACTTCGGATTTACACCGTTAGGTTACATCTCGTTTCTTCAACAAATCGTGAGGATTTACGATAAAATGTGGCTTGAAACAGTGCCACCCATAAAATCTTCAACTCTTTCTTTATGTCTTTGCTATGGCACATAAACTAAAAAAACGTCACGGAAAATTGCTCACGATTTTGTATTACCTACCTACCTACATTACATGCAGTGTGGCTGTAGGCACTTCTTATTAATTTGAACTTTTGATTCTCCAGGTGCTTCAAGAATCGTTTGGTTTCTTCATGGTCCTTCGAGCAGTGATAAGATAAGAGGTTCCATTAAAGTACCCATCGCAGAACAGAAGGATTGATTAATTTCTCTATGTACTTACGAAATACGCCTATAACGTTACAGCTAATTCTTAGCTCTTACATAATATTATGAGAGTAATCAATAGGATGTCCACAACTAACTTGGTAGCAATTCACTGTGAATAACTTTATTCCCGACCGGCACATTTTCTATTGATTTTCACGTATAACCAAGGCGTTACTAGGGAAGAGTAACTCCCATAGTTTTCATAGTAGGAAAATCGTTCGCCACTTTTTGGAATGCTCTCATTTTACCACGACATTTCATGACCTCTAAGCCATTGTAGTGTCAAGGAATGATGATTTATTACTCTAAGTTAAAAACTAATATTGTTTTGTAACCATAATGGAATAACCTTGTGAAAAGAAGGCACTACATGGTTGGTATACAATTGAGTAGTAGGTACCAACTGGTAAGCAGTAGGTACTAGACATTTCCATGATCTTTTGTTTTCCCCATCAAGGGAGAAATTAAAATGCTTGATTAGGTTTGCATTCACCCTGGTACATCTGTCATAAAAAAAGGCGCACAGTTGGCACGAAATCGATTCTAGGTGGTTTTGACATGGATATGTCTTTTGGCTGGGGGTCAAGGTTTTTTCACTGAATTTTCAACTTTGAAATTTTTGAAAACTTGATACATATTCTTATAGGAAATTTTACGCTGATTCCGAATATACCACATGTTAGTATTCTCATTTTTGTCTGTCTGTCTGTTTGTGTGTGTCTATCAGTGACGCTCAAGATGGCATTTTACGCTGCCTACTCCTGGAAAACGAGTGCACTGACTTATTTATTCTATGCATTAGTGAAAAGGTTTTAGGCTAATTTAAACTACCTATCATAAAATCATAGTTTTAAACAAATTTAGTTAACCCTATAATTGGTTTTACAGCAGATATGGACAGAAAAAAAAAAATAGAGCTGGCTCTAGAAAGTTACCTGGGATTGAAAACCTAATAGAAAAGCGGAAAGAATGGCGGAAGAGATACCACCGTGCCGCAAGAAATAAACGGAATGTAGAATATCATAAGAAAAAATTGAATTTTTTGAAAAAAGAACTGAAGAGGATGAAAGACGATTACATTCAATTAAAAATGAAACTTGCGAAAGCAAAGCGGAAGATTAGAATGGAGACCCAGGAAGGTACGTTTTTCATTCATATTTCAACCGTTTTGTGAACTTTCTGTCTAGGAAAACTTCCGGAAACACGGGCCGCCGATTGCCATTTTCGATGGCGGCCTATCCTGGCACCCCTACATGTTGCTAACAATCGCTTCTTTCACATTCTTTCATCCATTTCAGCCAAAGAGATGCAATACGAATTATTATACATGGAATATAAGTTCTTCACTCCCGACTTACATTTGTATACCATTCCAAGCATCGAAAGCAGAAGGAAAACTAAGAGAAGTAAAAGATCATGCAGTAAAAAGGGAAAAAGACGGTCAAAAAAGAAAACCCCTCCCTTTCAATCCATTTTCATAGAAATTCCAATAAACCCGAAAAGTGGGCAATAAATATTAAAATCCCACAAGACAATAAATACCACCTCCAAGTTACAGCAAATTTTAGCTTTCCTACAACTGGCGAACGATTTTTGAATGATGAAAAATGCCTACGATACAGTTCCGTAGCAACGATTTGGTTTTGTAAGCGATAGTCCTCAGAAAATCAAAAGTAACACTTTTCGGTAACGTAACGTAACACTTGTTGATTCTACGTGCCAAAGACTTAAAATGTCAAAGACGAGTGATATAAATGTGCTTTTTGTGACAATAAAAGATTTTAGCAGTACCTGCCATCAGCTAAAGGAATAGCATGAATGAACTGTCAAGAATTGGAAGAAAAATAAAATAAAATAATAATCACAAAACTGTTACAAGGAACTCATCGGAAAACTCCGTTCAATTGATTTCAAATTCGTTCCCTTTTTTGACGAGGATATGTCTTTTGGCTGGGGGTCAAGGAATTTTTCGTTCACACTTTTTTTTCCCGACCGACACTTTTTTTCCCGACCGGCACATTTTGTATTGATTTTCACGTACAACCAAGGCGTTACTAGGGAAGTGTAACTCCCATAGTTTTCATAGTAGGAAAATCGTTCGCCACTTTTTGGAATGCTCTAATTTTATCATAACATCTCATGATTCCTAAGCCATTGTTGGGTCAAGGAAAGCTGATTTATTACGCTAAGTTATAAACTAATATCAATAAGTAACCATAATGAACAAATAATGCGAAAAGAAGGCACTATGTATTATGGTAGGTACTATTGAGTAGTAGGTACTTGTAAGCAGTAGGTACTAGACATAAATGAAAAAGCGTCACGCGGGGGAGCGTCACGCGGACAGCGTTACGCGGAGATTCCCTAATGATCCCACGATTCTGAGATTTGGTATGTAGCCCCTTGAGGGACTTCTGAACACAACTGACCGATCCCAAATCAGCTGAGTGGCTCTAGAATCCAGTTTTTTCCCTAATGATCCCACGATTCTGAGATTGGGTATGTGGGCCCTTGAGGGACTTCTGAACACAACTGGCCGATCCCAGATCAGCTGAGTGGCTCTAGAATCCAGTTTTTTCTCTAATGATCCCACGATTCTGAGATTTGGTATGTGGGCCCTTGAGGGACTTCTGAACACAACTGACCGATCCCAGATCAGCTGAGTGGCTCTAGAATCCAGTTTTTTCTTTAATGATCCCACGATTCTGAGATTTGGTATGTAGCCCCTTGAGGGACTTCTGAACACAACTGACCGATCCCAGATCAGCTGAGTGGCTCTAGAATCCAGTTTTTTCCCTAATGATCCCACGATTCTGAGATTTGGTATGTGGGCCCTTGAGGGACTTCTGAACACAACTGACCGATCCCAGATCAGCTGAGTGGCTCCAGAATCCAGTTTTTTCCCTAATGATCCCACGATTCTGAGATTTGGTATGTGGAACCCTGAGGGGCTTCTGAACACAACTGACCGATCCCAGATCAGCTGAGTGGATCTAGAATCCAGTTTTTTCCCTAATGATCCCACGATTCTGAGATTCGGTATGTGGGCCCTTGAGGGACTTCTGAACACAACTGACTGATCCCAGATCAGCCGAGTGGATCTAGAATCCAGTTTTTTCCCTAATGATCCCACGGTTCTGAGATTTGGTATGTGGGCCCTTGAGAGACTTCTGAACACAACTGACTGATCCCAGATCAGCTGAGTGGCTCTAGAATCCAGTTTTTTCCATATTGTTTTGTAACCATAATGGAATAATCTTGAGAAATGAAGGCACTACATGGTTGATATACAACTGAGTAGTAGGTACCAACTGGTAAGCAGTAGGTACTAGACATATTCATGATCTTTTGTTTTTCCCATCAAGGGAGAAATTAAACTACTTCTACTTCGGATTTACACCGTTAGGTTACATCTCGTTTCTTCAACAAATCGTGAGGATTTACGATAAAATGTGGCTTGAAACAGTGCCACCCATAAAATCTTCAACTCTTTCTTTATGTCTTTGCTATGGCACATAAACTAAAAAAACGTCACGGAAAATTGCTCACGATTTTGTATTACCTACCTACCTACATTACATGCAGTGTGGCTGTAGGCACTTCTTATTAATTTGAACTTTTGATTCTCCAGGTGCTTCAAGAATCGTTTGGTTTCTTCATGGTCCTTCGAGCAGTGATAAGATAAGAGGTTCCATTAAAGTACCCATCGCAGAACAGAAGGATTGATTAATTTCTCTATGTACTTACGAAATACGCCTATAACGTTACAGCTAATTCTTAGCTCTTACATAATATTATGAGAGTAATCAATAGGATGTCCACAACTAACTTGGTAGCAATTCACTGTGAATAACTTTATTCCCGACCGGCACATTTTCTATTGATTTTCACGTATAACCAAGGCGTTACTAGGGAAGAGTAACTCCCATAGTTTTCATAGTAGGAAAATCGTTCGCCACTTTTTGGAATGCTCTCATTTTACCACGACATTTCATGACCTCTAAGCCATTGTAGTGTCAAGGAATGATGATTTATTACTCTAAGTTAAAAACTAATATTGTTTTGTAACCATAATGGAATAACCTTGTGAAAAGAAGGCACTACATGGTTGGTATACAATTGAGTAGTAGGTACCAACTGGTAAGCAGTAGGTACTAGACATTTCCATGATCTTTTGTTTTCCCCATCAAGGGAGAAATTAAAATGCTTGATTAGGTTTGCATTCACCCTGGTACATCTGTCATAAAAAAAGGCGCACAGTTGGCACGAAATCGATTCTAGGTGGTTTTGACATGGATATGTCTTTTGGCTGGGGGTCAAGGTTTTTTCACTGAATTTTCAACTTTGAAATTTTTGAAAACTTGATACATATTCTTATAGGAAATTTTACGCTGATTCCGAATATACCACATGTTAGTATTCTCATTTTTGTCTGTCTGTCTGTTTGTGTGTGTCTATCAGTGACGCTCAAGATGGCATTTTACGCTGCCTACTCCTGGAAAACGAGTGCACTGACTTATTTATTCTATGCATTAGTGAAAAGGTTTTAGGCTAATTTAAACTACCTATCATAAAATCATAGTTTTAAACAAATTTAGTTAACCCTATAATTGGTTTTACAGCAGATATGGACAGAAAAAAAAAAAATAGAGCTGGCTCTAGAAAGTTACCTGGGATTGAAAACCTAATAGAAAAGCGGAAAGAATGGCGGAAGAGATACCACCGTGCCGCAAGAAATAAACGGAATGTAGAATATCATAAGAAAAAATTGAATTTTTTGAAAAAAGAACTGAAGAGGATGAAAGACGATTACATTCAATTAAAAATGAAACTTGCGAAAGCAAAGCGGAAGATTAGAATGGAGACCCAGGAAGGTACGTTTTTCATTCATATTTCAACCGTTTTGTGAACTTTCTGTCTAGGAAAACTTCCGGAAACACGGGCCGCCGATTGCCATTTTCGATGGCGGCCTATCCTGGCACCCCTACATGTTGCTAACAATCGCTTCTTTCACATTCTTTCATCCATTTCAGCCAAAGAGATGCAATACGAATTATTATACATGGAATATAAGTTCTTCACTCCCGACTTACATTTGTATACCATTCCAAGCATTTTGCGTTGGGTAATATCCTTTCAGCCAATGCATGTTTATTATGTGTTCCCATAAAAAGTTGCGCGATGCTTCTGGTTTTTTTGGATTCCAGAGCAATGGTCATTAATGGTTGCGAGAGTGGCGAGGGGAGAGGTGCAATGATGTGGTGCTTTCGGTTGGTTTAGTTTGTTTCACAGCACGGTCCGAATGATATCCATCATCCATCACTCCATTGAACCAGAAAATTTGTCCCGGAACTGTGCTGGCCTACCTCAAAATGAAAAGAAAAAAAAATAGAGTCTACTTTCCGATTGATTCAAAATAGCAAAGAACCAAACTATGGCTTATTGGAAGTTCAACTATTTAACTCGCCTCACGTAGGTACCTACAATTATTCATATAGCATCTTCATTTGACGTAGTAATGTCAATAAACTATTCCAGGGGTGCTCAAACGGTCGATCGCGATCGACCAGTCGATCGCGAGTGCTTTTTGAGTAGATCTCGAGAAGAAAAAATTTTTAATAAGTAGGTAACTAAACTACAAAAATTTATTACGTAATAACACTGCTTGCGGCAAAAGGCGGCTTTATCAAAGGAACGCGCGGTACTTGTCATGTCGATACAAAGTTTATTATCAAATAGTGCGAAATGAGTGCAGTGAAGAAATCTAAAACGTATCATTTTAATAACGATTAATTATTCATATAGCATCTTCATTTGACGTAGTAATGTCAATAAACTATTCCAGGGGTGCTCAAACGGTCGATCGCGATCGACCAGTCGATCGCGAGTGCTTTTTGAGTAGATCTCGAGAAGAAAAACTTTTTAATAAGTAGGTAACTAAACTACAAAAATTTATTACGTAATAACACTGCTTGTGGCAAAAGGCGGCTTTATCAAAGGAAAGCGCGGTACTTGTCATGTCGATACAAAGTTTATTATTAAATAGTGCGAAATGAGTGCAGTGAAGAAATCTAAAACGTATCATTTTAATAACGATTGGGAGAAAGAATTTTTCTTTTGTATGGTGAAGGATAAGTGCATTTGTGTTATTTGTCGTGCGTCAGTTGCAATACCTAAGCGTGGTAACTTAGAGAGGCATCATAAAACGGTTCATAAAAACTATGAAAAGGATTTTCCGCCACAGAGTGAATTAAGAAAACGAAAAGTAAGTGATTTAATATCTTGTTTGAAAAAAGAACAAACCATGTTCACAAGACCAGCCAAACAAACAAAAGCTGCTACGATCGCGTCATTTAAAATATCTCATATATTGGCGAAACACAAGAAACCACCATTCGAAGATGGATCGGTTGTGAAGGAAGCATTTAGCGGGTGAGACTTTATTTGGAGATTTTAAAAATAAAACAGAAATCATGACTGCTATTAGAGAACTTCAGTTATCTCGTCCGACTGTCACAAGCCGTATTGAAGTCATGAGTCACGACATCGCAGAACTATTCTATTCTACACAAAACTCCTTAGTGATTAATCCTCATAAAATTGATCTTCCATTTGGGGCAATCAAATCAAATTGGGTGATAGTTTTGAATAGGCAACAATATACTACGATCATATGTATATACCTACTACTACTAGTACCTACCATAATAATGTATGCATATCGTCGGTAAATTGACAAAGGGGCGTATCTGCAAATTTTGGTTTTTGAAGTTAGCTTCACTTTGGAAACCATAGCTCTAGCTTCTATGAAGTGCTGCTAACCTCATGTCGCGTACCTCATTGGAAACCAGTGGGAGTAACAAAGTACAGGGGACGTATTTGCCACGGTCGCAATAACCGACATGACAAAGGGACGTATTTGAATCCTGATCTGACAAAAAGACGTAAGTAGCAGATACGTCTTTCTGTCGAGTTCCCGTGACTGACTCGTTTCAATTACGTCCTTTTGCGAACGCACTATTATCCGTGGTCTCTCCAATGATTATTACAGTGGCTTGTTTTCTTTTTTTTTCTCTCTAATAGAGTCGGGTGTTTGTTAGCTCTGATGTCTTGGTTCCGTCTCATTGAACTGTGTGTTTGAAAAAATTGAAAATACCATACGTTTTTTGAGGTAGGTCATTCAGAGATGGAATGCGACTCAATGTATTCGAAAATTGAACAAAAGGCAAAATGCTTACCAGTTTACACCCCAGAGGGATGGGCGCAAGTAATAAGATGCGCTCGAACAAACCCTTTTCCCTTTGAAGTCACCTCCCTGACCTAAGACCAAATTACTGACTTTGCGGCTCTTTCACAGACCTTCAAAAAGGTAATCCCATGGCGGAAAGTCTGCATGACACTCTACGCAAAATCCGATACCGGCTCGGTGGTGATCCAGTACGAAGAAGACTATGCAGATGATTTCAAGACAGTCAATTATAAACAACCAAAAGGCCGGCAACGGATCAGCTACGGCTCACTCCCCACCGCTTACCAAAGGACCCTCAGTATCTCGAACGCCTAGTACAAGGACCTGATGAGATGTGCAATGATCCTATAATTCCGCGAGAATACCATCCTTACAACACAAGCCTTCTGAAGAAGTTGAAGATAGATTGCCGGAACCTAATGAGGACGAAGATTCCGAGTACGAAGAAGAAAGTGGTTAAGGCCGTATCACACTTGCATTTTTTCAGCTTTTTTC
Organism: Adelphocoris suturalis; assembly: GCA_030762985.1. Classification (NCBI taxonomy): domain Eukaryota; kingdom Metazoa; phylum Arthropoda; class Insecta; order Hemiptera; family Miridae; genus Adelphocoris; species Adelphocoris suturalis. Next base: position 25,498,809 of record CM061042.1, read on the forward strand.
TTGCGTTTTTAATGCTCGAACCTCGATCGTGAAGAAGACAAAGTACTTTTTTCCAAGGTCAGCTGTGAATGTTGAAGAGGAATAAGTGCGAAAACGGTGCATTCTAGCGGAATGCAGTTTTATTAAGTCTGTCAGTTTAGGGCTCCTAGGGGTTTTCCATCGAATTGTTACCTTCCCAAGGGTTACGTTTTAGCATTTTTCGCTCGCCTTGAGGTAAAAATTAGCACATGTTCTAATTTTCCCAAGTGAGTTTAAAAATGCTCCTCCAGGATGCGCAATGGTCGAAAAAGCTGACCATGGAAAAAAGCTCTTTGCCTTTTATTCACGTTCGAGCATTAAAAATGCGAGAAAAAGCTGAAAAAATGCAAGTGTGATACGGCCTTTAGACACTGATTGTTTAGAAAGGCAGACAATTTTTTATTACCTCAAAAAAATGACAGTACTTGAAACGGTCTTACCATTCTTTTAAAAATGGTTCCTAATTCAAACTCTTTCAGTTTCATCTTCTTTTAATTAAGAAAAATTGTACAAAATACAATTTGTTATATCATTAAAAACTACTTTCCTTTTTTGCATGAAAACTTGATTTTGGTTATTTATTATTTTCCAAGTTTTTAGTTAGTAAATACTTACCTCCCTACCAGAATTATTATGAAAATGTTCATTTTCATTACAACTGCACTTCGGCCTAGATCCTGGTTATATTTCATAACTTGTGAATCAGTCAACATCAATAACTAACAATTCAAGATCTTGTGATTACTAATCAGTCAGTGAAAACAGAAATTTCCAGAAGCCGTATATGAAATGATTAAAAAAGGACGCTCTGACAGAAAGACGTATCTGCTTTTTAGGTACCCTTCAAGGATCTTGAGCGTCACATTACCCATCTAGTCCTAAAATGAAGCAAATATAGGAGTTATAGTCGATAAGGGGTTGAAAATTGTAATCAGGTGATTTGTAGTACACCTGACAACTTTGATCGCGGATATCTCGAAACATCAAATTTGCAGATACGCCCCTTTGTCAATTTACCGACGATATCACTTTAACAATTGATATTGTTTACTAATCACCACATTATTCAAGGTTTAATCTGCTAAGTGATTGATTACCTCAAACATTGTTTCTCACATTCCACCATTGATTTCGCTATCACTTTTAGAAAATCGGTATTTAAATTAACCCTTTGATGCATGATTTTTTCTTTTGTTGTGAAAAAAATCTGACTGGTAGGAATAGGTCTCTGGATACCGGGAAAAATAAGGAAAAAATCCATCACTGTTTTTTTCCGGGAATTTCAAGAAAAACTGAAAGATGCCTGTAAGCATCATTGTGCATATCGGCGGCACCTGAATGATGCCTGTAAGCATCATTGTGCATTTGGGCGGCACCTGGCCCTTGGCCTCGGAAGGGTGTTTTCATAAATGAAATCCAGTACTAACGAGAATTTAAATTTATTGAAACTATAAGAATCCTCAAAAAACGATTGGTAGGTGTTCTCTTGGTAAATATTCGTAAAACTACACAAGTAGATATCGTCGTCCCCATCCATTGCTCTCATCTTGGTAAACAAGTGCACAATGGTGCCTACAGGAAACACAGGTTGAACCGCAAAAATCGGCACTAGAAAAGAAACTTCAACTAAAACAACTATTCCTCCACAAACTAGACAATATAAACTAACGAAAAAGATTTTTTTATAGAGAAAATCAACGACTTTTGTTATTCAGAGACCACACGAACAGAGCCCCCTCGGGGTCAAAAACGAGACTGCTGGTTTTGTCAACATTAACTTGATTATCTCTTCTTGAGTTCGAAGTACAGCGACCAAATCTCTCCTTGAGTTCAAGCACATGTTGATGCTTGGAGGAAACAAAATAGAACTCAAAATAATCTCAACAGAGTGTGCTGGGGGTGTAAAACATCATATGATGCCTACAGGCATCACGATGCAACGAAGGGTTAAAAACTAAAGCTACGAACCCATTAAATTTGTAGTTCTCATGGCCCTTCTTCGTTAGAGAACCGGTGGTCTGACAGACCCGTGCCCCCTTACGTTCCATTAGGAAATTTTGATTAAAATGTGAACATTTTGCACTGGATTCAACTGAGAGATAAATGGTTCAGTAGCCTAATTACGACGGCTACGATTAATGTAACGAAATCCTGAGAATGAATTTGTATTATGTTATGTAGGGGAAAAGTGCGTATTTGACCACTTTTTTAAAATGTTCGAAATTTGAACGAAATATTTTAGGAACATCGAGCAGTTTTGAAAATTTTTCAAACCGAATTACAGTTATGTTTACGTGTATATATATATATATATATATATATATATATATATATATATATTTTTTTTTTAAGAATCAAAATACCTCATTACTTTCTCACTCAAATGGGAAGTAAACTACACTTGGCCCCGATAGTGCTGACATCTCTTTTCATAGATTTACTCACCAATATTACTTCATAACATTTAGCCTTAATACTCGCATAAACTAGAGAACAAAATCTGGGAACTAACGCGGTCGCTAACCCTGGGGTTACGATAATCTCGTCAAAATAGGTTGAATCATCACAAACTTTCAGTTGACGTCATTGCAACCCATCAGCCGTAAAATCATAGCAAGAATCGAGCCATGGGATCACAGACCGTACGATCATCACTATAGAATCCCAGTAGGATCATCGCATATTTCAAGATGATGTATAAATATCCCGAACAGCAGCTTGTCCCACGCCAAAACAAGTTGATCAAAATTGTCCTTAACTGAATGCAATACAAATTGATTAATTCCTGATAGAAATTTGATCCCCACTTCTTTTCTCCAATACATCAAAAGCACAGAGTTGCATCCCGGCTTTTTCAAGATTTATTACTACAAATTCACAATCTCGGCAATTGAAAATAAAGATGATCGTCATAACATTCCATTCAATATGTTCAATCATATGTACCATGTAATTTACATCAACACAAGCATATTGCCGTAACATCATAGCATTGAGACATAGGATCACAAGCATCAAAACTAGCGAAAACCAGTTAAATCATCGCATATAATCCCAAAAGCTTGTCCCACGCCAGGACAAGATGATCAAATATATCCTCCTCTAGATAAAAACCAAACCAATTAATAAATATCCGGGGGGGAAAATTGGTACCCTTCTCTCTTTTCTCAACCTGGCTTGGGAGCACCTACCACAATTCAAATTACATCAGAGATAAGAAAACAGAAATAACCACCAACTCGTTACTCGTCCGAATAACGTGCTTTAGGACGATAACTTGGCCAACGAATATATCAAGTCATCAACGTCTACTACCTTAATCCAACGTCAATACAAACTACTAAAAGCCTTTACTAATATTTACGGTGTCCATACCGAAGGTTACTATCGGACCTGCAGTCGGTTTGAAATAAACTATTGGTGACGGATCATCAAAACCAACGGATCGGCAAAAATAACAGGCCAAAACCAACAGATCGTCAAAACCCAACAGATCATCAAAACTAACAACATTAAGACCAACAGATCATCAAACCAACGGATCATCCAGATCATCAATCAATCATCACTGAAAATTCAATGGTTTACAGCGAAATAAATAATGTTTTTTTCAACATTGCAGCCTTTACTCATGACAAGCTCATAAACATGACACCAGAATCAACAACAATTCAACATACGGCACAATCATGACGCCGTAAGATCATCGCAAGCATATGAACGTAACACCATAGAGGCAAATGGCAAGACCACCACTATATCATCGGCCTGTTAGATCATCGCTTATTGCAAGTTCATAAATTCCAAACACCTTGTCCCACGCCAGGACAAGATGATAAACATCGTACACTGGATAAACCAATTCATGAAAAAGAAAAGGATCCCCTCCTCTTTTCTCAACCAGGCTTGGGACCGGCTACGGCAGAGTTGGATCAATAGGTCAACTTATAATGGTGATAAGAATTACAGAAATAACCATGTATCGGACCTGAAGTCGGTTTGCTATCAGCTATAAGTGACGGATCATCTAAACCTACGGATCATCTGGGACCATCAAGATCTTGTATTCACATGTAGGGTTCCGATTAAATTCCGCATCTTGGATTTTTGATAACTCATCACTGAAAATTCTGAAGTTCACGGCAAATAAATTAAAATGATCTTCCTAACATTCCAACATTTACTCATGAGCTCATAAACACGACACCTAACTCAACACAACAGACGCCACAATCATGACGCCGTAAGATCATCGCAAGCATATGAACGTATCACCATCGATGCAAGTGGCAAGACCATCATTAGATCATCAGCCGTTAGATCATCGCTTATTGCAAGTTCATAAAAGATCCCGAACACCTTGTCCCACGCCAGGACAAGATGATAAACAACAATCATCGTCCACTGAATAAACCGAACCAGTTCATGAAAACAATGATCACCTCCTCTTTCTAAGCCGGGCTTGGGACCAGCTACGGCAGAGTTAGATCGACTGGACAATTCATATTTATGTAAAGATTTACAGAATTAACGAATTATCGGACCTGAAGTCGGTATGAAATGAGCTATAGGTGACGGATCATCTAAACCTACGGATCACCTGGGACCATCCAGATCTTGGATTCAGATGTAGGATTCCAAATAATTTCCGCGTCTTGGATCATCAAGATCATCGCTGAAAATCCTGTGTTCACGAAATAATTTAAAGATGATCTTTCTAACATTCCAACCTTTACTCATGACGAGCTCATAAATTAGACACCTGAATCATCAATATACTTCACATCCATGACGCCACATGATCATCGCAAGCATAAAGCCATGAGATCATCGCAAGCATCAAGTGGAAAGATCATAGCTAGCATCAAACAGAATGATCATCGCAAGCATCAAGTAGAAAGATCTTCGCAAGCATCAAGTGGAAAGACCATCACTAGATCATCACCCAGTTATATCATCGCTTATTGCAAGTTCATAAATTCCGAACACCTTGCCCCACGCCAGGACAAGATGATAAACAATCATCATTCTCCACTGGATAAACCAAAATCATGAAAAAATAAAAATGATCCCCTCCTCTTTTCTCAACCGGGCTTGGGACCGGCTACGGCAGAGTTAGATCAATTTGACAGCTCATATTCAAGCATAGAATTACAGAAATAACGAATTATAGGACCTGCTATCAGTTTGAAAAAAGCTAAAGGTGACGGATCATCTAAACCTACGGATCATCTGTGACCATCCAGATCTTGGATCCAGATGCAAGATTCCGAAATAATTTCCGCGTCTTGGATCATCAAGATCATCTCTGAATATTCTTTATGCTCACAACGAATTAATTTCAAGACGATCTTTCTAAATTCCAACCTTTACTAATGACGGGCTCATAAAACGTGACACATGATTTAACAACAATTTAACAGGCGGCACAATCATGACGCCGTAAGATCATCGCAAGCATTAAGTGGAAAGACCATCACCAGATCATCAGCCCGTTATATCATCGCTTATTGCAAGTTCATAGAAGATCCCGAACACCTTGTCCCACGCCAGGACAAGATGATAAACATCGTACACTGGATAAACCAATTCATGAAAAAGAAAAGGATCCCCTCCTCTTTTCTCAACCGGGCTTGGGACCGGCTACGGCAGAGTTAGATCGACTGGACACCTCATATTCATGTCAAGATTTACAGAATTAACGAAATATCGGACCTGAAGTCGGTTTGAAATAAGCTATGGGTGACGGATCATCTAAACCTACGGATCATCTGGGACCATCCAGATCTTGGATTCAGATGTAGGATTCCAAATTATTTCCGCGTCTTGGATCATCAAGATCATCGCTGAAAATCCTGTGTTCACGAAATAATTTAAAGATGATCTTTCTAACATTCCAACCTTTACTCATGACGAGCTCATAAATTAGACACCTGAATCATCAATATACTTCACATCCATGACGCCACATGATCATCGCAAGCATAAAGCCATGAGATCATCGCAAGCATCAAGTGGAAAGATCATAGCTAGCATCAAACAGAATGATCATCGCAAGCATCAAGTAGAAAGATCTTCGCAAGCATCAAGTGGAAAGACCATCACTAGATCATCACCCAGTTATATCATCGCTTATTGCAAGTTCATAAATTCCGAACACCTTGCCCCACGCCAGGACAAGATGATAAACAATCATCATTCTCCACTGGATAAACCAAAATCATGAAAAAATAAAAATGATCCCCTCCTCTTTTCTCAACCGGGCTTGGGACCGGCTACGGCAGAGTTAGATCAATTTGACAGCTCATATTCAAGCATAGAATTACAGAAATAACGAATTATAGGACCTGATATCAGTTTGAAAAAAGCTAAAGGTGACGGATCATCTAAACCTACGGATCATCTGTGACCATCCAGATCTTGGATCCAGATGCAAGATTCCGAAATAATTTCCGCGTCTTGGATCATCAAGATCATCTCTGAATATTCTTTATGCTCACAACGAATTAATTTCAAGACGATCTTTCTAAATTCCAACCTTTACTAATGACGGGCTCATAAAACGTGACACATGATTCAACAACAATTTAACAGGCGGCACAATCATGACGCCGTAAGATCATCGCAAGCATTAAGTGGAAAGACCATCACCAGATCATCAGCCCGTTATATCATCGCTTATTGCAAGTTCATAGAAGATCCCGAACACCTTGTCCCACGCCAGGACAAGATGATAAACATCGTACACTGGATAAACCAATTCATGAAAAAGAAAAGGATCCCCTCCTCTTTTCTCAACCGGGCTTGGGACCGGCTACGGCAGAGTTAGATCGACTGGACACCTCATATTCATGTCAAGATTTACAGAATTAACGAAATATCGGACCTGAAGTCGGTTTGAAATAAGCTATGGGTGACGGATCATCTAAACCTACGGATCATCTGGGACCATCCAGATCTTGGATTCAGATGTAGGATTCCAAATTATTTCCGCGTCTTGGATCATCAAGATCATCGCTGAAAATCCTGTGTTCACGAAATAATTTAAAGATGATCTTTCTAACATTCCAACCTTTACTCATGACGAGCTCATAAATTAGACACCTGAATCATCAATATACTTCACATCCATGACGCCACATGATCATCGCAAGCATAAAGCCATGAGATCATCGCAAGCATCAAGTGGAAAGATCATAGCTAGCATCAAACAGAATGATCATCGCAAGCATCAAGTAGAAAGATCTTCGCAAGCATCAAGTGGAAAGACCATCACTAGATCATCACCCAGTTATATCATCGCTTATTGCAAGTTCATAAATTCCGAACACCTTGCCCCACGCCAGGACAAGATGATAAACAATCATCATTCTCCACTGGATAAACCAAAATCATGAAAAAATAAAAATGATCCCCTCCTCTTGTCTCAACCGGGCTTGGGACCGGCTACGGCAGAGTTAGATCAATTTGACAGCTCATATTCAAGCATAGAATTACAGAAATAACGAATTATAGGACCTGATATCAGTTTGAAAAAAGCTAAAGGTGACGGATCATCTAAACCTACGGATCATCTGTGACCATCCAGATCTTGGATCCAGATGCAAGATTCCGAAATAATTTCCGCGTCTTGGATCATCAAGATCATCTCTGAATATTCTTTATGCTCACAACGAATTAATTTCAAGACGATCTTTCTAAATTCCAACCTTTACTAATGACGGGCTCATAAAACGTGACACATGATTCAACAACAATTTAACAGGCGGCACAATCATGACGCCGTAAGATCATCGCAAGCATTAAGTGGAAAGACCATCACCAGATCATCAGCCCGTTATATCATCGCTTATTGCAAGTTCATAGAAGATCCCGAACACCTTGTCCCACGCCAAGACAAGATGATAAACATCGTACACTGGATAAACCAATTCATGAAAAAGAAAAGGATCCCCTCCTCTTTTCTCAACCGGGCTTGGGACCGGCTACGGCAGAGTTAGATCGACTGGACACCTCATATTCATGTCAAGATTTACAGAATTAACGAAATATCGGACCTGAAGTCGGTTTGAAATAAGCTATGGGTGACGGATCATCTAAACCTACGGATCATCTGGGACCATCCAGATCTTGGATTCAGATGTAGGATTCCAAATTATTTCCGCGTCTTGGATCATCAAGATCATCGCTGAAAATCCTGTGTTCACGAAATAATTTAAAGATGATCTTTCTAACATTCCAACCTTAACTCATGAACTCATAAATTAGACACCTGAATCATCAATATACTTCACATCCATGACGCCACACGATCATCGCAAGCATTGAGCCATGAGATCATCGCAAGCATCAAGTGGAAAGATCATAGCTAGCATCAAACAGAAAGATCATCGCAAGCATCAAGTAGAAAAATCTTCGCAAGCATCAAGTGGAAAGACCATCACTAGATCATCACACAGTTATATCATCGCTTATTGCAAGTTCATAAATTCCGAACACCTTGCCCCACGCCAGGACAAGATGATAAACAATCATCATTCTCCACTGGATAAACCAAAATCATGAAAAAATAAAAATGATCCCCTCCTCTTTTCTCAACCGGGCTTGGGACCGGCTACGGCAGAGTTAGATCAATTGGACAGCTCATATTCATGCATAGAATTACAGAAATAACGAATTATAGGACCTGATATCAGTTTGAAAAAAGCTAAAGGTGACGGATCATCTAAACCTACGGATCATCGGTGACCATCAAGATCTTGGATCCAGATGCAAGATTCCGAAATAATTTCCGCGTCTTGGATCATCAAGATCATCGCTGAAAATTCTTTAAGCTCACAACGAAATAATTTCAAGATGATCTTTCCAAATTCCAACCTTTACTAATGACGGGATCATAAAACATGACACCTGATTCAACAACAATTCAACAGGCGGCACAATCATGACGCCGTAAGATCATCGCAAGCATTAAGTGGAAAGACCATCACCAGATCATCTGCCCGTTATATCATCGCTTATTGCAAGTTCATAGAAGATCCCGAACACCTTGTCCCACGCCAGGACAAGATGATAAACATCGTACACTGGATAAAATAATTCAAGAAAAAGAACAGGATCCCCTCCTCTTTTCTCAACCGGGCTTGGGACCGGCTACGGAAGAGTTAGATCAATAGGTCAACTTATAGTGGTGATAAGAAATACAGAAATAACGAATTATCGGACCTGAAGTCGGTTAGAATTAAGCTACAGGTGACGGATCATCTAAACCTACGGATCATCTGGGACCATCCAGGTCTTGGATTCAGATGTAGGGTTCAGATTAATTCCGCATCTTGGATCATCAACAATTCATAGCTGAAAATTCTGAAATTCGCGACGAAATTTAAAGATGATCTTTTTAACATTCTAACCGTTAATCATGTCGAGCTCATAACGATGACACCTGAATCAACAATGTACGTCACAATCATGACGCCGTAAGATCATCGCAAGCATAAAGCCATGAGACCATCGCAAGCATCAAGTGGAAAGATCTCACTAGATCATCAGCCAGTTAGATCATCGCCTATTGCAAGTTCATACATCCCGAACACCTTGTCCCACGCCAAGACAAGATGATAAACAATCATCCTCCACTGGATAAACCAAACCAGTTAATTTGATTGTGTGTGTGTGTGTGTGTGTGTGTGTGTGTGCGCGCGCGCGCGCAAGGGTCATTCCAAACGGTAACTCTCCTTAGGATTAATATAAGAAATCCGTTCTTTCGCCAAACATCAAGTATTTCATAGGAAAGGATTAGTTCGTTGGACAGATCCATTTCCGGGAATTTCAAGAAAAACTGAAAGATGCCTGTAAGCATCATTGTGCATATCGGCGGCACCTGAATGATGCCTGTAAGCATCATTGTGCATTTGGGCGGCACCTGGCCCTTGGCCTCGGAAGGGTGTTTTCATAAATGAAATCCAGTACTAACGAGAATTTAAATTTATTGAAACTATAAGAATCCTCAAAAAACGATTGGTAGGTGTTCTCTTGGTAAATATTCGTAAAACTACACAAGTAGATATCGTCGTCCCCATCCATTGCTCTCATCTTGGTAAACAAGTGCACAATGGTGCCTACAGGAAACACAGGTTGAACCGCAAAAATCGGCACTAGAAAAGAAACTTCAACTAAAACAACTATTCCTCCACAAACTAGACAATATAAACTAACGAAAAAGATTTTTTTATAGAGAAAATCAACGACTTTTGTTATTCAGAGACCACACGAACAGAGCCCCCTCGGGGTCAAAAACGAGACTGCTGGTTTTGTCAACATTAACTTGATTATCTCTTCTTGAGTTCGAAGTACAGCGACCAAATCTCTCCTTGAGTTCAAGCACATGTTGATGCTTGGAGGAAACAAAATAGAACTCAAAATAATCTCAACAGAGTGTGCTGGGGGTGTAAAACATCATATGATGCCTACAGGCATCACGATGCAACGAAGGGTTAAAAACTAAAGCTACGAACCCATTAAATTTGTAGTTCTCATGGCCCTTCTTCGTTAGAGAACCGGTGGTCTGACAGACCCGTGCCCCCTTACGTTCCTTTAGGAAATTTTGATTAAAATGTGAACATTTTGCACTGGATTCAACTGAGAGATAAATGGTTCAGTAGCCTAATTACGACGGCTACGATTAATGTAACGAAATCCTGAGAATGAATTTGTATTATGTTATGTAGGGGAAAAGTGCGTATTTGACCACTTTTTTAAAATGTTCGAAATTTGAACGAAATATTTTAGGAACATCGAGCAGTTTTGAAAATTTTTCAAACCGAATTACAGTTATGTTTACGTGTATATATATATATATATATATATATATATATATTTTTTTTTTTTTTTTTTTAAGAATCAAAATACCTCATTACTTTCTCACTCAAATGGGAAGTAAACTACACTTGGCCCCGATAGTGCTGACATCTCTTTTCATAGATTTACTCACCAATATTACTTCATAACATTTAGCCTTAATACTCGCATAAACTAGAGAACAAAATCTGGGAACTAACGCGGTCGCTAACCCTGGGGTTACGATAATCTCGTCAAAATAGGTTGAATCATCACAAACTTTCAGTTGACGTCATTGCAACCCATCAGCCGTAAAATCATAGCAAGAATCGAGCCATGGGATCACAGACCGTACGATCATCACTATAGAATCCCAGTAGGATCATCGCATATTTCAAGATGATGTATAAATATCCCGAACAGCAGCTTGTCCCACGCCAAAACAAGTTGATCAAAATTGTCCTTAACTGAATGCAATACAAATTGATTAATTCCTGATAGAAATTTGATCCCCACTTCTTTTCTCCAATACATCAAAAGCACAGAGTTGCATCCCGGCTTTTTCAAGATTTATTACTACAAATTCACAATCTCGGCAATTGAAAATAAAGATGATCGTCATAACATTCCATTCAATATGTTCAATCATATGTACCATGTAATTTACATCATCACAAGCATATTGCCGTAACATCATAGCATTGAGACATAGGATCACAAGCATCAAAACTAGCGAAAACCAGTTAAATCATCGCATATAATCCCAAAAGCTTGTCCCACGCCAGGACAAGATGATCAAATATATCCTCCTCTAGATAAAAACCAAACCAATTAATAAATATCCGGGGGGGAAAATTGGTACCCTTCTCTTTTCTCAACCTGGCTTGGGAGCACCTACCACAATTCAAATTACATCAGAGATAAGAAAACAGAAATAACCACCAACTCGTTACTCGTCCGAATAACGTGCTTTAGGACGATAACTTGGCCAACGAATATATCAAGTCATCAACGTCTACTACCTTAATCCAACGTCAATACAAACTACTTAAAGCCTTTACTAATATTTACGGTGTCCATACCGAAGGTTACTATCGGACCTGCAGTCGGTTTGAAATAAACTATTGGTGACGGATCATCAAAACCAACGGATCGGCAAAAATAACAGGCCAAAACCAACAGATCGTCAAAACCCAACAGATCATCAAAACTAACAACATTAAGACCAACAGATCATCAAACCAACGGATCATCCAGATCATCAATCATCACTGAAAATTCAATGGTTTACAGCGAAATAAATAATGTTCTTTTCAACATTGCAGCCTTTACTCATGACAAGCTCATAAACATGACACCAGAATCAACAACAATTCAACATACGGCACAATCATGACGCCGTAAGATCATCGCAAGCATATGAACGTAACACCATAGAGGCAAATGGCAAGACCACCACTATATCATCGGCCTGTTAGATCATCGCTTATTGCAAGTTCATAAATTCCAAACACCTTGTCCCACGCCATGACAAGATGATAAACATCGTACACTGGATAAACCAATTCATGAAAAAGAAAAGGATCCCCTCCTCTTTTCTCAACCAGGCTTGGGACCGGCTACGGCAGAGTTGGATCAATAGGTCAACTTATAATGGTGATAAGAATTACAGAAATAACCATGTATCGGACCTGAAGTCGGTTTGCTATCAGCTATAAGTGACGGATCATCTAAACCTACGGATCATCTGGGACCATCAAGATCTTGTATTCACATGTAGGGTTCCGATTAAATTCCGCATCTTGGATTTTTGATAACTCATCACTGAAAATTCTGAAGTTCACGGCAAATAAATTAAAATCATCTTCCTAACATTCCAACATTTACTCATGAGCTCATAAACACGACACCTAACTCAACACAACAGACGCCACAATCATGACGCCGTAAGATCATCGCAAGCATATGAACGTATCACCATCGATGCAAGTGGCAAGACCATCATTAGATCATCAGCCGTTAGATCATCGCTTATTGCAAGTTCATAAAAGATCCCGAACACCTTGTCCCACGCCAGGACAAGATGATAAACAACAATCATCGTCCACTGAATAAACCGAACCAGTTCATGAAAACAATGATCACCTCCTCTTTCTAAACCGGGCTTGGGACCAGCTACGGCAGAGTTAGATCGACTGGACAATTCATATTTATGTAAAGATTTACAGAATTAACGAATTATCGGACCTGAAGTCGGTATGAAATGAGCTATAGGTGACGGATCATCTAAACCTACGGATCACCTGGGACCATCCAGATCTTGGATTCAGATGTAGGATTCCAAATAATTTCCGCGTCTTGGATCATCAAGATCATCGCTGAAAATCCTGTGTTCACGAAATAATTTAAAGATGATCTTTCTAACATTCCAACCTTTACTCATGACGAGCTCATAAATTAGACACCTGAATCATTAATATACTTCACATCCATGACGCCACATGATCATCGCAAGCATAAAGCCATGAGATCATCGCAAGCATCAAGTGGAAAGATCATAGCTAGCATCAAACAGAATGATCATCGCAAGCATCAAGTAGAAAGATCTTCGCAAGCATCAAGTGGAAAGACCATCACTAGATCATCACCCAGTTATATCATCGCTTATTGCAAGTTCATAAATTCCGAACACCTTGCCCCACGCCAGGACAAGATGATAAACAATCATCATTCTCCACTGGATAAACCAAAATCATGAAAAAATAAAAATGATCCCCTCCTCTTTTCTCAACCGGGCTTGGGACCGGCTACGGCAGAGTTAGATCAATTTGACAGCTCATATTCAAGCATAGAATTACAGAAATAACGAATTATAGGACCTGATATCAGTTTGAAAAAAGCTAAAGGTGACGGATCATCTAAACCTACGGATCATCTGTGACCATCCAGATCTTGGATCCAGATGCAAGATTCCGAAATAATTTCCGCGTCTTGGATCATCAAGATCATCTCTGAATATTCTTTATGCTCACAACGAATTAATTTCAAGACGATCTTTCTAAATTCCAACCTTTACTAATGACGGGCTCATAAAACGTGACACATGATTCAACAACAATTTAACAGGCGGCACAATCATGACGCCGTAAGATCATCGCAAGCATTAAGTGGAAAGACCATCACCAGATCATCAGCCCGTTATATCATCGCTTATTGCAAGTTCATAGAAGATCCCGAACACCTTGTCCCACGCCAAGACAAGATGATAAACATCGTACACTGGATAAACCAATTCATGAAAAAGAAAAGGATCCCCTCCTCTTTTCTCAACCGGGCTTGGGACCGGCTACGGCAGAGTTAGATCGACTGGACACCTCATATTCATGTCAAGATTTACAGAATTAACGAAATATCGGACCTGAAGTCGGTTTGAAATAAGCTATGGGTGACGGATCATCTAAACCTACGGATCATCTGGGACCATCCAGATCTTGGATTCAGATGTAGGATTCCAAATTATTTCCGCGTCTTGGATCATCAAGATCATCGCTGAAAATCCTGTGTTCACGAAATAATTTAAAGATGATCTTTCTAACATTCCAACCTTAACTCATGAACTCATAAATTAGACACCTGAATCATCAATATACTTCACATCCATGACGCCACACGATCATCGCAAGCATTGAGCCATGAGATCATCGCAAGCATCAAGTGGAAAGATCATAGCTAGCATCAAACAGAAAGATCATCGCAAGCATCAAGTAGAAAAATCTTCGCAAGCATCAAGTGGAAAGACCATCACTAGATCATCACACAGTTATATCATCGCTTATTGCAAGTTCATAAATTCCGAACACCTTGCCCCACGCCAGGACAAGATGATAAACAATCATCATTCTCCACTGGATAAACCAAAATCATGAAAAAATAAAAATGATCCCCTCCTCTTTTCTCAACCGGGCTTGGGACCGGCTACGGCAGAGTTAGATCAATTGGACAGCTCATATTCATGCATAGAATTACAGAAATAACGAATTATAGGACCTGATATCAGTTTGAAAAAAGCTAAAGGTGACGGATCATCTAAACCTACGGATCATCGGTGACCATCAAGATCTTGGATCCAGATGCAAGATTCCGAAATAATTTCCGCGTCTTGGATCATCAAGATCATCGCTGAAAATTCTTTAAGCTCACAACGAAATAATTTCAAGATGATCTTTCCAAATTCCAACCTTTACTAATGACGGGATCATAAAACATGACACCTGATTCAACAACAATTCAACAGGCGGCACAATCATGACGCCGTAAGATCATCGCAAGCATTAAGTGGAAAGACCATCACCAGATCATCTGCCCGTTATATCATCGCTTATTGCAAGTTCATAGAAGATCCCGAACACCTTGTCCCACGCCAGGACAAGATGATAAACATCGTACACTGGATAAAATAATTCAAGAAAAAGAACAGGATCCCCTCCTCTTTTCTCAACCGGGCTTGGGACCGGCTACGGAAGAGTTAGATCAATAGGTCAACTTATAGTGGTGATAAGAAATACAGAAATAACGAATTATCGGACCTGAAGTCGGTTAGAATTAAGCTACAGGTGACGGATCATCTAAACCTACGGATCATCTGGGACCATCCAGGTCTTGGATTCAGATGTAGGGTTCAGATTAATTTCCGCATCTTGGATCATCAACAATTCATAGCTGAAAATTCTGAAATTCGCGACGAAATTTAAAGATGATCTTTTTAACATTCTAACCGTTAATCATGTCGAGCTCATAACGATGACACCTGAATCAACAATGTACGTCACAATCATGACGCCGTAAGATCATCGCAAGCATAAAGCCATGAGACCATCGCAAGCATCAAGTGGAAAGATCTCACTAGATCATCAGCCAGTTAGATCATCGCCTATTGCAAGTTCATACATCCCGAACACCTTGTCCCACGCCAAGACAAGATGATAAACAATCATCCTCCACTGGATAAACCAAACCAGTTAATTTGATTGTATGAGTGTGTGTGTGTGTGTGTGTGTGTGTGTGTGTGTGTGTGTGTGTGTGCGCGCGCGCGCGCAAGGGTCATTCTAAACGGTAACTCTCCTTAGGATTAATATAAGAAATCCGTTCTTTCGCCAAACATCAAGTATTTCATAGGAAAGGATTAGTTCGTTGGACAGATCATTTTTAGCACTTTAAATTGGCCGAATTTCAGAAAGAACTTGAAAAGCACCAAAAATAGCAAGAACGGTTAAAAATTGTTAAATTTATATTGATCAGCAGAATATTACTCAGGAGTTCATCAACTATAAATTAGAAAATTCAAAAATTTATGCTCATAATTGAACAGAAAAAATGTCTTTAAATTCCAATAATATGTGCAAAACAATCAATAAAACCTGCAGAATAACTAGACATCAGAAATCATTTTTTGAATTGCAGACTATTATTTAGAAAAAGATTTTTGTGATACAATTTATATTTTAAATTCATTGTCCTGAGTGCACAAATTTCAAAACAATTCAACCTAAATATAATACGATGATTAACAAAAATTCGCTCGTCAATCATGCTCTTGCTTTTTTTAATGTTTGGTCTCTATTTGATCTGAAGCAATATGATAAAGTTCGAATTTAAATTTTATTAATTTGAGTTGATTTTTTTCACATGGATATTTCTTAGCTCTAGGGGTAAAGATTCCAAATTTTCGTGCGACAGCAAAAAATGTCACGCTTTTTTCACCTACAACTACTTAATCGTTGCTAGAGAGAATATAACTCCTGAAAATAGTTCGTTGGAAAACTTTGAATGACTCCATATTTCAAAGGGCCAATTTCCCCCTCATTAACCTTTCCTGAGAAAGTCCTAGGTTATGTATACAAACTAGTTGTTGGGAATCTCAATGGACCAATCCACTACTCTGCTTGGTACGCTCCGTATTTCAATACTTGATTTTTCCCACACATGGTTTACTACTAAATGTTGTAGTAACCGAAAGCCAAAGACATATCGATTTACACGATGTATCTGCGTGTTAATCTTTGGTCACCAAAAACTCTATTATGGCGACCCGAGACGTGGACTCGAGTTCTTGCGGAGGGGGGCTTCATTTTACTGAGGTCTAATTAGAAATTACATGGAACAATACATATGAACGAACGGGAGTTACAAAGTAGATTTTAAAGGGTTTTAGTTCAAACAACTACTTAATTGACAAAGAAAACGATGCTTTAGATTACGTTGGACATACTATCTGGAGGTGTTGGCGGTCGGATAACAGGGAACTCGTCAGGGCAAGGGAAACCTAACAACATGGCCGTACCGCTTCACAGTCTTTCTAGAAGATTGAGACGCACTAACCACATTTAAGCTTGCCTTATGGAATGTGAAGACTATAATTCACTTACTTGTCGCCGGAGGAAGGAACAGGTTCGCTGAAGACCTTAAATCCGGTAGAAACTTGTCGAAGAGAATACCAAATATTGGGCGTGTAGAGCTCTGGCTGAGACGACGCTGTTGACGAGACGAAGGCCGCTAAAGAAAAGGAGGTGGTGTAGATCGAAATCGAACGTGAGAGATGGAGGGTAGCTGCGCAGAAGCCAATGCGCGATTACGGACTGCAGTGCTGCCAACTATTTAACAACAAATTTTTCAGCTCGCGGACGCGCTCCTAAAATGTGGATGGTTTATTTGGGAGTTCCCCTTCAAAATGTCTCGCTGAATATGGAGAGGGGATGTCAATTGATGAATGGGCCCGTAAAAAGTCTACCATGCTCACGGGTATAAGTGGATATTTAGACCGAGAGGTCGTTGATGAAGTAGTAAATTTTCAACTATGTTGGCAACACAGTTTCTCGTCGCCTCGAGATGGGGGAAGCGGCGCAAAAGCCAATGCGCAATTACGGACTGCAGTACAGCCAACCACTTCACAATAAATTTTTCAGCTCGTGGACGCGCTCCTAAAATGTGGATGGTTTATTTAGGAAAATGTTCCCCTTCAAAATGTCTCTTTAAATATGGATGAAATTTCAATTGATGAATGGGACGTTGAAGCCGTAAGAAGTCTGCCATACACGCGGGTATAAGTGGATATTTAGCCCGAGAGGTCGTTGATGAAATAGTACATTTTCAACAATGTTGGCAACACGGGTTCTCGTCGCCTCGCCGAAATTACCCACCCACCCGCCTCCCACTACGCTGTCATTTCCCCTCCGTTCAAGATGTCTACCAACTGCGCAGTTCGGCTGTGGGGATTTCTCTAAAGCTGAAAGCTTCCCCCCCCCCCCCCCCCCCCCCCCACCCCTTCGACCCATCACTTGAAGGGTAAATAAAATTATGCTCAAAGAAGCAACCTCCCCCGCTCCATCGTCGCAAAATGGGGCGGAAACCGATTCTAGGTGGACAAAATTACGTTTTCAGCTATTCTTATAGGACATTTTGAGCTGGTTCCGAATAAATTCTTGGGACCGTTATTTTCAGCATTCATTAATGACTAGAGTTGCCAGATCTACTTTAATTTAAAGTATCCTACTTTATTTTTGTTCAAAATACTGTATGCTTTATAACAAATTTAAAGTAGACCAAAATACTCTATATTTGAAACGAAGAAGAAAAGTTCAGCCCCTGCACCTACTTACTAGTCAAGTACAAAGTTCCCATGCCTACCTAAACCAGAACTACCTACCTACCTGCATGGACGAGAATTGGTAAAATTTCGGAGAAAGAAACAGGGACTAAATGAATGTAACTTTTCGAGTTCCTAACGTCCTTACGTGCCCAATAGATGCACGATAAATTTTTTTAGTGAGAACGAGATTGAAAATGATGTTCCTAATTACATTATGTATGTAATACAACCTTGCTGAAATATGGACTTGTTAAGATTGAAATGTCTAGTAATGTTTTCTTCGGAATAAAAGTGTTGTGACCTACGTAGGCAAAAATATTACTATCCTAATATATCCTAATTAATCCCTCAAACCGAAATTTCTTATTTTCAGTAATCTGACACAGTCAAGCCCTTGTGTGCTAATGCTTAACCCTTCAGTACTCGCGTGGTTTCCACTCACGTTAGTACTCGCGTCGGGTCACTGGTGACACATAATGAAAATTATCGAAAAATAAATTAATGAAGGAGTAAAATAATAAAGCAAGCACATTTCAAGCCACAGGAATCGATAATCTTTAATAAAAAAATACAAAACTTCACATAAGTACTTCAATAATAATTTTTTCTTTGATCAGAAAAAGTCCCTCGATTTTGCCAGTTCTCCAAGTTTACCTATTTTCAATTTAACGCCGAGAACCACCAGAAGATTATTCGAAGACGAGTCAATTAAAATATTGAACCCCTACATCTAGTTTACAATTGGATACCTCTAACATGAAGAATAAAATGATTTATAATAGCAAAACAAGTCCCTGAAGTAAGCCATCTTTCACGTTATTACCAATACAAAATAAATCAAACAGCCAGTTAGGAACTGCAAAGCACTTAGCTTTTGTGCAAATAATATTGTCTTGGGTTATATCTATTTCCAAACGTAATTTTTCAGTAGAGTATTAGTATAGGTATAGAGGCTCTATAGCTTACGAGCTCAATTTCAATAGATTATAGTGGTTCCGCACGAAATTATATTCTACCTGTCTTATATACATAGGCCTTGTTTCGAATTTCAGCTTCAGGGATTAAATACCATAGAAATCAGCTTTATAGCCATGCATTGTCTAGTACTTACTGCTTACAAGTACCTACAACTCAATAGTACCTACCATGTACTAGGGCCTTCTTTTCGCATCATGCTTATTTAGCAATATTAGTTTATATCGTAGAATGATAAATCAGCTTTCCTTCACACTACAGCGGCTTAGGGATCATGCGGTGTTGTGATAAAATGAGAGCATTCCAAAAAGTGGCGAACGATTCTCCTGCTATGAAAACTGAGGGAGTTACACTTCCCCAGCTACGCATTGGTTGTAGGTGAAAATCAATAGAAAGCATGTCGGCTCGCGCTGAATTTCGCTCAATTTCAAACAAAAAACCCAGTTTGGTAAAACATGATACTTGCTAATATCTTCATTCGTGGCAAATACCGGAATAGACTTTATAAACGTGAGAAAATTGAATGAAAAATGAATTACCGAGTTCATATCAGGTGAGGTACGGTTGTACTCGCCTCGGGTCAACACCTGGTAAAAACTAGGGACGTTACCACTCGCGTCGGGTCAAATTAGTGATTGTGAGTAACGTGTGCCCTGTTCAAAGTTCGAAAGGTGACTAAACTTATCATTTCCAGGAGCTAGGAGAATACAAGGAGGGTCGGGGGCAAAAACCGATAGGAAGACGTTGAAATTAGAACTTGAAAGTTGACCGGGTCATCAGGGACCCGACGCGAGTACTGAAGGGTTAATGAAAAATACCTAAGTGTGTAAGTCGAGAACGTTTGGTAACTTCATTGTATACGTACTTCAACTTTCATTGAAATACTTTACTTTTCCTTGGTTACAGCCAGAATATACCACTTTATATGATCCGAAAAAATCTGGCAACGCTAAAATGGGAGTCCATTTCACCTCTCGTTTGACCTGGAACGTCCATGTAAACCATATTTGCAGACGAGTGCACGGGGCCTTACACTCACTGAAACACTTAAAAAATGTCATCCCTCCCGAACTTCAGAGAAAACTAGTGGTTTCCCTCGTTATTTCATTATTAGCGAATTTTCTTAGAAAATAAAGATATTACCGTAAATGGTGGTGAAGAGGGATCCGGTGGTGAAGATGGTACAAAGACAGATTTTCCAAATAAATTGACATTTGGCGGGAAAAGGGGGTTCCCAAGCAAAAATGGCCGACAGGTTTGTGTCAAGGGCACTAGGGAGCAGCATCTGAGCGGTGGAGCACCTTCTTCTCATGTACTCTTTGACGCTGATAACACTATTAGTGATAACGTGATAATCAAGGTGAACTGTGTTTTCTGCCAAACTGCTCCTGGGGCTGCGACAATTGAACAGCGATCACCAACTAAGTGTATTTCCTTGGTTACACATCTATTTGGGATTGGAAATCCGTCGAGAAATCCAAATTATGTCTTTAAGAAAAATTCCTGAAGCCAAAATTGTAAAAAATTAAGTTTTAGGTGGTGAAGATGGTACAGTCGTTTTCTTTGCTTACCTACGAGTAGGTATGTTGAAAAGACTGATTCGTACCATTTGAAGATACGTAGATACCGTTTTGTTGTTCCTGGGGAAGTTATCCAAAAAGACTTTAACTTGATCGAATTGTTTGCTCAACGAAGCCCCTTTCTGTGTTTTAAACACATTTTTTGCTAAATAAAGGCCTTTTAATTTTTTTTTTTGCGTTTGATTCAACCTTAGACCTTTTTAGTCCCATTTTTCCATCATCCCTCCAATTGTAGAAAGAAAGTAGATGTTAAAAACGATAGTGAAGTTGGTACAGAAGCCTTTGCAACCTGGTTGGAGGTGTAAAACGACGGTGTACCATCTTCACCACCAAAGTGTGGGAGAAGATAGTACAACTTTAACCCCCCACCCTCGAGCTTGCAATTGATGAATTTCAACAACTCAAACGTGGTTCGAAAGGTTGATAGTTTAAGTTACTTCAGTATGAAGTTCACAAAAAAATTATGAAAATTGTGGCTGGAAGAGGTGGAAAACTATCAAAACTGTACCCACTTCACCACCATTTACGGTACAATGGCTCCAAAAATTTTAAAATAATTTTCAAAAATTTTCTTCATCGAAATCTGTTTTGTGGTGGCATTCTGAAATGATTCCTGGATTTTAACGCTTTTTTATATGTATACTAGCCGCTCCGGCTCGCTCCGCTCGCCTCCACGTCCAGCCGGGGGGCAAGCCCCCCGGACCCCCCATTAAATTGCTCGCTTCGCTCGCAAAGTGTGGCATATGCGGAATGCTGCTCGCTTCGCTCGCAAAGTGTGGTATGTAGGGAATGTTGCTCGCTTCGCTCGCAAAGTGTGGCTGTATACATGGAATTTATTACAATTGAAACATGTAGGGGATGTTGCTCGCTTCGCTCGCAAACGGTAGATCTCTAAGGGTAGGTTTAACTTCTGTGGGGGATGCTGCTCGCTTCGCTCGCTTGAGGAAGTTATATTGCCCACCCAACTTGGCAGACGTTAATTAAAATAGAAACTAAAAATTTTGTCCAAAAAATAAATAAAAATTTAGGGGTGGACTACCCCTAACATTTAGGGGGATGAAAAATAGATGTTGGCCAATTCTCATAAATACCGGATAAGCACAAAAAATTTCAACAAAATCGGTCAAGCCGTTTCGGAGGAGTATGGCAACGAAAACTGTGACACGAGAATTTTATATATTAGATATATATGTAATTCCAGACGATAACTCTCGATAGAATTGAGATAAAAACTTCGTTCTTTCGCCAAAAATCAAGCATTTCAAAAGAAAGGATAAGTTCGTTGGACAGCACTTTTTGAGCACATTAAATTGGTCAAATTTCAAAAAATGTTCTAAATAAATCACAAAAAATGACAAAAAAAAGGCCAAACATCGGTGTTTTTATTTTTTTAGCAGAATATTACTCAAATAAAGTTTATCAACTATGAAGTTGGTAATTTAAAAATTAAAGCGCAAACCTATGCTCAAAATTGTAATTAAATTTCATTAAAATCGATAAAAATGTAAAAAATTCTAGAAATCCACTATCTTTGTTTAAATAATAGAATGTTATTTTGATTATAGATTTTTGTAAAATTAGCAATTTGTTAAGGTTAGAAGGGTAGGTTCCTCCCCTGGCGATAATCCCATATTGGAGGACAGACTGGACAAGGCCATAGTATATGAGTCGAAGTAAGGGGAGTCCCAAAACAGAACGGACGTTATAAAAAAGAGCTGGAAATTTTTCTAGCCTGTCATACAGAAAATTAATGTGATCTTTCCAAGACAAGTTGGAATCGATCTGAATACTTTGATTAGGGTTTTACGTAGGTACCTACTTAATTGTGCAATTAAGGGTTCAGTCCTATAAAGAATTAATTTTTGCTTCAAAACTAACCAACACCTGGGCGGGAAGCAATTGAGTAACGGGAAGGAATCGCCGATTGCACGGCGAAAGAAATTGAGTAACCTGAAGGATTGAATTGAATTGAATCCTTTGTATCTTAAATAGTTTGTATCTTTATTGTACATAGGACAATCAGTCCCTCATTGCGAACAGAGAACGACATGGGTCATAAACATAAAGAATTCATATTCATCACATAAAAAACATATTGTCATAATTATGACAACAGTAAAACAAAGTATTTAACCCTGGAATGTCCCGGCTAAATTTCCAACACAACTCCCCGGTGGGTTGTGTCAAACGCCAACTTTGAAAAATGTTAGAAAATTCAAAAATAACTTACACTTGAATCAAATTTTATTTTTATTCTGTTATCATGGGTGTAAAGAAACAAGAAGTAGGTAGGTACCTAAACTCACGAAGAAAAAAGTAATAGTAAGAAAAACCTCACGCTCTGAAGAAAAAAATACTCGTAATATCAGAAAGGTATCTCATTGTAACAAATTTTCAATTTAAAATTAGCACATTTTCATTTAAAAACAAAAATAAATAAATAAATAAAATCTACAAAACGATTTTCTGAGATTAGTTTGATACTACTTACAAAACCCAAGAACTAGAATGAAAAGGTAACATAAAATTGGCACCAAGCAATAGGATCAACACTTTGAAGATCTATGATGTTCACAGAAGGAACTTCGAACTAGTTTCTCCAAAACTGTCACTTTTGACGCTTCTTCATCGGAGGCAACTTCTTATAACTTGAAATTATCTTCCGTGTTTGAATTTTCTCCGCCAAAATATACATCTTCTTCCTCCAACTGTTCCAACATGGATCTAATGTCTTCAGGATCCGAAAACTTGCGTTTTCAGCCATTTCTAACGATGAGCCAATAACAAAACTGTGGGAACGCCCACAAAAATAACACTTGCTATAGAGAAAATCACTACCGGTTAACTCCCCGGTGGGGTTTGTCAAACCCCAGGCACAATGAAAAATAAAGAGGGGTAAAAAAAAAAAAAAAAAAAAAAAAAAAAAAAAAGGAGATCTGGTTTGACAAGGAATCGCCAACACTTTCAGGGGAAGGAATCGCCATGCTCTTTGGAGGTCGGGAAGGAATCGCCGGTCCCTGGGCTCCGTCACAGGCCCTTCGCCCGCCGCTTGTTGCGACGTTGCCATTTCGAACACAGCGGCGCCGGCGTGCTGCGACGTTGCCATGTCGAAAACCGCTGCCCTGAAGTCGGTGAGAAAGGGATTTCGTCGGAGCCTCATCATGTACGAATTCTCCCCTCGGTGCCCACTGGCAGATTTGACTGGCAGATTATTATTTACAATAAGTTTCTTTGCCATAAAATTAATAGTTGAAGATTTCTTTGCACTCATAAAGCTCAAATTAACTGATAATTCAACATTATGCAATACGATAATATACGAAAATTCGCTCATACGATCATGCTGCATGACTGGAACTTTTTCCTCAACTGTGATACATACCCTATTTAGCCCTTCCCTCGACTCTAAATCGAAACGTCGACTTGATGTTGCATTTAATTGTGTCGTTAGATTTGTCTATGACAGCCATACTCAACCTGCGGCCCGCGGGCCGCAAGCTGCCCACCAAGCTTTTCTGTGTGGCCCTCATAAGCTAGGGTCACTTTTTGTCCGATAGAATGAAATTTACCTATCTATCCCGTTTCCTCCTCTATTTAGTCATTTTATAATTCTTCTGGTTTCGGATCTGTTTCACTCCTATTTTAACTTACCGAACTGACTCAATTCATTTTTGACGAAATAAATACCAAAGATAACTCACGTTAAAAGCGGAGACACTGATCTGTCTCACATAGTTAAAAGCCTGTCACAATATCAAAAATCACATTAATTTTGTATTACTATGATTTTTGTAATATTGATTTTGTAAATATACCTACTTCTTTTTTTAAATGTATTTTACAGTTCTATTGTACCTTGACTAAGGTATTCGTATTACAATTGTAATACCTGCTTTGTGAACTGTGGCCTGCTTCAACTACGGAACACACAGATGTGGCCCGTGAGACAAAAAGGTTGAGTAAGGCTGGTCTATGACATCAAGCTCCGCGACCATATTTCCCAACGCAGAAGTAGCATATTAGGATTGGGAATATTCGCTTACTACCAGCTCAGGCACTTGCTTTTCATTTTCAAGATCATCAAAGGCTTTGTGCCAGCCTATCTATCATGTCTCATCTCTCGTGCCATTTCATCGAGGTCAAGCGCACTCAGGATTGTGCAGCATAGGTCGAGAGCCATAAGCCAGTCATTTGGTTTGGTGGGTGCGAGATTATGGAACTCCTTACCCCTCCGAGTTCGTTCCCTTCCCTCCATAACCCGGTTTAGAAACGCTGATAAGAATTACATCGCCCAAAACAGCTAGCTGGCTTCTTCTTTTAGCGAATTTTTGAAGAAAATTAAGCTATTGCTCTCGCCTCAAAATTTGTAGAATGTGAATTTTTGAAAGAAAATTATGCAGAAATCCGTTTCAGGCTATTCTGAATCATATTCTGAAGTTTAACGCATTTTTTTATGTATGTATGTATGTATGTATATATGTATGTATGTATATATGTATGTATGTGTCATTCCAGACGATAACTGTCCGTAGAATTGTGCTAGAAACTTCAAACAAATTTTAGATTGTTAAGGGCACAAAAAGAAAGTTTAAGTTCGTTGGCCAGCTTGATCGGATTACATCTTCGGGTTGAAATTTTCAAAAATGTAGTCAAAAATTTCAAAATAGCCTGTTTTTTGCGATTTGTCGTGCGAAATAATTTTTTCAGCATACTAACATGTGGTATATTCGGAATCAGCGTAAAATTTCCTATAAGAATATGTATCAAGTTTTCAAAAATTTCAAAGTTGAAAAATCAGTCAAAAATCGAAATAATGCCGTTCGCTGGTTGTAAAAATCGGTAATATTCTTCAAAAATTCGCTCATGGGGTTATGCTGCATGACTGGACTTTTTCTCTACACCTATTCTTCTCATCTTCATCCCCCCTGTTCTATCTCTCTCTGCCCTTTAGTATCAGCTTCGCACTACCTGGTACCTAGGTGTCTGTTTTTATTTATTTTTTTAAATTATTATTATTATTATTTTTATTTATTTATTTATTTATTTTTATTTTTTTTTTTTTTGTTCTTTTTGCTCTCGGTATATATGCATATACTTTTTGTTCTATATCTGTTTTTTAATTATTTTTCGTGCTTTTACACAACTTTTACTTTTATTTTTGTGCACAACTGTGTTACGAACAACCTCGCTTTTTTTTATAAATAATGTACACTATGAGGAACGAAAGCCCTATGTACAATAAATTATTTTACCTACTTTACTTTACTTTAAATATACCCCATGTCCCTATACCTAAAATAGCTTCTTCGATCCAAGGAATAGATTTTTAACAAAATTTTTCTCACTTTTTGACCTTCGGGACTGAACTAAATTTTTTTGTACTGAAAATAAAGTTGTAGTGGAAGAAATTTTGCATCGAATGAGGCCAATCCCAGCTCTTAAAACTCGTTTCTTCGATTTTTTGACGATTCGGAAGTTCTCGTGATCTACCACTCACTTGTTGAGGATTTCATATAAATGGGTAGTGATTGTTAGGTCACGAGAACTTTGAAAAATCGAGGAAAATAGTTGAAGAACTGGCGATGGTCTCATTCGATGCAAAATATCTTCCTCTTCAACTTTTCTTTCATTAAAAAACACATTTAGGGCAGTAGCAGATAGGGTTGCCAGATCTACTTTAATTTAAAGTATCCCACTTTATTTCTGTTCAAAATACTGTATACTTTACAACAAATTTAAAGTAGACCAAAATACTTTATATTTGAAAAGAACAAGAAAAGTTCAGCCCTCGCACCTTCTTACTAGTCAAGGACAAGGTCTAATTTACTTTTTTGTCAAGTATAAAGATTTCTTTCAAATTGTCAATTTTCAAAGTTTTCCTGAATTTTCAATTTCTACAGCTCTTTTCCGAATTTTAAATATTTTATAGGTACAGTGTTTCAGAGAAAGATAGAGGGACTGAATGAATGTAGGTAACTGTTCGAGTTCCTAAAAAGTTCGTAACGTCCTTAGTCCTTACGTGCCCAATACTTGCACGAGATATTTTTTTAGTGAGAACGAGATAGAAAATGATGTTCCTAATTACATTTATGTATGTAACACAACCTTACTGAAATACGGACTCGTCGATTGAAATGTCTAGTAATGTTTTCTTCGGAATAAAAATTTTGTGACCTACGTACAGTAAAAATATTACTATCCATGGTTATTTTTCAATTCCTCAAACCGAACTTTCTTATTTTCAGTAATCTGACACATTCAATCCCTTGTGTGCAGATGCTGAATGACAAATACATCAGTGTGTAAGTCAAGAACGTTAACTTTAATGTATACTTTAACTTTCATTGAAATACTTTACTTTTCCTTGGTTGCAGCCAGGATATACTTTATATGATCCGAAAAAATCTGGGAACCCTAGTTGCAGAGGTCAATAGTGAAAAAAAAAGTTGTCAAAAATCTTTGGTCGAAGAAGCTATTTTAGGTATACAGGGGCATGGAGTATAATTTGGAATCAGCGCATAATTTCCTACAGTAACATCTCATAAAATGATTTTGTCCAACTAGAATAGATTTTTTCTTAAAATTTTAACTTACAAATCTCGAGATATTTAATGATCTGAACCTCTGGGTAGCAATTAGTAGCAGCCAATTGTTATTAAATCTCATTGTACGCATATTTGAGAACCATTAGGCACACCGCTGGTAATTGCTTTTTTAAATAAAAAATGAGCATAGTAAAATTGTATTATTTCTAGTTGATTTATTAACACACAAAAATTCAACGAACCTTGCGAAACGTTGGCCTTGATGTCAACTTCAAGACAAAAATCATGAGCTAGCCTGGGCAGCCACATATAAACATGAACTAATGACTATTTTTATAAACAAACTAAATACCCCATTATCTCACAATCGAAAGATTCACTGAGCGTAGCGGAACGAGAAAACATTTTATACCAGTTGGAACCTGTGTTAGTGACTCTCCAACAACCTCTAAACAGCTCAGGATATCAAACTGCACCTTCCAAAGATTATCGACTTTGACTTATCAATTTTACGAGAAGGTCGTATGATGAGATACAGTGTTCGAAGACCGACAGGAGTGTTGAGTGGCATGGAGGAGGGGGATCAATTTTTTCCAAGGCTAAGATGATTTGATCTACATCATGATGCGACCTCGAAGTATTTGTGCCGGATCTTAGTATAGGTTATATTTTTTCTGCTATTGTAGATTATTTATACGCATGTTTGCCAAATTCATGGTGGTATGTTTAAAATCGTGGGAAAATTGCCTAGACTTTATCCAACAACACGGGCCAAGCCTACCTTTGGAAAAGTAAGCTAGACAAGTAGGTAGCTCAAGTTCTGAATTCTTACCAACAACATATGTAGGCACCGTGTCTTTAATGAATAAATTGTGTCGATGTATCTATATATCAGCTTTGACTAAAGGTAGGATCATCCAATCCATATTGTGATACGACACTCATTAGTCTATTTGCACAGAGAGGTGGTTCGATGAGATCCAGTTTTCAGAGTTTGGCACGGGGATAAAGAGATAAACATCGACTAATACAAGGATCATCCCACCTATATCTTGATGGACCATGAATTTCAAGGTAAACTGAAGAGAGCTCAAGCTTTTGAAATTAGGCAGTCGTATCGTGTGTAATGGGGGTTGAGGGATCATCATTGTCTAATCAATTTTATTTACTGGCTATTTCTACTTCCCTTGTTGAGAGATAAGTGAGTTGAAGGTTCATCTAAAGCTGGGATCATCGTGATGAAAATAAAACTTTTATGTTATATGTGAGTTTGACAGGAGGTTTGAGTTGGTTTTGTTTAAAACTTGGATGATCCACCCTGGTGCAACTCGAATTTTAGGTTAGTCGTACGTTAAGGTAGTATATTATCCAATGTTTAGGCTGGCGTGCTCAATGGCATGGCGATACAGGAGAGATCGACTAATGAAAGGATCATCTTTTTTTTTCTTCTTTTTGTTAATGGGCCTCAATTTTCTGGCTAATACCTATTACATGTGGCCAGGTGAGCGATTAGATCCAGTTTTAGAACATTGGCAGGCGTGTAGAGTGGCATGGGTGAGGGGGATCAATTTTGTCTAGGGCTAGGATGATCTAATCTATATCATGATACGCCCTCGAAGTTTAGGCTATTTGTACAAGATCTTAGTATAGGTTAAACATTTTCCTGCGTGTTAATTGGCAGAGGGGTGAGGAATCAGTTTCGACAAAAGTTAAGATCTTCCCACTAAAATCGTGATACGACTCGAACTTTAGATTATTTAAACCGTACATGGAGGTAGTTCGAGGAAATCCCGTGATCGAAATTTGGATGACATGTTATTTTCCCCAAGAGGTCAGTTTAATCTAAAGCTAGGATTATTCCATCCATATTGTGATTCGACTCGAATATTAGGCTGTGTAAGTGAAGGTAATACCTGCGATGAGATCCAGTGTTGAAATAGCGGACTGAAATAGTGGAAGGATTAATAGACAAGAGTAGAACGTTCATCTAATGCTTCTATCGTCCCTCCAATATAGTTATGCAAATTCAATTTTCATTCTAGTTTTACGTGTAGGTATAACGATAAGATCCAGTGTTCAAAATTTGGCAAGCTTGTTATTTGGCAGTTTCGTGAGGTGGCATTTCGTTTAATGATGATCCTCCCATATTTTGATGCTGCTTGAATTTGAGGTTATTTGTACATTAAGGTAGTACGATGAGATCTCGGGTTCGAAATTTATCTGGCGTGTTAAGTGGCACAGGGATAGAGGGATAAATTTTGACTATTACAAGGATCATCCCGCCCATATCTTGACGGACTTCAATTTTGATGCTAATATTTAAAGAGGGTAGTCGTACGATCATATTCAGGTTTAGAAATTCAGCAGGCATGTTATGTGGAATGGACGTTGGGGGATCCTTACTCTCTAAAATCAATTAAGTCTAACGGCTATTTCAACATCCCATGTTACTTGGCAAGAAGTAGCAGGATCATCCCTACAATAAGCTAGTGGTCCAAATTTAATTTTCATGTTAGTTCTACATGAAGGTAGTATGAAGTGATCCAGTTCTGCTCGTGGGCTACGAGTCACTGGGATAAAGGGAATTCGAGTATTGGAAGGATCATCACAACCACGTCATTGTATTGGACCATAATTTTCCTTTGCACGAGGCATGGTGTACAAGAGATCCTGTTGTAGAACTTCGGCAGGCGAGTTGTGTGGAATAGAGTTGGAGTGATCATTATTGTCTAATGAATATTTTCTAAAGGCTATTTCTTCTTCCAGTTTTACACGTGGATGAAAGGAACATTAGGTGAGGATCATCCAGCCAATATCGGTTCTACGCAAATTCAATGTTCATGCTAGTTGAACATGAAGGTAGTATGAAGATCCAATGTTCAAAGTTCGACAGGTGTGTTTATTGGCAGAGGGGGTGTAGGAATCAGTTTCGTCAAAAGCTAAAGACGAAAGGAGATCCTATCCCACACAAATTGTGATACCACTCAAAGGTTATTCGTACGTTAAGGTTGTACGAGGAGATTCCGTGATCGAAATTCGGATGGCAAGTTATTATTCTGAGGAAGAAAGGAGGGGGGGGGGAGTTTCGTCTAAAACTAGGATCATTCTGTCCATATCGTGATACGACTCGAATATAAGGATATTTGTAAATGGAGATGTTAATACGGTGAGATCCAGTGCTCAAAATTCGGCACGGGGGTAGATGAGTAAATTTCGACTACAATAGAAGGATTAAGAGACGGGTGATTGGAGGTCTTACGCTTGAATCATCCCACCAATATCGTAGTACAAATTCAATTTAGTCGTACATGTAATTCAATCATGTTCATGTTCAATCGTGCTCACAATTCGGCGCGCGTATTATTTGGCAAGCGGATAGAGGGATAAATATTGGAGAATGCAAGGACTTTTCGTTGCGATTGACTTAGATTTCAGGCTAATCAGCACTCATGTTGTGTAGAACCAGGGTAGATCATTATTGTCTATTCAAATTTGTCTAAAGGCAATTTCTTTTTCTCTTGTTAAAGGCACGTGAGTAGAAGGTGGATTATAAAGTTTAAAGGTAGGATCATCCCATCCACATCGTGACACAAATTCAATTTTGATGCTAATTTTAAATAAAGGTATCTCATGAGATCCACAGTACGAAATTCGGTAGGCATGTTAATTAATAGTGGGGTTGCAAAATTAGTTTCAGGTGAATCTAGGATCATCTCACCCATATTGTGATTCGACTTGAGGATTAGGCTATTTGTACAGTAATATTGATTCGGCTAGCGTGTTGAGTGGCACGGTTATAGATGGGTACATTTCTACTAATGCAAGAATTCATGATTTTCAGGCAAATAAGTATTACAAGAGGGCAGTTGTTAGATGAGATCCAGTTTTAGAAATTTGGCAGGCTCGCTGTGTGTAATGGGGTGAGGGATCGAAATACAAATAGAGGATCGTAATTTGGTAAAGGCTATTTCATTTTCCCGGATAAAGAGACAAGGCAGTTGAAGGATGGTTAGATCATTAGATCATCAAGATCATCAAAGCATCAAGATCATCAGAACATCAAATCATCAAGATGCAGATTCAATTTTCATGCTATTTGTAAGTGAAGGTGTTATGATAAAGATCCAGTGTCCCAAATTCGGCAGGCGTGTTAAGTGGCATAGGGATAAAGGGATAAATTTCGTCCAATACAGGAGATTTTGTCTAATACATGTTATCGTTTTGATGGACTTTGATTTTCTGGGTAATATTACAAGAGGGCAGTTGTACTATAGGATCCATTTTTCGAAACTTGGTAGGCATGTTGTGTGGAAGGGAGGTTGAGGTGAACTAAATCACACGCGACGAAATCCAATTCAAAACGGAATTTATTGAGGAAAAGTGTTCTATTTCCACGAAAAATAACTAACTTTAATTTTTGTGGAAAAAGACAACATTTTTTTCTCACTAAATTTCGTTTTGTCTTCCGAGGTTCAATGCCTAATCCAATTTGTCTAGTTCTACTTCTCTTGTTAAAACCCACGGGAGTGGTACGATAATAGAGGAAGTAATTTACACTAATGCAAGGATTAGTGTAGTGTTAGGGGCCATATTTTTATGAGACTCCAATTTCAGGCTATTTGTAATTTGATGTATTAGGGTCAGATCATTATTGTCTAAACGGCATTTTTACTTCCCGTGTTAAGAGACAAGGATCATCAAGTTTCAAGTAGATGAAAGGATCATCTAATGCTTGGTTCTTCCCATCTATATAGTGATTTATATTCCGTTTTCCTGCTATTTGTATATGAAAGTAGTATGATGAGACCCAGTGTTAAAGTTCGGCACGTGTGTTAAGTGGCACGGTGTTGAGGATGATGTAAAGATCATCCCACTCACCTGTTTGTGATGGATTAGTAGGCTGATATTACATAAGGCCAAGTGCACAACGAGATCCAGTTTTAGAACTTTGGCAGGCCTGTTTGTGGAAAGGGGTATGAGTAATCATTATTTAATTATCAATTTCGTCGAAATGCTATTCCAACTTTTAGTGTTACGAGGAACGCATGTGAGTATGAGGATCATACAATGATAGGATCATCCCACATATATCGTGATAGAAATTCAATTTGCATCCTAGTTGAACATGAAGGTCAAGATCTAGTGTTCAAAATTAGGTAGGAGTGTTAATTGGCGGTGGGGGGGGGGGGGGGGTTGAGGAAGCAGTTTTAAATTTAATTTCGTCTAATGCATTGATCATCCTGGCCCATCACCCTGCGGGCTTCTAATGCGTCATGACATCCCACTCATTTGGTTAACTTCTTGACCTAAATATTAGGCGAATTGTACGAGAAAATAATGTGATGTGATCCTGTGTTCAAAATTCGGCAGGCGTAGTGTTTTGCAGTAGGGTAGAGGGATCAACTTTCTATCGCCTGGATCATCCTACCAATATTGTGGAGATGCTACTCAAATTACAAGCTATTTTTACATTATGGTATTATGTTTAGATGGGGCGTTCGAAATTCGGAAGGCCTTTGATTGGGAGGGGGGGATCAATTTGATCTAAATCTAGAATCATCCCACTCCTCTGGTTGGGTGAGACTCAAATTCGATGCTCAAGCATTTCGTCGGGTCAACACCGTTGTGATGCGACCTCGGTATTCAGGCTATCTATACGATGAGATCTAGTGCCCAAAATTTGGCCTTTTGAGGAATAAAAGTTGACTAATGGTTCCATTTTTTCTAGAGGTAGAATCATCCCATCTATAATATGACGCGACCTCAAAGTTCAGGCTGTTTGTAGAAGATCGCACAACGGTGAGATACAGTTTTCATTTGGCTGGCGTGTTAATTGGCACCCATATCGTAGCAATGTACTTTGATTTTCAGGCTAATATTACAAAAGGGCAGTTGTATAAAGATATCCCATTTTATAAATTCGGCAGGCGTGTTGTATAGAATGGGGATCAATGGATCAATTTCGTCGAATGCAAGGACCATCCCGCCCATACCATCGCATGGCCTCACACCATGGTTTCCTAACTGATGATCCTCCTGATGGTTACCTACTGATGATCCCATCAGTATTATTGTAAAACGACTTAAGATTTCAGGCTATTTGTACAAGAAGGTAGATAGGTGAGAGGTAATGTTGAAAATTCGGTAGGCGTGTTAAATAAGATGGGGGTAGAGGGATTATTTTCATCTAAAGCAAGGATCATCCCTCCCATATCTGTGTGATTCAACCTCGAATTTAAGGTTATTGGGTCAATAATGTTCATACTGCATAAAAGCAGTACGATTGGATCCACTGTACGAAATTTGGAATGTGTCTAAGTTCCAGGGTGATGGAGGGATCGATTTCGTGTAACGCTAAGATCATCTCAATCATATTGTGATACGACTAGGGATTTCAGGCTTTTTGTACATGATGGCAAATTAGACAGATTAAGGGTTCAAAATTTCGAAAGCATCGTGGTAAAGAGATACATTTCGTTCATGCTAGGATATATATATTTCGGGATATTTACATTTAAATATTTATACCGAAAAAAAAGCAATTCGTTGAGATCCAGGGATCGAAATTTGGCTGGCGTCTTGAGTGGCATGTTGGCAAAGGGATTAATTTTGTTTACATCTTAGTTCACCCCGTACAAATCTGGACAAAATTACAGTCCGAATACTTGAATCAGTGTCAGTGGTTGATGATCCCTGTAAATCCTCCTATAAATCCATCCGTTAGGACAAAACATAGAATATTATTTGCTGATCTTGGTACTATCATGAATACAGACATACAATTAAACCACAATCTCAAGGATCATTTTACGATCCGTGTACATAAGTCAGTGATTGTTGAACACCGTAAATCCTCCTATAAATCCATTCGTTCCGGCAAAACTCGGAATATTTGTTTATGATCTTCGTACTCTCATAAATACATTCATACAACTAAAACCACAATCTCAAGGAACAGTTTACGAACTGAGTACTCAAGTCAGTGATTGTTGAACCCTGTAAATCCTCCTTAAATCCATACGTTCGGAAAAAACGAAGAATATTATTTGATGATCTTTGTACTATCATGAATCCCACAAATAGGAGCTTCAAAACCTGATCATGGGAAACACCTCCTCATTCCTCAACTGCACTTGGGATCGACTAAAGTAGATTTGCTATAGCTATTGGTACTTATATCAAGATCTCGAGATCGATTTGACAACTGATGATCATCGTTAATCATCAGATGATCAATCCCAAATGTCATAAAATAATTTCTTAGTATTATTATATAGGTATTTAATTATGGGAGTAAGATAAGAACGCTCGGAGGAATCGGGAAATCTTCTCCCTTGAAACTTCACCAGAAAATCATCTAATGATCTTCGTACATAGGAATGGCTATGGCAGAGTTGGATTGGATTCGTAACTCATAGCGGAAGTAATTTATGAATAAGGATTTTACTATTGGTCATCGTATGGTTTGAGCCTCGCATAACCAAGATCAAGTGATGATCTTTTGTTACTATCCTTCCAATCAAACTGATGGATTGAAATTCGTAAAAGATACCCTATTCGTGACTCAACCGGGCTTGTAACTGGATGAGTTGGATTCGTAATATAGAAACGAGGATATTACCATTGATGTCTGACCAACGATCATCAATTGCCATGAAGGCGCGATTCACTTAGCAAATAGCCAGAGATCATCTGATATTCCGTATACTTAAGATCGATTATAGCTATGTAGGATTCGTAATTCACAATAGATATGTTATAAAAACGAAGATTTTACCATTGATTTCATAGCAACGATCATCGCAAGGCCTGAAGGATTGTTCCCTTCGGCACTCAAATCAAAGCTTATCTTCCGATAATTTTCGTATACGGACAATTTCTATGGCAGCGTTGCATTCGTAAATCCCTTCATTTTGAAATGAAAGGTCGTCATATGTTTTCATCACTAAAGATCATCTGATGATCTTCGTACAAACCTCCCACTTACGCAAATTAACGGTATGAAATTTATAAATGAGAATCCCCTTCTCTCTTCTTGGAAATTCATCATGGAAATCTTATAAGAATAAGGATTATACCGTTAATACAAATAAACGATCATCGCATGATCTAGAGGACTTCCCTTGGAACAAAAACCAGAAGATCATCACATCACTGATGATCTTTGTACTGGGAGCTATAATGGCCTGAGTTGGTGGTAATTCTCCATGAAACATGGAAGTGATACATGAATGTTGATTTTGAAACATCGATCATCACATGATGAAACAAAAAGTGTAATTACCAAAGATCATCTGATCATCTTGTAGAATATAGGACGACGCACTATGTATGCTTCAAAATTTTCCTAGCGCCTGTAGGGGCGGGGTAGAAGTTGATGACATTTCAAAATATTGAAAATGTTCAATAGGTAGTTTTCAATAGTTCCCTTAAAAACGAGTTTTTAGGTGAATTAAAACAGTTGTTTTTGCTTTGTTATGTTATCAATTTTCAACATAAATCTTCCCACGATTTTCTGAGGAAAAAAAATAATTTTATAACCCCCCCCCCCCCCCCCCCCCCACCAATTTGTTTCAAGTATTCAAGGTTAATTCAATTAGTTTACGAGGGAAAATAACGAATAGATATACGAAAGGAGAGAGGATCATCCAGTATGATGCGACCTCGAATTTCAGGCTACTTATACATGACGACAGTACGGTGAGATACTTTGTTTAAAATTTGGAAGGCTTGTTAAGTGCTATGGTGAAAGAAGAATCTACAGCTAGGATCTTCACACCTATAGCGTTGTGACT
This sequence comes from Adelphocoris suturalis, assembly GCA_030762985.1. Lineage (NCBI taxonomy): Eukaryota > Metazoa > Arthropoda > Insecta > Hemiptera > Miridae > Adelphocoris > Adelphocoris suturalis. The sequence continues at coordinate 25,535,206 of CM061042.1, forward strand.
CGACCTCAAATTTCTGATTATTTCCACATAAATGTTCATACTACATAAAGCCAGTAAGGTGAGATCCTTTGTTCAAAATTTGGAAGGCGAGTTAAGCTAGGATCGTCCAAAGCTAGGACCATCCTAACCATGTTGAGATGCGACCTAGTATTTCAGGCTATTTTTTCATGAAGGCAAATTAGGTGAGATCCAGTGATTACATTCGTCCAACGCTAGGATCATCATACTCTTTGTTATTAAACCTCGAATTTCGTTATTTGCACATAAATGCTAACTGAATAAAGGCAGTACGATAAGATCCGATGTTCTAAATTTGGCGGGAATGTTAAGTGCCATGTTGGTAGGGGGATCTATTGAATGATTGAAAATAGGATCATCTCCCCTATATCTGTGAATCGACCTCGAATTTCACGTAATTTGCACAATAATGCTTATATTGCACAAAGGCAGTACGGTGAGATCAACTGTTCATAATTCGGAAGGCGAGTTAAGTGGTATAGGAGTAGAATTCGTTTGAAGACAGGATCATCCCTCCTATTTTGTAATGCTGCGGCCTCGTTTTGACATGGATATGTCTTTTGGCTGGGGGTCAAGGAATTTTTCGCGACACTTTCTTTTTCCCGACCGACACTTTCTTTTCCCGACCGACACTTTTTTTCCCGACCGGCACATTTTCTATTGATTTTCATGTACAACCAAGACGTTACTAGGGAAGAGTAACTCCCATAGTTTTCATAGTAGGAAAATCGTTCGCCACTTTTTGGAATGCTCTCATTTTACCACGACATTTCATGACCTCTAAGCCATTGTAGTGTCAAGGAATGCTGATGTATTACTCTAAGTTAAAAACTAATATTGTTTTGTAACCATAATGGAATTATCTTGTGAAAAGAAGGCACTACATGGTTGATATACAATTGAGTAGTAGGTACCAACTGGTAAGCAGTAGGTACTAGACATATCCATGATCTTTTGTTTTTCCCATCAAGGGAGAAATTAAAATTTTTATTGCCGTGGCGTAATAGTTTTCAGGCTATTCGTGCATGAAGGCAAATTAAGTGAGATCTAGTGTCCAACATTTAGCAGACGTGGTTAGTGGCAAACCGATCTAGCCCATATATATGTGTGATTTGACCTCGAATTTCAGGTCAATTCCACATGAATGCTCATACTGAATAAAGGCAGCACTGCGAGATCCATTGAACAAAAATTGGCAGGCGTGTTAACCGTCATTGTGGTAGAGGGATCAATTTCATCTAAATATAGGATCATCCAACCCATATGCTTGTGATGACATTAGGGTATGGAAGTGAGATCCAGCGTTCAAAATTTGAATCAGCTGAGGGAGCAAAATTTTCTCCTGCTCCCTCTAAAAAGTTAAAATTCGATAGGAAGCCTCTCCGAGACATCAAGAGACAAATAATAATATTACTGTATCCATTCTGATCAGCTGAGGGAACGAAATTCTCTTCTGCTTCCCCTAGGAAGTTAATATTCGATAGGGAGCCTCTCTGAGACATCAAGAGGCAAATAATAATAATATCACTGGACCCATTCTGATCAGCTAAGGGAGCGAAATTCTCTCTTGTTCCCTCTTAAAAGTTGAAATTCGATAGGGAGCCTCCCTAGGACAAGACACGAATGAAATGACGGCAACTTGTAACATTTTGATCAGCTGATCTGATAAAGTAAAGAAATAAAAATAATCAAAATATAAATGTCAGATAATATTTTCTAAATCTAAACCAATTCCCTCGTTTTTTAAATATTGTCTGGTAGGGTTTAAGTGAAAGTAACGGGGAATGCAGGAATTTAAATGCCGAACGTATATATATAATACTAAAATAAATTAAATTCTTTTCTTTATCATACTACACCATTTTTTCTTCATAAAATACGGTAACGTCTACAACAGCAATCGTCACCACTGACAGCTGCCGCTCATCGGATAAGAGTCAAAATGTTCTGTGTCAAGCAGTTTACAGTGGTTTCAAGTGTTTTATTCCATTTGTTTAGAAATTGTAAGCTATGTCTACTAGATTAGTTGTTTCCACCACTGTGTGGCATTTTGTGAACAACTTCTACTGATTGGAGCAATTTGAAGTTTATAAGTTGAAAATGAGTTTGAAAAATTATAGCAAAAAAAATGAAGAGATGTGATGTGTACAACGAAACTTCAAGAAGCTGATCATTTGGCAAGTATAAAAAATATTAAACAAAAAAAAAAAAAAAAAAAAAAAAAAAAAAATCAAAGAAATTAAGTGGCTTGAGACGTCGGGCTACTTGAATATTCTAGTCGGGCTTCAAAATCGATTGTGTGGGCGGTGAAGGGAGCTTGAAACCTGTTCCAGGGCACCTGTATTTTTTCTCGAAGTTCATTCAACTTCCGAAGATGATTTCTCGCAAAGTTGTGGAGTCTGAACTCGGCATCATTATCATAAAACCTCCAGTAGCACAAACCCTCGAGTTTGAGAGGGAGTTCGTCTTCTTCGGAACTAACATAGCAAGATTTGCAAACGAGTTCTATAATTCTGGGAAGAAAGGTCCATGTTAGGGAAGCAGCGGTGTAGTTAACGTTTTGGGGATTCCAAAAATTAAAATTTTTAATCACATTATTTTTAGACTTCCCAGACCAATCAAGGCTATCGGGAATTATGCGGGTTAGACCCCAGGCAGTCTTCAAAAATGTTCCTGTTAGCAGCATGATCATATGAGAGAGTTTTCGTCTCAAATGTATGATAAATTATTTTGAAATTTGAGCACTCTGTGTGCAAAGAAATCGTTAACTATAAATTTAATGGCTAACAACTTTTTCTAAATGATTTTTAGTACCTATCAAAATCAATGTTTCAATTTTTTTAATTGTTACGGTATTTATCAATTTCTTACCCTATTTTATTTTAATCATATTCAAGTACATTTTCAGCATAATTTTGGATGTTGTAGTTAATTTACTTTTAGCAATTATCGTAGAAAATGGAGCTATATTACAATGGCTCCGAAAATTTTAAAATCAAAATTTTCGAAAATTTTCGAAATTTTCTTCATTGAAATCTGTTTCGAGACATTCTGAGACGAATCCTGGAGTTTAACGCTTTTTCTTATGTACCTGTATATGAAAGCCTCCTTAAGATTGAGATAAAAATTCCGTTCTTGCGCCGAAAAATCAAGCTTTCCAAACGAAAAGTTGAGTTCGTTGGCCAGCATTTTTTTTTTAGCAAATAGCTTCAAAAAATGTGCTTAAAAAAATGGCTAAAAATCATTAAATTTATACTTTTTAGCAGAATTTTGTCAAAAGAGGTTCATTAGTGATGAACTAGAACAGTAAAAAATTTATACTGAAAAATATACATAAATTTCATTAATATTTGACAAGAATAGATAAAACCGGCAAAAAAGCTAAAAATCCAATTTTTTTGAACTAGTACTGAATAGTATTTAGATTGAGTTTTTTGCCATAAAATTGGTAGTTGAAAATTCCTTTTTACTTTAAGTACTGAATTCCAAAACAATTTAACATAATTTAGTACGATGATTTACGAAAATTCGTTCATACGACCATGCTGCATGATTGGAACTTTTTATGAGTAATATTTACCATAAGGGGACTTAGCCGCTCCGAATCAGTAGTCAGTCACTTCTAAGCTCCATACCGTCGCTCCGGAAAGCTACAATTTCAGAACATCAGGCATCAGGTACCTATCCCACACAAATTTGGTTGCATTCGGAAAAATTGGAAAAATTATAAAAATCACAGAACTTGGTTCTCAAGTTTTGAAAAAGTATCTATTGTTCTTTCGGTACATTTTTATCAAGTTATCAATTTCAAATTTGTATCCATTACTACATACTATATTAAGATTTTTTTTATTAAGACTTTTTAAAGCCAACCTTTGATTTATTCAATCTTACTTGAGTAAAATTTGACAGAGGTAGGTACATTTAGGGGTACATGTTTTTGGCTAATTACACAATGCTCACATGTAAAAATTGGTAGTTGTATTTGAATAAGTGATTTTAGTTGAATTGAAGTGGTTTTAGTTAGTATGTTGATGAATGGAAGAATCAAAGAAGGTATATTATATTAAATGTCTGAGATCATTGATTAAGCTTAGATACCTAGGTACTTACTTTTTTTTTACAGTGCTCAATAACGAAGTCGAAACTTGCCAAGGTCTACATGAGACCGATGATTATATTAAAATATTAACAAAAATTGATATGGTTTTCTGAATTATTTTACCAACGTATTAGAAAACGTATTCTCTCCAGAAACTTCAGTTGGACTGCTACTTTATGAAGATTACTTTTTCAATAATATGAGAAGTGTTCAGATGTGAAAGAGATCACTGGCATCAGACAATAACTATATTGCAAATTAAATTGATGTTTAATTTATCTTCTTCCACGGCTTATTCTTGATATAGCTCACTAACCCTCGAAAAAAATCCGGAAGACACAAATACATGGGTAGAGAGCATGGAGCGAGCACTCACCCATATTTGATTTCACCTTTCTCAAGTCCAGAAGTAAGGTAAGAAGAACAGAGAACAAAGTAAGTTACAACTAAAGCCAGAAAGGCATCTAAATTTCAAGCCTGAAGGGCAACTTAGTTTAAAGGCATAAGTTAAATCATAAAGTTCCAGAAATATGTATACGGGAGAATTAGAAGACATATAGCATGAAATAGTAAGCCATGGACTTGCTAAAGTACCATTTAGTAGCAATGTTGTTGGCTCGATCTGAACTGCCTGGTGGGAAAAGAGAATTGATAAAATTTGGTAAGCAACCCTTTGACGCTTTATAGATGATGCACAAAGAAAGAACATTTATGTAAGTAATAATATCCATACCCAAGAGGCTATTTACATAGGGGGAGATGTGACCTTGGGATTTAAGGTGTACCTCATTAAATGTACCAACCTCATTTTACCCAAGCATGTAGTTCAACGAGAGAAAATGATCGAAAAGAGTGAGGGCATGGAAAGGGAGACTAAAAAGGACTTCAAACCAAAACGGGGTATTTTTCAGTATCCCCTCAAGGTCTTGGGGGTATTAGTGACTGAAAAGGGGGACATGCACCCCCGAAAAGGGCCGTCTGGCAACACTTCGCTACCTATGTCTTAAACGCGAATCGTCCGTAATATTACTTTATTGATTCTTCATCTTTGTTCATTAGTTATCTGACATTCTAACATCCATATTTCTCTTTCACGTGGATAGTGGAATGGTAAGTAGAAGAACATTGGAAGGATGAAGAAGGAGACAACCCGTATTACTTTGGAAATCAGTTTCACCCACTTCCAGTAGTCGGAATTTCATACATAGGTAGGTAGGTACATATTTTTAAACTGACCGAAAAACAAATTAAAAAAAAAAATAAAATAAATAATAATAATAAATAAAAAAATAAAATAAAAAACACTGAGCTCAAAAAGTTCAGTCTAACGAACTTATCCTTCCGTTTGGAATGCATGATTTACAGGCAAGAGAACGGGCATTTTATCTCGACCCTAAGAGAATAGTCTGGAAAGACACACACATACGTATTACATATGAGGAAGAAAGCATTAAAATCCAGGAATCGTTTCGCGATGCTTCAAAACGTATTTCCATAAAGAAAATTTATGGAGTCTTGGCGAAAGCTTAATTTTCTATGAAACTTCTCTAAGGGGCCAAGGGTAGTAAAATCAATACAATTGCACATTTACTAAATTCTCTTTTATTAAAAACATATTAATGACAAATTTTCTGATGTGAAATTATTTTTGACTGACGTCATCACATTTATTATCAGATAGGTAATAAATCAAGAAGGAAACCTAATTTTGGCTCAGGTTCAAATAAATCTTAAATTAGGTGGGGTTCAAGTAAGTATAAATTCGTAGGTACCCATGGCGACAGTTTGAACGTAAATAAGTTATAAAATATAAAAACATTATACTTATCCGAGCTTTGAAGGTACTATAAAATAACAGCTACCATTTTAAACCTGGAAGAAGGACATTGGATCGAAAACAAGATGCCGTACGCAGAAGTATCGAATATTTTCAAGAGACGCGTCATCAAATGCGAATGAATGACAAAAATACTTCTAATTGCGAATTTTCAAAAATGTTGAGAACCAGTTTTACAGTAGATTCCTGTATCTATATTATTTAAATTATCAACGATACAGAATAGTAAGAATATTATACATGGATTATTGTAATTGAGACTGATTAACTTGGACAACTGGACACAGTAAATATTGGTCATTATGGATAACTGTAGGTAGGTATTTCAAGAGGAGAATTTCAGGAGTTCAGAGAGTTTGTAGTACTTGAATACACCACGTGAGGAAGGGTACCAACGATGCATTAAAGTTGTCCAAGTTTTTGAACTGTTCCTTTATTATTGAGAGTGTTGAAGAAGAACATGTTGTTGTGAGGTTCGTCCTTGTGGGAGACGGCTTTGATGACTTCTTGAGACAAAACGGCACCCACTATTGCGCAAACGGGTCCCATTTCCGCACCAACCACCGTCCTGAGGTAAACAAATTTATTCCACATTAATATTAATAATATAATAATAATATAATAGTGAATGGTATTAAAACACACTGATAATGATAAGTGAAAATCACAGGACCTCATAAGTAGAGAGCTTCTAAGGAATGTGAAGAAGGAGTACACAATTATTGTCGATTTTCTGTTGCAACCAATAATAAAAATCATGAATCATGTTTTTTTCGTAGTAATGTTGGTAAATTAAAAGCTTTAGCTACATAGAACGAATAGCATAGAAATTAGGAACCTCAGTCAGTACGTTGAAATTCTATTCCACTTGTCTCATACAGGCTGTTTCGAATTTCAGCTTCAGAGATTAAATACGATAGAAATCAGCTTGAGGACCCAACCAGCTGATCAGATGTCTATGCATCGTCTAGTACCTACTAATCAATAATACCTACCATGTAGTCCCTTCTTTTCGATTATTAGTTCATTATGGTTACTTAGCAATATCAGTTTATAACTTAGCGTAATAAATCAGCTTTCCTTGACACTACAATGGTTTAGGGGTCAAGAGATGTTATGATGAGAGCATTCCAAAAAGTGGCGAACGATTTTCCTGCTATGAGCAGAGAGATTAACCTACAATCAAAACGTAAATGAATAGATTATATCACATAAACGTACTTGCATGAGTAGGAATTTTGTACTTTAACAAACTGTAAGAATTAGGATGCACTTGGGACCAGTTTAATGAGATTGGCACAATTAGAACCCAAATGGAGACTCTGTGCGAATTTCAATTTCAAGATTTTTTCGACTTTGTAAAAACAAATAGCCCTTGGGTCATACCTACAATGAAAACAATTATTCAACATCAGTTGATGGAATGAGGTAGATTAAATGTTATGCAATCTCAAGGGTAGGAAGCTGAAATACGCCAAAAATGCCCTATTTCTTGAAATTCCCCAGCCACTGATGATGGTTTAATTGTTTTTAATACCTACTTCATTTAGTAACGGACAGAAATGTTTTTTTTTTTTTTTTTTTTTGTCAGAGTTGTAGATGAAATATTTTTTAAACGCCACTCATGAACAGCTCTGCCAAGGAACTGAACACACTGACGTGTTCCATTGGTTGCATGAAATGAGTGGTGATCGGTGGGAGGGCCAGCCACCAAGATGATCTATTTGCTCGAACAAAACTCGCTCAGGTGGTAGTTCAGATGGGAAGTATGTTCATCTACGAAAAAGATGACCGGTTTTGTTATTTAATATATGACTAATTTTGTTATAACTCAACTTGAGATGCTGAACTTTTGAATGGGACTCCGTTAGAGTTACCAGATGGAAAAACACGATCGGAGGACTTGAGGGAAAACAAAACATCCAAATGGAGGGCAAATGTTTCAAGATTAAAAAAATCATAAATAACTTCAAATGTATTCAAACATATACAAAAACCAACATTAAAGCACTTTTAAAGCAAACTTATCAAAAATATAAGTTCCTAACTATCTTTGTTTTGATTCTCATTTCTCATCCGTACAACCACAATGTGCCACAGAGAAGAGTGGTAGGGTACAGCTAGTTACATTTAATAAACATCAAGTGGTACATTGAAACTGCTAGTTCGAAGTAAGTGGTCCACCACTTCAGGGGGTAAACCCCTGGTTTAGACTTTTGTAAAACAATAACGCGAGTATTTTTTTGATGGTTGAGTAGATACTTCCTCACCACATAGGTAGCTCCTGGTAATCTTTAGAAATCACCTGGCAACCCTTCAATAAGTTATATTTCCTCAGGGCACCTTATCCTACTTGTAAATAAAAAAAGCTAATCCATCCAAGCAGACCATCTAGAAGGGGGATTCATAACCTGTTTGAAGAGGGGATCGCTAACAAGTCTAAAGCAACCCATTCACGATCCTGCTGCAGGAGGTGGGGAGTGCAACGAAGTTCCCCCTTCACTCTCCTGCCTCAGAGTGCGTTCTCCATACACGATCCGTCATTCCCAGCTCAAACCGAAGGTTTCCCGCCAGTATACGGTTCTCCATTCTACAAACCCCAGAAGGTTTTCTGGCAACTCCACACACGCTCGGACCCAGCAGGTTGATAGGGTGGGGGACCCCGGACCGCAGGATGGTCCGATGGGAAACCCATCCGACGAGCTCTGCTGGACACCTGCAGCAGGAAGCCCTCCATACACGTCCTGCACAAGAAGAGAGGGAAGTTTTTGGTTCCCCTCACTTCCTGCAGCAGGATCGTGAATGGGCCGCTTTACGGCCCAAAAATGTTTGATACCATAGACAGAGTTCGAACTCGAGTCCTTAGTTACTAAGGAGAAATTTCTATTTAGTAGCAACACTCCAACGGGTTGAGCTATGAAGCCGATTTAATCAAACCTCTTTGACTGTGAAAGTTTTCCTTGAACATAACACAAGGACCACTTGATGTTTAAAAAAGTGGTTGGTGAAATAGTCGTTATTTACTATTAGTGAAATTTGAGAATAAATAAAGCAACACAATCTTCGACATGGCGTTTTAATGTGATGGCTGCACTTGCATGTTTTTCAACGCTTTTATTGTAGAGCAGGAGGGGGTTTGCTACAGCCAGCTATAGGTCAGACTCATGGTTCATCAGCTTTGAAAGTTGTTTGCTTTTTATCGCCATGACATATGATGAAACTTGCTCACATAAATAGGCGGCAGAGAAGAGAATGGGAAGTTTCAGCATAATATCACGATATTTGGGGTATGAAAATGAAATTTTACACCACAACTCTTCCAGTTTTTGATCAACGAAGTTATCCTCGCAGTTCCTGTCGCTTCGTAACTCAACTAGTTTCTCTTGCATATAACCATGGAAGGGGAGAAAAGGAAGGCTTACTTTTGTGTTGAACTATGCTTTACACAATCCTTTACGATACTCCTCGGAGTTACTATCCTTAACCGTAGCACTCACAGATGATGCTCTAAATCAGAATCCCAAAAAAACCCGCCTTTTTTAAAATTTGTTCATCAGATAAAAATCTTTAAATTTCCTATTAAGTAGCTGAATTAAATACCTACCCAACTTATCTTACCTACCTATATTCCTTGGAAATAAATGTAGATTAATATTTTAATAAAATTAACCCTTTCAGAAACTTTTACATCACAAGGAAAATAACTAAATGTACCTACCTAAATACCTAAGGGTTTCCGAAACTAGAATTTTATTGGAAATACTCCTCAACCGAAAAAGCATTGAATTGAAAGTCAAAATCTACAATAATTTTACTAATGACCGCACGATTATATACAATCAGATTGACATATTGGGTCGCTGCACACTGTGACGTATTGTATGAGGCTCAAGTGAACAATTCAGGCAGATTAATGAATAATAACCAGCCTTGCAGTCTGAAAATAGAGATAAACCAACTAACTTCCTGAAAATATGTACCTACTACGTAGTGTAGGTAGGTACCTACATACATTGTTTTTCATGTACGATTCATAGGAGTAGAGTTTTTAGGGACACAATGTGATGTATATGATATTCCATTAGATACGTCAAAGGTATTGATGATTAACAAATGACCAAATAATTTAGGTAAGTGCATTTTAGTATAGCTTCACGTGTCAAGAAGGCTGGCATTGGGGATCTCACATGACTATATGTGATATTGTACCTACCTACTGAAATCAATTCACGAATATATACAATTAATCAGTAGAAACTAGTATCATAAAGGAAGATAGAAACCGAAACGAAAACTGGATGTGACGGTTGACGGTTAGAGAGCTACGTAACGTAGCTGCTGTGTTGGTAGGTAGGTGGTGTCTCCAACTGGATTGTGGGGGTTGAGGGTGGAAGAGAGTGAGGAGTCTTCCAGAGTGTGAAGGGTTTATTCACTTTTTCGTCTGTGTCGACTAGTTTCGCCTATTGGCCTCTTCAGGACATCCTATTGCAAGATTACATTGAATAAGTACTTAATGTTATTGCGTTTATGATAAGAGCTAGAGGTTAGCTAGGTTTGAAACTTACAACTTAGTACAGGTGGAGTTTGCATTGTAGTCATTACAGATTTGGAACTGTACTATTGTAAAATACAAGAGTTTGTCATTTTTAGATGTAAACAAATGTGAATCAGGAATTGAGAAAGTGGATAGCACTTAGTACATGGAATGCGAAAGTACTTATTCAATGTAATCTTGCAATAGGATGTCCTGAAGAGGCCAATAGGCGAAACTACTCAAAGAAGACGAAAAAGTGAATAAACACTTCACACTCTGGAAGACTCTTTCACCTCAACCCTCACAGTAATAATAATAAAAGATGAATAGAGAAAGCCTTTGAGTAATAATAATGAGAAGAGAGCGATCATTTTTCGCGATCTAGCGGATACCATAACAAGCTTGTACCTAGATAGGAGTATCGTAAAGGTAGAGCTACTGTCAAACGCTTCACGCTCATTCCTACCTAGTGAGCCTTCCTTTTCACTTCCTCCATGTATATAACCTGGTACTGAGGTTGAGTGGATATTAAATGGATGAAATGATACCATTTTTCGGAAAGGATTAATTTCATCGACCGCATATCCAAGGAAAAAAACCTACGATTCCAAATGTGCAATACTATTTCCTTCATCAATTGTAAAATAACTTAGCTGTCTTTAAGCAAATAGGTAAAAGCCAAAGTATTCGTTCCTCCTCTCTCACCTATTTATACTCGTACTATGACGTGAGGTATGTGTTTCAAGATCACATGGTGTTCCAAGGACCATAAGCCAAGAACCACTGATCTAGAACCAACCAGATGACTGAATAAGGAGTGAAAGTAGGTAACTTACTGAAGAAGTTCGTCAGGAACTTTTTCTCTGGGGTGATGGTGTTTGTCCAGTTCCTGGTCCCTAAGGAGAATCAAGTGATCCAAGTCTTCTTCCGAGTCAGTAGGATTTCGCTTCTTGTCAGCTCGGAATTTGAAGAGAACTACAAAAATAAAAAATTGTTGTAGTTTGAACATACACCAATATGCTACAAATTAACACAATGACACCTTTATTAAATATCTTAAATGTATAAACCAATAATATTTCTGGTCAAGGGAGTTTCAGGGCTTCCAGAACATCTTCAAATTTACTGCATCCCCAAAGGCGGAGTGGCTCAGTCACCAAACCCTATCAATTCTTCAGTCGATATCTACTTCTTTATGGTAAAACCTATAATAGCGAAAGGTTTACGTGAAACGACTGCAGCACGCTAAACTTCCAGTTTTGATCTGATTATCTGATTTTGTTGGAATGTTCAGGGTTTACGAGATTCAGAACCTGGGTAGTAATCACATACCAAATTCATCGGCCTTTCAATAATGTCAAAAACGTGCTCAAAACTCGCTGCTTCTAATTTCAAGATAAGTTGTCCTAAATACATAGGTGCGGATGAGTTCGGAAGGATGCGGGGGAGCTTGGGCAAATGAATGGGTCGGTTGTAGTGTAACCACTGGTACTTGATTCTACACATTTGTTCGCTTCGCCATCTTCGGCCACTATCAGCCCAATTCGGTAGAGCTGAAAAAAATGGCCGAAGTCGGTCCTAATGTAGTAGCCCGTGAGGGAACGGACGAACGTAAAGCGATCCATATGGTTTCATTCCATTCTTAGAAATGATATTTAAAAATGAAAACCAAGAAAAAGTATATCAAGAACGATTGTTAATCTGAACGAGGTTGATAACAGAAGAGAACAGAATTCCTTCTCAAGAAAGAGGAATTAAAGCAGCATTTACTGCAAAGAAAATATGGCCCAAGAGAACATATAACAAATTTCAGAACAGCTGCTGGAAAAAAGAGGGTTTTATTTGCAAGAAAGATCGTGGGGGGGTCTTAAACATATTCTTGGTCGTTGCTGGGGAGAATATAATTTTCTTATTTCCCATCCCACAAAAATTGTTCACCAACTCGTTGGAAAGCTGTGAATGCACTACGCATAACTCCACTTTTCAATAGGTGGAGTTACCCATCTCCTCAACCCTCTTCAGAATTCGTAGATACACGCTTTGTTACTAATGTTACATCGTTACACGCAATCCACCACTCTGCTGGCCTTAGTTCATACTCTGTCAATTTTTCTCCATTATGGTTTACTATAACGTGATGTAGTAAACAAGGAGTCGATAAGACGTATCTATGTCACAATGTATAAGCGTGTAAAGTTCATTCTTCGGTTTCATGTATTAAGTATGAAATTGCTGAGATTATGGAAATCGAAAGTGAGTTTTTCATGTTTTATTCTATTTTTGGGTACTTTAGACATTGCCAAAAATGTTCCACGCTAAAATCTATTCCGTCTCTAGTCACTCAGAAGCAATGGGAAACTATTATACAGTATTATCCCAGTTGTATAAGAGAGTCACATACTTTTAAGAACAAAGTACGAAGGATCTAAAAGACGCAACTGCGAGCTGTTTTTCTCGAATTCGTGGTTGATCGTGGACGAGAAAGTTGGGAATTCACAGTTTTCCCTTACAGTTTTATCTTCGACAACACCTTTCTTGGGGATGGTTCTCACAGTTCTGAAACAAATCACGAAAAGTTAAGTAGAAAAGTACAAAGCTAACCATTATTAAAAATGAAAATTAGGTGCACCAATGTGGGTTGATAGGGTGACTGCAGGGAAATCCGAGTGAAATTCCCTGACTCCAGAGTTCTTCCAGTAAGTAGTTAAAGAATCAAATAACGGACCGTAACCTAAGGTCATAAATAAGAGGTTCAACCTGCAGACAATGTGTGTTCCTCCACACAAATTTTCACATCTACTTCGTTTTAACACAATTGACGTAAACAACACCTCCAAATAATATAACAGGTAAAAATACCATTTTCAATAACATAACAACTAACATTATCTAATCATGAATATAACTAAACACAACCAACAATCAACAGGTTACCAATGAGACGTTGAAGAGGGCCCAAAAAGCTTATATTCAAACATGAACCAATCAATAATAAGGTAAATATGTATACTAAAACTATAAATTATCAACAAGTACCTTTTAGATTAGCTATAACTAAGTTGTATAAGCATTGTAAAATAATTGCAGCTCTGATACGGCGAAAGCGCTCAGCTAACCTATAAACCACATTATTTGAGAAGCCTATGAAAAATTCTCTACCCTTAAACACCTAGACCGTAACCCCTACATTGTTCCACCAAAAAGATGTATTGTTTTCAAACATTTATGAAACGGCCACGTACGGTCAGCTTCTGTAGAAAGCAATAACTCTCTATTAAGACAATCCTTTTGAAGCACCCCCTGGTACCGAGGCATGTCCTTCAAAAACAAAATCAATGATGTAGGCAGTTGAACTGATAAATGCACTTTAGTCGTCATCTAGCACGAATGAACACAAAATTTTTATTCATACTCCCTAAAGCGTAAGTATCACACAGTCACTAACCATTGATGGTAGGATCAGATGAATTTTCTTCAGTTAATTGCAATAAAATTGGGATATCTACGTTATACAGCTGTAACGTTTTTCTCACAACTCTTTAGACAGCTGCAAACTTTGAAGATATGTTACAAAACATTTATTTTCTACCTACAGATGCGCTAGTATTTTATGTGTGGTGTTGGCACCTATGTTTTCCATCCCGTCAGCAAATTTGGATTCAAGTGTCCGAGTGCTTCGAGTTCCGTTTTTCATTGTAATTCTTGAAGCAGCAACAACCTTCCCAGTCCACAAAATCAAACACTGATCTCAAGAAAAAATTACACTACGTATTTGATGATAAGGTTGACAGATTCAGGTTCTCCAAATGTAAAGTAGCCAATTTCATTCACAATACGTACCTACAGATCCACAAGCTTATACAGAGTCGCATGCGCACAAAGGTACTTGAATATAACTTGAATATAATTTTGACCAAGCGGGTTAAGAACCAGGCGTTACCATTTGAGCTTTGGCTCGTTGGGAGTCATAAATTCAAAGCTTTAGATAGGAATGACAATAATAAGGAATCCCCGTATTTATTTATTTTAATTAAAAGCAGATTCTATCCTAGTACGTAGAAAAAAATGACCTCTTCAGCAATAAATTCTTTCACGGTATTTTCAAAGTCTGAAAAACAAGCTACATACGTCATTCTACCTCGTATCACATGGGCTCCAACAACTATTGTGGCATCATTCCTACGACGTGTCCGTACATGCTGTAAATATTAAATACCTGTCTATAAATTCCAAGGGAAGGGGGGGGGGGGGGGCTATTGAAGCATATAATAAGAGGCCCAAATTTTGTTTACAAAGTTGTAGACTATATGAACACCAAGCTTGCTTGAAAATGGTTGGCTGTTGTACAAGGTCACGAGGATGTATAGGCCATAAACTACAGAATATAGCTAAGAACGGGCCTGAAACTTTCTCACACACCACAAACAACAACATCTTTCTCACTTGCACACTGAACAAGCACCTAAAGGAGTGGTGCATGGAGGATCGAATGAGAGTATGAGGGTATTGTGAGCCCCACACTTTCTCTGAAAGAAGTCTCTAGAGACAAATATCATGATCTTCCCGGCTTTACAGGCTCTACAGCTGTGTGCTGATGAAATGCTGAATAAGCATCCCAATGTTGCTAAGTTGAATGTTTTATCATACAGTCAGGCTGCTCTAAAGGCCACTGCACTGCTTCAGGTCACACTCCTCTGCATTCCTGGCCAACAGGGTAATGAAACCGCTGATGTTCTTTCTAAAAGAGGAGCACAGTTCCTGACCAGAAGCGATTCCAGGAGCCACCTAATCCTGAGAATGTGGTTAATTTGGTGAGGAAAAAAGAGAGTAAATACAGGAAAAATCTCCTGAGCCTATGTCAGGCAAAACTATTTGTTATATTCTCGACAAAGAAAGCGACCGATCAGTTTCCATGCCTAAGACATAAGAATACTCCCGGAGGCCTATTAACTGGCCATAGCCCATTTCGGTACCACTTGAAGAAAATTGGGAGACTAACAACAGCTGCCGCTTCTGAGAAATATAAACAGAGGGTACCGAACACATCATGTGCTATTGCGATGCACTTGGTCGAATCAGACACACTGTTCTATGAAACGATGTCTTATCTCCTGATGATATTTCCAAGATGGCTTATCCCGATGTTCTTTGGTTTGTTAAAACATTGGGGGGGGGGGGGGGGGGGATTTAAAAAATCTTTTCATTAAGCTAATGCAACCTTTGGGCACAATAGATACTTTGGGTCGCAGTGGAGGGTTGCTGAAACTCAAAACCCCAAATCCCTCCACCATAAAAAAAAAAAAGAAAACCTTTTTGGACCAAGAAACACCATCATACCGACTTACTTGGTGTACGAATGAGAGTTAAGATCTGTGAAGAAGTAGCCGAACATCCCAAAAACTTCTCCAGCAAAGAATTTGATATTTCCTTTCCGGCAAAAGTTGTCCAACCTTTCCACTTGGTCCTGGTCCAAGCCTGTGGCAACGACGACGTCCCATCTGCAATCCATTCAGATTTCATTAAGTTACAGAATGAGATAGCTGAGCTCGAAATATTCATCACCGAAGAAAATTGTTCATGTGCTGATAATTATTTAATCAATTCAAGGATGCTTACATTCGTAAATACGTATAGATTATAAATACGACTACATCAAAATTACAATGAAAGAGCCCAGTGCCATTAACTTTTGGAAAAAATACAAATAAATGAATAAAAAATAACATGGTAGGTAGGGAAAAATAATAATCAATATGATTGAGTAATATTAGCACGTTAAGATTAAATGGATTTTGTGAGCTCCTTGTAATTGTTTTACTCAACCTACGATGGTGACATTTTCAAATGGAGCTCTTTTAGAATTGGTAGGATGCATAGGCATATCCCTTGATCAGTTGTATGACCTTTGAGACCTACCTATCTTTCCTACCGAATATGATATTACTTGATATGATATTCCAATTCAAAAACCCAAATCCATGTTCCAAATATGATGTTTCCTATTCAAATATGATGCTGAAGTTTGAAATGTGACTTCTCTGTTAATGATGGGACACAATGACAAGTGTGTGAGCCCCTGATCAGTTGTCTCATATTTTAATACGTTTCCTATTAAGCTTATGGCTGAATTCGGAAATAGAGCCAGGGATCAGCAAGATCCGCTAAGATGTCAGTGACAAGAAAAGGAGGCCTCCTGATCAGCCAAATTGTTTCTTGTAAAACTCCGAACATCCAGCCCATATTTTCTACGATGCTGAAATCTGAAATAGGAATAATGTGGAAATTTGGTAGGCATATCCCTACCATGGCACCAGTGTGTCCCTATTCTATTAAACTTATTTCGAAGCAAGTACAGACGTCGGAGTATGCATACCTATCCCCGAATCAGCTCTTCACTAATCCTCATTCGAGATGTCTCGGGTGCCGAACATTCAAAACTGCCCTAATGCTCCATCTATGAATCACCTCTAGAGCAGATGAAGGTGTAAAAGCCAGAATCCCTACCATGTAGCTTAGGTGAGACTGAATCAGGAAATTAAGTATGGTCATTAATAAGTCCACTTGTGGACTTGTCCATTGTGGATCATGCACAGGTCCCCTTTGATCTTTCATGAAAAACCACAACAGAGGTGATTGCCAGCCATCCTCATCGTGCACCGGCAATCACCAGCTTTATCAAGGTCATTTCACAAAGAGATTGCCACCCCACTACAATGGTTCACCACTCTCAGGAGGAAAGTTCTCGATTTATCAATTATTTTCCAGCTCAATTTATTTCCCTCCAAGTATCAAATTGTTTTGCACTGTTAGATTGATCTATTCAAAATTCACTGTGATTCTATTCCAATAATTCCGAAGTTCGAAATGTTGTCTAGGCTGATATTTGAATTTGGAGAACGTTTATGTTTAGGAAAAATTCCCCAGTTGAAGAGGTTTCATTACAGTAGCCTTGGTAGCACAGTGGTTAAAGGCATGGTCTTTTCCAGAGCAAAAGGCATGAGTTCGAATTCTATCGAGTTATCATATTTTTGGGCAGTAACAGACGTACATGGTAT
Source organism: Adelphocoris suturalis (assembly GCA_030762985.1). Classification (NCBI taxonomy): domain Eukaryota; kingdom Metazoa; phylum Arthropoda; class Insecta; order Hemiptera; family Miridae; genus Adelphocoris; species Adelphocoris suturalis. The sequence goes on from CM061042.1 coordinate 25,552,752, forward strand.
TATACTATTAATCAGTCTTTGTGTGACTTATTCCTGACTTTTATTACATATATCTCTGTTATGTGAAACAATAAATAATCTCTCTCTTTTCTCTCTCTCTCTCTCTTGGTAATTTTACAAACATACCTCTGATGACCTGATTATACAATCAATATACTTGTATGATCAAATAAAATAATATAATATGTTTTATCAACTTAGGTTTCAGAACAAACTTGTCCTGAAACTAAGTTGATAGATAATACATACATGGAGACACTAAACTAGTCAGTTATGTTATTTTTCCTATGTAATCCTACGAAATTCGCATCAAAATTTGAAAACAAATGTTGTAGTTACTGAAATAGTTACCTGGAGTTACTGAAATAGTCCTCATTTAGATCTTGTAGTGCGAATGTTTCAGCAGTGACTTCGACGTGGGGATTCAAATTCTGAGCTCTTTCGACGGATGCTTCAGCTCTCTGTTGAAGGCAATGGATAATAAAATTAATTAGGTGTTAGTCAAAGAATTAGTTTTTAATGGGGGAAAAAAACCTACGAATATTAATCCTCTGTAGACCGCGCCATTCTTTGTAACAAGATAGACCATACGGGCCTTTCTGACCATACGGGGGATTCTGTGCCTGACCCATATTTTATAAGTGATGTATGTAGTTCTTTGAGAGGCAAGCAAAGATATTAATTATGAATCAGTTTATTTCTGAATAATAGTTCTTTTGACCATCAAATCATTGTAATATTAAAACGAAAATGGAATTACTTCAACCTCAGATAGGTATAGAGTGCTAAATTTTGTAACAGTTCCTGTGGAAGGGACGTTCTCACAAAAACGTCAAGTCTTCAACTCCCCCACTCATTCCAGATCGTTCCTCCTCCAGGGTAAGTAAGAACTCTCTTGTGCGTGTAGCAATTAACTATTATTCATACCCCATTGATTCATATCTACAACTCAATTGCTATCTTCTTACCTATCATTGAATTATAATCAATATCTCGACATCATATTAGCAAGAGAATCCTCCCTCATTATCTCTTCTTCGGAGCGTCATTTAAAGAAATTGATGTTGAAAGATTTGAAGTGATCCCTTCTGATCGTATCTCATTTAATAATCCCTTAACCTCAATAAATATATAGATCTATATTGAAGAGAATAAAACATTTAATCTCGACAATCACTTAGATTGTCACATGGGAGCTAAACGTCCAATAACGGCCGTCCCAGCATCCCTAAACTACAATCAAACAAACAAATCAACCAATTCCCATATCAAAAAAATAATATAATTCCATCTCGTTTGGAGAACCCCAAATTGAAAATCAAATAAAAAGCACCACTGCAAATCTCCTGCCCAACAACTCACCCTAAAACTCTAACCTACACCTCCATTTGTCGTTTCATGTAACTAGACATTGGTGTGCTATCGCCACAACAAGCAGCTAATAACAGCGACTCATATTGTACTTATGAGTTTTTATTAAGTTAACTCAAGTTAATTTATTAACTAAACAAACCAGTAATTGCTGAAAATTAAATGAAAATTCGAATGATAAAACAATCACAAAATACACAATACCTAAGACAAGTTTCCATTCTAAACTTTATGTATTTTAAGGAAAAAAGACAACTTGAGGATGCTAACAACTAATAATTAGTTACGTAAAAACTTGAAACCAAATAAATAGTTACGGATAACATGAACGCCGCTTAATTACCATTCCCCACCCAAGGTCAATCGAACTTTCCTCAGTTCATTTTTTATTATAAATCTCTTGGAAGAAAAACACTAATTATTCACTCACTGACTAGCAACGGCTATAAAAAACATTAAATTATCTGAGATGCCTAACAAACAATAATAATTATAAATTACTCTCAAATTTATGTAACTGCTTGAGTAACAAATAGAACCGTGCCTGGCCCTCATTGCCCAAGATCGAAAAATCGCACATCAAACTCTTGTGGGAGACTTCTAGCTTACATGGGGAGATGATGAGTATGCTAGGCTGGTAGGGGTGAGAGGTGGGGAAGGCATATCATAGGGCTATTCCCCTCTGTGTTGAACTCATACGAAGGATGTGACAATGATAGGTGAGGGAAATTGAGTGGTTCCTCCTTCAAAGGGGAGAGGCGATTAACCTGCTTCACCCAGAGGATATCCTGGAGATTAAATAATCTCCAGAATATGCCAAAGTGTAGCATAAGCAAGAATCGAGAAGGAGGAACTACTCCTTAACCATCACACTCCCGGGGCTTTCAAGAAGCAGGGGGGGGGGGGGGGGATGTAAGGGGGGATCCAAGTAGGCAGGGCAGGGGTACGTTTTTAGTATTTATAATAGTAAGAGTTTTGATAATTTGACCATTTTGCCTATGGAACGGGGAGGGGCGCCAGGAGAGTCAAAATTCGAGGGGTTGGATGGGATAGGGGGGAGGGGGGTTTCGAAAACACGCTCTGCTACCACGTGAAAATGAGAGGTGATTATGTGATGAGAGAGAGATTAAATAATCTCCAGGATATGCCAAGAAGTAGCATAAGCAACAATCGAGAAGGAGGAACTATTCCTGTCCATCACACGGAACAACAGAACTCGTACAAAGAAACTACAACACCTCCAGATTTCGGGCATGCTGTGCCCCGTGTGGTCTACGGAACTGTACTAGTGTGAACTCTTTTCAGAGGCACAATGCGCCATGTTCTGATCATATATATTACATAAGATGTTTAATAATTTATTATATACCAATGATCTGCGTAGAAGGGCTATCTAACACAGAAATAATAAACCATTGGGTTGCAGCGTTTTAATATTTCGTGCACTATAATGTTGATTTAGAACTCTCGGGGTGAAACTGGGCACCCCTTCTACAGCACAAGCTTTTGGGCTTTAGAGTGGAAGGGTAGTTTCCAAAAAGTATGAATTACGTTGTATTTTTCTATTTAATTTTGATGCTAAATATTTTCTACATCTCTTTTATTTATTTTCATGTGAATTCTGGAAATATTATTATTTCATTCATTCAGTGTGAAAACCATTTCCCCCACAAACCATACCCTCCTTCAGAACAGCTATCTCGTTTAAATAAAATTTAATAGTATCAAATATAAATATAATTATGTTATGGATACAAGGAAGCTTTGAGTTAACTTAGCAGACATTGTATGGGTTCTCCCTGGCCCTTGAAGCGAGGCTTCGCTGTGGCTACTACAGCTTGTAGATAAATTATTACACGCTTAAACTTACGTTTTCACCAATTTTCTCTGGGGGTATGAGGAACTGAGAAAATGCAAGATCACTGGTCGATGGCTTGTCATCAAGGAAGGTCACCGACTTGATTCCAGAGAGCACAATGTTTTTGGCCACCTCAGCTCCGAGACCACCCAACCCTATGAGCAGCAGGCGTGCGCTACGGAGTCTGAAATAATCACCAACGAACTTAAGCTCATCTGATTTTACAACGATTAATCATATCAATGAATAATACCAGTATAATATTATCATGCATGCATAACATAGCAGTAGGGTAGTCCAAAAAGTACGAACATCAAAAATAGGTACACCTACCTATCACATAACTAATAAAAAACGCCAGACATTTTACAAGTGTTTGTGTCTCAAAACATGTGAATTTGAAAGAACTGGAGGATCTTGAAAACACACCATGGATCAAGGAAGCGCAAACATCTCACATCAATCCTTCTTGTACCCAGTGAAGTGATTAGTTACCTCACATACCAGGTACCTCATGATCCAGGGGTTGTGCTTTGTATTCAGGGCTCTCCATCAAGCATACCCTCCGTATATTACTTCTCTCTTTCAGTTTGGAGGATCTACAAGGGCCAAAAACCTTTCCGTTCCAGAACATAGGTCGAGGATGATGAGCAATTCAATCGCTGTTTCGGGGGCGAGGGCGTGGAATTCTCTTCCTGTGGAGGTGCGGAATGCCGGGACGTATGGCAGTTTCAGGTGTGCCGTCGAGCGTCACTATCTCTCAGACTAAACCCATCATCTTCATTCTTTCCTTCTCTATTTTTCTCTCCTTCCTCTTCACTCTTCCAACTACCTTATCTTACATGCTTCCTCTCCTTCCAAAATCTCTTTCATTTTCATCTCTGATTTTGGTATCTTTACCCCTTTCCCCATCTTCCCTTACAGATAGTCTCTATTTACTACGTTTTTTTTTTCTTTCAATTTTTCTTTGTTTAAATTTACTAAGTAATTTTTTTAATCACATTTTGATGATAGGTATTGTCTTTTTTTTTTTTTACTATTTTGTGTTTATTTCATTTTATTTTTATTTTTGAAAGTATATTGTTCCCAATATTTGATTGGTTGTGCGCGAGGTGGGACTTATGTCCTATGCACAATAAATGCATTTACACTTACACACACTTTACACATAGAATACTGGCATATCTACGTTGCATCTTTGCCTTGGTAGATAAATAAGATTGAAATCGAACAAAATCAGTTATAGGCTTATCAATGCCCACATATATACAAAATCGAACAATTAGCCAAATTTCTAAAAGTGACAACATAACAGTGCTAGCTCCCACAAAACTACCACTTCTTTCGGTTCGACGATGGCTCGGATGGATAGTTCTGGAAGGACAAGCCTTGCCCTATCAAAAGAATAGAAGGGAAATTCTATTATTGCTAATCGAAAAGGCTGATTCGATTGCGGAAACCTGCAATTTATGTTACCAAGGCAGACTAGATGAAACAGCAAACAGAGAGGAGTGGGATAAATGCAAAAGAGCGTTACACTTTGTGTGTATTGAACGCATAATAGGAAGACAATTTTCTTGTCCAGTAGGGATCAACGTGTAAGGCTGTGCTCAACAGGCACACGCATTGGTACGTTCTAGTCCCAAGCTGCCACAGGATAGGCTTGAAGTGAGTCTGTGGTTTTTGGCCACGGGTGACTCCTATACAAGCCCCAGGCCTAGTACCTGTTCAGGGTGTCAAAACAGGCATCAGTGAATTTATTCCGATAGTCAAGCGATAGTGGAGGAGATGCTTGAAGAGTAGATGCCGAAAAGTCTATTTTTGTAATATGTTCTAAAATGTTGTAAACACTAAATAGGAAATTAGTTAGGTCCTTACAGGTCGATTTCAAATGCACTGAATTCGATTCTGAGGTCAAAAAGGCAAAAAAATCCCGAAATTCTAATGAAACAATTCTTTAATGGACGAAAATGTACAAATCACCTTTCCACTTTTATAAACTTAACTACTAAAAACAATTAGAAAACATCTTTAAAACAAATGAAATTTTAGGGTAATCAAAAATAAATAAAAAACTGGTGCACTGCTCACTTTTTCAGTAAGAAAGGACGTAACTGTAACGAGTTAACCGCACCTACGTTGTGTTCGTTGCTTGTGGGTCTGGAGGGGTTAACAAAATCGTTTGAATGGTGGCTGATCATTGACGATTGATAATTAAACTGTGTGATTCCAGCACTTGAATGGTGGGTAGGCGTGGAGGAGACACTGCAGCTGGCTGATGATGTTTGGTCGTGTCCAGGAGGAAGAAAGGGGCAGGCTCGTGCAGTGGCTTGAACAAATAAATTCATTATGCCACTCTGAATGAAAACACGAGTTTCACTGTCATACCCGAGCAATTTTGCAGCCACAAAATTGCCAAAATGATAACACTCGTCTGCTGGGTCAAGTGCCGATTGTAAAATATGAGAATCTTTGTTGAGCCGTTGGCCTTCATTGAGCCGAGATCTTTTTTTCTTGAGAGAGGCAGAGGTAGAGGTCTGAGGACGCTTTGCTGGAGCAGCGTTGTTATGGTAAATTGAGGAATTTACTTCAGTTCTCGTCGAGGAGAGTTCACTCTCGGGGTTAGGCCTCTCAGTTGTCTGAGTTTCTGCGAGTTGCTGTGCCTCATCATATGATAGGTCGTCAACCACAGCAAACTCTTCTCGGAGCTGAAAATGAGGGGAACATTGTAATACGTGTAAACTATTATATATGAAGCAGTAGTATCCAAACTACAGTGCATTCTCCAATAAATTACCTACCAGTTAGAATGATTTATACGTGATATATGTGATTTTGATCTGAGTGATAAAATAGTGTTATTATAATTTCGTTGCAGCTCTACACAACAAGAGTGGATTGAAATCTCTGATGAGTTCAATGCCAAATGGAACTTCCCACACTGTGTTGGAGCAAAAGTTGGGGGGCATGAGCAACTACAGTAACCGATAAAAAGTAGCAGCGAATTCGTCAATTACAAAGGCTTTCTCAGCACCGTTCTTCTAGCGATGGCTGATGCGAACTAAAACTTTCTTATCATTGACGTGGGTTGCCAAGGAAGGAATTCAGATGCTGGCGATTTCTCCAATTGACAGCTGTGCAAAAGAATGGAACAGAATCTGTTGCTCCTCCCTAATCCCATTCCTTGGCAATGACGAACCATGTTGAAATGTTCCCAAGTTACCATGCGAAGGGATCTAATGAAAGGCTTTTAAACTAAAGAGGAGGACACTGAAAGTTGTTGAAAACGTGTCCGGCATAGCCTCTACCGTTTTTCACGCATTGAGAACTAGAAAATGCTGAAGTAATTGTTCTAGCTATTACCGTCATACACAACTTCTTGTGAAAACGATTGGATTCAGTAAGCCTCCACACTGCATCAAGAACATTTCAATCTAGAGAAAGTGATGTTTTGAAAAATGGATCTGGGAGAGGGACAGCTGATATGGGTACGCTTCAACAATTGCAGAGAACTGTCCGAAGAACTAGGACATCAGCTCGTGAAATAAGGGAGGGACTGCTTGACTCATTTTTACACGAGGGAAGACTAACTTGGCAAGATGATTACGCTTAGCAATTACTACCTATTAGGATTTGGTACCATTATAGTATGCGATCTACCCATACGTGCCACCCAAGGAGACAATAAGCGATCTACAAAGTGGAACAACGGAAAAAGGTAAAATGCAGCTTATCTTGGAATTAATTGCTTCGATTGAATACCGCCGTTGTTTAGGGTAGCTCCAGGTGTGAAGCAAGTTATGAATCAACTGGAGTCAAGTAGTAGTCCCCTACAAGTCCGTTCAAAAGGCGTCAAAAATATTATTTGTTGGATGGAGGAGACAGAAAAAGAAGAGACAACTCCAACTCACCCTAGTGGCAGATTCGGGAACCTTGTCCACCCCTTTCAGAGCGCCTCCACTCTAAAGAATGGGTTTTAGGAGAATCCAGACAGCTGGTTATAGGTAGAATGAGTTGGCTGAGTGTGCCAGGCCACCACTATTCGACCAACTGCCTCTCCAACATGTTACTGGCTCCGTTGACTTTAATGTTATACCGTGATTTTACATGCCACCAAAGACATTTTATGGTTTGAGTTTGGGCTCCAGTGGACGGATCAATAAAATTCAAAGAGTCGTTCGCCGTTTTGTGGGTGTATCCCTCGGCATTCAGGTTTGTGCAAGCATGCCATTGATCCGACAGAATCACTGATCCCTCTTCAATTCATTTTAATAATGATAGGAAGCAATGACACCTAGTCTCGTTTGTCAACGATAAAAACCCTCTGTTCCGAAATTTCCCCGCCTACAACACATGCCAAACACCAACGGGCCTTGAACAAGCGTGTTGTAGTTCCTCTGGTTTGAATCCTGTTGGTCGGTTTCATCATTTTCTGAGTCATTAGGGAGCTGCTGAACTTGCGCCACAATTGGTTGCCTATCGCTCAGTAAAAGTCTGCCTCAGTTATACTTGCCTTTTTCACAAAATAAGGACTCGTTGATTTGAAACACTACCCCTGGACCCCCCCCCCCCCCCCCATGCGAACTAAAACGGAAGTTATCGGAGAAATTTGTCCAATTATAATTACTTATCAGGTTTTGTTATTATAAGTTATGGTTGGTTACTGATGCTGACCTAACCGTCGAAATTGATATAACAACATTGTAACTCTCTATTTTCGTGGAATCAGACAACGTTCTTTCTTAACTTCCGTTGTTTATTGGACCCCCCATTTAACCACGTTCCTCGTACAGTACACATCACAACAAACGCTAAAAAGGCATACAAAAAAAAAAAAAAAAAAAAAAAAAAAAAAAAAAAAAAAAAAAAAACCGTTGAGTCAAGAAAATAACTGTAGGTTGCAAGATGGAGAGTAGATCGCATACTGAATCTGGAAATAAAGCGTAGATCGCATACTATAATGGTGCCCAGGATTTGTTAATTCATTTATTTTCTTCTTGCTATTCGCATTTATCTATTTATATAATAATGTCTATGATAAACGGTTTTTGAATATTCCACTTTACTCACATTACTTTGTGTTTTTCTGGGCTTGTTTTTATCCAAAAAGAACTGCATACATTCAAACGCAAACCAGCTACTCTTGTAAGCACCTAGAATAGAAAACTTAATATTTCAAAGGCCACAAGAACTGTAGTGAATACATCAGAATGCAGTAAAATAAGTACATATCTAGCGTCTTCCGATTGTAATAATTGAAGAAAGTTTTGTGAGAATGTCTACAGCCATTGTCATTACCAGCCATCATGTTTATTATCTGCGAATCGTGATTACAAACTTACATAATCGCAAGAAGTAGCTGTGTACTTGAAGAAGACTCTTTTCGAGATTCATTTAATTTTGAGCGAATTCCCAACCAAAACGGTACAAATAAAAAAACGTGGTTATTCGAAAAAAGTGGTAATTTTTTGTAAATATCTGGGACTTGTCCTGCATCCGACCGCCAGCACCTCCAGCGCTGCCACCAGATTGTATACGACCAAACTATGTACACATCATTCTGATCTATATGTCCAACTAATCTGAATTTATACTAAGGGATTGACTACTTGATGTTATGTATTTTTGAGATGCGAGCATCCAGACCAAAAACTATACACATCATTCTGATTACGTTGGCGGTCGTATACTACCTGGAGACAGCGCTGGAGGTGCTGGCGGTCGGATAACAGGAAAGGTCCCATATTTGGTCAAAGCTTGATCACAATAGGGTGGAGGGACCAGCGATTGACAGGGACCAAGTGATTGACATCTCACTAAGAAGTTTTATTAATAAGGCATTTAAAAGTATTTTACGGGCTTGATCCATTTGAATTTTGAGGCAAAACACTTTCTCAGTAAAGTATAAAGGCGGGAAAAGGTTTCAGGCGGGTTTTGTGAAATCTGGAGAACGTTTCCCAACAGAACCTCGCGTTTTAACTTCTTTGGCGCTGTTTCTTGTGATTTTGCTAAGGAGGTAAGCGTTTTATTCTGCTTCACCATGCCCTCCACATTTTCCAATTCGATTGTTTCCACGGTTTTTCTCAATCATTTTTTGTGTAGCTTGCATTTATGCTATCATTTTTTGGAAATAATCAAAGATAACATGAGAAAATGCAAACGTCACTTACTAGTTCCCAAACTGATGCTCCCCAACGTGGTTGTCAGTGCTGTCAATATGGATCTCTATTCTTTCTTCATTTTTTATATTTATATAAATACATAGCAACTCATAAGCTGCTAGTTTACCATTAGAATGGTAGGTACTGTGCCTATGGTATCAAGAAAACATTGCACCTGTTTTGTGATGAAACATCCGGTGATATTTCCAACTTTGTTTTTATGAATACTCTTATTAATTTTATATAGCATTTCCAAGCCAAATGAAACCTTTTCCAAGTCAAATGAAACCTTATTCAAACCAAATGAAACCTTTTACATATCAAATGAAACCTTTTCCAAACCAAATGAAACCTTTTCCAAACCAAATGAAATTTTTTCAAAAACCAAATGAAACCTTTTCCAAACCAAGTGAAATTTTTTCCAAACCAAATGAAACCTATTGAGAAAATGCGTGAGGTTCCAAGTACACTACCTTCCTCCTTATTCCCCTACGTTGAATCCAGTGGAAAAGGCCTTCTCGAAAATAAAATGTCACGCGAGGAACATACTGAGCGAACCGGATGAAAACCACATTTTGACGCGAGTCATTGATAGATGCGTCAGAACTGCAACAGCAACTAACTGACTCATACAATTATGTGATGGACATAATGATGCAGTTGCCTCGAGCCGCCACCGGTAATGACTTACATTGACTGATTGAACTTCTAAGACTGAATTTCTGAAATTTTGTAATATATATTATTTATCTACGATTGTTTACTTTACAGAAATACACTACGTTTGGGAAAAGTTTCATTTGGTTTGGAAAAAGTTTCATTTGATTTGGAAAAAGTTTCATTTGGCTTGGAAATGCTATATTTAGATTAAGAAAACTAAGTTCAAATGCTCAATTTATTTGTAAAATGTTGAAATGTTTTGTTGATACAAGGAATCATTTATTGCAGAAGAACTGCTGTGTCAATCATAGGGTGTCATTCACAGGTACAACAAAAAATGTGGCTGTCAAATATTGGGTCAAAAAATTGATTTCGAAAGAACGAATTTATGATGTTTTGTGGCTTGAATGAGTGATTTTTTCAATACCGAGCAGTTAGAGGACATCCTGATGCAGCAATAAATAGATGTAAGCTTCAAGTTTGAACAAACGAAAAAACATAACTTGATTGCTTGTTAAAGTAAAATGCCTATTAAGGTGTCAAACACTGGCCCGACCACCCTAGGGTGGAGAAAACAAAAACAAAACAGGTTCTAGTCATGCATTATGGACAAAAGATCATTATGTCCAAGGAAACAACTTTCGGATAATTAGGTTTTTTGTGCATTCGAGGGACTTGGCAAATAAATTTAGATACCGTACTTATAACTAGAAGTATTAGTATTTTTTATATGTACAGCTTACCTTTTCCAGTCCCACGGCTTTTTGAAATTTTCATTTTCTCCCTGCGCACTCCCGCTTGAAGACTCTCTATTTTCTTCTTAATTTCACCCACCGGTTTTCTCACTTTCTTTGCGAGGTCCTCCCAGGCGCCCTGCTTATAAATTTTATCGTAATAATGGGGATGTTTCGGGTCCCACAACACTTCGTACTCCTTGTACATTTCAATAAACTCCAGGGTGTTTTCTTTATCCCACTCCATACCACGTTGAAACAGAAACACGAACCGATGATGGAAACTGGAAACACGAATGGTAGTAATGCACAGAACTTTGAGAAGGGTGAACACGGGCGGTCGAGGGGAAACAAGAACGGAGGTACGGTGTGGCGCGTTATTGACCCCGTCCCCACTATTCCCAATCCGCTCCGAACATTCCTTGGATGCGCCCGGCGAAACCGCCAACGAGCGGATCGGCCCCGAACTGTTCCACCGAACCCTCATTCTTCCGAAGTTTTGCCGCCCCGCACCACAGTGGTTCAGAAATAAGGTTGCCAGATCTACTTTAATTTAAAGTATCCTACTTTATTTTTGTTCAAAATACTGTATACTTAATAACAAATTTAAAGTAGAACAAAATACTTTATATTTGAAACGAAGAAGAAAAGTTCAGCCCCCGCACCTACTTACTAGTCAAAGACAAGGTCTAATTTACTTTTTTGTCAAGTATAAAGATTTCTTTCATATTGTCAATTTTCAAAGTTTTTCTGAATTTTCAATTTCCACAGCTCTTTTACGAATTTTTAAGATTTCATAGGTTTCAGAGAAAGAAAGAGGGACTGATTGAATGTAACTTTTCGAGTTCCTAAAAAGTTCCTAACGTCCTTAGTCCTTACGTGCCCAATACAATAGATGCACGAGATATTTTTTTTAGTGAGAACGAGATTGAAAATGATGTTCCTAATTACATTTATGAAGGAATACAACCTTACTAAAATATGGAATCGTTAAGATTGAAATGTCTAGTAATGTTTTCTTCGGAATACAAATTTTGTGACCTACGTACAGTAAAAATATTACTATCCATGGTTCTTTTTTAATTCCTCAAACCGAACTTTCTTATTTTCAGTAATCAGACACATTCAAGCCCTTGTGTGCAGATGCTGAATGAAAAATACCTTAGTGGGTAAGTCGAGAACGTTAACTTTAATGTATATTTTAACTTTCATTGAAATACTTTACTTATCCTTGGTTGCAGCCAGGATATACTTTACATGATCCGAAAAAACCTGGCAACCCTATTCAGAAACCCCTTTTTCTTGGCCGAAAATCAAAAAGTCGAAAGCCTTTGGAAGGAGTAGTTTGATATCCGGAGCTGTTTAGAGGTTGTTGGAGAGTCACTTTCACGGGTTCCAACTGGTACCTATAAAATGTTTTCTCATTCAGCTACGCTCAGTGAATCCTGCGATAATGGGACATTTAGTTTGTTTATACAAGTGGCCATTAATGCATATGAGGCTGTCCAGGTGAGCTCGTAATTTTTTCTTCTTCTTGAAGTCGTCATCATGGCCAACTTTTCGCAAGGTTGGCTGTGTGTTTTAATAAACTAACTAGAAATATTACAATTTTACTATGCTCATTTTTGATTTAGAATAGCAATTACTAGTGGGGATCGCTAAGGATCACGACGAACGAATTTGGTGCCTAATGGTTCTCAAATACGTGTAGAATGAGATTTAATAACAATTGGTTGCTACTAATTGCAACACAGAGGTTTAAATCATTAAATATCTTGAGATTTGTAAGGCAAAATTTTAAGAAAATATCTGTTCTAGGTGGACAAAATCATTTTGTTGAAGTTGAAAGAATTTGAAAAGTGTAGGGGAAGGTATTTCGCATCGAATGAGACCACCGCCAGATCTCCAACTTTTTTCATCGATTTTTCAACGTTTTTGTGACCCCTACTACCGTTTTTGTGACTACCTACTCCACTGAAAATCCTCAACAAGTGAGTGGTAGATCTCAAGAACTTCGAAAAATCGCCAAAAATCGAAGAAACGAGTTAGAGCTGGCAGTGGTCTCGTTCGATGCAGAATTTCTTCTTCTACGACTTTTATTTCGAACGAAAAAAATTTAGGACAGTTCCAAAGGTCAAAAAGTGAGAAAAATTGTCAAAAATCTATTTCTTGGGTCGAAAAAGCCATTTTAGGTATAGGGACATGGGGTATATTCAGAATCAGCTCAAAATTTTCTATTATAATAGCTAATGAAATAATTTTGTCTACCTAGAATCGATTTGTGGCCCACTGTGCGCACGCGGGATTTGTTTGGTTCGATTGGAGCGGCAGTTTGGTACAAGCGCGTACGCAGCTTCACAAAGAACAAGTTTCAATCGTACAGCTTGATAGTATGAGCGAATTGTAAATTGAAGCGTGGAAGTGCAAGAGGGTCTAAAGTGCATTCTGCCATATTTATCAGCAGCAAAATTCATATGTTTAGACGTGAATAGTATTAAAGGAACATGACTGAATTAAAGAAAAACATTCTCTCTGATAACCTATGATTAGATGAACACTTAGACCAAGCTTATAGTTATCACGGACTTAGGTCGCCCCCAGAGGTGCAATGGGGCCTAAATCCGCCGAGGGGAGTGTGAAAGTATCATCAAAGATACAACTCGTACTAATAGGGTAATGTGCTATGTTCGGAGAAGATGTTTTTCCGAGTCCCGGATACGCATCTATCCCCAATCACAGCAGCTCAACAGTTCGAGGAGGGCGCGCGTTCGATCCGCCGCTAGTGCGACGGATAGACGCGACCTCTCATAGAATTGACGGGAACTGTCACACTCCCCCCCTTAAAAACATACTTGTTTGAATAACAAGTATGCAAATCAGGTGGGATGGTTTACTGGTGGAGAACTAATGCTCATTGATAAATAGCTGCATTGGTGATTGGGGATAAAAAAAAAGAGAAATTAAAACAGGATTGCTTGTCAATGAATCTTCATATGAAGTATTCATTAGGTAATTAACCCCCCAATCAAAGATTGGAACAATCGGGAATAAACGGTTGCTTAACTATGGAGACTTATAACTTTAGGAAAATAAAAAGAGATATAAAAATATGTGCCCACGTTGAGGACTTAAATTGGGAACTAAGCCCTGGAAATAATAATTGGGAACAATGCCCTTGAATAAAGAATATATGTATAATAAAGGCAAAGGCCTGATACCATAGGTATGGAAATAGAAATTATATGAGGGGAAAAAATTGAGAAATTATAGGCCCTAATTGACCAATGAAATTATTTATGTACCAAAGGGTAATAATGGGAATTCCTTCTGGAAACCCGGGCCATGTTTCTTCTGAAGCATATAGCCCTCAAAAATAGTGGACCAGGATGTACTAGGTATAACTATGCGTAATCCAGGAAACCACGCTCTGCTACCATATCACGGACTTAGGTGGCCCCCAGAGGTGCAATGGGGCCTACATCCGCCGAGGGGAGTGTGACAGTACCGTAAAAGATACAACTCTTACTAATAGTGTAATGTGCTATGTTCGGAGAAGATGTTTTTCCGAGTCCCAGATAGGCATCTATCCCCAATCACAGCAGCTCAACAATTGGAGGAGGGCGCGCGTTCGATCCGCCGCTAGAGCGACGGATAGACGGGACCTCTCTTAGAATTGAGGAACTATCACATAGTGTAATGTAGTTTGCACTGTAGCAGTCATAGACATTCAAAATTTTAGAAAGCATATACTATGTAAGTCTCCCACACGTGTTACTTCTAAAGCTGTAGTTACTAAATAACGGCTCTGATGGCACTTGTGACTGCTTCACATCACTGGCTGGCATGTTATGTTGTTATGTATTTTTGAGATGTGAGCTTGCGAGCATCCAGACCGCCAAAGTATACATATCTTTCTGACCTACATGTCCAACTAATCTGTATTTTTACTAAGGGATTGACTACTTGATGTTATGTAATTTTGAGATGCGAGCTTGCGAGCATCCAGACCACCAACCTATACACAGCATTCTGATCTATTTGTGCGAATACATGTGGAGGCAATCAAACCACAACCACACCAATTTGTTTCAACAAATCCTCACCGACATCCGCAACTTCTGAAAACACGGTAGGTAATTCTTTTTTTTTTTTTTAAATAATATCATTTCTTCCCACAGCTTGAAATTGTCACCAATTCTACGTAAATGTGTAATCTAAGTAAGAAGTACCTACCTAATGCCTAGAAACATCGGGCGGGCGTGTTGAAGACAAATTGACTGGGGGGGGGGGGGGGGGGGGGTATAACGGAAAAGTACCACCACGTAAGCAGTCCGGTCTGAGTCACGATCATCATGATCCTGGCACATCTTGTAATGTCAAATTTTATGCACCTAGGTGTAATAAACTCTATAATAAAACACAAGATCTGAACTTTATTTTTTATACTAATGACAAAAACATAGCATCCCTTTTCTTAAACTAGGTATCCCATCTAGCTATTACTTGGACCTGTTCAAGATGGAGGATACAACACTAGGTACCCTCCTAGATACCTAGTATCGTTACATTAGTGTCCAAAAATAAAATAAAAACCCACATTAGGCACTTAATGGTAGTCACATAGGTAGAACATACACTTCATGAACCCCTGCATCAAAAACCGTGCTTTCTAAAGATTTAAAATGGACTGCAGCCAGTGACTTCGGTAGGCTGAGGCAGTAAATTTCAGATTGACTTGGCAATCCTCACTTATTTATATGCAACATTAATGTCAATTAAGATTTTGTATTTGTTTCCCAACGTCGCATTCATGAAACCATTTCCCTCCTGCTAAGCTTCTCTAAATATAAAATTAATGTGGCTCGATTTGGGTATAAATGAACGACTGTGTGGAACATGAATGAGAAGTGAACAGCGTTAACCAAACATACATTAGCTAATCCTTTGCACTCATACCAAACTAAGGCATTCCTTCTTGTAGAAAAAATACCTTCTATTAGGTACTGTATGACATAATGTTGGTAGGTACTCACCGTTTCTGAGATTCTATGCCCCATAACCGAATCTGCCTGTCGTACAGCTTCTCCTCGTCGGCAGTCAATTGCGCCGAGTTTTCGACCATTGTGAGGGCGAAGTTATATTAGCCGGGGTATCAAAGATTGATTGATCTGTAATAAGGCTAGCACGAATAAAATAACTAAACGTACGAGATTACAGCTATGAAGATGATGAAAGTAATCAACTAATCAACCACAAAGCACAAAGGGTTATTCTAGTGGTAGCGGCTCACTCACTCACTCACTCACTGCTCGGGGTTACCATTGGAAGTGGTAGCGGCATCAACATCAACGCGATAACAGGGAACGAGGCTTGGGCATACAAGTATCCATGAATGAGATTACATCATGGATGCTACAATGTTGGTCGTCGGTGTACAGAAACACGCCATGGAGGAAGTTCGTGTTGTGAAACATCACAAGCTTCTTATATCTAAACCAGAGGGTATCCAAGTAACTAAGTATTTTAACTCAGTATTTTATCAAAAATATTGAAGTGATCCATATTGGTAATACTAAGGATATGTGACGCCAATGAACACAAAGATAATCAAATTCAGTTACCTACCTATTCCAAAGTAGGGTAAAACTTCTGTCACAGTTGGCAGGGGGTCACGGTGGGTGGAGAGGGGGGGGGGGGGGGAGTGAGAGGGGGCGCCGGCGCCGCGGCTTGTGGTGGGTACGGCGCCGGCGTTCGTTCGAGGCATGAATATGTTTTTTTCAAGGTCATATTTGTGTGTTAATACCAAAGCATATTTAACGCATATTTAATAACATATCCTCTCGACTTTTCGTACGTATTTAGATAATGATATTATTAAGGCAATAACTATTTGAATAGATAGGAGCTCAAATCGAGAAATATAAACATGCGTATATAATTATAGAAGTATAGGTTGTGGCAACTCGAAGTAGGACACGCCGAGGAGTCTGGACGGGCCTTATGACGTTCGCTAGCCAACTAAAACTACGATCATACTCAATTGAAAAAATAATAAACCTTTGTGAAATAATTTGCAGCGTTTTTTTTTTTTTATGTTTTAAAACTCAATGTTGTGAGAGGAGTCCATGTTAACTTTTTCAGAGATATTTGATGCCAATTAGATTGCGAATGAAAACACATATAGCGAGTGTTTTACTTTCTAAATATGGGGAGAGCCCGTCATGGTCTGCTCTAGACCCAAATAATTTCAATAGAAATAATTATATTCTTACAACGTGTCCAATCATTTTGGAAGCAATCAGACGGCGAACGAGTGACGTCATCGTGTTTTAGCCTATAAATTAGCCTTATATATATATATATATATATATATATATATATATATATATATATATATATATATATATATATATATATATATATATATCAAAGAGCCCTTTCAGGATCCGGCTCCTTAGAAGTGTAAAAAACCACTTATAAATATATTTTTTGAAAATTTTTATTGCAACAGTAAAAGTTATTTATTGAAAACCTCCAAAAGCTTTCAACTTCACCCACTTCTACGGTAGGTAGGTAGGTAGCTATAATCCTTACGAAGACCTTATTGAGAGAAGCCATGTAATGGGGATTACCCAATGTCATGCAAATGTTGCCCTCACCTAAGTATATTATTTGTAAATGAGACAATTTTTTCGAATTTCATTTATATAAATTTTGAACTTCAATAGGTAGGTAAACTAAAAAACGTGGGTGCATACAATATTTATCATTGAAGTTATCGTTATTTAGTAGTAGTTGAAGCAGTAATATTTAAAAAGTTTATCACTCTCAATTTTACGAAGTTATGGGTAGACTACAAACATATCTTAGGTACATGAGTTGATACATACTCTGTAATTTCAGAATAACTTAATTTCTGTATGATTTTATCAGAATTAACCTTTATCCCACCTTTTGTTGTAGGTTGATCATTAGGTTGGTATAGGCAGCTAATTCATTAATTCAGGTGATACAATTATTCAGCGTTTATCTTTCTTATAAGATGGGTACCTTCCAAAAGTAGGCACCGAAATCAGATCACACTTTGTATTATACAAGATATATCTTATATCATAGATATCTTATATATCATATATATCTTCATTTCCATCCAATAACGTAACTCCAAATGTTCAAAATAGTTTTGAGCTTGGTGATGTAGTCATCATCAGCCATGAAATCCCCGTTTTTGGTCAATCTCATAACCTCGTTCCCTTTATACTGTTCCCATATGAAAGAAGATCCAGGAGGTGTTGGATTACTGAAAAGAAGAAAAAAAATAAATAAATAAAATAATAATAAATAAAGAAACGAATAATAATAATATAAAAAAATAAAACAAAAATATAAATTCTAATAGAGTTATTCTAACCCTTTACAAGATTGAAAAAATCTGCAAATTATTACACAAAAGATTTATTTTTCTATATTAGATAGTCCTTCTACGCAGATGAAAAACTAGAAATAACTAGAGAAAATATTGAACTAGATATCTTGAATCACGATCACATTGCATTAATTTCAAACAGATTTCTTCAAAAAATCTATGTAATCAGACTCTTCGATCTTCGATAATCTGGTGGTTACAGGGGTTGGGGGGCTCTTCATAACATAAAGCAATTCATCAGTTTTCAGGTCTTGTCGGTCTGGAGGGTTTGGCCACAAAAACAGCTTGTTGGGGCCAGATCTTCTCATGAAGTTGATCGTTGCAACTCCATCCCACAGTCTTTCAACAATGCCGTCAAATTGATTTATTTTGAACACTAGGTTTTTACAATTCTTACACGTTCTCTTTAGGCATTTTTCCTTAGGTAGTTCACAGCACATGCTGTTTATAAACAGAGAGAGGTTCGGATATTTGACGATATTATGAACAGACAAACTCGCAAGGAGAAGCCTGAAATTTTCGTGCTTAACACACAGGCAGGTGTCCCGTGCTGAATGTGAGGGCTGAATGAAGTAGATAGGTTTCATGCGACAGAAAGTTGAATAGCTTGGCTTAAAAGAATGAGTTGCAGTGTACTTCCTCCACAAGTTCTTGAGGGTGTCATTCAAGTACCGTTTTTGGTATTGCTTCCGCTTTTGAGAGACAAATTCTCTCACCCCAGGACTGCAACGGCTGTTTTCCTCATCGCTCAAGAATTTTTCGATGTCCACTTGTAACAATCTACTCCGATTTTTCAAGTCTCGCAGAACCTTGAAATTCAAGGCATTACGCCGCACGTTTGTTTTATACGAGCGGTATGAAAAAAACTCTCTCATTTTTGTCAACATTCCATACTCCTTTAAACGATTTCCCCCAATTGATCGAACAAAGGCTTTCTTCTCTTTTCCTACCATTGACCTGTAACTCTCAGAAAGCTGGCGTTTGAGGATTTCGGCACGAATCAGTTTCAGTCTGAGAAGTTGTCTGCCTCGCGGTGTAGTATCTGACAACGACCTGTCAATTTCTTCTTCGACAGAATCTTTCTGTCTCAAGCATTTGAGTTTCTTTTCCAGCCTGAAACATTTCACTTTCCAGCGGTTTGCTAGTTTTCTCATGCTGGCATTTTTCTCCTTCTCTGCTTTGAGGTCCCTGTAAGCCTTTGCTCGACATCTATTAGCAACCCTCCTCCCTGATGCTCTCCTGCTGCTCCCAATATATTCCAAACGAGGCTGGTTCGGGGGTTCGTGGTCGTTGTGTCGTGGTGATGAAGTCGGGGTGAGATCAAGGACAGCGTTTAAATGTTTCCTCTTCGTATAATACCTCATACTGGCCTTCCACTTTTTCCGTTTATTTCTCTTTCCTCTCTCCGTTAGTTTGCCAATAATGATACTTCCTTCTGCTACTCTCTTCTTATATCCAAATAAATTTGCCTTAAGTCGTCCTTCTTTCTTCCCTCCGCATGCGATCATCCTATCGCGCTGATCTGCTGTGAATCGCTTGGGTGGAGCCATCTTACAGTGTTAGGAACCTGAGAAAACAAGAGAGAATCAATAATTCAGGTGAAGATAGGAGAAATCAAAACGTAATTTAAACATTATTTCCAAGCCTAAATCAATATTTTCTGACTTTCAAAAAAAAAAAAAAATTAAAATGAATAAATAAATAACATAAAATTAAAAAAATTCCCCTAAAACTCATGAAACTCACAGTAACTACCTGGAATAAGCATTTTCCACTCATTCTATCAACACCCTTTTTTCAACATTACCGCAATGATTTGATGGTGGTAATGAGAGGGATTGATTAATGAGCTATGTTTGTAAGCTGGTCAATACTTAAGGAGATGAAGGTTATTGTTTACTTTCAAAGGTATTTAAGCACAGGTGATCATTCTCAATAACTGATATTGTGAACATGATTGCAACAGCTTGTTAATTTCTGATAATTCAAGTTATATGAATAAAGGAAAGCTTATGCCGAGAGGGGGGGGGGGGCATTATTATATGCGGATCTCGAAGGTGTATGTGAAACGCGTGAGCTAAAACACATTCTGTGTTTCAATAATTTCATTCGAAGTATGTAAATAGAGGTAACCGGGGATTCAGGGGGCGTGAGTTTTGTTCTTTGTTATAACACTGAATCAAATGGTAACACTTGCATATCTCCCAAATCCCGTCATAACCAATTTTACACTTTAGCTAACTAGTTTTACCCCTAAAAAAACATGAAATTTATCATACGTTTAAGTGTTAAACTTGGTTATAACGTTGGGGGGTTGGGGAAATAGGCAAATGTAGAGTCAGGCATCTATCCGATAGGAAATTTAATACTCTTTCCTAAACTTGAATTTACACAGTAAATTAAGGGAGTTATGATCGTTTTGGTGACAGAATGTCGAAAGCACCACAAAATCTTTTGAATTACTCGAAAACTAAGCGTTTAAAAAAAATCTCTAAAAGGAACTTTCGATCAGAAATGAGCTCTAGAATCAACTCCTGCAGTTTGGCGGACCTGTTTTGTGTTTTGTATTCGACAAATGGGAACCCCTGCCTTACAAAATACATAATATGAATTTGTAGAAAAAATATCTGTCCCTGTGTTAGTTATTCTACTCACTCGTAATACGCAAAATTAACCAAGTATTTGATCAGTCGTTTGGACACCTCATTGTCGGCCGGTGTTTCTGTCGGTGATGCGTGAGGATGAGTGCTCCGCAAGTTGAAATAATAGTTCATCGTTTCTGCGTGTCCAGCAACTGAAATTATCATTAGTTATAAGTTAGTTTTGTTATTTAACTAGTGACTTTTGAAACAGTTAACTGACATGAGTTAATTGACAGTTTTTTACGAATGTCCGCTCGAGGTCATGAAAAATTTGGTTACAAGAAGAAAAAAATAAAAAATGAATGAACAAATATAATAAATAGATAAATTTTTGTAACGCGATACCAAAAAACGAATTCTAGTGGCGTCTCCCCTTGATGGAATAGTTTTTTTGTGTTTGCTCGAGTACTTTCGCCTTCAACGGCATTTTCAGGGGCTATTAAAATTTATAGGATAGCTAAGGGAGTTTATACATAAATATTGTTTGTGGCTAGGGGTTGTTCATGTCTGTACAGAAGTATACATTATATATATTTCGGAGAACAGCACCAGTGCCCTGGTAATTTCTTTACCCAATTAACTCGCATTATTATTTACTTGACAACTAAAAGCTAAGGTGTATGCTGTGGAGCTTTTATTTGAAAATAATGGTCAGTTGGCAGCTCCAAACTTAAACTACGCACAAGAGGGTTACTTCCCTTCGTCTACTTTTCCCAAATTTCCTAAGCCAGAGACTTCTCCTGAGGTGTCCGAGCAAGTTTATATATATATATATATATATATATATATATATATATATATATATATATATATATATATATATATATATATATATATATATATATATATATATATATATATATATATATATATATATGTATATATATATATGAAAACGCGTTAAACTCTAGTATTCGTTTCAGGATGCCTCAAAACGGATTTCGCTGGAGACAATTTTCGAAAATTTTAACTTTAAATTTTTGGAGCCATTGCAATAGTTTCAGTTTCTACAAAAATTCACTAAAAGTAATTAATTATAACAAGAATATTAATTTACCGTCGTCATCGCAGATAACGTCGCCCCAAGGGCTGACCCCTGAAAACTCCCCTTTATATTCATTGCGAAATGCCCAAGTCGGACCGACGTTCTTCTGCTTCTCAATGTTGAAGAGGAATGGGTAGATGAATCCATCGTCAGCATGCAACTTGAAACAACAAGTTATAAAAGGTAAATTTAGCAATCATTATACCCATATTGTTGATACAGTGAATAATGAACTTGTTTGAAACTTTAACAATTTTCAATTTTAGAAGTAGTAATATTATTTTGTACGTACCATGGAAATGTCACGGGTGAAGTTTTCCATGGGTTCTACAACTTGGAAATAAGAGTTCTTCAACAGCTGAGCTCCTTCTCTCTGCACTACAAGGTCGCTGGTGTGTTGTCCAATCCAAGACTCCAAGTATCCAGTCAAGTTATTTCGGACGTTCTCGAACCAAGAAGGATTGGACATCTTAGACACTGTGGAGAAAATCAGGGATAAAAAAAGTAGAAGAATATAAAACATCTTACAAACAAACAACAACTTTATTCAAAACAATAAAGCGAGCTGCCCTTCTTCAGGGATGCCTGACGACACAGCCTATTGACCCACCCTTGGTGGTAATCCTCTTCAATATATCAAACTCAACTTTTTTATTTTTCATTCATGAAGAGAATATTGGATGATCCCAATCTTATCTCTCAATACCTTAAGGCACATTACAATCAGGGAAAGTATTGCAATGCCTAACGTTAGATTGTAATTAATAAATATAATTAATGCATGCATTGCACAGATAATTATCATTCACTCACTTAAAAGATATAAAGTGAATTCCCCATTAGCTGTGCTCGTGATCCAGGGTTTTTTGGATTCTCTGAGTGACAAGTCTTCGGGAATGACGTTGTCCTCACTGTCCGCTGGCTCAATGACGGGTGCAAAAGGCAATTTGGACATGTCCTGTAATAGATGAATTCCAATTTAAATTTCTCGTATAATGAGACCAATTAAGTGTTCATTTATTAATTAGAATATACGCGTAACTAACCTTTTAAATAAAATAAAAGCAATGTAGGGTGGGCGCATAACTTCCTCGTATCCGTTTCATGAATATAGATCATTGAAATGTTTTAAACAATATTAAAATATGAGTTATTCAATTCCTGAAATATTCATCGAAATTGGATGAAAACTGTTGAAAAAACTAGTATATGAAACTGTGCTTGGTTTTAACAGTTTGAAATGTACAATGGTGAAATATATTGAGGGAAATCCTCATTTGAAATTATATATTTAGTAAATATTCAAATGAGGATATCCTTCAATATATTTCACCATTGTCCATTTCTATATAGCTTGGAATTGTCCCTAAAAACTGTTAACACCTGATTGAGTACTTCTTCCCCTCCTTTCGCTTCATCTGATTAGCTATAATCCCCCTTCACTTCGCTTGCACTTAATTGGTTGTACCTCCCGACCCTTTCCTTTCTCTCGACCAATGGGATTCACTTTCCCTTCACCTGTGACTACATAAACAGTGCCCTTTCTAATGTGTGTTCAGTTATTGTTTCTTACTGATGATCTGGGTGACTACGCGAAGCTCCCCGTCCGAAGTGAAAGTCATTTGCGCTGTACTCGGTGCTCCCCGGCAAGTTCTAGCAGGCATACGCGAAGCGTCCCGTGCCGAGAGAATGGGTGTACGTGATGCTCCCCGTCGAACTCTCTTCCCCTTTCGAGGCGTTTCAAGCCTTATCAGTGATTTGAACGGACTGGCTCTCAGTGATCATCGAATAACGTGAACGTCAAATACCAAACTGATGTTTACATCAAGATAAATACAGAGGAGGGGAATTATAGGTGATGTAGGTCAATTAACAAGAACGTGTGGTTGGAGAAACTGATTGAGAAGTACGATTCGCACAACATCACTCTTACAAAATTTATACAAATTGTTTCATGTAAATACCAGCCAAAATTTGATGTTTGAGGACTGACCATTTCGATGTTTATTTTTACTTAATTTCACTTAGAGACGACTTCGTTTATTAAATTAACTTTGTTTTAATATAGGTACCTATTTTAATTATTCATTCAAATTTGTATAAATTATTTCATGTAAATACCAGCCAAGATTTGATGCTTGAGACCGACCATTTCGATGCTTATTTTTACGTAATTTCCCTTATTGACGACGCTCAGGATATTATTCTATGACATATTAAAGTAACTTTGTTTTATTACACATTATTATTCATGCATGCTGTTTTGTTCACCAAGCTCCCTTATGATCTACCCTGCAGTTTATTTATGATGAAATTGAAGAGAATTGTATTGATTACTGAACTTTGTAGTTCAGTAGCCTAAAATCCACTGCATTAGGTGACGAAGAGAAAGTAAGCGGGGAGCTTCACGTATAAAAACTCGTCGATGGGGAGCTTCGCGTATGCGCCCGATGATCTTAACCGATAATGATTTAACATTGTAACTTTTTATTTTTCGTGGAAATAGACAACGTTTTTTCACTAAATTCCGTTTTAAAATGGGTTTCCATAACTTCGTCGTGAGTGGTTTATTTTTAGTTCGTATCAGACGTGCATTCCCATCACACTTGAGGAAGAAAAATGATCTGGCTGGGGTCTAACCATCTGCGGGTGTGCCAAAACAGCTCCAACTATTGGTGAGTGAAACTGTGTATATCAGACGGTCACTATCACCCTGAGTACTCTCTCTCTCTCTCTCTCTCTCTCTCTCTCTCTCTCTCTCTCTCTCTCTCTCTCTCTCTCTCTCTCTCTCTCTCTCTCTCTCTCTCTCTCTCTCTCTCTCTCTCTCTCTCTCTCTCTCTCTCTCTCTCTCTCTCTCTCTCTCTCTCTCTCTCTCTCTCTCTCTCTCTCTCTCTCTCTCTCTATATATATATATATATATATATATATATATGTTTTTAATCCACAACCAAGAGCTACCTAAAGTACCATCTTTTTTACTCACTGGAGGCATTTCTTGTAAGTAGTTTATTGTTTTATTTATTAATATCTATGTGATATTGATGTTCGATTTATGTAATTTTGTATGGTTTGGCAATAAAGTATCTCTCTCTTTCTTCTCTCTCTCCCTCTCTCTCATAGGTTTTTTAATACTGGTCAATAAACAACCGTATATTGGGGATGCACATATTGACGAATAACAACTTTCAATCGAAAAGTATCGTGATGATGTACATATAGGTGCATAGGTAAATATAATTATGAATGGGTGAGTTAGGTTCATTATGATGAGACGCTTGTATTGGGAAAATGTTGATGTTCTCTGGACGAATTGTCTGACACTTGTCAACAAGTGGTTAAGATATAGGAAAACTTCTGTCCACTTGACTGGGTTTAATCTCTCATACAATTCAATGGTTTTACGATAGGTCTCGTTTAATTTAATTTATTGTCAAGGTACTCTATCACAATAGGCATCGAGGCCAAAATTAACATCTAAGGGAATTTCGAGGTACCTATATTAAATGGCAGGTACCTAATGTAAGCACCACCAAATGAACTCAGAATGTTGAATGGATATAAAAGCAAAACATTCCGTAGTTATCGCTAAAACTTAGGGAAGAATCAGAGAAATCAGAAAAAATAATGATGTTGTTAAGAGAGGCATCACACTATTTGTTTGATACATTGGTACCTACCTAGAATCAAACTAGCACGGCTTTTTTCTGCGTCAAATCATGACAATTTCCGTTTGAGTAAGTACGAAAGTATATGATTTAAAATAAGTAAATAGGTGCAAATTAAAACATACGTTTTTACTTTGTAGATGGGGAAGGGGAAAGGGCATAAATACCTTCCAAGTCGGGTGGGCAGTATAGCTTCCTCACTAATGGTGACATGGACGTATAGATTAGTCGAAGAACAAGGAACGAGGCGAAATGATTGAATGCAAAATGGAACAGTAATATAGTCGTATATGTAGGCATGATAATATGCAAAATAGAGCTATAATTCAAGTTTGCTCATGGGCATACCGTACCATTAATCCACAGGCATTCACCATCCAAAACATATAAAGTAATGGCATTGGTAGGATAATTTCTAGAGGTTAATCCTCTAGAATCCTCTAGAATTCCTTCGTATATTCCTTGCAAATTTCATCAAAATCGGTCCATTAGTTACAGGGTGTCAACCAAAATTAATTTTCCGCATGTACAATTGTTGTTACTCAAACAATCGCGATAAAATGCATAGGGCATTTTTCTGGAACAGATATCCCCCTCCCAGTTTGAACGGAATTGGACTAATAGAATGCAAAGCGGCGTAATAAGAAATTCACGTTTGCGCATACGCAGAAGCTACTATTGATTCGACGGCAATGTAAGTTACTGGGGACCGTCTAGGAGCCAGAAACCTTGAAAATTTCATCAAAATTGGTTCCGTTTTGGGCGTGACAAGGATTTATCACAGACACATCTAGGCAGACAGACAGACGCGGAACAAAAATTGATGAGCAAGCTTTCAATCGCCAAAAAAATGGAAATTTTGATTTTGGAACACAACATTTTTTGTGGACTTCTGGAAAAAAAAGTTCCAGTAATGCAGCATTATCATATGGGCGAATTTTCTTAAATATCGAATTATATTATATTACATTGTTTTGAAACTTGTGCACTTTGAGTGCGAAGAAATTGTCAACTACCAATTTCATTCCAAAACGAAAAATCTATTCTTTTCAGAATTGATACTTTTTTTTCCATCCCTAAGTCGCACAACTTCTACGGAAAAGAAACACCATTTCGACGCTTGCATACGAGTCTGCAACACATTGGGACATTTTATGTCTTTAGTTGCAGACTCGTATCATCAAAATTTAACAAGCGGTTGCAGTTATGTTCACAATATCAATTATTGAGAATGATCACCTGAGTGTACACAATTATTCAAATAACCATGCTCATAACTCAGCTTGTTGGCCACGCACTTCGCAGTAGTTAACATATTATGGTTGGATAAATCGAGAGCTTTCAAACGAATGAACAACGAATTTAGTGAGATGAAAAACGACGAAGTACCATTTCCCTAGCAACGACTCGGTTGTAAGCGGAAATCATCAGAATATTTTCGTGAGCAATTTCCGTGACGTTTTTTTAGTTTATGTGCCATAGCAAAGACATAAAATGTCAAAAACTAGATTCTAGAGCCACTCAGCTGATCTGGGATCGGTCAGTTGTGTTCAGAAGTCCCTCAAGGGCCCACATACCAAATCTCAGAATCGTGGGATCATTAGGGAAAAAACTGGACTCTAGAGCCACTCAGCTGATCCGAGATCGGTCAGTTGCGTTCAGAAGTCCCTCAAGGGGCTACATACCAAATCTCAGAATCGTGGGATCATTAGGGAAAAAACTGGATTCTAGAGCCACTCAGCTTAAATCGGTCAGTTGTGTTCAGAAGTCCCTCAAGGGGCTACATACCAAATCTCAGAATTGTGGGATCATTGGGGAAAAAACTGGATTCTAGAGCCACTCAGCTGATCTGGGATCGGTCAGTTGTGTTCAGAAAGCCCTCAAGGGCCCACATACCAAATCTCAGAATCGTGGGATCATTAGAGAAAAAACTGGATTCTAGAGCCACTCAGCTGATCTGGGATCGGTCAGTTGTGTTCAGAAGTCCCTCAAGGGGCTACATACCAAATCTCAGAATCGTGGGATCATTAGGGAAAAAACTGGATTCTGGAGCCACTCAGCTGATCTGTAATCGGTCAGTTGTGTTCAGAAGTCCCTCAAGTGCCCACATACCAAATCTCAGAATCGTGGGATCATTAGAGAAAAAACTGGATTCTAGAGCCACTCAGCTGATCTGGGATCGGTCAGTTGCGTTCAGAAGTCCCTCAAGGGGCTACATACCAAATCTCAGAATCGTGGGATCAAGAGGGAAAAAACTGGATTCTAGAGCCACTCAGCTGATCTGAGATCGGTCAGTTGTGTTCAGAAGTCCCTCAAGGGGCTACATACCAAATCTCAGAATCGTGGGATCATTAGGGAAAAAACTGGATTCTAGAGCCACTCAGCTGATCTGGGATCGGTCAGTTGTGTTCAGAAAGCCTTCAAGGGCCCACATACCAAATCTCAGAATCGTGGGATCATTAGGGAAAAAACTGGATTCTAGAGCCACTCAGCTGATCTGGGATCGGTCAGTTGTGTTCAGAAGTCCCTCAAGGGCCCACATACCAAATCAACGTCATTTCTGATGGTCATAATCATCGTTGTGGCCACTTGGGACAATTTTCGTGAGCAATTTTCGTGAGCAATTTTCGTGAGCAATTATTTTCCGTGACGTTTTTTTAGTTTATGTGCCATAGCAAAGACATAAAATGTCAAAAACTCGTTCTAAATGAAATTTGAAACTTTTTGTATTTTAGGCTTTTTTGAAGTTCTTATAGATTTTACCACAAAAATATTAATGAAATTTAAGTACAATTTTCAGCATAATTTGTTGGAATTTTTTTCTTCATGTTCAAGTTTAACGTTGATGAACTTCTTTTGACTGAAATTCTGCTAGGAAAAAAAGTATATATATATAAATTTAACAATTTTAAGTGAATTTTTGAACATATTTATTGAAATTTGACAAAAAACGTCTGCCAAGTTGGGTGGGCAGTATAGCTTCCTCACATATTTTAACATGGACCGATAGAATTAGTTGATAAACAAAGTACGAGTCGATAAGTCATCGTTAAAAGAAATTAACTTTTGCGCATGTGCTCAGATCACTATTTATGTGACGGCAATGAAAGTTATAGGGGACCGTTTAGAAGCTTTCCCGCACAATCCCTGAAAATTTCATAAAAATCATTCCGTTAGACTCGGAGTTTTGCCTGAGTCAATCGATATGAGCTTCGTGCATCCGCAATCGTTATTACTGTACCAATCGCGGTATAATTTATAAGGAAATTTTTCTAGAACATATACCCAATTACCTACAGAGTTTGAACGTTTGACGTTATGAGAAATTCACGGCGCACTGGCTACTGTTGATTCGACGGCATTGAAAATTATAGGGGACCGTCTAAGATTTAACCCGCACAATCCCTAAAAATTTCATTGGAATCGGATTGTATCTTGGTGTAGTCTTGGGCGTGACAAGGATTTTCCACAGACAGACAGACACGGAACCAAAATTGATCAGCAAGCTCTGAAACGCAAAAAGCAAGTGGAAAATTTGATTTTGGAGGACAAGAATTTTTTTTTAACTTCAATCACGAACACAAAGCTTACCTCGTAGTTTTCCTTCGGTAGTGAGGAAGCAAAACTCCAGGATTCGATTCAGAATGCCTCAAACCGGATTTCAGTAAAGACAATTTTCGAAAGTTTGATTTTAAAATTTTTGGATCCATTGCAATAGCTTAATTTTATACGAAAAATCGCTGAAATCACAGTCCGATCAAATATCTTCTTCTTAGACTTTGAGGCGTTAGGAAAGTAAAGATCAACAGCTAAGATGTTTGATGTCTCTTACCATAGGTTTTGTGTCAATGTAAGCCTTCATGATGGCAGCTCCGTCAGCTTTTAGTAAGCATTTCCGAATTTCCTCGCTGTTTTTTCCGTCACAACCGACCATCCTCGCGATTTTCAGAGTGTTTTCCTTCACTTCGTCGGCGTTCATCAAAGACGACACGTGGTTTATTGTTCCAGAATCACACACAGCTCGGGAGACCAGCTCTAAAAAAATTAGGCATGCACCATTGTCATTTTGACTCAAGGACAAAAATAACATCAAACATACCTAATGGAAAAAAACACTGAAAATTATTATACAAAAAGGTTTACTATTTCTGTCTACAGATCGCTGGTATATAGATAATAATATTATCAAACGGAGTCTGGGATGCATTATCTACATAAATATACTTACTACTTGGACGTAAAAAACTTGGCAAAAAAGGATAAAATAAAAATAAAATAAATTAATACGATAGTTGGTGAGTAACATTTTTTCTCTACATCACGGGGAATCGAACCCCAGTTTCCCCTCGTGATTGGCGGGCAGTTAACTGTGCTAATAGGGGTTGAGGGACGAATTGCGAGTTGTTGGGGCGATTTGCAAGCGCAGTAAAGATCCACATATGGGCCGCGAGCGGATGAAGTACAGCAACCCGGGGGTCTCATTCAATTCATAGAAATAAAATTTCGTAAACTTTGGACCAGTAGTTTCGGAGAAAAGCTTCGGATTTTTGTTTTATTCGATTTTGACACGTAATTAACAAATCATTTTGAAGGGCAGTTCTGACCACCGTTTTGGGTCAGTATAAATGGTTTTTGTTGGTGTTTTGGGTTAGGAAGGATGGCGGTTTGGCTGAAATTTCGATAGGAAATTATTTAAATTACTGCAAATTATTACCCAAAGGTTTATAATTTCTTTTTTCTATTGCTTTTCTACGCAGAACACCTGACTATATTATTATTTAACGTGCAGAAGTGGATTATTCCCCATTCTGGGATCTGCAGTTGAATATAATCATTCGATTATCATAAAAATTACTTTAAGCTGACCTCGAACTCAACAGCTCATAATGCATTATTGAGGGATTGCATTAATAAACTCAGGTTTGATGCTTTCAATTGCAATTTTCTCTCATATTCAGCTCTCTAAAATATACTAATACATCATTGAAAAGTACATTAGTAGATTTGAGAAATTTTATTAAAGTTAG
Organism: Adelphocoris suturalis; assembly: GCA_030762985.1. Lineage (NCBI taxonomy): Eukaryota > Metazoa > Arthropoda > Insecta > Hemiptera > Miridae > Adelphocoris > Adelphocoris suturalis. Next base: position 25,583,341 of record CM061042.1, read on the forward strand.
ATTTATTAGTCCCTTGTTTATTGTATTTTCTGAAAATTCGCAAGAAGTTGTTTATCATTCGTGAATTTCAGGAGTTCAAACAACTCCAAAATTATTCAAATCGGCCTGTTCTGAAATGAACGTTGATAAATTAATGAAAAGTTGATGATGTCCAACAATTTATTATTAATTCGATCGAACTTTAAAAAATAAAAAAAAGTTATTTATGAATAAGCCGTGAAATACACGAACAAAACTTCAGATTTCGAGGGGAAAAAAACTTAATCGAGCAGATTAAATGGAACCAAAACAGCGTAAACCACCGTTTTGGGTCTAGTATAAATGGTTTTTGTTGGTGTTTTGGGTTAGGAAGGATGGCGGTTTGGCTGAAATTTCGATAGGAAATTATTTAAAATGCTGCAAATTATTACCCAAAGGTTTATAATTTCTTTTTCCTATTGCTTTTCTACGCAGAACACCTGAGTATATTATTAAACTAATCATAAGGTATGTATCTAAATATATCTACATATATGTTGACGGTCACTAAATAGAAATTAATCAAATTAAATATTTAACACACAGGTGTGGAAAGTGTAGGTCTACACTTTTCTTGTAAGGATTCAACACAAGCTGATGCGGTGTTGTGACTTGGGGTAACTGCGGCGAGTAATGCCGCTCGTCTGCTGCAAGCCTACCTATGAAACTTAGCGGTTCACGCGCAAAATCATAGAGTCGTTGCTGCTTTAACCCGTTAGAGAGCAAAGGAGTACGTGTAGAGAGTAAGGCTTTCCGGATGATTTCATTCGATTCTTTGGGAAAATATATGTAAATCACAACCAAAAAAATATTACAGTTACCTTGAAATTTTCGAGATCTTAATTTTTTTATATTTCAGCCCTCAAGTTCTATGCTATTATAGGGTTTAGTGAAATCGATACCGATATAACATCTTTGGACGATGTATGATTTTTGAGACAAATTTCATAAAGTTTGGTAGTTTCGGAGAAAAGCTGTGGACGGCGGACAAACGTTTTTTTTTTATTCGATTTTTGGATTCTGCGCAACTTGAAACGTAAACCAACAAATTTTGAGGGGGGGGGGGGGATTAAAATTTCATTTTTTTTTTTCAAAATTGACTCCCTGGACCTTTCTGACCGATTTCTGGGACGTCCAATAGGTATGTCGTTAAAATTAGCGATTTTCATCATTTGTTCCCAACACCGCGCCGATTGCACTCGTGAAAGTGGTTTTCTCGGGAGCGAATAAGTGTGGAACATCGCACGATGTGTTCGTTCTGACCTTCACGCTCGACCAGCGGTGACCGGAGGAGCTGTTGAGAGTTCTGAGCGCCGGATGATTGACCAAAAGCTGTGACACTTTTGGGATCGCCACCGAAGGAAGCGATGTTTTTCTGCACCCAGCGCAAAGCTGTCACTTGGTCCTTCAAACCGAAGTTCCCCGGGAAGATCTTGTCTCCCAAAGTCATGAAACCTGTAGAAAAAGATACAAAAACACGAAGAAATTCTTATTCCGTGAGATAGGAGATAAAGATGTACCACCGTAAAACATCAAACTCGACCATACCAATGAATATTAATAGGTAGGTTTTCCTTTGCGCATGCGCAGAGTGGAGTATTGATTTGAGGAAAATGAAACTGATAGAAGACGATTTACAGCATAACCTGCACATTTCCTGAAAATTTCATCAAAGTTGGATGAAAAGTGTGGAAATAAAACGTGTTGCAAGCATTTCAAATTACCGCCTGTGCAGCAACTACTGACGGTACAATCATGTTGAAATTGATATGGAATGATCGATTCGTCTTCTTCCAAGTATCCTCCTAATTTGAGTGAGATCGGACTATTGTGTGAATTGGTGATTTACTACTTTTGCGCATGCGCAGAGTGAAGTATTGATCTGAGAACAATGAAACTGATAGTGGACTACCTTAAGCCTAACTCTCACAATCGCTGTAAGTTTCATCAAAATCTGATGAAAATTCAAGAAATTAAGCTTTAAGGATTTGCAGACTGACATCAGACAGACAGATAGACATAGAACGAAAATTGTTCGGAATGGTCTAAAACGTAAAATGCGATTGAAAACAATGCTTCCGATACCTGAAAGTAGACTCGAAAGCAATTATTCAGTATCCGTCCTGTGGTATGTTCTTACAGTAGCGGCTACTAGCGGTCTAGCCTCCATCTCAAATATACATTTAGTAGGAGTGAGACCCGTTGTAAACCATCTATGTGCCAGTGGCTAAATTAACCACGCGATCTCGTTACACGACATCTCTAGTTCGAGATTTTTTCAAGATTTTTTTGCTACCACTGTCGCTGCTGATGTGTTTCAAATCAACATGAATTTTGGCGAGGAAACTGGCTCTCCAACTCATTTTAACCTACGCCAACTTAGTGTTTTCTGCAGCATGGATCCGGTAGGCAGGCTACGTGCGAAGTTGGCAGCACGAGATGCAATTCCTGCTCCAACTGTCACACATGAGTGCTAACGGTTTCCGCGCATTCTGAACGTACGAATATTTTGGATGTTTCAAGAGCACGCGGTTTGAACAGCCACTGCCACTAGCATAAACCGGTTACAGCGGCTCCCATTTCAACTCAATGTACCTATTTGGAGTATCAATACCACAAGCAGTACGTTAAGCTGCAGTAGGTTAAGGTTGGCGATTTGCCAAAATAACCATCGTGGCACATCATGACAAACGCATACACAATAGTTTATATAGTTTGGATGAACAGAGACCATTTTCGTTCTATTCCTTCTTCCTATAACAATCACAAGATCGCAGGACGAAGGAAAACAAAATAAAAGAGCTTTTGCCCTTTACGAATAGATGAGACACCAGATGTAGGTATATATGTTTTATATATATATATATATATATATATATATATATATATATATATATATATATATATATATATATATATAATTTTTATTTATTTTTTGTAAGATTTTTTTTGACAAGGGTCAAAATTCATTAACAGAACAATCAAACAAAAACAAGATTATTAAAACTTTCAAACTTTTCAATTATAATTTCAAACTAGAGTGAATATGTACCCAGCGCGTGTATGCAACTCCCAGTCTTTCTATCTGCTATAGATTTTATCGCTGACGTTGTCATAGAACTAGTACGTTGATTTTAATTGTTTGTGTAAACAACATTCTTCTTTTTTAGTCGATTATTACCTAGCTAGAATCAACAAAGTGTTTGGAGTGGTTTTATGTTGACTATCGATATGAAGAGTGAAATACTCTCTTTTAATCATAAAAATTTTAAGATTTTTGAAAGTATCAACTATATGACGAATATCATTACATCACGATACTATGCAAAAACAATGGAGATTTTAGGTGAGCTAGGACTGAATTTATTATCTACAGTTGAAGTTTTACATGTTGGTACCCCAATTACCCCACTCCACTCTCTGAAGATGTATTTAATTCGAAAAAATATACTTATGTTACTGAAAAAGTTCACTCTGTAATGAATTGCTACCAAGATGACATCTTGGTCCATGAGGTAGTCAGCCATTTCACGTGGTCCAATGTCTCCTCCTTGGAAGGCGCCTCCGTGAACGAAGAACAAAACGGGCAGAGGCTGCCTTTGAACCTGGAATAATACATTTAGCGTTGAGGAACATCGCAGAACTAAATTCTATATTGAAAGCTATATGCTAGAAAGTTGTTCATTGATGGATCAGTGCATAAAGTGGGAACTTCGGGAACGAGCTTGTAGATCAAATTGCCAAAGATGCCAACGAAGATTCCCTTCCACATGCGTTCACCTTGTCCCCTGTTTCGATATTGAAGCCCTTGGTTCTAAGTTGGCATTGGAAAAATAGGGACGGCTTGTGGCAGAGCGCACAAAAGCATACCCATAGGTTATTTTTTCGATTAGTCAGTAGAACAATATTCCTCTGAAAACAAATTTCAAGCTCACGCAAGTCCTAATGAATCATGGTAGGTACTTTTCCGTTATCCCCCCCCCCCCCTCCACCAGTCAATTTGTTTTCAACCTGCCCGCCCGATATTTCTAGGCATTACTTTTTACTTAGGTTACGTATTTTTGAGATGCGAGCTTGCGAGCATCCAGACCGCCAAAGTATACACATCATTCTGATCTATTTTTGCGAATTCATGTGCATTCTACTTGTGCGAAGTACACGTAGATTCATGTGGAGGCAATCAAACCACAACCACGCCAATTTGTTTCAACAAATCCTCACCGACATTGGCAACTTCTGAAAACACGGTAATTCTTTTTTTACATTTTATGTCTTTACTATGGCACATAACTCAAAAAGTGTGACGTTACGGTGTGACGAAGAAAGCGTTATGAAAAATTTCTAATGATTTTCACGTACAACCGATTCGTTGCTACGGAACTTTAACTTCGCCTGTTATCATCGTACAAAAATCGTTCACCACTCGTTGGATAGCTCTCGATTTACCTAACCATATTACGTTAACCGCTGCGGAGTGCGTGGCCGACAAGCTGCGGTATGAGCGTGATTGTTTAAATAATTGTTTACACACAGGTGACCATTCTCAATAATTTATATTGTGAACACGATTGCAAGCTTTATTTAACTTGCATAGATTTATTTAACCCTTGCATAGACCTCTGATCAGCTGATTGGCTCCAATATATATATATATATATATATGATCTAGGATTGAGTTCTTTGATGTATGAAACGGATTCGTAGGTGGTCCCCGCCCCTTCCCCCCACTTTAAAAATGTTGAAGCCATATAAATAGCTTAATTTTTTCTTCGAAAATTCGCTAAAATCAATGTGTGATAGTTTGCGGCGTTTTTACTCAACGTTAAATTTCCTATAAAATTTGAAGTTTCGCTCCACCAAAGTTTTGCCGCACTATATATCTGTTAAATTTTCAATTTGATTTCGCTCTTATCAAGTACTTGATAGTATTGTACCTGTTATTATACCTTAGGTCGGTAGACATTGAGGTATAGGCAGTCCTCGCTACCTCTGGTTCCGTGTCCCATTCCAGTCTGGAAACAAGGTGTTAGGTCGTGTGTAGCGTTCAACACTCCTGCCCATTTTTCAACTGGCTTTGGTGGCTGCGAAGAAAAATTAATATCATCAGCATAAACTATCAAACAGACCTGTATCTTTCAGATTTTTTTTTTTTTTTTTTTTTTTTTTAAATGTTTGAAACATGCATCATGTTTTACCGCTGGGTTTTATGCTAAAAAATTATGCACAATTAAGCGCTACCCATCATGTTTTCTATTGATTTTTTACGTACAACCAATGCGTTTCTAGGGAAGTGTAACTCCTTTACTTTTCATTGCAGGAAAATCGTTCGCCACTTTGTGGAATGCTCTCATTTTATCACAACATCTCATGATCCCTAAGCCGCTGTAGTGTTAAGTGAAGCTGATTTATTACGCTACGTTATAAACTAATATTGCTATATAATAATAATGAACAAAGCGAAAAGAAGGCACTACATGGTAGATACTATTGATTAAAAGGTAATTGAAAGCAGTAGGTGTCTACTAGGCCCTTGCGTAGACCTCTAATCAGCTGATTGGCTCCTAAACCTGATTTTTTTATGGTATTTATTCTCTGAAGCTGAAATTTGAAACAGGGAGTGTATGAGACAGGCAAAATAGAATTATCCAGTGCGGAACCACCTAAATCTGCTGAGGTTCCTAATTCCAATGCTATTCGTCTTATGAAGGTAAAACTTTAAACGGAACCTATTGACCACCACCTTTTAAATTAAAATAAAGAAGAAATTACTGTGAAGCGTATTTCTACAGCACATGATGCTTTAACAGACTCTCTTTGTATTTTTCTATATCACAATATGCACATTCACTCGTGAAATTAGACACTTCTTTGCATTGAACTTGATGGCATAAAGTCCAAAAGCAGCAGTTTTTGAATTTGTAACAGACTTAGGAGGCTGAAATTTGGTATTGAGCATCAATAAATCCTGATGTGTACAAATGACAAAGTGAGGGCCCACACAGATCAGTTGAGTGAGCTCGGGAGCTCATTTCTCTCCTAATTGACCTAGGAGGCTGAAATTTGGTATGGAGCCTCTATAGGCCTGCTGTGTACGATTGACAAAGTGAAGACCCACGGTGATCAGCTGAGTGAGCTTAAGAGCTCATTTCTCTCCTAATGGACCTAGGAGGTTGAAATTCGGGATAGAGCCTCTGTAGGCCTGTTGTGTACGAGTGACAAATTGAGGAACCACCCAGATCAGCTGAGCGAGCTTAAGAGATCATTTCCCTCCCAGCAGACCTAGAAGTCTGAAGGGCTAAAGACCTGCTGTGCACGATTGACAAAGTGAAGACCTACAGTGATCAGCTGAGTGAGCTTGAGAGCTTATTTCTCTCCTAATAGACCTAAGAGGCTGGAATTCGGTATGGAGCCTCTAGTCCTGTTGTGTACGAGTGACAAATTTAGGAACCACCCAGATCAGCTGTGCGAGCTTAAGAGATCATTTCTCTCCCAACAGATCTAGAAGTCTGAAATTCGGTAAGGGCTAAAGGCCTGCTGTGTACGATTGTCAAAGTGAGGAACCGCCGTGATCAGCTGAGGGAGCTCGGGAGCTCATTTCTCTCCTAGTAGACGGAGGAAGCTGAAATTTGGAATTAACTAATATTAAGACGTGAGAAATCATGATGCATGATTTTTATTTATCGATTGCAACCGAAAATCGACACATATATATAAACACACATAGATACATATATAGGTATCGATTTTTATTATATATATATTTTTTTAATTATTTTTTTTGGAGGACGCCCTTTAGAATGTCTCTCAGTGTTTCGGCTAACGTGATTCAGGTGAACAGATGTGTTAGTACTTCACGTATGCACGAATTATCGATACTACTGATTCGACGGAAATGAAATTTAGTAGCTAACACGCATAATCCTTGCAAGTTTAATCAAAATCAGACTGAAACAGTTGATTTTCGGGAGTGACAATGAATTTGCACATTCACACAAACAGACACTGGACCAAAAGTGATCAGCAAATCTGAAACGGCTATACGTCCAAACCGGCCTCAAACTCAAATTTTTTAGGGGGTCATTTTTTACAAAAACCCTCAATTTCATAGAAAACAACCTTTTCCACCATACAAACTTACTTTTCTCCTTTAATTCGCAAAGTAAAATAAAAATGGATTATACCGTTGAAAAGGTGAGATTTGGGCCAATTTGTTCCCGTAACGTGTGCGGGAATTCAGGGGATTATGTGGCTGTCCTGCGATTTAAAAAATACATGATTTTAAAATTTCGACAATTTTTTCAATTTGGTGTGAATTTGTTACGACTAAATCCGCATATTTTCACACGTTACCGTAGCAATCCGAAAGGAAACTTAACGCTCTTTCCAGCGGTATCCTAAAATTTGAATTTATTCAGTATGAAAGGGAGTTATAGCCGATTTTGAAATGTAAGGTTGAAAACACGAAAATAATCTTAAATCGTGAATAACTCGAAAACAATTCCTCTTAAAGAAAACGTCTAGGAGGCACTTTTTGTTGCAAATTAGTTGTAAAATCGATCTCCAGGAGTGAACACCCTATATAAAGAGTGGAACTGGATAGGTGACCACAAATATTTTCTGTTGAACTGCATCAAAAACGTAGTATCCTACCTCCGCCTGAACGAGTGTCCTATCTCCATATATGTTCGAAAGTTATGATTTTTTCGGGTTTATAGACTAAACCTTTATTTATTTTTGACCTGATTTATTTTTATTTATTTTTAGACTAACCCAATTTATTTTTGTTTTTAATTATCTATATTTTTTTTTTAACTACAAATACCGTACTATCTTATTGTCTAAAAAAGAGCTGATTTGTATGTTAATGTAATTTTAATTTTTACACAACTGAAAGGCCCACGAGGCTTATGTGTATGCATTTCGTTTGCCAAAATAAATCTTCTCATTCTGAAAAACCCGACCTTACTTCATGAAATCACTATTTTTCACCTCATTTTCGGATTCAGCATTTCATTTCCTGCAATATTAGATCATTTTCGTAGCTATTCAACTGTAATCAGACTCATTTATTATTATACGAACATTAATTGTTTTTAATTTAGAATTTTCATGATTTTTCAAAAATTAGCCTCCTTGACAAAATTGGTCTTTGTGGCTGTAAAATTTCACAAAAACTGCTTCACCTAAAACTCTTTCTAATGGTATAGTTAATTCTATTTTTATCTTGTGAAATAGAGGAGAAAGTTATGTTTTAATTGAAAACCGTAGTATTTTCAATGAAATCGTGGTTTCTCTTGAAAAATGACCCTTTAAGAACCTGCGAGTTTGGGTCGGTTACTCGGTTACGGTCGGTAGATCTCTCCATCTCCGTTATAGTTTTAAACTATAACACACACACATAATATAATTTGGAATAAGTTTATTTTGCCAAAAAATTGATATTTGATTAGGTATTTCTTTGGACTCGAAATGCTCAAATTTCTAAACAATGAAACATAATATAATAAGATATTTTTAAACCTAAATTCACTGCAAAGATAACTGGAACTTTCTATATTTTGGGGGAGGGGGTTATTGTAATAGTTTCGTTTTTTTTTCTTTTCGAAAAATCGTTAAATTTTCGTTACCATAAACCTGAGATTTCCCAAAGGCGGCTGAGCATAGGGGATCCTTGTCCAAGCCTGGTAAGGTCTCCCGTCCCTGGACGTCCGCTCCCATCCGACCACTCGGCCCAGCGGCGTGTCAACTTCAGGGCCAGTAAAACTCTGCGCCAAACAGCTTTCCAGTAAAATAGCTGACAGCCACAAAAACCTCATCTTGACTGACCTTAGTGACGATTCCCACGACGTTATTATACCTGGGAGACTCATTCAAGTTCACGCAGCCTCTTGAGGGGCCTCTTGAAAACGTTCGAGTGGGGACATGACGCCATGTTTGTCTTCAATCGAACTTTTAGCAAATTTTAGTAGAAAGTTATACGGTGTGGGGATTCATTATGTTGAAGCCGTTTTACATTTTGAGAAACGCCTTCTGATGTTATAACGAGAAGAGGGATTTTCCTCCCTCCATCTACTCGGGGGTAGGGATGCAAATCGATATTTCGTACTATCAATATGTTTATTTTATAAATATATATTTTGACATCAAAATTTATCTTTTGATGTTTTTCGATATATCGATATTTGTTTTTGATATATCGAAATATACTGGTGGTTCTGTGTTCAGTTTAAAATTCAACTCAGTGAACATTAGTGTAACTTTCGTAGCAAAGATTGATGAATCCCTAGTAAGTGTGATGGATGCCTGAATGAACAAATGAATACAAATCACGCCCTCAACTGCAAGCTTGGAGGCCTCATAAAGTCTGGCCACGATATAATACGAGATGAATGTGCCAGACTGTCAAGCTTAGCATGGCAGGGCGTTGTGGTCGAACCAGTGCTTCAAGAGGCCACTGACACTTGCTCTGGTTCGGTGGCTGATATTAAAGTGCAGGGGGTCTGGGACAGGGAGAGGGTCGCATACTTCGATAACCGCATAGTAAATGCCAATGCACCCTCTTACCTCACCCAAACCTGGCGCGATATCGCGGGATCCGCCTCCAGGAAAAGCACCACAAATACAATGAAGCAGCAGAAGATCGAAGAGAGTCGTTTACACCAGTGGTTAGCTCATGTGCAGGTATTCTCCATAGAAAATTTCATATCTTCACGAAGAGATTAACCACAGTTTTGAGTGACAAATGATGTAGATCTAGATCGCAAATAGCTGGGTGGATACGGACGAAGATTCAATTCTCCCTAAAACGAGCGGTTTCTCTACGATTACGAGGCAAGAGAAAGAACGTTACCGGTTTGAAGCAGAAAAGCTAATTGGACCCGGGATGGGGGATGGAGCACCCTTGCCTCTTCTCCAGGACTTTGAGTTATATTTGTTATTATTGTTTAATATTTGATATTATTTTTAAATTTTTGTTTTGGAGTTTTGGCTGCATGACTGAAACCTATTGTTTTTAAACCCGATTTTCAAAGCTGTGGACTATATTGAAAAAAAAATTTTTGTTTTGGAGTTTTGGCTGCATGACTGAAACCTATTGTTTTTAAACCCGATTTTCAAAGCTGTGGACTATATTGAAAAAAAAAATCAGGACCCCACAACCATAGCCGTAGCGTGGACCATTAATTTGGAGGGACACAGATACAAAAGTCTATTAACTACTTCTACTTAACGCCCTTAAAGGTAACACAACCATACGATTAAGTTTTAGCGAATTTTCTCAGGAAATTAAGCTATTGCAATGGCTCGGACAATTTTAAGATTAACATTTTTGAAACATTTCTTCATTGAAATCCGTTTTTAGGCATTCTGAAACTAAGCACTCCTGAAGTTTGCGTTTTTTCATATATATATATATATATATATATATATATATATATATATATATATATATATATATATATAGAAAAAGAAAAAAAACCATGTGTGCTAAAGACCACACGGGAGAAGTGTAAACTTCTATGACGATTTGGACATTACTTTCCACTCTGTTGGGATGTTGGGAAAGTAAAAGTGGACAGGCTCCGCCCCTGGACCCTCGGTAACTTTCCGCCTTGAGCCTTCTGCTAGAATGCTAAAACATGGAACATGCTTTCTTCCCGCTAATAAACGTAAATAACTTTAAAACTACGACATAAATGTTTTAAAAATCAAAATTGGAACAGAGTACCTAAGCAGGTAATTTTCTGTTACGGTGCGCGTCTACAATTTTACTATAAGCAAGATTAACTTCTCAACCAAGTGGCAACAAAACAAGCGGCATTGTTTACTACGAGTATATCCATTTATAACATAAATAAATATAAAACTACGACATGAATAGAAGAACAAGAACGAAAGAAATGCGTGATAAATCGAGAGCTTTCCAACGAGTGGAGAACGATTTTTGTCCGGTGAAAAATAAAGTTTCATTTCTCCAGCAACAGCTTGGTTGTCAAAACAGCGTGACGGAAAAAAAGGTGACGGTAAAATCGTATTCACACCCCGCTAAATTTTTCGACGCGGTTTACACTTCAAAAGAACCTTATAGATATCACGTATATTTATAGGTACTTAATATGTGTATATTGAAATGGATTTATCGCATCGCTCTGTTTGCATTAATCTTTTCTAACGTATAGACTCGTTATTATACAGTCCCTATCTAGCTTATTTTATCTAGATGTGCCTAATGTATAAACAGTTGCGCAACAGCGTTGAATGATTGGGCCTTGAAGGGTATGTATATACATTTATGTACAAAAATAGAAGGCAAAAACAATTCAGAGACAAGTATATCAAAATTCTGAATTCTGAGAAACTAGAGTGCGTGTTTTCGGATACTTTTTTTCACAATTCATTATGAAGGTTATCACAACTGATCACTTTTAGTCCAATACTTAAAAAAAAAACCCAATCTCTATATAAACTTAAAATGAAATTCCATTTTCAAGACTTAGGTACATAAGTATAGGTATACAACTCATACATACATACAAGACTTTTGTATAATCATTACTTTTTTGCAGTTAGTTTTTTGCCTGTTCAGTTAGTTATGTATTTTTCAGTTAGTTTTTTTTTTAATAGGTAAGTTTTTTGGCATATTTAGCAGTTTTTGGGACGTCCCTCAGAAGCTGTTTGGTTAACAAGAGGGATGCCTATTGGAATTTATGGAGGGGGACAACGCAAACATGAAAAAATAACTGAAAACAAATGCATAAAAATCCGTTTCAGACCATTCTAAGACCGAATCCGTGAAAAAACTGTAGGTGTATGTCTGCGTTAGTGTGTATGTGTGTGAATAACAAATTTTGCCCAGGATACAATTCTCAACCGATTTTCGAGATTATTTCTTTGTTCGATCCCAATTTTAACCTAGTTGTGCAACAAACCCCAGAAATTTTAAATTTCGTGATGGAAGATGGAATATGGAGAGGGTAATGCCGAAAAAACGTGTTTTTTTTTTTGACAAATTTTGTTGACGCCACTCAGGCAACAATTCTCAACCGATTTTCGTGATTCTTATTTTGTTCGATTCCAATTTTAGTCTAGTTGTGTAAAGACCTTGGGGATTTCGGATTTCCTGTCATGGTGGGGGGGTGGAGGGGATAATTATCGATTCTTTCAAGCGCTGCCCAAGCCACAAATCTCGACCGATTTTCGTGATTCTTATTTTGTTCCATTACGAATTTGATGTAGTTATGGAACATATGTAGGAGTTTCATATTTCATCATGGGATATATCATGATATTTTAACAATGCTCGTCCGATTTTCGAGGTCATTTCTTATTCAACAATGAATTCGGTCTCGTTTTGGATCGTACAGCAGGAGTTTCACATCTCATTACGGAAGAGAGTGAATTCTGTACGTCAGAGGTAATCCATCACATGTGTTCTCCTCTGATGAAACTGAAGAAAATTTTGAAAACAATGTTCATAACGTAGCAGGAACATTGTATGAAATAAAAATGGTGGAATGGTGGCTCATAACCTTTATTTTGATATTTGATACTATAGCTTTTTCATGACAAGATAAAATGAATTTTGGAAACTTCTTTTGGCTCTGGTGAAAAGTTGGGGTTTTACATATATGATGGTTTACCTTTAAGGTACAGAATGGAGGGGGTAATAATAACAAATCAAGATGTTTTAATAATCTCTTCAGATGTTCGTAATTATTTTTTGGTTCAACTATCAATTCGGTCTAGTTTCGGAAGGGAGTTTCAAATCCTATCAGGAGTTTCAAATTTTATTATGGAAGGGAGTGAACGGAGGGGTACTAGTTATAAATTATAATGTTTTAACTATTCTTGACAGATTTTCGTGATCATTTTTTTAGTTCAATTATGATTTTAGTCTAGTTTTGGAAAATAAGTCAGGAGTTTAAAATAGTATGCTGGGTTTTATGATGGAAATTTGCTGTCGGTGGAGGGGGTTAATGGGAGGGGGGATTAATTCCGAGAAGTCATGATATACCTTTATCATTTAAAAACGTGCAGCAGTTATTCCTTGATTGGGCTTTTATTTCAACAATCAATGATTGTATTTCACACATCTTGATGAAAAAATACAAATAGGAAGAAAAATGCCGATTAAGAATAGGAAAATTCCCAAAGCCTCATTGTAGGTTTCATTGATTTTCTACTGGTCTCAAACTCACCCATAAAGAAGTCACCCTTACCAACACACTGGTTTTATCATAAAATCAAAGTTTTTATTTGTAAAACCTATCGCATGGTCACTGATGTCTTCTTTGTGGGCTCGTTGTCATCGGTATCAACTATATGGAATTTTCAGCTTTCACTTCAACTTCACCACTCAAATTTCTAAACCAGTACTTGGACCAATTTTCATGATTTTGTTCTTTCAAAACACATAATAATTATATTATTCCTGTAATTTTGATAGTTTATGTTCCTACTTTGATTATGAAGATGAATAGAAACTCGCGCATGAAAAAAGTCGAACATTGAACGTAGGTATTAAATTATGTGCTGCCATAGTAAATACTAGGTATAGGTAACTCATGGGTATGATAAATATCTACTTAAGCTTATCTTTTTTATTAATCTAATCATTATATATATATATATATATATATATATATATATATATATATATATATATATATATATATATATATATATATATATATATATATATGTTTGTTATCATTGTTATCGACCGCACCTCAATAATCACCCGAAATCTTCGATTTCAAAAACTATATATATATATATATAAAGTTCTGTCTGTGCGTCCTATATGGTCTCCAAAATGGCTGGAGCAATTCCAATGCGAGTTTTTCCTAAATTATTACCAATGAGTCATTCTCAGGTTTTAGGCTGTATTCAGACCCTTGTATACCTCCTGCCACATCCTGAATCGGGAAAATCCGATCAGCGTAATCAACGCCATAAATTTATTAGGGAAATTGTTTCCTTCCTCACAGTTTTTGCATTGCTGTACAACTGTAAGTTGCTCCACACTGCACATGTGAAACTAACATTAATTATGCTAAACACGAGTACCTATATAATTATAAAAGGATAATCTGCTAAGACCAGTTATCTAGACTCCCCATTTCTGGCAATGTGCTATATAAGATGTTGAATGTATGGCTGTGTCATAAGAACTGTGGAAAAAACCTAAGAGAGAAACCGTTGTAAGATCAGGTATGTACATGTGGGTTGTAAATTACGTTCAGTTTTAAAGGTTCGTTAGTTTAAAGGAATACGAGTAATATGTGGGGAGATGACAAAATAACGAATAAAAAATAAAAAACTCGAATCAAACAATAGGACACGCCACATTCATCAGACGGCAGGCTTTCAAGTGAAACGAACAATATCGAAAACGGCCGTTTTCCCAATAAACCGGAATGACTTTCTTTCCAAGACCTACGGAACCGTAAAAAGTAGGAATATTGCAAGCACCTACTGCCTCTGTTGAAATCTAATGGTAGAAGTTAAATTTTGCAATCTGGTGTAGGTGATTTTTCTCTTTTAGTTGTAGTCTTGCGATTATAAGGTGGTGTTTTGTTCAAGGTTCGAGAGGGGTCCCTTCGAGGAAAATTCTCGAGGGAGAACGTGGGAAGATTAAGGGATTGAGAAACGTAAATATCTGATACGTCGAGGGATATGAATGAACCAGTAAGTACTAAGGTACTACTTACTATACATGTAGTACTGAGTTAAGTATCTAGTATACGCATCAACTGCTTAAGCATAGATTTCATGTTTTTTTGTTTGTTTACAAAAAGCTAATTGTGCATTACGCTACCAGGTTTTTTAAATTCAATATCTTGAGGAAGTGGATGGGAGGCATTAACGTCGAAAATCATAGGTGTTTAGCAAATTTCACCTCAATTAAACTATTTAAATTAAAAAATTAATTTAAATTAAGTTTTGATTTTTAAAAAAGTTCCAGTCGTGCAGCATGATCGTATGAGCAAATTTTCGTATATTATCGTATTGTATAATGTTAACTTGTTAGGGAATTTGAACTAAATGAGTGCGAAAAAAACGTTTACTATTAAGTTTATGGCAAAAAACTTATTCTAAACAATAATCTGCTATTCATACAGGAATTTTTGATTTTTAGCTTTTCTGAAGATTTTATCGATTTTATCGATTTG
Source organism: Adelphocoris suturalis (assembly GCA_030762985.1). NCBI lineage: Eukaryota > Metazoa > Arthropoda > Insecta > Hemiptera > Miridae > Adelphocoris > Adelphocoris suturalis. Next base: position 25,598,532 of record CM061042.1, read on the forward strand.
GCTCACTTTGATGGACTTTAAGTACATTTTTCAGCATACATTTTTACATAATTTTTTTTTAAATATTCTGTTTTACAGTGAATAAACTTAATTTGAGGAATTTATTTGAGGGTAATTTTTCACGAAAACCCTCAATGTTACAGGAAAAACCATGTTTTTTGCCAAAGTAAAAGTAAAATTGACTAGACCTTTCAAAAACTGACAGTTTGTGAAAATTTTTCCAATAGCAGGCACGAGAATTCCATGGGTCTCCCGACTGTGTTAAGTACCTGCATAATTTAGCTCGTTAGGTAGGCTATCCAAAAGGAAATTTAACGCTCTTTCCAACGGCATCTTCAATTTTTTCTTTACTTTAAAATCAAGGTAGTTATAGTCATTTTTGTAAAAGACTTTTTGAGATCGAAAATAGGAAAAATTCTTTAGAAAATTAATAACTCGAACCACTCTCAACCACAGTCAACCTTGTCGTTACCTTAAATGATCAGGAATAAAACCAAATTACTACCATTTGCAACAGATGCCTAGGCGTTTTGCAAAGAAACCAGCCTCTCAATGAATTGTAGAAAGGGTTGTAGCGAACAATCGACTGTCTAGGCATTTTATAAAGATACTAGACAAGTGCAGTAAGGGTTTTAGGCAGTTGGTCGGTGTGAATAGTGAACAGATCGTGATTGTACTGGATGTACCTATGTATTGGATGTACCTACTTCCCCCTTCCATTATAACCTAACATGAATGTCCTCCCCCTCGCCCATACTCAAAACCATAATAATGTATGAACTGGTTTTACAATTTTTTATCCAACTATCGCGATACAGTATCCTCCCGCTATTATGGAATTGTAATTTGGTGAGAGTAAAATTTAGAATTTTAATTTGCTACCAAGAAAAAATGAGTTTGAAAGAGGTAGGTAGTATATTGTGGTGATCAGAAAAACGGTCTATAGTGAATAGCAGACATCTCTCTTATAGTTTCTAAAGCACGTTTAGAAAGTTTCTCCTATAAATACCTAGTTTGTACATTTCAAATTACTAATCGCCGTCTTTCTTATACATAAGTCTTGACTCCCTTCCAAGCGTATTAGGGTAATACGTAAAATTCATATACGTTTCGTCATATAGAATTTCGTTTTTAGGAAGTCTCTCTGAAGCTGTCTTATAGGCAAAGCTTCCTTAACCAGAGAGGGACGCCTATTGTAATTGATCCTAGGGGGAATTGAAAAAAAAAAAAAAAAAAAAAAAAAAACTCATACAAATCCATTTTAAACCATTTTAAGTCCAAATCCGTAAAAAAAACCATAGGTGTACCAGGCCACAACTCTCAACCAATTTTCGTGATTCTTTCATTGTTAGATCCCAATTATAGTCTAGTTGTGTAACAAACCCCAGAAATTTTAAATTCCGGGACTAAATTGGTTCGATTCCAATTTCAGTCTAGTTCTGCAACAAACCTTGGGAATTTCGGACTTGATGTTGAGATGGTGGGTGGAGGGTGTCATTATCAATTCTTTCAAACGCTGCTCAAGCTACAAGTCTCAACCAATTATTGTGATTCTTATTTTGTTCCATTACGAATCCGATGTAGTTTTGGATGCTAGGGGTTTCAAATTTCATCATGGGAGGGGATGAATGGAAGGGGTCAAACTGATAAATCATGATGTTTTAACTAATCTCGCCAGATTTTCATGGATCTTTTTTTGTTTACCTATGAGTTCTGCCTAGTTTCGGAAGGTATATCAGGAGTTTTCAATTTGATTACTGAAGGGAGATGGAGGGGGTCATAGTAATAAATCAGGATGTTTCAACTACTCTCGTCACATTTTGGTGATATATATTTTTTCTTTGTATAATTATGAACTAGGTTAAGATTTGAAAAATATGTAGGCAGTTTAAAATTTCATGGTGGAAGTTTTATGATGGAAATTCACTGTCGGTGGACGGGGCAAAAGGAAGAAAGGGTTATTCAGAGAAGTCATTATTATTTCAAGTATTATTGGTTTTTCTCTTATCTTAAGTCTCACCAAAATTATACACAATCCATTCATAAGAACGTCCCTGTTATGCATGGTTTACTTACCAATACGTTTAATTAACAGTCCTTATTAACTTAATTTTATCGCTTTTTAGATGGAATTCCGAAATTAATTGTTACTACTATTTTTTAAATTATTTTCAGCCTTTGGGAAGTGAAGTACCGAACCTTAAAATGACCACTGGCAATGTTACTGATGAATCGTTTTTGGAGTATGTGGGTAGATATTGGGAATATCTTTTCCACGATTTAGAAGGTACGTTACGCTTCAAATTATTTCAAATCATGGTTTTGTTCTAGAATCTACCAGGCGTTGCTTTCACTTTCAAGGGTGAACAATGATTATTTTAGTCCGAAATCGGAATCCTATAACAGGTAACATCAAAGATTACCTATCTTCAAACTTTTTTGCTATATTGAAAACAATTGTCTAGATACGCTCTTATCAGTGAAACTGCACACTCAGAAATTCAAATACGAAGCGTACATATGAAGAAGTTGGTAGAAAACTGTTCAAATTCAGCGTTCGATTCTGGTAGGAAGGTACCAACCCAAAACCGGAAAACATTCCGAAAAATTAGCTACCTTTAACCTACTATAATTTTCGAAACAATTAAATCCAAGATATCCTTCATTAGTTAATGAGTGTGAAGTGAGAAATGTTGACTCCAACGACATTGAATAATACCAAATTCTTCCATTCTTCTATCCTGATCTAACTTCATAAACAATTGTATAAATTTTGTCTATTGTTTGGAAGCTCTATATTATCATACAGAATAAAATTGAAATAGAATATGAACCTACATGATTGTAATAGATAAAAGGATCAAAGACTGGCCGCTGATGGAAGACCCCTTGCCAACTGTCACGATAGTTTTCCTGTACCTGCTCTTCGTGAATAAGATCGGTCCCAAATTAATGGAGAACCGAGAGCCGTTTGAACTCAAAAACGTACTCATAGTCTACAATTTTATTCAGGTCTGCGTCAGTTTTTGGATTGTCAAAGAGGTAAGAAAGATTACTTAAATGTATATATTAGAAGTATTTAATAATATATTGAAGTATTAAATGGAACAAAAAACTATACTATGTTTTCTGAAAATTACATATCTAGCAAAATACGTTTTTATTTCACATTAAAATATTCACCGTAGTTGGTTGAGTAGTAACGAGCATTTCATGAAAACGCCTACCTTTATTTCGTTAGTTCTGTGCGTGCACCACCCTCCCACCGTCAAATGTGATACCCAACATACCTATTACAGGTCATATTTCTGGCACAAGAAGGAGTAATGACGACGCCAACTCAACCTAGCAGTAGTTAGTGGAACTTAACAGTTCAGTGTAAAGGTAGATTAGTTGGTTCTGTGTGTAATGTCAGAAATGACCAACATTAAAGGGTAGATTTTGTGAATTTTCACCACTTCTAGCAATTTTTGTAGCACACGAAATCTGACCTGTATAAATATACTATGAGTAAGTAATATGCTATAGTTTTACTGATTTGTATGATAACTCCAGCCAAACTTTTTCAAAATCTAAGTATCAACGCTACACCCTGATACATTGTGACATGATATGTGATATGGCACCGTAACTGACCCTTCGCAATTTATTGGGTGTAGTTTGTAGGTATACACACAATCATGAATGGAAGTATATCGAGAAATGTCAAAAATCTCTTGGTGCTCCAGAGAAACTCCCAAAGAAACAATTTTCAACCCCACCTTCTTTCCCTAGGACAGCCTCCTTTTTCAACTTTCTAAGTAGTTGAACAGGAGAAAATTTTGCTTATTCAGCTGATCTAGACGGAGTCTGTAATTTCATCCGTCTCCAGATATCCCAGAGAAGCTCCTTATTAAATTTAATCTTTCTTGGGTGAGAACCTATTCGATCTTTAAAGTACCTGCAATCAACCAAATTATAAAATCCGCTTGCATACAAGTTCGCAACACAGTGAGAAATTTTTGGGGTCTCTTGAAAATATCGTTCAGGAATGAAAATTGCCCCTACTTATCTTGTAGGTAATTGTTTGTGTTTCAAACTGATGGTGCTTCAGGTGGTTAATAGGTAACTAAGCCCGAACAAAACATCAAACAAGTTTTGAAATCACATCAAGCTCGTAGCCAGTGCTTCTTAGGGATGTATGGAGTTGGAAATTAGCAGCAGACGTGGTGATGTTTCAGATAAATCAAGAGGTTTCCAACGACTGAAGAATAACTTTTGTACGATGAAAAATGGCAAAAATACTTGTACTTCCTTTGCAAAAATACAAGACATCGAGATGATTCGATGAGGTGGTGATTTCAGGAATGCTGAGAATAACTTTCCTTAGTTAAGATGCAGTATCAAAGATCGGGTACGAAAATCATCAAAAAATTTTGTCTCCTCCTTAAAAGTAATGCTTTTCGCGGTTATGAGCAAAAACAAAAGGCATGAAAATGTCAGAAGAGAGAATTTGAAAATAAACATAATTTTTGTACCCGAGCATCCCTCCCTGAATTGTATACGTACCAAAGCGTGCACCTAGGAATCTCAGGAGGGACAAGCAGGGGAAAATCGGCCGACTCAAATGAGTGGTCATGTGTGATAAATTCACAGCTTTCCAACGAGTGGTGAACAATTTTTTGGGATGAGAAATCAGGAAATTATATTCTCCCTAGCAACGATTGGTTTTACGTGAACCATATACTGGCTCAAAGACATTTTGGACTGCCTGACGGACATTTGGAATGACACCCAGAGCTAAAACATATCAATATTCAATCTAAAGGGTTATTTTTTACTGCTAGTAGTAAGAGTAAATTTATCATTTACATACCTTTCAGAGAGTCATGTCAATGAAAATTAAATATATCCACGTATAAGATGTGGAAAAATTTATTTTCGAAGCCATTTAAATGGGTAGTTTAATTTTAGTAGAAGCAAACGTTTGAAGTACAGTATGACTGAACTTTGAAATTCCGTGATTTTCAGGAAAGTAGATACTTAAGTGATGTAAGACTTAAGAAAAACGCTTGGGTGTTTTCTCAAACATATGTTTCCGTAAATGTGAAAAATTCAATAAATCACGAAACTTCCATTTTTCCTTTTACTATTAATAAGAACTAGGGGGCCACCCCCTGCAGGCTTTGCCTGCCAACCCCCGCCATTGCGGCCTGACGGGCCGGAGGTGGCGGCGGGAGCGCTGGCAAAGTCAGGAACCACCCGCACCTTGGAAGTAGGAGGCGAGAGGAGAAGGTCGTGAAAATCCCTCTCTTCAAATGAAGGGGGCCACCCTTTGATTTTTGATCTAACCACATTTTCTGACACACTTTTGCAAAAGCGAATATGGTTTTCCGAGCATAAATTCTTTCAAACTCAACCAATTAAGTTGAAACTCGACCAAATTAAGGGGCATGATTCACTGAGTGTTCTCAGACCAAAACTAACAATGTAGGTATCTAAATTAGAACCTGAAATATCAAAGGAAGAACTATGAAAATTTGAGTTATCTGATTTTCAATGCTTGATGACAAATCTATGCATAAATACCTTTCATTCAAATAAAGAATGGAGGATTTCGTTAATTTTTTTAATTTATAAGATTCCATACTCATTATGAAGGTTCAGCATTCAGTTTTGAAGAATGCACATCTCCAAATCTTGTTGGCCGTTTTGAGAAATTTAATCATCTCTCGTTAAAATTTCAGTCAACGGAATTGTATATGAACAAGTACAGTTTTTTCGCGTGCGAAAGCGTTGAACAGGACGCTTCGTACGAGAGCATGAGGATTTGTTGGGGCTTCTACGTGTACTACATGGCGAAGATCTCAGAACTCCTTGACACGGTTAGTTAAGATAAGACACTACGGCTAGTACTACATTATTTTTATCTATATTTATTAGTCCATTTCATAAAATTCATTTTATGGGGCTCTAGTATGACCAACCGGGGAACGCTCTGTTCCATTGATTGAACAAGATTTATCTAAGGAAACATATTGTTGAGTAATGCATGCATTACAGGAACGTCCCTACGAATGGATTGTATATAATTTTGGTAAGAATCAAAATACGAGAAAAACAAAAATATCACGATTTCTCGAAATCCCGACCCCATTTACCCTCCTCACTTCCAACTAACTCTGCAAAAATCTGGATCGAACGAATAATAAAAAATTATCACGGAAATCAGATGAATATAGTAAAAGTATCACGATTTATTGCTATTACTTCCTCTATTCACCCCCTTCCATCATGAGATTTTACACTCCTAACACATTTTCCAAAACTAGACCAAATTCATAAGTGAACAAAAAAGAACCACGAAAATCATACGAGAATAGTTGAAACATAATGATTTTTCAGCATTATCCCCTCCCTTCACCCCTCCCATGATGAAATTTGAAACTCCTGAAATATCTTCTGAAACTATATCGAATTAGTAATGTAATAAAATAAGAATCACAAAAATCGGTCGAGCTTTGTAGCTTGGGCAGCGCTTGAAAGAATCGGTAATTATCCTCTTCACACCCCCCTCCCCCCACAACGACAGAAAATTTCGAAACTCCCAAGATTATTTTCACTACTAGACTGAAATTGGAATCGAACCAAATAAAAATCACGAAAATCGGTTGAGAATAGTTCGAATAGGGTCGACAAAATTCGTCGGAAAAAACTACGTTTTTTCGGCTTTGCCCCTTCCATTCTCCCTTTTCCTTCACGGAATTCAAAATTTCCAGGATTTGATGTACAACTATACTAAAATTTGGATCGAACAATGGAAGGAACTCGAAAATCGGTTGTGAATTGTGGCCTGGGCAGCGTCGACAAAATTTTTCACAAACACACACACCTATTTTTTCACGGATTAGGTCTTGGATAGATAGATAGATACTGAAACGGATATGTATGTGGTTATTTTTTTTTTTTTTTTTCTCTTACCTCTGTTGTCCCCCACTCCCCTGGATTAATTCCAATAGGCGTCCCTCTTGTTAGCGAAGCCTTCCCTTTGCTACAGAGGGACGTCCTAAAAAAGACTCCGATACTGCTCAATAGTGGAGAGCAATCCATTAGTATAGGCTATCGCAGATAAGCAAAACTACTTGTAATTCTAGGTAGATGGTTTTGAAGAAATATTACTAACATAAGTAGACATTTTATGCTTATCATTACTACAGTCTACACGAGTAACATTTTTGTAAAGATAGTAGATCGGTACGGGCATTGGTTTCGTCATTGGTTGGTGGTTCATGGCATTTAGGCGGAGTTCTTTAGTAGCAGGTAAATATGTAGGTATCTCGCCTGTGAGTCAGTTGTTTAAGTAAGATTATAGCCAATATTTTCGGCAATGAACCGATCTGTACACAGCCATTCCATCCGCTCAAGTATTGTTACAAACCTATTGAAATTTCAGGTGTTTTTCGTGCTGAGGAAAAAGTACAACCAAATCACATTCCTACATATGTACCACCACGCCGGGATGCCCATATTGTCGTGGGGCACAGTGAAGTATTTTCCGGGAGGGCACGCAGCGTTCCTCGGCTTCATCAACAGCTTCGTCCACATCGTCATGTATTTCTATTACATGCTGGCGGCGATGGGCCCGGAAATACAGAAATATTTATGGTGGAAACGATGGATCACCATTTTACAACTGGTAAGATTCGCTGGAGATGGGAAGTAAATATACAGAGATCAGAAAAACTAATTAAAACCTCTGCAAATGATTACACAAAGATTTATTATGCTTGTATTATCGCGGATAACTGGTCTTTTTATAATTTTAGATAAATGGTCTTAAGATAGAATTTCATATTGCGAAACAACGCCAGTCTGCTGAGGTTCCTAATTTCTATGCTATTCGTCCTATGTAGCTACAACTTTAAACGTTGCTCATTGACCATTGAAAATTAATAAAGAAGACTGTGATGGCATGCAGTCCAAAAGCAGCAGTTTTGAAGTATAATAGACTTGTAACAGGAAGCTATTGTAATTCAGTAGTAATAGGAGCAGTTGGTATTGAGCATCTGTAGCTGCTGTAGTGGCATATGAGGAACCACCTCGATCAGTTGAGCGAGCTCGGTAGCTCATTTCTCTTTCAATAGCTGAAATTTGGTATGGAGCCTCTGTAGGCCTGCTGTGTACGATTGATATTGAGGAGCCACTCAGATCAGCTGAATGAGCTCGGGAGATCATTTCTCTCCTAATTGATCTAAAAGACTGAAATTCGGTCTGCTGTATACGAGTGACAAAGCGATCACCCAGATCAGCTGAGTGGACTCAGTAGCTCATTTCTCTCCTAATGTAAGTATGAGACTGAAATTTGGTAGGGGGTCTCTATAGGCATGCTGTATGCGATTGACAAAGTGAGGAATCACTCAGATCAGCTGATGAGCTCGGGAGCTCATTTCTCTCCTAATAGACGGAGGAAACAAATTTGGTATTTAGCTACATTACGTCGAGAGAAACATGAAACATGATTTTTATTTATTGGTCGCAACAGGAAATCGACAATAATTTTTTCAAGTAGCGAATACTATTAACAGTCAATATATCTTAATAATTGTATTACAGTAATCTAGGTATAGTAATCTATGTACCTATACCTGATGCATTTATGTCTAAGCCTATGCCTGTTAAATGTATTAGGTAAATGAAAATTTCATTATTGATTATTGAATATTTATTATTACAAAATGAAACTATGTTCTGTCATGTTCGCAGATACAATTCGCTCTCGGCTTTCTCCACTTCACCCAAGTCATCACCTCGGACTGCAACTACCCCAAATGGACTGTGATCATCGTCTTTCCCAACGCCATTTTCTTCTACTACCTCTTCTGGGACTTCTATCAAAGGGCATACAAATCCCGCACCAAACGGTTCGACTTCAACGACACAAAAGCAACTAAGCCGGTTAATGAATCTCCCCAAAACGGCCGATCTCATAATGAGATGGGGATCAGGAAGCGTAACCTGGAAACTGGAGTTCAGGAACATCTGGAATGAATCTCGAATAAAAGTTCAAGTTTAACCGAACGGATATTATTGGTTCGACAACCCATGCTTATTATGCAATGTTTTGGGGATTATGGAAAAAAAAGAAAAACGTCTGCACTTGTATTTAGAAGTACAATGAAAATTTCTCATTATGTCGATTTTTCATCATCTGTAGGTCTGATTTAGTTCAAACTCGGTAGGTATTGGGTATATGTTCAAGAAAAATGCCCTATGAAGTACATCGCAATTGGTAGAGTAATTAATATTCGCATGGGCGAAACTAATATCAATTGACACAGGTAAAATGCAGAGTCTAATGGAACGATTTTGATGAAATTTCCAGGGATTGTGAGGGAAAGCACTCATTCCACTGGAAATTTCTCGCTGAATCACTTGGTGTAGCTGGAAAAACATCATTTTGGTGAGAAAATTGCAAAAAAAAAAAAAAAGGTATAGAACATAAGTACTAGGCATTTCCTCGTATCTGTTGCACATAAGATTTTTCGTTTTGCAATAAGACTGATACGTTTTTTCCAATAAAAAATTAATACCGCATGTGGTGAGAGAAAAAAAAAAAAATATATATATATTTTTTTTTTTCCTTCTAGTATATGCAGGATTCTAGGAGACAAAATCGTGGTTGCCAACCTCCGAAAACCGTGGCATTTCCCATTGAGATCCGACTTCGAGACAAGCAGAATTGAAATAAACCACCCCCCACAACGGTTGGGTACCATTAACTCAATATGTCCAAAAATGCAGATACGAGATCTATTCATTGTACCTATTGTAGTCTGTGAGCATGCGCAAACGTTAATTTATTATAACGTCGATTTCTTATCATCTATTAGTTCGATTTCGTTCAAACTCGGAGAGTAGATAGATCGTGGATCTTTTCGTTCTAGAAAAGATTCCTATGAATTATATCGCGATTGGTGAAGTAATAACTATAGCACATTAGCATAACTAAAATTGATCGACACAGACAAAACTCCGAGACTAATGCACCGATTTTTATGAAATTTTCAAGGATTGTGCGGTTTAGCTCCTAGATGTTCCCCTATAAATTTCGTTGCCGTTGGAGTAAAAAGAGTCTGCGCCCATGCGCAAACCCTAATTTCTTGTAACGTTGACTTATTAATCACTTCGACTCATGTTTGTTCTTTAACTAACTCTATACGTCCACGTTAAATGTGTTGTGAGTTACAATGTTAAATCGATCTCGTCGGTTAGGCCATCATCAGAATGTTAAATCGGAATCGTTGTAACTCTTTATTTTTCGTGGAAATAGACAACGTTTTTCACTAACATCCGTTTTGAAATGGGTTTCCACAACTTCGTCGCGAGTGATTTAGTTCGTGTGAGGAAGCTATTCTGCCCACCCAACTTGGCAGACGTTTTTTTCTTTAACGGGAACAAAGGTTCAATATTGGAGATAATAAACCAAAAATAAATAATTAACATCACCTCTTTACTCCAAGTGTCAAATTAACGCATTTTTCCCCCACAAAAAAGAGAAAGTGGAGCACATGGTTACTGCTACTTCTCGTATCAATTCTTAACTAAATGAACCTGGGTTTGGACAATAAAAAGTAAAACCCTATCACAATCGCTGAACGGCTTATGTTACCTACTTTCACCTACAATTACCTACTTATTTATCACGTAAATAGATTATTATTATCAGGTATATAGGCACGTAGGCGGTAATTTTGTTCTATTTTTTCAATTTAAAAGCTTTGCTTACCGAAGTAATCGAAATAGAAAGGAAAATGAAGTTGTTGGAAACGTTGTTCGTTGTTGCGGTAGTATGCATTCTGGCCGCTTCAGGTACGTACTTACTTATATCACACATGAAGTATATCTTCGTGCTAACTTAGATTTGTAACTTTCCGTTGTTGATTTGTTATTTCAGTTGAGACGTCTATTCGTAAAAGGTGGTAGTTGTAAGAACTATTCACTAAGTTTGTAAATCGTTTATCTAACGCAAACTCCTTCAAAACTAAAATAATATTGAATTCAGGAGTCCAACTCAATTTAGTTGAAATCCATCGTAGACCATTGTCTGTAACAATGGAGAATGACAATCCAATCCACTTTTAATTGCTCAAATAAAAAAATAAAAAATAAAAAATGAAATGAAATGAAAAAAAGTTGTATTTCGCAATCAAGTTAAAAAAGTATACACAATGTACAAATTCAAAACATACAACAGAAACTATTCTCCTATGTGGGCGAATGCCCGTGTTAGGGAGAAGAGTCGCGCTGGCGAGCTATTTATTCGCGAATCGAGAAATAAATAAAACACAACTTGTTTTACCTATAATTCAAGAAATAAATAAGAGCAACCACTAAATACACTCAAGAAATAAATGGATACAAATTACATTACCTATTTCCCTAGTAATAAATTAATACAATGTTATTATTATAGGTCAAGATTGTTAATGAAGAACGATTTCAACAACTTATTAATTTGAAGAGGGTGATCAAATAATTTCTTTTTTAAATTCCACGGAAGCAAATTATATTCTTTTATGCCCTTGTACCTATAGATACCTTGCGCCACAGTTGTGCGGTATTTAGGAAGTACCATGTGCCCCGGCAGTTGAAATCGAGTAGGAGTCTGGTGTTGCGGGAAATTAAAAGAGCCGTCCTTCAAGATCTGTTTAATTGAACCAAGTTTAATTGGGTAGGTTTAAAATGTTCATTTGTGTGAATAAAGGAAAGGTATAGGCTAAATAGCTACTATTCGAAATTATTCGAATAAGGGCTTTTTGAAAATGTTAGTAGAATCCAAAATGTATAATGTCCGTACGTCGCACAGTGGTCAGAAAATCGACTTTATGAGACTTAAGGTTTCAAATGACAGTGAAAGACGGGGATCGGTGTTGTGGTGAAAGTACACTCAGATACCTACCCAAGACAACCCAGGGTTGTTTCCTCGCTAATTTCCCTCTTGAAACGATAATAAACACATTAGGACGCGCATTCCTCATTTGCGATCGATCCGTACTAGGTACCTCTAGCTTTCTCTCAGTAGTAGATGCTCGCTCGTTTAAACCTACTTTCTGGTGCTACCCGCGATGAATACACACCCAATACGTAAGTAACAAACATTTTACGCCAAAAGTTTTTTTTTTTTATTGATCGTATTTAGAAAAATGATACAATGGAGACAATTTTTTTTCATACCCTACAAAACTTTCGAAGTGTGCCAAAAGTGAACTTGACCTATTCTAAACAAGATGCTTTTATGGAACTCTTTAGTAATGTTCCAGTAGTAGTTTAAAACCAAAATCACCTGCTACTACCTGCAACTTTTTATGTTTTAACTGGTTCAGTGTTGCAAAACGGTGTTTCACGGCTCCTGTTGCACAGTGGTTCAGAAATTGATTCTGTCGAATCAAAATTATTTTATTGGCTATTCTTATATGGAATTTGGCGCTGATTATATAATATATCACATGTTCCTATACCTAAAACCGCTCCTTAACGAATTATAAAAAAATAATAATAAATAAACCATTAAAAAACACGTTTTTAAACATATTTTTCGTTATAGCGGCTATAAATAACGTGCAAAACAATTAGTGTACAAGAAAAAAGTAGTAGAGAATAAAATTCTGCGTCGATTGGTCACAAGGAAAAGTAAAAAGCACCAAAAATAAGGAAGATATTGAATTTTACAATTTTACAACTACCGAATTTGAATGTTATCATTTTACAAAACGAATTTTTCAAATCGTTTCGAACAGTCCAGAAGTTCAAATTGTTTTTCATTTGAGGGACCTTCCTGAACATTAGACAGCTATTTTTAATTTCATAAACTTTCGTTGAAAAGTGGGGAGCCGTACTGAATCACTAATATTGTACAAAATGAATAAAATAAATTTTTGTCTTGGGATTTTTACCGGCTCAGTGGGTTTTTGAGGGCACTGAATGTTTAGCAAGATAATTTATTGGCCATTAAGATTGTAAAAAATACACTACAACTTTTTTCTAGTACACTAATTGTTTTGAACGTGATTTATAGCCGCTAGAACGAAAAATATGTTAAAAAACGTGATTTTAATGGTTTTTTGAAGATTATTATGTTAAGGAGCGGTTTTAGGTATAGGAGAACATACATGGTATATTCGGAATCAGCGCAAAATTTCCTTCAAGAACAGCCAATAAAATAATTTTGATCCGACAGAATCGATTTTTGGACCGCTGTGCGTCGTCCGGGTCATAATAAGCCCTAAAATCGATAGAAAAATCTCCAATTTCGCACCCTGGCTCAATTTGGGAGTTAGTTGCGCCTAATATCTTGCTGACTTGATCGCCTCCCACCCTAGGCTTTTATGGTTACAAACTGCTGCGAAAATGGGGCTTTTCGATATTTTTACGTACAAGGTTAGATGAGGTATCGTTTTCCATTTAATTTTGTACGCTGTATCGATTCAGAGTAGTCCCAGACCTGTGCGAGCTAACTTGAGCGAGAAAAATATTATTTTGTTGGTTAAAAGTCGAAATTCACGTCAAATTTGATTTTCCAAGTCCGGATTCATCCAGTAGAAAATGTGTCGGATATCGCATAGACCTGAAGGTCTGTTAGCGCGTTCCGCCTAAGATGTAACAATGGGAACATGGTTTTCTACATCGAGATCATCAATGAAGTTGTAAACCCATGTGTGCTACGTTTTTTTTCCAGAGTCGTGATTATCGGCCAAACATAAGCAGGCAGGAGTTTACGAATTGGTAAAAATCACAATGCATTTTTAGGACGTCACTCTGAACTTATGTCTTATGGTCAGGGCGTCGTAAAGAAGAGGGACGTCTATTGAAATTGATCCAGGGGAGTGGGGGACAACCCAAACATGAGAAGAAAAAATGAAAATAACCGCATACCAATCTGTTTCAGACCTTTCTAAGACCGAACCGCGAAAAAATAGGTTGTGCGTGTGTGTTAGTGACAAATTTTGTTGACACTGCCTAGGCCACAATTCTCAACTAATTTTCGAGATTCTTCCTTTGTTCGATCCAAATTTTAGTATAGTTGTGCGTCAAACCCCGGAAATTTTGAATTCCGTGAAGTAAAAGGGAGAATGGAAGGGGCAGAGCCGAAAAAACGTAGTAGCCAGGCAACAATTATTCTCAACCGATTTTCGTGATTCTTATTTGGTTTGATTCTTATTTTAGTCTAATTTTGCAATAAATGCGTGAATTTCGGATTTCCTGCCGTGGTGAGGGGTGGAGGAGATAGTTACCAATTCTTTCAAGCGCTGCCCATGCTGAGCTACGAATCCCGACCGATTTTCATGATTCTTATTTTATTCCATCACGAATGCAATATAGTTTTGGAATGTATGTTAGGGGTTTCAAATTTCATCATGGAAGGGGGTGAATGGAGGGGATAATACTGATAAATCGTGATTTTTTTTATCAATTCTCGTCCGATTTTCGTGATTCTTTTTTTGTTCAACTATGAATTCGGTCCACTTTTGGATCGTATAACAGGAGTTTAAAATTCCATTACGGAAGGGGGGTGAAGGTTAAATGGGGGGGGGGGGGGTTACTAATAATTAATCATGATGTGTTAACTAATCTCGTCAGATTTTCGAGATTATTTTTTGGTTGAACTATGAATTTGTTCTAGTTTTGGAAAGTATCTCAGAAGTTTCAAATTCCATGCTGGAAATTTTATGATGGAAATTTACTGTCGATGGCGCGGGCTAATCTTTAGTTTTAGCGAATTTTTGAAGAAAATTAAGCTATTGCTCTCGCCTCAAAATTTGTAGGATGTGAATTTTTTAAAAAATTTTATGCAGAAATCCGTTTCAGGCTATTCCGAATCATATTCTGAAGTTTAACGCATTTTTTTATGTATGTATGTATGTATATATGTATGTATATATGTATGTATGTATGTATGTATGTATGTATATATGTATGTATGTGTCATTCCAGACGATAACTGTCCGTAGAATTGTGCTAGAAACTTCAAACAAATTTTAAAATGTTAAGGACACAAAACGAAAGTTCAAGTTCGTTGGCCAGCATGATCGGATTACATCTTCGGGTTGAAATTTTCAAAAATGTAGTCAAAATTTTCAAAATAGCCTGTTTTTTGCGATTTGTTGGGCGAAATAATTTTTTCAGCATACTAACATTTGGTATATTCGGAATCAGCGTAAAATTTCCTATAAGAATATATATCAAGTTTTCAAAAATTCCAAAGTTGAAAAATCAGTCAAAAATCGAAATAATGCCGTGATGATAGGATACTGTTAAGATTTCAACTGCCTTCAATACTGACCAGATTGGACATCGAAATCTATGAATATTTACCTACATTTGTCTTTAAATCTACAAGA
This sequence comes from Adelphocoris suturalis, assembly GCA_030762985.1. Lineage (NCBI taxonomy): Eukaryota > Metazoa > Arthropoda > Insecta > Hemiptera > Miridae > Adelphocoris > Adelphocoris suturalis. The sequence goes on from CM061042.1 coordinate 25,613,909, forward strand.
TTAGTTTAATAATAATAAAGTATGAGTACCTCCTAATTATTTTTAATAATTTGATTCCATATTTGTCTATCAAAATCATAAACTAAAATTTCTCTACACGATCAATAGCGACTGAAATGTCGAAGATTTCTTCAAAAATTCGCTCATGGGGTCATGCTGCATGACTGGACTTTTTTCCTCTTATTTTAATACATTCGTAGGGACATCCCTATAATGCATGCGTTACTTACCAATATGTTTAATTGTGTTTTTATTACCGCCTTCACTCAACTACGAACATTTCACTTCTAAGACTTCAAAAAACAAAGTATTAGTTATCCGTTAATTTTAACTGTATTCGCGAAAAAGTATTCGTTAATCACAATTACATTGAAAGTCATCGAGGAAAAGGATTCGTTAATCACGAATACTTTTGACGATTACTTTTGTATTCGTAAAAATATTCGTAAATTGATACGCCCATCTCTGAACACACGGTTCCTTTATTCTCCACAGTTTGCACGTCCTATGCATACTTGGGTACATGCTTAAAATATTTTTTTATTTCTGCATCATATAAAAAGAAGATTTTACTTTTTTCAAACTTCATAAGAAACGTGATGAGTGGAACTACTAGTTTTAACAATTTTTTCCCTCGGAATCTCTACGCGACCCATCGGTTAGAAACCACAGAACCAAAGTATAAACGCTACGTGTTGAGATAAATTAGAGTATTGTGTTCTTTCCATAAATATTTTCGCGTACACGCTAAAATAGGTACAAAAAAACCAACTGCGCGAGCGAAGTTTTGCGGGAAAACCTCTGTGTAACGGGCAGGGGTCCCTTTCCGCGTATAATATGAGAAGGCCATTCTTTGTACCGTGTAGTCAGCATAACATTACGCAAAGGTAACCTCTGCGAAGGTTACCTACGAATGCCTAAGAGAAGGTATTGGTTATCCCTCTGACTGCCATGTAACAGCTTTTCCAAATTCCAATAATTTTTGAGGAGAATGTGTTTGTACGTTGAAAAACATGGTTTTTTCCAATGAAATCGAGGGTTTTCGTGAAAAATTACTCCTTAAAAAATACGAGTTTGGAAAATTAAATTAAAAATTTCAATCGCAGAATATTATTTAGTACGAGTTTTTTGCCGTAAAATTGGCGGTTAACCATTTCTTTTCACCCGAAGCCCTCAATATCCAAAACAGTATAACATAGTAGGTACCAATAGTACGATAATTTACGAAAATTCGCTCATACGATCATGCTGCATGACTGGAACTTTTTTTCTCATTGATTCATTCGTTTTAGTAAATTAATTTATTTTCTTATAAATAAACCTTTGTGTAATAATTTGCAGCGTTTCATTTTGCATTTTCCAGCCGAGTGATTAGTCGTTACTGATCAACCTTAATTTGCTTGTTCACAGCATTGCCGATGGGCGGTCGATTAGGTCAGCTCATGCAAACGGGGACAAAAATGTTTGGCAAGAAGTAACCACAAATTCTACTACCCCAACCACATGGATCTGTCCTCGTCGAACTACACCTCCTGTATGTCATTCAGCTGGGACATGATGTGGCAATATCTACGTGGGTTTTTATGGTTCAAGACCTGAAGGAATCTACAGATTATTTAACGTATATCTCCATATTGCTAAACGTAACCGACAATTAAGTTTTGTACATTTATGTCAAATACATTGATGATATAAACTATTCATTATTAACCTGAAACAATTTATCTAAAACTCCTTATCAGCAACGTTATGCATCAAAGACCTTTTACGATAATGCGTTCAAATATTTATTTCATTTCAACAGATAGCTCATTTTTGAATAGCTGCAAATTATTAGATTTAGTATTTGTATAACGGGAATATTTAAGCACACGCAAAAGCATATCTATATTAATAAAATCGTAAGTATTTCTGTCTGTATAGTGATTAGAATCATGAAATTTTGTGTTTCGTTTCCGTTTCATGCTATTTGTAGACGATTGGTACCATTTTAGCAAATTTTTGAAGAAAATTAAGCTATTGCTCTCGCCTCAAAATTTGTAGAATGTGAATTTTTGAGAAAATTTTATGCAGAAATCCGTTTTAGGCTATTCTGAATCATATTCTGAAGTTTAACGCATTTTTTTAATGTATGTATGTATGTATATATGTATGTATGTATGTGTCATTCCAGACGATAACTGTCCGTAGAATTGTACTAGAAACTTCAAACAAATTTTAAAATGTTAAGGACACAAAACGAAAGTTTAAGTTCGTTGGACAGCATGATCGGATTACATCTTCGGGTCGAAATTGTCAAAAATTGTAGTAAAAAATTTCAAAATAGCCTGTTTTTTACGATTTGTTGTGCGAAATAATTTTTTCAGCATATTAACATGTGGTATATTCGGAATCAGCGTAAAATTTCCTATAAGAATATGTATCAAGTTTTCAAAAATTTCAAAGTTGAAAAATCAGTCAAAAATTGAAATAATGCCGTTCGCTAGTTGTAAAAATCGGTAATATTTGCATGAAACATTGTCCAAGTTCAGATTGAACTACTCTTATGGAAGTATCCCTGTATAACCAATCCTAGAACCATACTGTTTAAAACGTAGGTAGTAGGTGCTTGTTTAAAAAAAAAATAAATAAATAAATAAATAAATAAATGTAATCACAACTGATGAGTTTACTCTGTGAAATATTCCGTCCTCCGATTCTCTCGGTCGCTCTCTTTAATGTTTTACGCTCCACTGTTTTAGGACTTGATGTAGCAATCTGCAAGATTAGTTTCATAATAATAAAGTATGAGTACCTCCTAATTATTTTTAATAATTTGATTCCATGTTTGTCTATCAAAATCATAAACTAAAATTTCTCTCCACGATCAATAGCGACTGAAATGTCGAAGATTTCTTCAAAAATTCGCTCATGGGGTCATGCTGCATGACTGGACTTTTCTCAATAATTTTAGCGAGTTTTCATAGAAAATAAAGCTTGCAATGGCTCCAAAAATGTTAAAATAAAAAATTTCAAAAATGTTCTTCATCGAAATCTGTTTTGAGGCATTCTGAAATGTTTCCTGGATTTTAACGCTTTATATATATATATATATATATATATATATATATATATATATATATATATATATATATATATATATATATATATATATATATATGTATATAAGTATGCGTCATTCCAGACTATAACTCTCGATAGAATTGAGATAAAAACTTCGTTCTTTCGCCAAAAAAGCAAGCATTTCAAAAGAAAGGATGAGTTCGTTGGACAAAACTTTTTGAGCACATTAAAGTGGTCAAATTTCAAAAAATGTACTAAAAAAATCACAAAAAAATGACAAAAAAAGGCTAAACATCGGCGTTTTTATTTTTTTAGCAGAATATTACTCAAATAAAGTTTATCAACTATGAAGTTGGTAATTTAAAAATTAATGCTCAAACCTATACTCAAAATTGTAATTAAATTTCATTAAAATTTGATACAAAATCGATAAAAATGTAAAAAATTCTAGACATCCAATATTTTTGTTCAAATAATAGAATGTTATTATTATATATATTGATAGTTAACAATTTTTTGCAGACAATATGACGAATTTGAGCAATAAAATTAATAGTTAACATTTATTTTGCAGACAGTAAATTTCAACTTGAGCGTTGCTAAGTGATGGGAGGCCGTCTAAGGACGTCTAAGACGTCCAGAATAATTAAAATTGATTTAGCAATGCAAAATAGTCAATTTTTACCGAGTTGTGTCACAACAATCACATGGGAACTCTGACATGTCTTGAATAGTGGTGGCAGGAAATCATAAAATGGATGATAACACAAAACATATGTACCTACAGTGACTAACTCCTGTAACCCATTGCCATCCATTATAAAACTGAAATAGCTATGTAAGAAATGGATGTTTTAATTTACCATTGGAAAATGTAAAACAAATGGTTCTACATTCATATACACAACAAATCAATATACAACAATTTATATACCCAACATTTACACAACAAATCATTTGAGTTATATACCTCACCACTTATACTCCACTTAGACAGGATGTACCTAACGTCCTTCGAAATAGCGATAAAACAAGAATTTCGTTTCAACAATGAAAAAAATACCAAGTAAACATCCGTTCTTAAATTCGAAAAAAATTTAATGAACTAAATTGGTGATTATGAGTTCATAAATATGTCTGTTATTTAGGATGTCCAGAATAGATTTAAATCCTAAAACCTCGCGAACAATTATTTCATGTTTATATATATGTATATGCATGTATGTACCTATGCGTCATTCCAGACGATAACTCTCCTTAGGATTGAGAAAATAATTCCGTTCCTAAGCCAAAAAATCAAGCTTCCCAAAAGAAAGGATGAGTTAATTGGCCATCGTTCTTGAGTACGTTCAAATGATCAAATTTCAAAATATATGGTAAAAAAATAACTAAAAATGGCAAAAAATGGCTAAAACTCGCTAAATTATATTTTCCCCACAATATTCCTCATATAAAGTTTATTAACTATAAAATAGACCATTCAAAAAAATCATTACGTTCATAATTTAATGATTGTAAGTAATTCAGTACGTTCATTTCATTAAAATTTGCTTGAAACTCGACGAAAACTGCAAGAAAGCTAAAAATTCAAAACCTCTTTTTTGAATAGTACCTAGGTTATTTTTTCAAATACGTTTTTTGCCTTAAAAAAATAGTTAGCAACAACAAGTCCAAGTGTCCAAGTGTTGTTAGTTAACAATTCCACTGCATTCGAAAAGTTCAAATTTGAAAACAATTAACATTATACAATACGGTAACTCACGTAAATTCGCTCATACGATCATGCTGCATGACTGGAACTTTTTCTCTGTCTGTCTGTCCGTATGTTTGTCCGCTTTTCACAGTTACAGGGGATAACTGATATGAGTGGGGGGAAATGTCTGTGTCAGTCCAACTTAAATTGTAGGATATTTGAAGTTTTTAAAATTTGAGCCAGAAGGGGTGTTTTAGCTGGGGATCTGATTGGGCGAATATGTTTGGATTATTCTAACTTGGATCACAGGCTACTTATATTTTCAAATCTGCCCCGTAGGGGGTGTTTTAGGGGAGGGGTGAAAATGGGTATTTTGGAAGACACTGAACAAACCGGGGATCTGAGTGGGGGAATATGTTTGGATTACCAAATTATTTCCAAATCTAACCCATAGAAGGTGTTTTAGGAGAGGAGGGGAGTGAAATGGGGTATCATGGACATCAGTAAATAAACTAGAGACGTAATTGTTGAAATATGTTCGGGTTACTCCAACTTGAATCGCAGACTAGGTACATACTTGAAATGTTCAAACCCGTCCATTAGGATTTTAGGGGTGTTTATCTTGGACATCACTCAATAAACTGGAGCTGATTCGTAAGAAATGTTTGAAATACTCTTACTTGAATCGCAGAATACTTCATGTTTTCATCGTGTTGAAATCGGACCAATAGATGATAAAAAATTCGACATTATAATAAATTAACGTTTGCGAATGCGCACAGACTACTATTCATGTGACGGAATTGAAAGTTATAGGGGACCATCTAGAAGCTATCCCGCACCTTTCCATGGCAATTTCATCAAAATCGTTCCATTAGTCTCGGAGTTTCGCCTGTGTCAATCAATATTTGTTTTGTGCATGCGCAGTGGTTATTAGATTACTCTATCAATAGCGATATAATTTATAGGGAAGTTTTTTTAGAACATATACCCAATTACCCCAAGAAGAAGTCGTTTCGGAGAAAAGCTCAGATTTCGGGCCGATTTTGAATGAGTCGTCTCCTCCCCCCAGATAGCAGATTGAGTGAATAACAATGTTGTTTACCTGTGCTGACTGTTCAGAGCGAGCTTTGAAGATTTCCATTAGGACAGGATAACCTTGAGACCTGACTCAGTGGAAATCTCACGCTCTGGGGTGATTTAATTCCAATAATAAAACTGTCAACAACCAAGAAAAAGAAAACTTGGGTTGCAGTATAGCTTGGTAACGTGAACTTTGATTTTCATCCAACTTGTCCGAATTACACTAAATTCTCTCACACAGATCATCAAGAAAGATATCATAATTTTAATCACAATTTGATGTGACCGCGAGGCTCCCTATCAAATTTCAACATCCTAGGGCAAAAAGGAGAGAATATAGTTTATTTAGTCGATTAGGATAGAATCCTTCATTCATTTCGACTCTTGTTTTCCTAGAGAGGCTCTCCGTCAAATTTAAATATCCAAGAGTGAAACGGATAGAATTTGGCTCACTCAGCTGATCATTTTAAATGTCCCATAATGTCTCTTATTACACATTCCATTACAGAAGTAGGTCAGCCTGAATCGTCTGCTATTCCATTTCACATTCATTCTAGTGGATGCTCCTTCTGTCCCCTGTACATGCCCTTCTATCCAGCAGGTGGATTGTCAACGATACCTAGGTATTATAGTCAACAAATTCCTGAAGTGGAAACAGCACATTTATCATGTCAGTAATTCAATCGTCTTTCATTTTTTCTCTTCTAAATAAAGTTCTACCGCTATCTGTTATCAAAATGGCTTTCCATGCATATGTCTATTCTATTATGATTTTTTGTCTTCCGGTATGGGGTGGTGCTTATGAAAGGTCTTTTAAGGAAATTGAGGTGGTAATTAAGCCAGTCTTACGCCTCATTTTCAAAGCTGGTTATGCAAGCCCAAGTAAACCTTTATTTTTTCAATTAAATATTCTCCCTCCTCGACTAACCTATGTGGTAGAAGTATTAAAGTATTAATTTAAACATGAACTTTCAAATATCCCCCCTTTATAAGGTGTTACGCATTTGAATTCATATATTACGATACCAATCCCATACCCTAAATGTGATTTTTTCAAGCGACAACTTTCTTTTTTAGGCCCTAGATTGTTTGTTGAGTTGCCAGTTCACATTAAGTTAATTAACAATTTTATTCAATTTAAAAAGAGTATTAACATATTTTTCAAGAATCTCTATCAAAATGATAATTTTATTTCTTTTTTAGCTTTATTTAGCATTTTTGTCATCATCTTAAGAGTTTTTCGTTTTGTTTTTTTGACAGTATGTTTTATTTGAAATTTATTTTGTTAGGTAGAATATAGTACGTACTTGTTGTGCCATTTAAGATCCTATTCCCCTATCTTTAATTAAGTCATGTAATGGTTCATATTTGTGTAAGGATTGCACTTGTCATATTTTCTGTTTTTGTTTTTTAAACTCCTGATCTCCAGACAATTTTTATAAATTTTGGAGATCAGTAACTGCCAAACTTTGATTAAGATGTGTTGGTTTTGTATCCATCGATCGAAGTATCAAATACTTCCTTATCTTTTGTGTGTATACGTATGTACTTACATTCTTTTATTAATAAATGGAATTAATAATAAAAAAAAAGAATCCCTATCAAATTTTAACATCCTAGGGTGAAAAGGAGGGAATTTAGTTGACGCAGCTGATCAAGGTTGTGCCAGTCATTTCTTCCGTTTCTGGAGTACCCAGGGAGGCTCCTTTTCAAATTTCAAATTCCATGGGTGAAAAGAGAGAATTTAGCTCATTAAACTGATCATAATGTAGTCCGCCATTTCATTCGTCTCTTAATGTCCCAGGTAAGCTCCTGTCAAATTTAAAATTCCAAAGGTTAACCGGAGAGAATTTGGCTCATTAAGCTGATCAGGAAAGAACCGATAATTTTTATCGTCTCTTGATGTCCCAGAGAGGCTCCCTATCAGGTTTAAAATTCCTAGGGTGAACAAGAGAGAATTTAGCTCTTTGTGCTGATAGGGATGGAGTCCGTCATTCCATTAGTATCTTAATGTCCCAGGAGGCTTCCTACCGAATTTCAACATCCTGGGATGAAAAGGTGAGAATTGAGCTTGCCTAGCTGATCAGGATGGAGTCCGTCATTCAATTCGACTTTTGTTGACCCAGTGAGGAAAATTTAAATTTCCAAAGGTGAACCAGAGAGAATTTGCTTTAATCAGCTGATCAGGAAAGAGCCTAATTTTAATCGTCTCTTGATGTCCCAGAGGCTCCCTACCAACTTTCAAATCCTAGGGTGAAAAGGTGAGAATTGAGCGTGCTCAGCTGATCAGGATGGAGTCCGTCATTCAATTCGACTTTTGTTGACCCAGTAAGGAAAATTAAATTTCAAAAAAATGAAAATTCTTCCAATCAAATTTAAAATTCCTATGATGAGCAAGAGAGAATTTAGCTCTTTATGCTGATCAGGCTGGAGCCCGTAATTTCATATGTCTCTTGATGTCCCAGAAAGGTTCCCTATCAAATCTCACACTCCTAGGGTAAAAAAGAGAGAACTCATCTCTCACAGCTGTTTCTTCTTCTTGCCATCGAATACCCAGTCCGAGGAAAGAGAAATACGCCTCTTAATCACACTGTTATCTTCTCGCCATAATTTAAAAGATATGTACATGCCAAATTGATTCCCTCGAACTCCATTCGTATGTTAATGTCCCAGACAGGTTCTCTATCAAATTTCACACTCATAGGATGAAAAGGAGAGAGAGTTATCTCCCTCAGCTGATCAGTATGGGTAGCCGTAATCATGTCACAAATAACATAATTAGTAGGTACCTACTTCATCTTCATCTCCCCAAAAGGAGTTAGAGGAGAGGAAATTTGACAGCTTGATTTTGAGGTAAATTGAGAGCTTTTCAACGAGTGGTGAAAGATTTTCTTGCGATGCGAACTATCGGAGTTACTGTTCCCTAGCAATGGAGCGGTTGTACATAAAATCTAGGTTTTTTTGTTTGTTTATTTAATACCTACTTTATACGTGAAACGCGAAATCAAATCAGCTCGCCGATAAATCCGCAACACCAGGAGACATTTCCATGTTTAGCGCAACACCCATCATCATCTTCCCTGGTGTTGCTAATTTATCGGCGAACTAAAGTAGGATTTATTTATTATTTATTCATTTATTAGAGAATTTATTGATCTGCAAGGCAGCGGAAGCTTTGTTTTCAGTTTCGAAATGAAAAAAAAAAAAAATTGTTATGCTCCTAAATCAAAATTTACATTCGCATGTTGCGTTTCATGGCCTCCTGAACAAATTTGGTTTCGTGTCTGTCTGTCCGTCCGTCCGTCTGTCTGTTCACATTTCCTTGCAACAACCATAACTTCCACAATTTCGATTGGATGTTAATGAAATTTTCAGGAATAGTGTGGGTTTAGCCCTAGATGGTCCCCTATTAGTTTCATCATGATTGAATTAGCGGTACGTTCTGGGCATGCGCGAACGTTATTTTCTTGTTACACTCATAAGTCCGTCAATGTTGAAGATATTTTGGTCAGATTTTCAGGGATGATGCGGGTAAGATCCGTTGAGGTTCCTTACGACAATTATCATGATTGAATCAGCGGTACGCTGTACTCATGCGCGAACGTTTATCTGTCTATATTTCCTTACCACAGCCATAACTTCCACAATTTGATCGGATTTCAATGAAATTCTCAGGAGTAGTGTGGATTTAGCCCTAGATGGCCCCCTATCAGCTTCATCATGATTGAATCAACGGTACGGTCAGCGCATGCGTAAACGTAATTTTCTTGTTGAAGTCACGTTGAAGCCACGAGGAAGCTTCTGTGTCATGTCCTTGACAGTTATTTTATTTTATTTCATATTTTTACGTACCTACCTAATAAAAAATAATCTAGTTTGTAAGTACGTTGCATACAAGCATGTTCGCTCATTTCCTTTCGTTACCTAGGAAGATAAAAGCCAACATCAAAGCCGAAGCCAAAATTTAGATTTTTTGTTATAATTGGAGTGTTTCATCATAACGTATCGTTACGTAATCCATTTTTCAGATATCACCTAGGGGCCTAATGTAAACATAATTTTCAAAACTTCAAACTTCAAAACATAATATTCAGCTTTTCTATTACGCTTTGCGTGACGCAAATGGTAATAATTTTCCACAGGGGCCATAGTAAAGACATGGAAAAGTCAAAAACGTGACGGAAAAGTTTTGTTGATCCCCTCGTAAAAGACATATCATGTTAAAAATAACTTTTAGTTTAATGAGGCCTCCTATAAGATTGTATAAGCTCAGGGTTACTCACTAATAAGCTTTCCGTTTCAAAAACAAATATTAATTAGACAGTCATCTATACCTCAGAACAACAAAAGTAACATTAACTACCTCGGCCTATTTTTGGAACAACCTAGCGCAAAATGAAAAAATAAAAAAAATAAAAACCCTTTGGTTAACTAATTACGAAGAGTTGTTGATTATTCATAAATTTACGATCGTTTCGACCTACACGAGCGGAAAAATCCACCTTATAAATCATTAACGTGATTATTTCCTAGGATTGTAAAAATGAAGTGGGTCGTTGTACTATCGGCGGCCCTATGCTTCACTGTGTTCCCCGATGGTAAGTCCCCACAATTTTCTACATTTTTTTCAAATTTGATTTTTGTAGGTTCAATTTGGGTAAATTGCTCGAGTTATTTGGACGATGTAAATACGAGGTAAATACAAGTGGATAGCGGAAGGTTCTTTTCTTTTTTTAGGGAATTTTCGTAGAAATTTGAAATCCGTTTTGAGGCATTCTGAAACGATTCCTGAAGTTTGAAGTTTTTCATGTGTATATATATATATATATATATATATATGTGTGTGTGTGTGTGTGTGTGTGTGTGTGTGTGTGTGTGTGTGTGTGTGTGTGTGTGTGTGTGTGTGTGTGTGTGTGTGTGCGTGTGTGCGTGCGTGCGTGCGTGCGTGAGTGCGCGTGTGTGCGTGTGTGTGTGTGTGTGTGTGTGTGTCATTCCAGACGATACCTCTCCTTAGGATTGACATAAAAATTCCGTTCTTGCGCCAAAAAAAAGTCAAGCTTTCCAAACGAAAGAACGAGTTCGTTGGAAAGCACTTTTTGAGCACATTAAATTGGTTATATATTGGTTATTTAAAAACGTCTGCCAAGTTGGGTGTGGCACAAACCTCCTCGTTTACCCATCATCACCATCGAGATCATTGAAAAGTTTTAAATGATCTTGAAAAATAAAAAAGAGTAAATCAAGAAGTAGCGTGAAATGACATAATTGGTAAATTAAGAAACGAAAAAATGATACTTTATGTAATTTACGTTTGTGCAAGCGCAGAATGAACTGAAGTTTACAGTTTCGAGATATCAACATAAATTTTTAGCCAAAATAATTCCGGTCGCAGTTTACGTTTTAGACCATTCTGAACAACTTTTGGGCGGGTTAGGCTGAAGATGGTCCCAGATCAGTTGCACCCCTCATAAATCAATATATACCTACTCTGCGCACGCGCAAATGTAAAATCCATCAGTCACCATTTCCTCATTGTTCGTTTTTTTATTTTCAATAATGAACCTTCGCAATCGACCAAGAAAAAAATGCAGAACCTCCTATCAAAATTTGTTGATTTATGTTTCAGGATACGTAAATTAAAAAAATCGGCTTAAAAATCTTGTTTTTCCTGAAATTTTCAGGTATTGTATGGATCAACCTCTTACTTTCCATAACTTTGGGAAACTCCAAACAGCGTATCAATCTTTTAAACGTTTCAAGAAGCAACTCCCTCGATCAACGCCATCCTTACAATCGTTAATTAAAAAGATACAATTAGTAATTGCTGATATGGTATATATGCCTACAACTATGGTGCGATATGCCTACATTTTATTAAATAATATTTTTGAGTAGGTATGATGACCTGTAATTGTTTCATGTTTATTTACAGACGTGGAGGGCAGGTACTTAGGGGTCATCAAGAAGAAATTGGGTAAGCGCATTCTTTTAAAAATTAATTATTTTAAATTTAATTTAAATTTAAATATTTTTCTCTTCTGCTACCATTTCTCAAGATTCATGCGATTCTGTGTTTCATCTGATTATCTTTACCAGAAAAAAGTTTTTGAACCCTATGTTTATTTTTGCTTATTTTTTAGGTTACAAAAAGTGCATGATAAGTAGAAAGATCTCGAAGCTGTTTCCAAGTGATAAATGCTCAGGAGGTAGGTAGGTACCTACCTATATAAAATAGGGAGTGTTCAGGGAGCAACTAGTCCAAGGAGCACAGCGCCAGAAAATGACTAATTTTGCTTTTCGTAGGTACCTGTCATATACAAAACTGATGTATTCCCCCTCCCACAGTCACAAGGTTATAAAATACTTGACTGCATTTTTACAGTTGGAGTACAAAATGGTGGCCTCACAAAGATGGCTAAAATCAATTAATGCTTGGGTAACAAATTCATTGCATTCAAAGTGCTCAAATTTTAAAACAATTATTAGTATCAAATACCCCCAAGACAAGGGTGGTACGGAGGTCCTCCCCCGAATTATTTTTGAAATTTTGGTTGATTTATAAGTGTTTTCAGACTAATTTACGTCTTTCTCAGACCACAAAAATGTAGGTATAGATTATATTTTATTAAATGTATTCTATTAAATGTAGCATTTCAATATTCTAAACTCTTTAGATCAAAATTAAGTGGAGTTATTTAGTTACCAAGAAACCATTTTCAAGCTCATTTTGTATTAATGCTGTTTTTTTTTTTTTATGCATCTTTGAAAGTTGTAGAAGAACTAATCTCTACAGAAAAATAATCCTGGTAAGTGCTAGAGGGGTGTTACTCGTGATACAAAAATAAGAAACATAATAATTTTTTTTATAGTTTTATTTTACGCATAAAATAATAAATGACATAAATTCACACACTTTCTACAATTTATGTGAAATTTAGAAAATTGAAGAGAAAAAATGTTCAACTGTCACATAGATAATATCGAATTAACGGCTTACAATTTACTGGTCGAATAAAACTTCACTTTAAAAACCACTCTTCTTAAAAACTCGCTCTTCTCGTGGATTTTGCGAAACCGGGACAATATCGACCCCCGAGGCGCCATTTGGGGACATGGAGAGCCAAGTCCCAGTTTACCAGGCAGTAAGGCAACTCTAATCATGCTGCATGACTGGAACCTACAGAACACAGAATGAACAGCTCATTCTATGTTCTGCGCTGGAACCTTTCAACCATCTTTGTGAGGCCCCCATTTTGTATTCCAGCTGTTTTGAGATGGTAGACAACATAAGTTTGTACCATATAAGTTTGTAGGTACATATTTGTACCTACATAAGTTTTGTACCTATATACTGTTACGCAATAAGTAAGATTAGTTATCTTATAGGCTCTGGGTTCCTGGACTACAAATTTCTTTCTATAAATGGGCGTTCATATTTGCCTACATGAAAATCAGCTGCAGCAATTTCGTATCTTCATATTTGGCCAATAACAGTCATACTGTGCAATGGATGAGCTAACCAATTAGTTCCTCAAAAAATGTTTGGGTAAAGATAATTTATTTTTTCATAGGTGGAGGAGCTGGAGGCGGTGGGGGAGGCACTTCTGGAGGCGGTGGGAGCGATGCAGTAGGTGTGGGGGCAGCTGGGAGTGGAGGTTTGTGGCTTTAGCGAACTTGAAAAAATGAATTTATTACAAAGGAAAATAACTTTACTATATATATATATATATATATATATATATATATATATATATATATATATATATATATATATATATATATATATATATATATATATATATATATATATATATATATATAGTAACTCTTACTATATATATAATAACTTTATTTATATATAAATAAAATGTAACTTTATTTTATATAAATAACTTTACTATATACCTATATAATAACTCTTTTTACCAACTTCCTCTCAAAAACGAGTTAGTAGGTAGTGGTCGAAAATCGAATTCATCAAATAGTGATGAGGGGTAGGTACCTCAATCTATAAAACGAATTTTATTGCAAAAAATCATTCATTGATTGTTACATGGAGTTTGCAGATGCAGATGATTACCTATACGTTAAATGGAATTAGTTATTAACTTAATTAAATTGAGATTCATTATAGAGAGGAACCGATAATGAGCTTAGTTAGAAAATGAAAGATTCCACTGCGATTGAAACCTACATTAATTAATTATGGATTTGAATATTTACTGAACATAGCTTTCATAAATTTATTGCTGTCATTAACTTTTTGGAACGTAATTTAGTTCAGTTGAAATAAAATGTACTGATACGGATGAATGATGATGTATTGCTACCTATGAGTCAAAATGAAGTGATGATAGACGTAGCTACATAGTGGATGATAGTTGTTAATATTGGAGCGAAATAGGTGAGAGAAGTTATTTAAACTTAATAGGTGATTTGTTGGGCGGTACAGGTGTGAAGGGGGCTTCGAACATGGGAAGCTTGAGATAGAGCGCAGCACGTAAACATTGACCTTACCGAAAACATCACTATTCTTTTGTTGCCGATAAGGGCAGTCGTGATGGACACAAGTTATCATAATTATTTTTTGTTTTTTCGGTGTCTTGTTTGTGTGTTTCTTTATAAGGTATAATATTATATATTAAATATAATGTGATGAATAATTCTTAATTATTCATCATATAACTCCCATTTTTACCAGTATTCATGAGATAGTTGATGAGGGGAACGAATTTACAGCGAAAAGGTTTGACGCAAGGTATCAGCAAGGGGAAAGTCATCTCAGCCGGCATGTTCCTTAGGTTCTTCGCCCCCTACCGCTCCTAGCGGCAGACCTCGTTAGTTCAGAGCCCCATGGTAGAGCGCGTTCATTTTACCACAGTCATCTCGAGGTTCAGTACTTCAGCCGCTTCTGTTGGGGCGAAGGTCTTGAGGAACATGGTGGTTGATTCCTTTCCTCGAGTTGATATCTTTCGTCACCCCTTTTCATTCTACTGCAATTTGTTCCCCTCACCATGAATCTCATCAATACTGGTCATAAATGGAAATTATATTATAAATGAAATGATTATTTTATAAATAATAATTATATTATATTATAACGAAAGTTGGTAATAATTATTATTAAATAAAATAACCGAAAAAACTTGTGTTCGTCATGACTGCCCTTGTAGGCAACAAAAGAATAGCAAATATGTAAGGTCATTGCGTACATGCTGAGCTCTATCTGGAGCTTCTGGTGTTCGGAGCCCCATACCAACTCCTTTGGAGTGCCTCCATCAGAGGACATGGGGTTGGAGATAATGAGAGTAGGTACCTACCTATTCAATTCATGGTCCAGTGGTTTTGAAGTGGAAACATCCCATCGTCGGAACTTGAATTTCAACGGGTTCCAATCATCGAAAAGTGATGAGAAATATTCAATTCATGGTCTAGTAGTTTCGACTTGAATTGTCCAATCGTCGAACCCTGAGTTTTAATGGATTCCCATCCGCTTTATGACCATTCGATTAAATTTATGACGGGTTGAAGCAATTCAAAGTCAAGTTTCGACGTTGAATCGTTGAAAATCAGCAACAACATGACAACATCACTTCTTCATTATCAATACACACCACTAACAATCCTTCCGGCTTATACACCACTCAATTTTCATTATTTTTAAACTAAATATAATACAAAAATCTGGTGAGTTAACGTGAATAGAACTTGGTTATTACGCAGTTGTTGAGGTCAATCATGTTAGGTACCTACTTACCATCTGAAATCATGCCGAAGATGACCATATTTATCAGCTAATAGGGAGATGATATTCATGAAAATTCGCGATAGATGGTAGTGCATTCACTTAAAGGGTGAATTAATTATTTTGATTCAAAATTCGTTAATAGTGAATGTATTAATTAGGTAGGTACTACTTATTTATGGGACTATCCCATAGCACATTTTAAATGAACTTATTATGAATAGTGGAATACAGATTAACTTATAAATAACTAAAGACAGAGATACAAATGATAGAAAATTATTGACAGTAGGTATTGAAATTATAAATTATACTGAGAAAAAAGAATCAGTGAGGAGAGATACTAGCAGGCGTATTACCTTCTGATTAAAGGTACCATGTGCCCAGGGCCTGTCAGTGGAATTACAACAGAAAGTAGTGGTGGGGAAGAGACCGCTACCAATCCAGCAACCAATGGTGGTGAGGAGACTACTGCTACTGCTGCCAACAGTGATGAAGGAACCACTGCTCCTGTTAACTGTGATGCAGGGACCACTGCTAGTGGCAACAGTGATGAAGGAACCACTGCTCCTGCCATCAGTGATGAAGGAACCACTGCTCCTGCCAATAGTGATGAAGGAACCACTGCTCCAGTTAACTGTGATGCAGGGACCACTGCTAGTGCCAAAAGTGATGAAGGAACCACTGCTCCTGCCAACAGTGATGAAGGAACCACTGCTTTCGCCAATAGTGATGAAGAAACCACTGAACCTTCTAATAGTGATGAAGGAACCACTGAACCTGCCAATTGTGATGAAGAAACCACTACTCCTGCCAACAGTGATGAAGGAACCACTGCTCCTGTCAACTGTGATGAAGGAACCACTGCTCCTGCCAATAGTGATGAAGGAACCACTGCTCCTGCCAGCAGTGATGAAGGAACCACTGAACCTGCCAATAGTGATGAAGGAACCACTGCTCCTGCCAATAGTGATGAAGGAACCACTGAACCTTCTAATAGTGATGAAGGAACCACTGAACCTGCCAATTGTGATGAAGAAACCACTACTCCTGCCAACAGTGATGAAGGAACCACTGCTCCTGTCAACTGTGATGAAGGAACCACTGCTCCTGCCAATAGTGATGAAGGAACCACTGCTCCTGCCAGCAGTGATGAAGGAACCACTGAACCTGCCAATAGTGATGAAGGAACCACTGCTCCTGCCAATAGTGATGAAGGAACCACTACTCTTGCCAATAGTGATGAAGGAACCACTACTCCTGCCAACAGTGATGAAGGAACCACTGCTCCTATCAACTGTGATGAAGGTACCACTGCTCCTGCCAACAGTGATGAAGGAACCACTGCTCCTCTCAACTGTGATGAAGGAACCACTGCTCCTGACAATAGTGATGAGACCACAGTGTCAGGCAGTAATGAGGAATCAACAACGGCAGGTAGGGAAATTCTAGAGATGCTAGCCATGATCAAAACTCATTTTTATAATATGCGTATTTACTCAAATCCAATGAAACCCACAAAACACTCACAAAACTTCATCTGAATCAAATGAATATTTAGGATTAGACGTTCAGCAGCACGTCGAACCCCCATCACCAGTGCCAACTGGATCCAAACATCATTTTGAGCGTAATTCTGATCTGTTTGTCCAACTAATCTGTATTTCACTAGAAGGAATTAATGACTTCAACTTGATTTTCACCTGATGAAGGTATGAAACACTATGATTCGGTAGTGATGAAATTCATTGGGGACAATCTCCAAAACATCCCTAAACATTTCATTGAAATTGGACAGTAATCTGGTATAGTTTTGTCCATTTCAAGGATTAGTTGTGGACTCCTAGACAGACAGTTACTGAACCAAATTGGTCCGGTCTGTCTAATATAATTATTAGACTCTAATTGTAGAGAGGGAATTTTGATTTCTGAAGAATTTTTTTCACCATCCGATATTGGTTAAAATGCGTCCACCATTCAATAATGGTGTCATTCGTTGGTAAACAACATACCTCAGCCCTCGTTCAAGTACGATAGATTTTATGACTATGATTGATGGACATCCAGCTCATCGTGGCAACTACTCTTCACTGAATTGAAATGTGTGTTGCAGGTGCTGGTGGTTGCTGATCAAATTGCAGCAAACCTACTGACATTCCTGAAGATTGGTCGTCGCTCAGTGACATGCTGCATCTTACATATCGGCAAAATAGTATAACGTCCTTACCTCAGTTGAGTAGGCCAATTGTGAAACACCCCCTCTCGCAAACAAAAATTAATGCGTAATGAGATCCATTGAATTGAATCCAGAATGTAAACAGCTCCAATTGTTGTAAACGTTGAAAATTTGAGTTTGAAAGATGGTTGCAATGTGAAAAAAGTTGAAACAGGTTTTTTGGTTGCAAATGCAAATGGTTGCACCAGCTTATGTTGTGCTGGGGAGAAGGATTGAAAAACCCACCAATAACATTAGGCCCACCATTAATCCTTATCCAAAACTAGCTATAGTCATTTGTTACTAGCCCAAATTCACATAGGTAGGTACCTACCCGTTTCTGCAACCACATACAGTTTTAGTAGGTACCTACCTACCTACCTAGAGATTCGTTCCATTGAAAAAGTGGGCTGAATAATATCGGAGATGCAAAAGCAGCTTGAATTTCGCAGCGGTGAAATTTATGTTTGCGCCGCATTTTTAAAACTCAACACGTTGATTCCCTTTTCAGAATTTTCAGAAAAAATGAAAGTGTTTGATGTTTTCCCTGTTTCTTTGGATGGAGTTAGCTTTTCCAACCAGCCTACTCCTTGTAGCAGCATTTTGGAATATTTTTACGAAGGAACATATTTCATTAAATAAATCAACGTTAGAAATGATGATTGGGTATTATTTTCTCCTTAAGAATTCATTGTGTAGCCTCCATGTGGCCGATAACTGAAAAAGTCACAGGGGAAAAATTCAAGTAAACTCTTCATAGGTACCTACGTGTATCTGAGGGTTTTTTATTTTAAATAAAAACTGATCGTTAATTGGGTAGATGACATTATTACGTTCGCACCATTATCTTAACATCATATTACATTACATCAGTCATTATTGTCATTACATTATTGTGATGATTTTAAATCATATTAACATACAATTCCATTTCACCATCATCATCATCATCATTATTGATTTATTTATTATTCTTATTAATTTATTATTACATCATTATTATTTTGACATAAACCCGGTTGCCTTCCTTATTCAGTCACATTAAAATTGATCCCTAGCCACTTCTGTGCCCAATAGTAGCACCTGGTACCTTGATGGCCAGCAGCATCTTCTGTCGGTGGCAACTGAAGGAGATTGATGTTTGCCAAAGTGACAAACGTCTTGTATCTCAAGAAGTTTAGGTAGTCCTTCCTCGTCTCCCCCCCCCCCCCCCCCCCCCCGTCCTACATGTATGGCGATACAACGATTGATTCCTACTTCTCTCACTGCATGAGGTGCCGAGTCTAGCCAGAAGAAGACCTCAACCTTCTTAGCCACTTCTTTGTTGTTGCTAAACAGGTTGGTGAATTCACTCTTCCCTTGGCTATACCTCCCAGTTGCTACTATCAGGTGCAGAAATGACTGGGGATCAATTTGAATACGACCAATTAGGGGTGGAAGGTTACACAGCAAGGTTGTAACAGCTATCAAAAACTGTTACAGTGATCCGCTCAATGGAACGGCGTGCCCGTTGGTACCCCCAACATGCACGGGTCCGCCAATTACAGGTTGGCCAATTAACAGGTAGAAAGATCATGCGCGACGTAGTACTGGTAGGGCGCTGATGGTTCCCCCCCGGCGGGCAAGGGCCATGACATCATTGTGCAAATGAATTTCAAGAGCCGCATTACTGATCAAATATCCATCATATAGCACCTTTTTGGAAAGCTCTCGCTCAGATCTTCCTGTTGAGCAAATAGAAAATGACCACGAAAATTCCCCATTATCTTCAGATGCATAATTTAGTGTTTCTTTCAGTAAAACCTAAAAAAAGTACTAACATTTTGTGATTTTTAGTTGGGGGAAAAAAAAATCAGCAACCTTTCCAGGGTTTATTTTTTGGTATATTGAGTGCTAGCATGCATCTAACAAAAAATTAGAATTACATCACCCTTTGCAAGCACAAGCCTTCTGTCATGTACCTACATCGATTGGACTATAATTAGTGGTGTCATTTGTTGCTACCCTGAGGTGGGGCAGTAACTATCTGGAAAAGAAAGAACATTGAGGACGATGCGCAGGTATCTAACTGTACAAGATATAAGAATGGGTACAGTTTCCCTGAAACGTATCCCACGTGAAAGTAGGTTACCTACCCAAAGACAGATATATGCTTGGAGGGGAGTGTCGGAACAGCAACACTATGAAAATACTCTAATAATTAAGGTCGAACGTCTATTCACTGTAAATTGTTCTATTTTAATGCAATGCTCTATATAACCGTCCAAGCTATAGGTAGATCCTGACTACCTCTCCTGCAGTGCGAGAATTTAGCTTGGGATACTATTGCATCACCAGATCCTCCATCTGGCATATGCTCAGCTTGTTACTATACTCAGCTAAATTGCGTTGTCCACAGAGTAAAAACATCTACGCCTACTAATTGCAATGGGTTTCTGTAAAAGGTGCTGTTATTCATAACATGGAGAATGGAGTAGGGAATAGATTACACCTAGCTATTCATTATCTATAATAGATCAATTATTGTATTTATAATAGGTAGGTAGGGACTTTTGTTTCAAAATCCTAACACTTTAGTTTGGTAAAAGTAGTTTTAATAAATTTTTAATAACCTTGTCCAGTTGTATAAGAAGGAGGTGATGGAAATGAAATAGTTACCCCTTTAACAAGTTGAGTGCCATGTGTATCTGCGAGATACACACCACTAACTGTCCCAGCGTGCCAGGTGTATCTGGGTGATACACAATCCTGGTTCGCTTCAAAAGCTCCTGTACCTCCCAGATTCACAATTAAGGCGTTTCTCTCTTCTTCTTTGACCTTGAGAAACCCTTCGGAAAGGTGGAACAGTGTTGGCCACAACAAATTGGCCGAGACACATTCGGTACAAACGGAAGAAGAATAAGTTTTTGTCAGATGTCACTTTTATCATTTCAGCTTTCTGGCACTTCATTTTCCTACTAGTTTTCGTTTGCAACGCAATAGTGTTTTTTGTTTACTCACGTATTCAGGCTTGGGGAAAATCGTCAAGAAGTTCTAATAGGGATGTATCAGAGTGGTACTCAATTTTCTGTTCCACCACTTGAAGTCCCAATTCCCTGCTCACAGGCCACGTGTATCACACGTATACACGCGGTTTTTTCAATGAAAATAGGTGAAATACCACTAAACAACTCTTTTACCATCAAAAGCAACCTCTTCTGAAGCGAAAAAAATAAAAAAGCACGCTTGGCATTTGAGGACATTTTTTTTTTAGTTGAGAGCGGACAGCTGTGGCACTCAACTTGTTAAAGGGCAGAGGTGATTAGTGATTACCCCGAGCTTTGTAATAGTTGGGTTTCCTAGGGCTGAGCGGTCGGGTGAGAAACCTACTATTACGCTTGCCCAACGCTTATGCTAGGTAGGTTAAGGTACTTACCAGAACGGGATTGGATCTGCGACGTCACAGCAAGCCGGGCGTAGGGGTATTGACTAGGCGTCTCAAGGGATCGCCAAAAAAATAACTCTACTGTCTGATAAATTATCTAGACGTCGCTGGATGACTCTAAAGTAATTAAAGATAAGTGTAATTTCTAAAAATTTGGAAGAAGAAGCGATCGGATTCGGAGCGTTTTGGCCTCCGTCCAAAAATGAAATAAAGGTGAGTAATCTGATTTCAGAAAAATAGTTACTGGAGTTAAGCTCCTGAAATAGTATGATTAAATTCAATTTGCTCTTGTATATCAGAAAAAT
The DNA here is from genome assembly GCA_030762985.1 of Adelphocoris suturalis. Taxonomy (NCBI): domain Eukaryota; kingdom Metazoa; phylum Arthropoda; class Insecta; order Hemiptera; family Miridae; genus Adelphocoris; species Adelphocoris suturalis. The sequence continues at coordinate 25,635,437 of CM061042.1, forward strand.
AGTTACTGGAGTTAAGCTCCTGAAATAGTATGATTAAATTCAATTTGCTCTCGTATATCACCAGGAAGAGGTCCAGATCAAGAAGAAAGGCCGTTTATGGAAAACGCTAATTGTCTAATTTAAAAGAATAAATCACAAAGACAAACATATATATAGTACAAAATGGAACAAGAAAAGGAACAGTGTTCAGAACTTCTAACGAAAATATAAAAAAATATGACTTAATGAGGGTTAAACACCCTTGAATGAAACTAGAAGGTGGCGTAACGCCTCAAGAATAATGGCGTCCCAACTGGGACCTCAAACGCTCGTTCAAAAACGACGCCTAGGGGGTGAAGCCCAATGCGAAAACGGAAATGAATTAACTATAACTAATTCAACATGAACATTAAACGAAATTAAACTAGGAACCACAAAAAAATACAATGAGAATATTTACAATGATTACCGGGGCGTTATACAGCTTACAGTCCAATTCTCGAAGTCCTTTGGGAGAAGTCCGGGTCGACGCGTAGGCCTGCTTGGCTGGGAGGGCGTACCGGTGCACCAGTCCGAAAGAGGGTTCTACGACGTTGCGGGGTATTCAGGTTTGACTATTGGCTTTACTTTAATACTATACTTGACTATTAACTGTTCAACTTCACTTGACTATCAACTGTTCGACTACTCTTCACTAACTCAAAATATTTGTACCGGGTCACTTCAACGTATATGATCCGGGTCACTTCAAAACTGATTCGGATCACTTCAAAACTGATTCGGGTCACTAATTGAGGGGGTCCTGCGTCAGGAAGGGGTTGTGGTGAGTAGCTCTATCAAGACACGACTGACTTCTCTGGCGGTCGGTGGTCTCGGTACCCCCTTCGTCTCCCACCACTACTCCTGCTCCTTCCCCTCCTGCGCCGTGGCCAACGCGCCTCTTCCCCTCCTTGAGGCTCTTCCAGCGTGGATGGGCCGCCCGGGTGGACTCGTGCGCTCCATCTGAGAGGTCCGGGGTCCTTCCTCCATGGCCGCCCCATTACAGCTTCACCCAGATGATACCCTGAATGCTGATATCTCAGGAACTATCCCCAGTTGCAGCTTTTGCAAGAATCAAGAAGGAGGAACTACCCATATCCATCTCACTCCCGGGGCTTTCAAAAAACAGAGGGGAGGCTCCAAGTAGCCAGAGCATGGGTATACTGCATGATCGCATATGAGGAAATTTTCTTAAATCACCAATCATAATTTAATGTTCGATTGTAATGAAATTTGAGCAATTTCAGTAGAAATAAATTGTTGAAAACCAATTTTATGACAAAAACTCATATATTAAATAAAATTCGGTAATTTGAAATATATGTTGGATTTTTATGTTTTTTTTTGCAGGTTTTATAGATTTTCCAGCAAATATTAATAAAATTTAAGAACGTTTTGTCAGCATAATTTCGTGCAAAATTTTTTTAACGTCCTAGATACCTAATCGTTGATAATTTTGTTTTGACTGAAACTGTGCTGAAAATGATAAATTTAACAATTTTATGCCGTTTGTATTCATTTTACTGATTTTTTGGGTTAATTTTTTGTAATTAGGCCAATTTAATGTGCTCAAAAATTGCTCGCCAACAAACTTATCCTTTCGTTTGAAAAGCTTCATTTTTTGGCGCAAGATTGTGATTTTTATCTTAATCCTAAGGAGAGTTAATGTCTGAAATGACACACATATATGCAAGTGTCTCAAAATGGATTTTAATGAAAAATTTTTTCGAAAATTTTGATTTTATAATTCTCTGAGCTATTGCAATAGCTTCATTTTCTAACAAGGAGGTGATGGAAATGAAGTAGTTACTTCCTTCAAAGGGTAAAGGTGATTAACCTCATACACCCAGAGGATATCCTGAATGCTGATAGCCTAGGAACTATCCCCAGTTGCAAGATTTGCAAGAATTCAGAAGGAAGGAAGGACTCATATCTATCACAGCAGACGTTCTAATAAAACCGTCATGCTTTGAGATCTCTACAAACTGATCATAAAACAGCTAAAAAAGGTGGGCGTTTCAAATCAGAACACTCCGCTTTGTTAAGTTGTCCACGGCAGTTGATTCAGATTGATAAAATAGAGCACAGAGTTTCACAGACACTAAAATATAGTAACCAAACTCTTCTTTTTCTTTGTTTTTGTCATGTTTCTTTCCTCTGTTTTGCGCGTGGTTTTTAGGATTGCGTGAAGGTTTTGTGGATATCCAACAAATTAATTTCGAGTTGTTTTTCAGTATTTTCGTTGTGTACTTTCTGAAAATAAGAATCGTGCGGGTGTTCTTTCGCAGAAATTGAATCGACCAAAGTTAGTGAAGAAGTAAGTAAGTACCTACCTAATGTTACTCTACTATAAGTAAGAAGTAATACAACTCTGCTAGTACTTACCCACTAGGTACTAATTTTATATTTAGGTAGATAATTTTTAGTTTTAGGCTGTGGATAGGACATAAGAAGGCCTTTTGTAGCCCTAATGGATCTTTCGTGTTATCCGACCTCCAGCACTGCCTCCAGATAGTATACCATCAAACTTTACACATCATTCCGATCTATAGGTAAGTATGTCCAACTAATTTAATTTGCTAAGGGATTAACTACTTGATGTTATGTATTTTTGAGATGCGAGTATACAGACCACAAAACTACACATCATTCTGATTACGTTGGTGGTCGTATACTATCTGGAGGCAGTACTGAAGGAGCTGGAGGTCGGATAACAGGAAAGGTCCGCCTTAATTACTACAAATTATTAGTTCGGTATAAATATTATATTATACATTTATTGTGGAACTTGAAGATGAAAGCCCATAGCGAGCATGGAACATGCTCCTACTGCTGCTTGTCAGCTGGCGACTATATTCGTGGACCTTGCCACTCAGCTTTGTTCACGCTGTACTTTTCCGATCTGATTCTATGTAAGCTAGAGAGATCAGCTGACTAGACCTTTCTTGGGACTGCTAGAATCAAGGTTACATGAACCGTGAACATACCAGTATCTCAACACCTATTTAATAGAATTATCTTCGAAAATAAACGAGTCCGTGTCTAGCACAGAGTGAATCTGAATAGCTTGGTACATATCTGTATTGAAATGTGACCATAGGCAGACAGCGTACAGCAGACAGCATAAAATAAATGTAGATGTGTTTGTGGAAATATTTAGAAACTCACTGCTTAGTTTAGGCATAATTTATATTTTAATATGAGGTTTGGGAACTTGGAGGAAGAATAAATTTCATGTTCCGTCCATCGGAGCACCTGGCCTCAGTGGGGTAAGCCCCTAGTACAAGTTCTAGTAGCAGTATTGAGCTCCTCTTAGTAATTTTGATTCAACAGTTGAGCTACTATGGAACAAGCGTTTATCCAGCTATGTGCTCCGTTTTTCTGGCTGGAGATGTGAGAAAATCCTATTCATGAACCTCAGGCATGTACTTTACTAGGGAATGTTGTACTGTCCAATTCTGGTAGTACTAAAAACTCATATCTTACAATAACCGCCTTTACAGCATTCAGGGGCGGATCTATGACGGGGGAGGGGCAGCAGAGATGCCCCACCCCCATCCCTCCCTGAAGGCCTCGGCTTATACTAGATAAAAATAATGACAAAATAATCACTCTACACTAGATAAAATAGAAACTAGTAAAACAACAACAATAATGTGCTAGAATTTCATTAAAATGAGCTATACCCTACAGTTGATATTGTAATTATGTTGTAGTACCTACTGTATGCAGTGTGATTGCTAAACCGATTGGAGCGCGTATTTAAGGTGAATTTTATTTCAAAGAATCGAATGGGACCTTTCAATAACAAATAGTATATTATGTTTATTAAAACATTCGAACTTTTCTACAGTAATGAAGCCCATGGAGCGTTCTGAAGGTCTTTTAAAATTCCATGTAGAACCATGATATGCATAGAAAGGGTTCTATTATTGGAATAATAAATTTTCTTGTGCAAAATGCTTCTTTATTTTCTATAAAGAATTAAGATGACAAACTGTAAAATTGACGTTAATCGATGTATTATTTATGTTTCAGGATGGTTAGATTCGCTCGAATCAAAGGAAAACATACCAAAACGTCTTTTAACAAAGTGCCTGAAGAGGCATCATCTTGGTCGGAACTGAAAGCTGCTGAGGGCGACGCGAACCATGAAGAATCCGAAAGGTTGAGTGAACAGACAAAGCAAGACTCCTCAGAAATCAGTAAGGTTCAGAAGGTTTGGAGTGAATTCGAGCCAGAAAAAGTAGACAAAGTGAAGAAGAAAAAGAAGAAGGATAAAGTTGTGGCTGCTGCTGGAGGTGATAAGAATACAGACACAAAGGATAGTGGTGTTGAAAATAAACTGGATGGTTCCAAGGGTCCCACTGTTCCGAAAAAGAAGAAAAAGTTGAGGTTAGAAAAGGAAACTGAAGGTGTTGAGTTCAAAAGAAGAAAAGCAGAGAGTAATGATTTCCTTCTTAGCATAGATGGCGTTGAAACCAAACTTGCGAAGTTTGATGGATACTTGGTAACTGAAAGAGATGCTGAAAGGTTGGAGAAAATGCGAGAAAAACTGAAAAAACAGGGGGAAGACGAGAAAAAGATTTACGCTTTGATCAAAATGGAGAGGAGAAAAGCAGAGAGGTTTTTGAAAATTAAAAAGAAAAGTCTATGCTTTCATTGCCGGAAGGGTGGGCACAATTTGTCAGATTGTCCAGAGTTAGAAACAAAAGCTGTGCCTGTTGCTCCAGGTTCAGGTATATGCTTCAAATGTGGATCCACAGAACACAGATTACCGCAATGCAAATCAAAATCAACTACCTTCGAGTATGCAACGTGTTTCATCTGTGGTGAAACGGGGCATTTATCGAGGAACTGCACGAATAACCCAAGGGGTCTTTATCCAGAAGGGGGTGGATGCAAAACATGTGGCGACGTCACGCACTACGAACGGGATTGTCCAGAACTAATAAACAAGAAGCGGAAGGCGAGACAGGGATTTGTGGAGGCCAGAACTATTGACAAAAACAACATCGAAGCGTTGGACTATGATGATGACGTTCCAAGAAGTAAAAAACCAGTGAAAATTGAAATAACCAAGAAAGGACCTAATAAAATAATCAAATTTTGATTTGAATATTCTGGTGTTTCGTGTTATAAGACTTTACAACGTGACAGGAAATGTTGAAGATAGAGAAACCAGAGGGTAAGAAATAATTGCATACTTAGCAGCTAACTAATCATTATTGATAATTCTGTGCTGACTTTTATTAATCATTGTTTGCTTAATACTTTTTATTATTGTTGTTGCCTGTCTACGTATTTAAAAATGAATGTATACGTCTGTGGGTGTGTCTACCTGACTTGACGTTGGGTACACAACATGTCCCACTGTGCCCGAGCTGAATTGTAACTACGTACCCCCATTGTCTTTTCGCACGAATAAGTTACGTTGAATGAATTGGAGCCTCAATTTTTATTAATCTATGTCCGCTGCTAGAATATAGATTAGTTGTACAAATAGATCAGAATGATATGTATAGTTTCGTGGTCTGGATGCTCGCATCTCAGAAATAAATTACATCAAGTAGTCAATCTCTTAGTAAAATACAGATTATTTAGACGAATAAATCAAAATGACGTTTTAAAGTATGATTTAAATCATTTATAATAATGACGTTTAAAAATATGTTTCGGAGGTTGGATTCCAATGCAAAAAAATCGTGTCCCGTACTTGGGATTGAACCCGGGTCATTAAATTTAGAAGTGTGTTATGATATCAGCTACTCCACGAAGACTCAATTATTGAATAATCACAGAACTTAGCTATCCATAAGGGAGCTAATTTCCATTTCCAGTGGACGCCAGTTCAAATTCAGGTCGGCAGGGGCGCGCACAGCGGGACATGTTGTGTACCTAGTGTCTGGTGCCGAAACGGCTGTCATTTTTTTCCAACAAAAAAAAAAAGTTGTATTCAAATCCTTCAAACCAGAAGTTCCCAACCAATCTCCCATTTTTAGTGGTTGTCTAGCATCAATCGCCCCCTTTCCATTTTCTTTGTACGCCTAGTTTTAATTTCAAGTACATAAAGTGTAAATAATATAGCAGTTTTATTATTTTATACGACTTTACTACAGTTTATAAAAACAACAAAAGCAATTTTATCCAGTCACTCTTAAACAAAATGGAAACAATTAAAATGTATATTTTTTAACAGATTTTTACCGAAAACAAAATAATTAACCAAGATCATAGTCCAAGCCTAGGCCTAAAATAGGTAGTAATTCAAAGAGAAGGTTTGAGATTAGATTTTGAAAATTTAGTCCAGTCCTAGTAAAAAAGTCGTTGTTTGCCTCCTCAAAAGTGGTGCAATACAAAATGGTGACCTCATTAACATGGCTCAATTTGCCCATCTTGAAGCTTTTCTCTAATAATTCGTAAACCGTCCATCCTACAGAAATTTGTATACGTAGCAAAGTTGTAGAGCATGAAAATACAAAGCGATCGAACCCAAAAACTATGAGTTATCTCTCAAAATAAGCGAATTACAAACAATTGAAAATCGAGCTAATTTCGAGTCAGTCCCCCCTGTCTACGATTTTTTTGCCCTTCTAAAACACCTAGCGGCCTTAATATTGGCAACTGGTCTGCCAAACTTCATTTGATTCAGGGTTCCAAAGTTCTTATCGAGCAAGTTTTAGCTGACACATTTGCCCATTAAAGTACAAATTAAAAAGGCGTTTTGGCTAACTTAATGTGTAGAATGACATACAATTCGTGAGTTCGGTTGTGAGTCAATGGGGAAAGGCCTCATCTAAAACTTGCTCGTTATGAACTTTGGAAAGTATTTAACCCTGAATCGAATGAAGTTTGGCAGACCTAAATCAAACTAATATTAAGGCCGCTGTGTGATTTTAAACGGCAAAAATCTAGACGGTGGGAAGAAAAGACTGACCCAAAATTATCCCGATTTTCAATTATTTTTAATTCCCTTATTTTGGGAGATAATTCACAGTTTTTGGATCCGATCACTTTGTATTTTTATAATTTCTACACTTAGCTAAGTAGCTAATACTCTCTCAAACGTTATGCTTCTATCACTGAGTTCTGAAATTAGTTTAATGTGTCCTTTCACAAGTTTAGTCGCCACTTCCTACCTATTATACTATTGGCCAATAGGGAAATCCTTGGGTAGAGATGTTGATGTGTGTGTCGATATTTTGTCCATACATCGTCCAAAAGAATGTCAATGTGAAAAGCTTAGCTACGTTTAAAAATTTCTGTAGGATGAATTGTTTTGAATTATTAGATGAAAACTTTAAAATGGGCGAATTAAGCCATATTTATGGGGCCGTCATTTTGTATTCTATAAATTTCGTGATGGCAGACGAAGATTTTCTCACTCTAAACGGACTAAATTTTGAAAATCTTTCTCTTCTAAATCAAACTTTCTCTTGAAATTACTACCTATTTTCGGCCTTGGCTCCTGGACTATCTTTAACGTACATGTTTTCATTTAAATCAGAACCTGGAAAAATTAAGAACGCTGAATGTTAAAATTTAAAACGTAAGTGTGTGGAAGTTTGTAAACTTTGTTACTGTTTAATTTTTCTTATTCAGTGGCTAGAGTTCAGTTAATATCCGGCATCATGTTCGTCGCTCAAGTCTCCCTCGAGGCTAATGTCCAAGTTATTTCTTTGTTTTTGAGGAGCCGGACAACAGAATTACATCTTTTTCGTCTAGATATATTGTCGGGAACGAAATGAGAGTTCAGTTTTCCCCCCACAGTTGTGAATAAGTGTGTAAGCTTTGCCTCCTTGCGCTTCTACCAGCGGACCTTGTTTGTTAGAAGCCCCATTGGTCTGCTTGAAAATGTCTTTGCCTCAAAGTCATACTTTAGATCTAAAAACTCCGTCTGCAAAGAGTCATCATGCTTATCCACAGCTTCAAACGAGAATGGATCTAGGATCCAATCCGAAATTTGTAACTTGGTCATACCTTCAAATCCTGATCCTCATAAATGAAGCTAACTAAGAATGGGTGAAGTAATTCTCTCTTGTTCACCCTTATCAGCTGGATTGTAGGTTTAGAAAGGTCTCGTTACGTCCTTCCAAGACCTATGATCTCTACTGCTTCCCTCATGGGAAGTTGTTTTGTTCTCTACTTCCCAACAAAGAAGCAGTTTTCTCTTATGCTTGGGTGGTCCCCCTCCCTCTTATATAAGAAGTATTCAGAGGGACTTCCTAAACATGAGAAACAGGTTGGGTAAGTTAAATTTTGATTTAATCAAGATTTAAGAAGCTCATCTAGGATATCTAATTGGTACCTAGTCTAAATTGTGATTTAAACTACTATGTAGGTACCTGAGAGATTTTTTGGAAAATCGTGGTTTTTGTGGTAAATTACTAAATTTTAGTCGTTCAATTCGATTCAACATTACTCTTTTATGTATGGGGCGTAACGTAACTCGATAGGTGCTTACATATATTATAATTAATACCAACCGTATTTGAATGTGTTGGTAGTTATTTTAGGTTTCACGTTATTTGTTCCTGATTTCCATTATTCTATTCTCGTCTTCTATATTCCATTTCTATAAATACGTTCAATAATTTGTTGTTACTGGACGTGTTGACGCAGTCTATTGTGCTCCGAAGAATCGTTCATTCGTGTCACTGTGCAGATGTGCGCGTCTTCTTATAGTTGCGTACTCAGCTGTATAAACGGCTCTCAATAACCAATAGACAAATAATTATATGCGACCTACTGGTTCATAATCCTTTCAGTAGGAAAGATTGATTTACATTAGATTTTCGACAGCTTTTCTTTGTTTCTATGCAAGGTTTACTAATTTGCGAATAATTGAATCACAAAATAGATTGCACAAAGCACATAATTTTTCAATCCCTTGTTTTATTCAACAAATAACTAGTGAAATTTCTATAGTTGAACTCAGAAGTTGTCAAAACTGGAAGTGGCCATAAATTATTTTGATAGCAGATGTTTTCTTCTGCAAGCCTATGATAGTAGGGTTTTATAAAATATAGCAACACTGAGATTCGAAGTCCTAATGGTTTTATTTCATTTATTGGTTATGGATTGCTGCCTTGTCCTTAGTAGGTTGAGTTGGTTGAGGGTAGAGAAATTTACAGGCTTCTCTGATAATATGGTTTAATGCTATATGCTGAACGCTTTCGCCAATATATGGCCTCTTCAGAGCTTATTATTTGATTGATGATCTGTATTGCGTTTAAATAAAAATTGCGCTTCCTCCTTGAACATCTTAGTCATGACCAGTTATGTTTGATGATGTTACTAGAGTCAATTTTGTGCTAAAATTGAGGGAAATGCAATATTTATGTGGAGAGACACACAGTCTGAAAGTTGAACCTCTTGGTCTTGACCAGTTAAGTTTGGTATTTTTACTGGGGTCAATTTTGTACTTAAATTGAGAAATATTCAAATTTTATGGGGAGAGATTCACATTGTCTGAACTGATAACTATTGCATTTCTAAATCTTCTATAACTATTGCTTATCAGTTCAGACAATGTGCATCTCTCCCCATAAAATTTGAATATTCCTCAATTTAAGTTCAAAATTGACCCCAGTAACAATACCAAACATAACTGGTCAAGACCAAGAGGTTCAACTTCCAGACTATGTGTGTCTCTCCACATAAATATTGCATTTCCCTCGATTTTAGCACAAAATTGACTCTAGTAACATCACCAAATGGGTCAATGACTAAGATGTTCAAGGAGGAACCCCAATTTTTATTTAAACTTAATACAGATCATCAATCAAATAATAAGCTCTGAAGAGTCAGCGTGTAGCATTACCACATTATCAGAGAAGCCTTTAAATTTCTCTACCCTCAACCAACCCAACCTATTTCATTTATTTTTTAAATATTAACATGTATCATGTTTTAGCCCTGGGGTCCTAGCAAATTTTGCGAGTCAATTTTTTTCCGCGCACGAAACATATAGTGTTACAGTGATTTCCGCCTACAACCGAGTCGTTGCTAGGGAAATGGTACTTCGTCGTTTTTCATCCCACAAAATTCGTTGACCATTCGTTCGAAAGCTCTCGATTTATCCAACAATATTATGTTAACTACAGCGAAGTGCGTGTCCAACAAACTGAGTTATGAGCATGTTTATATAAATAATTGTTTACACACAGGTGATCATTCTCAATAATTGATATTGTGAACATGATTGCAACCGCTTGTTAATTTCTGATGTTTTCATAGAATTTCGAATCAATATCGAGGAGAAAACATGATACATGGTTGAAATTTTTGGTTCTAGAACAGAAATTTTCCCATTGACTTTGTTTCAGTTTTTTTAATAATTAGTGATCACCAAGAAATAGTATCATATCTAGGGCTTGGATCAACATGCAAAAATTTGAGGCTAAACACGCACTTAAAATGCCAAAACATGCAAAAACATACATTTTTAGAATAATTAACATGTATCATGTTTTAGCCCTGGGGTCCTAGCAAATTTTGCGAGTCAATTTTTTTCCGCGCACGAAACATATAGTGTTACAGTGATTTCCGCCTACAACCGAGTCGTTGCTAGGGAAATGGTACTTCGTCGTTTTTCATCCCACAAAATTCGTTGACCATTCGTTCGAAAGCTCTCGATTTATCCAACGATATTATGTTAACTACGGCGAAGTGCGTGTCCAACAAACTGAGTTATGAGCATGGTTATATAAATAATTGTTTACACACAGGTGATCATTCTCAATAATTGATATTGTGAACATGATTGCAACCGCTTGTTAATTTCTGATGTTTTCATAGAATTTCGAATCAATATCGAGGAGAAAACATGATACATGGTTGAAATTTTTGGTTCTAGAACAGAAATTTTCCCATTGACTTTGTTTCAGTTTCACCAAGAAATAGTATCATATCTAGGGCTTGGATCAACATGCAAAAATTTGAGGCTAAACACGCACTTAAAATGCCAAAACATGCAAAAACATACATTTTTAGAATAATTCTAAGAAAACTTACTTTTTTGTCATGAAATCTTATGAAACCTTTTTTAACGAATATGTGCGTAAAATGTCAAGAGTATTTGAACGAAAAAACCTTTAAAAAGTAGTTAATGAAAATTGTTGATAAATAAATGAATTTAAAACATTTAATTTTGTTATATAATGCGTGTGTAAATAAATTTCCAATAGTCAATAATTGCTTTTCACCTAAAATATCTCAAGCAAAGGGATGGGTTGTAAGGAAAAAACAGTATTTCACAAATTAGTATACAAGTTTTAGGTTTTATTGTTAAACTATTCAATAATTAATAACGTGTTGAATGGTACCTATATTTCAAAATGAGAACGTAAGTAGAATGGCGTTGTGTAGGGAAGTGATTTGAACACCTGCAAAATAATACCTATAGGGGAAAATGGGGTAATATCGCCACCACCTTAAGCATATTTGTCTATCACAGCCCGGGTTTGCGCTTAGGAGCTTCAGATGTTGAAGCAAATTATAAAAAACATCTCCAGTGGTGAATTAAATTACAACGTTTTCGCTGGTTCTGTAGAAAGTTTATATTAGTAAACGACAATTTACGAAACCCTTGTAAATGGCGGTATTACCCCGGCTAACTGGAGAAATGCTGTCATGGGGTTATGGTAATATCGCTATATTAAAACAAGGGGGAAATGAACAGTCTCATCAGAACATCGGAATAACGTTTTATTGAATTTCAAAAACTCTTCCTGGGTAGCTTCTCACCATATTGGGAACTTGGTTGACAAGAAAAGGAATCACACTAAAGGTTGACAAACAATTTCCACGTCAGAATAGTAAAATTGGAACAAAATAATGTTGGTACTTCACAGGAACTGAACTATTGACTCATCGCGGGACTCGTTAAAAAAAAATTATATAGCCGGCTTAAAAAAATTATTTTCCGGCTTTTAAAGTTTTAAATTTGTGCTCTTCTTCAAGTTTCTATGTATAGTCAATTATAATAAAGTGACGAGGTAAAATGAGACAAGCAGAAGGTAGGTAAGTAAGAGGGGTAGGTGAGTAAGTACCTCTTATGAACGCGTCCATTCTGGTCCTCGCAAACAATTGGGCATTTCCAGACAGCCTGCATTCTTGAGTGAGGCCAACCGCCCCATTTCGGTTTGAAAACAAACTACCACTAGTTTTAGTTTGTTATTTTAAAATAAAGTTTGGTTTATACCTAAAAATTTGCTAAAAATCAATTTTTCTGACTTGCTGGGAAAAATACGAAACATGCACAAAAACATGCAAAAATCTGGGGAAAAACCTCAGAACATGCAAAATAAATTTCGTTTTTTGGGGTTGCAAATGGTCTGAGAACACTCAACACGCTTCTATGAAGGTTTGGAGCTTCAGAAAAATACATGCAAAACATGCAAAATCCGAGCCTCACATCAGTACTCATGCTGCTTTGGATCGTTGTCATTCAACGTCTCCATTCCCACAGTTTTGAAACAGCGGGAATTCTGGATTGTGGAGTGGATGGTGATTAGCCTAAGTCAATGGTGATTAGTTGGATTCGTGAGCCCAAGTTCGCCTGGGAAATGAAATACAAAATACCATGTATTAAAAAGAAAAAAAAAAAACCACAAGGTTATACCCAAAATGAGATTTTTTGGGGTCATGAGGTTCATTCAGAAAATATACCACGATATTTCTAGGCCAACGTTTCGGTATATGTGTATACCATCCTCAGGGCGACAAAGCAATGCACCAGAGGAAGTCAGACATACATTAATTATAGGCAGGAATAAAAAGGAATAAAATGTACATATGTACCTATATATTATATAAGTGTCTAAACTATGTATACCTATTAATGGACCAACATAACCTTAATCTAGCTTTCTCAATAATTAACTGATAAAATCATCATACCATAGATAGGGGGTGGGTTAAACCTCAATCACATTGGTGGTGGATACATCAAGGTTCTTTGAGGAGGGTAACTAGATTTCACCTATTTCAACTAAGTATTCACTTACAAACTTCTTGTAGACAAAATGCCGAATTGTTATTAAAGATGAATGAAATATAATGAAGTGTTGAAACGTAATGAAGGGAAGCACATGTATGTTTTTAAGTGAGTACCGAGTTGAAATAGGTGAAATCCAGCTACCCTCCTCAAAGAACCTTGATGTATCCACCACCAATGTGATTGAGGTTTAACCCACCCCCTATGTAAGGTATGATGATTTTATCAGTTAAGTATTGAGAAAGATAGATTAAGGTTATGTTGGTCCATTAATAGGTATAAATAGTTTAGACACTTATATAATATATAGGTAGGTACATATGTACATTTTATTCCTGCCTATAATTAATGTATGTCTGACTTCCTCTGGTGCATTTATTTGTAGCCCTGAGGATGGTATACAAATATACCGAAACGTTGGCCTAGAAATATCGTGGTACATTTTCTGACTGAACATCAAGACCCCAACAAATCTCATTTTGAGGAAAGCAGTCGAGAAACCAAACCTTATAGTTAGTTATACCCAAATTCACAAGGTTGTACCTACCTTGTGAAACTTGATCTTGATTTTTGAGCTAGAGATAATGTATGAGAACGTGAGCATGCTCAAAGAATGTTCAAGTTCACAAACGTGGGCAACTTTATTGTTAATTGTTTTCAAAAATTCCCCATTTGTAAGACTACTTGACGTATAACGGATGTGATGATGATCTAGTGATTTCCGCTTACAACGGAGCCGTTCCTAGGGAAATGTAACTCCATCAATTTTCATCCGACGGAAATGGTTCACCACTCGTTGGAAATATCTTTATTTATGCTAAAATCTTAGCCCGCCTAAACCGCTTCAAAAATAAAAGCAGCTGAGTGCTATAGAAAGAGGTTAAAGGCGCATCTGCGCTAAACCAACCCCGCCAGCCATAGGTTGCAACGGGCAGTAAACTAATCGTTTACCTGATAGCTCGTAGCTTCCAGCTCATGGATCCTTGTATAAATTTGTAATATACCTTTTCTACATTGACCTAGTGCGTGTCTCAATAGACTCTCAAGCAACTGTACAAACATGAAATTGAAAAATCGGACTTGATAGCCCGTTTTTGCCAAGTACAGGGTTAATATAGTTGCATGGACATTGAGCATTATTAAATTCTATTTTATCCGTTATTGAAAACAAGTCTGCCAAGTTGGATGTGGCACATAGGTTCCTCGTTTACGTATCATGTATAGATCATTAAAAAGTTTTAATGATCTTGAAAAATTCCTTAGGTAGCGGAGATGAGTGAATCAAGAAGTAGCGTGAAACGTCATAATTGGTCAATTTAAAACAGTCGTTTTGCCTCTGGCAACAAATTTAACGCGCATGCTCAATTTTTTTTTGACATTTTATGTCTTTGCTCTGGCACATAACTCGAAAACCGTTACCAAATTTTTTACCAAATATTCTGATGATTTCCGCTTACAACCGAGTCGTTGCTTGAGAAATGGTACTTCGTCGTTTTTCATCCCACAAAATTCGTTGACCATTCGTTCGAAAGCTCTCGATTTATCCAACCATATTATGTTCACTACTGCGAAGTGCGTGGCCAACAAGCTGAGTTATGAGCATGGTTATATGAATAATTGTTTACACACAGGTGATCATTTTCAGTAATTGATATTGTGAACATGATTGCAACCGCTTGTTAATTTCTGATGATTTCATTGAGCTGGTGTTTCGATGATGTGATTCATAGCAGGCGATCCGAATATTGCGAGAACGGTTTGATTTGTGAAGCGGTTGTTAAATCATTTTAATAGGTAATTTCACTACTTTACACTATAGGAAGCTGTAATTTCGTATGTAGCCTCTTTAGGACATTTACTTGACGATTCCCAGGGTCCGGATCAGCTGAGTGGCTCTTAGAGCTAATTTCTATGCTTTACACTCTAGGAAGCTGTAATTTCGTATGTAGCCTCTTTAGGACATTTACTTGACGATGCCCGGGGTCCGGATCAGATGAGTGGCTCTTAAAGCTAATTTCTATACTTTATATTCTAGGAAGCTGTAATTTCGTTGTAGCCTCTTTGGGACATTTACTTGACGATTCCCAGGGTCCGGATCAGCTGAGTGGCTCTTAGAGCTAATTTCTATGCTTTACACTCTAGGAAGCTGTAATTTCGTATGTAGCCTCTTTAGGATATTTACTTAACGATTCCCAGGGTCCGGATCAGATGAGTGGCTCTTAAAGCTAATTTCTATGCTTTACACTCTAGGAAGCTGTAATTTCGGATGTAGCCTCTTTAGGGCATTTACTTGACGATGCCCGGGGTCCGGATCAGCTGAGTGGCTCTTAGAGCTTGCATACGAGTCTGCAACTAAAGACATAAAATGTCCCAATGTATTGCAGACTTGTATGCAAGCGTTTCTTTATTCACTAAATAAGCAGCAACTTTGCCGAAGCGAAAAGATGAGACCGACAACTCAAACGGATCCAGCCAAAATTTTATCTTGATTTCAACATTGAAATGTTACTGAGCCTTCATTATATTATGGTGTGTAATCATAACTAAGTATTTTTACGATTTCCATTAGCCCTCTGAATGCATGCGCAAGATGAAGTACTGATCTGTGCCCAATGAAGTTGATAAGAGGCTTAACTCGCACATTCCCTGTAAAATTTCCATAAAAATCGGATAGTAACCGCATAAATTAAGCTAGTTACAAGGATTTGAGGACACCCGGACATTCACTCAGGCATACTCTCACAAACAGGCAGACAGAAACGAAACCAAAGTCGGTCAGAATAGTACCTAACTAAGTATAACATGTAAAATGAGAGTAAATATTTTGATGGGATAAAATATTCTTTTCATCTCACGAGATGCATCTGAGTCTCGTTTCATGTGAAAATAACACGAAGGAATAAGGTAGTAGTATTGGGATACTATGTATCCACAATCATCCTAATAACTATCCTCCACTGAGTCCAGTAAGCCCTCTCAGTTGGTTGACATTCTATCTAGACCAGATATGGTCTATAGTCTCCATTATTTTACCCGAAAGCAGTTGGGCTGTACTATGAACTGGGATATCTGATCTGTGATAGATTTATGTGTATCTAGTTTTATCTCAACTTTCCAATTATAGGAAAAAACACACAATTTTCGGAACCTTAAGGAATTTTTTGCCAGACTTTGCCATGGCATGAATATAATACGATAGTTTTTGGCACAGCTTGTGTTTATATTTATTTATTAGGATCTCTTATTTCATTAAAAGTTAGCCTTATGTAAATATTTTTTTTTTACTTTTGTGAGAAAAAAATTGTTGGTCACAAATCGAAATTTCCACTCGCATTTTACGTTTTAGACCATTCTGAACAACTTTGGTTCCGTGTTTGTCTGTGTGTGTCCGAAAATCCTTGTAACTTTGCTTATTTGCCACAGTTTGCATCCGATTTGGATGAAATTTTCAGAGAATGGGCGGGCTAGGCCTGTCAGTTTCATCGTTCCTGACACAATACTTCACTCTGCGCATGAGCAACCGTAAAGCAACCTCTGAAGCAACGAAAGTACCTAGAATTACCTCCACGTGGTGTTTATGGTTATTTTGATGACAAGGAAATAAAGTTCTGTTAATTACCATAAACTGATAAATTGCAGGTATGCAAACTACAGGTATACTATTAGTCTTATAAAACATGTGTGTATATTCGACTCACTACGAGTTTATGCGGAATAAAGTTTCATTCATTCCTTTCAAACTAATGGGAGGAACATGTAACTTCAATTTCCTTCGTGTTGTTTGAGTGGAAGCCGTGGAGATGCCCCTTTAGTTACAGTCATGGAAAGGTCAAGCACCGAGTTCAAAAGACGGACTGTACCGGCCACCCCTTCAAACCAACTATAATGCGCTTTTGACTGTACTTCATCTCGAATCGGTTGCTATTATTAGATATAATTACTATTGAGATAGTTTCAAAAGAATTTCACTTCTGACGGTGAAAGCTGAGAAGCTTCCGACCGTTGTTTGCCTATGGGAGAAAAAGATTAACCTACGGCGTAAACAATGAAACTGCCCTCTCATAATGGGTAAGTGGGCATAATGAGGAAAGCATTCTTACAGAAGAATTGTGAAATTTCCAACAGGGATTCTGAACTAATTGCTGAGTTATTAAACTAAACCGGTAGCAGTTTTATTAGTCGTAAATTTTGAAAACAAAACCCTAACATTCGATACTCGACAAGTTTTTTACGCTATTGCCTTTCAAATCTATCAAGCTATCAAATCATAGCCACTGTGCAATTGAATCTCTTCGAAATTAAAATAAAGCTGACGAATAATGAAATGGAATGTAATGAAAAAACTGTTGTAGTGATCATTTTAATGTTGAAATCTGACAAAAACAGTTTGAAACCTGCCAAGTTGGGAAGTCTGTTTAAATTACTTCCTCACTTATTAAAAATGTTTGTTTGGAAAGGTTGATTTTTTGGCGCAAGAACGGGATTTTTATCTCAATCATAAGGAGAGTCTGGAATGACAAACACACACTCACATATATAAATGTTAAAACGCAGGCTTTCTGGAATCGTTTCAGAATGCCTCAAAACGGATTTCAATCTAGAAATTTTTCAAAAAAAATTATTTTAAAATATTTTGAGCCATTGCAATTGCTTAATTTTCTACGAAAATTCGTTAAAAAAAAGTTAGTGTGTAAAATCAGGAGACTTGCTTTCGTACGGATTTTGATTACGAAAATCAGGTTTTCGTTTTTCTACAAAATTCTATACTTTTATTTATTTCATTTTCATTTTTATTTACTCATTTTTTTAAATGGTGAACCTTGGAAACGTGCAAATGTTTGAGATTGAAATTATGGTCTTACATATTATTTGTATTTCCAACTTGCCCATTTCATTTTATGGCTGCTTTTCCCTATCGACCTCAAATCAGTCTTGAAACGAATTGGAAAGAAAGAAAAAATGGGTTTTGCGAACGCCTGTCATTGTTTTGCTGTTTTGCAAAAACTGGTACGTTTGCACCTCGTCAAGCTACATCGCTTTCTCGTGGAATGACACACTTTGCTTTCTAGTTGAGTTGAAATCGATAGTGTGAATACAATTTATTTTATTACAGCTCTTAAAACCTAGTGGGTTATTATAGCTCTAAAACCTTAATACCTTGTCCAGTAAAGTATTTGTCGCAGATCGGTTAGGAAATAGAATTAGATACGCACATAGTTAATACTTACGTATAATAATAATGTGTGTCATTCAAACAATGTCTGACTATGAAATCGAGGTGGAAAACGTTTCAAATTATTACACTAAGGTATATTATGTCTGTATTAGATACGGAGCCAATGCTACATCGTTATCTATCTACTCTTACGTTATAACTCGTATAACTAAATAAACGTAGGCACCCACCGGAAGAAAATTATTGAATTAAAATAAACCAGACCAGACTTATTTTTTCTCTGTTGAAATAAGAAAATAGCAAAACATAAGTAACAGGATTTTAAAATGTATAGGTCAGAAATCTTGTATAACATTATTATTGAATATAACATTCATCACTTCAACAGTTTGCGTCCGATTTTGAGTTTTATCGTTGCCGGATCAATAGGAGTCATAGCGCATGCGCACAGTAAAATGCTTATTACAATCTTAACGTCTAGTGTTATTACAAGCATAACTTCCGCATTTATAAATAAATGAAATAAAATGAAACTCCTGCCTACGCATTATGAGTCCCTCTTGTTACACACCTCAAGTTCTAGTTATCAACTCTTTTCTTAAAAATGAAAGTTCTAGTTGGGCAGCATGATCGTTAGAGCGAATTTTCTCAAATTACCTATCGTATTATATTTATGGCAAAAAAAAAAAAAATTAACTAAATACAATTCGGCGATAAAAAATAAAAAAATGGATTTTTAGATTTTTGTAGTTTTTATAGATTTTTCACCAAATATTAATGAAATTTAAATACGTTTTTCCAGCATAATTGTGTGCAATTTTTTTAAAATATCCTAGTTAATTGTTGATAATTTTTATTTGACTGAAACGCTGCTTTGACGATTTTTGTCCATTTTTAGCCTATTTTAGTGATTTTTGACCACATTTTTTAAAATTTTACTATTTTATTGTGCCCAAAAAGTGCAGCAGCACTTGATTTGTAAATTAAATTCTTAATACACCTTCAACTTTACAATACAAAATTACGCAGATGTAGAGAGGAAAACACAAAGTGTGGTTTTTAACATATGTATTTACATATATATGTTATTCTATAAGTTATTAATTGTCAATGTCATGCAGAAACCAGAGCGCTCTTGCCCACAGTCTCCTTATTATACCTCAAAGACTGTTTATAGTATATTAATAATTTTGCTTGTAGCTCAGCAGCTTTTATTTACAGAGCGGATTAGGCAGCATAAGATTCAAGTGTAAATAGAGATCTTTCCAACGACAGGCGAACGATTTTTGAGCGATGACAAATGGGAAAGATACAGATCGGTTGCAATGATTTGACAGTACGCGAGAATTATCAGAACATTTCGTCACCCCTAAAAGTAATGCTTTTCCTGGTTATGTGCCAAATAAAGACGCGAAAATGTCAAAATGTTGATCGAAATCAAAATTTTCACTTGCATTTGAGCGTTTTGATCAACTTTGATTTCGTGTGCCTGGCTGTCCGCATGTCGTTTGCGCATGCTTTCTTTAGGTTTCATCAGATTTTGATGAAATTTTCACGGAATGTGAGGTGAGGGTAATACTGTACGTGGTCCCCTGTTTGATTCATTGCTCACAAAACACTATACAATGTCAATACTTCACTCTGCATGCGCAAACGTAATATCCATGTAGCGTTAATTTCTCGCGGCCTAGTCGTCTTACCTGGCTCAAATTTGGTAGGTACTCACGAAAATATGGCTTAAGCATCCCATATCAATTTCAACACGATCGTATTATCGGTAGCTACTGAGCATGCTTGAATGTGGAATTCTTGTAATGAGCATGTCTTCTCCTAACCGATTTCGAAGAAATCTTCTGGGATTCAATGGGTTATTACAAAACTTTACAATAAAGGCCTTTCTGTCCTTAAAATTTATTTTAAATTAATCTCCAACGTTTCTCCTTAGGAACTGGGGCTTCTCAGGTAGGCAAAATTCAAAATATCAAATTAAAAATTTGTAAAATAAATTCTTATAGTTTTTTTTTTTGTGATACATAATTGAATTTAAAGTTATCAGTTTGAGAAACTCAAAGTTATCAATTTTTGTGTAATTTGATCTATCCAAATAAAGAAACGTTTCAATGGGTTATTTTCCAAGGTAACATGATGACTAGAACATGTTAATGGTCTACTTATTCATGTTACGGATACGAGGAAGCTAGGTACCACACGAAATTTCAAAGTTTTGTTGCACAACTAGACTAAAACAGGAATCGAAGAAAATGAGAATCACGGAAATCGGTTGAGAATTTTAGCATGGGTGGCGTCAACTAAATTTGTCGAACTAAGACTAAAATTGGAATCGAACAAAGAAAGAATCTCGAAAATCGGTTAAGAGTTGTGGCCTGGGCAGCGTCGACAAACTTTGTTTAAACACTGACACACAAGATACACCTAGTTTTTTTTTTTTTTTTTTTTTTTCGGATTCGGTCTTAGAATTGTCTGGAACGGATTTGTATGCGGTTATTTTATTTATTTTTTTCTCATGCCTTGGTTGTCTCACACACCCTGAATCAATTCCAATAGGTCGACCCTCTAATGACAAATCCTAGCGTCAGAGGGACGTCCTAAAAATCGAGAACTCGATAACAACTATAGAAATGAAATGAAACCGATTAGTTTCATCGTCGGATTTATTTTTATTTTGGAGGTCGAAAAATTGCCATCCTCCTGCCCGAATATTTCCGGTAATGGGAAAGGAATGGCTTCCACATAGCAGCATTTTCCACGAAAATTCACCGAGTCCTACGGAATATTCCGTCGTTGGAACTCCGCAGTACTTCTCCCTTAGAAAAACGCTGTTGTCAGACCTCGAGCTGCGTCCAACGAGCAAATTGGTCGGAGTAATGAGTTTTCTAGTGGTAAGGTGTAGTGGGGGGTGCCAGCTAAGCTATAACAACCAACTGTCCCACGGCGCAATCTCCGATCGACCTCGCTACCGGAATCTTTACCAACATTCGTCTCGACTTCATAAAGGAGGCCTACAGCTTTGACCCCAACGTTTTGAAGAAAAGTCCTTATTTCAACTCAATCGCAATGCCTGGACCCGACTGCAATTGTGCCAGTAAGTCAGCTTATCGACACGATTTTACTAATTTATTACTAGTACGAATACAATTCAATGTATTTGTTTTTAAAGGCCAACTAGGGCGGTACAAAGGTTGTTATAGTTTAGTAAATACAATAAAAATATATATTAATACTACACAATTAATGAATAAAACTCAGAATCCGCACTTACACACACGCTCACTTTCCCACACACACACATAATATATTCATGTGTATATTTTTTTCTCGGTCAGGGTAAAATAATTAGTATGTTTCCTTTATTCTTACTTGGTAGGTACCTAAAATTATCGTTATCCTTGGTCATCATCCTAATTATTATTACTTCAAGAAACTCTTTCTGATTATATATACCTATATATATAGAATGATTAATCCAATGATTTAATTATGATAACCAGTAGTAAAGATTATATAATAGGCTAGAGCTGACGAAGCCGATACGGCGAAATATTCTCGATTTTGTAAGTTATATTTATTTGTTTCCTATATTTCATTTTCCGACCATCTGTATCACCTCAAAATAATATTACCTGCGAGTGTTTTCATCCTTCACCAAAAAATGTATATACATATATATAATAAACTCTTCATTAAAAATTTCTCTCTTCTGATACATAAAATCTTACTATATACAGGTTGTTTCATTTTGGTTTGGTGACGGTCAAAGATCAGGAACCGATTTTAGAGCTGATTTCTGATCAAATTTAGAATTTTTTAGATATCTTAGAATTTCTTTTTCAACGTTTTGTTTTCGAGTTATTATTTTTTATTTTATTTCATCTTATTTTCCACCCTACGTTATTACAACGACCATAATTCCCTCAATTTACATGCAGATGCAAATCTGAACACACCGCTGAAAAGATCTTAAACTTCCCTATCCCCCTGCTAGAAAACCACTTTTTTCTCGAATGGGCGAAACGGCTGAAAAATAAACTTGACGAGGAGAATTTGTCAAATCTTGGAAATTTCCACTTTTTTCAAACTTATAGCACGTGAATTTTTGCCTTGCGCCTAAAAGTTGCACAAAAACCTTAGCTTTTCAACGGTATAAAGAATTTTACTTTTAATTTGCTAATTAGGGGGGAAAACTATGTTTTAATATTGGTTTTCCAATGAAATCGAGGGTTTTCTAGAGAAAATACGTTTCAGGAACTTACGAGTTTCGGGGTCGTTTTCTACGTTTTTTTTTTTTACGCTGAATCGAATGGTAGTGCACTTACTAGATCTTCCCAACCCCGTTATAACCAAGTTTTACAATTTAACCCTCGAATTTGAGTTTATTTGATATGATACATTTTATGTGTTTCGTGTGTTTATGAGATGTGTATGTGTTACCATTCGATTCAGCAAGAACAATACGTAGAACCCGACCCCAAACTCGTATTTTAATAGAAGGTAATTTTTCAAGAAAACCTTCAATTTCATTGAAAAAAAAGAACAAAAGGTTTTTCAACATGAAAACATAGTTTTTAGTGATTAGCAAAATAAAAGTAAAATTGACTGTACTGTTGGAAAGCTGGGGTTTTGGCGCAACGTTTAAACTTGCAGGCAAAAATGCACACGCCGGATTGCAGGAACCTATGAGCGTTTGAACAAAGTGGAAATTTCTAAGATTTGACGAATTTTCCTTTTCAAGTTCATTTTTCAGCCGTTTTGCCGATTCAGAAAAATATGATTTACCGTCAGGGAGATTGGAATTTTCACGCTCTTTCCAACGGTGTTATCAGATTAGAATATACATGTAAATTGAGAGAGTTAAGGCTGTTTTAATTTCATTAGGTAGAAAACACGAAAAAATTCTTCAAAATTAAACAACTCGAAAACAAAGTGTTAAAAAAAAATATCTCTAAGAGAAACTTCCGACCTGAACTTAGCTCTAGTATTGATTCCTGGCCTATGACCGTCGCCAAATGGAACACCTTGTTTATAAATAAATAAAAACCTAACCCTCTCGAGAGAAAAATCTCACGCAGGAGTTCTTTTTTCCGATTTTTGATATTTTCCTCTGAAGATAAATTACAAGCAAGTGTTAAGTCAACAAGATCAGCTTCCACGGGAATTGTAAATTTCACGAGGTTTTGATCGCCAAAACCGAAAAAAACCATGGTCCAAGTTCAATCATCCTGCATATTTATTGTGTGAAGAATGAGTAAACTTGAACCACTGCTTTTTCGGTTTTTGCGGCCAAGTCCTCTAAAATTTTCAATACTACTCAACAAATTAATGATCAAAATCGGACTAAAACTGGAGGCTGTACCTACGTCAGAATTTACATTGATTTCAACGGCCCTGGAGAGGTCTAAGCCAGACCCCCCCCCCCCCCCCCCCCCCCCCCCCCCCCCCCCCAACTTACCTTAATCCCAAGAAATGTTCCAAAATATAGTTTCCGAAAAATAGTTTCTCCTGCATGCGCAAGAAGTGCGTAGTGCGCACTAACTTTGTTATCCTAAATGGAAACCCCCATTTTTTATTGCTGATTCAAATTCTACGTGAAATTCCATGCAGAAATGACCCATCACTCGATTTTTTGAGTGCGCAAAAAACGGCCTCAATTCTGCTCTAAAAATGCGATAATTATTGTGAAATAATGAATTTTTGAAGATATTGAATTACCACATATGGTGCATGATGTTAAGGTATTATTTTACGCTAAATCACGTAATTAAGTTCATTTATTGATTTTTGCTACATGAACTTGGGAAAACGTCGATTGGTCAGAATTGCTCTTGTCCTCACTCATTTCTACATAGCCCAAAGCGTATTAAATTCTCGCAAATATCAATAAATGAATATTATTGAGCAAAATTCAGCGTAAAAAGGCACCAAAACCATGGATCTCATGTGGTAATTCAATATCTTCAAAAATTCATCATTTCACAATTTATGCACTTATAAAGCGGTAATGCGCAGTTTTGGCGAGGAACCGCACCCGTTTTTCTGCACTCAAAACATCGTGTGAGGGGCATTTCTTCCTGAAATTTTACGTAGAATCCGAATCAGCTATAAAAATGGGAGTGTCTGTTTAAAACAATAAAGTCTGTAAGCAAAAATGTCATATTTAAGGAGATCTAAAAATAAGGGAAGTTGCCATTTGAACTTTTCTTCTAACCCATTTATTGAGGAAATTTAGGGTTTGGGGGGAGGAGGGGGGTGGGAGTTAGTGGGACACCCTAAATATATTTTTTCAAACAAAATATTGCTCATAAAAAGTATTTCAACTGTGAACTACAACAACATTCAACAATAATTTAAGCTGAAAAACGTACTTAAATAGTACAAAATCAACGAAATCTGTTCGAAATGGTAGACATGCAAAAATCTGGTTATAAAGCTGATTATTATTTAGAAACCTTTTTTTTTTTTTTGCAAATAAATTTATAGTCAACACTTTCTTTGTACGGCTCAAAACTAGTAAACCGACCTAATTATTAAATGATAAATTTCCTTGCAAAAGCGTTGCATGAGGGGTGAAATATTTGCATGACAGATCTTTAAACAAATCCACGCTCCAAGTTCAATAAAGATCTCCATATGGGGAGTGAACTTTTACGAGTATTCGGAAAGTTTTTGAGTTTTCTTACCAACCACCACGTAGGGTCGATTGAAAATGATGCCTAGAGTACGTGTACATCCCCGGCTGATAGATCTTTGAGCCCGATTTGGTAAAATTTGGTCCAGTTTCTGAGAAAAGCTTCGGGCAGGTGGATATATATATATTTTTTCGATTTCGGAATAACGTATTTTGAATCGGGAACCCATAAATTTTGAAATAACACGTAAACCAAACAAACGAGGGAGGAGGAGGGGGGGGGGTTAAACTCGAGTTTTACAGAAGTTCATTATTGAATAAACCAAAATTATTAAAATTGTGTAGTTCAGATTCACAGCTGAACAACTTTCGCTTCCCTGTCTGTTTATGACTACCTACTATTTAACCTGGAGGCAATGAATTTCCTTGGAGTCTATCTAGGATTTGAGCTGCATAATCAATCCCTAAAAATGTCTTATCCCATTATTTTCATCAAATTTTGTTTAAAAAATCTATATAGGTAATTGCTTATTTCAACATTCAAAATTTCAGAAAGATTGTACACAACATAGGTAGATTGCTTTCAGAAACGAACAACAAAACAACCTCACAAATTATAGTCGTATAATATTTTATTAATTATCTAAGTAAAATAGGTAATTCCGTTACTAGGGAGGTAGGGTTCATTGGCTTCAATTTTTATTGTGGTTTTCCCATCAACCGATCAGTAGGTATCTAAGCACATGAATCTAATAAATCATAGATACTAGTAAAATACTAGTCTTTCTATTTTACTTACTGATTATAATCCTGCTTCTCACATAATTTTGCGTTCCTCGTTTTTGACAAATTTGGGTCTTCACCAACATGCCTGTGCCAGACTGCAACTGTGTCAGTAAGTCAGCTCACCAACTTCACCCAAAATTTCCAAAGTCCGTTACAGGCTTATTTCCATTTCCTACGGTGGTATAGCCATTGACTTGACCTCAATAACTGACATTTTACTGAAATTTTCAATAGTAGATAGTGATTAGAAATTTCTCCTTCAACCCATTACTTAACTCCTTCTCCCAAGAAACAAAATATCAAGGATATGTATTTCCACTATATCGTACTGTTCCAATTAGCTATGGGAGGAATTGAGTAGATATGAAATGAGAAAGCTCCTATTGATAGTGATGGAATCCCACACTACTTGCTCACCTTTCCGTTTTCAATTAAATTAAAAGGGCGTAACTAAACCTTCCAAAACCATAAGGCTAATAACGGTGCTTTCATTTCATCTTTCTCGTGTCTAGGAGAGTCTCCCTACCAAGTTGCAACATCCTTGGGTGAAAAGGATTGGGCTTAATCAGCTGATTAGGAAAAAACCCGTCATTTTATGACCGTTTGACATTTATGACCATATACATACATTTATGACCATATTTGAACCGGAGAGAATTTGGTTCACTCAGATTATGAGGATAAAGCCCATCATTTCATTTGTTCCTTCATATCCCAGAGAGGCTCCCCACCGAATTTCAACATCCTAGGATGAAAAGGTGAGAATTGAGCTTGCTTGATCAGGATGGAGTCCAATTCGACTCTTGTCCCAGATAGACTCCCTGTCAAATTTAAATTTCCAAAGCTGAACCGAGGGACTTTGGCTCACTCACCTGATCAGGGAAGAGTCCATAATTTTAATCGTCTCTGATGTCCAATCAAATCCTTCATGTCAAATTTAAAATTCCTTGGGTGAACAACGGAGGGGTTAGATCTTTAAGCTAATCAGGGGGAGTGGTGTTCTGTTACTGTTAATGTTCTAGAAATAACCCACAGTGGACTAGTTTCCTACTGGAATAATTTTTCACTAACATGCAAAACTAATTAACTGGAATAATTTGATCATTCCATATCAATTTCAACATGATTGTATCATTAATAGCTACTGCGCCAATATGAAATCCTTGTTACAAACCTATTTTCGCCAGTTTTCATCCGATCTGGATGCAATTTTCAGGGAATGTGCGGGCTACGGGGTAGACGACCCCCTGTTAGTTTCATTGTTGCCAAATCAATACTTCACTCTGCGCATGCGCAAACGTAAATTTCATGATGCTCTATTTTTTCACGCCCTAGTCGTCCGATCTCGCTCAAATTTAGTTGATAGTTGGGGAATTACGATTTGATCATTCCATATCAATTTCAACGTGATTGTATCATTAATAGCTACTGCGCATTCGTCTATGTGAAATCCTTGTAACGACCTTAATTTTCACTGTTTTTATCCGATTTCGATGAAATTGTCAGAGAATGTGCGGGTTATGTTGGAGATGGTCCCCTATCAATTTCATTGTTGCCAAATCAATACTTCATTCTGCGATGCGCAAACGTAAATCCCATTATGCTCCATTTTTCACACTAGTTGTTCTATTTTGCTTAAATTTGGATGATAGTTGGAAGAAGATGACTTGATTACCTCATATCAATTTCAACACTGTTGTATCATTAAAAGCTATTGCGCATGCGCCTATGTGAAATACTTGTAATGAACTTCCACAGTTTTCATCCGATTTTGATGAAATTGTCAGCGAATGCGTGGTTTAGGTTGTATAGATGTTCCCGGTTTCATTGTTTTCTTCGTGTGGCCAATTTCACTTTTGCTTTTCAAGTAAAAGTGAAATTGACCACACGACTGGAAAGGTGAAATCTTGGCGCAGTTTTTCCCATCTCCGGGGGTAAAAGTGGATTTTCGAGCTATAGCGCTCCAAATTTTGACAGATTTCTTGAGATTTGTCAAATTTCAAACTTTCAGCCGGATTTCTCTCCCATTAAACCTGCTTACAAAATTTTGAGTTGGTATTAGGGTGGTAGAAAATTTAACGCTCTTTCCAAAGGTGTACTCATTTTTTTTAATTTTCTCTGTCATTTGAGGGAGTTATGGTTATTTTAGTGATATAAGATAAAAAACACGAACAAAATCATAAAAGTGAAATTACTCGGATACGAAGCCTCTAACAAAAAGTCTAGGAGGCACTTTTTGTTGCAAACTAGTTGTAGAATCGATCCCTTAGGTTTATTTGTCCAATAGGTTTGTTACACCCTGTGTATAAAAAATGTCGTGAGACGGTAGCTTTAAAAAAAAGTGTCAGCGAGATATCAGCTACCTACCTCAGCAGGAACTGCGTTGGTGGTTTCGGAGAAACCGTCCTTGGGATGGATGAATAGGGCTCTCATAGCGTCTATATCTCGAGATAATATATGGGGTGTCCCAAAAGTAATACCCCTCCTCCTCCCTATATTCTTTCCACGATTTCTGAGATATTGAAGTGAAACTTGTAGAGCGTTATTGAAGTGCCAGAACTAACTTTTAAGCAACGACAAAACTGGACAAATCCAAAAGTTTTTGGACTACCCAGAGAGGGGGGGGGGGGGGGGGGGTATTGGGTACTTGGAAAAAAAGTTTTTTCTTACATTTTTGCCGAGTAAACGCCTCGTTTCAAAGAATATTTAGCGCTGATCACGATGGTGAACTACTCATCTATAGGTACCGTTGGAAAGCTGAGTGGAATACCTCCGAAAAAATACCTCGATTATGACCAGAAAAAGTCAAATTCTTGAACATTTTCAAAATTTACATTTAAATCGGCTTATGGTTTAACATCAGGGTGACGGAAAATGTAACGCTCTTCCCAGCGGTTTCCTCATATTTTACTTTTTACTGAACCAAAGGGGAGTTATGGCCGTGTTACCTCCATGAAGGGTCCTTTCGACTGCGGCAATATGTAATGTGCTACGCCGGATGGTTAACAGCATGAACCAATACTATAGAATTTATTAGGTTTGGTTTTGAGGGTAGAGAATTTTTCATAGGCTTCTCAAGTAATGTGGTTTATTCATAGGCTGGGCGCTTTCGCCGTCATTTGGCCTCTTCAGAGCTTATTAGTGATTGGTATTATTGGAAATATAAGTTTTTTGGGGCCACCTTCAACATCTCAGCGATAACCAGTTATATTTGGAGATGTTGCTTGCGTCAGTTATGTTAAAATCGAAGTAGATGTGAAAATTTGTGTGGAGAGACACACTTTGTCTGCTAGTTGAACCTCTTAGTTCTGACCTTGTAAGTATGGTTTCATTTACTGGGTTCCACAAAAAAAAAATTTGTGGAGATGTGCCAGGTTGTGCACATCTCCACAAAAATTTTGAATATTTCTCAATTTAACAACAAATTGAACCTAGTAAATAGCACCAAATTTACAAGGTCAGTACTAAGAGGTTCAACTAGCAGACAAAGTGTGTCTCTCCACACAAATTTTCACATCTACTTCGATTTTAACATAACTGACGCAAGCATCTCCAAATATAACTGGTTATCACTGAGATGTTGAAGGTGGCCCCAAAAAACTTTTATTTAAACATGAACCAATCAATAATAAGCTCTCAAGAGGCCAAATGACGGCGAAAGCGCTCAGCCTGTGAATAAACCACATTATTTGAGAAGCATGTGAAAAATTTTCTACCCTCAAAACACCAAACCTACAAAGGACAAGGCAAAAATCCATAAATAATTAGAATTTATTAGGAACAGGTTCACAACAGACCTACTAAAAGGTTTCACTATGATAAAATCGTGGGATCTGTATTAAGTGTTGACAGATGTCCGTTTTTGGGAAGGTACTTGTTCCCCCTTTTCACTCATTGAAGACCTTGGGGGGGGGGGGGGGGGGGGGGCACTAGAACCCTTTGTGAAGTCCCTTTTAGACACCCTTTTCATGACCCCACACTCTTTCAAAACGGAAGTTAGTGAAAAACGTTGTCTATTTCCACGAAAAATAAAGAGTTACAATATTACAAATAATGAGTTACAATGATAAATAATGAGTTACAATGTAATGTATTGTTTGTTACTGGTGATGGCCTAACCGTCGAAATCGATTTAACATTATAACTCTTTATTTTTCGTGGTAATAGACAACGTTTTTCACTAACTTCCGTTTTGAAATGGGTTTCCACTACTTCGTCGCGAGTGATTTAGTTCGTCCCACACTCTTTTCCATCATTTCGCTATTTGAACTACATGCTTGGATAAAATTTAGGTTGGCTCATCAGGAGGTGAGACTTTTTTGGTTGGATCTACTTTTCTGTCTGCGGGCTTGTATGTCCCTTGCAGACATTGATGTAGAGTTGAGACTCGAGAAAGGTAAAAACAAACATGGTTAAGGGTTCCATGCTTTATCCATACCTATTTAGTTTCTTTGGGATTTTTTTTCTTTGAGGATTGGTTCGTGAGAGTGATCAAGAATAAGCCATGGAAGAAGAGAAATAAAACAGCAATTAAATTTGTAGTATAATTGCCCGATGCCAATAGTTTCGTCTCTTTCCCGCCTTGAATTCTTTTCATATTATTGAAAGAATAATCTTCATCAAATGCCAAGTCCTCCGTCGAATTTCTGAAGAGAGATTACTTTTTCTAGTTTGGTCAATTCACTAGTAAATTCTGGTAAAACAGATAATTTACTCTCTATCTCGAACTTACAAACGAGTTGGTTGTGAAGTAATTCAGAAAAAGTGTAAAAAATGCTACTTTTATACTAAAATTTAGTTTTTGTAATTATTTTAATATAATTATTGGTATCATGTAGACCTTGGCATGTTTCATCTTCGTCATTCAGCACCATAAAAAATGAGGTATAGAAGCCTGAATCAATGATCTCAGAAACTTAATATAATTTTCTTGATGATTTGATTATTCCATACTTTAAGCACCAAATAAAATCACTTATCCAAATTCAACTTCATATTTATACATGTGAGCATCGTGTAATTAGCTAAAAAAAACATGTACCCCTTTTGGAATCCTCAGGTCCCCCTCATACCAGATACTAACAGATGACGAAGTATCTAGAAGATTTCACAGTTTTTCTCAACTGCATGGATTTTGATGACATCTGACCTTCTCTCTCACTCTCCCCTCCGTTCTCTTATTTCATTCTCCAAATCATGATTCCAAATTCAAAATTTTGAAGTTTTGCCATCCAAAAATGAAATTAATTCATTTTATTTTATTTTACATATTTCCTGATTATTTTATTGTTTTATGTTACTGTTTTTTGTTTTCCTTCATATATTTACAGTTTATTTTACACACTTTTGATTATTCGAGTTTTGTTATTGCTATGATTCTGTCTAGTTTTTGTTTTCAGTCATGCTCGCTCTTTGATTTTTATATTTTTATCTATTTTGTTTCTTATTCCTTCTCTCGGTAAAATTTGGAAAGTGGAAAGAGTGTAGTTCGCCAAGAGGAGCACTCTGAAAAAATAAATAAATTTGACATGCAATTTAAAAAAAAAACCCTTAATACCCCTTTTTGTTGAACGGGGTCAGGCAACACTGTTCATCAGCCCCCCCCCCCTCCCTCCATCCATAACTTGACACACTTGATTATTGATTTGCCTCTCATTATCGAGGCCAGAGTGATTTTCAGAGCGCTCATGCGGCAGTCGATCTAGAGCATCCCCTACTTAGTTCAGCGAAGTACATTCACACACAAAGTTCATTCACTGCAAAAGTCCACTGTGACCGTATTTTTTTAACGAAAATTTGCTAAACTTACCTTAATGATTAACATAATTTTTCTTATTGTTTCAGGCGGACAATGCAACTGTGGAAGCAACTGTAACTGCGGGAGCAGCTGCAGCTGCAACTCCGGCAGCTCCTGCTGTGGCACCAAGGAGAAGAAATGAATCTCTCCGCCATGAAATCCCAACGTTCCAAACCCCCTCATGCAAACACAACATATTTATATCTGCTTTTTAGCTCCCTATTTTGGTGCGCCCCAGAGTTCTTGTTCAATAGTGTAAAAGATAATATAAATTTTAAAATTTAATATTGTAATTTTTTCAGTATACTTTTATTTTGGGCGATTAAATGTAAGTTTTGACTTATTCCACCGTTCTTGTAAACAACTTAGTTGATTTTATTTTATTTTCGTTCTATTTGGTAATTCTTTTGTTGGTGTTAGATCTTGCGATGTTAATCCAATCCTCGCCATGCCTATAAAAAATTAAACCGTACTCAACTTATTTTAAAATGTTCATTGTTTTTTATTGAAGCCCGTTCACCGATATTCTTAAATTACCGTTTATTGAATACTTAGTCAAAGGAATAAGAGCAATTACAGACGCTTCAAATTAAAATTAAAAAAAGTATAGGGTGCCTTGAATTTCGTGATTTTTAAAAAAATCTTTTAATGTATTCTCACTTTGTGCACAGAGGTTTATGGTGTTCAACTTTAATCTGGCAACGCTGGGAACCTCAACAAACGATTGATTAATTTCATTTTCAAATGTATGGCAAATAAACTTGTTCTAAATTATTATCAATATGGTTTAGTTTCTTGATAATTAGCACAGTTTTTAGGATCTTGAGAGTCAGTCAGGATAATAAAATTCAGGTCTTCAAAGTCAACGTTTCGATGTATTTATACATCATCATCATCAGGGCTTGGAGAATTCAGGCAGGTTTCTACAGAGTCATTTCGTAGTTTATACCACATGTAGTATGTACATTCATGTCATGTACATAAATTGACTAAATTATTATCTGCAATGGAAAATAATTTTACAATTTTAGCCACGTTTTTGCCTTCTTTCATTCGATTCTTAGAGCAAATTTCATCGAAATATAAGCAAAAATATTTTATCTGTAATATTGTTGGAAATTTGTCTACGTAGGAACGAGTTTCAACCACTTCACGATTCCAGGGTTTCATAATTTTTTTTTTTTTTTTTTTATTTTTATTAATTTTTTTTTTTTTTTTTTTTTTTTTTTTTTTTTTTACATACGAGTACCAAGTGCCCCGATTTTTCTCGATACTTTCAGAATCGAATTTAGAGCTCGTTTCCAATCATGCCTCAAAAAAACATGTTCAACAAAAATTTTGTTTTGAGATTCATATATTTTTAAATTTTAGGCTTTTTGGGCGCAAAATGGTTGACGTCGATTTGGTGCAAAAATATACCTAGCGTTTTTGGCTTCTAAATACAAAGCTGGTGTACCTTGGTCAAAGTTTTTGTCTTTAATTCGTGAAGTACTGAAAATCAAATAGCAATATTTGGAAACGAACCATCTTTCTACATTTGATTAGGTACGAAGCTCCTGGACCTTTTAGCATGAATATGCTTTAGCCGTGACCTAACTACCGAAAAATGTCCCACGAGAGTGCAACGAAAGTAGCGCCAATAATTGTGATGATTTCCGCTTACAACCGAGTCGTTGCTACTTCGTCGTTTTTCATCCCACAAAATTCGTTGACCATTCGTTCGAAAGCTCTCGATTTATCCAACCATACTATATTAACTACTGCGAAGTGCGTGGCCAACAAGCTGAGTTATGAGCATGGTTATATGAATAATTGTTTACACACAGGTGATCATTCTCAATTATTGATATTGTGAACATGATTGCAACCGCTTGTTAATTTCTGATGATTTCATTGAGCTGGTGTTTCGATTATGTGATTCATAGCAGGTGATCCGAATATTGCGAGAACGGTTAGATTTGTGAAGCGGTGGTTAAATTATTTTAATAGGTAATTTCTATACTTTACACTATAGGAAGCTGTAATTTCGTATGTAGCCTCTTTAGCCTCTTTCTATAATAAAGTGAATGTTTACTCGCGAGTTTCTATTAGGAGATCATCATCTCACAAGAGCTCAATCGTCGTGATCATTTCTATAATAAAGTGAATGTTTAC
The DNA here is from genome assembly GCA_030762985.1 of Adelphocoris suturalis. Lineage (NCBI taxonomy): Eukaryota > Metazoa > Arthropoda > Insecta > Hemiptera > Miridae > Adelphocoris > Adelphocoris suturalis. The sequence goes on from CM061042.1 coordinate 25,669,011, forward strand.
TCGCGAGTTTCTATTAGGAGATCATCATCTCACAAGAGCTCAATGGTCGTGATCATTTCTATAATAAAGTGAGAGCGAGGAGCTAAAACATGATTCCATGTTTTAGGATTGATGGCAGAATGATAAACAGAGTTCAGAGGCCGATGGGGGGTCGGGTTCAGAGAATCGACGAGGAGTGAGTCGTGTACGGCTAAAGCATATTCATGTTTTTTAATTTTAGCCGTCAGGCTCAAAGGAACTGTGGCTTTTTTTTTTTAATTTTCTGAAAGCGGAGTTTCGCTAAGCAGCCGGTTGGATCGAGGCTAGTTATAGATGAGTTGATGTGAATGTAAGTGTTTGAGATTAGATTTTGAAAATTTAGTCCGTTCTGAGTGAGAAAATCTTTGTCTGCCATCTCAAAATTGGTGAAATACAAAATGGCGGCCGCATAAATATGGCCTAATTCACCCACTTTAAAGTTTTTCTTTAATAATTTCTAAACCATTCAAACTACAGATATTTTTATACCCAGCAAAGTTGTAGAGCATAAAAATACAAAGCGAATGATCCAAAAACTATGAAATATCTCCAAAAATAAGCGAATCAGAAACAATTGAAAATGGGGTTACTTTTGGGTCAGTCCTCTCCTCCACCCATCAAGACTTTTGTCCGTAAGATTGAACACATAAAACTTGCCTTATAAGTTAAAAAAAAGTCAGTTGATATAATTCCAATGGAATTCTGATTTCACGAAATCGAGTTTTTCAACTATTGTCCATAAGCATGGACTAATAAAGCATTGTTAGGTTTTATTTTATCTCATAAATTGCCAGTTTGTAGGTACCAACCTACTGAAATGTTTTAATTAGATCAGGGAGACTAGTAAAGTGTAGATGTGTTAATTAATTGCATTTATTTTCGCTAAGTAGGTACCTAAATCTACGTACGTAGGCTTATTGGTAACCTACGGATCTGCTGTTTGAAATGGAAATCCTTTGTGGTATCTAGATTTCAATATCAGTGCACGTCGGCACACTGATCATCTGAGGGACCTTACCTCTGAGCCTCATTTGCTTTTAATTGACCAGTGGTGCTGAAACCTGAAATGTACGAGAAATGGACTAATTTCTTTCCTAATCGACGTGCTGAAATTTAGATGGAGCTCCTTTGGACACCCTGAAAACAATTACGAGGTACGGAGGGGTACTGGTCAGCTGAGGGCCCTCTAGGGCTAATTCCTTTCGTTTTCAAACTACTTTTTTCACGATATTTTGTTCTAAATTTTCGACATTTATTAAAAAAGAGTGATATTGTGTGGTCCTGGAGCTGTAAAGGTTTGAAACCTTTTAGGAGGCTGATTGTACATGATTGACGGTGTTTAATAATTTATTCTAAAATATACTGGCTTATGGGAAGACGCTCAAAACTGTCTATCCACAACAAGCTCATATTGTACAAGCAAGTCCTCAAACCTGTCTGGACATATGGTGCTCAACTGTGGGGGTGCACTGCACAAAGTAACCGCAACATTATTCAGCGCTTTCAGAATAATGTTCTGCGTACAGATACTTCAGAAACGACAGATTACACTATGGGTTGAAAGTTGAATCTGTCAATGAGGTTATCCGCAAACAAGCCTTCAATCACCTTTTGAGGCTCGGAGATCATGGTAACGAGGATGTCGTCCAACTCCTTGACACCGAAGATCTACTTAGAAGACTTAAAAGAACTAATCCGCATGAACTAAGTGAAATAAAATGAAGTCTAAAGTGAAGTATATTAGATATTAAGAAAATGTCTAATAATTTATCACATGAATATTGCTTATAAGTTGTTATTGCTTGGCGCAATAAAACTTGTCAAGAAAGAAAAAAAAAGAAAAATGTATTCTAGACAATTTAATTGTGGAATCACTCTCCCTATCTAAGAAAAATGGAATTACACAAAATAAACAGTGCAACTATTCAAAAACTCAGAAATGTACAAATTATTTGCATAGAAAAGCCATCTAATACAGAAAAAATTAACTTTTGTGTAATAATTTGCAGCATTTTTTATGATTTTTGGATTCTATGCATCTTGACAAAGATTCATTATTGAAAATAATGAACCAAAAACAGTCTTTTCTCCAGTGTAGCGTTAAAATATATGAAAAGGGAATAATAACTTGGATTACATGTTCGTAAGACCTCTGGTATATTTGGTGTTCCTCAAAAGCACATAAATATGGTCGCATTTCGAAATCCTAAGCATGAAAACACCACCGAGCGAAATTTATATAAGTGAAGGCTAAATTAGTATCAATTTCATTGATAGGTACTTCATAAAAATCAAGTTTGACTTTAAATCTAATGTGGCAAAGCCTAGTCAATCACAACTTACATTTAATTAAGTAGGTAAGTATATAATTATTACTCTCCTTCGTAATAAGTGATTTGATAACTAGGAAGGTTTCGGAAGCAATGGTTTTTAAACCATTCAACAAAACATTGTTAAGAATAATTACCGTATAGGACCTCACCATTAATTAAACATCATCTAATTCATCAAAAATCAGTCAGGAATTTATGCATCGAAAGGAGTAAATAAATATGAACTGTAAAAACAACAACATTACAAAGTGTCTACAACTGATAAATAAAATTTAGACATTTAATGGACAAAATATTGGCAGTGGCGCCATATACACTGGTACGAATTGAGCATATTTGGTACATACGTAACATTAAACCTTTTCAAATAAAGATCAAAATCCACTCAAAGTTTTGGCAACAGGGATCAGTAATTTTTAAACAAGGATAGAAGTTGCAAGTAATTTAATTTGCGATTCTTCAAGATTTTGTCGTAAAGGACCGACTCTTGAAAAAATATAGGTCAAATTGTTGAATGTTCAACAATATTCGGTAAAATTACCCAATAAATTAATAATAGGAACAATGAATCATTTGGTTTCCTTAAAACACTCATACGCTTAAATTAAACACTAAAAATCATGCCATTCCTTCATTCAACTTTTTAGGATATACATACTTCTTAGATAAATCGAAAATAATATCTTAGTTCAATATCTACAAAATATCATATTCAACAATCAACATTAAAAATCAAGTAAATGACTGAAAGTAGGTAATTTTATGTACTTGGAAGAAAAAAAATCACATCATCATTTGGCTCTGAATCGATACAATTTTATTGAATCTTTTATTGGGTCATTTCAAATGAAAATAGAACTGCAATTTCCCATGAACGCAGGTGGGAAATGTTTTTAAATACATAGGTTAGATTTATGGGAATAATTATAAACCTAACTACACCTACTAGTGTAAAAATGAATAAATGTATCTGATAAATGAAAAGTTCAGCATTTAGACTCAATCAAGGAACATTTTATACTTAGGTAGGCAATATTCATAGATAAAAATAATAAAATATCAATAATTAAATACAAGAATTTATTTCGTAGTGAGCAGTTTATCATGATGTGTGAATTTTAGTTTAAAAATTTGTTTCGAAGGTTGAAATACAAGGAAATTAATTTGTTACCCAACTAGATTCGAAATCCAGACCTACAGCTCCGTAGTGGAGTGTGGAGGACCTTAGCATAGCACGCCCAACAACAGTACTTGGGTGTGCCATATGCTCCTGAACTTCAAGTGTACTCAACCAGCTCTTCTACTTTTCAGAAACGTACTCAGAGGTACATAATTTAAAAATGATTTCTCAATTAGGAAATTTTCTTAAACATGATAACTGCTCATACAGAAAACACATCAATTCAACAACCGGAACGAGGATAAATATAATATTAAACAATAAGTCATTGCACGATCTGATGTTCTGCCTAGAGACTAAATTAGGTACCCAACAGGCATACCTATTGGGAGTTTAAATTAAAAATTGTATGTAATAGCGCTAAAAAAAATAACTAGATTTTCACCTTTTTTCAAGTAGGTAGGTAGTTACTTATTTATACGTATAGTTTAAAAGTCAAATCAGATGAAAAATAGCTTCTCTACACCGAATAAAAGATCAATAATCACAAATAATAAGTGACTAATTAACAATATATTATACGAGAAAGAAAAATGTTGCTTTTGCTTTCACTTATCCACCTATAAAATGTACCTAATATAAAAACAAAATGTATCTACCTTCGCCTTTCATAATGTTTGATGAATTCGCTTAGGATAGACCTAAAATGATCGGCTTCTGTTTTGAAACTATACTGTTACCGTAGAATAGGAGGCTGAAGCTAATTCAAATTTATTATAAATAACCTAAGTGAAATATTTACTCGATTTACTTGTAGAATTTGACTTCGGTTTCGACGACATCCTTGAAAAGTTCATCTAACTCGGCAAGGGAAGAATCTGAAGAGAAATTGGAGATGAAGTTAGTTGTTTCTGTAACGCTAATGTCTTCCATTGCTCTCAGTTGGTGGAGAACTGATGGTTTCGACTCAACAGCGTTCTTGTGAAGTTTGAAGAGATTATGTTCTCTCTGGGGGAAAAAAAAAGAACAGTACAGCACGAGGAAACTCAACTCCATACAACTTAAATAACTAAATAGTAATGGCTGAAATTGCTAGGTATTCTGTATGCTAATCGCTGATTGTCCCTTAACTTTGATTTAAAAGCGTACCAAATACACGAATTGAACGCAACCTCTAATTTCCGCCTTGAGACGCTATCAAGATTAACTGTGTAAACAGAGTCACAGTAGAAGAAAATAGGGATACTTAAGAGATTAATTAGAGATTGTATGGGGTAAAAAACGCCATCCAATAGACCACCTACAGACATAACGAGAATGTGCCTCTGATGTCTGATTAGAGTTTAATTTCACACCAAGGCCAATGACAGAAGAAGAATACTGATGTCTTAATAATGCTGTCTTCCTTTCCTATATTCTTGGCGAGTTGCGATAATACTAAGCGAGACAATGAATTCAATATCAGGGCAAAATCCAATGTTACAATGCACGTGCGATTCGTTTATGGCTGATTTGACAACATTAAATGGATAATAACAATATCCGAGTTCACATTAAGCGGGGCCCACTGTACTTAAATGAAAGTTAACTTACTTCTCCCGGCTGGGCAACTGTGTGTTGAGATATTTTGGCTCCTGAAGTGAATATGAATGGCTTGAAGACTGACACAGATGGATCAGGTGTGCCAGTGAACCAATGTGCGCAGGGTCGATCAGGGTACAACAAGGACACCTAAGAACGTGATTCGAGTTAGCACATACCTTGCTAGAATCAGGGCCGGTCTAATGCGAAAACTGTAGGTAAAAAGGGGGTCCTCCCCCGGAAAATGTTTGAAATTTAAGGTCTAAAAACACAGTTGTTGTGCACTTTTGCGCCTTTTAGAACATAAAATGTATGTCTCTCAATTTGATTTATTATTAATTAACTTGAGAGATTCAATACCTACTCTTTCTTGTACCTTAAACCACTATTCTGTCTAATAAACTAATGAAAGCTTCTCGGTCACGTTACAACGGTTTATACACTTATATTGCATGTAGGTACTCTCAGAATAAATAGCTAATGCGGGAGTTACTGTCCGCCGGACTCAAGATAAATTTCCATATCTCATGGGTAAAAGAAAATAAAACAACAGAACATAGTAAACCAATAATTACAGAGTTTAATAATGGCGCACACACAACAAAAGTTTATCAACTATTAAGATAGGTAGATAGTCTCTTTTATTATACATTTATACAAGGGCTTTTCTTGCTTTCATTTCAGAGAATGAATTAACTATTTCCAAATAATCAATTGGCTGAAACAGCTCGTTTTTAATTGATAGAATTGAAAGCCTGTTGAGTCTTTCTTGAGAAAGTGTTGACCCGAGGTAAGTTTTTATCGACTTCAGCTTTGAAAAGCTTCGTTCAGCAGAGGCGACCGCCAAGGGCATTGTACGATCAGTATCCCTATCCACAGGTTGACATAGGCATCAGACTGTATTTCAGAACTCATTAGGGTAGATCTTCGGTTTTACCGTGAAATTCAACTGTAATAGTTTTGAGACAAAGTTCCTTCTAGATTAAGTATTTCTGCCCAATATCCAAATTAATTTCTAAAAATTTGCCTAATTTATTATTTTTTTTTTTTAAATTCAAAATTGGCCAATTTTATGTACCTCCAAAAGGCTCGAGTATACGTCGCACACCCCTCAGGCCGGCCCTGGCTACAACTATACCTTGACAGTGGTTTCGTCAATTTTTTGGGCAGTACTTACCTAAAGATCTCATCTAAGCGGGTGACAATCCTTACTGACATATTATTCAATAGCAAGTGTTTAAAAGGATATTGTGGGAGAATAAAGGGATCAATACAACTGGCACATTGATTTCAAAAACCTCAATAAAATGAAATAGATACGTATCTTAATCTAATATCTTAACGTGGAGGGCAATAACTCACTTGTGAAGAGGCAGTAATTGATCCAGGACCGCCAAGTTTCATACAGATGCCACTATCTTCATCTCGTAATACCTGTAATGAGAAGTAGTTTAGAAAAAATATAGATGTACCCCATTTCCATCAACTTCACACATAAAATATCTATCACTATCCAAAGACCAGAATAGGATGCATAGGTACAACTTCAACAACAAATGTGATGCATGTAAAGAGTAGGCTTAAACATTGAGCTACTCGCCCCGGGATCGACCCCAACCCACAGCTATACTTTAGGCTACCTAGGCCAATTTCTTCAATCATATAAATAGGCCATGTGCAAATCGATTCTAGCGCTGGCGGTGGCGGATGGCGTAAGCTTCGGGAGTGCCTCGGTATAAGGGTGCTGGGGCCAAGGGGCGGCACCTTCCGAACTCTACCTATTTTGACTGTAAAAACGTCTGTTCAGACAGACCCCCAGGAGAGGGGCCCGAAAAAATCAGAAGGATTGGGGACAGACGATGGGGGGAGTTAAGTTTAAGAGGACTATTGTGCAATTATGCTGCTATAATGTAAAAATGCGCTATTAAATCCATTATTGAACGCAAGTAAGAGCAAAATGATCACAATATACTCTGGGTTTGGTATTGAAAGCTTTTTGGGATTTGGGACATTCTCGAATCAAAAAATGAAAAAGAAATTCATTGCAGATTTTTTTTCCCTTACAGTTTTCCATTCAATTCTGAATCGTTTGACAGAAAAATGTTGAGAGTTAAGTTTAAGAGTTGTTGAGAATTAAGTGGGGAATAACATAAAAGATGTGACCCATCTTCATCCACCATTGATTTCAGCTTCTCAAAACTACGTTTCTACACACCAAACCCATTTTCTCAGCCACTAATTACCCTGGTGAGTTAATATTTGCTTTTTTATCAGGAAATAGCCGTACACTCAGTCATAATCATCTAGATAAAAATAATATTAGTATAATGAATGAACAAAAAACTGGTCATCAACACATCATTACACGAAGCACGATAAATTATGCAAGTTTTCAGAATGCAATGTCTAGGTTGTGTTGCCTTGTATACTCAACGAGTTTCATTCGATGACAGTTTTGAAACTAATGTATTCATTACTCATTTCGAAAATAGAATTCATTGAAACGTGATGTTGCCATTAAAAACCCTTGTCGAAAACCGAAATGTAGGTAGTGTTCCTTGCAGTAATTTGTGAGAGCCAAATCAGTGCAGGTTAGCTCCTGACCAGGTTATAAATAATGAACGATATATTTTTAGGAAAAAAATAAATACATGTAAAACCTAACAATTTATAAACTTGAAACCTGAGAATTTGAACAGCTTTCTTTACATGTCAATAGATCTGAATGGGGCTCTGAACATGAGAAGCTCTAAGGGCTGTATCACACTTGCATTTTGTCAGCTTTTTTCTCGCATTTTTTTTTATGCTCGAACGTGAAGAAGGCAAAGTGCTTTTTCGACTATTGCGCATCCTGGTGGAGCATTTTAAAACTCGCTTGGAAAAATTAGAACACGTTCTAATTTTTACCTCGACGTAAGAAAAATGCTATGATGTAACCCTTGGGAAGGTAACAATTCAAATTAAAAAAAGCCCCTAGGAGCCCTAACCTGGCAGACTCAATAAAACTGCATTCCGCCAGAATGCACTTTTTGCACTTATTCCTCTAAAACATCCAGAGCTGACCTTGGAAAAAAGCACTTTGCCTTCACGTTCGAGCATTAAAAATGCGAGAAAATGCTGAAAAAATGCAAGTGTGATACGGCCTTCTGTGCCTGGTTATTTTAGGGGAAGGTTATCTTTCTCACAGAACACTGATACTAACGTGTCCAAACTCTGGTTAGTTGCACAGCATAGGTACTCTTCTGTTTTTTTTTTTTTTTTTAATGACTAAACCCTTTTTACGACAGATTGCCACAACCCAGTGCTTCCTCAAGGTTGCATCCCCTGGGGAAACTGCGTCACCACGACTACAGCATGGAAAAACGCAGCTAATACCCCCAGTAAGATATGAGATAACCCTTATTAATAATTACAAGCTTCAAAATTTTGATAGATTTGGTCTCAAATTTTGTTGTAGAGGACGTCTGTGGAAGAACAGTGATTGTTCACCTGCTAGTACGTACCTACCTACCTATTTTTTTTTTTTTTTTTTAAATTACAGATTTTCTTTTGTATGTGTATTTTTTATAATTATAGGTCATTCTCATTTTTTACCAGAATTAATGAGGACGAGGAACGAATTGTAGAGTGAAAAGGGTGACACTGGGTATTAACTACGGTGAAAGACGTGTCAATGGCCATGTGAACATAACTCCCTAACGCTCCTAGACCATGTTCAAAGCCCCATTACGAGAACAACTGTTAGTGTGTCATCGATAAGCATGTTTAGCAAGGCTGTTGACTGTAGCTATTTTTTGATGATTCAACGTTAACACTTGACATTCGAAGACTTCAGCCTAAAACTTGAGTTTCGACGCTAAAACTAATGGTCCATGAATATCCCTACTGTTCATATCTTTCAACCTCCAAATGTTCTAGTAGCCTAGCAAACATGCCGTACAAGGTCATCAAACTGGCGTTGTTTGTAATTACTTCTTAACTTACTTTCATCATGCTAGTAACGTCGAATGATTTGTCTTCAGAGAGCCGGCACAATAGTTCACGCCCCTTTTCATATCTCCCTACAGGGCCTCCGTCAGCAAAAACTGCTGCCCAATCCAGTTCACCCTAGAGCAAGAACAGTAATAGCAAGATCAGATAAAATATAAAGTAGGTGCCAATTTAATTTATTCTTAACATTGCACTATCACACCATCCTAGGTTGAGAACATTTTTGTAAGCAATATTTAGATGGAACTTGATGTAGCTATGAAATAAATGCCTGAAAACTTTCCACGAGATGGAACGAAAATTTAACCCAAAAGTAGGGGAAGTAGCTGAGTGAGCTAGATTCTCTTCTGTTCACGACAAATAAATGAAACTACGGGCTCCATCGTGACCAGCTGAGTGAGTTCAGTGATCGTTTCTCTATCCAGCAGCCAGAGAACTGATTCAGGAAATCGGCTTGCAGTAGAAACACAAAACCAGATATCGTGAGCCAGCAGATGGCTAAGACTACGGTCACACTAGAGCCAACTACGTATAATGATTAGTCGTGCTTAGTCGGACGAAGTCGTGTGAACGAGCCCAACATCAGGAATCAAACGAGAGCGGTCAACTGGCAACGACTTGGGATTTCATAGACAAAATGGGGATTTCATCCATCTACTCGTAACTACTCTAGTTATAACTGATGCAATTTCGATTGCTTTTTCTTGAAGGTTTTCATATTGACATGAACACCAAATGCTTTATAGATTAAGTGTTTGAACGAGGTAGCCATGGAAATGAATGGCACAGGTGTGAACAAATCTTTATTTAAAGTAGGTATTCATTTATTTATTATGTGTGATGAAGTGTGATTTGGCTGATGTGTTTCTCACTGTGTTGCCCTGATGTACAAGTAGCCTTAAAATCGAAATCTCACAAAAATAAGGGTGAGATGATCAGACTTTAAGACTAAATAATCCCTCTACCCATTGGCCACTTGACACGCTTCCTAGTCATTGATCACTGATTCCCACAGTAGTGTCTAAATGTACAAATAAAAATAACCAGAAATTCGAAGTCTCGTCAAAATAAGGGTGGGATGATCCGAGCTACCGACTAATTATATTCCTCTACACATTGGCCACTTTACAGGCTTGCCGGATATTGATCACTGGTTCTCACTCTAGTGCCCAGATGAACATATAGCCTCAAATTGGAAGTATCATCAAAATATGGGTGGAATGATACTACATTTAGACGGAATGTATCGCTCCACTCCTGTGCCACAACACGCTTGCCGAACTTTGATCATTGGTTCTCCCTGTAGTGCCTGGATGTACAAGTTGCCAGATATTCGAAGTCTCATCAAGATTATGGATGAGATGATCCTTCCTTCAGCCTGAAATTGATCCCTAAACCGCCATGATACCTGCTAAATTTTGAACACAGGATCACATCATAATGTCTTCTTGTGCAAATAACCGTAAATTAGAGGTTTCATACCAACAATGTGGGTAGGATGATCATAGGTGTAGACGAATTATATCACTCTACTCGTGTGCCACTTAACACGCTTGCCGAATATTGATCAATGTTTCTCACTGTTTTGCCCTGATGTACAAATTACCTGAAACTCGTAGTCTCACCACAATGTAGTTTGAATGATCCTAGCTTTATACAAAATGTAACCCTTTACTCATGTGTCACTTCACCTTCTTTCCGAACATCAGAATTCACTGGTTCTCACTGTAGTGTCCAAATGTACAAATAAGCTGAAATTCGAAGTCTAGTCAAAATAAGGGTGGGATGATCGTAGCCAAGACAAATTTTATCCCTCTAATATACGTGCTGGCCAAAGTTTCAACACTGGATCTCAACGTACTTCCTGGAAATGGAGGTCGCATAACAAAAGTAAGGGTCTGGTAACCCAATAGTGAACCTGAAATTCGAGTCGCATCCAAATACCGTGACATTGTAATCAGATCACAACAATGTGGTTTGGATGATCCTAGTTGGGTGGGATTAGTCTTGCTTTACACTGAATAGATCCCTCCACCGACCTGCCACTAAGAAGCATGCGAATTTTGAACACAGAGTCACATTGTACTGCCTTCTTGTGCAAATAACCTGAAAATTGAGGTCGCATCACAACAATAAAGGTCTGATAACGCAATTGTGAACCTGAAATTCGAGTCGCATCCAAATACCGTGACATTGTAGTCGGATCACAACAATGTGGTTTGGATGATCCTAGTTAGCAAATCCTAGTTGAGTGGGATTATTCTTGCTTTAGACTGAATAGATCTCTCCACCGACCTGCCACTTGAGGAGCATGTGAATTTTGAACACAGCGTCACATTGTACTGCCTTCTTGTGCAAATAACCGTAAATTAGAGGTTTCATACCAACAATGTGGGTAGGATGATCTTAGCTGTAGACGTATTATATCCCTCTACTCTTGTGCCACTTAACACGCTTGCCGAATATTGATCACAGTTTCTCACTGTTTTGCCGTGATGTACAAATAGCCTGAAACTCGTAGTCTCACCACAATGTAGTTTGGATGATCCTAGCTTTATACCATTATAACCGTCTACTCATGTGTCACTTCATAATCTTTCCGAACATCATTATTCACTGGTCCTCACTGTAGTGTCTAAATGTACAAATAACCTGAAATTCGAAGTCTAGTCAAAATAAGGGTGGGATGATCGTAGCCAAGACAATATCCCTCTATACACGTGCAGGCCGAATTTCAACACTGGATCTCATCGTACTACCTGAAAATTGTGGTCGCATCACAACAATAAGGGTCTGATCACCCAATTGTGAACCTGAAATTCGAGTCGCATCCAAATACCATGACATTGTAGTCGGATCACAACAATGTGGTTTGGATGATCCTACTTAGCAAATCCTAGTTGGGTGGGATTATTCTTGCTTTAGACTGAATAGATCTCTCCACCGACCTGCCACATAAGGAGCATGTGAATTTTGAACACAGAGTCACATTGTACTGCCTTCTTGTGCAAATAACCGTAAATAAGAGGTTTCATACCAACAATGTGGGTAGGATGATCTTAGCTGTAGACGTATTATATCCCTCTACTCTTCTGCCACTTAACAAGCTTGCCGAATATTGATCAATGTTTCTCACTGTTTTGCCCGGATGTACAAATAGCCAGAAACTCGTAGTCTCACCACAATGTAGTTTGGATGATCCTAGTTAGAAAATCCTAGTTGGTTTGATTATTCTTGCTTTAGACTGAATAGATCTCTCCACCGACCTGCCACTTAAGAAGCATGTGAATTTTGAACACAGAGTCACATTGTACTGCCTTCTTGTGCAAATAACCGTAAATTATAGGTTTCATACCAACAATGTAGGTAGGATGATCTTAGCTGTAGACGTGTTATATCTCTCTACCGTTGTGCCACTTAACACGCTTGCCAAATATTGATCAATGTTTCTCACTGTTTTCCCTGATGTACAAATAGCCTGAAACTCGTAGTCTCACTTCAATGTAGTTTGGATGATCCTGGCTTTATACAATTATAACCGTCTAATCATGTGTCACTTCACAATCTTTCCGAACATCATTATTATCTGGTTCTCACTGTAGTGTCTAAATGTACAAATAACCTGATATTCGAAGTCTAGTCAAAATAAGGGGGGGATGATCGTAGCCAAGACAATATCCCTCTATACACGTGCCGGCCGAATTTCAACACTGGATCTCATCATTATTCTCTGGTTCTCACTGTAGTGTCTAAATGTAGAAATAACCTGATATTCGAAGTCTAGTCATAATAAGGGTAGGATGATCGTAGCCAAGACAGATTTTATCCCTCTAATATACGTGCTGGCCCAAGTTTCAACACTGGATCTCAACGTACTTCCTGGAAATGGAGGTCGCATCACAACAATAAGGGTCTGATCACCCAATTGTGAACCTGAAATTCGAGTCGCATCCAAATACTGTCACATTGTAGTCGGATCACAACAATGTGGTTTGGATGATCCTAGTTCGAAAATCCTAGTTGGTTTGATTATTCTTGCTTTAGACTGAATAGATCTCTCCACCGACCTGCCACTTAAAAAGCATGTGAATTTTGAACACAGAGTCACATTGTACTGCCTTCTTGTGCAAATTACCGTAAATTAGAGTTTTCATACCAACAATGTGGGTAGGATGATCTTAGCTGTAGACGTATTATATCCCTCCACTCATGTGCCACTTAACACGCTTGCCGAATATTGATCAATGTTTCTCACTGTTTTGCCCTGATGTACAAATAGCGAGAAACTCGTAGTCTCACCACAATGTAGTTTGGATGATCCTAGCTTTATACAATTATAACCGTCTAATCATGTGTCACTTCACAATCTTTCCGAACATCATTATTCTCTGGTTTTCACTGTAGTGTCTAAATGTAAAAATAACCTGATATTCGAAGTCTAGTCAAAATAAGGGGGGGATGATCGTAGCCAAGACAATATCCCTCTCTACATGTGCCGGCCGAATTTCAACACTGGATCTCATCGTACTACCTGAAAATTGAGATAGAATCACAAGAATAAGGGTCTGATGACCCAATTGTGAACCTGAAATTCGAGTTGCATCCAAATACCGTGACATTGTAGTCGGATCAGAACAATGTCGTTTGGATGATCCTAGTTAGCAAATCCTAGTTGGGTGGGATTATTCCTTTAGACCGAATAGATCCCTCCACCGACCTGCCACTTAGGGAGCATGTGAATTTTGAACACAGAGTCACATTGTACTGCCTTCTTATGCAAATAACCGTAAATTAGAGGTTTCATACCAACAATGTAGGTAGGATGATCTTAGCTGTAGACGTATTATATCCCTCCACTCTTGTGCCACTTAACACGCTTGCCGAATATTGATCAATGTTACTCACTGTTTTGCCCTGATGTACAAATAGCCAGAAACTCGTAGTCTCACCACAATGTAGTTTGGATGATCCTAGCTTTATACAATTATAACCGTCTAATCATGTGTCACTTCACAATCTTTCCGAACATCATTATTCTCTGGTTCTCACTGCAGTGTCTAAATGTACAAATAACCTGAAATTCGAAGTCTAGTCAAAATAAGGGGGGGATGATCGTAGCCAAGACAATATCCCTCTATACACGTGCCGGCCGAATTTCAACACTGGATCTCATCGAACTACCTGAAAATTGAGATAGAATCACAAGAATAAGGGTCTGATGACCCAATTGTGAACCTGAAATTCGAGTTGCATCCAAATACCGTGACATTGTAGTCGGTTCAGAACAATGTCGTTTGGATGATCCTAGTTAGCAAATCCTAGTTGGGTGGGATTATTCCTTTAGACTGAATAGATCCCTCCACCGACCTGCCACTTAAGGAGCATGTGAATTTTGAACACAGAGTCACATTGTACTGCCTTCTTGTGCAAATAACCGTAAATTAGAGGTTTCATACCAACAATGTAGGTAGGATGATCTTAGCTGTTGACGTATTATATCCCTCTACCTTTGTGCCACTTAACAAGCTTGCCGAATATTGATCATTGGTTCTCCCCGTAGTGCCTGGATGTACAAGTTGGCAGATATTCGAAGTCT